>CAWUFW010000828.1:1332500-2775000 GCA_963921515.1 Calotriton arnoldi
TTATCACCAAATTCACTAGTCAGGCAAACAACTTACGCAAGATCTTAAGGAGTAGATGGGCAATCCTAACACCGGACACTATCTTGAGAACAAAGATAGGGAATACACCCGATATCACCTTTAAGAGGAATCTCTCCTTAAAAGACATATTAGTG
This sequence comes from Calotriton arnoldi, assembly GCA_963921515.1. Lineage (NCBI taxonomy): Eukaryota > Metazoa > Chordata > Amphibia > Caudata > Salamandridae > Calotriton > Calotriton arnoldi. Next base: position 1,332,656 of record CAWUFW010000828.1, read on the forward strand.
CACAGCCATCTCACTAGCAACAAACAAACATGGCTACAACAGAGTCGATGATTTAGAAAATGCGGTCATTGCAAGGCATGTAAATATAGTACTAATGTCCAGGAGATCACCCTAGACAGGATTAAGAAGAGACACCGCATTACAAACCCTATAACCTGCAAAACAGACTATGTAGTATATGTAATCGTCTGCCCGTGTGACAGATGGTACATTGGGTCAACTACTTTTCCCGTACAAAAGTGTATACTTGAACATTGGCGTGCCATCACCAATGCAGACATGAGTTACAGCACAACATTTTAGGGAACACCATGACGGAGACTGGACTAAAGCCAGATTTTTTGGCATTGATACAGTTGTTAAACATCCAAGAGGAGGTAACAGAACTACTGCATTACGCAGAATGGAATCTAGATATATACTAGAAGCAGGCAGCCTTGCACAGCATGGTATGAACCAGGACGAAGAGCTTTATACACACTTATAAATCAGAAGCTCCTATGTGTAATCCGTATTTTCTTCCTTGTTGAGTATATTTAAAAATGTCACAAATGTATATAGTCCTTTTTTTGTAGACATATCACGTTTATTATTGATATTTCTTTCTCCTCTTATTGGAATTCAAGATGAAACACAAAGTATTTATGTTGAGGTTGTACTCGTTATACGCTGTTATACTAATTCGTTCTCTTTCTCCTTTACAGATATTTTGTAAGCCTCCGTGCACATCTGCTGGGAGCTCTAAGGAGAGAACAGAAGGCGACCCCCATGTGGAAACACCTTGTATCACTCACTGCGGTGAAAGTAAGATTTAGTTTGATTTGGGTACTATACCTTCAAGCACAGCAGCGTGTGTTTGTTTAAACAGGGCACTAGACCCAAAAAGCATTTATTTACTCAAACAGTGACAAAATTCACAAATGAGTTAAGTACAGCCATACAACTTACATAGAAACTATACTATGCATAAAACATGATGGTTAATGTCAACATCATTGGTGAAACTCAGTTTATAGAACAACCTTGTGTTCACTATCGATAAAGTTCTTGTTGATAAGAGCAGAGGAGAAACCACAATTTGTGAAGTATTTTGTTTATGTTTCCTTTGAACACGTTTTATCACGTTGCATAAATACAATGAACATAGTCAAAATCGGGTTATGTGAGAAAGAGCATCAGATCGAAAAAGATCAGTTTCATTTGCTTAAAATAAGATACCCGTGAAAATTTCACCGTGTCGGTGTGGCTGTTTCCTCAGGAGTTACTAACAAGGACGAATACAGCGAACACGCCTCAGCTCCTCCTCACGTGTTTCGGGCTAGCGCCCTTTCTCAAAGGTGAGCTGCAAACAAATGACACCAAAGCGAGGCTTCCAGTATATACCCTCCTTTATTTGTGATAATATCCCTCAGGTGAACAAGTCACAAAGCATTATGGGACTGGAAGTCCAAAACCGCAAACTCATGTGGGCTGTTGTCGCTCTTGCAGTGAACTAACTCCACGTAGCGTTCGCCATGAAAGTACATTCCCCAGTGTTCAGTTCCGCCCTTCCCGCAGGGACTTCGGCTTCAGCTGCCGACAGGCATCGCACTCCTCAGAGTCGTGGTGCTCTCCCAAGCACCACATACAGATCGCGTGCGGATCCGTCACAGATATCTGCCGCGTACAGGTCTCGCACGACTTGAAGCCCGAAGGCATCGCACACTGTTCCAGGACACCAAAAGGCATCGGTAAGGCCTAAAAACAAAAACAGGCCAGAGGAACCGCTTCTCCTGGATCCGCGTTGTAGATGCGGAAAAGAAGGAAACTGACGTCAGCGCGCCGGGAGGGACTTATATGGCTCCACTGACGTCATATCCGTGGACGACGTCAGGGCGGAGCCATGCGACGCCGTCTCCCGGCGCGCAGAGGTACTGCTGAAGAATCTCCAGATCCAGACTGGCGCCTGGGGGATATTCTAAGTTAAGGAATCTGCGGCTAGATGTCTCTATCAGGTATGCTCCATGGATCCAGCCAATGTTTGCAGATATTTCAATCACAAATTTCAAACTATGCTTCACAACTTAACCAATAAAAACTAAAATCCCGCTGAAGAAGTACTTGATTACTTTTGGCGAAAGAGTATCAAGCAAGAGGCACATCACACATTCATGTGCTTCTCTGGATCAAAGATGCACCTAAGTTTCCATATTGCAATGATGACTCGGTTTTAAATTTTATTAAACGTTGTGACTTGTGAAATCCCCCCAAAAAAGAACTATATGAGCAAGCTTTACACTTTCAATCACATAAGTGCGGTAAATAATGCTTAAAAAAATATTAGAAAAAGTCTAAATGTTACTCAAAATGTAGCTTTGGATGCCCAAGACCAATTCTATAGAAAGGAAGAGTCAACAATTTAATGTAATCTGTAGGACATGTATTTACCGCCAAACCAATGAAAAACACGTACAATCTTAGAAGACCACAAGCATCAGAATGGCTGAATGACTGCATGTAGGAAGCGGGCTCTGTATATACTATACCAAAGTAAGGTATAGTGTGCACAGAGTCCAGGGAGTCCCAGAGGTATAGCAGAGGCTAAATTATTTAAGTGCCAACAGCTCTCATTGTGGTAGTGTGGGCGAGCAGTTAGGCTTATCCAGAGGGTGTGTTAAGCATTTATTGTATTCACTCAATCAAGACTGATAGCACACACTCAGAGACAGAATCCAGACCTATAGGGTAAGCATAAAAATGGTATACTTATATTTTATTTCTAGAACCAGGCAGGAATTGGTACAGGTAGTTAAAATACACTTGCAATTGTAAACCTTCACACAGAAATGCAATTCAGGATGGATTTGAAATTGTTACTGGCAAACTGGCTTTCAGATGGTGGTTCCAAAAACCAAACCGGTACACTTGGTCACAGAAGAAGTCAAGAAATAAAACGTATCTTTACAGCTTTGCTTCTGCCCATATGAATCAAAAAGCTGTTTACATTACACAATAATTACTTTTAGAATATTTTTCAGTTGCTTTTAGATTACTTTGATTACTGGGGCTGGTATGCCTAGATACCACACCTAAGGATCTCACAATAAAAGGTAAGCAATTCTTTTCTTGGCTTGAATTATAGTTACTGTTTTCTTCATACAAAACAACAGTTCAACACTTATTACATTTTAGGCCCCAAATCTCATAACATGGGTTCCTATGGGAAAAAATGGTTAACGGTTTCACAGGTAAGTAAACGTCTTACAAGTCGGAGTTTTGGGGGTTAAGACCAAGGTTCCCTGATGTCTAGTTAGGCACTCAAGCTGCAGCGGCACTGGGGCGGCTGGGTGCAGAGTTCAGGGGCCCAATGTTAGTCAATGGGGCTAAGGGGGCATTCGGTTAGGGACTGCTTATGATCAGGCCACTCGGATGTGGGAGCAAAGCTCCTGGGGTTAAGGTCAACACTGCAGGGGCCAACACCCAGCACAGGAGCTGCACCGTCAGCGGCACTGGGGTGGCAGGCTGTAGCGTGCCAAGATGATGTCAGGACCCTGTGCTTCTCAATGGAGACCTTCGGTTCGGCAAAGTTGCTGCAGACTCGGGCAGAGAGGCTTCCTGAAGGCAACCACCGGCTGGAGAGGTAAGCTAGGATCTTGGGGGATGCCTGGACACCGTCGGTTGGGCCTCCCAAGGCCGTGGGGCGTCGGGTAGTCTTCTGGCGTCGGGTTTCCTTACTAGCTCTGTTCTCGGTCGGGGAGACCCTTCAGGTTGAGGCTGCAGGCATCGTCTTGAACCTTGAGAGAGGTCGGGGATCATCAGATCCCAGGTCAGTATCACTGGGAAGACTACCTCGTGGTGTTGGGCCACTCGAACTCGGGCCGTGGGCGTCGGGTGCAGAATCGCCGAGTCACCTGAATCATGATTCTGGTCTTGGGGACTTTGTTGACCAAATTCGGTGCTCACGGGAGACAGTCTCTGTACGGTGAGTGCAGGGCAGGTCCTCCAGGTTTCTTCACTGTAGGCAGGTCAGAGTCGGGACAGGCCGGTAGGACTGGGGCCAAAGCAGTAGGTGTCCTCTTCTTTCTGGGTCAGCACAGCTCTTCGTCCTTCTTTCTTCCTCTAATGTTCAGTGTTGCCACTAAATACTGAATTTAGGGGCGTTAAAGGGGTTTGCAGGTCGGGACCAATGGGTCCCTTCCTTGGGGTGGGTACAGCCCCTATTATGCTACCCTCCAGTGGGAGAGGGCATGAGCCTCTACCAAATTGGCTGAGTCCCCCCCATCTTCATGATGGAGGGGACTGAGATGTGTGCTTCACCTCGCCCGCCCACCTGAGGGCTGGGGTTGGCAAAGGAGGGCACACCTCGCTTCCTAGCTTGGTTTTCCCCGCTGATTCTCCCGACCAAAGTGGGGGCCAGAACCGGTGGGAGCCAGTTGCTGGGGGCAGCAAAGGGCAGGGACAGCTTCCAAAGGTGGCAGGTCTTTGAAGCTTACCCTTTGTGGACCCAGCCCATCCTGGGAGAAGAGGCATGACACCTCTGCCCAGGATGGGCTTTGTTTCTGGACCCAGAGAGCAGAGGCCCTCAACCCAGAGGCCCAGAAAGCTGTATGGTGGTGGCAAATGGCGGGCAGCCATTCAGGAACCACACCAGGTCTGGTCGATTTTCAGGGGGCATCTCTAAGATGCCCTCTGAGTGCATTTTACATTAAATTCCACACTGGCATCAGTGTGGGTTTAATGTGCTGAGAAGTTTTCTACCAAACTTCCCAGTTTTAGTAAAGCTGTTATGGAGCTGTGGAGTTCGTAATGACCAACTCCCAGACCATATACTCTTTACGTCTTTACTACACTTACAATGTCTAAGAATGGACTTAGACAACCTAGGGGCACAGGGCTCATGCCACTGTACCCTCACCTGAGGGCTAATGCACCCTGCTAGAGGGATGACTTAGCTAGGCCTCAGGCTGTGGGTTGCAGGCATGGCACACAGGGATGTGTGCCATGTCGACTCTTCACCTTTTTCTGAGCCAAAAGACCCAACCTGCAATGGCAGCGTGTGGGTTTTGAGGTACAGGGCCTCTAAGGGTGGCACAATAGGTGCTCCAACCCTTAGAGGCCTTCCCTGGTCACAATGCCCTTGGTACCCATGGTACCTTTTTCAAGGGGCTTAAACTGTGGCCAGGGATGTGCCAATTGTGGATACAAAGGTACAGTTTTGGGAAAGAACACAGGCCCTGGGAACCTGGTTGGCAGGGATCCAGGGCACATCAAGTCAGGTTGCACTAGATGTCAGGCAAAAAGTGAGGGGTAACCATGGGAAAAGGGGCACTTTCCTACACTACAACCCTTCAATTCTACATGTGTGAGATGCTTACATTGATACACAATTTGTTGCAGATAATTCAACAGGGGTTGAACGTTATGTTACTTCCTATATTACAAAGGCATAAAAAAACTATATGAAGGAAATATGGGAACAAATATTTGCAGAGCAATTCTTAAAGAAAAGATTATACAGATTTAGCCTACAAATGCTATCTCACTGTATCCTTTAAAGAAAACTTTTAAAAAACTACCCATGAAAACCTGAATCCAAATTAAAAATAATTCTTTGATTTTTAAGGCGGTACTGCTGTACTATTGAGGAATCACTAAAGAAAGCAAAACAATCAAGCTGACATTCTGGCACTTTGACGTATTGTAATGTATCACGGTAGCAAATAAAAAAATAAAAAATTATTAATACCATAATAAACAACATTATATGATTAGAAACACATTTTTACTAAAACACATACAATTTCAATGAAAAAAACAAGTGTTTAAGATTAGTTATATCTATGAAAACTTCATTTATTATTTCTATACAAAATCAACTAAAACTACAGAAACCTTAGCATTTCAAAAGTTATAGTTATAACTTTATAGTTATACCTTAAAATCATAATTTACGCCTGCCCTAAACTTACTATAACTCACACACCACAGTACAGAGTGTTGTCATCGCTAGCCAGACTAAATGAACTATAACTCAGCCCTCTACTATGCACTCTCTTCCCATAAATCATGATTTACCAAGCTATGTTATGTAATATGATAGGGTATAAGTAGGGCTCCCGGCTTTATGGTATTTTTTTTATTTTAACATTTCCGTCTGTATTTATCCATATTGATTTTTTGCCCATTTTATCTGTACTTATCCATATTTATTTTGTGTTTTGTGTATAAATGAAGTTGCGAAACTGTACATTTCCATATGTATTTAACTGATAGGACACGCACTCATACTTTGATGTCTGTTGTGATTTAGCTATTTAAGCTGTCAAATATTACTTAACAATACATCCACTAAATATTAGCATTATACCACAAATGTATGTTGACATATGCCATTAGTTAAAGAAATTTCATCCTGTTTTTTAATTTCCCATGCTGTCCATCTGCTCAGCTGTTAGGCTACAATTCATGAAATACAGAACGGGGAGTCACTTAAAATAAGCACAATTTTCTGTATTTCTCCACAAAAATAAATGCAGACAGAAAACACATTGTTTTCTGTCTGTATTTATCTGTAAAAATCCATAAAAACGTAAAACAGGGACCCTTAGGTATAAGTAGTGCATGGGGAATGCGCAACTTATAGTTAATTTAGTCTGGCTAGCTAGCTGACAACACTTCACCGAGGTGCGAGAGTTAAAGTAAATTTTCGGCAGGGTGTAAATTACAACTATAAAGTTATAATGATAACTTCTGAATTTCCAAGGTTTGTTTTGCTCAAGTTGGTTTTATACAGAAATAATAAAGTAAGTTTTCCTAACTATAACTAATCTTAAACCTTTGTTTCATTGAACACACACACACACACACATATATATATACACATATATATATATACACACACACCCACAGTCACAGAAAAACACAGGTTAAAGCGATGTTAAAGTTAGGCCTTGGAATGATATAAAAACTAGTGTTTTAAAACAATACACTGGAATTCACCTGTAATAGTTTACTGAGCAAACTATAACTTGTGTCCCCACCATGAACTGAATATGACCTCATATATTACATCACTCACGACCTGCTGTTCATTTACATCATGGATTACATCACTGATAACATCTTCAAATGATATCATCCAATGAGTGTGACAGTTTGACATACTCTCAAATGTATTTAGTAAGGTATATCTAGAGCAAATTTTCAATACAAAGTCTACTGCTAATGAGAACATTTCTGCAACATGCTTGGCCACCTAACGGAGATGGGGTGTCTGGAGAGAGAGGGGACTCTTTGAAGAGATGGGCACAGGGACAATGCTCTACATAGTATGGGCTGCGCTATTTAATGGGGCTTGGGTTTCTGAAAGAAGTTGTGCAAAGCAGAGTCTTGCCCACCTAATGGGTCTTGGGTGTCGAGAGGGAGTGAGCTCTCTGGAGACTTGGAAACGGTGAAGCCTGTCTGTAGTAGGAGATTGGCCATTTAATCGGGCTTGGGTGTCTGGAGGAAGTGACCTAATTGTGGAGAGCTGTTCACAGGGAGAAGGCTGAGTGTAGTAAGGGCATATCCACATAATGGGGCTTGGGTCTCTAGAGGGAGTGTGCTCTCTGAGAACTGTTGTGCTCAAGGCAAAAGCAGTGTGCATTAAGAGCTTGGTCACCTATTGGGGCTTGGGTGCCAGGAGGGACAGGGCTCTCCGCAAAAATGAGTTGTGAAGGCTGTGCATAGAGGAGGTTTGGCCACCTAATGAGGCTTGTGTGTCTTGATGGGATGGCCTTTCAATGAAGAACGGTACTTGTTTGTTGAGTACACTGAACAGCACTAGCAGGGATGATGTCATTTCAGATGTCATCAAATAGGTCACTGAACATCACATGAGTAATGCAATATGTGAGGTAGCAAGCAGCATGCGGCTGGGGCACAACCTTTTAGCTTAATAAATTATAACTAGTGAATGTCATTTTTTTTGTTTTAAAGAACAAGTTACTTACCTTCGGTAACAATGCATCTGTAAGAGACATATTAGTTATAGATTCCTTACCTTAGAATTACCCCAAGGCGTCAGACTATATCTGGAGAATTTTTCTTCAGCAATACCCCTGCGCGTCGGTAGGTGACGTCAGTCGACTCCGTGTCCGTCGGCGGCATCGTGGTCCCCGGCATGACGTCTCGGTGCCTACTTAGACGCCGCCCCTACTTAGACGCCGCGGTCAGTTCTGACACGACTTTCCACGCCAGAAGCACAGAGCCATGAAAGACACTGAACACTCGTGCGCCATACTAGGGCCCTGCAAGGGAGTCCCTATCCCTTGAAGTCAGTTCGCAGAGCGGGGAGGATGGGTGGGGCGGTAAGGAATCTATAACTAATATATGTCTCTTACAGATACATCGTTACCGAAGCTAAGTAACTTGTTCATCTGAAAGAGACTACTAGTTATAGATTCCTAACCTTAGAATAGATACCCCAGCAATACCATCCCCGGAGACAGGTCTGCGAACCAAGTTCACACAAGAAAATCATGGAGGACAGAACGGGCAAAGTAGCCGTCCTTCCGGACTTGACGCACAAGTTACTAACTTGTGTAACGATATATCTGTAAGAGACAGTAGTTAGTGATAGATTCCTTACCTTAGAATATCCCCAGGCGTCAGGCTGGATCCGGAAAGTTTTGCGTAGCAGTACCCTTGCGCGCCGGTAGGCGGCGTCGTGCGGCTCCGCGTCCGTCGTCGGCGTCGTGATCGCCGGGATGACGTCGCGGGCAGTACTTAGGCGCCGCCCTGCGCGCTGACGTCAGTTCTGTACACGACTTTCCGCGCCAGGAACGCAGAGCCATGCAAGAAGCTGACACAGGTGTCTGAAAAATACTAGGGCCCTGAAAGGGATGTCCTTAACCCTAGAAATGAGTTCGCAGAACGGGGAGGATGGGTGGGCGGTAGGAATCTATCACTAACTACTGTCTCTTACAGATATATCGTTACACAAGTTAGTAACTTGTGCATCTGAAAGAGACACGTTAGTGATAGATTCCTTACCTTAGAATAGATACCCCAGCAATACCAACCCCGGTGGTGGGTCTGCGAACAAAGATCAGACAAGGAAGTCCTGGAGGACAGAACGGCCAAAGAAGCCGTCCCTCCGGACCTGACTGTCAAGGCAGTAATGCTTAGTAAACGTGTGCAGCGAGGCCCACGTAGCTGCCTGACAGATAACCGGCAGCGGAACACCGCGGCCCAAGGCCGTGGTAGCAGCCGTTGCCCTGGTGGAATGGGCACGCAGCCCAACAGGAGGCTCCTTCTTAGCCAAAGAATAGCAGGTCTTGATGCACAAGGTAACCCAGCGGGAGATGGTCCTCTTGTGCACCGCCCGACCTTTTGGCGCCCACGTAGCCAACAAAGAGCTGGTCATCCACCCGGAAGTGTTTCGTGCGGTCGATATAGAAGGAGAGCGCACGTTTTGGGTCCAGACGGTGGAGCCTCTCTTCCTCTCTGGAAGGATGCGGAGGCGGAAAGAAGGTGGGCAAAGTGATGGTCTGCCCAATGTGGAAAGCAGTAACCACCTTTGGCAAGAAGGACGGACGCGTCCGAAGAACAACCTTGTCTGGATGAACAGACAGAAAGGGAGGTTTGCAAGAAAGAGCCTGGAGCTCACTCACCCGCCGAGCGGAGGTGATGGCCACCAGAAAGGCTGCCTTTAGAGTCAGAAGACGAAGAGGACAGTTATGCAGAGGCTCAAAGGGAGCGCACATTAAAAAGGTAAGAACCAAGTTCAAGTCCCACTGAGGCATTACAAACGGAACAGGAGGGAAGAGGTGAGTAATGCCTTTTAAGAACCTGTTAACAACAGGGGACTTGAAAAGGGAGGGCTGATCAGGGAGCCTGAGGAAGGCCGAGATAGCACAAAGATAACCCTTGATGGTACCCAGGGCAGAACCCTGTTGGGCCAGAGAGAGAAGGAACAGAAGGACCTCAGAAAGAGGGGCAGAAAGGGGATCCACAGCCTTTGCTGTGCACCATGCCACAAATTTGTTCCACCTGCAGGCGTATACCACCTTAGTGGAGGGACGCCTGGCTGCCAGAATCACATCACAAACTTCGGGAGGCAAGTCGAAAGGAATCAACTGCCGCCGCTCAATCTCCACGCAAGCAGGTGTAGACTGGACAGGTTGGGGTGGAGGACCGTCCCCTGCTGCTGCGACAGAAGATCCTCCCGAAGAGGCAGACGGATCGGGGGATCTATGCTCATATTGAGTAGCTCGGGATACCAAACTCTTGGAGCCCAGTCCGGAGCCACAAGAATGACTTGGGCCCGGTCGTGCCGAATCTTCTTCAACACTCTGGGTAGAAGTGGTATAGGCGGAAAGGCGTACAACAGACCGCAACTCCACTCGCGACGAAAAGCGCCGCCGAGCGAGTGCCGCCTTGGAAATTCCAACGCGCAGAACTGATGACATTGCGCGTTCTCTTCGGTGGCGAATAGATCTAACCAAGGCTCTCCCCACTGTAGAAAGAGTCCTTGCGCCACTTCCGAGTGAAGACGCCATTCGTGATCCATCATGCACCTGCGGCTGAGTTCGTCCGCCCTGGCGTTCAGAGAACCTGCCAGGTGTTGAACCATCAGGAACATGCCCTGATGTTCCAGCCATGTCCAGAGGCGCAGAGCCTCCTGACAAAGGGTCCAAGACCCCACCCCGCCCTGTTTGTTGCAGTACCACATGGCGGTGGTGTTGTCTGTGAACACCTGCACTACCTTCCCTTTGACAGAGGGAAGGAATGCCTTGAGTGCAAGCCGGATCGCCCGGAGCTCCAGAAGGTTGATATGGAGCCGGGACTCCGCCGGAGACCAGAGGCCTCTGATCTCCGCCTCTCCCATGTGACCGCCCCATCCCAGAAGGGACGCGTCCGTCACAACTGTATGCTCTGGCTGGGGAAGGGAGAGGGATCTGCCCATGACCCATTGCCGGTTCGAGAGCCACCACTGCAACTGTTTTGCAGTCCCCTCCGAGATCTGGACGTGATCGGACAGGTTGCCCTGGTGCTGCGCCCACTGGAACTTCAGGTCCCACTGCAGAGCCCGCATATGCCATCTGGCATGATTGACCAGCAGGATGCAGGAGGCCATGAGGCCCAGCAGCCTCAGGGTCATCCGTACCGAAACCTAGGATAAAGGCCGAAAGATCGGAATCATAGCCTGAATATCCCGGACTCGCCGTTCGGGAGGATAGGCCCGAAACTGCGTCGTGTCCAGAACTGCTCCGATGAAAAGGAGCTGTGGAGAAGGAATTAGATGCGACTTCGGCACATTGATGGAGAACCCCAGCGAGTGCAGGAGTTCGGCCGTAGTCTGGAGGTGGGAGACGACTGCCTGGGACGAGCCCGCCTTCAGCAGCCAGTCGTCGAGGTAGGGGAAGACTGAAACCCCTGCCCGGCGCAGATGAGCTGCGACCACCGCCATCACTTTCGTGAACACCCGAGGGGCACTGGTAAGGCCAAAGGGGAGCACGGTGAACTGAAAATGCTCGGGGCCTACCGTGAACCGAAGGTAACGCCGGTGGGCCGGCAGGACGGGGATGTGGAAATACGCGTCCTGCAAGTCCAACGCTACCAACCAGTCTCCAGGGTCGAGGGCAGTCAAGACCTGAGCTAGGGTGAGCATCTTGAACTTCTCCTTCCGGAGGAAGCGATTGACGTTCCGGAGGTCCAAGATAGGACGCATGTCCTCCTTGTCCTTTTGGGCACCAGAAAGTAGTGGGAGTAGCAACCACGCCCTACTTCTGGGGTCGGAACATGCTCGATGGCCCTCTTGGTCAAGAGGGCCGTGACTTCCTTCTGTAGAAGCACCAAGTGATCCCCTGACATGCGGTGGAATTGAGGTGGCATGGCTGGGGGGTGGTCTCGAAGGGGAGGGAGTAGCCCCTTCGGACAATGTCCAAGACCCACCTGTCCGAGGTGATGGTGCGCCAGTGGGGAAGGTGATGGCGGACCCTGCCCTCTACTGGCGTGCCGTGCACCTGAAAGGAGGGACTAGGAGGGCTTGGAGGCCGCGGACGGGTTGGAGGTGGTGGCCTGACCCGCACGCTGGTTGCCCGATCCGCCACGGCGGAATCCACGTCCTCGGCCACGCGAAGACGCCTGCTGCGCGGGCCGGTGGCTGGGCTGCTGACGTGAAGGGCGCCCCTACCGTGGCCACGATAGGGGCGAAAAGCAGAAGGCAGCGGAGGGCGTGTAGCAGAAAGGCCCAGGGACTTGGCAGTAGCCCGTGAGTCCTTAAAGCGCTCCAACGCATGGTCTGCTTTGGACCCAAAAAGACCGACTCCATCAAAGGGCATGTCCATGAGAGTATTCTGGACATCCCCTGAAAAACCAGTGGTTCTTAGCCAGGCGTGGCGTCGGAGCGCCACCGTCGTTGCAATCGACCTGCCCAGCGAGTCGGCGGTGTCAAGGCCACAACGGATAGTGTATTTGGCCGCATCCCTTCCTTCCGCAATGGCGCGGGAAAGCAGTGCCTGGACCTCCTCAGGGCACTGGGGCAAAACATCCGCCACCGAATCCCACAGAGAGTGGGTATATCGGCCCAAAAGACAAGCGGTGTTAACGGACCGCAAGCCAGCACTGGAGGAAGAAAACCTTTCTTCCCAAACTGATCCAGGCGTTTGGATTCCCTATCCGGAGGAGCGGTAGGGAAGGCGGTTTGGGAAGCGGAGGCTTGGACAACCAAGCTCTCAGGAGTGGGGTGGACAGAAAGAAACAGGGGGTCGCCCGGAGCGGGGCGATGGCGTCGTGACACGTTCCGATCCACAGGAGCCCCTGTGTTGGGCTTGGACCAGGCGCCCAAAAGAACGTCCGTGAGGGCGTCGTTAAACGGCAGCACAGTCTCCGCAGAGGAGGCTGCCGGCTGAAGCACCTCTGTCAAGATGTTAGGCTTGACCGTCAAAGTAGGGAGCTGGAGACGTAAGGCCCCAGCAGCCCTACGCAACACCGTACCAAAATTGGCCCCCTCCTCCGTAGCCACGGGAGGAGACAGCATGCCAGTGTCAGGAGAAGTATCCAGACCACTGGCCTCCCTAGACTCTCTGTCCAGTCCTCATCATACTGACAGTTGCGTGTCAGAGGGTCATCAGACCCCTCCCAGTCCTCCTGGTCCTCCTCTGGTTCAAAATAAGGAGGAGGAGGGACATTTGGGACCCAAGGTCCCATCGGCGCCGGAGCCGGCGTCGAGCGACGTCGCTCCGGGTCCAAGTCCGGAGCCGGAAGGAACTGGGGACGACGCCGCCCGGAGCCCAGGGCGGCGTCGAGAACGGCACCGGAGACATCGGCGCCGGCGGAGGTGTCGTGAGGTCGACCGGCGTCGATGGGGGTTGTGGAGCCGGGATCGAGGCCGGGGCCGGAGCCGGAGCCGGGATCGAGGCTGGAGGCTCGGGCGACGCCGGGCCGGAGCCGCCGGCGACGCCGGATCAACCCCATCAGGGCCCGCGGGGCCCGAAGGCGCACCGGAGGGGCCTGAAGGCCCGAAGAGGCGGGCCATGGCCGACAGGAACTCCTGTACCTTGGCCGGATCCGCCCCCGAACCCGGGAAGGGCGGGTATGACGGGGGCGACTCCACAGGCAAGTCCGGGGCCGCGGGGCGGGGACGGTGCCGGGAGGGGCCTCAGCCGAGTCGCGAGATCGGCGAGGCGAAGTCCGAGAGCGACGATGCTTCTTGGACTTCTTGTGTCGAGACTTACCGGACGAAGAAGACTTCGACGCCGACGACCGGTGTGCACTCCGCGAGCGACCCCTGGACCTCTCACGCGACCGGGGCTTCCGCGGAGCCGAATGCCGGGCCTCGAGGAGCTTTCGAGACCGCTCTCGCAAAGCCTTCGGGTTGAGGGCCTGGCATTCGGGACAAGACTCGGTGTCGTGGCCTCGGCCGAGGCAGAAGAGACACTCCCAATGCGGGTCGGTGACGGACATCATCCGCGCACAGGCGCCGCATCGCTTGAAGCCGGGCATCCCTACGACACCTGAAAGCTGGAAAAACACAGTGAAAAATCACTAAAAAGTATGGTCAAAAATTGACCAGGGCACTGCTCTTCCCGGATCTGCGCTTACTGGCGCGGAAAAAGAAGAACTGACGTCAGCGCGCAGGGGCGGCGCCTAAGTACTGCCCGCGACGTCATCCCGGCGATCACGACGCCGACGACGGACGCGGAGCCGCACGACGCCGCCTACCGACGCGCAAGGGTACTGCTACGCAAAACTTTCCGGATCCAGCCTGACGCCTGGGGATATTCTAAGGTAAGGAATCTATCACTAACGTGTCTCTTTCAGATTATCCAGGCAGTAATGTCTGGTGAACATGTGCATAGAAGCCCACGTGGCCGCCTGGCAGATATCCATGAGTGGAACTCCACGCGACAAAGCAGTGGTTGCTGCCGTAGCTCTAGTGGAATGAGCTAGCAGCCCCACTGGAGGTTCCTTTTTAACCAAAGCGTAACAAATCTTGATACAAAGGACTACCCATCGAGAGATGGTACGCTTTTGCACAGCCCAATCTTTTTGACACCCACATAACCAAGAAAGAGTTGATCGTCCACCAGGAACTCCTTTGTGCTGTCAAGGTAGAAAGACAGCGCACGTTTCGGGTTCAGACGGTGGAGTCTCTCCTCCTCCTTGGAAGGGTGTGGAGGCGGGAAAAAGGTGGGCAGAGTAATAGTCTGCCCTATGTGAAAGGGAGTGACAACTTTAGGCAGGAACGAGGGTCTTGTTCGAAGCATCACTTTGTCCGGATGGACTGAGAAGAAAGGGGGCTTAGAACAAAGAGCCTGAAGCTCACTCACTCTGCGAGCAGAGGTGATGGCAACAAGAAAGGCATTCTTCAGAGTGAGGAGCCTGAGAGGATAGTTGTGAAGAGGCTCGAAGGGAGCGCACAAAAGGTAAATCAAGACAAGGTTCAAGTCCCACTGAGGCATTATGAAAGGAGATGGAGGAAAGAGATGGTTAATGCCTTTAAAGAACCAACTTACAATAGGGGGCATAAACAAAGAGGGCTGATCTGATAGCCGAAGAAAAGCAGAAATGGCTGCCAGGTAGCCATTAAGGGTGCCCAGAGCAGAGCCCTGCTGGGCCAAAGAAAGAACGAACAAATGAACAACAGAAAGAGGGGCAGAAAGGGTATCCACATCCTTTGCTGTGCACCATGCCACAAACTTGTTCCATCGACAGGCGTATACAGTCTTAGTGGAGGGATGCCTGGCTGCCAAGATGACATTACAGACTTCGGGAGGAAGGTCAAAAGCTGTCAACTGTTGCCGCTCAATCTCCACGCAAGGAGGTGGAGGCTGGACAGGTTCGGGTGGAGGACCGTCCCCTGCTGCTGCGACAGAAGATCCTCCCGAAGGGGCAGTCTGATTGGAGGATCGATGGCCATACTCAGGAGCTCGGGGTACCGGACTCTTCATGCAAGTCGGGAGCCACAAGATTAACTTGGGCCCGGTCGTGCTTGATCTTCTTCAGCACTCGGGGCAGAAGCGGTACAGGCGGAAAGGCATACAGGAGGCCACAGCTTCACTTGCGACAAAAAGCGTCGCCGAGCAAGTGCCGCCTTGGAAACTCCAACGCGCAGAACTGCTTCGGTGGCGAACAGATCTAACCAAGGCTCTCCTCACTGCTGAAAGAGACCTTGTTCCACTTCTGAGTGAGCCAGGCACTGGCGGCTGAGTTCATCCGCCCTGGCGTTCAGAGAACCTGCCAAGTGTTGAACCACCAGGGTCATGCCCTGATGTTCCAGCCATGTCCAGAGACGAAGAGCTTCTTCACATAGGGTCCACAACCCCACCCCGCCTTGTTTGTTGCAGTACCACATGGCGGTGGTGTTGTCCGTGAACACCTGCACTGCCTTCCCCCTGAGGGATGGAAGGAATGCCTTCAGTGCCAATCGAATCGCCCGGAGCTTGAAGATTTCTTGTGGTTTGAGAAACCCAGTCTTTGTAGCGTTTGGATTGTTTTTTGATCATGGTCGTGACATGTTTGTTTTGTGTGTGCCCTTATTAGCCAGTCGTCTAAGTAAGGGTAGACGTGGATTTTTTCTCTTCTCAGGTGTGCTGCCACTGCGGCTAAGCACTTTGTGAACACCCGTGGAGCAGATTTTATGACGAATGGGTGTACCTTGAATTGGTAGTGTGTTCCGTGGTGTAGGAATCTTAGGTACTGTCTGTGTCTTCTGTTCATAGGGATATGTAAATAGGCGTCCTTGAGATCTATTGTTGCCAAGTAATCCCCCTTTTGAATCTGTGGAATTATTTCTTGAAGGGTACACATCTTGAAATGTTGTGTTAGTATGAACTTGTTTATAAATCTTAAGTCCATGATTGGCCTTAGAGTTTGGTCCTGTTTGGGTACTAGGAAGTATGGAGAGTAGTTTCCTTTGTACAACTCTTGTATTGGTACCTTTTCTATTGCCTGTTTTTGGGGTATAGTTCTTTGATTTCTGCGTTGAGCAGTGTTTGTTCTGATCCGTTTAATTTTCGTGTTTTGGGTGGATTTGCAGGTGGTGTCTTTGTGAGCTCTATGCAATATCCGTATTGTACCAAATTTAATATCCAATTGTCTGTTATCCTTTCCCATTGTGTGTGGAAAAAGGATATTCTTCCGCCCACTGGTGTTTTGTGTGGGTCCTTTTCCATGATAAAGTCAGTTAGACCCGTTTCCTCTTCCTCTGCCATTCCCTCTTCCTCGAAAGGGCTGTTTCTGCTGTTGTTGCCAACCTTGGTAGCTAGACTGTTGACCCATCTGTTGGTTTGGGTTCTGTCCCTGAGATGGTGGCGTCATTTGCTGTCCTTGACTAAAGCTGCCTCTACCTGCGGTTTTTCTGTTCGAGAAACCTCCTTTTTTAAAAGAACCTCTTTGCTGTAGGGCCCCCATTGCCCTTGCTGTTTCATTGTCTTTTTTAATTTGTGGGAGGGATTCATCCACCTCCTTGCCAAACAGGGCTTCTCCGTTGAATGGTCTGTTGATAATTGAGGTTTGAACTTCTTGTTTGAAACCAGAAATTCTGAGCCAGGCATGCCTTCTGAGGATGGTTCCTGTGCACTTTTGCCTGCTTGCAGTATCTGCTGTATCTAGGGCTCACTTTAGGCAGGTCTTAGCCACGTTTTTCCCTTCTTGGACAATAGATTTTGCCCTTTTTTGTCCTCCTCGGGGAGTTTGTTCAACAACTCTTCTATTTCGTCCCACTGTTGGTGGCTGTATCTGTTCAACAGGGCATTAGAGTTGGCAATGCGCCAATGTGTTGCTGCTTCTTTTTCCATTCTCCTCCCCACCATGTCCATCCTTTTGCTTTTCAGGTGGTGGCCCTGTGTTGGAGACTGCATTGGCTCTCCTCCTGGCTGTGGTGACAATAATAGAGTCAGGTACTGTACCTTCCCTGAATACATTTGGGGTCTTTTGAGGAGGGTTTGTACTTTTTCTCTACTCTGGGGATTAACCCCTTGTTTGAAGCTGGTTCTTTGATTGCTTCTTTGCCTTGGTCCAGGATACTTGGCAGCATAGACAGATATTGTGTCCCTCTTGAAACTGGTGCCAGAGTTTCTAGCAAGAAACATGTGTCCCCTTTTTACTCCTCTGGGGGAACTCCAAATTGATTTGCTGCCCTTTTGACAATGTCATTGTAAAAAGCTATGTCATCTGGAGGTGAAGCTTTCGAAGGACAGCATCAAATCTCTTCCTCCGGGCTCTCGGTGTCGAGGTCATTCCACTGTTCCTCGAAATTTTCGGAGTTTTCCTCCTCTTCCGGTATGTCTCCGTATTCCTCGGGTTCTTCGCCTCGAGGTTCTGGTGTTGGTGGAGAGTCGAAGATCCCTTCTTCCTCTCCTTCGGCGTCTTCTGCCTCAACGCTCTCTGGTTCGGCCGCCGGTGTTTGCGGGATACGAAAATCCTTCAATGAGGCATCGAAGTCTTTCTTTTTTTGTATGAGCGTTGCCATTTCTTCCTAGAGTCTTCTTTTCTTTTCGACCTCGAGGACCCTCTCGGCGTCGGTGGCCGGAGATTTTCTTTTCTTCCCGACGTCGAAGTTAGTCTTCGGTGGTGTAGTGGTCGTTTTTGCGGGTTCTGCGTCGACCCCTTGTTTCGGCGTTTTCGGCGATTTTCCCTCCTCAGTGACCTTTGGTTGGGTCCCGTGGGGTTCTTTCAATCGCGGCAGGCCTTCAATCGCCTTCTTGCTCGGCGTCTGGGCTGCCTTGTGCGCCTTATGTTCATGGCCCTTCGGTTCCGACGGATTTTTAAGGTGTCTTACCTTCTCCGTTTTCTTTTTCGGATCGTTAGCCCTTTTCTCGGCGTGGATTTTTTCGGAGTCCCCCTCTAGGACCTCGACGTCCGATCCCTCGTGCGTCGACTCAGCTGGTGCTCCGTGTTCCTCCTCGTCGCTCGAGAAACCCAGGTCTCTTAGAGAGGTTTTCTTCGCTGTCTGCGACATTGTGGCGTAGTGGGCCTGTCTTTGACTTCGACGCGTCCTTAGCGTTTTCGGTAGGAATGCCTCGCAGGCCTCACAGTCCTTCTCCTTGTGGTCTTCGGGCAGGCAGAGGTTGCAGAAGTTGTGGGGGTCGCGTTGTGCATACTTCTGGTGGCACTTGGGGCAGAACTTGAAGGGGGTATTCTCCATTGCCCCTACCTCACCATTTGTGGACCGGCGTGGTCCTCTGGTTCTGCCTTACTCACGACGTTGATGATCGCTGATAACTTTTCGGTGATGTCGATGATCGATGGTTTTCTTAGATACTCTTCTTTTTCAAAGATTTTCGGGAAAAAAAGAAAAATTCTTCGGAGCTTCCCGTCTTGCTTCCAGACACAACGGCGGAAAAAAGAATCTGAAGATGGCCACCACGCACGTCGACCTCCAGGACACCGTCTGACGTCACACAGGGGACATACCTGGCACCAAATGGTGGTCAACAGCGACCAAAACAAGAAAAGAAAAAAAAAAGACAATTCCGGGCCCAGCCTCTAGATGGTGGAATGATGCACAGCATGTGAATCCAGAAAAGGATTCACGCTGCAAAACTTGTTCTCAACAAAGGGAGGAATGATTTCAGAACTAGATGGACAGCCCTTAACTCCAACAGGTCGATGTGATATAACTCCTCCTTCTCTCTCCAAGATTCATGTATCTGCAGATTGTCAA
The DNA here is from genome assembly GCA_963921515.1 of Calotriton arnoldi. NCBI lineage: Eukaryota > Metazoa > Chordata > Amphibia > Caudata > Salamandridae > Calotriton > Calotriton arnoldi. The sequence continues at coordinate 1,351,788 of CAWUFW010000828.1, forward strand.
TGTGAGGACCTCATTCTAGTACTAATGCATGCGTCACTGTGGCTTGTGAAGGAATGTCTTGAGGGAAAGGAACCCTTTTTAGAAGGTTGGTTACTTGGGACCACCAGGAGTGTTATTGGGGTGCTTGTTGAGATAGTATTATCTGATCTGTGGATCCCTTGATCTTCCAGGCACTGCTGTAAAGGCCTCAAGCAGAGTCTGGCATTTGGAGTTTGAAAAACGCATGTTCCCATCGAGCTCCGTAATGAGGAAATCTGCATTGCAGTTTTACATTGCGTTAGTTTCAGACACTGACATTTCTATTGGCTACATTGCGATAATGGGGTCTAATGTCACTCCAAAGTATTGAATCCTTTGCTCTGGGATAATTGTTGACTTCTGAAAGTTGATTCACAACCCTAGATTTTGTAGTATGTTCGCTGCCAGATATTTGGAGATGATGTCTTTATTAACCAATTGTCCAGATAAGGGTAGACAAAGAACTTCAACCTTTGCAGATGAGCAACTACCCTTGCCATGCACTTGGAAAAAATGCGAGGAGCTGACTTGAGGCCAAAGGGAAGGACTTTGAACTGGTAGTGATCTTTTCCAAACACAAATCTTAGAAACGTCTACTGTTTTTTTATGTGGAAATGTATCCTGAAGATCTATTGCGCACATCAAATCTCCCCCGATGTAATTGAGGGTAGGTCTGGTGCACATTCTGAATCTTTCTTTACTCATTAGTGTGTTAATCTCGGATGAAAAACGGGTCAGAAACCTCTAACTGGAGCTTTCTCTTGCATGTTTGGATGATATAGTAGGTGGAGGAGAATTGAACTTGAGAGAATATCTATTCTATGTCAGGACCGGAGGCTCAGATTATGCTATTTCCTTCTTCGCTTTATTAACATTAAATTCATTAGCAGCCAGAAAAACACTAATTTAAAGATCTTTGCATCATAAAACGATGTGAACAAAGAAAAACATCAACTCCCATAACACTCAGGGAGATATACAACATCATAGTCCTTCCATAGTGTCCATAGCTGTAGCCGGCATATAGTCCCTTTATTGTGTTCGTCCCTCCTCATTCTTCGCTGCTTCGCAGCCAGTTAAGTCGTTTTTCTCTACTCTCGTGTTAGTGAATGACTCATGATTATTTGGTTGGATTTTTCTGATCTGTGGTGACACGCGTGTCGTGTTTTCTTTAATGCAGGTTACGTGATCTTTTATTTTGGAAATGCCTTAACTTTGCTTCCATTCCTACCCGGCCGCGGGAGCGCTTCGCCCTCCTCACGCGGCCGGTTCCCTTGTCATCTGCGGTGCTTGATAGGCCCGCTAGGGGGACTCGCTCGTCTCGCTGAGCCTGTGCCGCGGCTCCTCACAGAGAGACTACGCTGCAGGAGACGAGTGTGTATGAGCCTATCCCCACTGCCTACTATTACGCCCGGCCTGGGTCTGTATTTATTCCGCATTTTTCACTAATTGATGCCTGTGGGCGAATTTCTGCACTTTTGAATTCCGCTAAATCAGCGTGCTGACAGGCAGCTGAGTCCGGTCAGTATCATCTGAGGACTCTAGCGCGCTGGGGCTTGTGCAGGCCATATTGCAGTCTTGTCTGGGTAACTCAGCTATACAGTATTAGCGCGCTGCGACTTGAAAGGTCCCCGTCTTCTCTGACCTGGTTAAAGGGATTGAGATTATCTCATTGGTCATGGCACAACACAGTACCTATGAGGAAGAAGAGGCCCAAGAATACATGCCTTAAGATGAGGTTTTCTACAAGGCAGTAGATTCCTCTATATACCGAGTGGTCAACGAGGTTGTAAGGCTTATGGAACAACGCCTGTCAGACAGGATTGTTCAAGACTGCGCAAAGTTGGCACAGGCTCGCAATGTTCCGTCCGCTGCCCCTTCTGACCCCTTCAACAGGGGAGACCCCTCTACCTCCTAAGAAAAAGTGTTCCGTAGAGGTAGACAAAGACGCGTTTGCGCGCCTTAAAACTGCTTTTCTGGCGCAAGCAGTTCCACCATCCCCAGCCCCTCCACCGGCGTCCGATCCCCAGGAGACTCCGAGTCCGGCCTCCCCGGAGCCGGATAAGGAGTCCCAGGGGGACTCTGAGGACGAAGCAGGCCCTTCCCGTCCGTGGCGCCCCCTCCCTCCCTCAGCCCCAGAGGAGGATTCAGGTATGTTGGACCCGGACGAAATTATACATCCCCAGTCAGCGGCTTGGACTCCTGGTGACAAGGTAGCCAAATTTGTAGCGGGTCGACTTCGCAAACCCTTAGAAAAGGAGGCTCGGGATTGCCTTAAAGCAGAATGCCCGAGACCTACTCTAGCCCCTTCAGCGCTGCGCGAATTCTCCCGCTGTGCGGGAGAATTAATAAGTGGGCGGGATTCGGACAGCCCCCGGCCGTCCTTAGCACACGCCCACCGTGACGTCGGACGGCCGGAGGCCGTCCTGAGCACCGAAGAGGTTAAAGGGGAAAGTTGCTTTCACCCCGGAGTTAGACTCTAAGATGGCCACCTTCCTAGCCAAGTATATGAAGGACCCCCGTAAGGGTATAGAAAAGGTAGACATGGCGGAGGAAGCTAAGGTTTCAGGCTCCCCTATTTCATCGGAGGTGTTATCAAACTGGGCCCAGCGAGCCATTATTTTTATGGGCAATGCGAACTGTGCCCGGTCAACAGAGCGGCGTCGCTCTTTGTTGATTAAGTTCGATCCCAAGCTTGGGGATTTAGCCTCCTCAGAAGCGGGCACAGGGGGGTCTCTTTGGGGATCCTTTTGTGAAAGAATTGGGAAAAATTGTGGCTACATTTACCTCTTTAGATAAAGCCCAATCTAACATAAAGAGGGTCTTCAACCCACGGGGCCGGCCGAGGCAGGGGCCGCTCGGCCAGCCGGGGTGTCCAGCAAAATGCCCCCAGGGGACATGGCTCCGGTCGAGGACAATATAATTCCAGTGGGAACTACAACAATTTCTACCCAGCCAGAGGCCAGCGCTTCAGGGGCCGGGGAAATTTCAAAAACGCCAGAGGCGGCAATTCCAACGGTGAGTTTTTTTATCGGCGGAACAAGTCCGTATTGGGGGTTGTTTGGCTCTTTACCAAGACGCCTGGGCAGATATCATTTCAGACGCTTGGGTTTTACAATCCGTTCAAGGTTTTCATATCGAGTTTTTCTATCACCCTCGACAAGAGAGTTATCCTCGTCCCATTTGCTTCATAGCTCGGGACGCACAGTTGATCGACAGGGAGGTCTCCGCACTGCTCCGCAAAGGGGCCATCTGTCGCTCAACTCTGCATCCCGCCGGTTTTCTAAGCATCATATTCTTGGTGGACAAGACCGATGGCGGTCGTCGTCCCATTATCAACCTCAAGGAGTTCAACGGGTGGTTGGTGTACCGCCATTTCAAGATGGAGGGGATTCACCTCCTTCGGGACGTCCTGCTTCCATCAGACTGGATGGTGAGACTGGATCTAACGGATGCTTACCTTGCGATCCCAATTCACCCCCCTCACCACCAGTTCCTTCAGTTTTGCTGGAGAGATCTGATCTACGAATTCACCGCCCTTCCGTTCGGCCTTTCCTCAGTGCCATGGTGTTTTATCAAAGTGCTTCACTCGGCAGTGGAGTTTCTCAGGGCCCAGGGCATACGCATGATAGTTTACCTGGACGACATACTCCTCATGGCGCAATGTCCCAGAATCCTATCTGGAAAGCTCCAGCAGACCGGCTCCCTTCTGCAAGGACTGGGGTTCGTCATCAATGCAGAAAAGTCAATCCTCACTCCTTCCCAGAAGGTGATTTTTCTCGGGTTTGTAGTAGACTCCATCCAATTGTCCTTGAGCCTTCCGTCCCGGAAGATGACCAAGATCCGACACGAGTTGCGTCAAACCATTGCAAAAACCCATACCTCACTCCGACAGATTGCCCGGTTGGTGGGCCTTCTTTCCTCTTCCATCCAGGCAATCTTTCTGGGGCCCTTGCATTACCGAGCCCTCCAGCGCCTGAAAGCTCATCACCTCAGGAGAGGTCTGTCATATGCCCAGTTGGTTCCGCTCTCTACGGAGGCGAGGTAAGAGATAACGTGGTGGCTGACCCACATGGTAGCGTGGAACGGCCGAGCAATTTTCGGATCTGCTCCAGACTTGATCATAGAGTCCGACGCCAGCAGATTAGGCTGGGGCGCCCATTGTGGAGATTTCTCCACCGGAGGTGTTTGGTCGTTAGACGAACAGAACCTGCACATCAACTGCCTAGAGCTTCTGGCGGGTTCGTTCGCAGTTCGTTGTTGGACCAAGAACCGGGTGCGCTCATGTGTCCTCCTGAAAATAGACAACATTTCCGCAGTCCGTTACGTCAATCGCTTGGGAGGCCCTCGCTCCCGGGCCTTGGCGAACCTGGCAAAAGATTTCTGGAGTTTTTGCTTAGCCCATCATATCTCAGTAACAGCGGAGTATCTTCCAGGCCAAGACAACCAAGTGGCGGATTGGCACTCAAGGCACCTCCACGATTCCAGTCTTTCAAATCTTCCAAGAGTTAGAGAATCTGGGGGGGGCGTTTTCAGTGGACCTGTTTGCGTCGTGTCTGGACCATCAAATCCCGCGATTTTTCAGTTGGAGACCGGATCCTATGGCCTTGGCCACAGACGCTTTTCTCCAAGATTGGAGCCAAGAGAGGGGTTACGCATTTCCCCCTTTCTCAATGATTACGAGGGCAGCAGCCCAGATTCGCCGCCAAGAGGCGGAGACGGTGGTGGCGACGCCGTGTTGGAGATCGCAAGTTTGGTTTCCGGTTCTTCTGGAACTTTCTTGGGATTCTCCAATCCTACTACCCCTGTTTCCTCACCTACTTCTGAACCCAGACAGAGTCCCGCACCATCTAGTAACCCAGGGTTCCCTTCGCCTCATGGCGTGGCGGCTTTCAGGCAACGGTGGTCGCTCCCGGGCCTTTCGGGATCGGCTGAGATTCTCCGGTCAAAGGCATGGGCGGACAGCACAACCAAACGTTATCGGTCTGCCTGGACAAGATGGGTTCGTTGGTGTCTTCGAAGGAATTTGGATCCCGTGGTCGCAGGGGTGGTCCCAATTCTGAATTTCCTAGCGGATTTGGCAACGGAGGGTCTGGCTTACCGCTCCATTAATGCTATAAGGTCGGCGATTTCTGCGGGTCACAATCCGGTTGATGGGGCTCCAGTAGGGGAACACCCTTTTGTCTGTCGGCTTCTGTGGGGTATACGTCTTTCCTTGCCCCCAGAACCTCGATATTCAACTCTATGGGACGTTAGTTTGGTCCTGAACCTTTTTCTGTCTTGGCAGCCGAATAAATATCTTTCTCTGAAGGACATCTCTGCCAAGCTAGCAATGCTTCTATGCTTAGTCTCCTGCAGGAGAGTCTCGGATGTCCGGGCTCTGGATGTTACAGCACAAGTGTTTTCCCCGGATGGGGTAGTGTTCACGGTGGGGCGCCGTACTAAGTCGCTTACTCGGACAGTTTTCTATCCGGCCTTTCCGGATGCCCCGAAATTGTGTGTAGTGGGCTGCCTCAAGGCTTATGAGGAAATAACTCACGAATTGAGACCTCCAGGTGAGCGTCAACTTCTTATTGCCCTACAAAAACCGCACAAGGCCGTCTCTTCCCCCACTATAGCAAGGTGGGTGCGTTGGGTCATGCAAGAGGCGGGTATTGACACAAAGCAGTTTGGAGCACACTCAGCAAGGGGCGCAATGGCTTCGAAAGCTTTTTCGTTGGGAGCCCATCTCGAGGACTTAATGCAGGCAGCGGATTGGTCCTCAGACTCGACCTTCAAGAGATTTTACTTTAAACCTGTTCTTGAGGTTGCTCAATTAGTAGTAAGTAAGCTTTAAACTAGCATAATCTGAGCCTCCGGTCCTGACATAGAATAGAAATTTGCCTAGCAATGCAAAGGATAAGTTTCAATTCTATTAAGGACACAGAGGCGAGGATTATCCCTCCCTGGGCACGGTCTCGTGCGAACCCCCCGTATGATGGTGAGTAACCGATTCATATTCAAATGTCTACCAGTCTTAATTGTAAGATGGTTGGTTTTACAAAGGTTTTTCTGGCTCATATGCTCCTGTTGAGAGTTAATTTTTCGACTATTGTTTCTCCTTGAAATCTTACGCTGTGTCTCCTCTTCTAGGAAACGACGGTTCAAAACAGGACCAGTGATGGATTGGCGTAGCTCGCGCGAAAAAAGAGGAGGGACAAACACAGTAAAGGGACTATATGCCGGCTACAGCTATGGACACTATGGAATGACTATGATGTTGTATATCTCCTGAGTGTTATGGGAGTTGATGTTTTTCTTTGTCCACATCGTTTTATGATGCAAAAATCTTTAAATTCGTGCTTTTCTGGCTGCTAGTGAATTTAATGTTAATAAAGCGAAGAAGGAAATAGCATAATCCTCACCTCCGTGTCCTTAATAGAATTGAAACTTATCCTTTGCACCGCTAGGCAAATTTCTATTCTGAACAATATTCAAGACTCATTTGACTTTTATGTTCTGCCACTATTGGAGATGATTTCAAATTCTTCCCCCCTCCCCCCCTAACAGAGAAACCGACAGAGGAGGGAGGGAAGGAAGTTCTCATGGTTTCGGAGGAGGCTTTCCTGCAGCAGCCAATGTTTGTTAGCCTCCTCTGCCTATAAAGGACATTCTGTGATCAGGCTGCCTTTGGTACAGTTGTTGCTGTTGTGGCTGCCACTGAGAGTGCTTGAACCCTCCACAGGAAATACCTCCTATCACAAGGCTTGTAGCGTCTCTTGCTTTCAACGTATCATTTCAGTCTTCATTTGGAGTATCTCACCATCCATGTGAGAGCCACAGTGGAAATTGCTCGAAAAAAGGGAGGTTGAAATGTCTTTGTTGGGCTTCTGGATTTATGTAGGTGAGTCTTAACCAAGCAATGCATACGAGGCAAATTCCTGACAACACCCATGGGCAGATTGGTCTGAAGCAGGGAGATACGGATCTTCGAGGTGAAGGAGCGATGAACTTTTACTGAGCGTGCCCTGGGTTCCTGCCAACCAGGTACCCAGGGCCTATGTTCTTTCCCTAAACTGTACTGTTGCAAAACCCAATTGGCAACTCTCTGGCCACATGCAAGTCCCTTGTAAAAGGCACCATAGGTACCAAAGGCACTGTGACCAGGGAAGGCCTCTAAGAGCTGCAGCACTTAATGTGCCACCCTTAGAGGTCTCTCTCTCTCTCTCTAATCCACTGCCCTGGCATAGGTAAGCCAACCCTCTAGCTGGCTGCGCTATACCAGTGGTGACGGTACAGGTGCATGAGCCCTGTACCCCTACAGTGTCTAAGTCCATTCTTAGATATTCTAAGTGCAATAATGCCATAAAGAGTATATGGTCTGGGAGTTTGTCATTACGAACTCCAAAGCACCATGATGGCTTTACTGAAAACTTGGAAGTTTGGTATCAAACTTCTCAGCACATTAAACCCACACTGATGCCAGTGTGGGGTTTAATGAAAATGCACGCAGAGGGCATCTTAGAGATGCCCCTGAAAAACGACCTAACTCTAGTGTCCTGGCTGAGTTGTTACTCACCAGCTGCCACCAACAGACATGTTTCTGGACCCCTGGGTCGAGAGCCTGCCGCTCTCGGGGTCCTGAAAGAAAGCACATCCTGGGTCGAGGTGCCAAGCCTCCTCCCCAAGATGGGCAGGGTGCACGAAGGAGAAGCTTCAAAGGCTTGCCGCCTTTGTAAGCTGCCCCCAGCCATTTGCTGCTCCCAGCAACTGGCACCCACCGGTTCTGACCTCCACTTTGGGTGGGAGAATCGGCGGGAAAACCAAGTTAGGAGGAGAGGTGTGCCCACCTTTGCCAACCCCACCCCTCAGGTGGGGGAGGCGACGTGAAGCACAACTCTCAGTCCCAGCCATCTTGAAGATAAGGGGACCCAGACAACCAGAGTAAGCCTGGGCGGAGTTCGTGGAGTTCCGCTACTCGGAACTCTGCGAAGTGCAAAAAAACCTCAGCCGTGCTACACGGACCTCCGTAAGCGGCGGAGTGCGATAAATGCCGTTCGCGGTGATTTTCAGTGCCAGGTGCGTGTCCGCACTGAACAATCATCGCGAACGGCACCATGCACAGCACAAGCGGACGCTGCCTCTTTTCTGCCGCTCGAGTACATTTTTACTCGAGCAGCAGCTTTATCAACGCGAACGGACGGTTTCTAAATGCGAGCGGTCGTGAGCATACGCGACCTCTCGCAATGAGAAATCTGACCGCCCGCGTTGAGAAATCTTGCCGGGAGGTTGATTTTCCACGCTCGCGCTCACCAACTTGATGTTGACGATCGCGAACGAGGAAAAATCGCCAGGGGGTGGATTTTCCTCGCTCGCGCTCGCCAACTTGACGTTGACGAACGTGAGCGAGGGGAAAAAAACTCTGCGAGCTCCGCGGAGTGCGGAAAACTCCGCGAGCGGAGCAGAGTACACTGCCCAGACTTAAACCAGAGGGAGGCTTAAGCCCCCCTCCCACTGGAGGTTGGCAAAATAGGGGGTGTACCCACCCCAATCAATCAATCAATCACAGAATTTGTAGAGCGCACTACTTACCCGAGAGGGTCTCAAGGCGCTGGGGGAAAAAGGGGGGGGGGGGGTGCCGCTACTGGTTGAACAGCCAGGTCTTGAGTAGCCTCCTGAAGGTCAGCAGGTCTTGGGTCTGTCGTAGGCTGAGTGGAAGGGTGTTCCAGGTCTTGGCGGCGAGGTGGGAGAAGGATCTGCCGCCGGTGGTTGTTCTTCGAATGCGAGGGACGGTGGCGAGGGAGAGGTCGGCGGAACGGAGCTGGCGGTTGGGGACGTAGAAGAAGAGTCGTCTGTTGAGGTAGGCTGGGCCGGTCTTGTGGAGTGCCTGGTGTGCGTGGATGAGGAGTTTGAAGGAGATTCTCCTGTCGACGGGGAGCCAGTGCAGGTTCCTCAGGTGGGGGGTGATGTGGCTGTGGCGTGGTACGTCGAGGATCAGGCGTGCGGAGGCGTTTTGTATGCGTTGCAGTCGCTTGATGAGCTTGGCCGGGGCTCCGCGTAGAGGGCATTCCCATAGTCGGAGTCTGCTACTGACGAGGGTCTGGGTGACTGTTCTTCTTGTATCTGTCGGGATCCACCTGTAGATCTTGCGAAGCATGCGGAGGGTGCTGAAGCAGGAGGAGACCACGTTGACTTGTTTGGCCATGGAGAGCGTTGAGTCGAGGATGACTCCCAGGTTGCATGCGTGGTCGGTGGGTGTCGGGGCTGCCCCAGTGTCGTTGGCCACCAGGAGTCGTCCCAGGCTGAGGGGTTGGAGCCGAGGATGAGGACCTCCGTCTTGTCCGTGTTCAGCTTTAGTCGGCTGTTCTTCATCCAATCAGTGACGGCCTTCATTCCTTCGTGGAGGTTGGATTTGGCGGTGAGGGGGTCCTTGGTGAGGGAGAGGATCAGTTGAGTGTCGTCGGCGTAGGATATTATGTTGAGGTCGTGCTGTCTGGCGATGCGTGCAAGCGGGGCCATGTAGATGTTGAACAGTGTCGGGCTGAGGGATGATCCCTGGGGTACGCCGCAGATGATCTCGGAGGCTTCGGATCGGAATGGTGGGAGGCGGACTCTCTAGGTTCTGCCGGTGAGGAAGGAGGTGGTCCATTCCAGGGCCTTGTCTCGGATCCCTGCGTCGTGGACGCGTGCGCGTAGAGTGCGGTGGCAGACAGTGTCGAAGGCGGCGGAGAGGTCCAGCAGGATGAGGGCTGCGGTCTCACCGTTGTCCAGCAGGGTCCTGATGTCGTCGGTGGCGGCGATGAGGGCAGTCTCAGTGCTGTGGTTGCTGCGGAACCCCGATTGGGATGGGTCCAGGATGCTGTTTTCTTCGAGGTATCGGGTTAGCTGTCTGTTGACGATCTTCTCGATGACCTTGGCTGGGAACGGAAGCAGGGAGATGGGCCGGAAGTTCTTGAGGTCTCTCGGGTCCGCCTTGGGTTTTTTGAGTAGGGCGTTGATCTCGGCGTGTTTCCAGCTCTCTGGGAAGGTCGCGGTCTCGAAGGAGAGATTGATGACGTTGCGCAGGTGGGGTGCGATGGAGCTGCTGGCTTTGTTGAAGATGTGGTGCGGGAAAGGGTCTGACGGGGAGCCGGAGTGTATCGTGCTCATGGTCTTGATGGTGTCATCGATGTTCACGCTGGCCCAGGCTGGCAAGGGGTCGTGGTCGATGGTGTGCGGCGGGTCTGGTGCATCGTTCTCAGTTGGGGCTGTCTGGGTGTTGAAGCTGTCGTGGATGTCGGCGATCTTGCGGTGGAAGAAGGTGGCGAGGGAGTCGCACAGGGCTTGCGACGGCGGGATGTCGTTGGTGTTGGAGCTGGGGTTGGAGAGTTCCTTCACGATGTTGAAGAGCTCCTTGCTGTTGTGTGCGTTGTTGTCGAGGCGGTCTTTGAAGGAGATCCTCTTGGCGGACCTGATGAGGTGGTGGTGGTTACGGATGGCGTCTTTGTGGGCTGCGTGGCTGTCCGGTGTCTTTTCACTGTGCCATTTCTTCTCTAGTTTCCGGCAGGTACGCTTGGAAGCTAGGAGTTCCGGGGTGAACCAGCTGGCTCTTTTGGTGGTGTCACTGTAGGTGAGTTTTTTCAGCGGGGCGAGGGTGTTGGCACAGTCGTCTATCCATCGTCTGAGGTTGCAGGCAGCGTCGCCGGTGTCGGATGGGTCGGAGGGTGGGCTGAGCGCGAGGTTTGCCCGTAGTTGGTCTTCGGTGACTTTGCTCCAGCAGCGGCGTGGGATCTGTTGGGTGCGGTGGTGGGTTTCTGGTAGGTAGGTAGGTACAGGTTGGGACCAATGGGTCCCCAAGGAAGGGACCCATTGGTCCCAACCTGTACCTACCTGTAATGGCCCTAAATTTAGTATTTAGGTGCAACCCTGAAACTTGCCTCCTCAGTTAAGAAGAAGGACCGAAGAAGCCATGTTGAAATAAGAAGAGGAGGACACCAACTGACTTGGACCCAGCCCTACCGGCATGTCCCGACTTCGACCTGCTCCAGCGAAATCTCGGTGTGTCCTGCAGCCAGCAGGCCCCAAGAACCCGGAGGACCTGCCCCGCCTTCCCAAACCAGACTTTGTCTCCCGTGAGCACCGGATTTTCTCACTCACAGACTCTGGCTCTGGGCAAATCTGCGAGTCTTCATCACTCTGCACCTGACGCCCATGGCCCGAGTTCGAGTGGCCCAACACCACGAGGTGGTCTCCCCGGCGATCCTGACCTGAGATCTGGCGACCTCTGACCTGCCTCGAATCTCCAAGCGAAGCATGCAGCCCATTTCTGGAGGATTACCCCCGACCGGTGCCGGTAAGAAAAACCAGACGCCAAAAGACTCCCCTGCAACCAACGTCCCACGGCCTTGGGTGGCCCAACTGACGGTGTCCCGGCATCCCAAGACATCCCAACTAACCTCTCCAACCGGTGGTCGCCTCTAGAAGATCTTTGTCCCCGATGCTACAGTGTTTATTGCAACCGGAGAATCCCCATTGAAAACAACAGGGCACCCGACGCCAAAACAGCACCCTGCACCTAGCCACTGTGGGTGCACCTTGCATGCTAAATCGGATCCCCGAAGGGGGGGGCGTGGCCAAGATGGCGGCGAAGGAAGACGTACTTTGCTGCCTCTCCACCGACCGCTGTTGTCCAGAACCGACCCGTAGCCTTCCAGTGCCTTGTTGGAGGGAGCGACAATTCCTGCCTATGCCGCGACATCGGGGCACACGGCGGAACGAAGTTTGGCCGTCCTACGTGCCGCCGTTGATGAGATCTGCTTCGGAGCTGGCTCCTGTGCTCCAGAGACGTGGCCTGTGCCCCGATGACGGCTGTGCTGCCTCGGCGCCTGCCTCCCCGACCCAAGCGACCGCCGGGGGGCCGTCCGGCGGGACCTGCTGCCTGAGGCTGTCTGCCGTCATGCCCTTATTTCCAGCGCCAGGGCCGGTGAGCCCAGAGGCCGTGCGACGCACACTGTCGGCGACGGCGCGGCCTACTCCCTGACGGCGGCCGCGCCGCATAGCATCAACGGCTCCTTCCCCGGCCCGGCCGCCTTGTCCTGGCTGGCGGGGGCCCGCCTCGGTGTCGGCAGAGCCCTGGTACCTGCCATTGACTGAGCCTGCTGTGTGGCCCTTATCTCCAGCGCCGAACTTGCCGCGTTGCCGCGGGTGCCGCTGGTGGGGGAGGTGACTCAGCTGGGAGCCCGGTGCCCGACTCACGGCAGAGGCAACGCCACGGGACGAGCTCACGCGCCCAGCGCAGCCCCGGTGGGATCCTTGGGGCCATTGACCCCCTACGTGCCCTGATGTCTGGCTTCTAGAGGCGCTGTGACCCTGACTGGCAGAACCAGACCTGCCCCACCACGAGGCCTGTGGGGACCATCGACCCGGAGTGCAGGAAGCGGTGTGGGCCCGATCTGTGGCCTGTATTTGTGTGGGGCCGGCGAGCCTGCGGCCCCTGCCCGGGAGGGCAGTAAGAGATGGCGGTGGCTGCTGGGACCCTCAGGTGTGGATTGCTGTTGACCTGGGGGGAGCCCGGGAGAGGAGGCGGACGACGAGTGGGCCCCAAGATCTGAAGCGCTTCATACCTGAGTAGCGGTGAGTGGCTGACTTCGCGATACCCCTGCTGTTGCGCCTTGGTGCTGGCCCGCCATAGACTGAATGCTGGGGCCTGGAGTCCTGACTGTCTAGCCCACTGCTTACCTGCCTGATCCACGCGGACTCGCTCCAGAATGCGGCCGGGGGGAGTCTGCTCTGCTCCGGCGGCACCGACCTGGGATATGACCTCCACCCGAGCCCGGAGGGACAAGAATCAGAAAGACCCTAAACCCGACCTCACTGTGAAAGACCTCTTCTCCCGCGCACAATGGGGCCCCCCCGAGGATGGCTTACTCGCCCCAGGAAGCCGCGTCCACCTTGCCGGCGGGGACCACCCGGGAGGAGCCGGTGACACGTGCTTTCCTTGAGTCCCTCTTCATGACGCTCCGGGAAGACCTGCAGACGGTGAAACGCGACCTCACCTCTGAGATAAAAGATATCCGCAGGGACGTCTATAGCATTGGGGAACGCGTTGCAGCTCTTGAAGACCGAGGCGATGATAGGGACACAGAACTTTCCACACTTCAGCAAGAGGTTATTCGCATTCATGAGCAGCAGGCAGACCTCCAGGCGCATCTTGAAGATCTCGAAAATCGCTCCAGGAGGCACAACATCAGGATCCGGGGAGTTGCCACAAATGCGGAGGCAGGGGACATTTTTGCTTTTGTGAGGGGTCTCTTCAATCACATTCTAGGGAACCCTCCGTACTCCGACATTAAGATTGATAGGGCCCACCGAGTCGGGCCCCCTAGGGCTGACCGGGCGGCCCCAGCGGACATTCTGGCCTGCATTCAGGACTTTCGCACGAAGGAGGAGATCCTCCACAAAGCCAGAACCATGCACCCAATTACCTACCAGGGCCAGAGCCCTACGCTCTACCAAGAACTCGCGGCGATTACCCTGCAGAAACGGAGGCTTTTTCGCCCCATCACGTCTCACCTCCGTCAGCGGGGTATTGCTTACTCCTGGAGACATCCGTTCCGACTGATTTTCCGCCTGGATGGGAAACAGTATCAGCTCCGCTCTTTCTCGGAGGCCTGCCAGCTTCTCGGCGTTGACCCTCCGGAGGACGAGGGGGTGAACCGTGGACCGAGCCCCGCGATGGGTGTGTCGCCATCGGGTTGGCAGCGTCAGACGCCGAAGACGCCCTAAATGCCCGGACCCCACGGAAATTGCATTGAGTCAGAAGGCCACCCTGGAGTCCCTCCCGGGGGAACTGGCAAAAACGCACTCTTCTTGGCTTTGGATGGGGCTGTCTGTTCCTTGTATTGAGGCGGGAGGCGGGGAGGGCGTACACTTGGCCACACGTTGGACCCCTTGATGTGTTTTTTCTGTTCATCCTGGGATGACGGACTACCATGCTCCAGATGTCAGCTACTCGTTCTCCCTTTTTTCGTTAGGGGAGCCAACCTCCTGTCACCCGTAGGGGAGGGATTGGACTCTCTACCGCCACACGACATTGTGGTTCTTGTTCTTTTTGGGGTTTTTTCTTTCCTTTTTTTTTGGGGGGGGGCCCCCCGTCCATACATCCCTCTACTTGTCAGGTCCTGGCATTCAGCTATCTCTCCGGTCCCTTGACCCTTAGATTACACCTACTACGCTCCGTATTCTTACCCTGAACGTGCGGGGGCTTAACAATCCCACTAAGCGGAGGGCGGTCCTGTCTTATCTGGAGCACTCGAAAGCGGACATTTGCCTTCTCCAGGAGACGCACTTATTAGCCCGGGACTGTTACCGCCTAAAATCTCGCCTTTTCCCCAACCAGTTCTTTTCTTCCAGCACTTCTAAAACAGCGGGGGTGGCGATCTTGGTTTCCCGCTCTTTTCGGGGCAGGGTTCTCCAAAAAAGAGGCCGAGATTAAGGGGAGACTTCTCACATATCACTTTGCCGTCGGGGGGTTGACATTGATCATAGGGTCTGTCTATGCCCCTAACGAGGGACAAGAAAAGTTCTTGCATGAGGCACTGATTGAGGCCACGGCGACCGTAGAGCATAGAATCCTATTAGGGGGGGACCTCAATTTGGTATTTGACAACTCAATGGGACAGATCGGCACAGCGCTTGGGCCAGTCTGGGAGCGCTTTCCTCGAGGGGACTGGACAGACTGCGGGAGCTGGGGATGGTGGACCTGTGGCGTTCCTCCCACCCAAATGACCCTGAATACTCTTTTTACTCAAGTGTACACAAGACATATGCCCGCCTTGACTACTTCCTTGGTTTGGAGACGCTTCTGGGGGGGACAGAGATATTGACCGCCTCCCTCTCAGATCATGCCCCGGTTGTAGCTACCCTTACACTTCCCCCACTGCAGCGACCTACCCGCCACTGGCGCAGAACGCGCTGGACGACTTTCTAGTACACAACGACAATCCTGACACTTCACTTTCTACACAATGGGCAGCGCTTTAGGCGGTGTTGAGGGGAGTTGTTATCGCTATTGCTATTGCGACGGCTGATAACGCCGAACGCGAACGTAAAAGGGCAGATCTCATGCAGCGAACTCGGGAGCTATAACAGATGCACCAGCGCACTGGGGCACCTAGGATATGGCGACAACTGCGCGCAGTGAGAGCCCAACTTGCAGCCATTGATAACGACAGGGCAGAGTGCGCAGCCCTATGCCTGCGGCAGACATTTTACACGGGGGGGGACCGGTGTGGCCGGTTACTTGCTCACAAACTGCGCGAAGCTAGACAACGACAGGGGGTCCAGGAGCTGCACGTAGATGGGGGACGAGTGGTGACTGACGATGCGGACATCGCTGTCACCTTCCGTGATTTTTATGCCCAGCTATATGCGGCGCAATCTCTGGATCGCGCACTTAGCGACGCCTACATCGCAGCGGCACACCTTCCCACCCTCACGCAGGCACAAGCAGACCATCTGGAGCGGGAGATTCGGGTAGAGGTCATAGCGGCGATTTCTCGCCTTAAGCTGGCTAAATCCCCCGGTCCTGACGGATACACGGCCGCCTTTTACAAAACATTCTGTCCAACGCTGGCACCCCTCCTCACCCGCCTCTTTAACTCCTTCGCGCTGACTGGGGCCATCCCGGAAGACATTTTAGAGGCTGCCATTGTGGTCATTCCGAAGGCTGGCAAGGACAAGACAAATTGCGGGGCCTATCGCCCTATATCCCTCCTCAACATAGACCTCAAGCTTTTTACCGGGATCTTAGCCTCCCGCCTGGCTTCCTACATGCCGGGACTCATTGACCTGGATCAGGCGGGATTCATCCTCCAGAGACAGACCAGTGATAACACCAAACGGGTGCTCCACCTGATCGAGAAGGCTTCCCGGGGGAATATATGCTCCTCACCATAGACGCGGAAAAGGCCTTTGACAGGGTCCATTGGCCGTTTCTGGAGCAGGTATTGATCCACTCGGGGATGGGGGAGAAGTTCCGGACCCTTATCCTTAATTGTTACCGGCGCCCCACGGCCTCTGTCCGCGTTAACGGACATACATCGGCCCGCCTCTCTATTACTAGGGGCACGAGACAAGGGTGTCCTCTCTCTCCCTTGCTCTTCGCGCTCTACATGGAGCCTTTCGCCCAAAGTGTTCGGCGCAATTCTCGTATCACCGGAATTAAATTCAGAGGTGATACTCACACCATTAGCCTTTACACTGATGACGTCTTGATCTCCCTCTCCGATCCGGCCCTGGCCTTGAGTGCTTTTATGGAGGAGATGGACCGCTTTGCCCGGGCGTCGGGTTTTAAGGTCAACGTAGAGAAGTCGGTGGCCCTCAACCTTTCACTGTCACCCCCGACGTTGGAGCTCTTACGCTCCACACATCCCCTCCAATGGGTGGAGGGCACTGTTCCCTACTTAGGTATCCAACTGGCACCTACGCTGCTGGAGGTGGCCACCGCCAATTACACCAAACTACAGGCGCAGATTCGGGTGGAGCTACGCCGGTGGAAGCATTTTCCGATATCCTGGTTGGGGAGAGTGGCCGCCATAAAGATGACGATCCTCCCCCAAATACTCTACGTTTTTCAGACTCTGCCCCTTCGGCCACCCAGGGGCTGGATCAAGCAGATCCAATCGGAGTTGTCGCAGTTTATCTGGCATGGCCGTCGGCCTCGCATGAAGGGTGCCATAGTGATGCTGCCCCCTGAGGAGGGCGGCCTGGGGGTCCAGGACCTTCGTCGCTACTTTCAAGCGACTCAACTTCGCCATCTGGTCGAATGGAGTAGACCCGAATCTGAGAAACACGGGCTGTTTCAGGACAAGGCAGTTGCAGCCACACCTTTACAAAGGATCCCCTTCCTGCGTAAGGCTCACAGACCGGCTAATCTTTACGCCTCTCAAATTACCGGAACAATTCTGGAGGCCTGGGACCAGACCTGCCGGAGGTGTAACCTAACCACTTTCCCATCTCACCTCACACCGATTTTTGATAAGCCCGACTTCCAACCGGGGACGAGCGAGATCGCTTTTATGAGTTGGCGTGCCACGGATTGTCGATCCTTGGGACGTCTGTTCGATCTGGATGGGATTCTTACCTTCCCCCAGGACCGCTCCATCTACGGGATCCCGGAGTCTGAACGATTCCACTACCTCCAAATACGGCACTGGGCTCTCCACCCACTTACACAGCCGCAAGCACAGCGTTTTCTCACGCCCTATGAAAAATGGCTACTCACACGCACTTCCGACAAAAACCGGATCTCAGACTTATACAAAATGTTGTTGGCCTCTCACTCGCACACATACAATGCAGGGCGCGCACGCTGGGAGCGGGACCTGGGTCGGGGCCTCAGTCACAAAGAATGGGCGGGAATATATTACAGGGCCCGTCACTCAGCGCGTAACATGGGACTGACAGACTTTGACTAAGGTGTCTACATATTGGTATTACATGCCTGACCGCCTTCACATGATGGACCCTCAACAAAGTGCAGATTGCTGGCGGGGTTGTGGGAAACGAGGCACACTGGTTCATCTGTTATGGGACTGCGAACAGCTACATGCATATTGGACACATGTCCTCGATGAAACAGACAACCACTTTGACAATCAGCTGCCACGCTTCCCGAGCTATGTTCTCCAGGGCCTCCCGAATCCCCTCACGTATCTGGTTCGATCACGAAGGGGTCGCCAGATGGCAATTGCCCTAGGTTCGGCGGTGCAAAACATCCTACTCCACTGGCGGACCACTCGCACCCCTACATTTTCTGGCTGGCTCCGTTTGTGGCAGGTGCTGGGGATGGAGAAAATGACTTGCGCTCGCTGGGAAGGGTTCCACTTTTACTGACCTTTGGCTGCCGTTCCTCACTCTACTAGGCTCGGAGTTTAGGGAGCTCACCTGCCCGAGATACCTCCGCTTGCTGCGCCTTCCAGCCCCCCTGAGGGAGAGCCCTAGGATACCTAATGGACAGAGGAGGAGTAGATCTGTTTTGCAGTAACCTTTTAGTTGGTGGTCGGGGTGGAGGGTGGGTAGGATAAGTTTCCTTTGTCGGCCATCTGAATGTATATCAATGCTGATTCTCTTTATTATTCGCATTCCATCGATGGTATATCAGACTTGCGTTGGAGAACATGCCTGTAATGCTTTTCTGGCCTTTGTTTCCGAATTGCAAATAAAAAGATTTAAAATTAAATCGGATCCCCTTTGCCCTGTGCCCAAGTCCAGGAGCTTTGTCCCACAACCTTGTCGCCTGCTCGTAAGCAGCCACCAACCAGAGACCCCATAACCCACATTGGATAATATTGGACCTCAGCACTCTGCACCCGGCTGTCCTAGTGCCGCTGAGGGTGCTTTGAGAGTGCATCCTTGACCCTGGGGCAACCCTGGATCTAACCACAGAAAACCAACTCCCAAAGTACTTACCGTTAAACCAATAACATTGTTTTTCTCCCATAGGACTGCATTGACTGCTTTCTTGTGAAAATTGTTCTAAGTGTGGACTTGGTTTGTATGACACCTTAAGAAACTGCATATGTACAAAAACTGATTGACTTACCTTTTATCTAGGAAATGTCCCAGTGTGATATCTAGGCCTATCACACTGAGTAGAAAAAGTAACTTAAAAAGTAATCTGAAAAGTAATTCAAACTGTTTTTAACTGCATTATTCTTGCAAAGTATAATACTTACCTGTACAAGGCCTGGCTTGGCTTAGTTCTAAAAAAAATAAAACTAAATAATATTTTTATACAAACAAATTGGTCTGAGTTCAATCCTCAAGTGTGTGACATAATTTCTTGCCTGAGTGTGTACAATAAATGCTTAACACTACCCTCTGATAAAGCCTTACTGCTCGCCCACACTACCACAAATAGAGAGTAAGGTATTATCTACTTTTACCTTTGCCTACCTTTGGGGACCCACTGGACTCTGTGCACACTATACCTTACTTTGGTATAGTATATACAGAGCCAGCTTCCTACCGTGGTACTCTCGTTCTTAAGGGACAGAGGCAATCCACTGCATGTCTCTGAGATGGAGAAGCAGAATAAGGAGGTCTTGCTATCGAGTGGGATGGTCTTTTTGGCACTGATGTCAATGGTGGTGGTCTCAATGGTGATCATGTGGGTACAGTTTCTGCTCTCGACTAAGAAAGGCTCGACATCGACCAGGAACACTGTCTTTCTTTTCTTGTGCTCTTTAAATCCACCTCTCTGGTAATCCTTAGCGTGAGAGGAGGGAGCAGATGTATATGGAAAATTCTCTTTGCCCCTCAAGACATCCTGCCTAAGGCTGCATCGTGAAGCCGGTCTCCTGTAAGCCAAGCAGTCTGATTCCCTGTCTGCTTTTTACGGTCCTTATAGATTTTTTTTTTTTACACAATGTCTATAGTCTTCAGGATAGTGATCTTCTGAAGGCACATGATGCAGGGGCCATGGGAATCTGACTGGGCCTTTTTCTTGCTCCAGGCAGGGCACTTCACAAAACACGAAGACATCCTGACGGGAAATATTACTGGAAATATTAAATTCCAGACAAAAAAGTGAGAAACCTCTCTAGTGCTAAAGGACATTGAGTGAGGTAGCTTTCCCCAGATTACAAAATGATTTTTGTAAGGAAAAAAAAAAAAGTCAGAGCTCCAGGTTCCTGTTGCCAGGAGAATAAACTGACCTGTCCCTGTGGTGAATCATGGGGCACCGTAGTAAGGGTGAGATCCCTAAAGGCAGTGTCAGTTTTGATGCTGTAGCTGTGTAGTCTTTGTGCTAGCATTGCCCTGCATTCCCTTTATTTTTCCTTTTTAGGTCTTGCATGATACAGTGCATGCGCTGCCGCTTGCAACAATCTATTTTTAAGAAGAATGACTTAATTCAGGACAAATCACTTAATTTCCCCATGCAACCTTGTGTAATGTAACTGATTTCCAGAGAATGACCTGCCAATGACAAAGAAAGCAAAACAAAACCAGGCTGCACGCAAAGCACAGAAGGCCTAAAGTATCAAGCACAAACAAATAATTTGGTGCATTAAAACAATTTTGTTGTGGAGGAAATACAACCTCCAACCACTAATTTTGCTGTTCTGACTAAAAAAGGCCTTTTGAGTCCTGTTTCCAAACTTAAAAGGTACCAAGCTCGCTGACTGTAAAGATCTTAAAATTTATGGCCCATGACATTAAGCTGTAAAACAAACTGTGGAGCTGCTGTCTGCAGGAAGCTAATGGAAATGTACAGTGTGCATCTCTGTAATTCCTTGCTGATTCGAATCAAACAGCACAGGGGCAGACCACCAGCACTGATTGTCCTCTTCACAATGGCATTAATGAAACATAATATGCCTTAGCCACAAAGTGTTTATTATTAGTATTAAAAATAGGCTTTGGCAAAAATCCGTTATACATGAAAATCATGTCCTGATTTGCATCTGTGTACACCCACACACAAATTAACACATTTAACGTCTCCTAACTCCAACGGATCTGCGCAAATCCTGATATTCGTTAAAGAAATTTCATGACTCCTAGTATCACACCCTATTCTGGCACACTTGAAATACCTAAAATGAAAATGTACTTAAATCCCTTCTTTTTTCATTTTAAGTTTTGAGCATGCATAGCAAGTTTGCATCAGCATTTACACTGACCGACCAGTGGAAGACATTTGCACCCATAAATCCTGTGCAAAAATACAAATTTTTGCTCCGGTTAGTCGGTGCAAATGTGTGTGCAAGTTTGGTGTGTAGTGCAAATTTACGCAACCAGTCTAATTAAATTTCCAATGCTAGCGTGAACAATGCAGTTCTCATTTTCTCAAATCGCACCATACTATACAGTGACAGGCCATACCATGACAGGACCAACATTCCCATACTATACAATGACATACCATATCATACCATATTATACAATGACACATCATATCAAATTATACAATGAAACACCATACCATACGACATAGCATACTATACAATAACAGGCAAAACCATCCCATGCAACACAATGACTTCTAATGCCATACTATACTATACAATGAGACACCATACCAAACTATAAAATGACAGGCCATAACGTACCATACAATAACAGGCCATACTATACTACACAATGGCAAGCCATGCCATACCATACTACATGTCAGAAGTCTCGACGCTTCCCTGAGCTATGGGTTACGTTTGAACCCTTGCTCTTTCAATACGGATACATCCGCGACCTTAGGCTATTGCGTACCTTTGGTTCATTTCTATTCGGACTGCTGTACCTATCGAGCCTTGCTGGCCCACATCACTATCTTTCAGCCTGAAGATTCCTGTGCTGTCACTGGTGCAACATAAACCCCTCGCTTCCCTTCCCCCTCCCCCGTTGGTCCTGATGAAGACCCCACCTCCAAGACGTCAAATCTGCTGGTTTTTATAGGGGTCGAAACGTCGACATCTCCTTCTCTTCACTTATCAAACCTGGATGACAGAGAATTTATATCTGCATCTTTTGTTTATGCTTTTTCATTTGTATGTTTTGCCAGTAATTTGGCAGGTTAGGTTATCATTATTGTATATTGATGTATATATATGCAGCACCTTTCCCCTGCACCTCACTTTCACTTATCCCAACTACGCACCTATCACCTCACGCTGTTTGCACCTGTTTTTATTAAATGTTAAATGTGATATTCAGTTCACAATTTTTGAGCCTATGATCTATGATGACAATTTCTGTGATATTCATTAAATCATAATCATTTATTGAATTAGCCATTTGGGGTTGTCATATTCTTTGTATATAGACCATGTATTGGTTGCAGATACATTGTGAATATTTTCCACTGTGACTATCTTTTGTGTACCACTATTTACCCGAGTCCAGTGGTCTTTCGGGTTACCCCATTGATACGAAACTCATACCATACTACATGACAGGCCATACCACACAATGACAGGCCATTACAAACCTTGCTTAACTATACAATGACACCATACCATACAACTTAACTAAAAAAAAAACACTTTGACAAAGCCAATACATCTAACATAGGCAAGATCTATTGACTTTGCCATCACTTGTTTAAAAAAAAAAGAAAAAAAAAAAGAGGAATGTTATTTCCAGTCACTTTAGACTCAGTGACTATTCAAAAACAATTGGAGATATTTTTAGCCTTTTTTAGGAGGCAAAGTATTTTGTTTTTTATTCATAAGCACTGTTTTATTCTTCAAAGAGCCAGACACAAATATATTTTTTTTGCAAAGCGCTCCAGGATTCCGGGCGTGGGCGGGACAATTCAATGTTTAGGACTACTGATGAGGATCCCCTGGAAGAGAATAAGTCTTACCTCAAAAGTGGCACGGCTGGGTATCATGTACAAAATGAAAGCATAAAGGTCTGCTAATATGCTCACCTTCCTAGGACTCACTAAAGCCGAAAGTGATATTGCTCAGAACGGAAGGCTATATGGGTCCCATTTGAGAGTGAGTGGGTCAAGGGCATGGCCAGATGTTTCACTATGGGACATTCCTTTTGCCAAATAAGTATTAGAGAGCAAGGAGCCCTTGGATGTCATCTTAATATTCTCGTCTCTGCCAAAAATAGGTCTTAAGTGAGTCTATACTGTATTCATAGAGGATGTGCACAGGATGGTTCATTCGGAGTTTGGCAAGCAATATTAAGCGACGGTGAGCTTAGCTTTCTGCTATCCATTCAACGCAGTGAGTTTCTGAAATCGGTCTTATTCTATGACCGCTATTAATGGAAAAGATAAAATGCTTCATTAAAAATATTCTAGGGCTGTGGTGGAATAGCTATGTAAGGGCTCCACAGGAAAACCATGGCAAAACAGATGCAGACCTCCTTGCTCAATGGTAAGCCTAAAGGCAAATAAGAGCAGAATATAGACTACGGTGCAGTCAAAAGTAGGGCACTTTTAAGTGTTCTCTCTATATATGATGTAATCTTAGGATGAAAATGTAGGATGCTGGCTCTTTATATAGTGGACCAAAAAGAGTCCAGGCAAACCCCAAAGAAATTTCAGAGTTACAAACACCCCAAATGCTCTCTTTTGTGGTAGTGTGGGCGAGCAGTTAGGCATACGAGAGGGTAGTGCTAAGCATTTATTGCATACACAAAGGCAGTAAATGAGACTCACTCAAAGAAATCTGACACCAATTTATAAAAACACATACTTTTATATAAATTTAGATACCAAGATCATCAGAATTGGCAAAGTACTTTTCGAGTTATGGATTTCCACAGTTTTCAAAAATAGACACTGCAGTTTGTGGATAGGTAATGTTATCTTATGGAGGAAAATCATGTATTGCATTGGGGCACTTATCAGCGACTTACAGGACTGTTCTTCAGGACTGATGGTGAGTATAGGGCAAGGTCCAAGGACTACTAACAGGTCACCTCGGGAGGCTCTAGGGCATCCGGGTGCAGAGGTGTGTCATGGCGTCGGGTGTCCTGTTCACTTCAATGGGAGAACGGTCTGGTTACAAAGAGGCTGCAAGAAGGGAACCCCACAGGGGGGCTCGACTCTTGAGATCCTCGGGCACGCAGGGACACCCTTGGGCCACTTCTCAGGCTGTGGGGCTCGAGTGCAGTGGTGTCTTTTGGCATCAGATCCAATGCTCGAGACCTTTGCGGATGGAGGGGTTCCTGCAGAAAGAGGCTGCAGGCGGCGACTGGAAGTCCAGTCTGGGCAAACCCAAGCATGGGCTTTGCTCTTATGGGTCTGGGGACCCGGTTAGCACCATCACCCCCCTTGGACTCAGACTTTGGAACACGTGTGCATAGGTGCTTTGAGGCGCCGGGTGGCTTCGTCCACAGACTCACTCTCGGTCTTTGTTTCTGCTGCAGAGGTGCAGACAGGACAGTTGGGTCACTCTCGATGGGGGTCGCACTGTTCCTGAAGTCCCTCGACGGGCAGGCAGGTTGGTCCTCCTCAGCATTGATGTCCGGTCTGGGCACAACAAGCCTTGGCTGCTGCAAGGGGTCCAGTACCCCAGGTATCAGTACTGTGTGGCTCCGGTCAGTCTAGGCATCTCCAAACTTGGAGGGAGGACGGATATGACATGTAGAATCACTACTACCTCTTTCTGGGTGGCTGCTGCGTCGGTAGTCCCCATAGGCGGCAGGTAAGTGCACCGGGCCTTGCTCTTTGGTGCCTCCGGCTGCAGGGGAGCACCTCCTCTACTCCAAGGGAGTTCCTTTGGCAATTTGCGACGCACAGGCAGCCCTCTGGGGTTCTTGAGGTCTGCACAGTGGCAGAGCGCAGTAGTTGCTCCAGGAGGGTCGAGAGCAACAGGCAGCCTGGCTGGTAGGATTGGTGCCAAGTCAGTCGTGCTCCTTAGTTCAGCAGTCTTCTTTGTCTACTTCTTCTTTTAGTCCGTAGAAATCTGATGTCCTGGTATCAGGGGGTCCCCTAAATACTCAATTTAGGGGCGTTAAGGGGAGTGAGGGGTAGTAGCCAATGGGCTACTTACCCCTGGGGTCACTACCCCCCTAGATGAACACTTGCTTTAGGGAGTGGGCATCTCCCTGTCTCAAAATTCCTAATTCAACCACACACAATATGGTGGAATTTGTAAAGTCGCATTCACATCAGACTTGGTCACCTTAGAGGTGTGCCCAGCCGGGCAGTGCAACACGCCTCCTGCATAGCTTATTTTCCCGCCTGTCCTGGAGCCAGATGGCTCAGGGCAGGGGGGTCGGCAACCTCTCTTGTGAGGGAAGGCAGATTCGCATATCAAAGGTGGTCGCCCCTTTAAAGCTCCCTGCCTTGCAATGCTAATTCGCAGATCATCCTGTGGGAGAGGGTGTAGACACCCTCTGCCCAAGCAGGCTTTTGTTCATGTTCTCCTGAGTGCAAAGGCCCACACCCCTGGGGGTCAGACACCAGTCTGCGGCGGCAGGCTGGCTAAGACAAATCCGTCAGCACACTAGTAGTTGGTAGGCTTTCAGGGGGTACCTCTAAGGTGCCCTCTGGGTGCATGTGTTAGTAAATCCATCACTGGAATCAGCGTGGGCTTATTAATATGAGGTGTTTGATACCAAACACCATATGTTTCAGTGAATCCATTATGTAGTTGGGGAACTCGTTTTGACCAGTGCATACCTCAAGATGGCTTTCCTGCTCACTTGCAATATCTGGTAATAGAACTAGACATCACAGGGGCACATCTGCTCATGCAGATATGTCCTCACATAAAATATAATGCACCCTGCCTTAGAGCTCAAAGGCCTGCTGTAGGGGTGACTTACATATATTAGATGTAGCCACTTTGGCATGACACACAGGAGCATCATGTTTTCACTCATGGTTTGCACCAGGTCACGCAGCCTGCAATGGCAGTCTGTGTGGAATTTGTATGTGGGTCCCTTAGGGTAGCATAAGATATGCTGCAGCTCTTAGGGACCCTCTTTTGTACCCATGCCCTAGGTACCTGAAGTACCATTTACGGGGGTCTTTCAGGGGTGCTAAAGTCCTTTGCCAATTGTAGCACAATTAGACAACACCTTGTCTTAGGGAAGGAGCACTGGCACTGAGGTCTGGTTAGAAGGCCTCAGTGCACTTTCAGAGTCGAAAATCAGCACCCAGCAGCTAAATAGGGGGCAAGAAGTGGGGGGTGAATGCAACAAAAGCTCAGTTCTCTACAGTAAACAGTTACGTGTACATCCATCTCTCCACGGGGGCATTAAACATCAAACTAAAGGGGGGGCGTGGCCAAGCAACATGGCCGACAGGACGTAAGCTCCTTCGGCTCCCGGCCGGCCAGCCGCCAATATTCTTCATCATCCTTTCCACGGACGCCCACAATAGTCTCCTGTGAGCGCCTGGGACCCTGCAGGCGGCGGGAGAGTCCTGGGAAAGAGCCGGATCGTGTACGGCACTGGAACCGGCCGCAGCGTCCACGCATCCGTCGGCCCGATTGGCCGTGATCACGCGAGGCCGGGGATGTGCCCCGCGATCGCCTGAGCTGGGTCCGTGTCTCGGAGGGATAACTCCTTTGCTACCTGTCCCGCGACCCCGGCGGCTGCCTGGGTGGCGTTCCTCGTTGGCGGAGGCTCCCCGTGGTGCGCTGGACTCCACCTCGTCGCTGGGCCCTGGAGCAGGGGACAATTGCGGAGGGCGACGCCGGGCGTCGGCCTGAAGTGTGTTTGGGGGCTGGGCCCTGCTCTTCATGGCTGCAGAGATCACGGCGCTCGCTCGCTGAGGGGGTGCCCCCTGCCTTGGGAGGCTCCTGGGGCGAGTGGTGTTCCTGTGCCTCCTTGCCGGATCTGAACTGTGCAACAGACCGCGGGTTGGCCCGCGAGGCAACCCTGAGCTGCGGGGCCCGCGCGACGGCGGCCGCCCAGGGGTATCGGGCAGTCGCATACTCCCTCCTGCTGTGCTGGAGTGTACACAGCGGCGGGGGCCGCGAGGGGCTGAATTGGATTGAGGCACACGCACGCCTGAGGTGCGACACGACTGGCTGTGGTATCCTGCTCCTGCCCCCGGTGCGGAAGCACCCATCAGGGTCCGGGTGTTCGCTGCTTGCCCTGCCTGGTGGCCGCGGGGGTGTCTGGCCCCCCTCGGGTCCCTCGGACGGACTGTATGCGTGGGGCCGATTGAGGAAGTGATCCTGGAGTCCGGGAGTGCTGCGGATGTCCTCGCTGGCGAGTGTGAGGTTCGTCTTCATCGCGCTGGAGGCACCAATGCGGTGAGCGGCCCTGGGATTTCTGTGGACTGCCTGCTTGGCCCTGCCCTGGAGAGCGACGGAGCGGGGACCCCTTGATGCGCGGGGTGGAGACGCCGGCCCCCTGGCTCTTGGCCTGACCTCCCATGTGCCTTGTGACATCTGCGGGGGTGCGGTAGCCCTGTACCTGCGGCCCTATAAGGGGAGACTGAGCTTGGCGATTGTACCATTTGTTCCCCTGACGCCTACACCATGAGCAGGGACAAGCCTCCTCACGCCTCCAACCCTAACACCATAACGCAATACATCACACAACGCCTCCCCACACAGAGAATCACTCGTCAGACGGGCCAGGATGGAGAGGGCGACACCTCCAATAAGCCGTCCCGAGCTGAGCTGCTAGAGGCTATACAGGGCTCCTGCACCGCCCTGGAAAAACAAATAGAGACAGTCTCCATTGATGTGAACCTACTGCGGGCAGATTTGCGGAAGTTGGCGGACAAGGTTTCCACGGCAGAGGGGGACATTGTCCAGCTACAGGGAGAAGTGACCGCCCTGAGACAGCAGGTCACTCAGCTCACCCACACTACCGGAGCGCTGGAGCGCCGTGCGGAGGAGGCGGAAGGAAGGGCCCGTCGCAGTAACATCAGGGTCCTGGGTATCCCGGAGCGCTCGGAGCGGGGCAATGCGGAGCGCTTCCTGGAGGACTGGATACGAACGAAGCTATGCCCCACGGGTCTGTCGGAGGTCTTTGTAGTAGAGTGAGCCCACAGGGCACTGGTTCCTCCGCCGCCTCCGGGGGCCCCTCCTAGGGCCCTCATTGCTAAAATCCTGAACTATCGGGACAGGGACTGTATCCTGAAAGCTGCGAGAGAAGCGACAGACCTCACCTTTGATAACGCCAGGGTATCCATTTATCCGGACTATACCCGCCAGGTTCAGGACCAGAGGAAATCCTTTCTTGGCATTAAACAGAAGCTCCAGGAACTTCATTTATAGTACATGTTACTGTACCCCGCGAAACTCAAGGTGATCTCCCACGGAAAGGCCCATTTCTTTGATTCTCCAGAGGAGGTATGGGAGTGGCTCGAAATCAGGGGGGAGGCCCTCCCCCAGCGTGAGCAAAGGGGGTCCCGGAACACCTGGGGGACCAGACCACCGAGGAGTCGCAGGAACAGACGCAGGAGCCGAGCCGAAGATGACGCCCAGGGGGAACGACAGCGGATTACGGTGGGGGATGACGTGCTCTGCGCGTGGAATCTTCGGACTCCGAGGACTCTTCCTCGCAGACGATCGCAGAAAATCCTGGGGAAAGGCTGGTACCGGAAACTCTCCCGCCGACCAACCAAGTGGTTCAAGAAACTGTCATGGACCCACTTACATCCACTACAGATCCGTCCTGAAGATGATATCCTTCCTTATTTCCTTTGCACAAACTGCTGGGATACAGGGGGCCGGACCTTGGAGGCCTAGTGATTACTGGCGCTTTTGAGGAGGACCCGGTGCCAGTGATTCTCCTGTCAGTCGCCTGCGTGGCTCCAGCTCTGGTCATGGGCCCACCCATGCCCACCACAGCACCCTCGGGAGGCTGATATCCTTTTTTGTCTTTTCTTAATGCGGGGGTGGCGGGGGCCGGACCGCAGAGGGCTAGAGATTATTGCCCCGCAGGGACTTGGGAGAATTATTTGTTGTAACAGTGCTGAGGTTGTGTGCATTTGGTGGGATTTGCCACTTAATCTGACATGAGAGTTTTCACGGGTGCATAGTTGGGCAGTTCGGGACATTGACCTATGCCATGGGGCGGCTGGTCTGTGTCGGGAGTTGGACTTGGGGGAGGGAGGTTTTTCTCCTTTTGTAGAAGTAGTTCTGGCCCCGTTTGGGCTAATGGGACAGCTGTGCATGTCCTGGCACCAGCACGGGAAGGGCATTTCTGCATGTTTTGTTGTCAGTAAATTGCTCGTGGGAGGGGGTTCGTAGGGGGGTGTTTTTTTTTTTTTTTTTTAGGCATTGTATGTATCGCATTTAGAGCATAGGGCTTAGGTAGCTGCATGGGACCTGAACCACACAGGGATTGGGTACCTCACCATACATGGGGTTTAAACTTTTAAGCTGGAATGTGAGGGGGCTGGGTGCATGCACCAAGAGATACAGGGTCCTGTCCTTCCTTCGCAGACATCAGGTCGCGATAGCATGCCTCCAGGAAACTCACCACACGGACGAAGGGGCTCAGAAATTGGCGAAGAAATGGCGGGGGCAGATTTTCCATTCCTCCTTCTCTAACTATGCCAGGGGAGTCCTTGTGTGGGTGGCCCCCGGGGTCCCATTTGCCATCCAGTATGTGGAAGCCGACATCCATGGGAGATATTTGCTCCTTAGAGCTAGGTTAGATGGTAGGGATGTTGCCATAATGAACACCTATGCACCGAACACAGATGACCCGGACTTTTATCAGTCCCTGCAGGAGGTCCTGGTATCGGAGCTGGAGGTCCCACTACTTTGGATGGGGGATTTTAATTGTGTCCTAGACCCTGTCCTTGATAGGTCCCCACCCCGCACTGACACGAAACCCAGGATGACGGCGCAACTCCAAGAAGTCATTGGGAATATAGGAGCCCAAGATGTATGGCGCCAGAGGCACCCAACCCATAAAGTGTACACCTGCTTTTCATCCACTCATAATACATACAGTCGCTTGGACAGGGTCTTAATCGCAAATCCTGATGTGACTATGTCCTTGGAGGTGACCCATCAAGCGCGATTCCCATCTGATCACTCCCCTGTGGCGTGTGTGGTTAATTGGGGGGGCCCGATATGTCGCCCACGGACCTGGAGGTTGCAGGCAGAGATTCTCGAGGACCAGGTGGGGAAACACCACTTAGAAACTGCCATTACTGACTACGTTGACCTAAACTGGGGAGGGTCTGACCTATTGCAGGCCACGAAGTGGGAAGCTCTGAAAGCGGTAGTGAGAGGGGTATGCATAAGTCTTACATGCGGGGTCCGGAAGCAGCTCCAACGGGAGCTCCAGGAGGAGGAACGCCACCTCTTGGAAGTACAGACCTCTGACGGCCCTGACACAACGGAGAGGGATGGGGAACGGGCCCCCCGGGAACGCATCCACGACATTTTGGACAGACTTGACAAATATACTCTCACACAGTACAGACAACGCCTTCATAGGGAAGGAGATAAATCGGGCCGTCTTCTGGCCTGGATTCTCAGGCGGGAACACTCTCCTAATGTGATTGTGGCCTTACGAGATCCGACAGGGGGCCTGGTGCACTCCGAGGTGGGACTACTACGGGTCCTCAAATCCCATCTCCAGTTGGTGGATAGGGCAGACCCCGCAATCTGCGAGGCGTCCTATCTCCCTTACCTCCATGATTTGACCTTACGATCTATCCCGGAACGGGCGCGGAAGGAACTCGACGAACCCCTGACACTAGGCGAGGTACAATACGCCCTGCAGCGTCTCCCACGAGCCAAATCCCCGGGTAGTGACGGGTTTCCTCCTGAGTTCTATCAAGCATTCACGGGTACACTTCCCCGGCTCCTCTTGCAGGTTTATCTCGAGGCCTTTCAACGTGGAGTTCTCCCACCGACCATGACACAATGGGAAATATGCATGATTCTAAAACCGGGAGGGGATGCCCATGAGCCCTCATCGTATCGGCCGATCACGATGATAAATACAGATGTCAAAATCTTATGCAAGCTCTTGGTCTCTCGACTAGCGCCATACATGACTCACCTGATCCATGAGGATCAGTGTGGGTTCATACCGGGACGCAACACGGCTATGAATCTGAGACGACTGACTCATATTCTGCATGAGGTACGGGATCGGGAGGAACAGATGGTTTTGGTCTCCATTGACCTCGCCAAGGCGTTCGACACAGTAGACTGGGGATACCTTCTTGAGGTCCTGCGCGCTGTGGGGTTGGGTCCCAAATTTTGTCGTTGGGTTCGCATTTTGTACACGGCTCCCCGCGCTAGGGTAAAACTCGGGGGCGCGCGGTCAGAGGAGTGGTAACTGGGAAGGGGTACACGCCAGGGGTGTCCCCTTTCGCCCTGGCCATAGAGCCCTTCGCGGTCCGGATCAGGGCTGACATGGAACAGTGGGGAATTAGACTGGGGGACACGAGTCATTATTTCCCTATATGCTGACGACGCCTTGTTTTATTTGGCTTCCCCCCGGGACACACTGCCGGTATTGCTGCACCAGTTTGGAGAGTTCTCCGGATTGCGACTTAACCGTGGTAAGTCCCTAATCTTTCAGTTGGAGGGGCTGGCCGCAGTGCCCCTGGAGGATCTACCAGACCTCGGGTTGCGCTGGGAACAGACAGGGTTCCGTTACCTGGGGATACAGGTGGCCCCGACGGACACACAGGCGCTCGCCCGGAATGTAGACCGCGTAATCACGGCATTCGGTGTCATTTTGGAACACTCTCCCTCTTTCATTGATGGGCCGACTGGCCATCTCAAAGATGGTGATGCTCCCTAGAACACTATACGTACTCCAGAACTCACTATGTCCGTTCCCGCCACGAGTTTTCAAAACCCTCAATACATTACCCACGTCTCTGCTCTGGGCGGGCCGGCGCAGTAGGGTAGCTCTCCGCACTATTGTACGCAGCTATGAGGAGGGCGGTCTTGAAGCTCCACGCTTCGACCTATATTATTATGCGGCACATCTACAGCATGTGGCACGTTGGCTCACGGACACAGACAATTGGGAGAAACGCCTTCTCTTCGACAGGGTAGACACCCAGACGCTGCAGGAAGCACTGATGCAGGGCAGGGGGTCGGACACGTCTCTTCCCTATATTGTGCGACACACAGCCGGCACGTGGCAGCGCTTTGCTGAGAAGGTCTTAAGGAGGGCATCCTTTCACAGGGAGCTCCCGATCTGGATACTGGCCCCCTTCATAGACATGGGGCAATACATGTCATTTCAATCTTGGAGGGAGAGTGGGTGTGAAGTTCTTGCCGATCTTTTTCCCAACGAGACCTTCATCACCTACGAGCAGGCGGAAGAGAACTTTGGCCTTGGACAAGGCCAAATCCTGCACTTCCGGGGAATTCAGGATGTGGTGAAAATCACCTGGCCTCAGTACCCGGACATTCCACCACTGACGCACACCCTGGATGTCATGCTTGCATGTGGCACAGGTCGAAAATTGATATCTCTCCTGTATAAAGCTATGAAACAGGATTCCACCGCCCCCCCCCCGGTGCCTCCATCTCGGGCTGCCTGGGAGAAGGACCTCGCTACCCAGCTGGAGGAGAAACAGTGGACACGCATAGGCTCCCTCACACGCACAGTTTCATGCAATGCCAGGTTTAAGTTGACGCACTTCAATTACCTACACCGCAGCTAACCCCGGTATCTCTGAAACGCATCTCTAGGGACAGGGGAGACAGCTGCCCTAGATGTGCCGCAGAGAAAGTAGGCTTTTTGCACTTGGCATGGGAGTGTCCATTGGTCAGGCAGTTCTGGGCGGGGGTGGTGGGTAGGATTGTTGCTGCCACAGGCCTTCAGATGAAGCCTGAACCCTTGCATTGTTTACTTGCACTGGTCCGGAAGCCCAAGAAAAGGAAACTCCCATATAAGCTCCTACAATTAATGCTGGTGCTCGCTAGGCGCAGGGTTGCTATAACCTGGATGGGGAAAAGGGCCCCTGAAGTGCCCATTTGGCTTAAAGATGTCCGTGAATGGTCCCTAGCTGAAGAAGCCCACATGAAACTCACCCGAAGGGACGAGAAGTTGAAAGACGACCTAACGGCTTGGCGTGCCATGTGCGCCTCTGGGCTGGCAGAGGGGGAGCCTTCCTCACAGGATACAACTGATAGCGAGCAGAGCGGGTTCGATATAGCCAGTGGGTCTGCTCCCAGTGGGGAACATGAGGGCCGACCCCAGTAATGTCCGTATTGGAACTCAGTGCCATTGCCGGCTCCTCCCTCTCAGTAATGCTTGTAAATGATCTTTCTTTCCCCATTGTACCTTTCCCTCCCTGATGCTGCCTTTTGTCCTATATGCTATTAATGATGTCAACGAGATGCATACATACGCTGATTCAATGCCAATTTGTTGTTGTTCCTTTTTTTCTTTGTAATTGCAACATGTAAACTGAAAAATAAAGTTTATAAAAAAAAAGAAAACATCAAACTAAAGATCTTTGGACTTGATTTAATATGGGTGACTTTGTTGCTTTACATTCAGCATGAATAGGACAATACAAAAACTCATTTATCTTCAGTTAGCGGCTAAATCTTCATTAACTCTGTCCTCACATCCTCTTCGATTATAAAGAAATTTCAATGAAGTAAATATTTTGAAACGTATTTTCGTTTTTTCAGTAGGGATATTTGTTTGAGATATTTCTTTAGTTCCAGAAGCTCTAAAATTGAACACCAATTTCCTGATTCCTTTCTGCTTAGAAAGAAACTGGAATAAAATAATTTGTTCTGCTGCGAATTTGGAAAAAGCGCTAATGCCTGTATTTCAGTGGCAAGCAGCCTGACCACAGTGGGCGGGCCCATTGTCAAGCCGTATTAAGAGGTGGGGTTTCTGTCAGGCATAGCGCTCTCAGGGCCATTCCTTGCCCGAAACGGAGTATCCTTTCGAGGTCAAATCCCAGAGAAAACATACTATGTGACTGGGTTGTGACGTTTTCAGGATGGGGGTTTTTCTTGTGTTGCTAAAGATCTTTCATCTTTAGGTTTGCAAGGGGCACAAACTAAACTCAGCTTCTCATAGGTTTCTGCTGGCGAGTCAGTGAAGTCCTGGAGCTGCATTACTGTGGAACGTGCCCATGTTCTTTCCTCTTGGTACTGAACAGCTTTCTTGCAATGAAAAGCACTGGACGCCAAACAAGTTCATTAACCTTTGTCCCTAGAAAGACATACGTAACAGACTCAATGCTGGTCCAACCCTGGAAATTTGTTATTGCAAGAGAGGCAGAGTTTATATGGAGTGTTCTCCAAAGCCTCACTCTACACAAGTCATTCTCATATGACTTGTTCCAATCTGTTCAGATCACACAACCCCAAAATGATAGTAATTTATCAGGTGATGTTCGATGCTTTTTCGGACATCCTCACTTTACCGGTACTCTGACGTTTAAATAAGGTAACAGTTGAAACATGTCCAAACCCAGTGGCCGAAAAAATAATCCGACGTGGAGTATTTGTCCTGGTGCTTTCAGGGGAGATACCACGAGTTACCTTGAAACTACACTCCTTCCAACAAAAATAACTTGTAACATTCCATGCTCAACGCTAGATGGCATGATTGTACACAGCCTGTGATCTACAGCTGGGTATGCAGTAAACATTAGTTTGTGAGGGTGGGAAAAAATGCATAGGACAAGAGATCAAAATGCTTTATGTAGAGCCTTAGGGCTAGATAAACAGTCATTTAGGTAGAAATACTAGCATTTATGGAGTGCAAATTAATGGAACAGGTTGAGAGTGTTCATAACACTTTGGCAGGCTCATTCCCACTACAGATAGGGTGTAGATGTTTTTTTCTAGTAAAGGCAAAAGAATGTCTGTCTGCAAAGTAGGAACAGAGCACCCACAAAACAGATGGCGGTGTATTGGAAAAGGATGATCTATGGCAGGAATATTTGCCCCATAGAGAAACAAAAAAAGTGTTGGGAGTTCACATGTACCATTGCATTTCATTCTTAAAGGCAGAAATATAGATTGCAATATTTCCATACATTTAGACATCAGTCGAACTATGATTATAACAGTCCAGGTTCCCAAAATAACCCCTGAAATTCTTTGTGAATTTTAGGAAATGCAGATGTTTATGTAAATCAAAGTCATCAGCAAATGAGTATGAATTTCTAACTTTTCCACTGAGGCATTTGTAAATCTGGCCTAAGAGATGGCAAGGGTAGTCCTAGGTCTGTTACACAAATGGTTTGCAAACGTTGCTATTTTTATCTGGCTAGACATACTCATTGTGCACCTCTGTCTACCAAAATAAAACAAGCCTGAAAACAAAGGGGCAAGAGCTTACAATTTTAATCCTGTTGAGAGGGTGGAACTCACTACTATTAGAATAAAGTATAAATTATGTGCGGGGTTCCTTTCTCAAACTCAACTGAACTCGAAGCTTACTCTTCACAACTTTATCCAAATAAACTCCAAAAGAAC
This sequence comes from Calotriton arnoldi, assembly GCA_963921515.1. Taxonomy (NCBI): domain Eukaryota; kingdom Metazoa; phylum Chordata; class Amphibia; order Caudata; family Salamandridae; genus Calotriton; species Calotriton arnoldi. The sequence goes on from CAWUFW010000828.1 coordinate 1,386,641, forward strand.
CCTGCTGCTTTAATAATAAAAAGGCCTGTACCACTGAAAAAAATGTATGGACTGTGGACAATTCTTTAAACTGTTTGATGCTATAAAGTGGCAGCTGTCATCCCCTTAATGAAAATCAGGTGTTAAAGCTTCTCATTCTAAGATAATAAATCAGTGTTTCTAAAGTATCTTAAATCTTAAGAGCCTCGGAGGGGCTGGTGTTCAGATTTTGCAGCACATATTGGCTAAGCAACTTTTAACATTTTTATTTCATGTTGTGGGAAGGTGTCTGACTGGCATTTATGCATGTGGAAGGGGCACAGTGGCCGATTTGATCAGTTTAGCCAGTATTTAATTTTGTTGCGGAAAATGGACTGGTAAGCTGCTTAAATGCAAAACATTTATTTTTATTGACTTTCACTTGGGGTCTGGAATTTTAGCGGTGCTCGGGTACAAACTGTGTAAGAACTGCAGTATCTAGATATAGTGATACCTTTTTCCAGAAGGTGCAGTTCTCTGATACAATCAGGACAAAGAGAATTTAAGTGTTTTTCAACATATCACAGCATGTATTTGTAAAGCATGTTCCATCGTAGGGCGTAATGGTAGTCATTGTATCAAACTTGGAAGGATCAAATGCTGACTGGATCCCCTGGGATTTGGACATGAGGTCAAACAGATCCTGGGGTGGAAGAATTACTCCCCAAGCCATCAGACTAAGATTTTCAATATGTTTGGGGTTACCTAAATCTCCATCTACAATTACAATTTCTCCACAAAGGTGATCATACCTCATCAGTATGTATACACATTTATTCCAGGGATATCACACTGCAATAACAAATGAATTGCCCGCTCCTCAAATGTGTATATCTTTCAGGTGCATGTCCGATGTGAGGGCCCTCCAATAAGCTTTTGAGGGTCCAATGCGTCGCACTTCTACTACTGGATGCCTGCTTGCTCTTAGGCTTCATGAAGTTGACAATGTTAAAAATAATAAAACTGCCACTTTTCATGCTAGTGTATAGCAATGTGTTTGTCATCAAACCATGAGCATGTCTATGGAACTTAACATGCATTAAACTACATGAATCTTTCAGTTTTGCATGGGAGCCTTTGCTTTACCTTGGATATTTTGTTTGATGAGTAGTTGGTAATGCGCTAGAGAATAATCCTTTATGAGGCTAGCTGCCTCTACATACAGGCAGAATTTACACATAACCTAATAAAACTCCTGTATTAATAACTTCACTTGATTCGTGTTCCGGTGTAACGTGTGAACTGTTTTGAGGTCTGTTACACAAATGGTTTGCAAACGTTGCTATTTTTATCTGGCTAGACATACTCATTGTGCACCTCTGTCTACCAAAATAAAACAAGCCTGAAAACAAAGGGGCAAGAGCTTACAATTTTAATCCTGTTGAGAGGGTGGAACTCACTACTATTAGAATAAAGTATAAATTATGTGCGGGGTTCCTTTCTCAAACTCAACTGAACTCGAAGCTTACTCTTCACAACTTTATCCAAATAAACTCCAAAAGAACCCTGCTGCTTTAATAATAAAAAGGCCTGTACCACTGAAAAAAAAATGTATGGACTGTGGACAATTCTTTAAACTGTTTGATGCTATAAAGTGGCAGCTGTCATCCCCTTAATGAAAATCAGGTGTTAAAGCTTCTCATTCTAAGATAATAAATCAGTGTTTCTAAAGTATCTTAAATCTTAAGAGCCTCGGAGGGGCTGGTGTTCAGATTTTGCAGCACATATTGGCTAAGCAACTTTTAACATTTTTATTTCATGTTGTGGGAAGGTGTCTGACTGGCATTTATGCATGTGGAAGGGGCACAGTGGCCGATTTGATCAGTTTAGCCAGTATTTAATTTTGTTGCGGAAAAATGGACTGGTAAGCTGCTTAAATGCAAAACATTTATTTTTATTGACTTTCACTTGGGGTCTGGAATTTTAGCGGTGCTCGGGTACAAACTGTGTAAGAACTGCAGTATCTAGATATAGTGATACCTTTTTCCAGAAGGTGCAGTTCTCTGATACAATCAGGACAAAGAGAATTTAAGTGTTTTTCAACATATCACAGCATGTATTTGTAAAGCATGTTCCATCGTAGGGCGTAATGGTAGTCATTGTATCAAACTTGGAAGGATCAAATGCTGACTGGATCCCCTGGGATTTGGACATGAGGTCAAACAGATCCTGGGGTGGAAGAATTACTCCCCAAGCCATCAGACTAAGATTTTCAATATGTTTGGGGTTACCTAAATCTCCATCTACAATTACAATTTCTCCACAAAGGTGATCATACCTCATCAGTATGTATACACATTTATTCCAGGGATATCACACTGCAATAACAAATGAATTGCCCGCTCCTCAAATGTGTATATCTTTCAGGTGCATGTCCGATGTGAGGGCCCTCCAATAAGCTTTTGAGGGTCCAATGCGTCGCACTTCTACTACTGGATGCCTGCTTGCTCTTAGGCTTCATGAAGTTGACAATGTTAAAAATAATAAAACTGCCACTTTTCATGCTAGTGTATAGCAATGTGTTTGTCATCAAACCATGAGCATGTCTATGGAACTTAACATGCATTAAACTACATGAATCTTTCAGTTTTGCATGGGAGCCTTTGCTTTACCTTGGATATTTTGTTTGATGAGTAGTTGGTAATGCGCTAGAGAATAATCCTTTATGAGGCTAGCTGCCTCTACATACAGGCAGAATTTACACATAACCTAATAAAACTCTTGTATTAATAACTTCACTTGATTCGTGTTCCGGTGTAACGTGTGAACTGTTTTGATGGCTGTAACCTTTTCTATAATGTGCACTGGTTTCTTTATAATCTGACTGCAAAAGAAAGAAAAGGTTAGAAAATTTGGAAACATAAGAGGAGATCTTTGTGTTTTGTTCTACTGATACTAACAGAATCCTTGTAGTTATGGAATTGACATGGTCAATAGGTGATGCTGCTGAAACAAAATACAGGAATGAGTGCATTGTAAATTTATAATAAACAAAGGTAATATACCTTTTGGAGCCTCAGGAACACCAATAGGGCAAATAATTTTCCTGATACAGTACTCTGAACGGATTCCATTTGCTCCAATATCTCTCCTCTTGATTATCTCCGTTGTTGTAATTTCAGTTTCTGTGGATTCTATAGTACAGACATTTCAATAAAATAAGGGTCAATTCAAAAAATTAAAAGCTGAGAAATAAACAGCTCATTTTCATCACTATCATACTTACCAGACAGAAGCAAATTATTTAAAGTCAGGTGAAATTTAAAATGCACTTGGAGAACAAGTTACTTACCTTCAGTAATATCTTCCTTTCTGGGAGAGACTATCTAGCCGCAAATTCCTCACCTTTTGATAATCTAAAACTTTTCAGCAGTAACTCTCGCAAGGGTAGGTGGCGCCCTGGGGCTCCCCAATGACACTATTCCGTTAATGACATGCAAAGCATAAATATGCGCTACTCTAGCACGCTGAGGTCTGTTGTTTTCGCGTCCAGGTGCAGAGTCCCAAAAGCAAATTGGTTGTCACTAGTGTGCAGATTCCTAGTCTTGGCATCCAATTAATGGATAGAGTCCAATCACAGAACGGGAAGGATGAGAGTGGCAGTGAGGAATCTGCAGCTTGACAGTCTCTACCAGATAGAATCTCCACCAGAAGATAAGTAACTTTTTCTTCTACAGCAGGTTCCTCACCTTTTAAACAGATACTAAAACTGTACCTATTTAGAGGTGGGCCCATAAATGGACTCAAGCCAGGAAGTCTTTCAGGACCAAGAGGGCACAATGCCCCTCTCAGCAAACCTGACAATCTAGACAATAGTGCTTTGTGAACGTATGGAGGGACGCCCAGGTAGCCGCCTGGTAAATGTCTAGGACAGGGGCTTTGTGTGCTAATGCAGTGGAAGCAGCGTTGGCCATGGTAGACTGAGCATGGTGTATGAGCATGCAGTCATTCCATAGGTCAATGCGTAGCAGATCCTAACGCAGAGCACAATCCAGCAAGAGATGTTTTCTTCTGCACAGCATTGCTTTTTTTCGCTTCAGAGAAGCCCACTAAGAGCTGATTGTCCACCTGGTAGTTGTTGGTACCATCTGTGTAAAAGCTCAGCGTGTTCTTGGGGTCCAAGTGATGGAGTCTCCCAATCTCCTCATGGAAGTGTGGCAGAACATAGAACGCCGGTAAGGTGATATACTGACTGACGTGGAACTGCGTCATGACTATAGGCACGAAGGATGCCCAGGTCAGCAAAACCAGTAGAGCTTCAAGCTCACTCACATGCTGCGCCGATGTTATACCGAGGAGCACTGTCTTGAGAGTGATTAGCTACAAGGAACAGCTGTGAAGCGGCTCAAATGGATTGCACATCAGAAATGTGAGGACCAGGTTAAGGTTCCACTGTGGTATGACAAAGGGAGAAGCGTAAACGAATTTTGTAAACATTTCCGAAAGCTCATAACTGGAGACATAAATAAAGAGGGCTGATCCGGCAACTGCAAAATGGCTGAAAAGTACCCATTAACTGTGCCCAGGAGCAAGGCCTTGCAGGCTAGGGACAAAACAAATAACAAAACATAAGTTAACTTTGGCTGAAGAGGGGGTCTAGCTGACAAGTACCACACCAAGCCACATATTTGTCCCAACGACAGGCATGTACAGCTTTGGACGAGGGAAACCTAGCTGCCAAGATTACATCAACCACCTCCGGGGAAAGGTCTAAGATGGTCAGCTGAGTATATTGTGAAGGACCGGGTGCAGAACCCCGCCCTACTGCTGCGACAGCTAGTCCTCTCAGAAGGGCAGCCTGATTGGAGAACAAATGCTCAAGCTCAGGAGTTCTGGATACCATACACTCTATGCCCACTCCTTGGTCACTAGGATGACTTAGGCCCCGGTCGATCCTAATCTTCTAGAGAACTCTGAAAAGGAGTGGTTATCAGTGAAAATACATACAGGAGTCCTAAGTTCCACTCGAGGCAGAATGGGTCTCTTGGCAAGGGCCGCCGTGAAACTCAAATGCGCAGAAGCACTGACATTGCGTGTTCTCAGCAGTGGGGAACAGATCGAGCCAAGATTCTCCCCATTCTTGGAAGAGACCAACGTCACCTCACAGTGTAACTGCCACTTGTGATCCACTAGGTGCTGATGGCTGAGGTCATCTGCCCTGGCATTCAATGATCTTGCCAGGTGGTTCACCACCAGGAAGATCCCTTGGTGGTAACAGCCATCTCCAGAGGTGCAGGGCCTCCTCACACAGATTCCATGATCCCACCCTGCCCCGTTTGTTAAAGTACCACTTGGCAGTGGTATTGTCTGTGAACACCTGTATCAGTCTCGCCTTGATGGATTGAAGGAAAGCTTTTAGCGTCAAGCAGATGGCCTTCAGCTTCATAAGGTTTATATGGAGCTGGGACTTTGCCGGAGACCAGAGGCCTCTGATTTCCACCTCTCCCAAATGGACATTCCAACCCAGAAGTGATTCATCGGTCACCAGTCAGCTTTGGGTGGTGTACAGAGAGGGGTCTACTGCAAACCAATCGTGAACCAGTAAACACCACTGCAGATCCTTTGCAGTCTCCTCCAAAACCTGAGCGTGGTCAGACAGATCTCCTTGAAGTTGGGCCCACTGAGACTTCAGATTCCACTTCAGAGCACCCATATGCCACCTGTCATGATTGACCAGAGGGATGCTGGAGGCAAGCAGCCTCAGAGTCAACCTCACTGAAATCTAGGACTGGGGCTCAAAGATTCGAGATCATTGCCTGAAGGTCCTGGACTCCATTTCCAGGGGGGAAGGCACAAAACCGATCTGTGTCCAGAATGGCTCAGATGAAGATAGGGGAAGACGAACGCCTAACCTCTGCAGATGGGCTGCAACCAGCACCATCACTTTCGTGAACACCTGAGAGGCACTGGTAAGGCCAAAGAGGAGCACAGGGAGCTAGAAATGCTTGTGGTCTACCGTGAACCGCAGCTAACACCTGGGGTCCGTAAGGACAGGGATGTGAAAATACGCGTTCTGCTGATCCAGCCCTCCAATCCACTCTCCAGGATCCAGGGCAGACAGGACATGATCCAACATAAGCAGCTTGAATTTCTCCTTTTTCAGGAAATTGGTCCAGAGTTGATCCCGAATCGTTTCTGGAATATTTAACTACACACTTTCCATCTCTCAAGACAGCATAGATAGTCATGTGGAAGAACTTGTGCGATACTCTTAATTCCATCTTTATCAAGACGGTTAAGATTATAGAGGACAGCCTCCCTGCTAGTCCTTCTCTCAACTCGACACTCACCGAAGATAGTACCCCAGTCAAACTATCTGATTTCCCCATCATTAGCAAGGATGACCTTTTGTACTTGCTATCAAAAGTTAAGTCGGGCTCCCCCAATGATACTTGCCCTGCGCAAATCTTAAAATTGGTCTTTTCACGTTTCCCCGATATAGCCACTTCTTGCTTCAACCACTCCTTTAGCCAAGGCATGGTACCCAACATCTTTAAGGATGCTATAGTTGTCCTGCTTCAGAATAAAATGGGCTGAACTATCTCATTGTTACCTTTCCTAGCGAAAGAACCAGAGGCATATGTTGCAAGGCACCTCTGCTCCTTTTTGGAGGAAACTAACTTCCTTGACACCCATCAGGCAGGGTTTTAACCAGCTCACTGAACTGAAGTGGTCATCCTGTAAGTTATTGACGATATACAGAAAGAAGCAGATAGTCAAAGCCGTGGGCCTACAGGACTCTGCCCTGGCTTGGGCTACTTCCTTTTAAAAAGACCACTCGCAATCTGTCTGGTTATCTCCCTTCAAACCCCCCAAGATTCGGTTAACCTGTGGAGTACCTTAGGGATCTTAGCCTATCTCCCCACCTTTTTAACATCCATCCATTAGTACATTCCTTACAGGAAAGGCAAGTCAGAGTTTATCACTATGCGGATGATTTGCAGCTATTAGTCACCATCAATCACTCCCCCGAATCCGCGGACATTTTTCAGAATACTATGTTGTTCATCAGAGATTTAATTAATAGTAGCCAACTAAAACTCAACTTTGATAAGACAGATTGTCATTACTCACAATAATTGGGTCTGTGAAACCACTTCTTCTGTCCCCTTACAATGAGTGTTCCACCACAGCCTAAGAACTTTGTCAAGAGTCTCGGAGTCCTCCGAGAATCTGTCCATGAAACCTCAAATAGGTCCAGTAACGTCCTCCTGTTCTGTTTTGTACAGCTATGGAAAATCAAGAAAATTGGCAAATTCCTCACATGTGATGCCTTGGTTCACGTAATTTTGGCCTTAGTCATCACTAGGCTGGATTACACCAATTCCCTTTATCTTGGCCTCACTGAAGGACGTAATTGAGGACTTCAGTTGGCTCAAAATCCAGCAGCTAGGCTAATTTGTCATCAGCCTAGATGTTACCACATTACTCCCTTGTTGAGAAAGCTCCATCGGCTAACAGTTGAACAGCAGTCCACTTTCAAGACGGGCTGTATAATTTTTTTAATCTCTTTATGGCAAATGCCCTACTTTTCTATCATCCTGAATAAAAAAATAGACCCCCAACCGCAATCTAAGGTCCACTTACATGAATCTATTCACAATCCCCTCATATAGAAAAAGAGATTAGGGGGCTCCAGATTTTCCATTCTTGCCCCTCGTATCTGGACCTCCCTTCCCCCAGATATTAGATCTACCTCCAATTACATGAGATTTCATAAACTATGAAAGACTTGGCTTTTCAAACAAGCTTATATTTAACCTCTGCTAGCGGTGTCGTTTCTGTTGCCTAGCGCCAAGAAACCTATTTGGTGAACGTGTGCTTTATAAAATCAAGCAACATAACATTAAAAAAAAATTGTTCAATGGGTGCAGGTGTAGGATTGGGCGGAGGCCTCCATCCTTCTTGGGCACCAGGAATTAGCGTGAATAAAGACCATGTCCTACTTCGGATGCAGACACCCTCTCAATGGCTGCCTTGGCTAAGACAGCCTGCACTTCCTGACGAAACTGAGATGGTCCTCCGTCAGCTGTTTTTGGGATGGTGGTAAAGGTGGCAGTGTTTCCAAAATTAGGAGGGTGTACCTCTTCTGAAGGATTTGAGGCACCCACTTGTCAGACTTTTTCGGCGACCATTGGGGCTGGCTGTGTGCCAAGGGATCTGGCACTGACCCTGCTCTTGAGACAGTGATCGAGCACTGCATTAGTCTTAGCAGCAAATAGACAGGAAAAATCGAAGGGCATGACAATCAGTGAAGATTTGACATCCCCCGAAAACCAAGTGGACCATAACCAGGCGTGGTAATGTAGCGCCACCGTAGAAGGCATGGTTATACACAGGGACTCCGTGGTGTCTAGTTCACACTGGATGGCGAACTTTGCTGCTTCCCTGCCGTCACCAGAGCTTGGTTGAGGATGGCACAGCCTTCCTAGGGCAGCATGGGGAGCAGCTGTACAACCGAATCCCATGGCGCATGGGAATATCAGCCCAAGAGGAATGCAGCGTTCTCCAATGGCAAGGCTAGTGGAAGAAAAAATGTGCTTCCCAAATGTGCCCAGCCTCTTGGATTCCCTATCTGGTGGTGTGTTAGAGAACACGCTTGAGTTGACCAACACCAGGCTCTCAGGGGAGGGGTGCTGGGAAAGGAAGGCTGGGTATCCCCGGGCAGAACAGTGCAGACAGGCAATCATTCGGTGCACAGGAGCCCAGAACAAGGTTTCGCCAAGGCCCCCAGGACCACGCCGGTGAGGGCTTTGTTAAAAAGGAAGCATGGGATCATATGAACTCACCCCACGTTCAGGCACCTCAGTCAAGACGTTAGTCTTGACATCAATGACTGGCAGCTGAAGATCGAGGGCCTCTGCTGCCCTGCATATCACGATGGCAAAGGATGTGCCGTCCTCTGAAACATGATCCAGAGGGGAAACCACACCAGCGTATGGGAAGGTATCCAGGCCAGTGGCATCACCCATCTCCTCATACCAGTCATCGCCATCAAGGTAGTCCAAGAGACCAAGCTTCTCATCTCCATCACCCCCTTCAGGAAGGTAGGGGGCCAGTGGGAGAGTCCAGGGAATAGGATGGCCTGGACGGGGCAGACAGCGTAGTCGAGCGCAATTGGATAGGTGTTGTGGATGATCGGCACGTTGTTGAGTGGCTGTGGCGAAAGGAGGGACAGAGCCAGGGTGGAGGCACCTGTGTCAGCGTCAGTCCCGATCAGAGGGTGGCTCCAGAGGGCCTGGCTGGCATTGAGGGCTAACCCGCTGATGGTAACCCAGAGGGGGCACCTCTCGGCTCCGTGGGGCCCAAAGGCTCTCCAGAGTGAGTTAGTAGCTCAAATAGCATGGTGGAGGGAGGGGTGGGGGGGCAGGGCCTAGAAGCAAAGTGTTGGAGGGCAAAGTCAAAGAACGCTTCAACTTCTTTTTGTTGTGCTTCTTCAACGTACCCTTCTTGGAAGAAGAAGTCTTTGAGTGCGTTGACGACCGGCAGCGGAAATGATGCAGAACAGTTCCGTAAGCAACCCCAAGAATGGGACCGTGAATGAAAACGGCGTGGCGTGTTCTTCTGCCACACCACCAGGAGTTTCATTGCCGCACAAGAATCGCCTTGGGGTGCATAGACTTGCACTCAGCACAGGCCTTGGTGCCTTGACTCAACTCCAGGCACCAGAGAGACCAAGTGGGACTCCTACACCAACATCTGTCAATAACATCCTCCACAAAGCTTAAAACCCAGTAGGTTTGAAAGGGAACATGTCCCTAGCAAACTGGGAGCAGTAGCTCATAATGGGTAGACAAAAAGTCAAAAAAGTTGCTCAAAAAGTCACCGAGATTGCTCTCTTGATCTGCACTGTTGGCACGGAACAAAAGGAACTCATGTCAGCACGCCGGTGTGGCACCTATTTAGGCACCGCAATATCACTTCCGATGCAGACAATGCCAACACAGATCAGAACGATGACATCTACCAGCAAGCAGAGGTACTGCTTAAGATTTTCCAGATCCAGTCAGACGCCTAAAAATATTGTAATTTGATGAATCTGCAGTTCGAAGACTTTATCAGAATTTACTTCACTTAAACTTCTGAGTTTCACCTCTCCTTTTTTTCTATCAAATTGCCCTCCCCTTCCATACTCTGCTTACCTATCTCTGAGCACAACCTTCTCAAAGTCACATGCATGTTTTTTTTTTTTGTTTGTTTTTGAGGGGGGGTTATAAGATGCAGAACATAATGTCAGCAATAAACAATTAGTAGCAACAAGTGCATTATCTGTCACATGTGAATAAAATTCGCTACAGCCAAAGTGTCCATCCTTATAAGACAAAGATAATCTTATTTAGTCCATACCCATTCAACTGACCTGGGCTATACAAAGCCTCATTGTATTATGGTAGTCCGCATTCCATAAGTGAATTAGTAAAGTGAGGTGGTTATGGAAATGACGAGATTATGTCTGTGCATGCTCCGTTCAAGTGTGCATTGATTTTCAGTGGGATTAGTAAAAGGCCCCCTTAAAGGTATGCTATCAAGGGTGACAGGGAGGCCGCATTTTCGTCTTAAGTGAGGGAGCTGCCAAGCAAGTATGAACGCAATGGACCCCAGATATCCCCCAAAACCAGTATGTAGCAAAATTGGCCTGGGCACACACAAAATGTAGCTCCAGGTCCTCAAACCTGCCCCGAGAAAATGGCTGTGTGAGTATACCACAGTCTGGGCTGTCTCCCACCCCATGCCAGCCGGATGAGCTGTGTTTTCAGAGTTTTAAAAAATGTCAACCAGGTGTGTATGGAATATTGAGGAAGAGAAAGAAGTTTTGGCAATATGATCATTTTCATTAGGGCAATGCTGCCAGCCAATGAGCGGGGCATAGCTATCCAGTGCGTAATGGAGTTGGTTAGTGTGTCTAATGTTCTACCATAATTGGCTCGGATTCATTCGTCCTTGTCTCTGGCAATATATATCCACAAATATTGAAGCTGTTTCGCAACACGTCAAGGTGTAATCCAGGGTATGCCTCTGAGTTGCGGGAATAAGGAGAAAGATCTGGGATTTCTCCCAATTGATGTGAATGCCTGACCGCCCTCCATAGCTAATGAACTCACGCAGGATTGGGTCAAGGCTGGACATTGGATCTCGGACGTAGAGTGTTAGGTCATTTGCGCAGAGAGACACTAACAGATGTCTAGTAGGATATTGGATTGCATAGTTTTGGTGATGCTGTCCAAGCTTAGCTGCGATCGGCTCTACGGCAAGCGCAAATAGAAGGGTGCGACAGTGGGCATCCCTATCTGATGCCACGTGAAACAGAGAAATAGGAAGAACAAACTCCACTGATTTGTAACCTTGCCTGCGGCTGGTTGTATAATATAGCAATCTATGAGAAGAAGGGGTGGGGGGAGCCCATCCGCCGCAACACACCCATAAGATAATCACACTGTAGAGAATCAAATGCTTTGGTGGCGTCTAGAAAGACGGTTACTGCCAACAGGTCTGGGTTTATATCCTTGAGTAGTGCAAAAAGGGTGTGTAGATTATGCAATGTGGCCCGTCCCAGTATAAAACCGGATTGATCAGGCCAACCAGAAACTCCATTAAAAGACTCAAGCAATTAGCTAGGATTTTAGCAAGAATCTTCAAATCGCAGTAAATAAGTGAGAGAGGGAGATGGGATTCACTGGCGTCCGCAGGTTTGAAGAGCGATATAATCAGAGCCTCTTGCATCGAGGGAGAGAGAATGCCCAGTTCACACACCTCGGCATATAAGGCCTGAGGACAGGGACCAGAGAGCTCACAAGTTTTATAGAAATCAGCCAGCAGGCCATCAGGCCAAGGGGCACGGCAGGACTGCAGCTGCATTATGGCAGCTCTAATCTCATTCTCCTATAAATCACCGGAGTGAAACTCCCACTGTGCATTGCTAAGTCACCCCAGCGCCAAATCATCTAATTAGGAGTCTATATCAAGGGAACATGCTCTGCGCGTGGTGTATAATGTGTAATAAAATGTCGAGAAAGTATGTAGAATATCAGCTGTATCTTTGTGTAGGGTGCCGTCTGTATCCCTAAATTCCAGGCTGTAGTTGGCAAAACGGGGCTTGTGAACCAACTTCGCCAGCGCCCTCCTAGGCTGCTCACCCTCCTCATAAGTTCACGCCTGAAAATATTTACTAAGAAACAAGCATTCTTGCTCAGCTGTGGTCTGGTATTCAGTTAGTGCATCTTTGACTTTGGCCTCTATCTCTCCACTACGAGGTCCATCCCACTTGGACTTCAGGCACTTAATCTCGATCTCTAGCTTCCTGAGTGTATTTTGGATATCACGTAGGATACCTCCGCTTTTAGCAATACAGATTCCGCAAACAATAACTTTAAAGGCCTCCCATACTGTGGAGAGGAGTAGGACTGAATCTAGATTACGTTAGAGGAACTCTTGAATCTCCTGTCTCAATTCCTCTCTAAATGGGTAGTCTAGCAGAGTCATAGGAGAGAGCCTCCACGATAGGTAGGCCGGTTGGCCAGCCTGGGGAGTCAACTTCAAAAGAACCGGGGGGTGGTCCAAGTACATGCGGGCCAGGTGGGTAGTTTGCGTCAATCATGTGCCCAGACCGTGAGATATAAGCCAGTAGTCAAGTCTCGACCAGTTTAAGTGTACGGACGAGTAGAATGAGCCCTCTTTTCTCAATGGGTGTAGAGCCCTCCAGGCATCTAATAATTGGTGTTCGTACATGATATCTCGAATATGTTGCCGAGCGTTGGTGTAATGGTGAGCTTGGGGGATGTGATCTGTCCATGCTAGGATCCAGCACAATGTTGACGTCAACCCTCCCCCCCCACCCCCAAAGAATATATGTGGAGCCTATAGTCATCACAAGACCCCAAAGCCTGGTAAACCAATTCAACATCATCGGTATCTGGGCCATAACAAGTTACTAAGGAAATAGAATGTGAAGCCAGTCTGCCCCATGTTAGACAATATCGTCCCTGTGGATCTGCCAAAGATCCTGCCATAAAGTAGAGTACATTTGTAAGAATTATTAGGGCTGTGCCTCTGACATAAGTGGATTATGGTGCGAAGCTTCTAAATGCTGCCCATGTGGAGGCGAAGGTGGCGTGTGTGGTGGGGCCCATGTGAGAGTTTCCTGCAGCATTGCAATCTGCATGGTGTGTCTATCCAGATAAGCTAAATTGTGTCCACATTTACAGGGGTTCCCCAAACCCCTCACGTTCCATGCCAAAAAATTATAACTGGATCGAGTAGATGAGTCATGCGTGCCTATTTATCAGTCGAGATAGCTTGTTAACTCAAGTCAAACAGGCATGGACCATACATAGCATCCACATATGTAAACATAGTGGAGTAAAAGGTAAGTAACAAATACATAAAAGCAAAAGAAAAACCAATAAATCGAAGTCCTTACCCCCGCCCCACCCACTCCGGCAGACCAATCCTACCGGGAATAAGATTTCCTGCCTCCCCAAAACCAAAAATATCTATAAGAAAATACATTATCTGTAGCAGGGGTATCCTTCTGGGACGTTGCCAGGAACTCGGCAGTCCCCCCTCGAATCAACGAGGGCGTCCAGGGTGTTCAAATGGGCATCCCAATTGGCCGCTGAATCTGGATGCAAAGTTGTTGAGGAGATACAAATAGCATAATAACTATATGTTCCCCCGGCTTAGGCGTGTCCTGCAAAGCATAGGAACGTCTGTCTATACATCAATCCTCGGCCACACCATCAGATTGGAGATGTAAGATGAGCATAAGTCTGGGTTTTTATATTGTCTTAAAGGGGTATGAGAGTGCTGTTTAACCTAGTTCTGACAATAGTGAAATAGGTCTGGTCTCCGGCGAGTTCTCAGCTGCTGGAGGAGATTTAAGAGCAGTACGGTGCAGGAAATCATGTACCTGTTGTGGGTTGGTGAAAATATGCTGTTTCCCCTGGTAGGTGAGGCAGAGGCGAGCTGGTATAGAATGGCGTAGGATATGCCGGCCTGTTTTTAACTTCCGCTTGAATAGCAAGAATTCTTTCCAGGCTTCCTGTACCACCATAGTGAAATATGGATAGATGGCTATTTTATGGCCTTCAAAGTTGAGCAAACATTGTTCCCCAGCTAGACTAAGAATGGTGTCAGGGTGGCGATAGTTTAATAACCGAGCAACGATGGGCCTCGGAGTAGCCCCAGGAGGAGGTTGGGATACAAGGGAACGATGGGCTCTCTCCATCACCAGTTGTCTGGAGAATGCTGTGGCGTTGAATATTGTCATAAGCAACCGTTTCACATACTCCTCCATTTTTCCTGTGTTGGTGGATTCGAGAATTCCTAGTATCCGTATGTTGTTTCTGAGCGATAGCGCCTCTAAGTCTTCATTTTTACCAGACATCACTTTCAGTATACGCTCCATTATTTAATAAATGCTTCCCTTCTGTGAAGTAGTGTCTTCTAGATCATAGATTCTTTGTTCTGCCTCTCCTATGCGCCGGGCCTGCTTCTCTATCTTTTGGGTGATGAAATCCATATGAGTGCAGTGGAATCCATTTTGGATTCTATGGAAGTGAGATTGGTCTTCATCGTGAGTAGGAGACATTTCAACTCAATGTCCCCAGAGTGAGTATCTGTTGGTGGGTCGTCGGCGATATTAGGATCAGTGTCATTGTTCTGTACATGGGTGGACTTGCAGGGCTCAAAGGGCAGTCTTGATTGTTTGTACTCCATTTTGTCCATCTCACAGGCACTGCTGTCTCGATGTATTCGCGAAATCGCACAGAAGTAACCAGTCAGATGATTACCGCAGTTGCTATCCCCCCCCTCAATCGATATGCATAGCGGGTGTCAGCTGTCTCCAGGTCCTGCCACACATCCCAAACTCCGGTCGGAGGGGCATGTGCAGACCTGAAAGGATTGTATATGGTCCTCAAATTAGTCCAGATAGAAACAGGGGGAGCGCTCAGTAGGGGAGAGGCACCTCAATATATCATCACAGGTCCTTAAGTATATTGGAGCCAGAAATCCTGGTTTGCAATGTGTAGGTCAGCTCCTCTCCCACAGTGAGGGGAGGGATGGCCAAGCACTGCAGGTAGTGGGGTCATCTACATAACTGGCCCCACTCAATGTCCCTCGAGGTGGCCTCTCAATCACATGTCCCCTAGGCTCTGTGGGGTTCTGCAGAAGAAGGGACCAGTTGCTGCCCGCTGTCGCACTCAGGCCTGAGGCCCTGCAGGCCGGGCCCTCCGCAGGCCCAGCCTCCGCAGGCCCAGCCCGCCGTAGGCCATGCCAGATCACGCAGTCACTCCAGACGGCCCGGCATAAACAGGACCCAAGGGGGGAGCGCTCTGCAGCAGCAAAAAAAAGCGGGGGATTAAAGTGGGCTCCTCTACCCGCCCGCATCAATCCAAGATCGGGCACTCATCCCAGTAGATAGGGCGAAGGCCCGGACACACCGCCGTCACTGCCTCTGCCGCTGGGATCAAGCAAGGAACCCCGAGCCGGCAGGGCTCACAGCAGTCTCCCACTGCTCAGGCTCCTGCGCTTCTCATTTTATTATTATTTTTTGGCTCTCTGAGGATTGTGGTGCTTAGTACGAGTTCATGTCTGATTTCTGGAGATAAGGAGCAGCTTTCTGGGGCAGGATAATAGCGGATCTTGAGCCTGGACAGTAGGAGATTCACGCAAGTGAAGCCAGCTTGCTTGCCGTCTCTCGAGCGCCCCCCAAAGTCACATGCATGTTTGCCTTAATCTCCATTACTGTATTTTTGAAAATTGACCACAACTCAATCAAAAATCACAACCTCTCCTCCGAAAGTCTTACCACTGCAACCTAACAATAACTAATCTGCTCAAGCTAATCTAACAACCCCATCGACCTCATATGCATGAACTCACACCCCCTCCAACTAATGATCAGAACTAACTCTCATTAATTTAGTCTACCACAGAGAAACTTGAATGAATGCATGAAATAATCTGGATGAGACCAATCCAAGTAACTAACTATAACCACTGGACTAAACACCAACCTTGGGTTCTGCTGTAGCAAGCTGTCCAGTGGAAAGCACTTCAACACATCGGGGGTAGCCAGCGCTATATAAATGCAATTACAAAACCCGCTTCATTGGTGATGGCCCAATTCCAAAGCATCAGCGCCTCTTCCAAAATGGAACGGGACTGCGTACCTCATTAGTTTGCAACCACGTACCTCATTATTTTGCAATGCAATACATAACGGTTGTGTTGTCCTCATCAACAAATCGTGTCCAGATAGCTTACGAATGAGCACCAGCAGACATATCCTTGATAGCCTGTAGATACTTTCTCCTCTTCTGACCAGGAGACTCGTGAACAATTCTAGTAAGAGGCTTCCCCCTTCTTCCATCTGTCGACATTGTTATTCTGCCTACTGAGAGCAGTAGGCAGAATAACCTGTGCTGCGACTTACTGGGAATCATTTGATCCAGAAGGGATTTTAGGTTCTGTCAGGAAGGGTTTGTTTGGAGCAAAACAGCCCTCGCTAATGGCATCAGTTTCACCCTCTCAATGAAGGGAAGGCTTGCCCAAATGAGTGTCTAGGACGGCCCCTTGAATTTGAGACTGTGACCGGATGGATGGCTTTTGAAAGTTGAGAGTCAATCTCAGTTTGACAAAAAAAAAAAAAGGCTGACACAAGCGGCTGTCAAGATAAGAGTCTCTTCTGCTGGAGCTTTGACAAGCTAATCATTCAAGTTCCAGCATACTAGGTGACACTGTTTGTGTAGGAAGGGAGTTAATGGCACCAGACACTTAGGGTGCTGATTTCAGTCCGAATAGAAGAACCTTAACTTGGTAGTGCTGCCCCAACACTGAAAATCAGACGTATTGCCTGTGATTCGGGTGTACTGGGATGTGGAAATACACATGTTTAAGATCCAGAGGGGTAAGAGATTTCCTTTCTGAAGCAGGGGAAAGATTTATTGGAAGATTAACTTTCAAATGGACTGATTTTTCACAAATGCTACACAAAAATTCCACAAAATCCAACACAGGTTAGAGCAAAGCACCACGAGGAGACTCCAAGCTATGAGGAATTCTTAGCTATGGTGGCCTCTAGAGAGGAACAGAGCTCAGCACTTCACTGACAAGTTTAGGTTGTTTCAAATTAAGTAGATATGCTAGCAACCTAACACTGTTGTTGAGCCTATGGACATTTTAAACTTGTTTACTGCTATTTAATGTTACCAGGCCCTCCCCAACTATGGGGAATGTATGTTAATCTATGAAATATCCAGTACTATAGAAGCCCATCTGTAGGAAGCTGGCTCTGTATATACTATACCAAAGTGAGGTATAGCGTGCACAGAGTCCAGTGGAACCCCAAAGGTAGGCAGAGGTAAAGTTAGATAGCACCTCACTCTCTATTTGTGGTAGTGTGGTCGAGCAGTAAGGCAGTATCAGAGGACAGTGTTAAGCATTTGTTGTACACACTCAGTCAGCAAATGAATTCACACACTCAAAGACAACTTCAGACCAATTGTTTTTGTATCAAAAATATTCTTTTAGGTATTTTATTTCCTAGAACCAAGCAAGCCTGGCACAGGTAAGTGATACGTACTTTGCAGTAAATATACAGATTGTAACAGTTTGGATTGCAATTATAAATGTACTTTGATTTGATTACAGTAGTGTTACTGATAATGCAATGCTTTTCAGAATACAGTACATATACTTTGAATGGGATTCTCAGTAAGATTACAGTGAAGTTACTTTTGGATTACTTTTCTTACTCAGAGTAGTATACCTGGATACTACTCTGGGACATTTCCTGTAAACAGGTAAGTAAAATCGTTTTTGTTAAACAGTACAATTTTAAAGAATTTCTTTAGGTTTTCAAACTCCACACTTAGAACCTTTTCACAGAAAAACAGTCAATGTTATCCTATGGAGGAAAATAGTGTTATCGGTTCTGAGGTAAGTATTTGGTAGTGGGAGTTGAGGTTCTAGGGGTAGACTCAAGGGTCCCCCAGGGTCAAGGATGCACTCTAGTTACACCCTCAGCGGCACTATGGCGGCCGGGTGCAGAGTGCTGAGGCCCAATGTTATCCAATGGGGGATAGAGGGCCTCGGGTTGGTGGCTGCTGACGAGCAGGCCACTTGGGTGTGGGAGCAAAGCTCCTGGACTTTAGCTCTGGGCAAATGGGGAAACAAAGTAACACCAAAGTTGCACCCTCAACGGCACTAGGGCGGCCGGGTGGAGGGTGCTGTTTTGATGTTGGGCGCCCTGTTGGTTTCAATAGGGAACCTATGGTTTGCAAAAGCACTGCAGGCTTGGGGACGAAGCTCTTCTGGGTGCGACAACCACTTCGAAACGTAAGTTGGGAAGTTAGGGGTGGGTTAGGCACCGTCGGTTTGCGCACCTAAGGCCGTGGGGCATTGGGTGCAGGGGTTCCTTTTGGGGTCGGATCTTCTTACCAGCTCCTAGTCGCGGTTGGGGGGACCTTCTGGATTTAGGCTGCAGGTGTCAGGCTGGAGGCTTGAGGCAGGTATGGCGTCGCCGGATCTCGGGTCAAGATCGCCAGGGTGACCTCCTCGTGGTGTTTGCCCACTCAAGCTCGGGCAGTGGACAGCGGGTGCAGAGTGGGACTGATTCGCGGTGTCCGGCCAGAGCCAGAGGTTGCAGATGAACAAATAGGGTGTTCACGGGAGACAAAGTCTTTGTGGCTGAAGGCAGGCAGGTCCTCAGGGGTTTTCGAGGTTGCTGGCTGCAGGACACACCGGGATTTCGCAGGAGCAGGTTCGAGGTGGAGACAGGCCGGTAGGGCTGGGGCCAAGTCAGTGGGCGTCTTCCTCTTGTTAGCTGCTGCACGGCTGTTCGGTTCTTCTTCTTGTAGTTTCTTCTTGTCTAAAGAAGCAAGGTTTAGGGATGCCCCTAAATACTAGGTTTAGGGGCGTTAGAGGTAGGTAAAAGGTAGGGACCAATGGGTCCCTTCCCTGGGGTGGGTAGACCCCCTATTATGCCACCCTCCAGTGGGAGGGGGGCATAAGCCTTTCCCTGGTTGGCTGAGTCCCCCCAACTGCAAGATGGCGGTGACAGAGTTGTGCTTCACCTCGCCTCCCCCACCTGAGGGGTGGAGTTGGCAGAGGTGGGCACACCTCTCTTCCTCACTTGTTTTTCCCGCCGGTTCTCCCGCCCAAAGTGGGGGTCAGAACCAGTGGGGACCAGTTGCTGAAAGCAGCAAGTGGTCTGGGGAAGCTCACAAAGGCGGCAAGCCTTTGAAGCTTCCCCTTCGTGAACCCTGCCCATCCTGGGGGAGGAGGCTTGGCACTTCGTCCCAGGATGTGCATTGTTTCAGGCCCCCCCGAGAGCAGCAGGCTCTCGACCCAGGGGTCCAGAAACATGTCTGGTGGTGGCAGCTGAAAGCAGCCACTCAGCCTGGACACTAGTGGTGGGTTAGTTTTCAGGGGGCATCTCTAAGATGCGCTCTGTGAGCATTTTTCATTAAATCCCACACTGGCATCAGTGTGGGTTTAATGTGCTGAGAAGTTTGATACCAAACTTCCCAGTTTTCAGTGTAGCCATTATGGTGCTGTGGAGTTCGTAATGACAAACTCCCAGCACCATATACTCTTAATGGCAGCACTGCACTTACAATGTCTAAAAATGGACTTGTGCAAAAACAACAATTGATGGACAGAATGCAGAACAATGTCATACATTCACCCCAGTACAGAGATCTGAGCCTAAATCTATCATTTTTTTGCTCACCATGCCCTTCCAGTTTGAACCCAGCCATATGCAAATCAGTCTTGATCCTGTGCCTCATGGGAACAGTCCAGCCCGAACTGCCAGGCCAGGTCCTCCCTGGACTGGAAACAAGCATCCTAGGACCGCTTTCGGGGTTTCACCCCTCATCAGCCAGCCAGGATAGCTGGACTCCAGTGGCATGGAGAGCACGGGACCCACGTCTGGGCATACCCGTCCCACTCGGGGTGACAAATGCAAAAACAACAATTGATGGACAGAATGCAGAACAATGTCATACGTTCACCACAGTACAGAGATCTGGGCCTAAATCCATCGTTTTTTTGCTCAAAATGCCATTCCAGTTTGAACCCAGCCATATACAAATCAGTCTTGAACCTGTGCCTCATGGGAACAGTCCAGACCGAACTGCCAGGCCAGGTCCTCCCTGGACTGGAAACAAGCATCCTAGGACCGCTTTCGGGGTTTCACCCCTCATCGGCCAGAATAGCTTAATATTACAGTACTCTATACAGGGAACCGTTCCCCAACAGAGAAGAACACATCCAAAAAGTACTACGCCCCATTACTATAACACAGGTGACGAAAGACGAACAGGCCTCACTAGACGAACGCATCACGATAGCGGATATCAAACACGCGATCCATCATTTAGCCAAAAACAAAGCCCCGGGACATGGCGGCTTCCCCATAAAATACTACCGCACATTCTCCCAGCAACTGGACACAGTCAATAGGGCGGCGCAGGAAGCAGAAACACTCCCCCAATCCATGCGAAACTCCATATTGGTGACTTTCCCCAAACCAGACCGGGACCCACTGCTTAGGTCATCATATCTACCTATTACCTTACTAACGGCAGATTGCAAAATTCAGGGGAAGATCCTAGCAGACAGAGTAACAGGGGTACTTCCACGCCTGGTACACCCAGATCAGTGCGGGTTCGTGCCAGGTCGAAACACCTCTCCGAATATACGCCGGCTGTTTCATATTCAAGATGGAGTGCGGGGCCAGTTCCCACGTGCCACGTGCCTCATACTAGACCTAAAAAAGGCCTTCGTATCCTTAGCGTGGCAGTATTTATTTGAGGTTCTACAACGAGTAGGGATGGGACCCAAACTCCTGGCGTACATTAAATTGCTATACACTGGCCTCACCACCCGGGTCAGTATAGGCCAACATATCTCTACACCTATTCAGGTGTCCCGTGGGACGCGCCTGGGATGCCCCCTCTCCCCGTTGCTGTTCGCCCTGGCAATGGAACCGCTGGCGGTTAGACTCAGGGAGGGGGGCTAACATTGGGGTATACCACTTGAGGGGCGAATCCACAGTGTCTCTCTCTATCCAAATCCACTATATATCCCCTTCACCCAGACGTCCCCCATTGGGAGATAACGGCAGGGGAAGTCAGGCTAGCATGGAACAGGACCGCTCCTAGGTATCTGGGAATCAGGCTGTACCATACTCCAAGGGATCTCCTTGAGGGCAACCATTTGAGCCCTACGGGGGATTAAAACTCAGGTCGCCTTCTGGCGAACACTTCCCTTGGCCCCCATAGGGATGGTGGCTCTATCAAAAATGATAATAGTACCCAGTCTTCTCTATTTTTTTTGCAAATGTCCCAGTGATCCCTCCACGGGCCTTCTTTCAGGACCTCAACTCCTTACTGCCGACTCTGATCTGGGGCGGGGGTCGCCGCAGAGAAGCTTTGACGACACTACAGCTCCCGCGGGACCGTGGTGGGTTAGGAGCCCCTTCCTTTGAGGCCTACTTCCTCGCAGCACAACTGCAGTGGATCTCGCGATGGACGGCGGGGCGTCATATGGAGGAGATGGGAACGTCAACAGGGACACTGTCAATTCCAGAGATCACCCGAATAATCCTCCCGGGGACCACACCCAATCCCTCTCACTCTGTTTTGGTGAAGGTAGCTAGATCTTGTATAAGGCGAATCCACCGTCTCTCTCGAACGACGCCAATGTACTCCCCATTACTACCACTAGCGGGTCTTCCTAGGGGACATAGCCACTACACATCTAGGGATTTACAAACCTGGACAGAATATGCCCTCACGGAGGTGGATACACTGTTCGCAGATGGCCAGTTAACCTCGTTTGAAGGCCTAGCACAGGGAAGTGGGCTTCCTGCTGGACAATTCCTGCTTCATAGACAACTCATAGCGGACTGTGGAAAGATATGGGACCTGACTGAGGGAGAATCCAAGACACACCCCACACTACACACGATATTGAATATGGGAGCAGGGAGAAACCTTATCACCTGGATATACAAATCAATCATAGACCTCACGGGTGTACCACTAACGCGATTACGGTTAAAATGGGAAGAGGAATTTGGCCGTGCACTACACGATAAGGAATGGTTAATGGCACTAGAGCATCATAAAAAAGTGTCACTACATCAACGCTTAAAAACATCCAATTTAACATACATCGCGCATACCTCACGCCGGAGCAGCTCAAGCGCTTCTTCCCTGCGACACACTTTGAATGCCCGCGCTGCCACACGCCAGAGCCTCCATTTGTTCACATGCTATGGTCCTGCCCCACCCTGCAGCCCTACTGGGCAGATGTACACGCTGCGATACGGACGGTCACGGGTCTGATGGGCCTCGCCTCCTGGGAGGCCAGCGCCTTGGGAATTTTTAAAAGGAGAAAACAGAGGAAGGTGGAGACGTGCTTTGCGATATTGGCCCTACTCCTTGCTAGGCGCAACATTACACTACACTGGCGCCTTCCAAGCGGTCCCTCCGATAGCAGCATGGCGGGGGCAGCCCAGAAATGGGGAGCAGCCGAAGAAGATGCGATAAGACTGGAGGAGGCTCAGGGCACACGCCGACGCCCCATCTCTATGGAGTGGTCAATGCTTCTCCATAGCTTCAAACAGACACATGACAACCCCACGAATTCCCCAACAGCCGCACAGGCGGAGCTCAGCCCCGTAGCACCTCGAGCGACACAGGAACCCCCGACACGGTCCCACCCCCACCCACTCCCATATGAACCCCGGTGTGAAAGTGATGCCCAGTGCCAATAGACCAGCAGCGACCAATGCCCTTATTCCCAGCCCCCCTTCTCTCCATTCCCGAGCTATCCACCCCAGTTGGTTCAAACAGGTGAACTTTTCTCAGCCACCCTTAAGAGTAGTACGATGCACTGAATAGACCCCGGTAACGAACGAGCGGGAGGAATCCCAGTTTCACTTGGCACCCACACACGATCAGACACAAGTAGCCTACCAGAACAAATAAGGATTTTGATGTTTTACTGTCCTATTGGCAATTTAACTGAACGAATGTTACATGGCTATTACTGTCGTTATCAAATGTATACTGTACATGTACGTTGAAAAACCAATAAAAAAGTTTACCAAGAGAAAATAAGCCAGAATAGCTCGACTCCAGTGGCATGGAGAGCACGAGACCCACGTCTGGGCATACCCGTCCCACTCGGGGTGACAAATTCAAAAACAACAATTGGACAGAATGCGGAACAATGTCATACATTCACCCCAGTACAGAGATCTGGGCCTAAATCCATCGTTTTTTTGCTCACCATGCCATTCCAGTTTGAACCCAGCCATATGCAAATCAGTCTTGACCCTGTGCCTCATGGGAACAGTCCAGACCGAACTGCCAGGCCAGGTCCTCCCTGGACTGGAAACAAGCATCCTAGGACCGCTTTCGGGGTTTCACCCCTCATCAGCCAGGATAGCTCGACTGCAGTGGCATGGAGAGCACAGGACCCACGTCTGGGCATACCCGTCCCCCTCGGGGTGACAAATCTCCTTGTGTTTGCTTTGTTCGCCCTAATTTGGCAGGGTATGCCCAGACGTGGGTCCCTTGCTCACTTTGCCACTGGATTCAAGCTAGCCTGGCTGATGAGGGCTGTTAGCCCGAAACCGGTCCTAGGATGCTTGTTTCCGTTCCAGGGAAGACATGGCTTGGCAGTTCGGGCTGGACTGTTCCCTTGAGGCACAGGGTCAAGACTGATTTGTATATAGCTGTGTCTGAACTGGGGTGGCGAAGTGAGCTAAAGAACGATGATGGCTTCAACCCAGATCTGTGACTGGGGGTGAGTGTCTGAAAAGTTTCAGCGCTCCGTCCATCATCTCCTTGTGTTTGCTTTAAAAATGGACTTAGACCCTGCAGGGGTACAGGGCTCATGCACCTGTACCCTCACCACTGGTATAGTGCACCCAGCTATAGGGGTGACTGATCTATGCCAGGGCAGTGGGTTGTAGGCATGGTACACAGAGATGTGTGCCATGTCGACTCTTCACTTTGTTCTGCACCAAAACACGCAGCCTGCAAAGGCAGTGTGTGAGTGTAATGGTACAGGACCTCTAAGGGTGGCACAATAAGTGCTGCAGCCCTTAGAGGCCTTCTCTGGTCACAGTGCCCTGGGTACCTGTGGTACCATTTACCAGGGGCTGACCTGTGGCCAGAGATGCCAATTGGGTTTAGGCTTCAATGCAGTTTTAGGGAAAGAACATAGGCCCTGGGTACCTGATTAGCAGGAGCCCAGGGCACACTCAGTCAAAGTACATCAGCAATTCAGCAAAAAGTGGGGGCAACCATGCAGAAAGAGGGCACTTTCTCACACCATCTACTAACACAATAGTCAAAAAAGGTATGTTTAGACTTGAAATGCTAACATGCATAACAGTTTTCTTATCCATGATGAGAGAAAAAAATAACCTAACGTGAAGTCTGCATGCGGACACTTAGTGGTTTTGGGTAGGAGACATTTTGGAAACAAAAATTTTAACTCTTCAAGTAAACCAGCAATATTCCAAAACAGACTCTAAATGGCACTTTAATGTACAGCATGTTATCTACAACAACATATGCTGAAAACAAATCAAACTATTGGTGATATTATTCACCTTTGATCACCCTCCCTCAATTCTGATTTTAAGGAAAAAGAAGTAAAGTCACACTTAACTTAGGAATACACTTATCCACACAATACTGCTTAAGTTTCTAAAACACACACAGCATTTGCCATATTTAGCTCCGGAATCATTTACAGTTCAGAGATCCAGCTTGCTAATCTACCAAAATCACATAATCCCACCAAGCGTATTGCTTTATAAATAGAACAATTCACCTTTTACTAACTCACAAAGCGAACATAAGTTGGTTTTTAGATGGCATTAAACCCAAGTTGCAGTATGATAGGCTCAGCAGGGACACCACTTCTATAACTCAAAACAGATTTGCAAAACAATTCCTCCATTCTCCTATCCACATCACATTCACCTGTATTTAATCAGAACCCTGTACCATAGAATGGAGATTATTTAAGCCTTGTAGCAATTCATTTAATACCACTAAGATAAATCTTATGTGCCTTACATTATGAAAATTCGAGATTCTCTCATTAAATTTGGTCAGGCAATACTTTCATCAAGTTGTGGAGTCAACATGAGACTATAAAAAATAATACCCGCCAAATGCCTGAGCACTGATATTCAAATTGACTCAACCTAATGTGCCTTGCTGCTGCTTAATTCTGTACTCAAAATACATCACTTTTGTTTTATATATATTAATTCCTAACTTGTGATCCGTAAATCAGGCTATAAACCTATGGAGAATACACTGAAGTTCAAATGCTGCTTGGTCAAACCAAGCAGTTCCAGTCAATGTAATACAAAATCACAATATGCCTCCCTCCCCCCTCCCCCCCACCTTCAGTAGAAATGAACTACTACTTGGCTCAAGTTTCTTCCGGATCTTATGCCAACTTATTCAAAAGAATTGGGGCTAAAATGGGGCAGTCATATACCCATCAATATGCACACAAAATATGTGATATTTCCATATTATGCAAAACTAACTGTGGGTCAAGAATCATCATGTGAAATTATCAAAACAATTAGTAAATTAGAAGTGCCAGTGGCGGCAATGGATTTCAAGTTATGCTATACTATTATCCTACTTTACCATTCAAAAACCTTAGACTATTATTTCTGTATTATAATAAACTTACCGGTGCGTGTCATTCCTCCTCCAGGTGGGGGTTTGGCTGCCATATCATCCCACCGTAAACATGCCCAAAGTAATCGAAGCATAAGACTCACACCAGCTAAGGATTTCACAGTTTGAAGACGATATCTACAACAAACACCAAAACAAACTCATTTACATCAATATTTAACAAATCATTTCAAATGGTTTTTATATAAAAATGTGATTCAGTATAACACAACACTTGCCACTATTTGCAAATTTGTAGGTTAGTTAAAGGCAGTCTGATGAACTTCAGCACTTGTTTAAAACTAGTATAGGGCTTCCCCAAAAAGACGTGATTCTCTTCAGATAAAAATTACCCTTTAGTGAAAAGGTATCGGTTTAATTTTCAGAAACAAGGGGAGCATCTTGACTTCATGAATGTGGACTTGTTGATAGATATACTAGATATTTGTATAAAATACTTGTAGTCTATGGTGCTACGTTTTATTTCTAATTTCCAAGTAAAGCTTAAAAAACCCTGTTTTAAAGACTTCAAATACAGAAAACGTCAGTGGAAGTTCATGAAAAATTCTAATTAACATTAGATATCGCGCATCAATGGTTTCATTTCACCAATTAACATGGAGGCTGCAGTTGCTTCTCCCCATCAATGCTACATGACTTTTTACTAAAACCCAGGTTTCGATGGGCAACTATCCGTCAGCTAATCTAAAATAATCCTAAACAGCACCTTGGTGAGCATAAACAAGTAATTGGAATTTCTATAGTTGTGTCTAAAAATACTCACTTTGAGGTAAGAAAAAAGGTGATGGGTAAAAACAACTAGTGTATCCTCCACTAATGACCATCTACTGCTGACCAAGCTACCTTCAGAAGGAACATGTTACTTATCCTGTAACCATCTGTTCGTAGCTTGTAGAGCTGTAGATTCATATAATCTGCATACTCCTGTTATCTAGCATAAGGCCTGGACATATGCAAGTTGCTTTTCTTCTAAGAGGTTTGAATCTCAAGACCTGCTGTGACTCCTCTCTTGCTCCAGAATGCACCAGTGTAAAGGCTCCACCTCAGACTGTTTTTTGTTCAGCGGGCGAATAGTCTAAGTGGAGCGCAGTGTCGAAGACACAGTGTGCTGTGTATTAAAAGTGAAAATAGTAAAGACGAAGAAAACATATAATCATAGCTAGCTTTCAGGAAGCTGAGCATGTGAATCTACAGTGAATAAATGGTTACAGGGAAACATTTTTTGTTCGTAGCATGTAAGACTCTGCATAGATTGTAAAGCAGTTCCTCTCAAAGCGGTGGCTAGTTAGTAGGAGATGCAAATGTCTGAATAAGTGTTCTTAACACTGCTTGCCCAACTAGAGCTTGTTAATATGCCATTGTGTCTACACAGAATTATTTTATTATTGTGAGTGGCATTGAATTACTAGCGCAAAAAGAACAACTGATGGACGGAATGCTGAACAATGTCAAAAATTCACCCCCAGTGCAGAGATCTGGGCCTAAACCCATCATTTCTTTCTCACCATACAATTCCAGTTTGGACCCAGCCATATGCAAATCAGTCTTGACCCTGCTTCTCATGGGAACAGTCCAGCCCAAACCGCCAGGCCAGGTCCTCCCTGGACCGGAAACAAGCATCCTGATACCGGTTTTGAGGTATCACCCCATATCAGCCAGGCTAGCTTTACTACAGTGCCATGGTGAGCACGGGACCCATGTCTGGGCATACCCACCCCACTCGCGGTGACAAATGCAAAAAGAACAGGAATGCTGAAAAATATCAAACTTCCACCCCCAGTTCAGAGATCTGGGCCTAAATTCATTTTTTCCTCACCATGCCATTCCAGTTTGGACCCCGCCATATGCAAATCAGTCTTGACCCTGCTCCTAATGGGAACAGTCCAGCCCAAACTGCCAGGCCAGTTCCCCCTGGACCAGAAACAAGCATCCTGATTACGGTTTCAAGGTATCACCCCTCATCAGCCAGGCTAGCTTGACTCCAGTGGCATGGTGAACACAGGAAGGATGTCTGGGCATACCTGTGCCACTCGTGGTGACAAATGCAAAAAGAACAATTGATGCACGGAATTTCTTTCCTCACCATGCCATTCCAGTTTAACTAGCAGCCTTACATATCCACCAGAGGGTTACTACCTGAAAAGGCTAATGTGGCTCCTTTTGCAGGTAGAATGTGCTTTCAGTGGTACAGGTATAGTGAGCTTGGGTTCAGCATAGCAGATGTGAATATATTTAACTATCCAACTTACAATAGCAGCTTTGGAAACAGCCTACTGCTTGTAGGTTTGGCAAAAGCTACAAATAATTGATTGGACTTACTGAATGGTTGAGTTCTATCAATATCATACATGAGCACTAGCAACACCCAGACTGCGGAGCACCTTTTTCAGCTACTGACTCAAGCTGTGAGGTAAAATAGGTAGCTCAATAGTTTGGTTGATGTGAAATGATGAGACAACCTTTGGCAGAAATTACAGTTAGTACAAAAGAACTATTGTATTGTAAGAGTGGCAAGCTCACTAATACATTTGAGTGAGGAGACTGCTATCAGGAAGGCCAATTCAAAGATAAGAAATCTAAGGCACACAAGTGCCTAGAGGCGCAAAAGGAGGACCCATACGTTGTGTAAGTACCACATTCAGATTCCAGGTGCAGGAGGTATCTTTGAAGGAATTACCCTCTTTAACCTTTCTTTGATAGCTTTATTGGCAGTAACCTTGAAAATAGATAAATGCTGTCCGTTTTAAAAATGTGGCAATTGCAGAAAGGCGCACACATATAGAAGGTTAAGTTAGAACTGCCTTGTAAAGACGAAGAAGGTATAAAAATCTCCGGCATAGGCACTGTAACGGGTTCAGCTGTTTAGAAATTTGGCAGTGCATGAACCTTTTTACCTTTTTTACTTAGCTGCGTAACAAGCATGAGTAGTGGTTTCCTGGCCTTTTGCAGAATAGCCATGACTTTCTGTGGGTGGTTAAGGCAGGCAAACTCTAGGATTTCAGCTCCCAAATTAAAATATTGAGCAATCTGGGTGTCTAAGCTAACCTTGATGCTGAGTGAGAAGGTCCGGCTTGAATGGAAGCTTCTTGTGAGGACTGAAGGAGCATTGAGTACCAGGGCTATCTTGCCCAGGTTGGCATGACTAGGATTAGAGTAATGGACATTTGCCTCAACTTCCTCACCACACATGGGATGAGAGGAAGAGGTGAAAAAGCGTAGGCAAACATCCCTGATCAGTCCATCCATAGTGCATTGCACATGGATTGGGAGTGCAGCAGGTACCTAAACACAATATGTAAATAAGAACTGGCAGGGTTTTTCACTTGGCAAACACAAGGAGATGGACGGAGCGCTGAAACATTTCAGACACTCACCCCCAGTCATAGATCTGGGTTGAATCCATCAGTGTTATTTAGCTAACTTCGCCACCCCAGTTCAGACCCAGGCATATGGCACAAGTCTTGACCCTGTACCTCATGGGAACAGTCTAGATCGAACTGCCAAGCCAGGTCTTCCCTGGGTTTTCACTTGCCACAAAAAGAACGTACATAGATGAATGGCTGATTAATGTGCTAAATTTGGTATATCAGGATGTGAAAGTACACAACTTTCAGTGACGCCATGCTTTGGTGAGGCAAGGGAATGACATCTCACAACATGACTGTTAGAACTGGGGGTCTCTAGTTGGCTGAAGTATGTACCTTAGTCCAAATAGGGACCCTTGCTTCAACGTCAGGGTACGAAGGGACACACCTTTAGATAACCCCTGCTCACCCCCTGGTAGCTTGACACGAGCAGCCAGGCTCATCTCCAAGGCAAATGTGTAAAGTATTTGCAACCACGCTTTCAGTGACACAGGGATAACACCACAAATGGACTCCACACGAGTTTCATAAAAAAACAAGTATACGTTTATAAGAAAAAAGATATACGATGAGACCACACAATAAAAATCCAACATATGCGTATTTGTAATATTTCACCTTGCCGGTTTATTAGGCCAGCAAGCACTGGTAGGTTCTTGCAGTATTAATGAGCAATTCTCAATGATCTAATGCAGTCCTAATGCAATGCTATGCAGTTCGTAATGCAAGAATCAGGCAATTCGTAATGCACCAATCAGGCAGTTCGTAATGCAAAAATAAGATACTCCAGCACCGATCGCTCCAGCACCGGTCTCTATGCCACTCTTACTGACTCGCGGTCAGCTATTGCCAAAACATGCCCCCAACACCGTTATGATGGAAAACAAGTGCAGCTCCACACTCCGGCCCCGTTACTGCCACTCCTCGTTAAGTACGGGCCGCGATTCGGTCTTGAGCGGAGGCTCGCGCTGCAAAGATGGGAAAGGCCACAAGCGTTTCTCTCGGAGCCCGCACCCCACCCCAGGCGGCGACACGCGCACGCTCGCTGAGCGTTACCTGGGGGGTGCGATCTCACTCTCCTCTCGACTTGGGCCTCCGGTGCGACTTCGTTGATCTTGGCCAGTGGATCTCGGACCCCCGATGTTGATGGTTCGAGATCTCTCTTTGGCAAAGGCAGGCTCGGGCCGGCGGCACAGCTCCTCTGGGGATGCCGGTCCGGGCCGATGGCAATGACGATCGCAGCAGCTCTGGTCACGCTGCTCGATCGACGCAGAGAACAAGACTGCTCCGGGACACACCGTCACGGGGCAATTCTCACGAAGGTCTCAGGCTGCAACAGGGCACACGCAAACAGCGTCGCTGAGACTCACTTGAACTCCGGGTGCACACGATCACAGGGCAATCCTCAAGAAGGTCCCAGGCTGCACGAAGCACACGCACACAGCGTCGCTGAGACTCACTTGGACTCCGGGTGCACGCGATCATAGGGCAATCCTCACGAAGGTCTCAGGCTGCACGAAGCACATGCACACAGCGTCGCTGAGACTCACTTGGACTCCGGGTGCACACGATCACAGGGCAATCCTCACAAAGGTCTCAGGCTGCACGAAGCACACAGCGTCGCTGAGACCCACCTGGAAACTTTTATGTTCCTGAGTTTCCACAACAGGGAGCCAGCTCTCCTCGGGTCCTTGGAGACAAGTTACTTCAGGTCACAGCACACAGCAAAGTCCTCTCAAGCAGGGGGACACAGCACACAGCAAAGTCCCTTAGCCTCTCCTTGGTTAAATCAGCAAACTGCAGGCCAGCCCCAGAACACACAGCAAGGGTCAGTCCTTTCCTTCAGTCTCTTCAGCTGTTTCTTCCTTGGCAGAGGTTCCTCTTGACCACGAAGTAGTTTCAATCCTTTTCAGTCTTGATCAGTCCAACGTTCAGGGGTTTCAGCTCTCATAGTTTTACCCCTAAATGTCTTTGAAGTCTTTGTGTTCAGGGGGTCACTGACCCCTGTCTAAACCAGTTCTGGGTGTCTCCCTGCCAGTGACACCTTTTCCCTTTGATAGTGGGGGTCTGGGTCTTCAATCCCTCAGCAGGAGATGGAGCCATTGTTTTATGGCAGCAGCCCAGGCCTCTTCACCTCCAGGGGCTACTCCTCCCCCCTACACTCCAGATGCAGGTCGCCTGTTGCTGTCTTACCTCCTCCCCTGGGTCAGGACATTTCCCAGATCCTATCACATTCAAATCCAGACAGTCAATCCACAACCAGGCAGAGAGAGACAGAATGGTTAGAACAAAAAAACCAGCCACTTCTAAAAGTGGGGTTTCTAAACACACAATGTAAAAACCACCTTCAGAAAAAGATGTGTTATTAAATTGTGAATTCAGGCACACTAAACTTCACCTCTCCATCTTAAGCCTATGGGAAGATAGGCTGGAAACATATTACACAGCCTCCCCCATTCTGTCCTATGGGCAAGATGGCCTTGCAACAGTGAACAACGAAATGGAGAGTATTTCACTGTCAGGACATGGTACACACCTTAGTACATGTCCTACCTTTCACATACTCTGCACCCTGCCCAGGGGGCACCTTGGGCATACCATAGGGGTGTCTGATGTGCATAAAAAGGGACGGGTAAGGCCTGGCAAGTGGGTGCACTTGTCAGGACAACATGGCAGTTTAACAAACTGTGCGCAGGCACTGCAGTGGCAGGCCTGAGATCTCTCTTTAAGGCTACTGGAGTGGGTGGCACAATTAGTGCTGCAGGCCCACTAGTAGCATTTGCATTACCAGCCCTGGCACACACAGTGTACTTTACTAGGGACTTTACTAGTAAGGCAAACATACCAATTATGGACAAACAATTACCATTACACTTTACACAGGGAGCACTTTCACTTTGACACTGATCAGCAGTGGCAAAGTGCCCAAAGCATCTAAGCAAGTAAAACGAAATCCATCACAGCATCAAAAATAGAAGAGGTAGAGGCAAAATGGATCCATTGTGACACCCTTCACAGAACTCACCTCCAACAAGATGCCCAAGAAAGTGAACTGGACAGTTAGCTGTCAAAAGGCTTTTGACAAACTGAATGAGGCAATGTGCTAAGCACCTATTCTCAAAGCTCCAGATTACTCCAAGCAGTTCATTGTGCAGACTGATGCCTCTGAGCTAGGGATGGGAGCGGTCCTATCCCAGACCAACACTGATGGCCAAGACCAGCTTGTTGCTTTCATTAGCAGGTGGTTACTCCCTAGGGAACAGCGTTGGAGTGCCATTGAAAGGGAGGCCTTTGCTGTGGTCTGGTCCCTGAAGAAGCCGAGACCATACCTGTTTGGTACTCATTTCATAGTTCAAACTGACCACAGACTTCTCAGATGGCTAACACAAATGAAAGGTGAAAACCCAAAACATTTGAGGTGGTCCATCTCCATACAGGGAATGGACTTTACAGTGGAACAAAGACCTGGGACTGCCCATGCCAATGCAGATGACTTTTCCAGATTTTTCCACTTGAACAATGAAGACTCTTTGGAAAGGTTAGTCTCATCCTCTTTCGTTTGGGGGAGGGGGCGGGTTGTGAAGGAAAGTGACCCTTTTGCATGGTTACCCCCCACTTTTTCCCTGACATTTGATGCACTTTGACTTGATGTGCCCTGGGTCCCTGCCAATCAGGTTACCAGGGCCTGTGATCTTTCCCAAAACTGTACCTTTATATCCACAACTGGCACATCTCTGGCCACAGGTAAGCCCCTTGTAAAAGGTACCATGGGTACCAAGGGCACTGTGACCATGGAAGGGCTCTAAGGCTGCAGCACATATTGTGCCACCCTTAGAGCTCCTGTACCTTAACACCCACACACTGCCATTGCAGGCTGCGTGTTTAGGTGAAGAGAAAAGTGAAGAGTCGACATGGTACACATCCCTGTGTGCCATGCCTGCAACCAACTGTCTGTGCCCTAGGTAAGTCACCCCTCTAGCAGTGTGCACTAGCCCACAGGTCTAAGTTCATCCATAGACATTGTAAGTGCAGTAAAGCCATAAAGAGTATATGGTCTGCGAGTTGGTCATTACGAACTCAACAACTCCATAATGGCTTTACTGAA
Organism: Calotriton arnoldi; assembly: GCA_963921515.1. Taxonomy (NCBI): domain Eukaryota; kingdom Metazoa; phylum Chordata; class Amphibia; order Caudata; family Salamandridae; genus Calotriton; species Calotriton arnoldi. The sequence continues at coordinate 1,419,886 of CAWUFW010000828.1, forward strand.
ACCTGGGAAGCTTGGTAGCAAACCTCTCAGCACATTAAACCCACACTAAAGCCAGTGTGGGTTTTAATGTAAAATGCACTCGGAGGGCATCTTAGAGATGCCCACTGAAAAACGACCAGCTCTGGTGTGGTTCGTGAATGGCTACCCATCATTTGCCACCACCAGACAGGCTTCTGGACCCCTAGGTAGAGGGCCTCCGCTCTCTGGGTCCAGAAACAAAGCCCATCCTGGGCAGGTACCATGTCTCCCCCCCAGGATGGGCTGGGTCCACGAAGGGGAAGCTTCAAAGGCCTGCCACCTTTGTTAGCTAACCTTGCCTTTTGCTGCCCACAGCAACTGACTCCCACCGGTTCTGACCCCCACTTTGGGTGGGAGAATCGGTGGTAAAACCAAGCTAGGAAGAGAGGTGTGCCCACCTTTGCCAACACAACCCCTCAGGCGGGGGAGGCGAGGTGAAGTACACATCTCAGTCCCCTCCATCTTGAAGATGAGGGGACACAGCCAATCAAAGAGTGGTGCATGCCCCCCTCCCACTGGACGGTGGCATATTAGGGGGTGTACTCACCCCAAGGAAGGGACCCATTGGTCCCAACCTGCACACCCCTGTAATGCCCCTTAATTTAGTATTTAGTGGCGACCCTGAACCTTGCCTACTCAGATTCGAGAGGAAAAAAGACAGGACCGAATAGCAGTGCTGAACAAGGAAGAAGAGGACAACAACTGCTTTTGCCCCAGTCCTCACGGCCTGTCCTGACTTCGACCTGCACCCAGCGAACCCCAGGCGTGTCCAGCAGCCATCCAGCAGGACCTGCCCTGCCTTCACCAAAAAGGATAATGTTACTTACCCAGTAAGCATCTGTTTTTAGCATGTAGAGCTGTAGATTCACATGCTTTGCATACTCCTGCCATCTAGTGTTCGGTCCAGATGTTTGCACTTTGTTTTTCTTCTTAGAAGTCTTTCAGTCACAAGGTAGGTGACTCCTCCTTTTGTTAGATTGTTTTCCTGCAGAGGGTGAGAATGGAGTTAGTAAAGATACAACAGAGATGTCCATGTGTATGTATATAAAGTAAGAGAGAACTGCAACAGGTATAGGAACCCGGGGAGGCAGGTGGGCGCATGTGAATCTACAGCTCTACATGCCAAGAACAGATGCTTACTGGGTAAGAAACATTATCCGTTCGAGGCATGTGAGCTGTAGATCACATATTTGCATAGACTATACAGCAGTATTCTCCTAAAGCGGTGGCTAACCTGTAGCTGTTGCAGTTGTCTGAAAGAGTGTTCTAAGTACTGCCTGGCCTACATTAGCTTGTTGTCTCGCTAACACATCTACACAATAGTGCTTGGTGAATGTGTGCGGTGTTGACCATGTTGCAGCTTTACAGATGTCAGCTATGGGGATGTTTCCTAAGAAAGCCATAGTAGCCCCTAGTTTGCGGGTGGAATGCGCTCTAGGGGATATTGCTAAAGTCCTCTTTGCTTTTGAATAGCATGATTGAACACATTTAACTATCCACTGAGCAATACCCGATTTAGAAATAGGATTGCCTTTGTGTGGTGGAGCAAAAGCCACAAAGAGCTGTTTAGTTTTACTAAATGGTTTGGTTCTTTCTATGTAATACAATAATGCTAGTTTAACATCTAATGTGTGTAGAGCTCGTTCTACTACTGAATCTGGTTGAGGAAAGAACACAGGCAACTCAACAGATTGATTGATGTGAAAGGTAGATACCACTTTGGGTAAGAACTTGGGGTTAGTGCGAAAGACCACTTTGTTTTGGTGGACTTGACAAAATGGTACCTCAATGGTTAGTGCCTGAAGCTCACCCACTCTCCTCAGTGATGTAATAGCAATGAGGAAAGCAACTTTCCAAGTGAGAAATTGCAGTTCACATTTGGTCAATGGCTCGAAGGGTGGACCCATTAGTCTGGTAAGGACAATGTTAAGATTCCACACTGGAGCAGGTGGAAGTCTTGGTGGAATAACTCTTTTGAGTCCTTCCATAAAAGCCTTGATAACTGGTACTCTGAAAAGGGGCAGATGCTGTCTATTTTGAAGGTATGCAGCTATTGCAGCGAGATGTAAGCGTATGGATGTGTAAGCCAATCCTGACTGCTGTAAGTGTAGTAAATAACAAATGATATTTTGAATGAAGCATCTAGCGGGTTGATATGGTTATTATTACAATATAAAACAAACTGCTTCCATTTAGCTGCGTAGCAAGCCCTTGTAGTAGGCCTTCTGGCCTCTTTAATGATATTCATACAGTCTGGTGGAAGGTTGAGATAGCCAAACTCTATGATTTCAGGTGCCAGGTCACTAGGTTGAGATCTTTGGGATCTGGATGTCTCATCTTTCCACGGCTGTGTGTGAGGAGACTGGGTGTGAGATGAAGTTTTTGATGAGGAACTACTGAGAGCTCCAACAGGGTAGTGAACCAAGGTTGACGGGCCTATGTGGAAGCTACTAGGATCAGTGTGAGGGATGTTTGTCTGAGCTTCCGAACCACTAGTGGAATGAGTGGGAGATGCGGTAAAAGTGTAGGCAAATATCCCTGACCAGTTCATCCATAGTGCATTGCCTTTGGACAATGGGTGTGGATACCTGGAGGCGAAGTTTGGGCATTCTGCGTTTTGGTGTGTTGTGAACAGATCCATCTGTGGAAAACCCCACATTTGAAAAAATGGGAGGACAACTTGAGGGTGAAGTTCCCACTTGTGAATCTGTTGTCTCTGCCTGCTGAGAAGATCTGCGATCTGATTGTTTACTCCTGGGAGGTGTTGTGCCAGGACATACATTTTGTGATGTATGGCCCACCTCCAAATGGCTTGTGCAAGGCTTGACAGCTGGAGATAGTGTTGCCCCCCTGTTTCTGTATGTAATACATGGCTGTCATGTTGTCGGTGTGTAGCAGGACAGTATTGCCTGCAAGGTGAGTCTGGAAGGCTTTGAGCGCTAGAAATACTGCTAGCAGCTCTAGATGATTGATATGAAGTTGCTTTTGCATTGTGCGAGTCTGGAGATGAGCTCCCCAACCAGTGAGCGATGCGTCTGCTGTTAGCACGGTCTGTGGAACTGGGTCGATGAAGGGCCGCCCTTTGGATAGGTTTTGTGGATTCCACCACTGCAGAGAGCGATGGGTGCGGCCGTCTACCAACACTAGATTTGACAATTGACCTTGAGACTGATTTCACTGACGTGCTAAGCATTCCTGAACGGGACGCATTTGAAATCTTGCATGGGGAACTATCATGATGCAAGACGCCATAATTCCCAGTAGTTGCATATATACTCGAGCTTGTAATGACTGGTTAGGCTGAAACTGCGAAATTAGAGCCTGAATATTGCATATTCTGGCTGCATTGGGACAGGCTAGAGCTTTTTGAGTATTGAGAGTGGCTCCTAAGTATGTGTGCGTGTTGGAGGGTTGGAGATGGTACTTCAACACATTTACTGTGAACCAGAGATCGTGCAGTAACTGTACTGTTATTTGAGTGTACTGGAGACTGTTAGACCTGGCACCATTGGAGTGGGTCTCCCCTGCATTTTTTGCCTTTGCCTCCTGTGTTTTTGCTGTGTGTTGGACCAGTTTTGCTGGTCTAGATGCTTTGGGCACTTTGCCACTGCTGTTCAGTGCCAAAGTGCAAGTACTCCCTTTATAAGTTGATGTTATGGATTAGTGATTCCATGATTGGCCTATTTGATTTACTTGTCAGACCCTAGTATAGTGCACTGTGTGCGCCCTGGGCCTGTAAAAATCAAATGCAGCTAGTGGGCTGCAACACTGATTGTGCCACCCACAGAAGCAGCCTGTAAAATGTAACTCTGGTCTGCCAGTGCAGAATCGGTGTGCAGTCTGGGACTGCCGTGTCAACTTGGCAAGTGCACACACTTGCCAGGCCCTAACCTTCCCTTTTCCTACGTCAGACACCCCTAAGGTAGGCCAACGGTACCCCTGTGGGAAGGGTGCTGTGTGTGTGAAAGGTAGGACGTGCCCTGGTGTGTGTGGCATGTCCTGATAGTGAATTACTGCCAATTTCGTTTTTCACTACTGCAAGGCTACCTGTTCCCATAGGACAGAACGGGGAGTATGTTTATAACATCTTATAAACATAAATGGCCCTGGGAACAAGGTAGGAAAATAAAGTTTAGTATGCCTGAACTCAGAATGTTAAAATGCATCTTTTAGGGAGGGTGATTTTTACATTCCGGGTTTGAAAATACCACTTTTACAAAGTAGGTATTTTCTTGCCTAACCATCCAGTGTGCCTCTGCTAGGTTTGTGTATTGCATGTCTGGCTTTTGGATGACAGGGGCAGGAGAGGGGCAGCGGCTCCACAAGTCTGATGAGTCATGGCTGGGCTGAATAGACCTGGGCTGCATTTAGAGTAGGGGCAGGAGATTTCCTTTCACCTGAATGGGCCTGGCCTGCCTTCAACAATGCTGTCTCCACCTCCTGCCAGGAAGCTGCACCAGTGAGGACAGAACTGGTTTTGGCTGGGCATAGACACTCTCTGCCTTCAGAGTACAAAGGATTTTGGTGTATAAAAAGAGGGGCCCAGACTTTAAGATCACTTCTGGGAAATCAAGAGGAACCTTTGCCAAGGAGAAGAGCCGGAGAAGCTGAGGAGGAGCTACTGAGTCGGAAGAACTGTGTTTTATTGATTTTCCTGCAATTTAAAGGTTATTTTGCACAAGTACTATTTTTCAAGAGTATTGCATGTTGGATTTTTATCGTATTAGGTCTTGATGGTTTAGATAAAGATTTACTATTTTTCTAAACTGGGGTGGTGTCCATTTGTAGTGTTTTCACTGTGTTACTGTATGTGTTCACAAATGCTTCACACACTGCCTCTGAGATAAGCCTGCCTGCTCGTGCCAAGCTACCAAGGGGGTGAGCAGGGGTTATTTTAGGAGTGTATCCCCCTTACCCTGACTAGAAGCAAGGGTCCCTATTTGGACAAAGGTACTTAGAGACCCTCATTTCTAACAGAGACACTTTGGGTAAGAACTGGTTTTGATGAGCCAATCGTCCAAGTATGGGAAGACATGAATATGTTGTCTTCGCAGGTGAGCAGCGACTACTGCCAGGCATTTGGTGAATACTCTGGGAGCAGTGGTGACTCTGAATAAAAGCACTTTGAACTGGTAGTGTTGTCCCGCTACCACAAACCTGAGATAATTGCGATGAGCGGGAAGTATTGGAATATGGAACTATGCATCCTTTAAGTCTATAGAAGACCTTGGGTGGGGAGAAGAGGACTTTGGGCTCCGGTACTGGTCCCGTGACCTCCTCTTCTTCGATTAGTATCAACGCGGAGTCTCGCTGGCCGGTGTCGTCTGCCGGGCCATGATGAGCTTCATAGCCCGCTCCGTCTTTCTAGAAGACATCCCTCGACAAAAAGTCAAAAAAACTTGCCAAAAAGAGACAGAGGGATAGCTTTTCTCCAGATCGGCACGGGGGGGGAATAAAAAAAAAAAAAAAAAGCTGACGTCCGCACGCCTGGGTGGCGCCTATATAGGTGACTGTGACGTCATGACAGACGCCAACGATGCAGACAACCAAAAGCGCGCAAAGGGGTACTGGTCACGCAAAAGTTTCCAGATCCATCCTGACACCTGGGGAAGTAACAGGTGAGGAATCTGCAGATAGAAGTCTCTATCAGGTACCACACTCACAAAGAAATCCAAAAGGAGGAGAAGCTGTAGAAGAAGGAGGTTCCGAAAGAAGTGAGCAAGGCAGTGGGAAGAAGAACAAGTGGAAGATTAAGAAGTGAATAGCAATTCAAAACTAAATATAAATTTAACTGATATCACACTCACGACTCTCTATTTGGGATTATCCTTCTGTCCACCTGAATCTGTCCATGCACTACAGCCAGACTAGAATTTATGTTTGAATTTGTTAGGAAGTTGAGAGTAACAACTTTGTTTGCTACCCTACAACAAATGAATAAATCCAGGGCTGTTGGACAAGGGTATATACAACAAGGAAATGTATTGGTGGCGGACATGAAATTACTGAAAGAACTACCTGAGCTGGAAAATAAAAATGTGTGTACATCCCTGTGGAGACCAGCAAATAAACTGGCATTGAAAACTTGGGATTGGAAGTATATGGGGATGCACCTACAAAATTCAAACCGAAGTCCAAATTTCTACAGTTTGTAGAGATGGCATAAATATATATTCAGAACTAGTACTGGAAGATATAAAGAACTTGTATGCAAGAACGTGCAAAAGGAAATATGACGGGCTGTAGGTAAGTGCTCCTTTTGGCATGGTTACCCTCTACTTTCTGCCTGACTCTGAATGCAACTTTGACTGAAAGTGTACCGGTTCCCTGCTAATCAGGTTCCCAGTGCCCATGTTCTTTCCCAAAACTGTACCTTTGTTTCCACAATTGGCACAACTCTGGCCCACATATAAGCCCCTTGTAAAAGGTACCAGTGGAACCATGACAACTGTGACCAGAGTCTAAGGGCTGCAACATGTAATTTGCCAACCTAAGAGACCCCTCACCAAACACATGCACACTGCCGGCTGTATGTTTTGGTGCAACTAAAAGTGAAGAATCGAACTGGCACACATCCCTGTGTGCCAGGCCTGCCAGAGGAATAGGTAAGTCACCCCTACAGCAGGCCTTACAGTCCTGAGGCAGGGTGCACTATACCTCAGGTGAGGGCATAACTGCACAAGGAGATATGCCCCTATAGTGTCTAAGTCCATTCTTAGGCATTATAAGTGCATAGTGAAGCCATACCAGGTACATGTTTTTTTCCCCCCCCATTTTTAAACTTTTGTTTGTTCGTTAATGGCAGCCACGCCCCTTTCTTTAGACGAGTTGTGTCTAAGGAAAGGGGCACGGCCGCCATTAAAGTGAAAGCGCAGCATGGGGCGCTTTTGCAAACAACCATTTGCAATGCAATAGGTTTCGCATTTGAGAGTTTCGTAAATGCGAGACCTATTGCACTGTAAATGCTTGTATTTAAAGCTAACATCAACGCAAATAAAAATCCAACAGAACTGATTGCGTCCCAGGGCTAGGGAAAAAAACTATTATGTGAGTACTACTATACTCAAATTTGAGCAAAAAAGTGATCACAAGTAGTGTTATAAGCAGCACCAAAGGTAATAGGTGCTGACTCTACATAATGCTGAAGAAAGTGTACTGTTGCTCATTGGAATGTTTTCGGAAAAGACGCTATGTAGATGGCGAAATGCCATATTGAGTTATCTTTGTCATTTGCGTGTTGTCAACACTCCTAATAAAACGACTAAAAAGATTTTTTTTTTATTAAATGTTAAAACCAGCACCAAGAAATAAGCGGCGTTCTGACACTTCATAAAGCAATCAAATTTAAAAAAACAACCAAACCACAGGACACGCAAAAGCCCTATCACCATGCATGCCAAAACTCACGATTTGAAATAGCATTATTTTAGCTGTTTTGGTTTACAATTTTAGCAGTTTTGTTTGAAAGTTAAAGAAGCAATTTAACGAACAACCATATCATTGGTTCCCCAATATTTGCATGTTTGCTGGTGCTCCATAAGCAGCAGTAGGTGTCTGCACCTACACTCTGCCTCCTTGCACACCCACTCCACAACAGGCAAGTGCCTTCAACAGCTGACAAATGTATACCCCACTTATCAAGCTACTCAACAGGCCTATTTCAAGAGTTTGACTTTTGCATTCCATCTGCATGGGTCATACTTTATCAATGCCTGTAGCCACCTCTATAGTGATCTTTCGTTTGAAGAGAGCTGAAATTTTCTTGCATCATTAAGACGCCAACAGGCAAGCAATCACCCACCTGAACAGATGAATATACTCTGAGTTCTGTCTGCTTCAGGCTGCTTGTCTTCCCTCTACTAAGTGCATGGCACTGACAAGAGGAGGGAGCTTAGTCTCCTACAGCGGAAGCGCCATCTACTGGCAGCTAGTGTGCAACGCAGACAGGAACATAAATTCGATAATAAACCAAAACAGGCTGTTCTGTGTGTTTGTGAATATTTATATAGTTTTGAAGCATGTTTTTTGCCAAATTTATTTTTGATAAAAGTGTTGGCTAATTACCAAGGTCATACTTGTTACAGTACTGGCCATCGTGGACTGTAGTATGTTAGGTTTATGGCTGCAAATGGGTGACAGGAGCCAAAGGAGAAAATAGCTGGCTGTATGCTGGATTTTTCACAGCCGCAATTGGTTGGTAAAATTTTAGGAAAGTTGAAACTATACACGGATCACAAAATGGAGCACTTCATAAATGACAAAAGAAAGGATAAAATTCTACATCTTTAAACAATTTCATCTCGCCTTTGGGAGGAGTGTAGTAAACCAAAGTAAGCTTGCCATTTTGGCTGTTGTTTCAGTTCTTTAGTTCTTGCACGTTCTCCCACAATCTTTTTCTTGTTCTACGTCACTGCAGCTCTGCAGGTGGGACAATTTAGTAGGGGGAAAATGACGCCAAGGTTCAGAGGTGAATGGTGGTTGAGCAAGCACTTGTGTGTACACGAGAAAGCAACATGGCGGACCCCGAAACTGAGGAGATTAACAGTGATAATGAGGCCCACAAGCAGGTCACTTTCCAACAGGACCGGGAGGAGGCGGTGGAAAGTCTGAAAAGAGCGACCCAAGATTTGCAGAGATGATAGGCTTTTCCATTGTCCGGGCAGTAGGTCCTCATCTTGGTCTTTTTTGTTTTCCTCGCTGAGAACATGACAAGTCCTTGTGACTAGTGTAAAGTGTAAGTACTTTGCAGATTACTAGAGGCTCTTTAGTCTGTGCCTCTATTATTACTTGTCATTGTTCCCTGGGTGGTAGTAGCTTAGAACACAACGCAGCGTGTTGTATGATTTCATATACATGCTCCCCTATATAACAACGCCTTTCTCCCAATTGGCTGCAATACGTCGCTAAGTTTACTCAATCTTTTTTTATCACACATTTTATTGTGTTTAGCGTTAGATACAAAAGATAGAACACGTTAACAATACAATATAATTCCAGTACTCCCGCCCCGGCTCACACCCCACTTCGTCATTACATGCAAATTTATGTATCATTCCTAGATTGCATCCCCAATCCTGCGTTCATCCGGATGTAGGTGTCTAGATTTTATTGTTAAAGGGTCTCTTTGTAATAATGCCACTGTAGTTTGACCATATTTTTGCATGTTTCTGAGGGCACAGAGGCTTTGTACACTGGCTGTTCCCTTTTCATTCACCAATCCATCCCATTTTTAGGTCTGGCCTCGTCAGCGCTTGCGTAGTTCTGCCCATTTTCAAGACCTGCCCCTGTTACATGTGTTGTTACTCAGAGCCTCCAAGCAGTTTTTCTTTCTTTAAGCTAGAGCACTGAAGACCAGTGCTTGTGGTTGACAGAGCTCTATTGTAAACAGGGTTGTAAATCTTGCTCTTATCTTGCCAAATTTGCTGTGCATTCAAAGACCAACGTCTGTTTTGGCTGCAGCTGCCCCCTCCCTCCTGCTTTTTAAACGCACGGCCTGGTGTCACGGTCCCTGCCTTCCTATGGCTGCAGCCACCTCCATCTTAGAGCTCAACAAGCATTTGCAATGCAATAGTGTAGGAAGCTGGCTCTGTATATACTATACCAAAATGAGGTATAGTGTGCACAGAGTCCAGTGGAGCCCCAAAGGTAGGCCGAGGTAAAAGTAGATAGCACCTTACTCTCTATTTGTGGTAGTGTGGGCGAGCAGTAAGGCAGTATCAGAGGACCGTGTTAAGCTTTTGTTGTACCCACTCAATCAGCAAATGATTTCACACACTCAAAGACTGAACTTCAGACCAATTGGTTTTGTATTCTTTTAGTTATTTTATTTCCTAGAACCAAGCAAGCCTGGCACAGGTAAGTTGATAAATACTTTGCAGTAAATAGACAGTTTGAAATGCAGTTGTAAATGTACTTTGAAATGGTTACAGTTTGAATTACTGGTAATGCAATACTGTGAAATGCTGTACATATACTGTGTATCGATTTTGCAATAAGAATTACAGGTAAGTTACTTTTGAGATTACTTTTTAGATTACTTTTTCTAATCTGTGTGATATGCCTAGATATCACACTGGGACATTTCCTAGAGAAAAGGTAAGTAAAATCAGCTTTGCACAATTGTTATTTTTCAGGTTTCCATACAAATCAATTCCACACTTGGAACATTTTTCAGAGAAAAACAGTCAATAGGTTCCTATGGAGAGAAATGAAGTTAACGGTTACCAGGTAAGTAATCGATCTTTGGAGTTGAGCTTCTGGGGTTAGAACAAGGGTTCCCCCAGGGTCAAGGATGCACTCTCGTTACACTCTCAGCGACACTAGGGCGGCCGGATGCAGAGTGCTGAGGCCCAATGTTATCCAATGGGGGAAAGGGGGCCTCCGGTTGGTGGCTGCTGGCAAGCAGGACACTGGGTTGTGGGAGCAAAGCTCCTGGACTTTAGCTCAGGGCAAATGGGGGAACAGTGTAGCACCAAAGGTGCACCCTCAGCGGCACTAGGGCGGCCGGGTGCAGGGTGCTGTTTCGGCGGTTTGCAAAGGCACTGCAGGCTCGGGGACGAAGGTCTTCTGGGTGCGACCACCACTTCGAGAGGTAAGTTAGGAAGTTAGGGGTTGGTTAGGCACGTCTGTTTGGGCACACAAGGCCGTGGGGCGTCGGGTGCAGGGGTGCCTTTTGGGGTCAGGTCTTCTTACCAGCTCCTGGTCGCAGTTGGGGTGACCTTCTGGATTTAGGCTCCAGGCGTCAGCTGGAGGCTTGAGGCAGGTCAGGGGTCGCCGGATCTCGGGTCAGGATCGCCAGGGTGACCTCCTCGTGGTGTTTGCCCACTTGAGCTCGGGCCGTGGTCGGCGGGTGCAGAGTGGGGCGGATCCGCGGTGTCCGGCCAGAGCCAGAAGTTGCAGATGAACAAATCCGGTGTTCACTGGAGACAGAGTCTTTGTAGTTGACGGCAGGCAGGTCCTCCGGGGTTTTCGAGATTGATGGCTGCAGGATACACCGGGGTTTCGCAGGAGTAGGTTCGAGGGGGAGACAGGCTGGTAGGGCTGGGGCCAAGTCAGTGGGCGTCTTCCTCTTGTTAGCTGCTGCACGGCTGTTCGGTCCTTCTTGTTGCAGGTTCTTGTCTGAGGAAGCAAGGTTCGGGGGTGCCCCCAAATACTAGATTTAGGGGCGTTACAGGCAGGTAAAAGGCAGGGATCAATGGGTCCCTTCCCTGGGGTGGGTACACCCCTATTATGCCACCCTCCAGAGGGAGGGGGGCATGAGCCTGTCCCTGGTTGGCGGAGTATCCCCATCTTCAAGATGGCGTTGACTGAGAGTTGCTTCACCTCGCCTCCCCCACCTGAGGGGTGGAGTTGGCAGAGGTGGGCACACCTCTCTTCCTCACTTGTTTTTCCCGCCGGTTCTCCCGCCCAAAGTGGGGGTCAGAACCAGTGGGGACCAGTTGCTGAGAGCAGCAAGTGGCCTGGGGAAGCTCACAAAGGCGGCAAGCCTTTAAAGCTTCCCCTTCGTGAACCCTGCCAATCCTGGGGGAGGAGGCTTGGCACCTCGTCCCAGGATGTGCATTGTTTCAGGCCCCAGAGAGCAGCAGGCTCTCGACCCAGGGGTCCAGAAACATGTCTGGTGGTGGCAGCTGAAAGCAGCCACTCAGCCTGGACACTAGTGGTAGGTTAGTTTTCAGGGGGCACCTCTAAGATGCCCTGTGTGTGCATTTTTCATTAAATCCCACACTGGCATCAGTGTGGGTTTAATGTGCTGAAAAGTTTGATACCAAACTTCCCAGTTTTCAGTGCAGCCATTATGGTGCTGTGGAGTTCATAATGACAAACTCCCAGCACCATATACTCTTAATAGCAGCACTGCACTTACAATGTCTAAGAATGGACTTAGACACTGTAGGGGTACAGGGCTCATGCACCTGTACCCTCACCACTGGTATAGTGCACCCAGCTAGAGGGGTGACTGATCTATGCCAGGGCAGTGGGTTGTAGGCATGGCACACAGATGTGTACATCAGGGATGATGGGATGCACTCCTCAAATTTTCCCTTTGGATGGTTTGCACCCGACAGAGAATAGAAGTAATTTTTGTCAAGACTGTTAGCATCACCACATGTATGGCATAACATCGCGTACCCGAAGCGAGTTTGAGTCATCAGTACATTGAAAAATTACCAATGGCCTGTATACGTGCATTTTGAACTTTGAAAAATTGTGTACAAACACACGTTTAACAATTCATCAAGCAGTGAGCTCGTAAAAACAGTATTTTTTCAAGAATAGTAATTTTGTCTCTGGGAACATAATGAGTTATGGGAATTGTAGTTTTTGTTGGATATCTGGGTTATATGTGGGTAGATGAGGGAAAGTCAGGTGGTTAATTTACATTCACTAATGAGGGAGGGGTCATGATGTCGGTTGGTAGTTTAAAATGAGCGGTTACACGGGGGAGGTAACACTTTCACTAGAATGGAGGTCGGGATAACAGTGTGTTGGAGTTTTCACAGGTACGTGAGGAGTTGCGGTCTAGGCGATTGGACGTTTGCTAGTGGCGTGCGGGCGAGAACAGGGGGAGATAGTATTGTGGACAGGTGTGGAATTTGGCGAAAGTGTCATTGTAAGCAGTTTGAGTCCGGATGTTGGATAGAAGTGGGGTTACGTGAGCAGTTGAGGTGTTTCAAAGTTTGTAAGTGGTTTGAGTGTGAGAGTAGGGGGAGACTGTAAAGAGTGAATGGGAGGAATTTTGGCGAGTGTGAAGTATAGAAGCTGGAGGAGAGAGGTTGGTTTAAAAATCACGGGGTAGGGAAGCGGTGGAATTCCATTAATTTGGCAAGTGGGGGATGTATGTACAACACTAAAAACATGGCACTGAATAAATGTTTTTGAGCATGTTATTGAGGTTGTATTTATGTAATATGGCCAGGATATATGAAGTAATGGTGGTTTTTTTCAATTAACATTTGTAGTTGCCCCTGAAGAAGGGCTCACGAAGCCCGAAATGCATTGGGTGGAAATAAAGAAAACTGTTTCGGACGAATCACACAAGTTACTAACTTGTGTAACGATATATCTGTAAGAGACATTAGTTAGTGACAGATTCCTTACCTTAGAACACGTTAGTGACAGATTCCTTACCTTAGAATATCCCCAGGCGTCAGGCTGGATCCGGAAAGTTTTTGCGTAGCAGTACCCCTGTGCGTCGGTAGGCGGCGTCGTGCGGCTCCGCGTCCGTCGGAGGCGTCGTGATCGCCGGGATGACGTCGCGGTCAATACTTAGACGCCGCCCATGAGCGCTGGCGTCAGTTCTGTACACGACTTTCCGCGCCAGAAACGCAGAGCCATGCAAGAAACGGACACTGGTGTCTGAAAACTAGGGGCCCTGTAAGGGATGTCCTTAACCCTAGAAATCAGTTTGCAGAACGGGGAGGATGGGTGGGGCGGTAAGGAATCTGCCACTAACTACTGTCTCTTACAGATATATCGTTACACAAGTTAGTAACTTGTGCATCTGAAAGAGACACGTTAGTGACAGATTCCTTACCTTAGAATAGATACCCCAGCAATACCAACACCGGTGGTGGGTCTGCGAACAAAAATCAGACAAGGAAGTCTCGGAGAACAGAACGGCCAACAAAGCAGTCTCTCCGGACTCGGCTGTCAAGGCAGTAATGCTTGGGAAACGTGCGCAGCGAGGCCCACGTAGCTGCCTGACAAATGTCCTGCAATGGGACACCACGTCCCAAAGCCGTGGTGGCGGCTGTCGCCCTGGTGGAATGGGCACGCAGCCCAACAGGGGGCTCCTTCTTAGCCAAAGAATAACAGGCCTTGATACACAAGACAACCCAGCGGGAGATGGTCCGCTTGTGTACTGCCCGACCTTTTTTGGCGCCCACGTAGCCAACAAAGAGCTGGTCGTCCACCCGGAACTGTTGTGTGCGGTTTAGATAAAATGAAATCGCACGTTTTGGGTCCAGACGGTGGAGCCTCTCTTCCTCTCTAGAAGGATGCGGAGGCGGAAAGAAGGTGGGCAAAGTGATGGTCTGCCCAATGTGAAAAGCAGTAGGCAAGAAGGACGGACGCGTCCTAAGAACAACCTTGTCTGGATGGACAGACAGAAAGGGGGGCTTGCAAGAAAGAGCCTGGAGCTCACTCACCCGCCGAGCGGTGGTGATAGCCACCAGAAAGGCTGTCTTCAGAGTGAGAAGACGAAGAGGACAGTTATGTAGAGGCTCAAAGGGAGCGCACATTAAAAAGGTAAGAACCAAATTCAAGTCCCACTGAGGCATCACAAACGGAACAGGAGGGAAGAGGTGTAATGCCTTTTAGGAACCTGTTAACAACAGGGGACTTGAAAAGGGAGGGCTGATCAGGAAGCCTGAGGAAGGCCGAAATGGCACAAAGATAGCCCTTGATGGTACCCAGGGCAGAACCCTGTTGGGCCAGAGAGAGAAGGAACAGAAGAACCTCAGAAAGAGGGGCAGAAAGGGGATTCACAGCCTTTGCTGTGCACCATGCCACAAACTTGTTCCACCTGCAGGCGTATACCACCTTAGTGGAGGGACGCCTGGCTGCGAGAATCACATCACAAACTTCGGGAGGCAAGTCGAAAGGAATCAACTGCCGCCGCTCAATCTCCACGCAAGCAGGTGGAGACTGGACAGGTTCGGGTGGAGGACCGTCCCCTTCTGCTGCGACAGAAGATCCTCCCGAAGAGGCAGGTGGATCGGGGGATCGACACTCATACCGAGTAGCTCGGGATACCAAACTATTCGAGCCCAGTCCGGAGCCACAAGAATGATTTGGGCCCAGTCGCGCCGAATCTTCTTCAACACTCTGGGTAGAAGTGGTATAGGCGGAAAGGCGTACAACAGACCGCAACTCCACTTGCGACGAAAAGCGTCGCCGAGCGTGTGCCGCCTTGGAAATTCCAACGCGCAGAACTGATGACATTGCACGTTCTCTTCCGTGGCGAATAGATCTAACCAAGGCTCTTCCCACTGTAGAAAGAGTCCTTGCGCCACCTCCGAGTGAAGACGCCATTCGTGATCCATCATGCACCTGCGGCTGAGTTCGTCCGCCCTGGCGTTCAGAGAACCTGCCAGGTGTTGAACCATCAGGGACATGCCCTGATGTTCCAGCCATGTCCAGAGACGCAGAGCCTCCTGACATAGGGTCCACGACCCCACCCCGCCTTGTTTGTTGCAGTACCACATGGCGGTGCTGTTGTCGGTGAACACCTGCACCACCTTCCCCTTGACAGAGGGAAGGAATACCTTCAGTGCAAGTCGGATCGCCCGGAGCTCCAGAAGGTTGATATGGAGCCGGGACTCCGCCAGAGACCAGAGGCCTCTGATCTCCGCCTCTCCCATGTGACCGCCCCATCCCAGAAGGGACGCATCCGTCACAACTGTGTGCTCTGGCTGGGGAAGGGAGAGGGATCTGCCCGTGACCCATTGCCGGTTCGAGAGCCACCACTGCAACTGCCGTGCAGTTCCCTCCGAGATCTGGACATAATCGGACAGGTTCCCCTGATGCTGCGCCCACTGGAACTTCAGGTCCCACTGCAGAGCCCGCATATGCCATCTGGCACGATCGACCAGCAGGATGCA
The DNA here is from genome assembly GCA_963921515.1 of Calotriton arnoldi. NCBI lineage: Eukaryota > Metazoa > Chordata > Amphibia > Caudata > Salamandridae > Calotriton > Calotriton arnoldi. Next base: position 1,435,506 of record CAWUFW010000828.1, read on the forward strand.
GGAGGCCATGAGGCCCAGCAGCCTCAGGGTCATCCGTACTGAAACCCAGGATAGAGGCTTAAAGATCGGAATCACAGCCTGAATATCCTGGACTCGCCGTTCGGGAGGATAGGCCTGAAAGTGCAATGTGTCCAGAACTGCTCCGATGAAAAGGAGCTGCGGAGAAGGAATCAGGTGCGACTTCGGCACGTTGATGGAGAACCCCAGCGAGTGCAGGAGTCCGGCCGTAGTCTGGAGGTGGGAGACGACTGCCTGGGACGAGCCCGCCTTCAACAACCAGTCGTCGAGGTAGGGGAAGACCGGAACCCCTGCCCGGCGCAGATGAGCTGCGACCACCGCCATCACTTTTGTGAACACCCGAGGGGCGCTGGTAAGGCCAAAGTGGAGCACGATGAACTGAAAATGCTCGTGGCCTACCGTGAATCGCAGGTAACGCAGGTGGGCCGGCAGGACGGGGATGTGAAAATATGTGTCCTGCAAGTCCAACGCTACCATCGAGTCTCCAGGGTCGAGGGCAGTCAAGACCTGAGCTAGGGTGAGCATCTTGACCTTCTCCTTCCGGAGGAAGCGATTGACGTTCCGGAGGTCCAAGATAGGACGCATGTCCTCCTTGTCCTTTTTGGGCACCAGAAAGTAGTGGGAATAACAACCACGCCCTACTTCTGGGGTCGGAACGCGCTCGATGGCCCCCTTGGCCAAGAGGGCCGCAACTTCCTGCGGTAGAAGCACCAAGTGATCCCCCGACATGCGGTGGTATTGAGGTGGCATGGCTGGGGGGGGGGAAGTCTCGAAGGGGAGGGAGTAGCCCCTTCGGACAATGTCCAAGACCCACCTGTCCGATGTGATGGTACACCAGTGGGGAAGGTGATGGCGGACCCTGCCCCCCACTGGCGTGCAGTGGACCTGAAAGGATGGACTAGGAGGGCTTGGAGGCCGCAGACGGGGCGGAGGTGGTGGCCTGACCCGTACGCTGGTTACCCGACCCGTCTCGGCGGGAGCCACATCCTCGGCCACGCGAAGGCGCTTGCTGCGCGGGCCGGTGGCTGGGCAATGGACGTGACTGGGCGCCCCTTCCGTGGCCACGAAAGGAGCGAAAAGCAGACGGCTGCGGAGGGCGTGAGGCGGAAAGGCCCAAGGACTTGGCCGTAGCCCGCGAGTCCTTAAAGCGCTCCAGCGCGCTGTCTGCCTTATTGCCAAAAAGGTGGATACCATCAAAGGGCATGTCCATAAGGGTGTTTTGGACATCGCCCGAGAAACCAGTGGTCCTCAGCCAGGCGTGACGGCGCAGCGCCACTGTCGTCGCAAGCGAACTGCCCAGCGAGTCAGCGGTGTCTAGGCCACATCTAATTGTGAACTTTGCCGCGTCTCTCCCGTCTGAAATAACACGGGTGAGTAGTGTCTGGACCTCCTCAGGGCACTTAAGCAGCACTTGCGCCACCGAATCCCACAGAGAGTGGGAATAACGGCCCAAAAGGCAAGCGGTGTTCACGGACCGCAAGCCAGCACTGGAGGAAGAAAACATCTTCATCCCAAATTGCTCCAGTTTTTTGGATTCCCTGTCCGGCGGAGCCGTAGGGAAGGCGCTCTGGGAGGTAGAGGCTTGGACAACCAAGCTCTCGGGGGTGGGGTGTTGGGAGAGGAACAAGGGGTCGCCCGGGGCCGGGCGATGGCGTCGGGCTACGTTCCTGTCCACAGGAGCCCCTGTGGTGGGCGTGGACCAGGTGCCCAAAAGAACGTCAGAAAGTGCGTCGTTGAACGGCAGCAGTGGCTCCGAAGAGGTAGCCGCCGGCTGAAGCACTTCCGTCAGGAGGTTAGTCCTGACAGCCACTGTAGGGAGCTCGAGGCGCAAGGCCGCGGCCGCCCTACGCAACACCGTTGCATAACTTGCTCCCTCCTCCGTAGCCACGTAAGGAGGAGACAGCATGCCAAGGTCTGGAATCAATCAATCAATCACAGAATTTGTAAAGCGCACTACTTACCCGCGAGGGTCTCAAGGCGCTAGGGAAAAAAAGGGGGGGGGGGTGTGCTGCTACTGGTCGAACAACCAGGTCTTGAGTAGCCTCCTGAAGGTCAGCAGGTCTTGGGTCTGTCGTAGGCTTAGTGGAAGGGTGTTCCAGGTTTTGGCGGCGAGGTGGGAGAAGGATCTGCCGCCGGTGGTAGTTCTTCGAATGCGAGGGACGGTGGCGAGGGAGAGGTCGGCGGAGCGGAGTTGACGGTTGGGGACGTAGAAGAGGAGTCGTCTGTTGAGGTAGGCTGGGCCAGTCTTGTGGAGTGCCTTGTGTGCGTGGATGAGGAGTTTGAAGGAGATTCTCCTGTCGACGGGGAGCCAGTGCAGGTTCCTCAGGTGGGGGGTGATGTGGCTGTGGCGTGGTACATCGAGGATCAGGCGTGCGGAGGCGTTTTGTATGCGTTGCAGTCGCTTGATGAGCTTGGCCGGGGCTCCCGCGTAGAGGGCGTTCCCATAGTCAAGTCTGCTACTGACGAGGGCCTGGGTGACTGTTTTTCTTGTGTCTGTCGGGATCCACCTGTAGATCTTGCGAAGCATGCGGAGGGTGTTGAAGCAGGAGGATGAGACTGCGTTGACTTGCTTGGCCATGGAGAGCGTTGAGTCGAGGATGACTCCCAGGTTGCGTGCGTGGTCGGTGGGTGTCGGGGCTGCTCCCAGCGTCGTTGGCCACCAGGAGTCGTCCCAGGCTGAGGGGTTGGAGCCGAGGATGAGGACCTCTGTCTTCTCCGTGTTCAGTTTTAGTCGGCTGATCTTCATCCAATCGGCGACGGCCTTCATTCCTTCACGGAGGTTGGATTTGGCGGCGAGGGGGTCCTTGGTGAGGGAGAGGATCAGTTGAGTGTCGTCGGAGAGGTGTCCAGGCCACTGGCAGCACCCAGTTCCTCTGCCCAGTCCTGATAAGGCTCACACTGAGCTGTGAGAGGGTCCTCTGACCCCTCCCAGTCCTCCTCGTCATCCAATACAGGTGAAAAATATGGAGGGCGGACATGAGGGAAGAAAGGCCCCATCGGCATCGGCCGACGCCGATCCGGCGCCGTGTCCGGTTCCGGGGAGAACATGGGGACGGCGGCGTCCGGGACGTCGGACGGCGCCGAGAATGGTACCGGAGTGGTCGGCGCCGGTGGAGGTGTTGTTAGGTCAACCGGCGTCGACCGGGATCCAGACCTGGATCCGAGGGGGTCCTGCGACGCCGGAGCCGCCGGAGCCGCCGGTGGTGCCGAGGCAGGATCCCCACTGGGGCCCGAAGGCGCACCGGGGTTACCCTTAGGCCCGAAGATGCGAGCCATGGCCGACAAGAAGTTTTGGATGTCGGCCGGAGTCGACGTCGGACCCGGAACAGGCGGGTAGTCCGGCGTCGGCTCTGCGGGTACCCCCGGAGCCGCGGGGGCGGTACCAGAAGGACCCTCTGCCGAGTCGCGAGACTGGCGAGGGGAGGTCTTGGAGCGATGCTTCTTCGACCTCTTGTGCTTCGCCTTACCTGAGGACGAAGACTTTGACCCCGACAAATGACGACGGCTCCGCGACCGGCCCCTCGACCTCTCCCGGGACCTCGAGCGGCGCGGAGCCGAGTGCCGGGCCTCGAGAAGCTTTCGAGACCGCTCTCGCAAAGCCTTCGGGGTGAGGGACCGACACTCTGGGCACGACGTGGGGTCGTGGCCGCGCCCCAGGCAGAAGAGACACTCACGGTGCGGATCCGTAATCGACATCATGCGATTACAGACCTCGCATGGCTTGAAGCCGGGCATCCCTACTGACACCGTTGGAGTCGAAACAACTCGAAAACTGGGACAAAATGTCTCAAAAAAGATTCAGTCAAAAAATGACTGGGGCACTGCTCAATCCGGATCTGCGCTTACTGGCGCGGAAAAAGAAAGAACTGACGCCAGCGCGCATGGGCGGCATCTAAGTATTGGCCGCGACGTCATCCCGGCGATCACAACGCCGACGACGGACGCGGAGCCGCACGACGCCGCCTACCGACGCGCAGGGGTACTGGTACGCAAAAACTTTCCGGATCCAGCCTGATGATATTCTAAGGTAAGGAATCTGTCACTAACGTGTTCTAAGGTAAGGAATCTGTCACTAACGTGTCTCTTTCAGATATGTGTTTTTATTGTGTTCTTGAAAGAGGTCCGGAGGGCACAGCTTGAGCATGAGAAGCTTTTGAAAATAGCATGATACCCTGCATGTGGTGTGAAGAAAACAGAGTACATGAAAAAAACTGGAACAAAACGTCGAAATAAATGGAGTTAAATGAAGGATTATATTGGAGTATCAATGTGAAACAACTTTTTCAGCTGTGCGACTGGGAATTGGGGTGTAATATCGCTCCACATAGTTTGTTCGACACAGAGATGTGTGCCATGTCGACTCTTCACTTTGTTCTGCACCAAAACACGCAGTGTGTGTGTGTGTGTGTGTGTGTGTGTGTGTGTGTGTGTATATATGTATATATATATATATATATATATATATGTATATATATATATACATATACACACAAGGGTACAGGACCTCTAAGGGAGGCACAATAAGTGCTGCAGACCTTAGAGGCCTTCTCTGGTCACAGTGCCCTGGGTACCTGTGGTACCATTTACCAGGGGCTGACCTGTGGCCAGAGATGCCAATTGGTATTAGGCTTCAATGCAGTTTTAGGGAAAGAACAAAGGCCCTGGGTACCTGATTAGCAGGAGCCCAGGGCACACTCAGTCAAAGCACAACAGCAATTCAGCAAAAAGTGGGGGCAACCATGCAGAAAGAGTGCACTTTCTCACAGGGTACATCAGGCAGCTCACCTTAAGTGTGGGTCTGACCTGGGAGCGCCCCACGCCTACTCATTTCCCAGCTGTCCTGGGGCCAAATGGGCCTCAGGGCAGGGGGTGACACCTACTAGGTCTGGGTGATGCCGGGGTTGCATATAAAAGGTAGCAGAGGCCTTTGAAGCCTCTGGCCTTGGTATGCTGATTTCTAGCCACCCTGCTTGGAGAAGATGTAAATACCTCCTGCCAGAGCAGGCATTGTTCATGACCTCTGAGAGCTGGGCTATAACCTCCAAGGGGGTCAGAAGCGCATCTGCGGTGGCAGGGTGGACTGTACCAGTCATCCAGCAAACTAGTGGACTAGTAGGTTTCAGGGGGTCCCTTTAAAGTACCCTCTGGGTGCATGTATAAATAAATCCATCACTGGAATCAGTGCGGGTTTATTAATACGAGATGTTTGATACCAAACATCCTTGGTTTCAGTGAAGCCATCATGTAGCTCGTAATCACCAGTGCCCAGTACATATACTTAAGTTTGCCTCCCTGTACACTTGCAATGGCTATGAATCGACGTAGACAACACAGGGGCATATCTGCTCATGCATATATGTCCACACAGGTAATATAATGCACCCTGCCATAGGGCTGGAAGGCCTGCTGTAGGGGTGACTTACATATATTGCCTGAAGGCATGGCACTCAGGAGGTGGGCAATGTCGTGATTTCACTTTTGTCTGCACCATGTCACGCAGCCTGCATGAGTGTGGTGAGGGATCCCTTAGGGTGACACAATACATGCTGCAGTTTTTAGGGACCCTCTTTAGTACTCATGACCCTAGGTACCAGGGGTACCATCTACTATGTCTTACAGTGGTGCTAAAGGTATTGTCAACTGGGGAATAATTGTACAGTTTTAGAGAAAGAGATCTGGCTTTAGGGACCTGGTTAACAGGAACCCAGTGCACTTCTGTCAAAATTGCATTAATTACCAGGCAAAAAGTGCTGGTGACCATGTCAAAATGGGGCACTTTCCTACACCCACCCCCCAAAACAAAAGAGAATAAGACTAACCTTTCCGAAGTGAATCCTCATCGTCGAAGTGGAAGAACCTGGAAAGGCCATCTGTATTGGCATTGTCAGTCCCAGGTCTATGCTCCACTGTATAGCCCATTCCCTGTAGGGAGATGGACCACCTGAACAGTTTGGGGTTTTCACCTTTCATATGCATCAGCCATCTGAAAGGCCTGTGTTCAGGTTGAACAAGGAAGTGAATACCAAACAAGTGTGGTCTCAAATTCTTCAGGGACCAAACCACAGCAAAGGCTTCCCCCTCAATGGCACTCCAACGCTGCTCTCTGGGGAGTAACCCCCTGCTAATGAAAGCAACAGGCTGGTCAAGGCCATCATCGTTGGTTTATTCCATGATCAGAGGCATCTGTCTATACTATGAATTGCATAGAAAAATCTGGAGCTTTTAGAATGGGTGCTGAGCACATTGCTTCCAGAGTGTCAAAAGCATTTTGCCAGGTCACTGTCCGGTTTACCGTCTTTGGCATTTTCTTGGAGGTCAATTCTGTGAGGGGTGCCACAAGGGTACCATATCCCTTCGCAAACCTTCTGTAGTCCCCAGTCAAGCCAAGGAATGTCCTGACTGGAGTCTGGGTGGTTGGATCTACCCAGTCCACAAATATCTGGATCTTGGGTTGTAAGGGTTGAACTTGGTCTCCACTTACAAGGTGGCCGAAGTATACAACAGATCCCTATCTGGAACTTGCTTGCCTTGATATTGAGTCCTGCATGTTGCAGAGCCTCAAGGACCTTTCCAAGGTGGGTCATGTGATCCTGCCAAGTGGAGCTAAAGACAGCAATATCATCTAGATATGCTGCACTAAAGGCTTCCAACCCAGCAAGGATTTTGTTCAGCAACCTTTGGAAGGTGGCAAGAGAATTCTTTAGTCCAAATGGCATTACTGTGAATTGGTAATGCCTATCTGGGGTCGAGAATGCTAGTTTTTCTTTTACTCCAGGGGTCAGACCAATTTGCCAGTACCCTGATGATAAATCAAAAGTACTGAGAAACTTGGCTGCCTCTAACCTGTCAATAAGTTTATCTGCCCTTAGGATAGGGTGTGCATTTGTCTTAGTGACAGCACTGAGACCTCTATAGTCCACACAAAACCTCAGCTGTGGTTTAGCGGCCTTGGAATGAGGTCTGGGGACTAAGACCATTGGGCTGGCTAGGCGACTAAGACCACTGGGCTGGCCCAGGGACTTCCAGAGAGATCAATCACCCCTAACCCCAACATCTTGCTGACTTCAGACCTGATGCTTTCCTTCACTTGGTCAGACTGTCTGTGTATTTTATTTTTGACAGGCATACTATCACCAAGGTCTACATCATGGGTACACCAGCTAGTCTGACCAGAGGTGAGGGAAAATAGCCCAGCATACTGTTCCAGGACTTGCCTGCTTGCTGTTCGGCAGAGAGGGAGTCTGAAAAGACAACTCCATCAACTGACCCATCTTTAGGGCTGTGGAAGAGGAGGTCAGGGAGAGGTTCGCTCTCTTCTTCCTAATCATCATCGGTGACTATCAGCATGGCCACATCAGCCCCATCATGGAAAGGCTTTAGGTGGTTCACATGGATGACCCCCACGTGAGGACTCCTGCTAGTGCCTAGGTCAACTAAGTAGGTGACCTCACATTTCCTTTCAAGGGTAGGGTAAGGACCACTTAATTTGTCCTGGAGTGCCCTGGGAGCCACCGGCTCTACTACTAGCACCTTCTGCTCTGGCTGGAACTCCACCAGCAAAGCCTTTTGGTCAAACCAGAGCTAACGGAGCTCTTGGCTGGCCTCAAAGCTTGCGGATGCTTTCGCCATACACTCAGCCATCCTTGAACGCAGGCCCAGTAGATAGTCCACAATATCTATCTTAGGCTCTTTGTGAGGTTTCCCCCAGCCTTTCTTTACTAGACACAATGGTCCCCTCACAGGATGACCAAACAGAAGTTCAAAGGGACTAAAGCCCACTCCCTTCTGTGGCACTTCTCTGTAGGCGAAAAGCAGGCATGGCAAAAGGACAGCCCACCTCCTTCGGAGTTTTTCAGGGAGTCCCATGATCATGGCTTTCATAGTTTTGTTGAATCTCCCAACTAAACCACTGATCTGTGGATGCTATGGGGTGGTGAATTTCTAAGTTACACCACACTGATTCCACATGGAGTTTAGGTAACCAGACATGAAGTTACTACCTCTGACACCACCTCCTTAGGAAAACCCACTCTTGTAAAGATAATCACAAGGGGCCTGGCAACTGCAGGAGCAGTCCTAAGTGGAATAGCTTCAGGGTACGTGGTGGCATGATCCACTACCACTAGTATAACTCTGTTCCCTGAGGCTGATGGAGGGTCAAGGGGGCCAACAACATCAACTCCTAACATTTCAAAGGGCACCCCAACCACTGGAAGTGGAATTAAGGGGGCCTTTGGGTGGTTACCGGTCTTGCCACTGGCTTTACAGGCAAAACAGGAGTTACCAAACTCCTTCACCTTCTGGGACATACCTGGCCAGTAGAAGTGGGTGACTAACCTACTCCAAGTTTTGGTATGCCCAGCTAAGGGGATGTCATTAGCTAAAGAGAGTAAGAATTCTCAGTACTGCTGAGGCAGTGCCACTCTTAGTGGCACCAGGTTTGGGGTCTCTGGCATCAGTATACAGAAGTCCCTCCTCCCAATCGGTTCGGTGGGAGCCACAGACTTCTCCCTTTTCCTGGTCAGCAGCTTGCTGTCTCAGGCTCTGAAGAGTGGTTCAGCTCCTCTGACCCTGGCACAGATCTTCCCTAGAGGGTCCCCCTGGGCCTATGAGCTCTGCCGGGTAAGGCCCAAGTTCCTGGGGCTCAGTTCCCTTTAAGGCTGGCAGGTCTTCTCCTTGAGGAGATAGGGGACCAGAGCTTGTGACTGTTCAGAAGTTGGTTTCCCAGAATTCTTATTATTTCTCTTAGAGGGTTTGGCCATTATTTCAGGCTCCGACTCTTTTTTTTAACCTGGGCTTTGATTTTCACACACACTCAGCTCTACTTCAGCCCAAGCTCGGGACTCCAGGTCATTTCCTAGCAGCCAGGCTACAGGAATTGCAGAAGATATGACCACCTTCTTTTGGCCACTAACCCCTCCCCATTCAAAAGACATCATTGCCATGGGATGGACCCTAGTTTGGTTGTCAGCACTGATGATTGGATAGGTTGCTCCAGTCAATTAATGCTCTGGGGATATCAGTTTTTCAGTCATCATGGTGACATTTGCACCTGTATCCCTCAGTGCTTCCACTTTAACATCATTTCTGCAGGTTACTGGGCCAGATAGCCAGGGCAGCTACATTCACCCTACCCTCGGAGACTAAAGTGGTTTCAATGTGCTCTCTGACATGATCAGGGCACACCAAGGATCCCATCTGGAGACTTACCACTGCAGTAGGAACTACAGGCGCACTGTGGAGCCTTTTTGGGACAGTTAGGGTCAGCAGTTCAGTGCCCAATGGCCATACAATGAAAGCACCAAGTCTTCTTGAGATCCCAGTTTTTAATGTGGTACCCCCCTTGGACTGTGTATTATCTCTGGACACACCCTCCTGAACAGATTTTTGGGGGCCTTTAGAGTACTCTGTTTTTATCTTTAGACTGCCCACTCTCTTTCCCTGTACTTTTCAGCGGGGAGTCCAAAGACCATCAATCAGTGCATCTTTCATGAGGTCATCGGACTCAGCATCTGCCTCATTAAGTGTCAGGAGTCTATCCCTGCACTTTCCTGAGAACAGCTCCCAGTGTAGAGAGTCCTAATACTTTTGGTTGAGCTTTCTCATTTCACAACCCCTCTCTAAGGCAGTAAACCATTTGGTGATATCATCACCCTCCACATATTTGGGGACAATGCCTTTGGGGAATTTTAGGGTCAAAGGTTTCCTCTCTGTCCCTATTTATTAGTTTGCTGCCACCATTCATGGGTGCTAGACCCATCTCAGCCTTTTCCCTTTCTTGGGCAGTATCCTGTCCTCCAGGGCTATCCTTCGGGCTAGTCTTTCAAGACGAATCTTATCCTCAGTGAATTCTTCATCGAACTGAATGGCCTGATCTCTCCTCAGTAGGAAAGGTCCTCTGGGCACAGTTCCTCTGTTGTTGGGTACAGGGACCACAACATCTCTTTCTAGGAGAGGAGGTTCAAGCTCATCCTCACTCTCACCATCTCCACCCTGACACTCAGGCGGAGTGGTGTGATCCCTTGGATGGGCCAGCTCATACTCTGCCAAGAGCTTCTGAAGCACTGGAGTGGTAGGGTGTGAGCCGGTTCTAATTTTAAAATTCTTAAATAGGTCTCTTAACTGCTGCTAACCAAGCCAGGTTGAGTTCCTAAGCCACGTCCCCTGTAGAGCTCATTGTTTATTGAAGCTTTGGCCTTCTTAGAAAAACAACAGAAATTCTAAAATAGACTTTTAGGCCTAACTATTAGTATGCTTTTGGTGGTACAGCAAATGTAAAGTTTTGTATCCCACCGCTGCACCACCAATGTAGGAAGCCGGCTCTTTCTAAAGTATACCAAAAAGAGGTATGCTGTGTAAAGAGTCCAGGTATCCTTTATGAGTGGACACGGGCTTCCCCCAGGAATCGCAGGGTGCCCTTTCTAGGGTAGTCTGGTCGAGCAGCCTTAGGCTCATCAGAGAGGAGCGTTATACATTTGTTGTACACACAGTCAATAAATGATGCACAGACTCAAAAAGGAGATCCACACCAATTTAGAAAAATAAAAGGTATTTTTTTAATATATTTTGAAACCAAGAACTTCGTGAAAAGCTAAGTCCTGTTTCAGAATAGACTTTTTACAGTCTTAGTACAGTTAGCCAACAGTGTGATTTTAAGCGTAATGCTTTCCTATGGGAGAAAGAACATTCACTGCATGCATATACTTGCAATACTTTTCCGTAGGAATCCTTTCAGTTGTGAGGTGGTAGAGGGACAATGACCACCAGCATATCAGTCTTATCTGGCTTGGTGAGTCAGGGTGCAGAGGTGCTGGACACGTTGGTAGCCTTGTGCTCTACACAGTAGAAAAGAGGGGGGCCACTTGGAAATAGGTTGCAAAGGGGGACAAGTCCGGAAGCTCCCAACAGGGGGCTCGGGTCGTGAGGATCCTGGGAGCACAGGGGAGCAGCCGGTTTCCTCAGGCTCAGGCCAGGCGACTCGGGTGCAGAGTGTTTGTAGTTGGTTGGCTCTCGTGAGTCAAGGCGCTTAATGTTGTTGGTCAGGACCAGCAAGGGGGGACAAAAACAGGACAGCTGAGCCACTTTTGGTCTGGCCTATGCAGTGCTGACGTCCCTCGTCAACTGGTCATAGGTGATGTCGTTGGAGTCCGGACTGGACTTTCAACAAGCTTTGGCCGCGGCACGGGTCCGGTACCCTGGGAATTGGTGCAGGAGGGCTCTTGGAGGTCTTGGCGTCTTCAGGCTTGGCAGGAAGACAGATCTGACTTCATTGACTGAGATGAACTTCTCCTGGGCGGCTACTGCTTGATGGAGCCCATGGACAGCAGCTTCTTTAAACCGGACGTCGTGCTTGGTGCCTGCAGACGAGTAACTCCTCTACTCTAAAGGAGATGCTGGCTGCTTGGTGAAGTGCTGTCAACCCTTGAGGCTTGTGGAGGATGCACAACTGCATGACGAGTCGGGTCTTTGCAATGGTCCAGTTTCTGTGCGGCAGGCAGGCAGGGTTTGGAGCCAAAAGTCCAAATCAGTCTTCAGTTCTTGAGGGATCGGCTCTACAGTGTCTTCTTTGTAATCAGGGGAATCTGAAGTTCTGGAGTCAGGGGGCCACCTAAATACTAAATTTAGGGGCGTTAGGGGAGTGAAGTGTAGTACGCTTTCGCCCCCTATATGACCACTTTATATGTGCGAAGTGGGCATAACCCTGTCCCAGTGTCCTAAATTCTGCCAACACCGAGATGGTGGAATTTCCTTCGAGTGGGGCACATCAGACAACTCACCTTAGGGGTGGGTCTGACCTGGGAGTGCTCCGCGCCTACTCGCAGACTAATTTCCCACCTGTCTTAGTGCCAAATGGGCCTCAGGGCAGGGGGTGGCATCTCCCAGGTCTGGGGGATGTGGGGGTCACAAATCTAAGGCAGCAGAGGCCTTTGAAGCCTCCGGCCTTGGTATGCTGATTGCTAGCCAGCCTGTTTGGAGGAGGTGTAATCACCTCCTGCCAGAGCAGGCATTGTTCCTGACCTCTGAGAGCGGGGTTCTCACCTCCTAGGGGGGGGGGTCAGAAGAGAGTCTGTGTTGGCAGGCTGGACTACACCAGTCAGCCAGCACACTAATAGCTTTCATGGCGTACCTGTACGGTAGCCTCTGGGTGCATGCACTAATAAATCCATCACTGGAATCAGTGTGGGTTTATTAATACGAGATGTTTGATACCAGACATCCTTGGTTTCAGTAAAACCATCATGTAGCTGGGGAACTCTTATTCACCAGTGCCCAGGACATATATTTAAGATGGCTTCCCTGTCCACTTGCAATGTCTATGAATCGACTTAGACATCACAGGGGCATATCTGCTCATCAGATATGTCCACACTGGTAATACAATGCACCCTGCCTTAGGGATGTAAGGCCTGCTGTAGGGGTGACTTACATATATGGTCTGCAGGCATGGCACACAGGTGTGCCATGTCGTGTTTTCACTTTTGACTAGAGCACGTCACGCAGCCTGCAATGGCAGTCTGCATGAGTGTGGTGAGGGGTCCCTTAGGGTGGCACAACACATGCTGCAGCCTTTAGTGACCCTCTTTAGTACTCATGCCCTAGAAACCAAGGGTACCATCTACTATGGCTTACAGGGGTGCTAAAGTTATTGCCAATTGGGGGATTGTACAGTTTTAGAGAAATAAATCTGACACTGGGGACCTGGTTAGCAGGAACCCCATGCGCTTATGTCAAAATTGCATCAATTACCGGGCAAAAAGTGGGGGGTGACCATGCCAAAAAGGGGCACTTTCCTACAGCATGTCTACCTCTGACTCAAAGAGATGCTCTCCATCGAATGGGATGTTAAGAACACGCTGTTGCACCTCTGGCTTACATCTGGATAGGAGTAGTCATGCATGCCTGCGCAGCCAAACAGAGCTATTAATACCTCTTGCAGCTGTCTCTGCACTATCCATTGCACACCTGATGGTTGCAATGATGATTTGTTTTCCTTCGGCTACTAACTCTTCTCCTCTCTTTTTATATTGTTCCGGGAGAGGTGTTATGTTTTATAGGGTACCCCAATATAGGCCTGAGTAGTCTTATGACCCTTCACCTACATTTACTGTACCATTACACTACATAACGGGTTTTGGTATTGAACTTTTTACCTAGTTAAGCACTGCATAAAATGTCATGTGGGTTTACCCGAAAACTAGCCTCATTAATTATGCATGAGGATTCTCAGAATCACAGCAGGATTACCATCTTCTGCATAATAACTATGTATAAGGGTCATCCCTTCCGTCATCCTCGACCGACATGACACAGCAAGGTAGAATCCCCTAAGGGTACCTTTTGGGTATATATACACCATATCTTTGCCAAGGCAGGCAGAGGAAAAAGATTTCCATGCTGACACACTGACGCGAGACGCTGAAGTTCCTGCACGCAGACACTCCAGCTCGCAGTGGTCTGACATCCCTCGCGGGGTGTCCATCTCTAGACCAAGACTGGGTCCCACAGTCTCTCACTACAGGTAATGGGGTTGGCTTCAGCCTCGGGGGATTCTTGGCTCTACACCTACATACATGCTAGGTACACTTAGGTATATCTAGTTAGGGTTGCATCGCAGGAGTACGCCTTATTACTGTCATGTATTTATATATCTGCCTGTATTCATTGTTTTAGCACTATGGTAGAAATATACCATCCATTTACTCTGTTGGTGCTTAATATCGCTTATATCGGTTTCTGTCTAATGGTTGTTTCAGCACACCTAATTTACACTAGAATGACGCTGGTTCAATAAATGCTTATTGAAAATGTCCCCACCGTTTATTCTGTGCATCTCTCTGAGACAAAGTGAGCACGAGTGACTGAGCGAAAAGTACTGTACTGTTTCCACGATCCCTGATGGGACAGAGTTGTCATGTTCGATAGTTGCCAAGAACTATTATCTCCTTGGTAAAGAGGAGTTTACAGTGGCACTGTGAGCTAGCTAGGTATACAGGCGAACATACCCGGTAGGGGTGTCTGGAATCAGTCTGGCACCAATCCCACAGTTTATGTTGTCTAAACGTGCAGATCCTATATAGGGTTATAGGAACTACATAACAGAGGTTGCATGAGGTCTTGCATTTCATCCCAAGTAGCCCTGTTGTAGCAAGAGAGAGACCTACGGAATTTGCACTTCACCAGTGGTTGGTGTGTCGTTTGGTCACCCGTTTACCAGCCGTGTTGATACGCTTGCTCTCCTTGTCAGGATTCGCAGCTTCCCCTGTGCCCTAGGATGCTGTTCTTTTCCTTGCATTAGTGACCACTAGAGTCTGCTGGAGGGTGACCCCAGATGTATATTGGGTCTGAAGGTGAAGGCCTGTATTTCCTTTCCCTTCGTGGAGTAAGCACCCTGGATTTGACTGGGTCCTTAAAGATGTCCTTTGAGACATTTAACATTGGGCCAATCATAGGCAGATATTGCACTGTGCACTCGATGCAGGAGAATGCTTCAACTAAGAAATCTGTCTCTTCCTCAGTGGTCTGCTTTGGACGTTTAGGATAATCTGCAACCCTGTGTATGATACTATGGTAAGATGAAATGTCATCAGGCGGTGAGGCTTTGCAAGTAATTGGTGGTTCCATATAGTTGTCAGGCAGAACCACATCATAATCATCCCATGGGTTTGGGCTGTGGTGGATATTCCCCTGTGAATCGGAGTCATAATCCTGTTGAGTTGTATTTCCACCCTTCTCTTCCAGTGTAGGTGAGGGTGATCTTGATTTTGGGGATTGTGGTTGACTAAATGTCTGGGGGTTGTGGCCCTGTGCTCAGTAGCCCGTCTTTGGTGGTGGCTGTGGGCCCACCAAATCCTGTGCCTGTCTTTTGGAAGTGTTTTGATGCTTTTTTGGCACATATTTATGCAGTCCTTCAAAAACATTGACCTCTTCTTCTTGTGACACTTGTTTTTTGTGGTGTCTTTGCCTTCTTCTCTGGCACTGTTGGTATGGCTGAGAAAGGTGTCTTTGTCCTGGCCTTTGAGGGGTGGAAACATGGGTTTTCCTCTACGTCAAAGATTGACAGTGTTCTTTTTCTTTTGCAGGTGCCGATGTAGGTTTGGATTCAGAGTGACTCAAGGTTGAGCGTTTTTCGGATCTGATGACTTGTCCAGCGTCAAAGCAGGGTTTGTCTTCCTCGGTGCCGACATGTGTC
Organism: Calotriton arnoldi; assembly: GCA_963921515.1. Classification (NCBI taxonomy): domain Eukaryota; kingdom Metazoa; phylum Chordata; class Amphibia; order Caudata; family Salamandridae; genus Calotriton; species Calotriton arnoldi. Next base: position 1,450,714 of record CAWUFW010000828.1, read on the forward strand.
GATGATAATGAGTACTTCGGTCCCGAAGTGGTGTCGGTGGAATCACCATGTTTTGGCCTTGTTACCCGCTTCGAATCGAGAACAGTCTTGTCCATTCTCGGCTCCGAGGCGTGCTTGCGATGTAAACCAGAGCCCGAGGGCTGTGGCTGCCGTGTCGTGGAGGGGGAGGTGTATGTAAGATTTTCTTTGCACGAGGTGGGTCGATAGTAGTCACAGCCCTTGGTGCCGTCTTCGTTTTTGATCTCGACCCAAGTTTCAGAGTCCTCGGCGTAGGATCCTTGACCTGCACCTCCGACTCTTCTTCAATGGATTCATCAGTGGCGACAAAGTGGGGGCTGGAGATAACGACCCCACCTTGCATTGTTGTCTCGGTGTCGAACTCGCCGTCGCTGTGTGATTCTCTGTGCGAAAAATCCACCTCTACTGCCATCTCCATAGTATGCGCTAGGCGTTGATCTCTTCTGCTTCGCAACGTCTTCTTATTTTTTAAGAGGTTGCACGGTGCACAGTCTTGTTCCTTGTGTAGTAAACACAGGTTACAGACCTTATGAGTGTCCGAATAGGCGTATTTGGCCACGCACCAAGGGCACCATCAAAATAAGCTTTCTTTTTTCGCCTCCATTACCCAGAGACAGACATTCTCAACAGGTGTGGATGTCGGTGGGTATGGATGTCAGCAACATGAAACTCTGGTGAGAGTGCCTAATCTGTACACAATTCCAAAGTGTATCAGAGTGGTCTGTTGTTCTTTGTCCATCTTCGATGGCTTGGATCTCTTTTTTTTCATCCGGAGGCCGCATGTACTATCTTGCAAATACACAAAAAGGTGTTATGACATATGAGAGCCATCAAGAATAAAGATAAGACCTATCCAATGGCAAGGCTCATTAAAGAGGTACACAACCGTAAAAAAGAGTTGCAGTATTATGTGATAGATTTGGTCCCAAAGATCATCAGAGGAGGGGACATGGAGAAACAGTTAAGGAAATTAGAATTGCACTACATAATTGAACTCAACACCAAGATTACAAGTGGCCTCAAAGCAGAAGAAGGTCAATGTATGCATCTACAGTACTTCTAGTTAGCTTTCCAAAGTATTATGAACTTTCTGATGTGATCAAAAATTATTTTAACACAAGCCCTGGCAGGTGTAAGGGGAATCGGAATAGAGCAAATCAGTGAAAGCCTAAATAAGGAAGATGAGGGTTAAACACTATGATTTAGAAGGTAAACGACATCAGGGACATTTGTCCAATACTAAACATTTTAGTTTTTTAATGAAAATTGGGTCATAGGGAAAAGTTAGATTCCTCGTTTAAGAATGATTTCTTAATGAATATACTGTAGGTTTGAAGGAGTGTATGCTCTTTGAATTAAATGGTACAGGGGATATGGTCAGAGAAATTGTATAATTATTTTAGGTTGAATCAGTGTATTACACGTTGGGTGAAATGACGGTGCTCCAAAGAAAAAAAAGATGTGCGGATGAGATTATTTAAATTTCTGTATTTGCATAAGTAACACTGAAATGAATCTACATCAGCATGTTTGAAGAAGTTGTATTTTTTAACACATCGGATGAACACGGTTATTTTAAACAAGTATTTAGTTTGTTTTCTACTTGTGAATTTAACAGCACGTGCACTTTAAATAATGTGTTCAAGTTGGTGCTCCTTTGTGCGATCAAGGCTGTGGATACAGCTGAAATGCTTCATGCATAGTTTTGTCAATAAACTGCTTTACGCAACCCATGGTGTCCATGACCATTCTGAAAGTGACAGACGGGCTTGCAGAAATAAGCAGGCTAGACCACAGGTGATGACCATGTTCATATTGTTTCTCTGAATAGCCACAGTATCTCTCATGAAGTCAACTTCTGTTTTACATATAGAGTATGTTAAGACAGATGAATACAGCTAGTGTGCATACGACTGCCATCAGTTAGAAACAATTTCTAATGCCAAGAATAATCGCTGTACAAGAATTCAGCAGCTAGTTAAAGTAAATGGATATTGTGGCATTACTGGTACTGTTTCAATTCACAAGACACTAAGTTATAGACTAATTGAGTGATTAACTCATCAAGTTAAACCCAAACTAGTAAATTTATATTGAGTATCAACTCAACAAACTTATCTACCTACAAAACAAACCATTAAAGTGAGTATAAAAACTAGCTGATTGACAGTAGAATATAATGTAATGAATAATCTTTACTTAACGTTTTCAAGCTTTAAGGCATCATTTTTAAACAGTAAATTTATTCATTTTTATAAGTAGTGAAAGAATCTGATTTTTTGGCATGGTTCCCCTAATTTTTGCAACTGGATTTGCAGGTATTTTGGTCCACTGGAGGCTGCTTAACAGCCCCCAGTGCATGTGCTCTGACACTTTAAACATAGTAATACATTCCAATTGGCATACCTTCAACAAGGACAAAGTAATATAGTGCCGGAAATGCACTCATGGCATAAGTCTGATGTTACTTGTGGGCTGCAAAGTCAATTTGCTTCAGCCACAAGAGTGTTTGCACAGCGTGACTTCAGATCTTCCAGTGTAACCTCGAACTGCTGGAACAGAAACTGCAAATAGTGCATGTCAAAAGTAAATCATTTTCCTGTGTGGAAAAGTCTACTTTCAACACAGGCGAAGACATCCTCTAAGTAGTGCTTTATAGCCCACGAGGCTTTGGTATGCAATGTGTGAAAGTTGGACTTCTCAAATACCATTGATTTGCATAACCCTTTAGTGATACAATTACAAATGCTTTTCACTGCATAGACTGCAGCTGTTTTCACCCATTATGAAAGGCTACTAGTGACAAAAGGTCCCTCTTTTGCCTACGTCGGCACAGGGAGCAGCTACTAAGACCATTGAACACTGTTCCAAAGCTACCAAAAATTAGATTCAATCCAATTCATTTTTCCTGTATATGTTCCAAACGTTGGGTTTATGAAAAATATGTATGGATTTATTTATTTTAATTATTGAGTTTTATATAGTGCGAAAGTGACCCTTTCGGGTATCAGAGCGCTGTACATCAGGAAACACAAACAGGTAAACAGATAAGAGTATACGATTGTGAGAGAACAGCAAAGCCAATATAAGAACTTAAATTGGAATTCGGGATGGTCCATTTAATACTGGGTAGGGTGTCATCATAGCAAAGGTAACAATGGGTATGTAGCAGGACCAGAGAGTCTTTTGAAAGGGCAGGCGATGGAGGTTAAAGTTTGGGATGGACGCAACTTCAATGGGGAAGGAATAATGAGGTGGGAACAGTGATTCATCTAGTTCTTCTGAGCTCTCCCTCTTCCACTGCACTAATTAACACTCCAGCTCCGATTACATATGATACATCTATCCTGGATGAGAAATAGGCCTTACCTAGCTAGCAAACCTTTCCAAGGAATACAGGGGAAGAATAATTATTGGAGAGTTATGTTGAAATATGCGGGAAGAACAGTGAACGGGTACAGCAAATAAGCAACACAAAGGACAAACAGGAACTGTCAAATTAACATTTTGCCTTTGAAGGTGACCTGCACCCAGCCAAATTGCTTTGTGTCTTTAGAGGTGGCATCCTGAGCCTAGTTATAATAGGTGAGGGGAGGATCCCATTCATTACACAGCTTCTGGGAGTGCATAGGGTAAGGCCACACCATGGCTCAAACAATGCAATTTTTTAAGAACCCCAGTTACAGGGTTTTCTTTGTCTGTTTTGCAGCAAGCTAGCAGGAACTGACGTAAAATAGGACTGCCTTAACTGTTGGACCTCTCTGGTGACAAGATTAAGTAGTATCACCAATCCCTAGATGGTGACCACTAAAAGAAAATCTTCCCATCCCAAAATCCTCAAATTCCAAATAGAACAGGTTAAGATAACAGAAGCATGTGGTTTGCATCTGTTCGAGGTAAAAAGACTGATGTCTGATCTTTTTACCTTTTACCTGAAACTGCTTTTCAAGAGCCAATCAATCAGGAATTTGTAAAGTGCGGCAAATCACCCATGAGGGTCTCAAGGTGCTGGAACTGCTAAGTGCATTGCGGCAATCTGTTAATTCGAACAGCCAGGTTGTGAGTCCTTTCCTGAATTCTCGGAGTGATGGGGCGGTCCTGCGTGCAGGGGAAAGTCGTTCTACGCTTTAACTGCCAGGTGTGAGAATGAGCGTCCTCCGCTGCTGCTTTGGCGGATTCGGGGTGTGTGTGCGAGGAAGAAGGCGGACCGCAGGTGTCTGGTCGGTTGGAAGGCCATGCGTTTGTTGATGCATGCTGGTCCTTCGCTGTGCAGGGCTTTGTTTGCGTGGGTCGACATCCTGAGCTGGCATCTCGTCTGGATCTGGAGCCAGTGTAACTGGTGTGGTGTGATGTGAGCCTGTCTGGGGAGGTCGAGCATCAGTCTTGCCGCTGTGATTTGCATGGTCTGTAGTCTCTTCAGGAGGCATGCGGTGATTCTTACATAGTGTGTGTTCTCGTAGTCCAGCCTGCTGGTGACGAGGGCCTGTGTGCCGGTCCTTCTGGTGTTGACTGTGAGCCACCTGAAGATCTTGCGGAGCATGCTTAGGGTGTGGAAGAAGGAGGATGAGACTGCATTTACCTGTTTCTTAGTAGATAGCTTGCTGTCCAAAATGCCAAGGATGCGGGCATGGTCTGTTGGGGCGGGAGATGGGCCAAGTTCAGCACACCACCATGCGTTGTTCCATGACAAAGTATTGTTCCAAAAGATGAAGACTTCCGTCTTGTCCGTGTTGAGCCTGAGGCAGCTGTCCTTCATCAAGTCAGCGACGTTCATCATACATCTGTGGAAATTGGCTCTGGTGGTGGAGGAACCTTCTGACAGCAAGAGCAGGAGCTGGGTGTCATTGGCGTAGGAGATGATGTTGAGTCCGTGCAATCAGGCGGTGTTCACCAGGGGAGTCATACGTGTTGAAGAGGGTAGTGATAAGGGACGATCTTTGGGGAATGCTGCAGATCTTTGTGGGTTCCGAGGTGAATGGTGGGAGATGGATTCTGTGGGTTCCTCTAGTGAGGTCTGATGTGATCCATTTGAGGGTGTCTCTCTGGATTCTGATGTGCTGGAGTCTGTTGATCAAGATGTGATGGGAGACGGTGTTGAAGGTGGCTGACAGGTCAAAGAGGATGAGGGCTGCCATTTTGCTTCAGTCCAGGAGGGCTCCGATGTCATAGGTGGCTGCGATCAGGGCTGTCTCGGTGCTGTGGTTGGCTTGGAATCCGGATTGAGAGGGAGGTTGTTATGTTCCAGGTGTTTGGTGAGTTGCTGGTTGATTGCCTTCTCGAGAACATTTGCTGGAAAGGGCAGCAGGTGGATGGGCCGGTAGTTCTTCAGTTCTGCTTAGTTTCTTTAGGAGGGGGCCTCACTTCAGCGTGTTTGCAGTCCTCAGGGAAGGAAGTAGAGGTAATGGAGGAGTTCAGGACTTTCTTGAGCTCGTCGCAGATAGTCTTGCTCCCGAGGTTGAAGATGTGGTGGAGACAGGGTCCATGAGTGTTCCTGAGTGCACGGAGTTCATGAGGGAGATTGTGGCTTGAGTTGTGAGAGGGTCCCAATGGGTGAGCATGGGTTCAGGGCTTGTGCTCATGGGTGTGAGCAGGCTGATGCTGTTGGCAGCGGGGGATTGATGTTAGACATTTTTGTAGATGACTGATATTGTCGTGGAAGAAGTCCGCCAGGGTGTCACACGGTTCTTGGGAGGGTGTCATGTCGTTCTCAGGAGCTGCGGGATTGGAGAACTCCTTCACAATGGCAAAAAGCGCCTTGCTGTGGTTTGTGCTGGCTTCTATGCAGTCTGATAGGGCGTTCTTCTTGGTTTCTTTCAGGAGGCGGTGGTACTGGTTGAGTGCTGTCTTGAAGGTGGTAAGGTCTCTTGTCTCTTTGCTGGTGCGCCACATCCTTTCTAGTTGCCGGCAGTAGCGTTTGGATGACTTCAGCTCCGCAGTGAACCAGCTGGCTCCTCTGGCAGGTCATTTGGATTTGGCTGGTTTGGCGGGGGAAATTGTGTCGGCGCATTCTGTGATCTACTGGGAGAAGTTCTTCATGGCCTGTTCTGGGTAGTGAGTTTAGAGAGTTGTTCCACTGTTGTTCTGATATCTTTTTCCAGTTTCTGCGTGTGGAGCTGGGGGGTATGGTGCCGGTGTTGGTAGGTCCTGAGATAGCGATGTGGACGCTGTAGTGGTCGATCAAGGTGAGATGTGAGACGTGGTTGTTCTTTACTCTGTTGCTGGATGTGTAAATGGGGTCGAACGTGTGTCCTGTGATGTGGGTAGGGTCGGTGGCAAATTGCTTTAGGCCGATGTTGCTCATGCTTTCCAGGAAGTTGGTTGTGTTGGTGTCGTCGAGGTGGAAATTAAGATCCCCTAAGAAGATGTAGTGTTCGGAGTCGATGGCAATCGGGGTGATAAGGCCAGGGATGGCGTTGCAGAAGCTGTGGCGTGGGGTCCTGGTGGTCTGTAGGCGAGGGTGCCTCTGATGGTGCTTTTTCCATCTGTGTGAAGTTGGAAGTTGAGATGCTCCATTATCGGGGTTAGGTCATCTGAGGAGGACGTGCAGCGGATGGTGTCCTTGTAGGTAATGCAATTCCACTTCTGTGTTTGTTGGTCCGGTCCCAGTTTTTTACCTTTTAGCTTTTGGCTATGGTGACGTCTGGCGTGGTGCGGGGTGAGCCAGGTCTCTGGAAGATGACTTCCAAGGTGAGGGATTAGATCATGTCACAGATCTCCGTGGCATGTTTGCTGAGTGATCTACGTTGAGTAGAATGCACTGGAGTTGTGCCGTGGCAGTCTCGGTTGGTGTGATGGACGCAGTCATGTTTGTGGTGTCGCTGGCGTTTTTGGTTGCTTTGGTGTTTCAGATGAAGCGGCAGTGCTGGCAGGAGAAGGGTCTCCAAGTGGTGCGTGGAGATGTGCGGCAGCATTTGATGATGTTGATGCGTCCAGGGCTCGGAGGTCTGCAGCTGAATAACTGTGCGTGGTGGGAGAACCAGGGTTCCTGGCGCTGGGCGCGGTCCAGGTTCAGACAGGCGCAGAGGGACTTGCCTTTGTCGCGCTCGCTACGCGGCATCCATTAAGCAGGTTCTGGGGTGTGGGAGAGTGAACGGTTGGGAAAGCAGCGGACGGGAAGGAGCAAGTGGCTCCTAAAAACGGCACAGCACAAAGGAAACAGAGTGGTAAAACAGCGCAGCACAAAGGAAAACAGTGGTGAACAAATGGGCTACAATGTACTAGAAACAGAAAGCGATACAGGCAGAGCACACCCTAATTAAGTACAAACACTAAACTGGTACATAAGGCAAAACACAGGCGATACCGGCAGGACACAGGCAAGAAGTGAACCACAGTCAGGGAGACCTGTTGCAGGGGAGTGGATCGTAGATCTGCTTAATGGGTTCGCGCTGCAACATCCATTAAGTAGGTCCTGGGAGGGGGGGGGGGGGTGCATGAGAGAGCTAAAGGTGGGAAAGGAGCAAGCGGGAAGAGGCGAGCAGCTCCTAAAAACGTCGAAGCACAAAAGAAACAAACAGTGGTAAAACGACGCAGCAAAAAGAAAAACCGTGGTGAGCAAATGGGCTACAATGTACTTGAAACAGAAAACGATACAGGCAGCACGCACCCTAATTAAGTGCAAACAATAAATTGGTAGAGAAGGCAAAAAGAGTCAGACTGGCGAGCCTCCTGCTGCTGCAGGAACATGCATGATAACTAGATATAGAATTGCATCTTTACAGAAGAACTGGAATTTCTGTGGGATCTATGTTGGAGCCTTGGCTGAAGAGAGTGGCTGAAATCTTCCTCCCACTGTTGTGTGTATCTGGTATTCGTCAAGCTGTTCTTTATAGTTTGGTAACTTTGGGAGAAAACAGAAAAGCAGGAAAAAGATATTCAACAACATGGCGTTTGAGAAGAAATTAGTGTACCAGCCTGGAATGCAATTTGCCCTGTTTTCCTGGCCTCTAATAAGCAGAACTAGTTGCTGGTAACCATTTTCCATGCTTGTTTCAAGCGGAGCCTTCGTTGGCTGTTTTTTTGTAACAAACACACACCGACTTTCATTCACTTATGGGGTTAAAGTGATGTCTGACAACTTCTCAGAAAATTCTTACCTTTTACTTCTTTATCTAATCACTGTAATTTTGGTATTGTTTAATCATAAAATTTGTATCTATTACAGTGAACTGGTATGGTGTCGTTTAAATATTTAACATACATTTATATAAGCAAAAGTCTTTTGCTTTGAAATCCTCTACCAGGAGCAAGCCTGCCATTTCCTTGTTGAAAGTGGCTTTTTTAGCAGGGCCCGATCCAGATGTGCAAATCTTTTTGCAGTTGCAAACACTACAATTCAGAATGTTTTTGTTTCCAATGTAAGAAACTAATTTTAGGAGTCAATAAACTTTTACAGATGACTATAATTGATTTCCAAATGGTTACCAATCACGATTCTGAAGGGGCGTGTTCTGGGTGTTCCTTCCCCAAATTATGATTCTGTAGCTTAAGTACAAATGGTTTGCAACCGAAATTATGACCACAAACCATTAAAAAGTTAGCAACTTCCAAGCTGGGGTGGCAATCTATTCGCAAGAGGGAAGGGGTCCCCTTTCAATCCCTTGTCCTTTGTTATTTGGGGTAAAAATTCTGGGGTAATAGGCAGTAATGAACAATCAGAGTGAGTTGCAGTTTGCAACCTACTTAATGGATATTCTATTTTGTGAACCATTTGCAAAATAAGTTTCTGGTCATAATATGACTGGTTGTTAATTGCAGCTGCTTTTTGTAATCTGAAATTTACTGCATTCTGGCCGTAGATTACTGCTTTGGAAGAACCCTCACCCAAACTAATAACATGTCGTCTTAGAGCAAACTCGGACTACTAAATGTGGTGAGATATGCAAGTTTCATGGTTGAAAATTGAAGGGCCAGGTCAACATTTTATCCTATAACAGGTTGATCAATGCTCCCATCCTTAATTCAGTTAATAATGGCCTCTTCACAATACGTAGCAAAGGTAAAAACTGTAGAATTAAGGGTAAGGTAATAAACACATTAATATTTTCAGTGCAATGCAATACATAGATAATGCGAAGTGTATATCTACATTGTGTAAAAGAAAAGCAAAACTTAACATTAATCAATTTTTTTTAAAGAATTTGAGGAGAAATGTAACTATTTTAAAAAGGTCATCTTTGATGAATATTAACAATTAGGGAATGTCTTTTCAAATTATAAATTAAAAACATCAAGATCTTCAACTTTGATTTGTAAGATAAAGCCTTTAATTGGTTATAATAAGAATCATTAATTTCCTCGGAGACACAAAACAATGGGTTTATTTTAGTCTACAACTTTCGCTTGACAGGAATGTAATCTTAAGTGTCTTCTTTCAGTAGAAGAAACAGTAGTAAATGAAAATAACTACTTTAAATCTGAATGGGCTATAGCTTGAGGGAAAAACAGATCCACCCATTTTAAAATGGCTATGTAAAGTTAGTTGACTTTGACAACTAACTTTACACAGATTCCCGTAAGTGTGGGGCTGCATGGTTTCACAGTAAAACACTGTACAACTTGTGAGTGCTGGTGTTTCTCATGCAACATAAGTCTAGGTGTGGTGCAACCCCTATCAAAACAGTTATGTTAAAACCCATAAATAAAAAAAAAAAAGTAGCTTTAAAGCAGGCACAGGTTTCAGACACTTCCATTTATCTTTCAGGACCTACCTCCATGTTATACCAAAAGTTGGTCTGGGGGAAGGGTAAGGCCAGATATCATATGCTGGTTTTGCATTGTAATTAAAATGAGGAACTTCTCTGATTCCACCTCTCCTGGACAACTTCTTCAGATCATCATTTGGCAGAACAAATATGCTCTTCTTGCTACTTTTAGTTGCAAACTTCCTGTAAGATGGCAGAGCTGTTCCAGAGCGAGCCTTTTTGGGTCTTGAAAACTTCATTAGTCTTACCCTGTCTTTGGTTGAATATTCTTTACTAACAGTCATGGATGTTGCCAATGTTCCTATTGGAGTAGTCACTAAATCAGTCACTGTTGTGGTTACCACAGTTTTACTGTTTTCCTTTACAGAAAAAACAGTTGCACTTTCTGTAACTGGTGTTGTGACTGTTGTTACTGTAGTCGTGGTGGTTGTTACAGTAGAAACAGCAGAGTTTTCTGAAGCTGCCATCACCATTTCCTCATTATCCTGGGAAATCGATTTCTCTGATACTTTTACAACCGTTTCTGACTTTGTTGAAACAGTGGTTGTCACTTCAGTAACAACAGTTTTGATTTTAGAGTCTCCATTAATACTTTCAAATAGGTTTGAAATGGTCTGACCATTATGGTCTGCACAATCAGAGTTTAAAGTGGATTCTTTTCTAGAATTAGGAGGTGGGGTAACATCTTTTTTACATTGCTGTTCGTCAGCTTTTATCAGCTGCCCGGCCTCACCAATAACAGTATTTTTATGACTCTGAGGTAAAGTGCAAGATGCTTCCAAAGAATGTACCTTGTCTCCAGAATCTGGATCCCACTTGGTTATTTTATCAGATATCTGTGAGCTGCCAGCGTTTTCAGACTGCCAGGAATCCACAAAGGTTTTTTCAGTGAGTTCTTCCATACCAATGTCTCCATTCATGAATGGTTTTGCCCCGGGAACTTTCACTTTTGTTTCAGCATCATTAGCACTATATTTCTGTAAGCACCTATTCTCTGAAAGTTCTTCCAGGTCTCTTGCATCTTTTCCATTAATCTGCCATGTGTCTGTTTTAAATGTTTCTGTTTCCCCCTCAATTTTTGGACAGATCACCCCAAACTGCACCCGGTCTACACATTTAGTAAACTGATGTGCTTTAGCCACATCTTCTTGCCCATTGGTTTCACGTACATTGCCATCGTCACCTTCATGATTCAGACACGAAAAGGTTTTTGTTAAAGATGTTGTTTTAATTAGCTCCTGGCTTTGCTTCAGGTTCAGACCAGTTGTTTTTTCACTGTAGCCTTGCTCATCTTTCCGTCGAACTCTATTATCGGTATCCCTTTTATGAACTGGGACAGTTTCAACAACCTTACTTTTCAAGATGGAGGACTCCCCAGTATAATTTTCCAAGCTGCCATTCTTTTCTGTACCACAAGATAATTTGTCATCAATATTGACAGGTGCTGGTACTTCACTGCTTTCTTTTCCTGAAAGATGGATGGATTGATTGTAATCAACATGAGAAGCCCTTTCAGAGCATATATCGGGTTCTGGAAGTTTTTTGTTTTTAACATCAGAATTAGCACATTTACCAGCCTGCCCTGGCAAAATCCTTTTAGAGTAACACCTAAGTGTGTCACCCGCGGCCCTTTTTTCAAAGCTATTCTGTTTAGTCTCTAGTGCAGTGTCAGGTTTACAAATCCTAGACTCTGCAGCAAAGTACTCTTTTTTAGAGCAATGTTCAATGCACTGAGGAAATAGATCTCCTGCATGTCTGTTCACTTCAGAGCACCCACTGCTGCAAGAAACCCCAGACTGTGCAGAACAGCTGCATTTACTGCATGACAGACCAATGGCCTCTGTGCATTTCTCATCAGAATATTTGGATTTGTTCTCTGATGCATTGTCCACTGCATCTTGAAAGGACAAGTCAAGGTAAGGATCACCTTTCAGTTTAGTTGACTGCAATTCAACAATGTTCACTGGTGTGGGTACAAACACATTCCTTGCTTGTTTAGAAGCAGATACAACCTTGCATTTATCAAGCCGCTGTTTTTCTTCTAGTGTGAACTGTTTTACTCTCCTTTCAAGCAGTCCATCTAATTTAGATGTTTTTACTTTTTTTTTGTACCAAGTTCTTTGTTGAAAGCTTTCGCTCACATTGATCAAATCAACTTCAGGCAACACCTCTTCATCTTTTGGAAAGGGTTCAGTTTTCATTTCCTCAACCTCCATTGGTTCTTCCTTGATAAATGAATCTGCTTCAACGCCTTTCTTTCCTATCAATGATAGATAAAGAGTAATTACTTTTATATCACAGTAGTTAAACTGAAGAGAGATGCCAACATATTTAAATAGCTACACATAAATGAAGTTGGAAGTAGACTTTTCGGGTTACACAAAACACATACTACTTCAATAACACAAAGGTTTTCTACATTTAACTTTCAGCTTATGAGTAATAATCAAACTCTCACCACAATCACACCCACAGCCACTTCACACTGTTACACAATTAACAATCTATAATGATGCTGGTCACTGAATCATTTTAGAGCCATTTTGCGAGTTGTGGTTTGGTGCAGAAGCTACAGCTTTTCTTTCCTAAAATGAACACAACTCCAAAGCTGACCAAACAAAGCAAAAGTCAATGTTTGATTAAAACAATTTAAGCTCAGTTTGAAAGGCAACTCATGGCCAATTTAAAATATGTTGATCCAATACCCTTTAAATCAAACTGACATACGTATTCAGTCCTACAAAAATTGTGTATTAATCTTTTTTTATCTTCGAGCTGATCCATTCTAGTGAAAACTAAATTCATATTATTAGCATTAGCCATAAAACATGGGAGTCATTAGGGCACAAGTCAATGACGACTTCTGTGATTTGTTCTTTACTGTAAAGCCGGAGTATTTTGACGAAAAAATGTATATAGCACTGACTCCTAATGCAAAGGACAAACAAGCATTTTGGGTGGATACATTAAACAGTTTTGTTCACCGTGAACAGGAAATGTAAAAATCAACAGATCACAATCTTTTTAGATTATTCATACCAACTTCCTCTGCATTAACCCTCATGCCTATGATGTTAAGCTTTTAACAACACGAAGGGGGCGACTCAAGATCAGTTAGGGGACAGCAGTAGTGATGAGTCATTGATGATAGGTTTCAAGACTGAGGACGTGAGATCTAAGAGTGATTTTGAATTCTGGAAGGGAGGCTGACACTGATCAGCTGGATAGCTTTCCTTTGATGTGGATTGAGTAAATAGAGAACACCAGACATAACACGCGAAAGATGAGGGACATGAGGGAGATTAGCAAATAGAGTGATGGAGTAACATGACACTAAAAAGGCAGCTAGATCACCGTATAAATCAATGCAAGGAGCTAGACCTGAGTTCTATCACTGGCACATATAGTCACAAGGACAGAAAATGGTATTAATTGTTAAAAGGTACTCTCATTTCAAAATGTATCAATATGTTGGTGTGGCCCGAGGTCAGACTGAAAAGAAGTTCACCCTGTGAGTTCTGCGTTCAGACCCCCGGCCTGGCCAAAAACCAGCTGCTTTTGATTAGCCCCAGGCATGAGGAAAATTAAGCTGCAGCGTGGGAAGGAAGGGGGCCCACTTTGAGATCGATTCCAGGCTCTGACAAAGCTCTGGACGCAATCTTCGAGGTTTGCAAAACATTAGAGCGCCGCAAGTACCGGCGAGCTACTTGGGCCTTTACTTTATCGACATGGCGAAAACCTGACTGTGCTCGCTTATCTGTCTATCCAAGGCTGACGGAAATGGTGCTGCGGCGGCCACCACATTACGCACTGCCTCAGAATCCAGCTAGCCTCACTATTTAGACCCATGATTCCAGTGTGTCACTCCAAGGCTACCATGGGACAACTTGTTTAGAGCCACCTGGAGTGGGTTGTCGGGGACTAAGCCCTGGTCTGTCGGCTAGCTGCGGTGGATTGGATCAATACAGAGGAACATTCCTGCACAGGAATCCATACTGAACCGATCAGAGGGCTTATCTGCTCTGAATCTCCACCTCACTATCTCTGGCACCCCAGATTTGGGGGGTTCGAACCTCTGCAAGACCCTGATAACGTGGGTGCGGTGAGTCCATAGCGAGGGTGCATTCCATATATTTATTTCTTGAATAACATGGCACTGAGCACCCACCTGCACAGTGTATCTACCCCTGCTTGGGTCTGCACCTTGCTGTGTGTTTGCCTATGCCCAACAAATAAAAGCGCCAAAGGGGCCTCAAGGTACTCTGGGGGCAGACTCCGGCGTCTACTATCCACACCCAACCCATAATGGCATCTAAAAAGAGAGATACAGACCCATGATTACCACGGAAGTCCTGCTGAAGAGTCTAGGAGACCTCCACAAAAAAAAAGAAAATACCGTCACCATGCAACTGCAGGCTGTGAAGGTTGGCCTGGATAAAGAGCTCTCTGATTTGGCCAAAGAAATCCAGGCACTAGGGTAAAGGATAGCGAATGAGGATGATATTGTAGCCCTAAGTCAAGACAATGAGAAGATGCAGGACATGCAAGTGAAAATGGAGATAGACATCAGAACACTGGAGGAAAAAAGCACGGACCTGGAGGATTGCTCAAGGAAAGACAATATCAGGATTTGCAATGGGAAAGAGATTATAGATGGTGATGGTGTAATCCTCTGAAGAGGATCAGATGTCTACCATCCCCATAGTCTGGGCACACAAGGTGGGTGCACCGCGAGAAGGTGGGGCACCCATCCAAGAGACATACTAGAAAAATTGAGTACTTACAGGATTATGAGGGACGCTAGGAAGGTTGGTGAAATAATTTTCCAAAACCAATCAAGTGAACTATTTCAGGACTTGTCACAAACATTACATAAGTGGGGAATGCTGTCCTCTGTAACTTCTGAACTGCGCAAAAGGCAAATTAGCTAAAGATGTGGTTTTCTTTTTGTCTTTGGTTTCAATTTGACTCGAAATCCCATATGGTTACAACAGTGGAGGAAGCACTGAGCCTTTTGGCTCCATCTCTAGAGAGACTTATATCTCCACCTACAGAGAAGAAGTTCCCAGATTCTAAGCCAAAACAGAGATAGGAAAAGACTGGCCCATTGAGAACACCCTCCCACAAACAGAACAGCCGGCTCGTATTTGTTCAATTTAAATTCTAATGGTTGGTACACGGAGTGGACATACGAGGCCAGCCTGAGTGATGGGGATTGTTGGCAGTCTTATTCTTCTTTGATGCTTGCATACTACGGTTTGTACTTTATGGGTGGAGTTTTACTATCTAATGATGCTTTTCAAAAGGGATGGGTTGCTTAATCCCAATGCAGAAAGTGTTGTTGTTTGGTCAGATACAGCTGATCATCTATTGCCTGAAGGATGGGTTATCTTCCTTCAGATATTCTGATTGTTTCGGCAGGCTGCGGGGGAAAACAAAGCAGCATATGTGGGTCACAGTGTGTTTCACATCTGCACTTAGAAGGGTTCTTTTGGGGTGGAGTTGGATATTGGGGGAAGGCATAAGGAGGACTTTATCCTAACAGTGGAGGGAAAATGCACTATTTCAGCCATCTTCCATCTATCACTAGAGATCACTTATTTTTTCCCATTTGATTCAACAGATCAATAACTTTCCTTTGATTTATGGTTTGAATAACATCCTGGAATATCAAAGGCCGGGACTCTCCGATTAAATGTCATAAGATCTGACAAGAGGTCAGTGAGGTTCTCCGGATATATTCTGCCTCCAAGAAACACACGTGAAACTGTGTGATACACATTTCATGAAGAGGAAGCTTTATCCCACTTTTTACTTCACATCATCTAAAACAAAAACTAGTGGCATAATGATAGGTTCACATAAGGATTTTAGCTTTGAAGAAACCAAGGTAATACAGAATAAGAGTGAGGGAAGATTTATTTACCTAAAGGGGAAATACCAGGGGTTCTCAATAGCTCGATAACACATATATGCCCATTCAAGGACAGGAACACTTTACACTTCAAATACTTCATAATAAAAAAAGTCCCCGATGTCACTATGGATAGACATCCCCATAACAAATATATTCAAGGGGCCATGTCAAAAGAATTATGAAGACAGATGAAGAATCTTGCCCTTAAAGACCTTTGGCGCACTCTGTATCCCTCCAACCAAGAATATACTTTCTTCTCCAATGTGCACAGATCTTGTTCCTGAATTGACTTGATGTAGGGATCCCAGGAGATAGATACAACCATTGCCGTCTCTCACGGGGCAATTGCTATTACCGACCACGGAATGATAAAATGGGAAGAAGAACTCTCTCGCACTAAAAACAAGAGAAACAGCTGGAAATTTGATATTCAGGAGATTGGGCCCTGTATCCCAAAAACAAAGGAGCGACTATTGGGTAGCCGATCACCTGGGAAAAACTTTTTGTGACATATTCCTCTCTCAATGGTCTTATATCTCAAATATACGCTATATTAAGCAGTGTTACTTCACCCCCTAATTGCCCTTATATGAAGTACTGGAAACGGACTATTGAAACAACCATAACACTAGGCAGTGGCGGAAACATTGGGTCTGCTATTCCCCAGTTGTGTAAAAGTGTTAAAAATAGGGAGTCCCTCCATAAGCATATGACAAATTGGTTTCTCACACCACACAGGCTAAAGCAAATGTATAAAAATACTGATGGCTTGAGTTGGAGGGGCTGTGGACAGGAAGGAGATACTGTACATATGTGGTTGTCATGCATTAAATTGCAGATCTATTGGAAGAAAATACTTAGCCATATAAGGGGCATGTTAGGATAGCCATTAAAACCTACTCTAGCAACTATCTTATTGGGCCTTCAACCACCTGATGCGCCAAAATTGCCTTTGCCCGACTGGAGATTTAACCTAAATATGCTTTTAGTAGCTAAACAATTCACTACTCTTGGACAGAAGTTGGCAGAAGTAACAGCTATTCAGGAATGGGTTGAAAAATTATGGACTTTGCTAGCTATCGAGAAACTGACTTGAGATATCAATGAAAATTGAGACAAGTTTGAAAAATTGGGGCAACCGCTGGCAGATAACTGTTGAACAAGGGGAGGCCAATGGCATGCCCAAAATCGCGGAGATCATTACAATTGACAACACCTTCCCTTAGTTGAACGAAAATTCTTAATGTTGACTTGGTTTTATTATATGTCAATAAGGTAGTCCTTAAATCAACTCTGGGTGGGAGGGTGTGGGAGGGAGTGAGATTCTTTTGGGGTTTATAAAATTGTGGAATTAGATCTGCTTCTATTTCAATACTGCACACTTGTAATTAGTGCTGTATGAAGGTCTATTTCAGAATTTAACTTAATAAAATCCCTTGGAAAACCAAAAAATATATCAATATCAGAGGGGAAGACGGAACACTTCTGAAGGTGCACAGGAAGCTATTGCAGTCTTTTACACAGAATTTCAAATCACAGTTTCCATAGTTATCTGGCTGAGAGATAGAAAGTAAAGCTTTTGCATTGTAAAAAGGGACGTGGTCATGAAAGTAAGGTAAGGAAAAATGGGAAAATATAGGACCAGTGAATTTTTGTTCAGCTGAGCACGAAAGACCATACTGCCATTAGCTGCAGAAAATAGTCTGACATTTAATGGTTTGAGAATTGAGTTGAGGAAAGCGTGATGGGAAACCCAAGGGTATTATGTATAAGAATTGTAGCTATGATGAAAGCCAGGGAGGTGGTTTAAAGCTTAGAAGAGGGGATCCGAGAAAGATTTGAGGTTCATCCACAGGGAAATTGGAAGGCGGCAGAGATGGTCCGAGAAAGCTTTTGGGAGAAGAGCTATATGAGGCTATGACAATGTTGGGACTTTCCTATTCACAACTTGGAAAAACAATTAATCCCAATTTTATTAAAGTCACATAAAGTAGTTACCCTTAGTCATAAAAAGAATTGTGTGAAGAGAGGAACTGACGGGTGTCTCCAACCCCTGCCTAATGTGTTATGCTCTGTTAGGCAGTGTCCGGAGTCAGACAAATGTGTCAGAGAATATCTTATCTGCAGGTTATGATTAAATGTAGCCCCTCTCCAACCATGTACCCCAAACAATTAAGCGCACACAATGGATGGTATTTTACAGGTATATTTATTGTGCAGGATTTGTCTACAAATTATATGAATCTCATTGATCATGATTATTACAAATCAGCAGATAATACACAAATCATGGTGAATGTCAGGTAAATCCCAATCATATTTCACCACACATCACTGTCCTACTAGCATATTCCCAAACAGGTCTGTAAGTTTACAGCCATATGCATGACTTTATCAGGTTAATGAGCCTTAATTATGCCAAGCTATGTATAGTATTCCAGAATATCTTCTGCGGTCATTAGTCGGAATTCAGTCCATCAGCATCTCCCTCAGCAACTGGCCCATGTGCCTAACCTCATCTCTGCACTGGTACTTTAAATCTCTGTATCATAAATGCTGTCTTATGGGGGGCTCCTGTTTTCCTACAAAAAGAAGCAAACAATGGCCCTCTACCGAAGCAGAAGGAAGAAAATGCTGCTTCTCTCTTCTTCCTTCTAAGAAGAATCTCCACGAGATCATTTCCCCTGCAGCCGCAATTACATGTGCACCACAGAAGTGAAAGATTTTCTTTCTCTGTCCTGTTAGTCTGAATTATGTCAAAAACAGAGACACGTGTAATCTTGCTTGGGGAATATGGCTATGCAGGAAGCTGTCATACTAAGAAGATGCATGACTGTTCTGGCTGTGAGATGACAGTTTGGCTTAAAAAGAAGGCTACCACTCGTTATGGATTGGGGTAAGCCTTGGAGGTGGACCGCAATTAAAACTGACCCAAAAAGGGATGGATTTGGAGAGGTTGGAGATGGAATTTGGTGACATTCTGGATCCCGATTTGTGATGGAGGGCAATGGCTGCTTAAGTGTGTGCCAAGCATTGCTGTCTGCCCGTACTCTTGATGAGCCAATCATCTAGATAGAGGCAGACGTGTCTGCCTCCTCTCCTTAAGTGGGCAGACACTATGGCTAAACATTCTATGAAAACTCTTGGAGCTGTAGTGACCCCAAAGGGTAGTACCTTGTACTGGTAGTGTTGTCCACTTACTATGAAGCAAAGGTAGATCCGATGAGCTGGGTGTATGGGAATGTGGAGTAGGTTCCTTCAGATCGAGGGGTGTCATGAAGTTGCCTTGCCGTTTGAGCGGAATAACATCCTGAAGAGGAGTTATAACGAAATGTTCCCACAGGATGCATCTGTTGAGGGGCCTAAGATCGAGGACTGGTCTTAAATAGCTGCTCTTTCTGGGGATCATAAAATACAGGAAGTATACTCCCTTACCTTGGTGTGTAAAGGTACTGGCTTTATAGCCCCCATGAGAAGGAGCAATTCAGCCTCTGCTTAAAGACGGAGGTGTTCCGCGTACACAGTTTGTGCACATGTTCGAATATTTGGGGGGGCTAAAATCAGTTCTGGAAGATAGCTGTGCAGTATTATGCTTAGAACCCAGAGGTCTGACGTGATTTCATCTAAATAAGGAAAATAAATCTCTGAAGTCTTCCCCTTACAGATGTAGAGTGGTCAGGGGGAAAAATGAGGCATGCCAGTTTTTGCATGGCAGAGCTTTCATTGTTGGGAGTGCCTCTCCCTTTCCCTCAGGTGAAACTGCCCCGTATGAGCTCCGTGAGTGAACACCCTGCCTGCCTGCCTGCCTGCTGGTGGTAAAACAGTTACTGGAGCTGGTATGATTGGGGGTGTTCCGGAGAAGTGGCTTTAGCTGCGCCCTTGTATTGATGCCTGTAAATTCTTTTTAACATTTGGTCCACTTGTGGAGCAAAAAGGTGTTCTCCATCAAAAGGCAGACTGAATGCTGCTGCACTTTCAATTTGAAACCAAAGGTACGGAGCCAGGAGTATTTGCGTAGACTGCCTGAACTTTTGTCCTCCTCTGCTGCGTCCAAAACCCAGCTTAACGTGGCACTGGAAAGAATTTAGTCTTTGAAGACCATCTCTTCACCACACTTTCTGTTCAGCAAGTTGTTTTTAGAGGCCTTCCATCTCCTCGCATTGTGTTATATCATACCTAGAGAGGAGGCCCACAGAGCTGACAATCTGCAAATGAGTGTCGGACCCCACCACCATCCTCTTTCCTGCAGAATATATCCCCTGCTCTCCTTATTTGGTGGAGGAGCATCCCCTGTGTCTTTTGCAGAAGGCAGTTTAAGGGCAGTGTGCACCACAAAGGAGTCTATACAGACATGAACCTCAACTGTATATGGGGTCTGAGGGAGAAGCCTTGTTCTTTTCCATTCTAAGGGAGCCCACTTGTGCCTTAACTGGATTTAAAAAAAATTCCAGTGATGGTTTGACCATCCCCTTTAGCACTGACAGGAACTGCACCGACTGTTCCGACCTGGATAAGGTTTCTATGAGTAAGTCCTTTTCCTCTGGAACACTATGCACATATTCTTTATGGAAGAGTGAAGCCCTTTGAATAACCCTGTGGTAGGTGACGGTCATTGGGGACAGCTGATCTGTTGGGGATAGATTCAAGTCTACATCCCCTGGTGGGTCTGTATCATAATCCTCCCACGGGTCATCCCCTGGATGAGGTTAGAAAGGTGCCTCATAGTCCTCAGCAGGGGAGTAAGGAATGGGGCTGCGAGTGTCAGAATAAGAATGTGGAGACCCTGCTGGGGAGAGGAAGATAATGTGGGAGTCACTTCCCATGGTGATAGTGGTGGGCAAGTAGGTGCAAGTTATGGAGGAGGGCTAGTGCCAGCATCCGTGAAGCGCTTAGGTTGTGGCGCACTGTCAGAAGGAATGGCAAATGCAGGCTTCTCCTCAAACAAGAGCATTATTTTCTTATGGATGGACTCCGAAGTCTTAGGAACCGTAACAGAGATTTTGCCTATTTGTGGATTAATATAAATGCGGGGCTACCTTTCATCCTTCCTGCAGTCTCTCTAGAATCGGCTTTGGCGTATCCTCAGAACCAGTAGCTGTTTGGTGTTTCAGAGCAGACGTGGCTTTTGAAGCAGCCAGCAATTTCAAAGCAGGGTTCAAGGTCGGGGCTTTCTTCTGGTATGAAGTGGGTGTCGGCCCAAGGGGTCTTTCAGCCTTGATGGCTGTTTGAATTTGTCGAAGCTAGAGGACCGATGGGGAGCGACAACTGTCAGAGTCCCTCTTCGAGTCCAAAGCCTTAGCTTGGGGCAGTCCGGAGCCCACAGGTTGAGGAGGAGCTGGTGGCGTCAGAATATTGTACGATGGGCTAGAAGCCTGTGCGCCTGGATGGGCAGTGCTCTGCCCAGGTGCGTACTTTGTTTGGATTTGTGTAAGGGGTGTAGGAAGTCGGGTTTCTGTTGCAGTACACCCCTCACTTTTTGCCTCATTTCTGATGCACTTTCAGTTGATGTGCCCTGGGTCCCTGCCAATCAGGGTCCCAGGGCCTGTGTTCTTTCCAAAAACGCACCTTTGTACCCCCAATTGGCACCTCTCTGGCCACATTTAAGTCCCTTGTAAAAGTACCAAGGCACTGTGAGCAGGGAAGGCCTCTAAGGGCTGCAGCACATATTGTGCCACCCTTAGAGGTCCTGTATCTTAACACACACTGCCATTGCAGGCTGTGTGTTTTGGTGCAGAGAAAAGTGATGGGTTGACATAGAAAACATATCTGTGTGCCATGCCTGCAACCCACTGCCTATGGTATAGGTAAGACACCCCTCTAGCTGGGTGCACTATACCATTGGTAAGGGTACAGTTGCATGAGCACTGTACCCCTATAGTGTTCAAGTCCATTCTTAGACAATGTAAGTGCAGAAAAGCCATAAAAGAGTCCATGGTCTACGAGTTTGTCATTACGTACTTCACTGCAACATATTGGCTTTACTGAATTCTGGGAAGTTTGGTAGCAAACTCCTCAGCATAATAAACCCACACTGATGCAAGTGTGGGATTTATTATACAATGCACAATGTACAATGCACTCAGAGGGCATCTCAGAGATGCCCCCTGAAAAACGACCAGCCTCTGGTGGGTTCCCTGACTGGTAAACACCAGCCTGCCACCACAAGACATGTTTCTGGACCCCTGGGGTGGGAGCCTTCACTTCCTGGGCCCAGAAACAAAGCCTTTCCTGGGCGGAGGTGGTCACACCTACCCCAGGTCAGGAAGAGCCATCTGTGACATGGGAGCTTCAAAGGCCTTGCTGCCTTTGTAACACAGCCCCCAGCCTCTCCTCCTATCAGGAACAGGCCCCCTTCCCGTCCACCCTCCTTTTCGGATGGAAGACAGGCAGGAAAAATTAGAACAGCCCAAAAGGTGTGCCCACCTCTGCCAACCCTACCCCTCAGGTGGAGGAGGCGAGGTAAAGCCCACTCTTCAGTGCCCGCCATCTTGCAGATAGCAGGCACTCTCCAATAAGTGTTAAGGATTGTGCCCACTCCCCTACGTGGGGTCCGCACACTAAGGGTGTAGTCACCCTAAGGTCAGTAGCCCACTGGCTACTGAAATTGAGACCTCTAAAACGCCTCCTAAATACAGTATTTAGGGGGCAGCCCTGAACCAAGAAGGCAGATTCTCGCAACCTACTAAGAAGAACGAAAGAAGACGACCAGCAGAGGAGACTGCATAAAAGAACTGAATTGGCCCCAGCCCTACCGGCCAGTCTGCAGTTTCCAAGATCCTGTGCCAAAAGTAATCTTTTCCTGCAGCCAACGACCTCCAGAAACTCTGGTCGGACTGACTGCCTTCAATAAAGACCGGATCCCCTGTGAACAGCAGCTCTGTTCAAAAGAATCTCCAAAGAAAGACTCCAACCCTGCGGAGGACAAAGAAACCAGACGCCTGGAACCACCACTGCACCCGACCCCTACGGCCAGAGTCAGCGAGGTCCCCCAGCGCTACAGAGTCCAAGTCCTCCATGGTTTGACCCCTTCAGGACTCCCCGACGTCGCCTGCAGCCTCTGCACGGAGCCCTCCCCAACTGCGAGTGACCCGGTAAGGTGAAATCCAACCTCAAAAGACACCCATGCATCCGGCCGCCCTGCGCCCTTGAGAAGAGGACCTGAGATGCACCTACATCCCTGAGCCCTCCAACTTACCTGCCCAGCTCTTGGTTCCTCCCGGAAGACTTGCTGGACCGAGCCTGCAGCCAAAATCCAAAACCGGCAATCAGGGCACCCAACGCCAAAACCACACCCTGCACACGGCCGCTCCTGAGCCGCTGTGAGTGCTAAATCGGACCACCCTTTTCCCTAAGCCCAAGTCTAGAAGTTTGCTTCCACAACCTTGTGGCCTGCTCGTGAGCAGCCATCAACCGGAGGCCCCATAACCCCCATTGGATAACATTGGACCTCAGCACTCTGCACCCGGCCGCCCTAGTGCCGCTGTGGGTCTTTGAGAGTGCATCCTTGACCCTGGGGAACCCTGGTTCTAACCCCAGAAAACTAACTCCCAAACCTAAGTACTTACCGTTAAGTCGATAACATTGTTTTCTCTCATAGGTCTGCATTGACTGCTTTCTTGTGAAAATGTGTGGAGTTGGTTTGTATGACACCTTAAGAAACTGCATATGTACAAAAACTGATTTACTTACCTTTCCTTTAGAAAATGTCCCAGTGTGATATCTAGACATATCACACTCAGTAGAGAAAGTAACTTAAAAAGTAATCTGAAAAGTAACTTGAAAAGTAACTGAAAAGTAACTGAAAAGTAATTTAAACTGCTTTACAAACAAATGACTTACCTGTAACCAACTCAATTGCATTCAACTGCATTCAAACTGTATTTGCCTACACTATTCTTGCAAAGAATTATAATACTTACCTGTACCAGGCTTGGCTTGGTTCTAGAAAATAAAATGTAACTAAATAATATTTTTATACAAACAAATCGGTCTGAGTTCAGTCTTCGAGTGTGTGAAATCATTTCTTGCCGGAGTGCGTACAATAAATGCTTAACACTACCCTCTGAAAGCCTTACTGCTCGCCCACACTACCACAAATTGAGAGTAAGATATTATCTACTTTAACCTCTGCCTACCTTTGGGGATCCACTGGACTCTGTGCACACTATACCTTATTTTGGTAAAGTATATACAGAGCCAGCTTCCTACAAGGGGTGATCAATACTCAATCGTTCCTGTTCATTTGGTCCGAGGTACTGTGGAAGAAGTGGATGGGGCCTAGTCTTCTCAGACCTCCTCGGGGTCCAACTCTTTGGATGGAAATGTCTTTGCACTTGTCTGGTTTACTGGCAGGCCATGCGTCTCAACAACCTCTTCCTGGGTCCCATCTCACAGAAGATGTTGGGCATGGTCTCAATAGATTTATGCTGCATGGTAAGGTGGGCTAGGCACCAATACCTTCTTTGTCTGAGGCTCTTTTTGCAGCAAAAAGCCAAGAAGAAAGTAATCTTGGTATCCCTGTGATCGGAGGACAGGCGCAAGTTGCTGACCGGGTTGGCGTTGGCCCTGGGGTATTTGAAGTGACACTGAGGACACTATTAGAAGGATGTGCATTCCATCACTCTTCATATCTCTCATTCTCCATGTTCAACTGGAAGGACGGAGCCTGTGCTACAACGGGGCATAGTCGCCCCAATGGTGGGGGAAACTAAGTTTGATGTTTCGGTGTGTTTTCTGAATCAACAATAAACGTCAGAAATGAAAGCATCTCTCCATGACTAGGATCAAAATTTCTACCGCAGGAGCACGGACGGTGAACTGTGATGTTTGGGAGCTTCGTTGGTAGGTGTCCCAAAAAAATTAACAATTGAGTCGGTGCACATGCGCATTTCCTCCTAAGAGAGAAGTCACAGTATATCTCATGATGCGAAATGATTTCTTATAAGAAAAACGTCTAAGCTCAACACTAGATGACAGGAATATGCAGAGCGTGGGTATTTACAGCCATGATGCTATGAACAAATGGGATTAAGATGCTTTCATGCACGGAGTCAAACTACTGAATGCTGAAGCCACAGAGAGGGTACATATTGAACACGGAGTATCTGATTTTAGAACACAGGGGCGTGGTACACAACAAGGTTGCCCATTATCCCCCATATTGTTTGCTTTGGCCATGGAGCTTCTGGTATGTAAGCTGCGGGAGGCCATAACACACTGGAGTGTTCAGGTGGGACAAACTAAGCACATTGTGTTGCTTTTTGCGAACAAGGCTTTGGTATAGTTGAAAGACCCAGATCAAGCCATCCCATACCTCCTTGCTAAACTAGAGAGTTTCAGTGGAATCTCGGGTAAGAAAAACTGGATTAATTCAAGACTATTTCCGTTACGCAATCTCAAGGACACAGAAATGTGGGCCCTGCTGGAGCTAGGAATACTGTGAGAGCTATAACACTTTCGATATCTGGGGACACAGGTGACACACAGAAGCTCAATACACGCTCAATATGGGGAGGGTACTAAGTGGGATAGAGCACTCCATGAAGGTTTGGAAGACATTATCTCTGTCGATTACAGAAAGAAGATCATGGACTAGGCCCTGCTAAATACCATATGCCTCGTGTCGTTTAGCTTGTTCCGGCAACTGGATAGACTGATGTGTTTTCTGGTATGGGCAAGAAAACGTAGTAGTGTCAACCTCGGAACCCTGAAATTGCTGCGATTGAAATCACAGCCAATGACTGGTATACCACTCTCAAACTCCACTGACCCAAACACAGCCTCCCTAAAGCCATTAAGAATTTCAACAACTAGATCACCTCCTGCATGGACTACCTGTCCCCCCTCACACACAGCAACAGAACAAGATCCAGTCCACAGGTCAGCTGGTACATGGAGGAACTCAGACTGCTGAGACAACACTGCAAACAACTTGAGAGCAAATGGAGAATGAGCCAGCACAATGTAAACAGAAGCACCTTCGAATCCACACTAAGACGCTACCACCAAACAATTTGGACCACCAAACGTACTGCTCTGGAGGATCGCATCAATGCCAGCACCAACAGAAGCATTGTGAAAGATTTCACCTCACCATCGGCCACCTCCAACTCTATAATCCCCTTGCAGGACCTCTGCAACAATCTCTCTCAATTCTTCAGCAACAAAATCACCGCCCCGCCATTTACAGAAATTCAGCCCACAACTGGGCTCAACAGACCTCACCAAACGCTTTCCCATCTTATCCGAAGAAGGATAAGTTACTTACCTGTAATCCTAGTTCTCTTCCAGGGGTATCCTCATCAAAGTCATAAGCACATGAATATTCATGCCCATGCGCGGGGACCCCGGAAACATATAAAACATATATGTGGAAAAACACATGTAGATATATATATATATATATATATATATAAATAAAACAATAAACACAATGCAGCCTTCCATACACTAAAAAGCTGAGCAATGTTGAAAGAATTTTCTTTGCACATATATACAATTCCAATAAAGCAGGGAGAAAGAAAACCCATTTGAAAACTGCTTTAATGCACAATAAAAATCATAATCCTGCAAAGAGGAATGAAAAAACATTGCCAGCCCATAGGCTGCATTGCAGAAAACATAAGTGTAGAAAGCTGAAAAGCTAACCCACAGAAACACATAGAATAAAACTGGCACCGTGCCTTCAAGGCAACCATGACCCCTAGCTTCCCATCATGCCTCAGGGGTGACAGTTAGGTCAGTTGTTCTTTGCGGAGACCCGAAGGCCAGGGCACAAAGAGAAGACATTTACCTTGATCATTTGCCCGGGTGGGTTGCTTATGACTTTGATAAGGATACCCCTGGAAGAGAACTAGGATTACAGGTAAGTAACTTATCCTTCTCTTCCAGGGGATCCTCATCAATAGTCATAAGCACATGAATACAGTAGCAAGCCCATCCCCTCTTCCTGCGGGCAAGTGACAAGCGTAAAATAAAGTAGACATTGTTAAAAAACATCAATGACTCCAATCAAGCTAGCATTGGAACAGATTCCTCAAGGAGGCTTGGCCTACTTGAGTATCCGCTCTGGAGTCAGAATCCAGACAGTAATGTCTAGTAAACTTGTGTACCGACTTCCAAGTTGCAGCCCTGCAAATCTCGGCCATCGGTACATTGTGTAAGAAAGCTACTGTAGCCGCCTTTCCCCTAGTAGAGTGAGCTTTAGGGGAGACCAACAGAGGCTTGTTCGCTAATTGGTAGGCCAATTTAATACAGGACACTATCCACCTCGAAATGGATCGTTTGGAGGCTGGAAAGCGTGTCCTAACAGAGCCATAGTTTACAAACAATTGGTCGGCCTTTCTAATGGATTTCGTTCCCTCCAAATAGAATTTGAGAACCCTCTTGAGGTCTAGTGAGCGAAGAGACCTTTCTGCTGGTGTAGCAGGATTGGGAAACAAAAGAGGAGAGAAATCGTCTGGTTGACATGGAAGTCAGACACCACCTTTGGTAGGAAAGAAGGGTGAGTTCTCAAGACCACCCTATTGTGATGGAAAATCGTATACGGTTCCTTAGAGCAGAGTGCCTGGATTTCACTCACTCTGCGTGCTGATGTGATAGCCACCAGAAAAGCTACTTTCGATGTAAGGTGCTGTAACGTGGCCTTATGAATGGGTTCGAAAGGAGGACCCATCAATTTGGACAAAACTAGATTCAACTCCCAAGGAGGAGAAGGAGGTCGGACAGGGGGATAAACCTTCTTCAACCCCTGAAGGAAATCCTTCACCACCTGAAGCTGAAAGAAGGAAGGTTGGTTAGGTGATTTTCTATAGGCTGTAATGGCCGCCAAATGAACTTTTATGGAAGTGTACTTCAAACCAGATTTGGCCAAGTAAAGCAGATACGGCAAGATTACCTCTTCTTGCCCGCTAGTCGGACTCCAACCATTACGCATACACCACAAGTAAAATCTTTTCCATTTAAAAGAGTAAGAGCTCCTTGTGGATGGTCTCTTTGACTCCCCAAAATGTCCAGACAGTCCTGAGGGAGATTCAAGTGTCCGTACTGTAGGACCACAGGAGCCATGCTGCCAAGCGCAGCGAGGGAAGGCTGGGGTGCAGAATCTTCCCGCCCATTTTGGTCAGAAGGTCCGGCCTGCACGGGAGCCTCCTGTGCGGATAGATCGAGAGTTGTAAAAGGTCCGGATACCACCATTGGCGAGGTCAGTCCGGTGCAATCAGGATCATCTTCATCCTGGATCGGATGAGCTTGGTCACCACCTTCGGGATGAGAGGAAGGGGCGGAAACGCGTATGCAAACGTCCCGGACCAGTCTATCAAAAGAGCATTCCCTCTCGTTCCTGGTCGGTAAAATCTGGACGCGAAGGCGTGGCATTTTCTGTTTAGATCGTCTGCAAAGAGGTCGATGGATGGAAGACCCCATTGATGAAAAATGTCTGCCACCACCTCGTCGTTGAGCACCCAGTCTTCTTGTTTTTCGAAGTGCCGACTGAGAGCGTCTGCTCGCACGTTCTGTTCTCCTGGCAGATGCACCGCCGTGATCGATAGGTTCCTGGCCAGCAGCCAGTGCCAGATCGCTTGCAATTCCAGTGACAGAGGGCGAGAGTGCGTTCCACCTTGTTTGTTTAAGTAATACATGGTGGTTGTGTTGTCCGTTTGTATCAGTATCGACTCTGACTGAATCGATGGATGGAATGCCTTGAGGGCCAAGTGAACCGCCCGCAGTTCTAACATGTTTATATAATAGGTCTGCTTCTTGTTCGACCATCTGGCCTGAGTCTGCAGTTGACCCAGGTGCGCCCCCCATCCCTGAAGAGACGCATCTGTGATCAGGGATTGTTTTGGGAGAGGTTGATGGAATGGGACTCCCACTAGAAGACTCTTTGGCTGAGTCCACCAGACAATGGACTTCTTCGCTGCTGAGAGAGGAGAATTCTGTCTTTCCAATGCCCTGAGGATTGGTCCCATTTGTCCTCCAGATCCTGCTGTATCGGTCTCATTCTCAATCTGGAGTTGGGTATGAGAAATATGCAAGAGGCCATCGACCCCAGTAGAGATGCCACTTGTCTTACTGATGGTTCATGTGCTTGAAGGATGATATTGCATTTGTTTCTCATTGATAACAGTCTCTCCTCCGAAGGAAACACTTTTCCTAGGTCGGAGTCCAGGGTGGAGCCCAGATAGTGGAGCGTTTGAGTGGGCTGTTTAACTGATTTTTCCATGTTCACATGAAGGCCCAAGCGGAGAAGTAGATCTAGGCAGGTGTGATAGTGGTTCTGCACCATGTGAGGAGATGACCCCTTCAACAGCCAGTCGTCCAGGTATGGATACACAAACAGGCCTTGGCGATGTAATGCTGCTGCCACCACTGCCATGCACTTCGTGAATACCCGTGGGGCAGATTTGAGGCCGAACGGTAAGACTCTGAACTGGTAATGCTTCGCGCCTACCATGAATCGCAGGAACTTGCGATGCCGTGGAGCAATTGGAATGTGGAAGTACGCATCTTGGAGATCCACCGAACACATCCAATCCCCTTTCTGCAGATGTGGAAATATTTGATGGAGCGCCAACATACGAAACTTCTCCTTTCGAATGATCTTGTTCAGAGATCGGAGATCTAGAATCGGTCTGAACTTGTTTGCTTGGTCTTTTTACGGTACAAGGAAATATCTGGAGTAGACTCCTTTTCCCCGTTGAGCAGGAGGGACCTCTTCTATGGCTAGTTTCTTCAGAAGAGTCGACACTTCCTGACGCAGCAAATCCAGGTGTTGAGGACGTGATCTTACTGGAGGAATGTCTCTTGGAGGCGCGCAGAAACGTAGCGCGTACCCATTGCACAGTATATTTAGCACCCACTGATCTTTGGTGATGCTGCGCCACTCTTTTATGCAATTTGAGATACTTCCTCCCACTGGTGTGTGCAACGGTGCTAGAGGAAGCGGAAACTCATTGCTTGCCTGGAGTTTTAGCTGTGGAGGAGGATTGCTGTTGATGTCCTCCTCTGCCTCTCGAGGAACGACGGCCTTGGTATTGAGATTTGGTTTGCTGCTTTTGCGACCATTGAGGGGTTTGAACCCTCTGATGGTAGTTCTTGCGGTTATAAGGCCTGTAGCGCTGCCTGAACTCCTTTTTCTTCTCTAGGCCAACGGCCTTCAGTGTATCCAACTCGGCCTTCATTCTGGCCATCTCCTCGTCGGTGTGCGATCCAAAAAGGGAGTTACCAGAGAACGGAAGATTTAAAATACGCTGCTGAGCTTCCGGTTTCAAAGCTGTTAGGCATAACCAGGAAGACCTCCGTGCGCATATTCCATGCGCATACGAGTGCGCAGCCAAAGAAGCTCCATCCGCTGCTGTGCGGATCACTTAATTGGCTACCAGCGCCCCTTCCTGGAGAATCTCTGCGAAATCTTGTCGATCCTCCTTTGGCAGTTTCTCTTTAAAACGCTCCAAAGAATCCCATACGGACCTGTCGTAACGGCCCAGCAGGGCAGCAGAGCTAGACACCTTCAGAGAAGATGCTGCAGAGCCGCAGGCCTTTCTCCCCCAAGAATCCTGAGCTCTACTCTCCTTGTCTGGAGGAACTGAGGAGGAAGAAGCAACCGCGTGCGTCTTCTTTGCTGCTGCGATTATAACCGAATCCGGTGGAGGATCTGATTTCAGAAATAAAGGATCTGATGCAGCAGGTTTGTATTTTTCTGGATCCGAGCCGGAGCTGCCTTAATTGAGGATGGGGTGAGAAAGATGTCCATTACTGGTTGAAGGAGACCAGGGACCAGAGGGAGCAATGGCCTAGTCGCAGACCGCTGATGGAGTCTCGAAAATGACTGATGTGGAGGTCTGAGGAGCCGACATATCTATGCTCAGCTTCTGCGCTCCTCTAGTAAGGACATCATGGAAGGTGTTAACATCGTCGATGGGCGACACTCTTGAGGGAGGGCTATCGGTAAGGGTAGGAGAGTAGTCCCTTTTGGAAGAGTGAGTCGAGGAAGACGACCAAGATGGCGTCCTTCTTTTATGATGAGCATGAGTTGGTCTATGCTCCGGCGATTTGCCTCGGTGATCCCTGGTCCGAGTAGTAGGAGACCTGTCCACCTCCTGCACCAGTCGTCGTAGTGGAGACCTGTGCAGTGGACTGGAATAGGCTGTAGGCCGCTGAGCTTGGCCGGAAGGTTTTTTCTGCCAGTGATGGATAGGCTGAAGCCATCTTGGCGAAAGATGAACCGAAGGAGATTTCTGCCTCCGTGGAGAGCCTCTTGGAGATCTTCTCGTCTGCTCTGGAGACTGAGCAGAAGAGCTTCCTGACGTTGAGAGCACCTGGGGAGAGCTCATAATTGAACGAGAGGACTCTCTGCGGTCTTTGGAGACTGATCGGCGTCTTGATGAACGATGTGACGTCGATGGGGAGTGTCTCGACGTCGACCGACTATGTGTCACCAGAACTGGTGAACCTTTAGAGAGGGATCTTTTCTTCGACGTCGACCTCTCCTTGTGTTTCGACGTTGAAAACTCCGATGTCGAACACCTGGACCTTACAGACTTCGCCCTCGCCGTTGAGCGTCTAGGAGAACCCAACAAAGTGCGAATCGACGGAGAAACCCTTCTCGACGTCGTGTCCTTAGGCCTCTCGGATCTCTGTCGACGCTGAGCGTCTAATGGAAGCCAGCGGAGCCGAGATCGGGGCACTTCTCGATGTCAATGGAGACCGCCGCCGTCTCGACGTCGAACGTCGCTTTGTATACTTGACATTAGATCTAGCCCTCGACGTTGAACGTCGCCTGGTTGACGACAACGGAGGAGACCGCTTGGACGTTGAATGCCTTGCCTCTGGTGACAACGAGGCACGACTCGACGTTGACTGCCGCCTGGTTGACGGCAACGGAGACGCCTGCTTCGACGCCGATCGCCGGTGCACTGGCGACGGCGGAGCATGTCTCAACGTCGACCGCCGTACCGACGGCGATCTATCCCTCGACGTTGGGCGAGCCCGCACCATCGGAGAACGACTCAGACGCCGGGTTGACGACGGCGGAGGATCCGACGTACCTGTAGTCTTCGACGACGACCGGTGTTTTCTCGACGGCGAGCCCGCCGCCGATGGTCTTTTCGTCGACGTTTTCGCTGCCGATGAAGGTATTTTTGGCGCCGAGCCCGACGCCGATGGAGAGCAGACTGGAACCTTACTTCTAGATGAAGATCTGGCTCCCTCTTTCCTCTTCTTCACCGGAGACCTGCCTCTTGAAGGTGTTTTCCCCTTCTCAGCCAGCCCATGGAGGCGAATCCTCTCTCTGTCCTTCAGAGTTCTATTGGACAAGGACTGAATGCTGGCAAGTCTTGGGAGCATGATCATTAGGAAGGCAAAGGATACAGACCGGATGGGAGACTGTTTTAGCCTTCTTTTTGCCACAGGAAGGGCAAGAGTCAAAAAGAGAGGGCATATTTGTGTGGAAAATTATGCTGAACTCTCTCAAAAATAGTAGAAAACTACTTTAACAGCAAAAAGATGTCGAAGTAAAAAGCTTTTGACAAAAAAATAAGTAGTAATTTCTGACAGAAATCAGAAAAAAACTGAGAGCTGAAGTTACCAGGGTCCTGACAGAAGGAGCCGGAAAGAACAACTGACCTAACTGTCACCCCTGAGGCATGATGGGAAGCTAGGTGTCATGGTTTCCTTAAAGGCACGGTGCCAGTTTTATTCTATGTGTTTCTGTGGGTTAGCTTTTCAGCTTTCTACACTTATGTTTTCTGCAATGCAGCCTATGGGCTGGCAATGTTTTTTCATTCCTCTTTGTAGGATTATGATTTCTATTGTGCATTAAAGCAGTTTTCAAATGGGTTTTCTTTCTCCCTGCTTTATTGGAATTGTATATATGTGCAAAGAAAATTCTTTCAACATTGCTCAGCTTTTTAGTGTATGGAAAGCTGCATTGTGTTTATTGCTTTATATATATATATATATATAGAGCTACATATATGTTTTTCCACATATATGTTTTTCCACATATATGTTTTATATGTTTCCGGGGTCCCCGCGCATGGGCGGGAATATTCATGTGCTTATGACTATTGATGAGGATCCCCTGGAAGAGAACAAATTCTTACAACATGGCCCGTCATCACCACAGAAGAAATTGCTGCCACCATGAAGTTCATCTACTGAGAGGCCTCACTGGACCATCTGCCCTCAACCACGCCTACTCCAGAGGACTTCAACCCATCAGTGTCACGCTCACACCCATTCTGAATGCCTCCGCCTCTATTGCGACCTTCCCAGATACTTGGAAACAATTAACTGCCCTCCCATTGCTGATGAAACGCTTGGCAGACCCTTCAATGCTGGACAACTACAGACCAATCTCCCAGTTACCATTCCCGGCCAAGATCTTAGCGCAAATCATAAACAGACAGCTATTCAAATACTTCAACAACCACCACCTGCTTGACACCACTCAGTCTGATTTCAGACCCAACCACAGCACAGAAACGGTCCTCATCGCCGCCACAGATAACATATGTATGACTTGAACAGAGGACACAGGGTGGCCCTCACCCTCCTGGACCTTTCCTCAGCACGTGACAGTCTACCATCCCATCTTCATCCAATGCCTACACAACATTGGAATCTAAGGACATGCATTCCGATGGATCTGCTCCTTCCAGACTGGAAGGACTCAGTCAGTCAGTCTGGTACCTTACACCTCTGCGGAGTTCCGCAAGGATCCTCCCTGAGCTCGAACCTCTTCAATGCATATATGATCCCTTATAGCCAGCATAATCCACTCCCACGATATCAACGTCCTCTCCTACTTCAAGGACATACAACTCAATCTCTCCCTCACGGAAAAGACACCCATTAAGTACTGGTTCAAGTTCAATTCCTGCGTGATTAAAATTCACTCACTGGATGAAGACCAACTGTCTAAAGCTGAACACCAACAAGACCGAAATCGTGATTTTGGGAAAGGTTTATCCCCGTGTGACTCCACCTTGGGGCCAACAGAGCTAGGACAGACACCGACCACCCACAGCAAGAACCTCGGGCTCGTCATCAACATTAAATTCAAGATGACCGCCCAAGCCAATGTTGGCACTACCTCCTGCTTCCATAACCTGAAGTTGCTGAAGAAGATTTTCAAATGACTCCCAGTCAGCACCCGGAAAACCATTACACACGGCCTGGTCACAAGCAAGCTGCACTATGGGAACACACTCTATGCAGGGATCAACAACAAAACTCCCCAGAAGACTGCAGACCATTCACAACTCAGCAGCCAGAATCACTCTCAACCTCTCACACTGAACTCCCATCACACCAGATCAGAAGGAGCTCCACTGGCTCCATACTCACAAATGAGCACATTTCAAACTCCTCACCCACACTTTAAAGGCACTACATAACTCTGTCCCAGTATACCTCAACAATCGCATCGGCTTTGACAAACCTTTCAGACACTTCTGCTCATCTGGACTCCTACTTGCACAAATCCCATGCATACGGAAAACCAGATTGGGCAGTCATGCCTTCGCCTAGATCGCTCCTGAAGCATGAAACGACCTGCCCCTACACATAAGAGCCTCATCTTCACTTCTTGAATTCCGCAAGAATCTGAAGACTTGGCTTTTTGAGTAGTCCCACCACGCCTTTTTTGTATTATGCAGCTACTGAGCTGCAGCAAGCAGTGCAGTGGTTTGATGAAGGCGACAAATAGAGGGGTGGGAGGGGGAGTTCCTGACGAGGACACATCCTCCTGAATGCCTTGCCTGAGGCCTTCGTGTTAGAGAACAAAGCACTAAAAGATATCCGAATATGTGAGTATATAGTGGGGACGGGTCTGGGAGAAGGTGGTCAAATCGACCCTTAAGAAGCACCAATTTGCTGCTGAGATTCCTTTATAGTCCATTAAGCCTAGAGACATAACACAAGAGAGGTCCATGGAACAATGGTGAGAAAGGGTTTGTCCTGGGTGGGATTTATTCCTAAACTATAGCTTTCTTACCTTTGATCAGGCACATAAAACTTTTGGAGTGGGCCCTGGTCAACTCATCCAGTATGCCAGACTGGCACCTACCACTAGAGAAGTTTGAAGCAAATTACCAGAGCTGGCCCCAGAAACAAATATAAGGAACTGAATACTAAATTTGGAAAGGAAAGGGGAGTCATTTTGAATATCTACCTAGCACTAACACCAGATAGGAAATTATATAATTAACATTCAATGGAAAAGTAGACACAGGCCGGCCCAGACCGCTTGACAGACTGACTGGAGAAAAGTCTGAACAAATCAAACATATTTATCCCAATGTACAGTTTAAGCGGATTCATTTTCACTACATACATATGTTAGCTTGAAAGAGTGAGAATTAATTTATACAGATAAGGCATCTCCTTACGGGAGGTGTGGATCAACAGAATAGGACTTCACTCACATGGTGTGGGATTGAGCCCAAGTGGTTGACTTTGGAGATTGAGTGGTGGAGAGTCTCCGGGCAGTGACTAGAGACAGTGCCAACAAGAACTATAAAGCAATGTTTGTTAGGAATATTTCCCACAAAGAAGGATTACAAAATGAAAATAAGGCTTGCATTATTGGGCACAGCTTCAGGTAAAAGGTGAATATTGGGTCAGCCAGAGCGCCCCGAAATTTGATCAGAGGAAAAGAGACTTGCTGCAATGGGCTATAGCCAGGGCCACTGAAATGTGATTCTGCGGCCACAGCATTTTGCACAGAATTTTGGATTTGCTGCATAATCTGCAAATTTTAATAAAAATCATCTCCTGGACCTCATGAAGTCGCCTGCAGCCTCTAAACAAAGGGTCCCCTTGACCACAACCAGTTCCAACAAAGAAAATCTGACACCAAAAGGTACCCCTGCATCCTCAGCCCCCGGCCTTGGGGAGCCCAACTGACTGAGCCCAGACCTTACCCTGCATCTCAACTTACCTGTCCAGCCGGTGATCACCTTCATCCAACCTCCTGGCCTGAGCCTGCAGCCTTTTTTTGCGACCGAGATCTTCCATTCGTTTGTATTGGGTGCCTGACGACAATTTGCACTCTGCACCTGGCCTCCCATGCACCGCTGGTGGTGTTGCTTTGGTGCTGCCTCGTGGCCCCCCCTGTGCTCACCTTAACCCCCAGGCCTGTGCCCTTAAACCGTGGGTACCTACCTGCAACCAGCACCTCTTGTGGGTGCCCCCAGTCTCCACTGACTAACATTGGGCCCAGTGACCTCTGCACCCGACCGCCCCAGTGCTGCTGGTGGTGCAGTACCTACCTTAAACTGAACCTTGCCCAGTGTTGGTCCAAATCCCTGAAGACTGGAAGTATAAGTTGTGTACTTACCTGTTAATGCATATACCGGTTTTCCTCCCATAGGATTGCATTGCATTTTCTCCTATTGCATTTAAAAGTCTACCTTTTACAACTGCTAAGTTCTACTGTTTCTGGTTGACAATACAAAAGCATTTCTATTAATGTAAAGCATTCTTATTGCCTTGCAAAACAATTCCTACTGCATCTTGAAAAGTATTACTGCTATTCTTGAAACGGTTACTTAACTGCAACTGAGTTCCTCCTGGTTCTAAAAATAAAATAACAAAGTAATAGCTTTTTATACAAAACAATCAGCCTTGGATTCAGTTTGAGTGTGTGTAATCATTTCTTGCCTGAGTGTGTACTACAAATGCTTAACACAGCCCTCTGATAAGCCTAACTGCTCGACCACACTACCACAAATAGAGCTTTTAGTATTATCTACATAAGCCTCTGTACGCCTCTGTGGATCCATTGGACTGTGTGCACACTATACCCTACTTTGGCATAGTATATACAGAGTCATCTTCCTACAGGGGCCAGATGTAGGAATTCTACACAGGTGGAAAATGGCCCGCACAAGAAAAAACATTGCATATAAACTGCCTGGAACTACTGGTGGAAACGTCTGCAGTAAAGTGCTGGGCCAAGGGCAAGGCCCACTGTTGTGTCCTATTCAAAATGTACAACTTGGCGGTGCTTCAGTATATCAACCATCTAAGGAGGATGAGGTTTAAGGCCCTCTCGGAAATTAGCAAACAGCTTCTGAGATTATGGTCTATAGAACCAGATTTCAGTGACAGAGGAACACCTTCCAGGGACCTCCAACCAGGTGGTGGACCGGAACTTGTGTCACTTTCAGGACGTGAGCCTATGGAAATTAGATCGGGCAGTATTTCAGGTGATCCAGATCAGATGGGGCCAGTTCACGATAGATCTCTTTGCATCGGCCTGGCCTTTTGACCTAATAGGTACCCTAGCTGGATGCCAGTTCCAAATACAGCAGCAAAAGATGCCTTCCTTCAAAAAGTTGAAAGTGGGCTACGCATTCCCCCCTTTCTTCATGGCAGTACAATGTTTGGTGCAGGTGCGGCGGCTGTAAGCGAGCATGGTAGTGGTAACTGAGATTTTGAAGATCTCAAGTCCGGTATCTGGTTCCGATTGAACTTTTTGGGGATTCTCCAATCAATCTACTTCTATTTCCAGATCTTTTCTGGGATCCATCCAGGAACCAACGTCACCTGGTTCTGGGGGCAGTCTGCAGCTTATGGCATGGAGGATTACCGGTTTATGATGTAAAATCCCAGGCCTTTCGAAACAAGCTATGAACCTGCTCTCTAGAGCATTGACAGAAGGGCTCATCAAGAGATTAAAATCAGCTTGGTCAAGATGGATGGGTTGGTGCAAAAAGAGGAACAAGGATCCTGCTGGGACAGAAGTTGTTCATATCCTAAACTTTTTTTGCCTCTTTAGCTTTGGAGGGCACGGCGTATAGGTTGGTCAATACCTTCAAGATCGGCTATCTTGAGTGCTATGCTCACATTGGGAACCATCTGGGGGGTGAACACCCTTTAGTCATGAAACTGCTTAGAGGTATCCGGCTGTTTCTTCCCCTGGAACCGAGTTATTCTCTTTTGTGCGATTTGAACAGAGTACGCAACCATTTTCTCTCATGGCCAAATAATAAGAAATATGTTACTTACCATGTAAGCAACTATTCGTAGCATGTATTGCCATAGATTCATATGCATATCATACTCCTGCCATCTAGTGCTGGGCTCGGACGTTTGCAACTTGTATTTCTTCGAAGAAGTTCTTCAAGTCACAAGTTATAGTCACTACTTCTATAGTCTGTGTTGTGCATGATCATAGGCTCCTTTGTTAGATTGTTTTTAGCTTATCAGGTGAGCCTAGGATAGGAGCAATATATAAATAGAAAAGATGAGCATGACAGTAAAGATGGGGAGAAGGTAAAATAATAATAAAGAAGTAAATATGTCAACAAGTGGCTTCCGGTAGGAGGGTGAGTGCATATGAATCTATGGCACTAGGCACTACAAATAGATGCTTACATAGTAAGTAACATATTCCATTCGTAGCATGTGTTGGCAGTAGATACATATGCTAAAGCATCGAATGTAAAGCAGTACTCCCCAAAATCGGTGATTAGCTAGTGGTTGACACAGAGGTTTGAAAAAGTGTTCGTACTTAAGTTTGGCCCACTCTAGCCTGTTGATTAGCTAAGACATCAACACAATAGTGTTTTGTGAATGTATGCGGGTTATTCCATGTAGCTGCTTTACAAATATCCGCTAGTGGCATGTTATCTAAAAAAAGCCATTAAGGTTCCTTTTTTACATGTGAAGTGAGCTCTTCGAGTTATAGACAATGTTTTCTTTGCTTTTAGGATTAGTGTGAGGGACGTTTGTGTTGGCTTTTGAAGCACGAACAGAATGAGTGGGAAAAGCATAAGCAAGTATCCCCGACTAGCTGATCTATAGGGAAATGCCTTTGAATTTGGGGTGAGGAAAGCTTGAGGTGAACCTTTGGCATTTTGCATTCTGTTGTGTTGCAAATAGGCCTGGGGTTCCCCACCGTTTGAGTATGAGTGGAGAAGTGTTTTGTCGATTTACCACTCGTGTACATGCTGATGTGTTCTGTTGAGCATATCTGCTTAGTCGTTGTCCACTTCTGGTAGGTATTCTGCTAGGAGGTGGATTTTTTTGGGGGGGGATAAAAAAATTTATTGAGATTTTACAAGCGACAAACCGAACATAGCACCACTGTTAACCATTTACGTAACTTACCCCCATCAGGGCAGGCCCGGATAAAATCTAGCTTGTTCCCCAGCAACCAACCCCCCCACCCTCCCCCCCCCCCACCACCAAACGTCAATGACCGATCGTGTTGAATAAGTCTAAGCACTTGCCCCATATTCGCCCGTGTTTGGCATGACAGCCTCGTGACTCAAACTGTTTTTTCTTGGATGGCACACCAA
The DNA here is from genome assembly GCA_963921515.1 of Calotriton arnoldi. NCBI lineage: Eukaryota > Metazoa > Chordata > Amphibia > Caudata > Salamandridae > Calotriton > Calotriton arnoldi. The sequence continues at coordinate 1,489,662 of CAWUFW010000828.1, forward strand.
TACACTCCCTTGCGCCATTTTGTGAGAGAGGGAGCCGCTGAGTCCTTTCACGCCGCTGCAATGTCTCTTTTGGATACCAATGAGGCTGTCCCCAGGAGTAACTTATCGGTACGGGGACCGTCCAACCCATCCATCATCCCCAGGAGAAGGGCAAGAGGACTAAGGGGGACCTCCCAACCCATTATGTCACTCAGTTCTGCTATGATCGACCTCCAATATTTGGAGAGGATGACGCAAGACCAGAACATATGATAAAAATCAGCTGGTTCTACCTCACAGCGTGGGAATTTAGGGGATGGGATGAAGCCCGCTTTATAAAGCCTCACAGGGGTAAGATATGCACAGTGGAGATAGTAAATTTGAATGAGCCGGAGCCTGGTCGATATGGTTAGTAACCTGGGGGCCATCAATGCATCTCTCAAGTCTTCCTCCTCTAAGGGGCCAACCCATTGTTCCCATCAGGCCCTAAGGGAATCTAGTGTGGATGGAGTGTTGTTTATGAGTGAGCGGTAGATTGGGGATATTCCTCCCTTCCCCAGGTTCCCCATGAGGAGTTTAGGTTCCATAGGACTAAATTCTGGTAGTACCGTGTGGTCGGGAATGTGGACGGCAAGGGCGTGTCGCAATTGGAGGTATTGTAAAACTGGGTGGGTTGCAGGGAATGTTTGCTGCAGCTCTTGGAAGGAGAACAGGTGCTCACCCTTCCACACATTTCCCAAGGAAGGGACCCCGATCAGATCCCATTTCAGAATTCCTGCTAATGTCCCAACCTCCCGCAGCCAGGTGCCTTGCCAAAGGGGCGTCTGCAGTGTAAGTTTTCAGTCCCATTGAGTGTGTCGCAACGCGGATCGCCATGCAAGGAGGGCTGTACGGGTGACTGATGGTAAAGTGTGCGGGATTGGTGCCCCATATAACATGGCTTGGACCCATGGGAATCCGAGGCTTTCTAATTCTAACCGACAGGCCGGATCGGACAATCTGCCATTGAACCAGTCATGGATCACGAGGAGGCGGGTGGCCAGGTAGTATAAAAAGGGGTTCGTCATTCCCATTTCCCCATCGTATGAGGGTCGTTGACAATGTGTAAGGGCCAGCCGTTGTCTCGAGCCACCCCATAGGAAAGTCGTGGTTACTCCATCGAGTCTACGGAACTAGCTGCGAGGGAGGTGAAGTGGGAGAATCTGGAGTACATATAGGAGGCGAGGCAGAACCATCATTTTGAACATGGCGATCATACCAAGGGGGTTAAGCGGGAGGGATTGCAAACGCCGGAGGTCGTCTTTTGTACGTTTGAGTAGCGGATCGACATTAAGGGTCTTGGTCAGCTCTGGGAGAAGGGCCACCCATATGCCGAGATATTTAAAAGAAAGCCTCCATAAGGGAATGCTTGTTTGCCAGTCCACACACTCTCGTGAGACATGTAGGGGCACTAGATTAGATTTAGCCGGGTTAAGACGTAGGCCTGACGCTCCCCCGAAGGATTGGAGAATCTGGAGGCACCTCGGTCCAGATTGGGCCAGATCAGCCAGAAAGAGGAGGACATCTGCATACAGGGCAATCCGGTTTTCGTGGGAGCCGTGCCAGCGTCACCCCTGTATCTGCTCATCTGCACGTATTATACAGACCAGAGGCTTTATCGCTAGAGCAAATAGGAGAGGGGTGACAGGGCACCCCTGTCGGGTACCCTCCTGATGGGAAAGGCGTTTGAGAACACCCCGTTTACGAGAACCCTGGCTGCCGGGTTATAGTACAGGACCCCCACCTGTTTACGATGAGGACCGAAGCCCGCCTTCTCCAGCACACTCCCCAAGTAGCTCCAGTCAACTGTGTCAAAGGCCTTTTCAAAGTCAAGTAGCACTAAGGCTAAGTATGGAGTGAGAAGATGGCGGTGAGTGAGAAGATGGCGGTGAGTGAGGGCCACATGGAGGCGTCTCAAACAGTGCCGCGTGCTACGACACGGCATGAAGCCACATTAATTGGGGTGTATGAGAGTGTGTATCACTCGGTTCAGCCGGGTGGCCAAGATCGTAGCGTAAATTTTAATATCAGTGTTAATTAGCGAAATTGGGCGGTAGTTAGAGCATGAGGCGGGGGGGGGGTTCCATTGAGGGTATGAACAAGATGGTGGCTGTGTCTGCGTCAGGGGGAAAGGTGCCTCTCTCCAACACCTCATCAAACAGGGTGTGGAGCTGTGGGATCACAATTTCCCGCAACGCTGCATAGTATTCTGCTGGAAGCCCGTCCGGCCAAGGGGTCTTGCGGGTAGCCAGTGCCAAGATCGCTTCTCCGATTTCCTCACAAGTAATCGGCTCTTCTAGGGCCCTCGCATCCCTTTCTGGGAGTTGCGGAAGGGGAACATTTTGCAGGAAGAGGGAGCCGGCGGTTGACGTACGCAGGCGGTCTGCTGTGTAAAGCCCTGCATAGTAGTTCGCGAAGGTCTGCGCAATGTCAGCAGGGGTGCGGAGGACCTACCCATGAGGGTTTCGAATCTCAGGGACTATGCGGTTGGGAAGGGGATGAGTAGCAAGCCAATGGAGTAATTTGCCGTTTTTGTCTCCCCAACCATAAACCCGGGCCACCGATGATCGCCAGATCATCTTGGCAGATTCAAGAGAGATAGTCCTGATCTCTTCTTGCACTAAGTGAAGTTGTCGGCGATCTGCCTCCACGTTCGCCGTGATCACTGCCCTTTCCAGGCGGAGGGCCCTGGCCTCAAGCTGGGAGAGATGACGGTCCTGGGCCTGTCGTCTGTGTCTGAGAAACCCTTTGGCGTACCAGCAGATTGTGGCCTTCCCCGCCTCCCAGAGTGTACCCTGGAGTTGGACTGTGCCCTCGTTAGTGTGGAAGTAGTGTTTCAGTTCTCCCTCAATCGCTCGCTTATACTCTTGGTCCTGAAGGAACCATGCATTCAACCTCCATATTGGACGTACAGCGCCCGAGGGGGCCCCTATCTGCAGGAGGAGCGGGGAGTGGTCTGATACGCCTTGTGCCAGGATCTGGACCTCTGTAATTGACCTGCAGTCTGGGGGAGGGGGCAATGAAGATGAGGTCAATGCGGGAGTGGGTATGATGTGTGGCCGAAGTGTGTGTGTATTGTAGTGCTCTGGGGTGCCAGGTTCGCCAGACGTTGCAGAGGCCCAGTTTGGTGGACCAATCTCTGAGACGTTTAGCCGATACTTTTCTATGGGAGGATGGTGGGCCCATGGCATCTTTGGCTGGTATGGGGACAGCATTGAAGTCTCCTCCAAACACAGTCAAGCCTTGGGGGAGGGAGGATATCGTCCCCACCGTTGCATGGAGGGTGGAGTCTAGATTTGCCGGTGGAGCATATATTGACATCAGGTTGATGAGTGCATCCCAGAGGGTACCTGCGAGGGTGACAAAATGGCCCTGAGGGTCGCTTACCGTGCGGGCCGGTGCGAAGGGGAGGGAGCGTCTCAGTAGGATCGCCGTACCGCGAGCCCCTCTGGCGAACCCTCAGTGCCACACCCTGTCGAATCCCTGAGGCGCCAAAAAGGGCACCGATTCCCCATCAGGTGCGTCTCTTGCAATAAAAGGACATCTGGGTGAACCCTCCGTGCATATTTTAAAATCGCAGTCCGTTTAATTTTATCTAAGAGTCCATTTACGTTCCATGAGAGGACTCTAAGGTGTTCACCCCCGCTATAGGGTCGTGGCATTACGGTTGGGTTGTGATGTCTGTGGCCAGAGGTCTGGGGCGCTCAGCTGTTCCCAAGGGTTAGGCCTTACGGGCGGCTGAGGGCACTGAACTGTATCCCTCGGACTGTACAGGGAAACCTCGTAGATATTGTACACAGTGTCGCAGATTAACACAAACCAAAGCAAAAGCAGGGAGAACAGTTCCTACCCCGAATCCCAACCCACGCCCACTCTCCATACTTCCCCAATTGAAGAATCTGTCGCCCAGTAAACAGAGACTAAAAGTGTAAGGAAATTAACTAAGGTAGCGTGGTGTAGGTCGATGCGTTGGGCCACTCTACAATTAAGGATTCACGTTCCTCCAGTTTGTCATTAGTACTATTGATACTTAAGTTCAAATATGAGGGCTGGGTGAAAGGTCGGTGTCCTCAGAGCTTGGCCCTGGAGAGTCCATGGAGCGCAGCTCGGGTGTCGGGTCGGGTCCCTCAGCGTTCCCCCACATTCTCACCGGTTCTTGAGACCTCGATGATCTGCTCCTCTCTCGAGGGGATCCTGCAGGCGAGGCAGAGTTCGTACCACGGGCATTGCGCCTTCTACGGGACCCAGTGCGCCTTGCACGGGCGCCCACCATTGCGCCCGCCCGGGGTCCCTTCTGGGGCTCGGATTGAATGTTGCCCGTGGGCGGACTGGGCGTTCCTCTGTCCCCCAGGTCCACGCTGCCTCCGGTGTATCGAAGAAGTGTGTCTTGTTCTGGAATATCACCTTGAGGTGGGCAGGGAAGAGGAGTCTGTATTGCAGGTTGAGGGCCCGCAATTTCTGCTTCACCTGGGTGTATGATCATCTCTGGGCTTGCACTTCCTTTGTGTAATTGGGGAAGATCATAATCTTGGCGCTGTTGTGTAACAACTCTGATAGGAAGCGGGCTTCCAGCAGAACGGCGTCGCGATCCCTAAAATTCAGGATCCTTGCTATTATTGGCCGGTGTCGTGCTCCCGGCGGCAGTTTGGGCGCGAGCGCCCGGTGAGCCCTCTCTACCACAAACCATGTTGACAGGGCGTTCGGGGGCATCCAGGATTTAATCCAGTTTTCGATGTAGGTGTTCATTTGCAAGGGTTCTGGTCCCCTCGGGAAGACCCACCAGGCGCAGATTATTTCGACGCAATCTGTTTTCAGCATCCTCGGCACGCCTGTTAAGATCAGCCGTGTGAGGTAGGAGCTGCTTTACTTGCGTCTTCAGGGTGGAGACATCATCCAAGACTTCATAGATGCAGGATTCAGTTTCGGTGATGTAACCAGTTGCGTTACAGAGGTCCTGCCGAATGAGGGCCATGTCTACTCGTACCTTCCCGATCTTTGCCTCCATTGACTCTTGACAGGCCATGATGGCCTGCAGGATGGTGGCCAAATCCCCATCAGAGTGGGCTGTCGCAGGAGGTGTTGACTCTCCATATCCAGGACCATTGATTGCATATTGCTCCATTCGGGTCTTAGTCGACGAGGGTTTAGCTCCCCTGTCCTTCCCCATGGTTGGTTGGTCTCACCAAGAGGGTGGCCTGATCCCGTCACGCCTTCAGCGATTAGGCTTCGGAGACGGTCAGTTTGGCTGTGCAGGGTGATCTCGCGGACTCAGTGGGGACTCTGCGGGCTATTGAGGCTGGGGCGCCTGTGTCATTGAGTCTACTCGCTCAGGTCTCCTGCTAGGCTTGGGATGCAAGGGATAGGAAAGTCTGGCAGTTCTCCCTTGGTGGTAAGCTGGCCCGTGCAAGCTCTCGTACGCGCTGGGGTGGAAACCTGGGGCCCGGGAGGGCTCCACGGGACTACCCGGGGCCTCAGTGCCCCCAAGTTGTTGTCGCTGTTGTGGGTGCCCGCTGGTGGCCTAGTAGTGCTGTCCTCATCAACTTTGGGCCTTCAGTTCTGGGCAGCCATCTGCAAGTTGGGAAGTGCCAGGCATCACACTCATCTGCCATCTCTGGAGGGCCAATGTGACCTCCATCCGCCCAACAATGTCACACCCCCTGGGGCGGCCATTGCTTGGGTGCAGTGCCACTCTGAAGTCAGAGCGGGTACCGGTGGGCCTGGTGTTATTTCAGGCCCAGTCTCTCCCTCCGTGCAAGACTCTGTACGTTGGAGGCGGGGCCATCTTGCGGGCGAACGAAAGTTCCAGCCGGTCGCGGGTTGAGTTACATCTGCTCTCTCATCCCGACCCCCATGGAGTCAGAGCCCGCTGTCCCAGGGCCCGGTCTAAGTCTCCAGCTGCTCCAGGCATCCCCTCACTTGAGGATCAGGCAGGCAGCATGTCGAAGCCCGCAGCTGTGTCCTGTCGATCGCAGGCTGAGAGCCACGAACGGGCTCCGCAGCCCCCGCGGGACCCGGACAGCAGGTCTCAGCCCCACGGGCCGCCCCAGTCATCAGTAACACCAGCTCGCCCCCGGGAGGCAAGGGGTCGGGGGAGGCAGGGTCAGAGTTTAGGGGGCACCCACCGCAGGGCCCCGGGGCACACCTGTGACTGACAGCGGATTAGGCCACGTCCCGCACCATCTTTGCGCTCTCCCGAGGAGCCCTGCCGATCGCAGGTCGGTTACCTCTAGTTAATCCACCCGCCAGGAGCAGCTCACCAGCCAGGGATCGTCACCGTCCCTAGGGACATTGCAGCGGAACGCTTCTCTTCCCCAGACGCCGCCTCCTCACCCTGCGTGGCGTCGTGGGCCTCACCAGGCCGCCTCAGCTGTAGGCCCTCGCTCCGATTGCCGAGTGACCCCAAGCGACCAGGGGCCAGGTGCGGGACAGTATCGATCCCTACCGATCGCGGGGCATGCCGCAACCGCGCCACCAATAGCGGGTCCAGAGAAGGCAGGATTCGGCACCGGGGGACTGCCGCCAGTTTGCGGTCCCCCAGATGATTCACCGCCCCAGGGCCCAGATCTCTCGCCAGCCACCAATCTGCCCGGGGCACCCCGCCGGTAGCGGGCCGGGTATGTCTTATGGCTGCTCCTCCCGGATCGCTGGGGGCCACCGCTGACTCCGGGGGCAGCGCAGGAGTCCCACCGCCTCTTTCAGGGTCCCCTCCTCACCTCGTATGACTGCGTAGGTTCAAGGGCGGCCGCCATCTCAGGCATCGTGGCTCCTCCAGGTTCATGAAGCCACTGTAGGTAGCGATGTGGGGGGAATCTCGTGCCTCCAACGGTCAGTCAGTAGGGTATGCAGCGTAGTCTGTGCTGATGCAATGGTCTTCACTGGATTCAGAGAGCCGGCCTCCGGGGATTAGGCCTGGCCACCGCCATTTTGGCCCGAGCCGGGCTGCTCCTCGGGTCGTCGCCGCCAGCTTCCCCAGTCTCCCCAGGCGTTATTTGCCTCAGGACTGCAGCAGGGGAGGGTGCCTCAAGGCTAGAGGTGCCCTAGTTGAAGGAATGCCACTGGAGGAGTGTCAGGATGAAGACGGATCTTAGAGGGGTCCGGAGCACTCAGAGTGAGACCGCCATCTTCGCTCGCCAAGCCACGCCCCTAGGAAGTGGATTTTATGATGTAAGGGAGCCCAGAACAGACCTTTCTTTGCCTTTTTGCACAGTTCGTGATGTTTTTATTCCAAATGGGATTCCTGCCCTGAACTTTGTTATTTTGCACAGCTATTTCCTCATCCTATTGGAGTCTTCAACAGCGTGGGCTAAGGACTACAACCCCCACGCAGCAACGCGCCGCGCAGGCCAGTGTGTCATCACCCGCATCATCACCCAGTGCCAAAGGGGTGTATTTAACTCGGCTGGGGCTCACGCAGCGCGGGACGCGCGTGGGCGAAGCCCGGGCCAAGGACGGGCCCGTCTGCGACCGGTCGGGGCCGGGCCGGAGCACCCATCTAACATTGGGCCCAGCGGTGAGACTTTGTGTTATTCTTAAGATCATCGCTAGGGAATACCAAATTGTCGAAACGATAAGTTGCACTGACATAGTTTCTACCACTATTCCGGAGTAGTTGATCGGAAAGCATTGAGTGATGAGTAAGGGAAAGAAATTAGTAGGGAAGGGGGTTGTGGGTACGTTAGATGCTTTTCTGACGAGAGCAGAATCTGCACTAATACACGAAATAGAGTTGACCGAGCGGCGACTTTCGCTGGACCCCCTGGTAAGGATAACCCAAGCACCCCTGTCAGACATAGATGCAAATGACTCCGCCACTATGATGGCACAGAATAGGGAAACGTCATTAATCCACGTATCTTTGGATTCAATTCCCACGGTAGTCAATGCTCTGGATGGCAGTTTAGGACAGAAGTTTCCTAGTGCGGAAAAGCAAACAACTGTAAGGACACGGGGACAGAAGTCTAAAGCTAGCCAGGTTAGACCACAACAACCACCCGCCAAGAAAAGAAAAGGACAGGCGTAGCTAGACAGGCAAATATTGGGGGCAAAAATCAAACAATTGTTCCTATAGTGGCCCCCCCGCAGATAATTTCTCAGTCAGGGGAGACTAATGCCCCAATTAATATCACCCGTGATGTAAATGTTGGAGAGCTTTGTATTAAAATAAGGGAAATTTTTACTGACTTATTGATGCCTGTCCTTAACAAGCTGGATAATATGGAGGGCCGGCTACTTAACATAGAGAAGCGATTGAATTCCCAGACAATTACAACGAGTGTGAGTAGTAATATCCCTTCAGACAATAATGCCCACCAGTTGGTAGGTGCTCAAACCCCTGTATGTCAGGCGAGTGGGTCTAGGGTTATATATGATAAAAACCAATCACACAGGGCGGTTCACACAAACTGCCACAAATACTTCAGAGCGACCTTTATATCCGGGAAGGGTGAGAGAGGGAGGACCTAGTGCATTTACAGAGAGAGCATAATGGATATGATTTTCAAGGCCGACATGTTGGTACAAGAGGTCAAGGAGATAAAATTAATACCTCTTCAAGTTTGCAATATCCTTCGCGGCCTTTACCAAATACCCTACATTTACCTCCAGATGCAACACCTATAACTGTGATACTGGTTAATATTCCGCCACTTCCACCTGGAGAAATAGAAAATTGGTCGGCTTTAAGAAATAAGGCTCTACATTTTTTATCAGGGAAAACGGGAATTTATAATAGCCTTTTTCGAATTTAGAATGGCCCGCCGTATTGCTTGGGTAGGCCATTCTAATAAAACCCTGATTGGTGATTGTATAGTGTTGTCTTTCTCTTCCCCACAACTGGTCCGAAACATAATGGAAAGAGTAGGTAATTGGCCAGTAAGGAGTAAGGGGATTAGTGTGGTTCCGTTGGGTTTCTTTTATCATCCTCCTAAACCAGCATGGTCTTATAGAGATGAGGCACTTTTAAATGTTCCTCTGTCAAATATATATACTGTACCTACTTCTAATCATTTTGAGCCTCTGAACAATTTGGAGGAGATAGATTGACTGTGTAATGTATCCACCTTGAGTTTAGGAGGAGAAGTTTCTTATGATTATTTATCCAACGGCAAGCAGAATAATAGGAGTGTATTATTTACTGATGGGCTAATAATTCCCCCACCTCCCTTAGGCCAAGAAATGTTCTCAGGTGAAATACCGGTTCCTGTAAACATAATGGTTGAACAGGTGGTGGGTAGCGAACTATATACTGATCCTAGGGGTCTAGGTGATAATAACCCTAACTGCTCAATCCATCAGAGTATGAGAAGCACCGTGTTTCCTCACTCTCCCATGATGTGGAACATCTGCTCATGGAACATAGCTGGGTTGCGTTTAAAGATTGATAACCCAGAGTGGTCGAAATTTATCCAAGGTCAGGATATCATAAGTCTTCAGGAAACATGGTGCACTGAGCCGATACATATTAGTGGTTTTAAAACATTTTACACTCCGGCTGTAAAAAGTAAGGGGGTAGACCAAAAGGAGGACTCTGCACCTTTATTTCAAATTGCTTGACCTTGGATAAAATTATATTTTACCAAGGAGATTGTTACTACCATATTATAGAAGCTGTATGTAGTACAACACACTCTGTGATTATCATAAACTTTTATAATAATGCCCCCATTGAAAATCTTAGTACCGTGATAAAAGAACTGAGCGGGAAACTGAATAATATATCTAAAGCAGGAGGAAAAGAATGTATGATAATTGTCCAGGGTGATTTTAATTGTCCCCCCTGTGTATTTATTGATCCTAGAATGTGTGGTTTGGATCAGGAGGCAGATGAAGCTTGTACCCATTTTAAACATACAAGAACTGGAGAAAATTTTAATGAATTTATGTTTATGTTTGATATGAGTATTGTAAACGATCTTTTAACTCCCCTGTACCTCTGTCTAACACTTTTAATGGTCGAGGGTTTCAAACAATAATAGATTATATGTTGGTCTCCCAGTCTCACTCCTTAGGGATTTACTCTTTCAAGGTAGGGGAGATTGCAATAAGTGATCATTACCCTCTATGTTTAGGGATCATTCCCCCTTTGAATAATCACTCCAAGTATAAGAATAAAAGAGGTAATATTTTACCAGGTAATCTTGTTCTAAACCAAATAAATGGGTACTCTCTACGGTGGTCTAAGGTAGACCCCGAGGGACTCACAAAACAACTGATAGCCAATAGTAAATCTGCAATGGACATTTGTTTAAATGAGAACTCTCCCTGTGAAGAGATAGTACAGTCATATATAGAAATCTCCAAGGAGGTGAAGAATCTCTTATGGGTACAGTTTGGGAAAAAACAAGAAAAGGAGGGTTGGTTTGATAAGAATTGTTCACGGGCCCACTCTAAGCTAAGGAAAGCTCTAAACAAGAAACCGAGGTCTATTTTGAGGTAAGAACAGCAAGGAATGAATATAAGAGAGCATTAAAGTTAAGGAAAGATGGCCTAAGGGATGAGGCCTGGGAAGCCCTGCAATTAGCTGCGCAAGAGAAAAATAATGTGGCTTTCTGGAGGGCAGTAAGATCACCTTTCTTGACCTCAGTAGAGGGTCCCTCAATAGAGATCGCAATCACTGAAGAGGAGTGGGTAAACTTCTTCTCCAAAGTTTATGATGAGAATTTGGTGGATGATTCTGAGAGTAGTTTGAATACTAGTCATCAACAGGTCCAGCCGTTGAGAGTATTACAGGTAACATTGGGGGAAGTGGCTAAGGCTCTATCTCGGAGTCAGTGTGGTAAAGCCCCAGGACCCAATGGGGTCCCAGTGGACTTGTTTAAATACAATGTCCATATTTGGGGCCCTTTAGTTACTCAGGTTATTAATGCAAGTTTAAAATCATCTCCACCAGGCTCATGGGTAGAATCAACAATAATCCCCATCTTTAAAAGGGGGAGAGAACTAATCCTGGGTGCTATAGGCCTATTTCCCTCCTTGATTCAATGGTGAAAGTGGTAGGGAGGATTGTTTTAGAACGGTTGGAAATATGGGCAGAAGAGGCTGGTATCCTCTCGGATTTACAGTACGGCTTTAGAGAAGGGTTAGGCACTATTGAGCAAAGTCTAAATTTATCAATGTTAGTGGGAAAGTACATTAGGGCAAAAAACGGCCGCCTGTTTATGGCCTTCGTGGACCTAACGGCGGCGTTTGACTCGGTGAGACACTGTAAGTTATGGCAGACTTTAGTTACGATGGTTGTGGAATCGAATATTGTAGCCTTTTTACAGCAATTATACAGTGATGCGGTGGCTAGGGTCCGATATGGTAAGGGAGGTGAGTGTAGAAGAGCTTTCCCCACCAGGCGGGAGGTCAGGCAGGTTTGTGTTTTGGCCCCCTTCCTTTTTAACTTATATATTAACGGTTTAGGAGAAGAGCTACTTAAGTGTGGCCAAGATTTTCCTCAAGTAGGAGGTCGTCCGATACCTACTCTTTTATATGCGGACGACGCAGTCTTGATGGCTCGTACGCAAAATGGTCTCCAACGGGTTTTAGGCAGTTTTAATGATTTTATGAAGAATTTGGGTTTAAATATTAACATAACCAAAACTTTCATTATGAACTGTGGACATAGGAAATTTAGAGGTAGGGGCAGGGAAATATTTTTAGAAGACAAAAAGGTATCGCAAACTTTAAGTTTTTCATATCTGGGTATCCTATTCAATGATGATGATACCTGGGCAAAAACTATAATTGCAAAGAAATACGCGTTTATGAGAGCTACAAGTGCACTTGTCACTTTTTGTAAGAATCTGGGACGTAAACCACCGAGAGAGATACTGCTAATTTATAAGGCAAAATGCCTCTCAGCTGCTATGTATGGTGCAGGGGTATGGGGGTTTGCGAATACACAAGCGATTCAATTGGTGGAAAACGTTTTTTTACGTTTTATCTTGTCTGCACCGCAAAGTACCTCCACCTTTGCCTGCCATGAGGAATTAGGTTTAACATATGTTTCGGATCTTATTAAATTAGAACCCATTCTCCTCTGGCATAGGATATGGACAAAGGACAAGACAGAGTTAAATAGAACCATTATGCAAGACATAATGAAACTTGACAGGGTACGAACGATCCCTTGGATGAAGTATGTGGAAACTTTTTTACAAGTAATAGGTCACCCAGAGTATTATACCAACCCCAATCAAATGACCGGACTCTCCAGAAAGGATTTAAAATTAATAGGTCTAGCGCACTTGAGTGAAGTAAGATTAGCAGATGAGCTTTCAAAACCTAGTGTGCTACATCATCAGCTAACACTCACTACTGACGAGATAGAGCCCTATCTCTCTTTCGTGCCCAGTGGGTTTGATAGAATGTTATTTAGGTTTAGACTGGGCACGATTCACAGATTAGTGTCATTCCCAGTAATGAATGACTGGTCTCATAAATTACCATCTTGCCCCTGTGATTCTCAATCATCACAGAGCACAATACATGTGATGTTTTTTTGTAAATTTTATTTGAACCAAAGAAAAGTACTACTGACACCCGTACTAAGAGCATGTGGCTTAAGACAGTGCCGCCCAGCACTAATTCGCTTGCAACACCTAGAAAATGCACCCATTGCGTGGAGGATTGCCCTATTTATTATAAAAGTGCTCAGTCTTAGGAAAACAATGTGTTGAGAAAGAAATGAGCTAGCGGGAATGGCATGAGATTGATGATTTGTGTTACGGGTATATATCTTTTAATGTATTGTGGCCTGTGATTCTATTTAAAATACAAATTTGTTTGTGTGTGTTTTTATATGCTTTTATGATTGAATATGAACCAGGCGAACAAGGTTTTTTTGATCGATTGAAGTGTACTTAATCTTGGAAAACTATTGTAATATGAATGTTCGATTTATTACGGAACACATGATAGCAATGAACTTGTCTTTCCGAGATGCTAGGGGGCGGATCTAAATGAACTAGTTTTATATTCTGATACTTTTTACTCCTACTGTGTAATGTACTGTGATCTTATGTGCTTTTATGATTTTTAAAACAGAAATCGAATAAAGCTTTGTTGATGATGATGATGATGATGTAAGGCTCAATGCCATGTGTGCTCTGCTATGAGAGAGAGAGTGTGCCCACCTGTTTTTGAATACAATGCATTACAGTTATGTTGCCGGTACGGACCAGGACTACTATGTTGGGAAGATGGTTCTGAAAAACCTTTAGAGGTAGTTGAATTGCTAGAAGCTCTGTATGATGGATGTGAAAGCATTTCTGGACTGGTGATTATAGACTGCATACTGTGAGGTTCTGCATATGTGCCCTCAACCCTGAAGGGATGCATCTCTGGTAATAGTTATTTGCGGGCTTAGGGATTTGAAGGGCTGACCGTGCAACAAATTGTTGCTATTCCACAACTGCAGAGAGAGATGGGTCGCTGGCCCTACTAACACTAGATCCTGTAGATGCCCCTCCGCTTGAGACCATTATGATTGAACAGTGCGTTGAAAGGGCGCATATGTAGTCGAGCATTTCGTGCTATGGATATGTATGACACCATCATTCCGAGAAAGCTCATGAATGTGTTTCACAGCGACATGATGTGGTTGAAAAAGAGGTAATGCTAACTGGAACTTTTGTACCCTTTCCGGACTGGGATAGGTTTTGGCTGTAACGGAATTCAATGTTGCGTCTAAGAATGGCAGCACTTGCAAAGGTTGAAGGTGAGATTTTGCTGTATTAAGTGTGAAGCCTAACTTGTGTAGAAGGTTGACTAGATTTTGTGTCTCCTGTAGACTTTGGTGTCTGGTGGGACTTTTGATGAGCCAATCGTCCAGATATGGGAACACGTGTGCCCCCCTTTCTGAGATGAGCTGCTGGCATTGCGAGGCATTTGGTGAATAACCTTCGAGCTGTAGCTACTCCAAATGGTAACACCTTGAATTGGTAGTGCAGCCTGTTGACTTGAAAATTAGGCTACACTGTCCTGCTTTCCTTCATCTTGATCATAAAAAAGGGTTTGCAAGTGCAATTTATGCTGTTTGCTAAAACATCATGAAATTATAGACAAGTTCTCCTTTTTGGCCCTTTTTTTGACTTCATGATGAAGAATTGAGCCATTATAGCCTACCTCTATAGGCTGAGTAATTTGTCTCTTTCTTAAGTGTCTTTGCATGCCTTCCCGAAGAAAGGCAAAAGTATACACTAAAGAAGATATATATTGGAGAACTGCTTCGCATGTGGGTGGGACTATACAGTGCTCATAAATATAAATATAAATCCCTACGAGAGAAGTTCTGGTGACATATTTTGTATTCTTGGTGGTATTGTGGGTGGGGTAGTAGTAAGCTCTAGGCAGTACACGTCCTTAATGATGGAAAGGACCCACTGATTTGAGGTAATTTGTATCAAGTGTTGTTGGTACTGTTGTAGCCACCCCCTACTGGTGTTATATGTTGAGGGGGAGGCTTAGTAGATGTGCTGTTTTGGAGGTGGAACCGCAACCTCTGCCTCGATTTTTTTATAATGTGGTCTGTAGTCTGTTTCCCTGGAATACTGGGACTGGTTTGAGCTTTGCTATTTTTGTGCACTGCTTGAGTCTGTAGATGTGCCAGGTCTTGAGCACCTCTATACTATTCCCTCCGAAAGGAGCTTCTATGCTGGAAAGTTTGTAGGGCACCCATGGCTTTCGCTGTGTCTTTAGCTTTTTTAATTTTCTCCAACATCTCATTTACTTGTGGTCCAAATAAATGTTGGTAAACAACAAGGGGGACAATGAGGGCTTGATAAAGGTCCACCGTACTTGCCCTGGGTAGAACTAGAAGACAAAAGAGGTACGGTGTTCCTGGGTGGCAAGTTGGCCACCTGGTTAGTACTCAGAGTGGTGGGGAGGTGGGGAATACCTCCTTTCGGAACTTGGACCTCACACACCCAGCAAGCTAGGTGTCATGCTTCATCATATGGGTCTGCTCCTCGTCGAGCCGGCGCTGCAATGCTCGACGGGCACCCATAAAGGGGCTCTTTATCGGAGATCTTTTGTTCCTTGCCGTATAGGTGCCGTGGGTGTGAGGGGCCTGGTAAGATGTGGATGTGGTGTGTGGGTTAAAACAGGTAAAGGAATCCTCTATAATTATTTTTATTCTGGAGAGGTCACAACCTGATTAAAAGTAAAAAGAAGGAGGGCGACTATTTTGTTTTAATCTGACAAAATTACGCTCTACCCTTAGTGGTCAACATGTTTCTCGCCTATAAAATGTCTCTAATAGATCAGTTGGCGATTCCTCAGGACCTAGTGACTAAATGAAAACTATCTACAGTGTGTGGTGTGGTTCTACATACCACTTCTTCTCTCGGTAGGACGTTGCCCCGGAGAAAAGCAGCCAACCACTTCTTCTCTCGGTAGGACGTTGCCCCGGAGAAAAGCAGCCAACCTCTCAGGACCATCCTTCCTGATGCAGCGGAGCGGGTAGGTGAGCCGGACTGCTCTGAGCGGAAGCAGGGACACTACTTTGAGTGTCCATATACTCCGCTGCGGTCTGATGAAGCAGCACTTGAATCCTTAAGAGGTTGGCTGCTTTTCTCCGGGGCAACGTCCTACCGAGAGAAGAAGTGGTTGGCTGCTTTTCTCCGGGGCAACGTCCTACCGAGAGAAGAAGTGGTATGTAGAACCACACCACACACTGTAGATAGTTTTCATTTAGTCACTAGGTCCTGAGGAATCGCCAACTGATCTATTAGAGACATTTTATAGGCGAGAAACATGTTGACCACTAAGGGGTAGAGCGTAATTTGTCAGATTAAAACAAAATAGTCGCCCTCCTTTTTTCTTTTTAATCAGGTTGTGACCTCTCCAGAATAAAAATAATTATAGAGGATTCCTTTACCTGTTTTAACCCACACACCACATCTACATCTTACCAGGCCCCTCACACCCACGGCACCTATACGGCAAGGAACAAAAGATCTCCGATAAAGAGCCCCTTTATGGGTGCCCGTCGAGCATTGCAGCGCCGGCTCGACGAGGAGCAGACTCATATGATGAAGCATGACACCTAGCTTGCTGGGTGTGTGAGGGTCCTAGTTCCGAAAAGAGGTATTCCCCACCTCCCCACCACTCTGAGTACTAACCAGGTGGCCAACTTGCCACCCAGGAACACCGTACCTCTTTTGTCTTCCAAATTAATGTTGACCATCAAAAGGTAGACTGAGTAAATGTTGTTGTACAACAGGCTTAAAGCCTGAAACTCTAAGCCATGCATGGCATCTAATAAGAAATCTGGTATTTGTAGGAAATTGCCTCCCTTTGACATGGTCACCCCACTTTTTGCCCTGCTATCCAGGCCCAAGCGCTTTTTCCCTTAAAACAAGGTAAATGTTCAATTGCACCACAATTGGCTAAGCCTTTAGCACAACTGTAAGTCCATAGTAAGTGGTACCCCAGGTACCAAGGGTATGGGTACTAAAGAGGGTCTCTAAGGGCTGCAGCAAGTATTATGCCACCCTAAGGGACCCACACACAAATTGCATGCAGACTGCTATTCCAGGCTCCGTAAAATGGTGCAAACAATTTTGAAAACATGACATGGCACATGTAAGTGGAACATGTAAGTGGCCCCTACAGCAGGCCTTGGAGCCCTAAGGCAGGGTGCATCATATTATATGTGAGGACATATCTGCATGAGCAGATATGCCCCTCTGGTGTCTGGTTCCATTGCCACGACATAGCAAGTGTTGAGGAAGCCATCTTGAACATATGTACTGGGCACTGGTCATTACGAGTTTCCCAGCTACATAATGGCTTCACTGAAAATAACGGTGCATGGTATAAAACACACTGTCTTAATAAATATGTACGCTTGCTAGTACTAGCTTTATTGTAACATGCACCCAGAGGGCACCTTAGAGGTGCCCAGTGAAAACCTACTAGTTCTCTAGTGTGCTGGCTGACTGGTATCAACCAGACTGCCACCACAGATGAGTTTCTGACCCCTGTAGGCGAAAGCCTGCGCTCCGAGGTCAGGAACAATGTCTGCTCTGGCGAAAGGTGATCACCACCACCCCCCCCCCCCCCCCAAGCAGGATGGCTAGTGATTTAGCATATCAAGGCCAGAGGTTTGATATGCGACCCCGGCTTCCCCCAGACCTGGTAGATATCACCCCAGCCCTGAGGCCCATTGGGCACTAGGACAGGCGGTAAAATTAGCAAGTAAGAAGGCGTGTTCACTCTCAGTCTAGTCACACCCCTAAGGTGGGCTATCTGAAGAGAACGACGAAAGAAGGGTCCCACCAGATTGTTTTTAGTGGAACTAGGAACTCTGGGTAAGGTTTATGCCCACTCTCCCCAGGAAAGGATCATATAGGGGGGTGTAGACAACCCAGGAGTAGGCAGCCCATTGGCTATTACCTTACACTCCCCTTACACCCCTAAAATCAGTATTTAGGTGGCACCTTAACACCAGGAACTCAGATTCGACTACTGGGAATCGAGGAAGGACAAAGAAGGACCAACAGAGCGAGAACAGAGGACCTGCCCCCAAAACTGGCACCAAACCCTGCCACGCTGCTTGCCCCTCGACAATCGAAGAGACTGGCTTGTCCAAAAGCTGCACATCTTCCCCAAACCCTTGGGATGACTGTCCAGCATCTGAACAGTCTGCAAAGATCTCCCTTGGGGTGAAGTAGCCACCCACCCTTCATCTGCAGGCACTGACAGCACCGTCCCATTCACCGTTTTGCTGACCCCTGGGTTCACCAAGGGAGCAACTCGCCAGGAGGAGTTCACAGAGATTCCAGAAGGTCAGTCCTGTCGCTTCACAAGGTCTTGAGACACTGAGCCTTCCCTGAGCCTCCCTGCACCAATACCAGGGGCACCGGAGCCCTTGCAACTACCAAGGATTGTGTGTCCAGTCCAGGCACCAGTGACGCCAACACCGATCTGCCAACGAGGGACGTCAGGATCTCTGAGGTCATCACAGAGAGCAGCCTGCAGTCTTGTTTTCTTCCCATCTCCAGGTCTCAAACACAAGGTAGGAGCCTCTAACAGCAGCAGCGACCCTCCAGACAAAATAATCTGCACCCATGCACCCATGCCCCCCAGCCCGGGTCCACATAAACAGAGTCTCTGTGCTCCAGAGACCCTCAAGAGCCGAGCCCTCCTCTGGGTTCTGCCGGGCTTGTCCCCAAGTCCCCGCTTGCAGCCTTTCTTTGCACAGATACTGCTCCATAGACTTTTTTTTTTAAATATCATTTTTATTGGCATTTAGTGATTTTTCAAGTGTACATTGCACAATCGTTGCACAGCTATGCACTGAATAATTATGGCCATACTTAATCCTCATTGGAACAATTATTCAATATACAATAGTAGTGGTAATTCTATTACAAGCTCCATCTGGACACCATAATCAAGCCCAGTTATATAAGGACACTTTGCGACTTCCACCGTTATACGAATGTATCTACTATTGAATGAAGGAATATAAACAAAAACGGAAATCAAGTCAGAATAAATTCCCATAGAATGAAGGAATCCAGGTAGGTACGGAGGTATAGACAATTGTTCCAGTGGTGGGATCACAATTTAAACTTTTAGTCTCACACCATCACTGAGCAGTAAATGCTGTAAGTCCCAAATGTCACCCATAAACAAAGTAATACAGTTTGATTGCAGGCCATAACTTGTGCCAAAAGAGATCATACAGTGGGTAAGGGAGCACAAGAGAACCCACCGCATGCGCCATCTTATTTATGGGTAAAATAAAATAAAAAATAAATAAAAACAACAAAAAAACAAAGGGAAAACTAAACTCGAAAACCAACTACCAGGGGTCTTATTCAGAGTGACATGTTTAAACTAATTTCCGTGTGCTAATGTGCCTGCGTAACCATGGGGGGAACCCAGACGATAGGGGGGCACTCCTACTTCTTCCCACACCAGTCTACATCGGAGGGCATCTATAATCTCTTGGAAACTAGGTCGTCTCAGTGTTTCATGGTCCAGCTATTCTGTCCTCGTGTCCTAGCAAGCATATTTCTAGTACTAGGGTTCCGGGTCAGTCAAGTCTTGATCGGAGGGCGGAGGCGGAGCATGACGCATATCCCAAGCTTTTGCTAGATCTGCCCAGGGTTCCGCCAGCGGTTTGCGTCGCTTAGTAATTCTATCTTCTTTAATCAAGGCCCGTTCCTCAGCTCTAGCCCAACATGTTAGGTCATCCTCCCATTTAGTCACCAGTGGTGCCTGCGGTGATTTCCATCTGAGGGCTATTCGCCTCCTAGCCAACAGTAATGCCAAGTCTGCGAATCGGAGCCACAGCCGCTTGGCCTTAGGCCTCGGAAATAGACCCAGCAGACAAGCCGCTAGAACGCACTCCAGCCCCAATGCCAAAACTTTATTAATCAGGTCTACCACCTTTGTCCAATAATCTCGTAGCTTCCGACAGGCCCAGATCATGTGATCCAAGTCCGCATCTAGGTGAGTGCAACGGGGACAAGCTTGGTCAACCACCCCAAAAGCTACATTCAACCGGTGCGGCGTAAGGTACGTTCTGTGGAGCCAGTTAAATTGTAAATATTTAAAAGCCGCGTTTCGGGACACCTTCTTGGGGCCTCCCAGTGCCCTTTCCCATTCTTTGTCAGAGAGCTGTGTGGCGAGCATACTTTCCCATCTCTCTCTTGGCCGGCTTAACGGACGACTTGAGGTCTCTATAATCACCTGATAGAGCCATTTCACCAGGTGTCCGGCGGAGCCCAATGTCAAACCGCATGCAGGACCGGATGCGTGTCCGGCTCCATCATCTCCCTCCCCCATAGCTCCACCAGAGCACCTCGTATCTTATGATAATTCAAGAATTGCCCGGGTGGCAACTCATGATACTCCATGAATTCCACTAGTGGTAGCAATTCTCTATCCCTAAAACAGTCTCCGACTTTCTGGACCCCTGCATCATCCCAGCCCTGTAATTGTCGCCCTGTGAGGGGCGGACCTCTTCCTGCCTGTGGTAAGCCCAGAAGGGGAATGCACGGGGAGTAGAGTCTCACGCCTCCTGACCTAGCT
Source organism: Calotriton arnoldi (assembly GCA_963921515.1). Classification (NCBI taxonomy): domain Eukaryota; kingdom Metazoa; phylum Chordata; class Amphibia; order Caudata; family Salamandridae; genus Calotriton; species Calotriton arnoldi. Next base: position 1,509,711 of record CAWUFW010000828.1, read on the forward strand.
GTAGATCTATCCCAGCACGTCATAGCCACAGATAGTAGCACTCCCATAGGTTTAATCTTCCTATGTCTGTCAAGCATTCTAGGCACTAGAGTCCCCACCGCCGAGCCGGGAATAGGCGATAATGTATCCAGTCCTCTCCCGTCTAGCCACCTAGCCAACCACTGCAATTGGGCTGCCAAGTAGTAGGCTTCAAAATCAGGGGCCACCCCTCACGAACGGGAGACGTAAGGTCTGTAAAGACACACTATTTTGGCCACTGTCCCACACCAAGTCTCTTAAGATCGAATCCAGCCTCAAACCAGCTACGCGGTATTATTACTGGCAGATTAACAAAAAAATTTAGAAGACGGGGCAGCATCACCATCTTTGAGAGCGCCACTCTGGCCATCACCGGAAGTTGCAGTGTACGCCAAAAGGCCACGTTCTGCTGCAGTCCCTGTAGGGCCCCTCCAAGATTCCCCTCTAGTAAGTCCGCCTGTGTATGATAGATCTTGATTCCCAGGTATTTAAAGACAACCGGAGCCCAGTTTAACTCCAGCGGGAGGGTCAATGGCCTCGGCAAAGTGGAGCATAGCGGAAAGATATGAGTCTTCCCTCTATTAAGCCGTAAGCCTGATAGCTCTTCAAATTCTGCTAATAGTCGCAACATCTCAGGTATCCCCTCAGCCCCGTCCCTTAAGTAGACCAAAACATCATCTGCATACAATGATATGATATGAATAGACCCATCCAGTTTAATCCCCAGACGCTCACCTTCCCGTCGAATGCGTTCGGCCAATGGCTCCATGGCCAGGGCGAACAGCAGTGGCGACAGGGGGCAACCCTGCCGAGTCTCTCTGTAGATATTATAGGATGGGGATATCATAGCGCCCGTGCGAACCCGAGCGCTTGGCTCTTCATATAATAAGCGTACCCAATTTATCCAGCCGTCCCCCATCTTCATCTTACCCATCGTTGCCAGTAAGAAGTCCCAACTCAGAGTCAAAAGCCTTCGAGATCAATTGACATTACTACTGCATCCGGATAATCTACAAGATCAGTATGGAACATGACATGATACAATCTCCGCAAATTATTAGAAGTGGAGCGTGTGGGTATAAAACCATTCTGGTCAATATGGATCAATCGTTGCATATACGGCAAAAGCCGGGTAGCCAGAGTTCTACTTAAAATTTTAAAATCGGTGTTTAACATAGATAAGGGTCGGAAATCCGTCACTTTTGGGTGTGCCATCTTAGTTTTAGGTAAGGGAATCACCAACGCCTCTCTAATGGTGGACGGAAGCCTACGAACCCCCAGTGCCCTATCATATAGACGATCCAACTGTGGGGCCAAGATGTCAACAAACGTCAAATAAAAGTCTGCAGGCAGACGATCAGGTGTCTTCCCCCTCGCCATCCCCTTAATTGCCTCTCTAATTTCCCCAGCCTTGATCGGTAGTGCCAGGAAGTCACAGACATCTGCCTCCAGCTCCTGTAGCCTCAGTGCATCTAGGTATGTCCATATCTCCTCTACTGGGACTGCGCGCGGTTGCTGATAAAGGGCTTCGTAATAACTCCGAAACGCTTCGTTGATAGAGCTTGGTGAACATAGCACCCGCCCCAAGCCATCAGTAATGCTCGGGATGGGCGTCCCCCGAGTCTCAGGCCTAATCAACCATGTTAACATTCTACCAGCTTTGCCCCCTTCCTCATGTTGCCTCACCCTATAATTATTTAGGTCTAGCGTCCGTAGCCTATCCCAAGTGGTATTATAGCGATTCCTGAGCTCCGCTATCCCATCTTGTACCGTTAATCCTTTCGCCAACTCCCCGTCCAAATCTTGTAATTGCTGCTCTAGCTCTCCCAGTTCTCTGGCAATTTCTCGTCTGAGGCCTACCATTTGTCCCATGCATTGTCCTCTTGTGACCACCTTAAATGCCTCCCATTCCACTAATGGGGAGCTAGCCGTACCCTGATTCTCAGAGAAGAAGGTGACCAGCGCAGCCGCTAGTATCTGTTTAAACCCTTCATCTTCCAGCAGGGTGGAATCCAATCTCCACGAGGGAATTGGAGTTCTCTCGGGGGTTGGAGCAAACCTCATGAGCAGGGGGCTGTGATCGGAAATGGCTCTACCCAAGTATTCAGTCCCTGAGAGCATGTGGGTCAGCGTGATAGAGCAAAAGAACATATCCAATCGCGTGTGAAGGTCATACAGGTGGGAGTAATAGGAATAAACTCTGTGGACCATTTTGGAGTCTCCACAAATCCACTAGGCCCCACCCCTCAACCCATCTCAGGAGACCCTGTGCAGTAAAAGAAACCAGCGTGCCACGCAGAGGTGGGGTAGATCTATCCCAGTCGACATCACACACAATTAAAATCACCCCCGAGTATCAGGTTATCAGCATCCACCCCTGCCATGGTCCCAGAAAACTTCTCTAGGAAGGGGATCTGATCTCGGTTGGGGGCATATACACTCCCAATTGTTGTCTCTCTCCCAGCCAGCTTCCTCTGTATAACAACAAATCTTCCTTCCGCATCTATCCATTTCCGAGTAAGCTGGAAAGGAACACCTGGTCGGATCCACACTAACACTCCCCTCGCATAGGCAAAATAGGTAGTTGCATAAAGCTGCTCTTTCCATCTTCGCTTCAGTCTCCCTGCTTCGATCTCAGTAAGGTGGGTCTCTTGTAACAGCGCCATATGGACACCCCTGCGACGCATATAATTCAAAATATTATAGCGCTTAGCAGGTGCACCCATACCTCGTATGTTCCAAGTGAGGAGCTTAAACCCCTCAGATCGGACTATTTGGGTCGCCATTTGACCAGAAAATATATGTCTCGCACGGAACCCCATCCATGCCAACAGCTCCGGAAATTCGTATAGACCACCTGGTAGTTATCAACAACCCCAAACCAGCAACTCCCACCCCTATGAGCAGACTGACAACGATCAGCTGTCCAAACTTACAAAAACAGTGCATAGCACAATCCTACGACAAATCAACTAGGTCCTAGGCAACCCACCAAAGACCTACCGGGGAGCGAGACCCGAGCCTTAAGTTTCTAGTTGTAGTTCAGTATGGTACTCATGGCTGCTTAGCCAGGATGGCCGTACCCGCCCGCACCCAGGAGCCCCCCCAGAACCCCCCCCCCCACCCATAGGCGTCTCCCGCACTCAAAGTACTCAATGTATTCAATGTATTCAATGTATTCAATGTATTCAATGTATTCAATGTATTCAATGTATTCATATCCAAGTCGTTAAATGTTCCCATGGACCGGGCCAGCCAAGGCGAGAGCGACGAGAGGAACAGGGAGAGAGAGGAAAAGGGTGAAAGAAAACAGGAAAAGAGAAGAGAACAGGAGCCAGGGGGGAAGAGAGAATAAGAATGCTCAGTCACTTATCCAAAGAACCCATCCGCCGTCTGTGGGGTCACCTCCGGCAAGCTCTTATGTCCACTTTGAGACATGTCCGACCCAGATTCTTCAGTTCCATGCTTGGAGTCCGAGCCTTTTTCGCCCGTGGGTGTCCCACTTCGCAACAGCTCCGCCACAGCCCGTAGGGCATTTGCTCTTTCTTCGGCTGTCCGGGACGGGCTTAGTTTCTTAGTGACCCTTCGCCGCTGCCGTCTCCTAGCTCGTTTCCCAGGCCCTTTCCGTCCGCTTCATTAGGCTGGTGTCGAGATTTGGCGTGACCTTCCGTCTTGTAGGCTTCAACCCATTCCCAGGCCACTTTAGGATCTTCACAAAAATACGTTTTTCCATCCAAAATGATCCGCAACTTGGCTGGTAACATCAGCGAGTACAAGATGCCCTCATCACGCAGCGCTCGTTTGACCTCCAAAAACGAAGCACGTCTTCGTTGAACTTCCAACGTATAGTCTGGGAACAAGGACACCTTGCAGTTTTCAACTGTGTATGGACCGTCCGTTCGTGCTTTCCTGAGCAGAAGGTCCCTAACACGATAGTGTAGGAGTCTGGCCACCACTGGTCTTGGAGGTCTTCCCGGTGCCGGCAGTCTGGTTGGTACTCGGTGGGCCCTTTCCAGAGTGTAGAACTGCGATAGGCCCTCAGGAGCTACCACTTCTCTCAGCCATTTCTCCAGATAGGATATCATGTCCTGCCCCTCAATTCCTTCCGGAAGCCCTAAAACCCGCACATTATTACGGTGATTGCGTCCCTCTGCATCCTCCGCCCTGCGTTCCAGCACCATCATTCTGTCTGAGAGGTCTTCCACCTTTGCAGCCAGAGCTTTTTGAGCCGGGGCCATCTCCTCTAGAGTCTCCTCCGTATTTTTCACCCGGGCAGACAATTTGCCATGTTCAGCTCGCAGCAGGCCCAGCCCCACCGCCACCGTACTGATGTCCTGGTGGAGCGTCGCTTTGGTATCGGCAATCGACTCCAGAATCTTAGCATATTGTTGGTGCACTGGGATCTCAATTAGATCACCTCCCTGCTCTGTAGGCACTGAGTCTGGGGTGCCATTATCCTGTTCCAGGGGAGGGCCCACCTGTTTTGCTTTGGGCTTTCCCATTCTCAGCACGGTGTGCTCTACGACCTCCGATCTCGTGCGGCCCGCTCTTTGTAGGCAAGGAGCCGCCACAGTTCCTTCCGGCCCGCTCCAAACCAGGGCGCAGCTCAGACGATGGAATTCAGGGTCGCCCACCACACCAGGTCTCCGGCCCAGCCCGTTGTGCTACCAGGGTGCCAGCCCCACGTAATAGCAGGCCCTTTAAGCGCTGTTCAGTCGTCAGGGTAGTGAACGCACGGAAAGGCGGCGGGGGCAAACCATCAGGGAGCGTCGCCGTACGCGGAGGCAGGCTGGCAGGCCAACAGTGCGTTGCATGCATTCACCGCATCAATGTTCTACTTTGGTGGTGAACAAGGCCCCTGAAACACGTTTCAAATGTCTTGGCTGATCCCCGTCGCAGTTTCTTCCCCACCCACACAAACACAGGGCTGGGGGCGGGTCGCCAGTTGGAATGCCGATGGGCTCACCTCGCAGCTAGGTGTCAGTCCCCTCAGTTTCACCGCCCGGGCGTGGAATAGTATGCGCCTCTCGAGTGCACCCACAGCACTTTATCTCGGGTCTCGCCTGCTTCGTCCCCACAGCCCTACACAATAGTAGGCCCCCTCAGGAAGTCGGCAGTGGCTGATAGGGATAGCGTGGTAAGTGCTACAAAGCAGATCACAGATGGGGGCACCCTCAACACCTTTTTCTCCTCTGCAGAAACTCCGGCAAGGCACCAGTCCGGCCACCAGCCGCTGTTCAGCTCCCCTTTTATGTCGCTTCACCGCACAACCCACCCAAGGCTTGTGACTCGTCTGGTCAAGTGCATGCTCTCCACGTAGTGAGTCCGAGCGAAGCCGCACCTCACTCCCAGGCAGCCAGGCACTTCAGATAGACCCCAGAGTAATTGCGGCCCAAGCAGATGTGCCTCGAGATTGTCTGCAGCAAGGGATCACCTCACTGATAGCGCACCCCTTCAGTCAGACGTGTCCCTGGATGTTACCATCCGCCCCCGCTGCAGCAGGCGGGATTACGCCAGAACGCACCCATGTAGTTGTTGTTTGATCCGTCTGCTATGGGGCAGGACTCAGTCCGTTTATGCCAGGTTCAAGCGATAATAATGGAAACCTAGCCAATATATCGGGTTCGCCTCACTGAAGTTTCTGGGAGTCAGCGCAGTCCAGTGGTCTTTCCCTTTCTAGTGGGTTCAAACAGGCATAATCACTCCTCCGGCCCCCTCCGCTGCCGCAACCAATTCACGAGGATCATAGAGAGTCCGTGGGGATCCCGTTACGACCATGCCACGCCTCACACGAGCCGCAGCCAGCCCAGCTTGCAGGGTACTGTATTCACGCACCGCATTCAGTCTTGCCGACAGTAACGACTGCAACCTCTTCAGCGTGCTCACAGGTGGCGCAGCCCACCTGCGACCGTGTCAGCGTACCACGCGCATCGCCGCAGGGCCAGCGGTGAAGCGGGTAATTTAATGCCACTTAGCTTATCTGCGCCCCGAGCGGGCTCCGACGGGGTCCCAATGCCTCTCACCTCCAAGGACTTCCGCTCCGCTTATACAGGCCGGCTCCAGCAGCAGATCGGGCGCCCGTCCGGCACAGGACCCAGCCCCTGCTGTCCCGGGGGGGAGCCCTCGATTTTCCAGACTGTGTCTGAGCCGCAGGGCGCCCACTCCGTCCGTCGCAGTCTGTCAGAGCAGTCCGCACCGGCTGTGACGCAGCTCTCCTCTTCTGTTCAGGCTGCCATCTTGTGCAGCCTCGCCCGCCTCGTCTCACCGCTATCGCCGTGCCCAGCCGGTGTTCAGATCTCTAAGGGTAGTGCTGTATACACCAGGTAATCCTCTCGAGGAGGGGACAAGAAAGAGCCCCCGGGCCCGGCCAGGATCGCCAATTTACAGGATAATTTACTCAGTCGGCGCGGAGCTCTCAGCTCAAGCGTCCACCATCGATGGCTTCGTAGCCACGCCCCATACTGCTTCATAGACTTTAACGGGTAGCGTTTGAGGCTACCATCGCAGCCAGCACCTCTGCACCAGGACACACCAGGGCAGGTAAATCCGAACTCCTGTTGGTTCTTTGAACCATGGCCCTAAAGCACCTTAAGTCCAGCAGAGTAACCCTGAGAATCGTTAAGTGTACCTATGCAGTGAATGTTTCTCCAATAGAATAACATTACCGCGTTCTAGGCCCATGCCTCAAATCTGACTGCTGTGATTTTCTACTGTTTTACCTGTAAAAACCTTTAACGTCTAAAGTACTCATCTGATTCCGATAATCTTGGTGTCTAAAATTATATAAAAATCTTTGCTATTTTATAAATTGGTCTTGAGTTTCTTCTCGAGTGTATCTCATTTATTCACTCTGTGTGTACAACAAATGCTTCACACTACCCTCTGATAATTGTAGGAAAATGCCCCTTTCTGCATTGTGCTGGGACCCTGCTAACCAGTCCTCAGCACCTGTGTTCTTTCCCAAAACTGTTCCTTTGTACCCACAATTGGCACCTCTCTGGGCTACCTCTAAGTTCCTTGTTAAAAGTTCCCCTGGTAACAAGGACATTGTGACCAGAAAGGGCCTCTGGAGGCTGCAGCATGTATTATGCCCCCGTAAGAGGCCCCTCACCTTAATACCCCCACACTGCCAATGCAGGCTGGGTGTTTTGGTGCAGACCAAACTAAAGAGTCGACATGGTACACATCCCCGTGTGCCATGCCCACCAACACTGCCTGTGGCATGTGTAAGTTACCCCTCTTACAGCCCTAAAGGCAGGGTGCACCATGTCCACGTGAGGGCATAGCTGCATGAGCACTATGCCCCTACAGTGTCTGTGCCATTCACAGACATTGTAAGTGCAATGAAGCCATTTTGAGTACATGGGCTGGTATCACATGGCCCGTGGGGACATTGTCGTCTTCTCTGAGTTAGCAGGAGCACGCTGCAGACTGTCCGCTGCTATGCGCACGTTACTACACGATGTTTTTTTGCAAATGCCTCTTGTCATTTTCACATGAGAACCGACCGCTGTGTTCACACTCTGCAGGTTCCTGGGATTTAGTCTGAGTCAGCTGTTGTTTGGGAATACGTACTTTGGTCTTATTGGAATACACGAATAGGTAGCACACACTTGGAGAGGGACCTTTCCAGGGAGAAGAGCAAGACTGCATCTATGATGTAGATCTACCATCTATAGACTGAGGAACGGGGTCTGCAGATAACGCCCAGAGATCTTCTAATATATAATCATTCTGCTTCTATACAAGGGGAGGGAGATTAGGCTATACTGTCTTTTCATAATGACCGCTCCTTTCATGATTTACGGACTACTTGCTATGCTGACCGTATTTGTTTTGCATTTTCCTGCTTATTGTGGCACGTATACTGCATATTAGAGCACGTTAGTTAAAATAAATATTTTAAACTTGTTCGTGTCTGTCAGATCTTATTGTGGACAAGTACAAGAGTGTGAGCAAAAGGATGTGTCTTGCAACTGCGATTCCTGAGAGAGTCTGGAGTGTTGTGTTCTGGGGTGTCTAATCACTTGTTTCTCTGTGAGTGAGTAGGAGAGCAAGTGAGACACTATAGCTAGTCAATCCTGGGCTCATGGGTACTAAGGTGGTAGGATGACTCAGCCCCTATGCAATAAGTTCCCATAATCCTACGCATAGTTCTGTGTCTGTGCAGAATCCCTGCAACACGGGAGTTTGTCAACACAAACTCCACAGCTTCATGATGGCTTTACCGAAGTCTGGGAAATTTGGTACCAAACTTCCCAGCACATTAAAACCACACTGATGCCAGTGTTGGATTTAATGAAAAATGCACACAGAGGGCATCTTAGAGATGCCCCCTGAAAAAAGACCAACTCTGGTGTGGTTCCCGACTGGCTCCCAGCCATCTGCCACCACCAGACATGTTTCTGGACCCCTGGGTAGAGAGCCCTTCACTCTCTGGGTCCAAGAACAAAGCGCATCCTGGCCAGAGGTGTCATACCTCCTCCCCTAGGGTGAGCAGGGTCCTCGAAGAGGGAGTTTTAAAGGACTGCCACCTTTGTTAGCTACCACCAGCCTTTTGCTGCTATCAGCAACTGGCTCCCACCGGTTCTGACCCCCATTTCGGGCACGAGAACCGGCGGAAAAACTTAGCCAGGAAGGAAGGTGTGCCGATCTTTGCCAACCCCACCCCTCAGGTGGGGGGAGGCGAGGTGAAGCACACATCTCAGTCGCCAACATCTTGTAGCTGGGTCCCTCCATCTGCAAGATGGCGGAGACAGAGTTGTGCTTCACCTCGCATCCCCCACCTGAGGGGTAGGGTTGGCAAAGGTGGGCATACCTCTCTTCCTCACTTGTTTTTACCGCCGATTCTCCCGCCCAAAGTGGGGGTCAGAACCGGTGGGGGCCAGTTCCTGAGAGCAGCAACAGAGCCTAGGAAGCTCACAAAGGCGGCAAGCCTTTGAAGCTTCCACTTCGTGGACCCTGCCCATCCTGGGGAGGAGCCTTGGCACCTCGTCCCAGGATGTGCATTGTTTCCAGACCCCGAGAGCAGCAGGCTCTCGACCCAGGGTCCAGAAACATGTCTGGTGGTGGCAGCTGGCGAGGAGCCACTCAGCCTGGACACTAGTGGTAGGTCGTTTTTCAGGGGGCATCTCTAACATGCCCTCTGTGTGCATTTTTCATTAAATCACACACTGGCATCTGTGTGGGTTTAATGTGCTGAGAAGTTTGATACCAAACTTCTCTGTTTTCAGTAAAGCCATTATGGCACTGTGGAGTTCGTAATGACAAGATCCCAGCACCATATATTCTTAATGGCATTACTGCACTTACAATGTCTAAGAATTGGCTTAGACACTGTAGGGATACAGGGCTCATGCACCTGTACCCTCACCACTGGTACAGTGCACCCAGCTAGAGGGGTGGCTGATCTAGGCCAGGGCAGTGGGTTGTAGGCATGGCACACAGGGATGTGTGCCATGTCGACTCTTCGCTTTTGTTCTGCACCAAAACACGCAGCCTGCAAAGGCAGTGTGTGAGTGCAAAGGTACAGGGCCTCTAAGGGTGGCACAACAAGTGCTGCAGCCCTTAGAGGCCTTCCCTGGTCACGGTGTCCTGGGTACCTGAGGTACCATTTACCAGGGACTGGCCTGTGGCCAGAGAGTGCCAATTGGGTTTGGTCTTAAATGCAGTTTTAGGGAAAGAACATAGGCCAGGGGTACCTGATTGGCAGGAGCCCAGGGCACACTCAGTCAAAGTACATCAGCAGTTCAGCAAAAAGTGGGGGCAACCATGCAGAAAGAGGGCACTTTCTCAGAAACCCGGAAAACCCAAATCTAACACAGGACGTATGGAATGCCCTGCTGACACCATACACGTCAGACACTGACTGGGCTGAAAGCCATATCAAAGACATTGACGCCCCAGACGGTGTACCCCCTACGCAGGGGAGCCGGCATCAAACATCTAACGAAAAGACAGCAGAACATAAGGACAATGAAGCGCCTAATGAAAGTTACAGAGGAATACGCTGACACAAATGGGATGAAAATAAATAGCAAAAAAACTAAAATCATGATTTATGCAAAAAAAAAAACTAAGGTGGAAAGCCAGTTGGGAACTAGGCGGGAGCAGGATCTAGGAAACAAACAGTTACAAATACCTTGGCCTGATATTCAACAGCGATGGCTCCTTCAGAACACACAAAGAAGAAATAATAAAGAAAGGACTCGTCCTCACAGCTGGCCTGGTAACAATACAAAGCATTTAAATGAACCCTCACACTGCCCGATCCTCAAAAATCGACAGGGCTAACCACCTTGGCCTATGGCGGCGAAGAACTCTGTGGGAGGGATATCCTACCCCGGTCAAAGTAGTGACCCAAATATACCAGCAAATATTCCAGCTCCCGCACGGCACTTCCCCAGCTCAAATCAGGCTCGAGTTCGGGCTCACAAAGCAGTCATACTCGACAAGGGTGTACTTTGCCACTTTTTGCTACAAACTGCAAAACTCAGGAGGCAAAATCAATCATTCATTATATATGGGAAGTGATAACAAAGGAATCACGCTCGACAGCCAGTAAATATTTCAACAATACCATCGGTCTACTAAGCTTGGGGGGATTCTGGTCAAAAACCGTAAGTCAAGCTCAATTAAAAAAATCTGTCTCCAAATCATCAAAAATTCTATCATCACTTGAAGACAGGGCCACCTTAGCCAAAAGGTCACACAGCTGGGTCGTGCTAAGGAGCTACACAACTCTGAAACCTCAGTAGTACCTGGGCAAAACATTAAATCCCAGGATAAAAAGGATATTTCTGAGCTGTCGACTGGGAGAACTTCCCATGCTACAGCACAGTAAGCCCTCACTGAGGGCACCCGAGGGAACGATTTGCAGACTATGCGGCAAGGCAAGAAAAAACCTGGTTCACACCATGTGCCTTTGTGACAACACCCTGAACATTCGGCGCTAACTCCTACAGAATCTATGGATCCAGAAAGGGGCGAACACCTGCAAGGAAGCCATCCTGTCCTGCTTCAACACATCAGATCAAAGCTCTATTGCTAGAACCGTTAAGTACCTTCAAGGGGGTGAGATGGTCCTCACACTGGTAGAACAATAGAGCTGAGCATCACACAATGCACTACCTCCACAATCAACCCCTGTTTTTGGCCCCACCTCACTTTCCAGCAACCTCCCATCTTACCTGCACGATGGACAAAAACTCCTAAAACGCCTATTCGCTCTTAGCATGGTTGGCTCAATTCCCGGTTATTCTACCCAAGAAATGTATGAACAAAAAAAAAACTAAATGCTAGTCTGCCTTCCGCTGCTGTCTTTATACACACTGGGACTACATTATAAGAAATGTATTAATTGCTGCTCCCGTTTTTTGCACATGACTTTTTTTAACCGCTGCTTTCATAAGATATTTTCAGGACTGTTCTTATTTTAAATAATAAAACACAATAAACTACTATTATTATTATTATTGCTTGCACAAGAGTTAACCTGCCTACAAATGTCCTGTGGGGTGTAAACTGTGTTAGGAGTATGCATCATACCAAACCAGAACTGTAATCGAAAAGTAATCGAAAAGTACTTACATGCATTTTTTTACTTTCTTGCTGAAAGTAACATTGTATGAAGAGTTTAACTTACCTGCTACTAAGTGAAGCTTGGTTCTGGAAATAAAATAACAAAGTAACAACTTTTTATACAAACATTTGCTATGGATTCAGACTTTGACTGTGTGACATCATTTCTTGCCAGAGTGTGTAAAACAAATGCTTAACACTACCCTCCTGATAAGCCGGACTGCTCACTACACTACCACAAGAGAGTGTAAGGTATTATCTATTTTAGCCTCTGCTATACCTCTGGGGATCCACTGGATTCTGTGCACACTATACCTTACTTTGGTATAGTATATACACAGAGCCTGCTTCCCACATATTGCTTTAGTTACTTTTATTTTAGGAACCAAGTTGAACTCAGTTACAGGTAAGTAGACATTTCAATATGCAATATTTTCAAATTAATGGCAAAAGGTTTGTATAGCATCAATACAATACTTTACATGTGCATGTAATACTTTTCAGTGTAGAAAAAGATACTTTGTATTCAGCATCAACACTTAGTACAATACAGTGAGAGACCAATGCAATCCTATGGGAGGATAGACAGGTGAGTAACTTGCAGGTAAATAAACTGTTTTCAGTTTCATTCTCCGGGGGTTTTGGGCAACACTGGACAAGGATAGGTACTGCACCACCAGCGGCACTGGGCCGGACGGGTGAAGAGGTCACCGGGCCCAATGTTATCCTATGGAGGCTGGGGGCACCTCGAAGAGGCACTGGTTACAGGGAAGTACCTGCAGTTCAGGGACACAGGTCCGCACTGGAGGGGGCGCCAAATAGCACTGTGACTGCACCAACGGCACAGGAGTGGCCGGGTGCAGAGTGCAAAGGAGGCGTAAGGTGCCCCGTAGAAACCAATGGAGATCCTCGGTTGGAGAAAATGACTGTAGGCGTGAACCAGAAGACTGGCTGACAGAATCCAATGACTGGAGAGGTGAGTTGCAAAGTGGGGGATGCCGCGACACCATCGGTTGGGCACTCCTAGGCCTGAGGGCTGCGATTGCAGGTGTGTCTTTAGACGTGGGGTTTCTCTCACCGGATCCGGTCACGGTTGGGGGCACCCTTCAGGCTGAGGCTGCAGGCGTCATGGGGACGATCAGGAGAGGTCGATCAATGCTGGATCCCAGCTCAGGATCACCGGGGAGATGTCACTGGTACACCAGGACTCGGGCCGTGGGCATCGGGTGCAGAGTGATGCAGCGTCGCGGATCTGCCTGGATCCGGTGTCCTTGGGTTAGGTTCTCTCTGGACAAATTCTGTGTCCACAGGAGAAAAGAGTCTTTGTTGAAGACAGCACAGGTCCCCGGGGTTCAAGGAAGTTGCTGGCTGCGGGCCATGCTGGTTTCTTGGAGCAGGGTCACTGGAGGAGGAGACAGGCCGGTAGAGTTGGGGCCAAGTCAGTTGTCTTCTCCACTGCTGCACAGCTCTTCAGTCCTTCGTAGGTCGTCGCATCTGAGGAACAAGGTTCAGGGGAGCCCTTAAATACTAAATTTAAGGGCGTTACTGAGGTCGGGGGCAGTAGCCAATGGCTACTGTCCCCTAGGGTGACTACACCCTCAGTGTGCCCGCTCCCTTTGAAGAGAGGTGCACCTCCCTATGCCTAGTGCGCCTAATTCTCCAAACCAAGAAGGACAATTTTCAAGAGAGAGTTTCACCTCAGCTCCTGGCGACCCTGGGTTGTGCCAGGTTGAGGTGGACACTCTTACTCTGCTTACTAATAATCCTGCCTGTCTTGCTGCCAAAAAGTGGGGTTAGGACAGGGGGCGGGCATCTCCACTAGTTGGAGCTGCCAAAATCAGAACAACACAAAGTGAGAGCCTTTCAGGCTCACCGCCAAGTGTTGCTGTTTCTGCTAGGGGGAGGTGAGAAGCACCTCCACTCAGAGCAGGCTTTGTTTCTGACCTCAGAGAGCACAAAGGCTCTCATCTTATGGGGTCAAAAACCTGTCTGGTGGTGGCTGGCTGGCAGGGACTGGTCAGCAAATACAGTAGAAGTTGGTCGTTTTTCAGGGTCATCTCAAAGCTGCCCTCTGAGTGCATTTTATAATAAATCCATCACTGGCATCAGTATGGGTTTATTATGCTGAAAATGTTGATACCAAGCTTCTCTGGCTTCAGTAAAGCCATCATGGAGCTGTGGAGTTCGTGCTGACAAACTCCCAGCCCATGTACTCAAAATGGCTTCACTGCACTTACAATGTCTGTGAATGGCACAGACACTGTAGGGGCATATTGCTCATGCAGCTATGCACTCACCTGTGGTATGGTGCACCCTGCCTTAGGGCTGTGAGGCCTGCTAGAGGGGTGACTAATCCATGCCACAGGCAGTGTTGGTGGGCATGGCACAAAGGGATGTGTGCCATGTCAACTCTTCAGTTTGGTCTGCACCAAAACACCCAGCCTGCAATGGCAGTGCATGGGTGTTAAGGTGAGGGGTCTCCGCGGGTGGCATAATACATACTGTAGCCCTCAGAGGCCCTCTCTGGTCCCAAGGCCCTTGGCACCAGGGGTACCTATTACAAGGGACTTGTGGCCTAGAGGTGTGCCAATTGTGGAAACAAAGGTACAGTTTTCGGGAAAGAACACAGGCCCTGGGAATCTGATTGGCAGGGACCCAGGGCACACAGTCAAGTTGGCATCATGTATCTGGCAAAAAGTTATGGGGTAACCATGCAAAAAGGGGTACTTTCCTAAAGTGCAATAACCTCCCCTGTATCAATGTCATCCATTGAAGATGGTGTGGGTGATGTGTGTGGCTGCTCCGAAGGAAGGTGCTTAGGTGAATGTGTATGAGCTGGTGATGTTGCAGGTGGTGGCAATATAGGAAGCAGAGGTGATATAGACATAGAAGCTGGTGGAGGAGGTGGAGTCCGAGAAAAAAAAAAAAGAATAGGGCTGGAGCCACTATTTTGCGTTTCATCCTGGGAGCCTTAGGTGCATCTGACACCATGATTTCTTCCTTGAATGTCTTCTTCCTCTTTGGAAGTGTGTCTGTTATGTTAAGCGATTTTGCCACTACTTTGCCACTATTTGAATGAATGAATAAAGTCTTTTGCCCTTTATCCAGTTTGTCTTGAAGATCTTCAAGAATTGGCTGAACGGGCCAATATTTGGGCTCTGGCACTGTCTTTGACAGTTTCGACGCCGACTGTAGTTTTGGCGCCAACATAATTTTCGACACTGATGGTTTCGGCAGCTGATAGGTTTCGGCGCCGAAAGTGTTTTCAGGTCCAACGATGGCAGTTTCAGCTCCAATGCCTATGGTGCTTCGAGGGCACCTAATATTTTTTTTCGGTCACGAAGCAAGCTTCAAAGTCTTTGACTTTTCAACGCTTGCTGAATGTTTTGGAGTCAGATGGACTTGAGTTTGCTCCTTAGCCTGTTTTCGGACACCACCATGGCATCATGGCCTGAGGGCAGTGGTGTTTCGTGAGCCACCTTAGATCTGTTGTAGGGGTCTGGGAGGCTTTTGCCGGCGTACTCACATGCCCTTGTGATGGGGAGGGATCAGGGTCTGTGTCAGAACCTTCACCACTGCTAGCCAGCAGTGTGGGGATGTCCATAAGCACCACCTGTGCCTCAGCGTCTTCGGTCTCCTCTTCCGGCTCGACCGGCTGCTCCCCGAAATGATCAAGCACATCATCTACCAGTTGTGTCTGTATGGTGGAGTGGGCACAAAGACGTTCGCTCCCTCTGCCGAAACATTTTCTTGGAACCAAAGGCCAGGCATGCCTCACACTAAACCTCATCGTGATCCGGGGACAAACAGAGATTACAAACGGAGTGCTGGTCCTGCCTGGAATACTTGGCATGGCACTTAGGACAGAAACTATAAGGCGTCTTTTACATCCCTTGTAGTTGTCGAGTAAAGGAAGGTGGTGTCTGGAAATGAAAACAAAGTTGAACCGGGCCCAAGCCCAGGTGGGTGGATCGAAAAAGTAGAAGGAACCCCAATAGGTGCAGCCGTTGTCAAGGTTTCCATCGAAGGGTGATGAAAAACGGACACTGGAACAGCCTTGTGGCAGGAATCAAGCTTCAGTCACAATGCTCCGAGATAGACGTCCGAACCCGACGGCGGAAAAAAAAAAATCTAACAAAGGAGCCGATGATCAAGTGCAAGACAGACTATAGGATGAGTCAGTATACATCGTGACTCGAAGAACTTCTTCGAAGAAAAACAAGTTGCAAACGTCCGAGCCCACCACTAGATGACAGGAGTATGCTAAGCATATGTATCTACGGCCAACACATGCAACGAATACACTTTTCCAGAAAGGAACCGTCAGCGAAGTTTGCTATGCTATTGTACCTTGTGTCCTGTAGCAGTGTCTTGGATATCAGGGCTCTGCAAAAAAAAAAAATAGGTAGAGTATTCAACACGGATAGAGTTACATTCCACATATCTAGACAAAGCATAGTTCTCGAATTGTGTTGTACCCTTCCTTTCAGGTTGTGCCCAAGCTGTGTGCTGTGAAAAGCATAAAAGCATAAGACAGCGCAATGGAGAAGATCTGCCCTTCAGGAGAAAGGCAACTACTTACTGCTATTCGTAAGCCTCACAAGGCAGTGTCCCCTCACATAATTGTTAGGAAGGTGAGATTGGCCATGTAGGAGGCTGGAATAGACACACTAAGGTTTTTGATGTGCACTCAGCGAGGGGGGATGTGGCATCCAAGGCATTTTCTTTCACAGCACGCTTGAAAGATATTCTCCGTGCAGCACACCCGTCTTCGTGTTCGACTTTTGAACCATTTTATATTTAACCAATCTCAAATGTGGCTATCAGTTAACAAGCTTTAAACAAGCATAATCCTTGCCTCCGATCCCGATATAGAATGAAAAATGTCCTACTTATCGTGAAGAAAGGTTTCAATTCTATAAAGGACACAGGGGCAAAGATTAGCCCAAGAGATGGCTGATGACCATTCGACCCACTAGACAGAGGGAATCCTAGGCAGTACCAAGGACGGAGATGTCGATTTACGTAGGCATTGTGTTGTTGAAAGTTGCAATATATATTTTCAATACAACGGATTGTTTCATTGCACTATGTAGAATGCTTATTATGTTCCTTTCGCTTGACTGTTTTTTTTTCGCAGGAAATGAACCGTCCGAATAGGAAGGTTACTGCTAATGGCTACTGCTACATGCAGAAAGAGGAGACAGGAGAGTCAACAAGGGACTATGAAGGGGTTCCTGCATACTGACTGGATGGAGTAATCTTTTGTGGTCTTCCAAAGTAAATATGGGAAATCAATTTTGTTAATGTTCTAAAAGATGCCTGCTGGAATAATAAATTTTGAAGAAAGCGGAGCATAACCCTTACCTGAGTCCTTAATAGTAACAATTACTTTCTGTTATGATAGCTAGGAAAGCTTTCATTCCCCACTAAAACTTTAGCATTTAATAATAACTTTAAATGCAATTTTATATAGATACTGCAAGTATCTTCATACTTTAACAAAACTACTGCTGAATGGTTGCTCTGCACTCAAACAGGAAATACTACCAAAAATAAGAACATTGCAAAGACAACGAGCCTCATGAAGGGCTATAAAGCACTAATTATTGATTGGCTACTGTTGCAGTCAATCAGGAATATCACCCCTTTTTTTTGGGGGGGGGGAAGAGGGGATTTTCTCAAATACATTCTTCTACACAGCTGATGAACTCCATTTTGGACTCTGAGAAGGTAATAAACTGACAGATTTGGAACTGTAAACGTATGCCATAAAGAAAACAGTTTGCTTATTTATAGTAAGGTCACTCATAATGCATTAGAAATCAATTACACCCGAAAACAAAGATTTTCTACATGATTAAGCACAGCACCTTGTTCTGTCTCTTCATTCCCATTAGTTTTATATATTTCCATATGGTCTTTCCATTTTTCATTTAGTTTGTTGAGTTCCTTAGCATCATGGGTTTCAGCAGTGGCAGATGTTTCTGCCTTATTGTGACCCATCTTTTGTTGACCTTCCTCTATTTTCTTCAGAGCATCAATCACTTCTGAATCAGTTTTTACGTGAACTGGCACATTTCCTCTCTCAGGCTCATGCTCATTTTCAACAGCATCCAGTTTTAATTTTACTAAATGATAAAAAAAAACATTTAATGATTAGTACGATTCCAAATGTGTAATTTTCTTAATGTTAAACAGTGGTCATAGACTAGAATACACATCCACTTTATATCAGATGATAACTCACACTGTCACAAAATAAGAGAAAAAATCTTGATCAGTTCAATATGCACAACTTTAATGTGAACTGAATTAAGACGAATTTTCTTGTCACAACATTTGGTTGCAGGATATTAGGTCTTTCAATAAAGACTAAGAGAGGCTCTCTCCTAGTCTACGTGTTACAATGACAGAATTGTGTTTATTGTTTTAACTTATAAAGAAGCTTATTTAAATCATATAGATCAATAGTGAAGGCCAAATCCACCATTTGTGAAACCTTGACAGAGTCAATAGGAAGCAAAGAGAGAAAATGCATCTTGGAGGGTCACAGCTTCATAGAGATACAAATATAAAACTGCAATTGCATATCAGGCAAGTTAGTCTCCAAATGATCACCTTTTGTCAATTCTCAAAGGGCAAGATAACAGTCACCTTCCCTCACCAGATCTAATATGAATAAACACTTTAAAAAAGAATAAGTATAAGGACAGAATCACATATTTAACATTTGGACCAAAGGAAAACTGCCAGTGGAAGGGATAAGATGAGCCATAGTAACAATGCAGACTTTCTTTTCAGGTCACAACCATCTCAGTAACTATAGGCCACCACCATTTCTCCTGCCGGAAAGTACCACTCTTCTCCATACCAACACAGGACATGGAAAGAGCATCGGAAAGGCCAAAAAGGTCTATTGTTTGCTTACTCTTTAATCACTGAAAACGCTTTTCAGGCTGCTGTAGTTTTAAACTCATTACAGCCTTTTAAGAGCTCTGCTGATGTAGTCTATTTGGTTATTGTTTATCTCTGGAAAATATTATGTCCTGGAAAGAATACCCGAAGCTCAATAGTTTGAGTAAAGAGGAATAGGGTGACCACCTTATGCAGGAACTTTAGGTTGGTCTTAAGAACCAAAATGTCATTAGGACCTGGAAGAAAGGTTCCTGTAGTGTGAGAGCCTGTTGCCTACTCACACTAATACGTCTAAGTGATACCAGAAAGGAGACCTTCCAGGAGAGAACCTGCAAAGAGAAAGGAGGTCCCATGAATCTGAAGCACCTGGCACTCCAGGTGGGATGACATGTTTAAGGCCCTCCATAAAGGCCTTAACAGCGATTTTAAGGAGTAAAAGGTAGCAAATTATGTCTTGCACTGTAGGCGTGAGAGGGTTTATGTGGCTCGGGATACAGCAGTGGACAAATTGTTTCCACTTAGCAGCATGGCAGCTGAGTGCGGTAGGTCTACAGGCTTCCTTTAGTATGTCCATTCACTATTAAGGTAAGTGAATTTAACCAAAATCTAGGACCTCATAAGCCAGATCACTAGAGTGAGGTGCCTGAGGTCCGGATATCTGACTCTGCTTTGATTTTGGGTAAAAAGGTCCAGCCTGTTGGGGAGTTCTCATGTGGGGCGATGGATATTTCTAGAAGGATCTAGAACCATGGTCGTCTCTCCCACATGGTAGCCACCATGATTAGGCTGGGGAATGTTTGCAACAGTTTCCTCACCACGTATGGTATAAGTGGGAGAGGAGGAAAAGCATATAGAATTCATTGACCAAGAAGCTGAGACTGACCAGAGATGAAGGAAGTCTCAGAAAAAAACTTAAGACCTGGCTGTTCCCTTAATGTTCTTCCACACTCAGCTTCCTCTCTGCAGCGCTAGGAAGCCCCTGGGCAGCCATGCGCTTTATAAATCCCACAAACAAACATAATAATCCCTGACTAGTTCATCTACAGACCATTGCCTATGGTCTTGAGGTGTGGAAACTTGGAGGCGGAGTTTGACCATTTTGCGTTTTCACACGTGGCAAAAAGGTTTAGGTCTGGGGTCCCCCACTGACGAAAGTAAGGGAGTAGGACTTGCAGTTGGAGTTTCCGGTTGTGGACTTGTTGCTTAGTCCTGTTGAGCAGGTCTAAAAAGTTGTTGTCCAACCCCAGCAGATATTACTCTAGATGGTAAGCCTGTGGTTGGTTACAGAATGCCAAATTTGTTGCATTAGTGCTGAAAATGGAGGACAGTGTACAGCCTTCCTTTTGTAGGTAAAAGAGGGCGGTAATGTTGGTCCGCACAAAGATCACCTTGCCCTGGATGTCCTAGAGAGTAGTTTCGATGGCTTGGTGTATGGTTGATGTGGAGACCCCATTGACGAAGTAGCCACAGACCCTGGACTGTCGTGTCATTGCAGTGCGCAACCCCTGAACTCACTAATCATGCGTCAGTGGTGATTGTCACCAGTTGAAAGGTCTGCAAAGAGCCTGTCCTGCAACAGGTTGATGCTGTTCCACCACTGCAGAGAGTGATTGGTGCTGGCCATTATCAACACTAGATCTTCCCAGTTATCATTCGCTTGTGGCCATTGTGACAAGAGGCATTCTTAGAGCGGACTCATAAGGAGTCTTGCGTGAGGGACTATGGCTATGCATGAGACCATCATTCCCAGAAGGCGCATTACTGCAAGAAATGAGAGGACGGAGTGGCTGAATAGCGGCACAAGCTGTTGGTATGCCGCACTCTTTGGTCGCTACGATAAGCATTGCCTAAGACTGCTTTTAGGAATGAGGCCAGGAAGCGTTGGGCTTGAAGTGGCACTAGGTGGCGTTTACTGTAAGCCCCAAACTGCACAGAGCAGAGACTGAGGCTTGGGAATGGGCTAGGCAGTCTTATCTGCTTGGGCTCTTGATCAGCTAGTTGTCTAGGAAGGGGAGCACATTAGTTCATCCCTTTCTGAGATGGGCGGCTACCAATGATAGATATTTGATGAAAACCCTTGGGGTTGTGGTGACTTCAAAAGGTAACACTTAGAATCAGTAGTGCTGACCACTTACAATAAAACACAGGTAGTGCAGATGAGCCGGATGAATTGGGATGTAAAAATAGTCATCCTCAGGTCTAGTGTTGGTATAAGGCACTTCTAAAGCGCTCGTTCACCGAAAGATTTCATGGTGCTGAAAGCACTAGCAGCAGAGCAGAGATGCGATTAATCGTGGGCTTGTCTGAAAAGCCATGTTTTTAGCAGGGTTCTGTATTGCTCGTAAGTGGTTGTTGCTCTTATGTTGTCCGGGAGAGAGTTCCAGATGCCAGGAGCCAACACAGCAGACCTGGTTTTCCCCAGCCTTTTCCTATTCAATTTGGGAACCTCTAAGAGATTGAGATGTGCTGATCTGAGATTACGCCTAGGGATGTAGTTCCATATTCTGGAAGACACAAAGGTGGGGCTTTTACTCTGGCGAATTTTAAAAATAGTACACCCCGTTTAAAACAGGGTTCTTTGTATAAATGGAAGCAAGTGGAGTTTATTTAACAAGGGTTTATTGTGGCAGTATCTCGGTTGTTGGTAGACTAATCTGGCTGCTTGATTTTGAACAAGCTGCAGTCTTTGGCTCAGACCCTTCGGTAGACCTAGATAAAGAGCATTGGCATAGTCAATACAGGACATCACGAGTGCGAGTACAATTTGGATGGTGGCCTCAACAGAAAAAACTTCCTGATTTTGTTTATTTTGCGGAGCTGAAAGAGGTCACTGCTGCAATCTGAGGGTTCATTGAGAGGTATTCATCGACAAGTATGTCAAGACGCTTGACCGCTTTTTTTTGGACTAGGAGGGGAGCCTAGGTCCTGAGGCCAAAAGGAGGGACTCCAGCAATGTAATGTGTTTTTGACCAACACCACCTCGGTCTTGTCAAGTTCAGTTTTAGTTGATTACAGATCATCCAGTCCTGGATAAAGAACATGGATGTTCTGGAGTGTCCTCTATGTTGAACACTAGCTGCATGTCATCAGCATAGTTGTATATTTTTACATTAAGCCTTTGTAGGGAGTTTACCAACAGACAAATATAGAGATTGAATAGGATGGGGATAAGAAGGAACTCTAAGGTACTCCACCGCTGAGATTGAACTTGGAAGAACAAAAAGAGGGGGAAGGCGAACCGATTGCGAACAGACCGATAGGAAGGACTGTATCGAATCCAGAGCACAACCCTGTAGTGTGGAAATGAATTTGCTTTCCTGCAGCAGGGATAGGATATCATGATGGGTGACCATGTAGAAATGTTCCGACAGGATGATCTTTTGAGAGGACTGAGATCGAGGATTGGCCTGAGAGTGCCGTCCTTTTTGGGGCAGAGGAAGTACAGAGACTAAAATAATTTGCCCTGGTGTTAAGGGGGCACTGGCTCTGTGAAGCCTTTTAGACAGAGCACCCCCGCACCCGACGTCCCATGGCCTCGGGTGGCCCAAATGACGGAGTCCCAGCATCCCAATTTACCTCTCCAAACGGTGGTCACCTCCAGAAGATCTTCGTCCCCGAGCCTGCAGTCTTTGTTGAAACCGGAGAATCCCCATTGAAATCAACAGGGCACCCGACACCAAACCTGCACCCAGCCGCCCCTGCGGGTGTACTTTGGGCGCTAAGACGGATCCCCCTTTGCCCTGAGCTAAACCCCAGGAGCTTTGCTCCCACAACATTGTGGCCTGCTCATGAGCAGCCTGTGAGAAAGTGCCCTCTTTCTGCATGGTATGCCCCCACTTTTTGCTGAATTGCTGATGTTCTTTGACTGAGTGTGCCCTGGGCTCCTGCTAATCAGGTACCCAGGGCCTATGTTCCTGCCCAAAAACTGCATTGAAGCCTAAACCCAATTGGCATCTCTGGCCACGTCAGCCCCTGGTAAATGGTACTACAGGTACCCAGGGCGCTGTGACCAGAGAAGGCCTCTAAGGGCTGCAGCACTTATTGTGCCACCCTTAGAGGCCCTGTACCCTGACACTCACACACTGCCTTTGCAGGCTGCGTGTCTTGGTGCAGAACAAAGTGAAGAGTCGACATGGCACACATCCCTGTGTGCCATGCCCACAAACCACTGCCCTGGCATACATCACTCAACCCTCTAGCTGGGTGCCCTATGCCAGTGGTGAAGGTACAGGTGCATGAGCCCTGTACCCCTACAGTGCCCAAGTCCATTCCTGGGCACTGTAAGTGCAGTGCTGCCATTAAGAGTATATGGTGCTGGGAGTTTGTCATTACGAACTCCACAGCACCATGATGGCTACACTGAAGACTGGGAAGTTTGGTATCAAACTTCTCAGCACATTAAACCCACACTGATGCCAGTGTGGGATTTAATGTAAAATGCACCACAGAGGGCATCTTAGAGATGCCCCCTGAAACTCGACCAACTTCTAGTGACCTGACTGAGTGGCTGCTTAGGCTGCCACCACCAGACATGTTTCTGGACCCCTGGGTCGAGAGCCTGCTTCTCTCGGGGGCCTGAAACAATGCACATCCTGGGATGAGGTGCCAAGCCTCCTCCCCCAGGATGGGCAGGGTTCACGAAGGAGACGCTTCAAAGGCATGCCGCCTTTGTGAGCCTCTCCAGACCATTTGCTGCTTTCAGCAACTGGTCCCCACTGGTTCTACCCCCCACTTTGGGCGGGAGGACCGGCAGGAAAAACAAGTGAGGAAGGGAGGTGTGCCCACCTCTGCCAACTCCACCCCTCAGGTGGGGGAGGCGAGGTGAAGCACAACCTCGAGTCCCCGCCATCTTGAGGATGGGGGGACCCAGCCAACCACGGACAGGCTCCTGCCCCCCTCCCACTGGAGAGTGGCAGAATAAGGGGTGTACCCACCCCAGGGAAGGGACCCATTGGTCCCTGCCCTTTACCTACCTGTAACGCCCCTACATCTAGTATTTAGGGGGCACCCTGAACCTTACTTCCTCAGATCCAGCAACAACAAGAAAAGAAGATAAGAAGAAGGACCGAAGAGCCGTGCAGAGCTAACAAGAGGACGACGCCCACTGACTTGGCCCCAGCCCTACAGGCCTGTCTCCCCTCGAACCTGCTCCTGCGAAACCCCGGTGTGTCCTGCAGCCAGCAACCTCAAAAACCCCGGAGGACCTGCCTGCCTTCACTTCAAAGACTGAATCTCCCGTGAACACCGGACTTGTTCAAACTGCAGCTTCTGGCTCCGGCCGGACAGCGCGAATCCAGCCCACTCTGCACCCGCCGAATCCGGCCCGAGCTCGAGTGGAAAAACACCACGAGGAGGTCACCCCGGCGATCCTGACCCGAGATCCGGCGACTCCTGACCTGCCTCAAGCCTCCAATCGACGCCTGCAGCCTCAATCCAGAGGATCCCCTCTACCGCGACCAGAGCGGGTAAGACTTTCTGACGTCCCAAGGCACTCCTGCACCCAACGCCCCACGGCCTTGTGTGCCCAAACCAACGGTGCCTATCCAAGACATCCCAACTTACCCCTCGAAGTGGTGGTCACACCCAGAAGATCCTCGTCCCCGAGCCTGCAGTGTCTTCTAACCGGAGGCCCTCCATTGAAAACAACAGGGCACCCAACCTCAAAACGGCACCCGGCCGCCCTAGTGCCGCTGAGGGTGCATGCTAATTTGGTTCCCTATTTGCCCTGACCTAAACCCTAGGAGCTTTGCTCCCACAACCCAGAGGCCCGCTTGCCAGCAGCCACCAACCGGAGACCCCCTATCCTCCATAGGATAACATTGGGCCTCAACACTCTGCACCCGGCCGCCCTATTGCCGCTGAGGGTGAAACAAAAGTGCATCACTGACCCTGGGGGACCCCCGAGTCTAACCCCAGAACCTTAACTCCCACAGTCGATTACTTACCTGCAAACCGATAACCTGTTTTTCCTCCATAGGATAACATTGACAATTTTTCTTAAAAAAAAAACGACTAAGTGTGGAGTTTTGAAAACTAAAGATATTCTTTAAAAATCGTACAAATAACCAAAACGTGTTTTCTCACCTGTTTGCAGGAAATGTCCCAGTGCTGAATCCAGGCATCCAGCACCGAGTTAGAAAAAGTAACGTAGAAGTAACTTACCTGCAATTTTACTGAAAAAGCCTGTTCATTCCAATGTACTGTATTTGCTAAGTGTTGCATACTACTGCTCCCCTGAAAATCAAACGAAGTACAATTTCCATTGCATTTTCAAACTGTTCGACATTCAGTAACTTATTACTACAAAGTATTTTATGCTTACCTGTGCCAGGCTTGCTTGGTTCTAAAATAAAACAACAATATATTTTTATACAAAAACAATTGGCCTAGAGTTCAGTTCTTGAGTGTGTGAATTCATTTGCTGAGTGTGTACATCAAATGCTTAACACAGTCCTCTGATACTGCTCGACCAAGCTACCACAAGTAGAGAGTAAGGTTCTATCTAACTTTAACCTCTGCCTACCTTTGGAGTCACCTGGACCCTATACACACTATACCTCACTTTGGTGTAGAATATATAGAGCCAGTTTCTTACACAGCCACCAACCGGAGGCCCCCTATCCCCCATTGGATAACATTGGGCCTTAGCACTCTGCACCCGTCCGCCCTAGTGCCACTGAGGGTGTTTTGACAGTGCATCCTTGACCCTGGGGGAACCCTAGTTTTAACCCCAGAATACTAACTCCCACAACAAAGTACTTACCTGTTAACCGATAACTTTACTTCTCTCCATAGGAATACATTGACTGGTTTTCCTTGAAAAATGTTGTGTGGAGTTGGTTTTGTACTGAACTTAAAAAAAACTGCAAAGAACTAATAATTGTTTACCTACCTTTTCTCTAGGAAATGTCCCAGTGTGATATCTAGGTGTATCACACTGAGTAGAAAAAGTAATCAAGAAAGTAATCTGAAAAGTAATTCAAAGTAATCTAACAGTAATTTCCACTGTATTAAAAGCATTTACAAACCTGTAACAAAGTCATTTTCATTCAGCTTGCTTGAATTGTTCACTGCATTGAAAATTATCAAATACACTTACCTGTGCCAGGCTTGCTTGGTTCTAGGAAATAACTACAATCAAATATTTTTATACAAATCAAATTGGTCTGAGCTCAGTTTTTGAGTGTGACACATCATTTGCTGATTGAGTATGTACAACAAATGCTTAACACTACCCTCTGATAAAGCCTTACTGCTTGCCCACACTACCACAAATAGAGAGTAAGGTGCCATCTACTTTTACCTCTGCCTACCTTTGGGGTTCCACTGGACTCTGTGCACACTACACCTCATTTTGGTATAGTATATACAGAGCCAGCTTCCTACAGTGGCCCCAAAGGGCAGGGGCGCCCGAGGGCTGGGAGGCCCGGTTCTTGGAGGCCGATATCCAGGCAGGGCAGTTCGAGCGGAGATGGGCAAAAAAATACAAGACACATCAAAAAGTCTTCTTGGTGGCAGGAAAAAAAGGCAATGGGTTGCAACACCAACGAACATATCGAGACCGGATGCAGCTTTGATACACGCACAAATCCAATGTCGGAGAAAAACAATAGAGTCGGTGCCCACACACATTCATGTCCAGAGGAGGAGTAACTAGAATTTGCGCCCCCTTCACACAGTCTTGTCATCAATTACACTATTTCAGATGTTTCAGTGGTGTTATTAAAAATGTCATAGAATATGTCATGAGTGATGTAACGTGAGGTAATTAGCAGTACATAACAGGGGCACGAGTTATAGTTATTTTAGGGCACGAGTAATAGTTACTTGGGATAACTTAAAATTTTGAATTTCAGTGATTTTGTTAGTTTTAAGTGAATTTCTAGGTTTGTTTTAATGTAAAGTAAGATATTATTACAATTCCTAACTATAATGTCAATGTTAACCGTTGCTTTTCTCAGTAATATGCCTATCACTGTGTGTAGGAAGCTAGGTTTATGTTGCAGTAACTCTCCCACTTTTTGCCAGATTTCTGATGCACTTTCACTTGATGTGCCCTGGGTCCCTGCCAATCAGATTCCCAGGGTCTGTGTTCTTTCCCAAAACTGTACCTTTGTACCCCCAATTGGCACCTCTCTGGCCACATGTAAGTCCCTTGTAAAATGTACTATGGGTACCAAGGGCACTGTGACCAGGGAAGGCCTCTAAGGCTGCAGCACATATTGTGCCACCCTTAGAGGTCCTGTACCTTAACACACCCACACACTGCCCTTGCAGGCTGCATGTTTTGGTGCAGAGAAAAGTGAAGAGTTGACATGGCATACATACCTGTGTGTCATGCCTGCAACCCACTGCCTATGGTATAGGTAAAAAAACAATGGTTCAGGTGTGGCCTTAAAGGTCCAAAGCAAAAAAGTGACCCAGAAGGGGCACTGCGTTCTAAGGGAATGAAATTAATTCTGGAGGGAGCAAAAGAAAAGATCCACAGAGGGTCATGTAGGTCAAAAAAGTGACAAACATTTATTTACAATTCTGTTTAGTATTCAGGTGCTCACATATTAGGTGAAAAGAAGCGTGACGTGAAGGGTGATAGTGAAATATTAAAAAAGACATCGCATTGAGAACAGTATTATGAACTCCACAATTGATTTATAAAGAGTGATAGGAGTTCATGTTGTAAGGTGGTTGATGGCGTTTCGAACCCAATAATTGGGGTTCATCTTCAGGACATGGGTGAGCAAGCTGAATTTAAGAGCTGAATTTTAATATTATTACTTTATCCGCAGAGCAAGTCTTGGAATGGGCAGACAGCAGTTTTCTAACTTCAGAGATTTTTAAAGTTGTAGTCGGCGAGCGTGGGAATTGTAAGGCGCGCCACAGAACTGCTCCGGTCTATTTGTGCGAGGATGAGGTACTACTCATGTGTAAAGTTAATCAGCACGAGTTGGAAGGGCAGCTGGGCGGTACATGATGTCACGTAGGTGGTTAAATTTATTGTTGACGATCAACAGGGCATTAAATGGGAGCCTGGAGCCGTGCAGACAAGAGAGTCTTGCTTCTGCCGTAGCTGTCGACCACCTTACAACATGAACGATCACTTTATAAATCAATTGTTTAATATTTCACTATCACCGTTCACGTCACGCTTCTTTTCACCTAATATGTGAGCACCTGAATACTAAACAGAATTGTAAATAAATGTCTGTCACTTTTTTGACCTACATGACCCTCTGTGGATCTTTTCTTTTGCTCCCTCCAGAATTAATTTCATTCCCTTAGAACGCAGTGCCCCTTCTGGGTCACTTTTTCGCTTTGGACCTTTAAGGCCACACCTGAACCATTGTTTTCTACATACATCTTGCCACCCCAGGTTCACATATTGGGGTACCCTTGTCTTCTCAAAAACCTATGGTATAGGTAAGACACCCCTCTAGCTGGGTGCACTATACCACTGGTTCCGTACACACAGTGACAGGTAGTAGCCACAGCCCCTCGTACCAGCTATCCACCTCGTCACCCAGGAACTCAATTCTATTGTGAGCCCTGGTTCATTAAAAGGACACTTGTGTTGTCCCAATTCGCGTCTCCCGCCGGATGAGCGTTTTCTCGTTTGGCGGGAGACGCGAATTGGGACAACACAAGCGTCCTTTTAACGAACCAGGGCTCACAATAGAGGGGCTGTGGCTACTACCTGTCACTGTGTGTACGGAACAAGGGTCCAGAAGGGTGGATTAAGACCCCATGCCCTGAAGAAATTGCCTCTACGATATACAGGCAATGAAACATGTCGGCCCATCAGTAAATGGTCTGCAAACATGCAGTTTGGTTTTATTTTGGAATAGGCCCACGAGTCGAGAATAAAGTGGTTGCTAGATGACTGTGGGGTCTATTTCAATTTTAACTTCACGGGGTCTAGTTGGTGTGGTCAATAGACACACTTATTCTTTCACTGGTTTTCTGGACACTAATGTATATATATATTGTTTTTCGAGATAGCAACCGATGATGAAAAACGTGGGCACAACTGGTGATTATTAACCAGTATAGCTCCTTTGGTGTTGCGCACGTGAGGTGCTATCTCGTTGTCTCACAATTGTTCACATTTCTGTTCACAATTCTTGTGTTTTAGATACACCTTTTGAAGTGGAGGGTATTTTTTCTGCAAACAGTGACTGTTAATTTGAAGGTTTGCTTTGGCAAGTGAAAATACAGGGCAAGTATGAGTAGGGACAACACCTTACAAATATGAAGGATTGCTGTTCGGGTAGAAAATGAATTCCCATTCCCACTCAGAAGGATATAAGAATTGAGTGCCCGGTTTGATCAGGTCCTATTGTTATTGTTGGTATTTTGAGTGGAGGGCGACCTGATCAGTTATTCCCTCTATAGCTCCTTTGTGTGTATAAGACCGGTTTCGGGCTAACAGCCCTCATCAGCCAGGCTAGCTTGAATCCAGTGGCAAAGTGAGCAAGGGACCCACGTCTGGGCATACCCTGCCAACTTAGTGCGAACAAAGCAAACACAAGGAGATGATGGACGGAGCGCTGAAACTTTTCAGACACTCACCCCCAGTCACAGATCTGGGTTGATTCCATCATCGTTCTTTAGCTCACTTTGCCACCCCAGTTCAGACAC
The DNA here is from genome assembly GCA_963921515.1 of Calotriton arnoldi. NCBI lineage: Eukaryota > Metazoa > Chordata > Amphibia > Caudata > Salamandridae > Calotriton > Calotriton arnoldi. Next base: position 1,538,862 of record CAWUFW010000828.1, read on the forward strand.
AGCTATATGCAAATCAGTCTTGACCCTGTGCCTCATGGGAACAGTCCAGCCCGAACTGCCAAGCCATGTCTTCCCTGGACCGGAAACAAGCATCCTGGGACCGGTTTCGGGCTAACAGCCCTCATCAGCCAGGCTAGCTTGAATCCAGTGGCAAAGTGAGCAAGGGACCCACGTCTGGGCATACCCTGCCAACTTAGGGCGAACAAAGTAAACACAAGGAGATGATGGACGGAGCGCTGAAACTTTTCAGACACTCACCCCCAGTCACAGATCTGGGCTGAATCCATCATCGTTCTTTAGCTCACTTTGCCACCCCAGTTCAGACACAGCTATATGCAAATCAGTCTTGACCCTGTGCCTGTGCATTTGTCACCCTGAGTGGGACGGGTATGCCCAGACGTGGGTCCCGTGCTCTCCATGCCACTGGAATCAAGCTATCCTGGCTGAAGAGGGGTGAAACCCCGAAACCGGTCCTAGGATGCTTGTTTCCAGTCCAGGGAGGACCTGGCCTGGCAGTTCAGGCTGGACTGTTCCCATTGGGCACAGGGTCAAGACTGATTTGCATATGGCTGGGTTCAAACTGGAATGGCATGGTGAGCAAAAAAACGATGGGTTTAGGCCCAGATCTCTGTACTGGGGTGAATGTATGACATTGTTCTGCATTCTGTCCATCAATTGTTGTTTTTGCATAGTATATACAGAGCCAGGTTCCTACACTGTGCAAGGCGTGAGGTTGGGTGCAGGGTCTGGCCTGCAGCCAGACCCTGTACCCAACCCCCCAGCGAGCACCAAACTCTTTGCCACAGCACACGGCTGATTATGACATGTAACATGATAAAGGATGGGATGTCATTTTAAGTAAGGCAGACCTACTGGCTCTGTCAAAGGGTCAGTACAAAGGGGACCGCGTGGTCCTCCTCTTCGATCTTATTATGGCCCAGGGTCATATATATTTTAAAGGGGAGGAAGGCCGCGTGGCTCCTGTCCCAGAGCCTTTTTAGGACCTGGGGACCTATCCCCCAGGGTCACTATTAAAAAAAAAAGTCAAGTGGAGGGGACTACTTGGCCCCCCGAGCCCATTATGGCCCTGGGACTCCATCCCCCAGAGCCATTTATTTTATTTTAAAGGGGAGGAGGGCCGCCCAGCCCCCTCTCCCCGAGCCTATTATGGCTCAGGGGACCCCATACCTCAGGGCTATAAATATATATAACAGCCTGGCCAGGACATCCATACACCCACACCTGTTTTGCACAAGTGTGAGGAGCGGACCAGGGAGCTGTTTTACATATGTCAGCTAGTGGCCTATTACCCAAGAAAGCCATAGAGGCACCTCTCTTTCGAGTAGAATGTGGCCTAGGAGGGGTAGGTACAGACCTTTTAGCTTTAGAGTAACAAGCTTAAATGCACTTGACAAGCCAGCGTGCAATCCCTGCCTTAGAAATGGCACATCCTCTATGTGGCTTACTGTAGGACACGAACAGCTTTTGAAATGATTATATTCTGTCAATGTAGTACATTAATACTCTTTTGACATCCAGAGTATGTAAAGCGTGTTCCGCTACAGACTCCGGATGTGGAAAGAAGACTGGCAATTCAATCCTTTTAATAAGGTGGAAACTGGAGACCACCCTTAGGGAATAATTTGGGGTTGGCTCTAAGAACTACCCTATCATGATAAACTTGAAAGAATGGTACTTCCAATGTAAGAACATGTACCTCATTGACTCGTCTAGGAGAAGTGGTTGCTACTAAGAAAACTACCTTCCACAACAAAAACAGTAAAGGGCAGGAGTGAAGTGGCTCAAAAAGAGGGCCCATGAGCCTAGTAAGAACAATGTTAAGATTCCACGCCGGAGTAGTAGCCGTCTGGGGCAGAATAACTTCTTTTAGGCCTTTCACAAAAGCCTTAGTGACTGGTACTCTGAAGAGTGTGTTGTCTATTTTACAATACTGCTTTGGGAGATGCTGGATTAGTTCCGCCGTCTGATCCCATTGTGCGCGATCGTACCAGGAGAACAGGCCTATAGAGTTGGCAATATGTCACTAAGTCACAGATTACAGTGCTACTCCTTTGCCTCCGGCATCAATCTTTTCACTCTCCCAGTCTGCAGGAAGTGTGCCCCCCTGAGTATTAGCACGTTTTCGAGCCGTATGCACTACCAAGGAGTCAGGGGGTAACTGGCCTCGTAGGTAAGGCGGATCAGTAGGTGGCCCTTGAAATATTTTTTAGCAACCCTCGGGGTGAATATTCTTGCTTTAAATGGCTCCTTGAAAATTTCAATAGCCGATTTAAGGACCCCTTTAACCGTAGGCAAGTATTGGAGTGAATGCTGAGTGGCAGACAAGGTTTCCCTGAGGAACTCATCCTTTTTTTTTTTTTTTCAGTTTTCAAAAACCTTTATTAAGGGTATAAGGCGTTAACACACAGCATGGTGCCTACATCCCTCAGGGGGCCGGCATTGCAAGGCAATATATTACACTGCGGTGTAGGTGGGGGAAAAGTATACACAGCAAGCCGCCTACAACCACATCGGGCCGGCCGCGTTAGTGGGGATCAGAACCAGCCGTGGTGGCAAATAAGTGTTTCGGCATTTTACTTTTACATAGACTAACAAAAAACCAACAATGCCACTTCTCTGTATAATGTAAGCAGGCTATGCCCAGAGGCGTTTACGCATTCAGCTCAGTGATCCTTGGGAGAGCAGTGCCTAGTGACCCGTGTCTCCCCAGAGAAAGTGTGTGGCCGCCAAGGTGGCGCTACTTTCCCATTAGGCCATATTTCCCGAAGATGTTCCTCCGCTGGTGTTGCAGGGGGAAGCGCTGGGGTCCGCGGTGGAGGCGTGTTCCAATAGGTATGCATGGAGGGGTCCCCATATATCTCGTGGGCGGGAGGAAGGGGGTAGGAGCTCTGCGTAAGTGTATAGTTGTTCTTGACAATATATAAGATCTTGTATCCACTCCTTAAATTTAGGTGCCCTCCCTCTGCCCCAACTACAAGCGATTCGCCTTTTGGCGGGGAGGAGTGCAAGGGAAGTATATTTCCGCACTGGGACAGCCAGCGGCTCCGTGTATCCCAGCAGTGCGGTCAGGGGGTCCGCGGGGATGTGAATCCCTGTCATGTTGTCCAGTGCTATTAGTACCTCCCCCCAGAACTCTCGGACAGGTGGACAGTCCCACGCTATATGTTTGAAATCCGCCCCTCCCATTACACAGCGATCACATGAATCTGTGTCCCGAAGGTGTAGGCGGTGCAAGCGCGCAGGTGTGTGATAAAGGCGATGAATATATTTATAATGAATGATCCGAAGACGGCTGCTAGCAGAAACATTACCGGTTTGTCTACAACAGTATTCCCATTGCTCATCGGTGAGGGTATGCCCCAGTTCGTCTTCCCATCGTCTCCTTGCAGTGAGGGGGCATATGGTCTGTCTTTCTGGACCGTGCGGTATAATAGTGATACCACGTGTGTGGGCGTTGTCTGTTGTAAAAGGGCGTGTAAGGGGGACATGACAGGGGGTTCATGTGGGAAGTCGGGCGTTATGGCTTTCATGTTTTGACGTAGCCTGATATAGTAAAATCTTTCTAAACAAGCATTGGCATAGCCAATAGGTCTCGCTTTTGGGACCTTATAAGTATTTAGTTATGCAGCACAATATCCTTGGTGCAACAACCAACTGTTGCATGGCTAAACACTTATAAGGTCCCCAAGGCGAGACCTATTGGCTATGCCAATGCTTGTTAAACTATGGTGCCAGCCAGACATGCTGCATAGATGCTGAACAAGTTCATAGAGTAGACCGGTCACAGCCAGGGAGTAGTGGGGGTTAAAAACAACAGATCGGTTTGGTATGAGACAAATACAGAACATCTTGGGTAGCTTAGGAAAATGTCAAAATGTATGCAAGATCTGTGGGGTGTAGGATGGTCTGGTAACTCCTGGGCGATACTTATTGCAGTGCAGAGCATATCTGGCTTCCTAGTTGAATTTTCCTCTCCGTGTCCTCACCACCCTACAACGCTTCTTGCGTATATGTTTTACTTACTTAATTGTTTAACACAGTTTAAAAATCAGACCTTAACAGGTAACGGAGCCCTTTGTTCCGCTGCCGCCCTTGGACACTGCTAGCTGACATTAAAACAGGTATTCTTTCAATAAAAATAGTTTAAAAAAACAGGTATTCTTAAAATATTGCGTGTGCTGTCTATGCCTTGAGAAACCACTTCAACTTTTCAGACAAGGTCAGGCGGTACAGAATCTTTCTGGAGATTAACCATGTCAGCAAAAATGTTTAAAAGGTTAACATCTGCAGAAGCTCATGCAGCAAAAATATCTTTAATGACCCTGAAAAGTTGGCTCTGCTTTTTCGCATCGATCGGCCTTAGGATTCCAATGCATGACTATGCTGAAATCAAATTACCAAAAATAGGATTTCTACCAACATAAAGCGTTCTACTTACAAGACCTGCGCTTTGCCGCTACAGAGTCAGCTGACACCAGATTAAAGTACAAACACGTGATCTCCCACTTCCTTCCTTGCCACATCCCCGATCCACTTTGTTGTAGTAGACGCTGTTTCCAGAAGCATTTTTGGGCGAAAATTCAAACCGAAACGCCAGGTACACGTATACTGAATAACCAGTGAGGCCGTTCTTTCTCATACAGCATGATAGAGGAAGAAAACATCAGCACTCGAGTAGGTCACGTGGCGGTGGTCTGCAAGCACATCTGCTGTAAACAAGGAACACGGAAGCGTCTACGGCGCTGCCTTAAACTGGTTAGGGAAAATGCCATTTACCTTTACTGATGTAAAAATCTTATCAGATGGGTTTTGGGGGAAGGACCCGCGATTCTTTTAATGTATTTTGTCATAATAAAAGAAAAGCAAAATACAAAAATATTTTTTAGCTACAAAGGTGCTTCTCACGAGCAGTCCTCCTGATACTTAGTTTTGTTTTAACTTGTTCACGCTTCGGGTTTATCTAAAGGATGTGGGCTAGCTAGCACGATCCATTAGGAGAGGCGGGGAGCCAAGGGTCAGGCTTTGCTTTTAGAGCCCCGCAGTGACGTCGCGAGAGGAGGAGGCGGGTTGGGGGGGGGGAAACGGGACAACATTTAATTTAAAAAAACAACATACCTGCAGCTGGAAACGCAATTCCGAGGCTGCGGAGGGACAGAGAGAGGCAGGAGCGGCTTGCAGGCACGCCGTACAGCTTTACATGTACCTTGCTCGGAAGTACAAATGTCGGCAGGCTGGCGCAGGCTAACTCAGGTGGCGGGCTACCACAGAGGTAATTAGAGCGGCGGAGACCTGGATCCCAGCAAGGCGTCCTCAAACGTGGGGGTCCAGTGCAGGCAACAAATAGGAAAAAAAAATGGCGGGCGCGCGGTAAAAAAAATTAAACAGTGGTGCGCGCGCACCACAGAGGAGCGGAGGGGGGAGGAGGGAGCGCGGCAGCCTGCTCAGCTGACCCAGACAGCTCGTGCGTCATGGCCTTTTGCCGGCATGTGTTTACAATTATCGCGCCCGCGTCTGGGCACGATAATTGGAAACACATGTTTGCCGCGACGTACCCATCCCAAAAGGCCAGCCACGACGCACGAGCGTTTTTTGGACTGCTTTTCAAACTCGCTTACTAAAAGTCTTCGCCTCTAAGCAGCGCTTGCGCGCTACTCGAGGCTCGACCTAAAAAGTAGGCGTGGTGGGGCCAAAGAATTCCTCGCTAGAGCGAAACTTGCCCCCAGCATACAATTATCCCCAAGTTTGGATAGATAGTTTGCGGAGAAGCCGGCGAAAGCCTCCCTCTTGTGTGATCGGGAGATCCCGTCTCCCGGGAAGTGGGAGGAGGGGGGAGTATAGCAGTGCACACTGTACGAGAGTAGCCAGATCACGCCAGGCACTAATGGTGCATTGTACCGTGGTGGAGGCAAGATGTCATGGGGTTGCCGGGGAACTTAAATATGCCGAACACGGGGTCGGGCGCATATATGCATCTTCAATCGCAAGGTGCGGCATGTAGGGAGGGGGATGTATCCAGTATGAGGCAAAGTGTGCTTGGGCGCAGATGAAGTATAATTCCAGCTCTGGTATTTCAAAGCCTCCTTCGCTGAAGGGTCTTGTGAGGGTGTCCCATCGCAATCTAGCCTGCTTCCCTCCCCACGTGAGTCGTATGAGCTGAGTTTTTACCGCCGCAAAGAAGTGTCGGCTGGGGGCGTAAGGGATGTTGGTGAACAGATAGATCAGTTTGGGCAATATCACCATTTTTATAAGGGCGGTTCTGCCAGCCAGGGACAGAGGTAGTGCTATCCATCTGGTAATCTTTTCGGTGATGAGGTCCAGCGCGCGTCCGTAGTTGGCCTTCATCAGTTCCTCTCGGTTGCAGGAGACCACTATGCCCAAATAAGTGAGTGTGTTGTCACACCATTTGAGGGGGTAGTCTGGTACGAATGGGAGAGTGGCTTCGGTGAGGGGATATATCTGGGACTTCCCCCAGTTTATGTTGACTCCGGAGAGGCGTCCAAAGAGGATGAGCAATCTAAGAATCGGGTTGAGGCTTATTCCCGGGTCTCGTATGTACAGGGTGAGGTCATCCGCGTATAAGGAGATTAATATTTGCCTTTCCGGATAGTTGAGGGCGTGGTCTCGAAAGTGCCGTCGGATTTTTGCAGCGAGAGGTTCGATAGCCAGGGCAAACAGCAGGGGCGAAAGAGGGCATCCCTGCCGCGTGCCTCTGGCCACCGAGAATGGGGACGAGCGCTCCCCATTCACCATCACCGTGGCCGCAGGCCGGTTTTGGCAATAAATCTATCCACGCCAGGAACGGGGGGGGAAAGCCCATGCGTTGTAGTACAAAGGCCAGGTAGTCCCATTCAAGGGAGTCAAAGGCCTTGGTGGCATCTAAAAAAACAGCAGCGGCGTTCGTTTCTGGGTCAATATCCTGAAGCACCGCAAATAATGTGCGAAGGTTGTGAGACGTGCTCCTGTTGGGCACAAATCCCGATTGGTCAGGAAGGACTAATTTGGGCATAAGAGGACTGATGCGATTTGCGATTAGTTTGGCTAGGATTTTAGCGTCAACATTGATGAGGGACAAGGGTCTGTAGGAGTCACACTGCGTGGTCGGTTTGCCCGGTTTCGGTAAGGAGATGAGTGCTTCCCGCATTGTTTGTGGGAGAATGCCCGATTCTCGGGCTTCTTCGTACACGTGCCGCAGCACAGGGATGAGCAGATGGCGAAAAGTTTTATAAAAAACCGCCCTGGAGCTTTGCCAGACTGCAGTTGCATAATGGCGGAGGTGATCTCCTCATCCTCATAGTGAGTGAGAAGGAAGTCTCTCTGACCCTCCCCTAGCCAGGCAATGGCGGTGTCTTCGAAGAAGGGAGTGAAGTCCATTGGGTGTGTTCTGTGTGTTTTGTATAAATTTGCGTAGAATCGCTTAAATGTCTGCACTATGTCCGGGGTGTCCCTGTGTTTTTGGCCATCCTCATCTTCAATTTCCAGCACAGTGTTGGAGAACCGGGGGGGGCGGATCATGGAGGCCAGCGCTTTGCCCGGCCGTTCTCCCTCACCATAGCAGCGCGCCTGATGGTATTTGCCTCTAAATTTGCATTCTCTGGTGGCCGTCTCCTGGTATTCTGTTATCAGATCACGTAGGCGCGCCTGCAAGCCAGGGGTGGGCGTCGTTTGCAGCTGTAGCTCCGTCTGCTTGAGTGCGAGCTCTAGCTTCCGAAGTGTGTTTCGGATGTCTTTTAGCACCCCCCCGCTTTTAGCGATGCAGATGCCCCGTATGGTGACCTTAAAGGCCTCCCAGACCGTGGAGCACTGGGGAACCAAGTTATCATTGCGTGGGAAAAAATCCGATATTTCTTGTTCCAGCTCTGTCTTAAAACGGGATCCAGCAGTGTCTGCGGGTTGAGGCGCCAGTTCAGGTAGGGTGAGTCAGCATGCGGTGGAGTGAGGGTGAGGAGGACAGGCGAGTGGTCCGAGTACGTGCGCGCTAGGTGAGACGCGTGTACCATCCAGGGCGCCAGCCCTTTAGTAAGGAGCCAGCCATCTATGCGCGACCAGGAAGAGTGGGCAGTGGAGAAGCAGGAACCTTCCCGAGTCTGGGGATGGAGCGTACGCCACGCGTCTATGAGATCATGATCTCCCGCAATGTTCTTGAGGGTGTAGTGTGCGTTAGAGTAGTGGTGGGGATGCGGGTGCGATCTGTCCAGCTCCGGGTTTAAAGTGACATTAAAGTCCCCTCCCCACACCAGATGTGTGGAGCCTATATCTAGTATTTTGCCCCAGAGCACGCGGAAAAACTCCGGATCATCAGTGTTAGGTCCATAGCAGGAGACAAGGGTGATGGATATGGCGGATAGTTGTCCCCAGAGAATGCTGTAACGACCTTGGGGATCTCCGTATGAGCCCATGGGGATTGTAAGGGAGTGTGCGCTTCACCAGGATGGCGGCACCTCGGGCATATGAGGAATAAGACGAGAAGCAGCAGTGAGCTGCCCACCGCGTCGCAAATGTGGTGGGCGTAGCAGAGGTGAGGTGTGTTTCTTGAAGCATTGCACAGTGAATATTATGGCGGTCTAAATACGCTAGTATGTGGCGGCGTTTGCGCGGGTCTCCTAATCCTCGCACATTCCAGGTTAGGAAATTATACTTCGGGGGGTCAGGTCGGGTCCCAATGGTAGGCGCAAGAGCTAGGAATGGTGGAGCGTGTGCAGCGCGCGTGCAAGTTTCGTGGCGTGGGCATTGGCATGCAGAGCAGTATTATAACAAGTGGCAACGAACATTCCCAGTTGTCTTCCCCCCCCCCCCCACAACGACAGCCCAAACCTGTCGTGATGATTCCTACCCTCCTCCCCATAGTCCCCAATTAGCCCAGTCCCAACAGGGGACAAGGGACGCAACAATTTAAACTTTTCAATCTCAAGCAGTGTAGGGTTCACCTGGGTGGGTAGCAGATAGAGGGCGACCGTTCACCCCTTGTGTCAACAAGGGTGCTCGGGGGGTAAAAAGTAGATCTCTTCTCCAAGCCATGGCAGGCTGGCTGCTTCCGACAGCTGTGTATTCGAGTCAGAGTAGCTTGAAGGTGCCTGGACGGCATGTCGCGTAGAAAGGGGGCGCAGGGGGGGGGGTCAGTCCATCCCAGAGCACCCCACATAAAGATGCGGATAGGTACTGTCATTCTACATCTGATAGATCACCCTCCTCCCCAGTGAGTCCGGAGGGGGGTGTGCGATTGTTCGCTGTTTTTGGTAGAGTCTTTAAGAAATCCTGGACATGCTGGGGGTTTGTGAAAAAATGCTGCTTCCCTGAGTGAGTAATCTTGAGGCGTGCCGGGTAAAGCATAGCATAGTCTATGTTCAGCTGCTGTAGTTTTTTCTTTACCGCAAGGAATTTTCTGCGCCCCTCCTGTACAGCCTGCGTGAAGTCCGGATACAGGGAGACTTCAACGCCATCAAAGTGAACTTTCTTGTGCTCTCTGGCAAGGCGAAGGGCTGCATCGCGGTCCCGGTAGTTGAGGACTCTCGCAATGATGGGGCGAGGGGGAGCTCCAGGGGCAGGTCTGGAGGCCAGCGATCGGTGCGCTCTTTCCACAATGAACACTGGGGAGAACGATTCTCTACCGAAGGCGGCCACGAGCATATGCTCCACATATTCCTCCATTTTTCCCGTAGCGGTAGACTCCAGCACACCTAGGATACGCAGATTATTACGCCGAGAGCGCGATTCCAAGTCCTCATTTTTTGCCTCTATTAGTTTTAGGATCTTCTCCATGCCCAGCGTTTTGGTGAGTGTCGTGGCAGAGGCATCATCTAGGTCGGATATGCGTTGCTCTGTACCCTTGAGCCTCTCCTCATGTTGGTCACTTTTATAAGCCAAATGGTCTATGCGCGCGTTCATACTGTCCATCTTCGCCTCTATAGACGTTAGGCTGGATTGTATTCCCAGGAGTATAGCTTTTAGGTCGTCAGTGGATGTGGGTTGTTCCACGGGTGGGGGCTGCGCACCTTCCAAGTCCGCCTGGGACCGCGTGACCTTTCGGGCTTCAAAGGTTAATTTAGGCTGTTTGTTATCAGTACGGCCCACTGCAGTGAGAGAGGCCGCAGCGAGGCGAGGATCCCTCTTGTGGATCAGAAGCGCAGTTCCGCCGTGAAACCAAGGTGTTGGTGAGTATTCCCGGGCGCCCGCCCCAGCTCCAGTGGGCTTCGCCGGCGCGAGTGCTGGGGGGGGGGGGGGACAAGCAGGATCACTCCGATCCGCGTGCGGTACAGGCCCTTCTGCTTCCCAGGCCGACCTCCCGCAGCAGCGGCTGGGTGTCCCCCCCGGAGAGCAGCACGGCGGCCGGTCCGCAATTGATATCGTCCCAAGGAGGGGGGGGGGGTCCTGCCAGGCAGTAAAATCAGGTATGCCGCGTATCCCCGACGTCCGGCAGGCACTAAGTCGCTCTTTTGGCCTTAGAGTCTTCCAGCGGTGCAGTACCCTTTGGGCCCCAGGCAAGGTCAGCAGTACATGGATCGCTCAGTCGCCGCAGATCCCCTCCCAGGCCTCCGGGTAGTAGAAAGGCGCAGGGCCGCCGAGCAGCACAGAGGCGCTCCACCGCCCGCCGCAGCCCCAAGGGTCTCAGTCCAACTAAGGCACGCTCTCACCTCGGTGTGCAGAAGGCGGCGGCCGCGCCTCCGCGTCCGTCCGTCCCCGTCGCGTACACCCCACAGACTTCCAGGCGGCGGGCCGGAGCAGCCGCGCAGCAGGCCGCCTCCCGCGAGCGGACGCCGGCAGGTAGGACCACAGCAGCAGTCAGATCAGGGGGCACAGCGTGGAGGTCCCCGCACGGCACAAGCAGCACCGCGGGGGATCGTCAGCGACCGCAGTGCGGTGAGTGATCGACGATCTCGCCAGGCGTCTTCAGGGCCGGTCAGCTCCAACCATTGCGTCCGCCATTTTGTGGTGAGCCGGCGCTGCGAGATGACAGGTTGGTGTTTTCCCGGTTCCACCGGGGCTGGTAGCGTGCCGGGAGCGGCGGACTGTGGTCGGGGGAGAGTGCTATCCCACCACGCTATTTCTTAGCCATACAGGGCTGGATAAGAGGAGGATTCCTTACGGACTGCTGCCCGAGCGGCAGGAGCCTCACAGAGGTGCGGCCATCTTGCTTGGCGCCCTCTAGCGCCCTTCGAGGAACTCATCCTCCTTATGTTCAACATGCATTTCCACCTTATGAAAGGCGGCTACCCTCTGCAGGGCCTCATGGTAAGAGACAACATCATCTGAGGGGGGTGACAGCTTTGTAGCGTTCAGATCTTGGTCTGTGTCCGCTGGGGGCTCTGCATCATAATCATCCCAGGGATCTGGACCTTCTAGGTTTTATTGTGGGTCTTAAAGGTCAGAAGGTGCCCTTGAACTGCATGGAGATGTGTGGCGGCTGCCTTCAATAAAAAATGGTGGAGCGCAAAGGCACTACTCACCATAAACTCGAGTTGGAGCACGACCGCTGCAGAACATCTCCCTTCCACAAGCAGGAAAAGGAAGGACTTCCTTCCTGCTTGTGGAACGGATCTCCAACCAATCTTGGAGCTGCTTACATGCTGTGAAAGCAGCTCCAGGATTGGTGGGAACAGACTCAACCAGCGGTCATTTTGAAGATAAGGGCCTGTGCCAGCAATCTCCAGGCTGTTTCACAGCCTTTGGATTGCTGGGTCTACACTGTGCATGTCGGATAGAACGGCTGGAGACAGCCGGCCAATCTGTCATGTGCACTGTAGACCAGTGCTGTAACCCTGCATTTGCAGGATTTAGCCCCACCCTCGCGATGTACACAGTGCGAGCCATGCGGTGGCAAATAAATAAAATGGCATTAAAATGCCATTTTATTTATTTTTGTTTTCCTGCTGCGCTTGCAGCAGGCGGGGTAACGCTCATCCGCTCCTGAGAAGGAGCCGACCCTGCTGTGTGGTGACTGTTGTGGAGAACCCACAGGCAAGGGAAGAGATTCAGGGGAAGGAGGAGAAAGGGGGATGTGGGGGGGAGGAGAGGGATGAGCAGGAGGCAATGGAGAGGTGGCTTTATCATGTATTTAAGCCTTCTTCGATGTGGGTGCCACAGGAGGGATCGAGGGCCTCCTCAAAAGTAAATTTCCTTTTATGAGGAGCAGGGTCCATGAACGGCTGTGGAGAATTTTCTAGGATCCGATCAGTACCCGACTGGATGTGTAGTTGTTTTTGTTTGGCATCCAGATGTTCTTGCAGCCACTGCAAGATCAGTAACTCGGAATCCTCCGAAGCAGCTGAGGATGCAGCTATAAAAGGTCTGGGTGGAGCCGAATAGGGATGCCGACCACCGGTGAACAAAGTCAATCAATCAATCAAACACCATTTGTAAAGCACAACAGTTTTACCCCTAGGGGTATCTGGGCACTGTGCCTACGTTGAAGAGCCAGGTCTTGAATCTCTTTCTGAAGTCTGCCAGCAAGGGGGCTGTACCGAGCAGGAGGGAGAAGTCTTTCTAGGTATTGGCAGCTATGTACGAGAAGGAGCGACCACCGCTGCGACTGATGCGGGAGGTGTGTGCAAAGTCAAGAGAAGAGGACCGCAGGTGTTTAGTGTTGGTGGAAGTTCAGTTGATGGTTGAAGTAGGCAGGTCCTAGGTCATGGTGGGCTTTGTAGGCGTGCTTGAGGATCTTGAACTGGCATCTCTTCTGGATGGGGAGCCAGTGGAGTTCCCTTAGGTGGGGAGGTGGGCGATATGAGTTTGTATGGGGAGGTCCAGGAAGAGTCTGGCTGCAGCGTTCTGTATGGCCTGGAGACTTCTGAGGAGCTGGGTGGGGATGCCGGCGAAGAGGGCGTTGCCGTAGTCCAGGCGGCTGGTGACTAGGTCCTGAGTGACAGTCTTTCTGGTGTTGGCTGGGATCCATCGGAAGATTCTGCAGGGCATGCAAAGTGTGTGGAAGCAGGAGGATGAGACTGCATTGACTTGTTGTTTCATGGTCATTTGGTTGTCTAGGATGATGCCACAGTCCGAGTTCTGCAGGCCACCAGCTGTGGTCCAAAGTGGATCTCTGCTCTGAATGTTTAGAGTCCGTCTGCTTCGGATCAATGTCTTTCGGCCCCAAATGTTAAGGCTCAGAGTCTCTGGGTTCTGAACATTTCAGATTGGTGTCTCTTGGCTCCGATCGTTTTGGGTCAGTGTCTCTCGGTTCCGAAAGGCACAATGCAAAGTGTTTCGGCTCCGATGGCTTCTGGGGCACCCATTCCAAATCGAAGGGTGGCCGAGCATGAGTCGTCGGATCCAGGGCTGAAGCGGCGGTTGATGTGGACGTATGAGCCTTAAAGGAGGATCTCAGCGCCGTATGATATTCAGGCGCTAAGTCCGGCTCAGAATGACAGTGTCTACCATGGCCGAGAGGCAGCTGCCCCACAGAGGCATCAGGGGTAGCACAAGAACTGAAAGATAGTGCCTCCTTTTGGTGAGTAGAGGGAACTAAGGTACTCACTGCGACCTTCGAAAGTCGTTGGGCCAACGTGGGTTCTTCTTCAGTGTTCGATTCAGCATCAACAATTTGCGGTGAAAAGGTCGCCACACCCTCGACAGCTGGAGCGTCCGGGTGCTTAGTATTCGATTCCTCTCTCTCTCCAAAGAGATCCGGAGTGTCTTCCCCTTCTCTTCTGTGCACAATCAACGTCGAGGCAATGCAACCCGTTTATCGAGTCCGGAAGGTCTTTTTGTTCCTGAAGGACAAGCACGCCGTGCATGAGTCTCTATGGTGTTTGGGGGACAAACACATATTACAAACTTGTGGAGGTCTGACCTCAGATACTTGACATGGCAGATTGGACAATATCGAAACAGAGTTCTTTCCATCACCTGGAAATTTTACCCCTCCGTGATGGTCTTCAAAAAGGTTGTTGACCGGTCTGAAATGTAAGGAAAAGCATGATTACTTATCTTTCGCACCCGACAGGGACCGGATCTGAGGGCTCGGCGAGAACAGTATGCAGCATCGAACTGGAGCTCACACAAACACCTCTAAACCAGACAGCAAAGAGAAAAAAAAATCTAACAATGGAGTCGATGCCATTGCGCATTATCACTAATAGGTGGAGCACCAGATCCCGGGACTCAAAACGACTCCTTTTGAAGAAAAACACGTTGTACACATTAGAGCTCAACACTAGATGGCGGAAGTATGCACAGCATGTGTATCTACAGCTCACATGCCACAAACATAAATTTTTCGTTCTGAGCATGTGTTCCTGTAGATACACACGTTCTGGGTAGATTGTAAAGCTGTAAACCCCTACAAGTGGTGGTTATCATGTGGATAATGCAGATGTCTGAAGGAAAATACTACTTACCAGTATGCATCTGTTCTTGGCATGTAGAGCTGCAGATCCTCACACTGTGCATTAGATCGCCATCTGGTGTTGGGCTCGGATGCTTGCACTTTGTTGTTGTCTTCGAAGAAGTCTTTGTAGTCATGTGATAGGTTACTCCTCCTTTGGACAATAGTGCGCATGGGCATCGACTCCATCCTCAGATTGTTTTTCGCCATATTGGGGAGTGATGGAGTTAGTAGAAAAAGGAAAGAGATGTCCATGTGTGTGTATCTAATTAAGATAGGACTGGAGCACATACAGGTCCCGGGGAGGTGGGAGGGCGTGTGAGGATCTGCAGCTCTACATGCCAAGAACAGATGCATACTGGTAAGTAGCATTTTCCGTTCGAGGCATGTGAGCTGCAGAGCTCACACTGTGCATAGACTGTACAGCAGTATCTCCCCTAGCGGTGGTCACCTGTGTGTTGCAGTAGTTTGAAAAAGGGTTTTAAGGACAGCTTGGCCCACGGAAGCTTGTTGCTTGGCTTGCACATCAACACAATAGTGTTTAGTGAAGGTGTGTGTTGTAGACCATGTGGCTGCCTTACATATGTCTTCTAGGGGAATGTTCCCTAAGAATGCCATGGAGGCCCCTACTTTGCGTGTTGAGTGCGCTCTAGGGGAACTGATAATGTGCGTTTGGCTTTTGGTAGCAGATTTGGATACATTTAACAATCCACCTTGCAACCCCGGCTTTTGAGATGGGATTACCTTTGTGTGGTGGAGAGAAAGCTACAAACAATTGTTTGGTTTTGCGAAAAGATTTGGTTCTGTCAATGTAATACATAAGGGCTCTTTTGACATCTAGGGTGTGGAGAGCTCTTTCTGCCACGGAATCTGGGTTTTGGAAGAACACAGGTAGTTCTACTGATTGGTTAAGGTGGAAAGGCGAAATGACTTTGGGAAGGAATTTTGGGTTTGTTCTGAGAACTACCTTTTTATGATGTATTTGTAAGAAAGGCTCTTGTATAGTTAGAGCTTGTAGCTCACTGACTCTCCTGAGAGAAGTGATTGCAATTAGAAACGCAACTTTCCATGTAAGGAATTGAAGTTCACATTTATGTAAGGGTTCGAAAGGTGGACCCATGAGCCTGGTAAGTACTATATTAAGATTCCACACTGGGGAAGGTGGTAATCTGGGAGGTATGATCCGCTTAAGGCCTTCCATAAAGGCTTTAATGGCGGGGACTTTGAAGAGTGATAAGTGTTGTCTGTTTTGTAAGTAAGCAGCAAGGGCTGCGAGGTGCAGACGTATGGATGAGTATGCAAGATTACATCTTTGCAAATGTAGCAAATAGCAAATGATGTTTTGCGTAGAGGCAGTCTGGGGGTAGGTTAAGGTAACCGAATTCTAGGACTTCAGGAGCCAAATTGCAAGGTTCAGCTGAGATGGATCTGGGTGCATTATCTCTCCATGGCTCTGCGTTAGCATTGTTGGGGAGAGGTGTAGTCTTTGGTATGGGACTACTGATAGCTCCAGTAGTGTGGTGAACCACGGTTGGCGTGCCCATGTAGGGGCTACTAGTATCATTTTTAGAGACTGTTGTCGAAGCTTGCGTACTACAAGTGGGATGAGTGGGAGCGGTGGAAAAGCGTACACAAATCTGCCAGACCAGTTCATCCATATCGCATTGCCCTTGGACTGCGGGTGTGGAAACCTGGCGGCGAAGGTTGGGCATTTGGCGTTTTGGTGTGTGGCGAACAGATCTAAGTCTGGCTGGCCCCACATCTGGAAGAAAGGTAGAAGAACTTGTGGATGTAGTTCCCACTCGTGAATCTGTTGTGTCTGTCGACTTAACAGATCTGCAATCTGATTGTGAACCCCTGGTAGGTGTTCTGCTAGAAGGTATATGTTTTGTGGAATGGCCCACCTCCAAATGTCCTGTGCTAGTTGGGACAGTTGTGGAGAGTGTGTCCCCCTGTTTTTGTATATAGTACATAGCTGTGATGTTGTCTGTTCGGATCAGGACAGCTTTGTTTTGTACGTGGAGTTGAAAGGACTTGAGAGCTAGGAATATAGCTAGTAACTCTAGGTGGTTGATGTGGAGCAGCTTCTGCTGAGTGGTCCACTTGCCTTGTGTTGTATGATGTAACAGGTGTGCTCCCCATCCTGTAAGGGATGCGTCCGTGGTTATTACTACTTGTGGAACCGGCTCTAGGAACGGCCGCCCCTTGGACAAATTGTTGGTGTTCCACCACTGCAGAGAGCGATGTGTGCGGCTGTCCACCAACACCAGATCTGTAAGATGTCCATGAGCCTGGTTCCATTGGCGCGCTAGGCACTCTTGTAGAGGACGCATTTGAAGTTTTGCATGAGGGACGATAAAAATGCAGGATGCCATCATGCCGATTAGCTGCATAAACACTCTGGCTGGAAGAGAGTGTTGCATTTGAAACCTGGGGACAAGGGTTTGTATACTGGCTATCCTGGCTGGGTTGGGGTAAGCTAGAGCAGTGGAAGTGTTTATTGTGGCTCCCAGATATTGAAGGACATGGGAGGGCTGAAGGTGGGACTTGGTATAGTTTATTGTGAACCCCAAGTTGTGTAATGTTTGTATCGTTTGGTGGGTGTGTTGGACACACTGGTTGAATGATTTGGCTTTGATAAGCCAGTCGTCCAGGTATGGGAAGACATGTATTTGTTGTCTTCGTAGATGCGCTGCTACTACTGCAAGGCATTTGGTAAACACTCTTGGAGCAGTGGTGACTCCGAATGGGAGTACTTTGAACTGGTAGTGCTGCCCATTGAGAACGAACCTTAGATACTTCCTGTGAGCAGGATGTATGGGAATGTGGAAGTAGGCGTCCTTGAGGTCTAATGTGGCAAGGAAGTCTTGTTGTTGTAGTAAGGGAAGCACTTGTTGGAGAGTGATCATGTGAAAATGATCTGAGTGTATGTATTGATTGAGAGGTCTGAGGTCTAAAATAGGCCTGAGAGTGCCGTCCTTTTTGGGAATGAGGAAGTACAGGAGTAAACCCCTGTGCCCTGCTGTAGCAGAGGCACTGGCTCTATGGCGTGCTTTTGAAGCAGGGAAAGTACCTCTTGTTGTAAAAGTGTAAGATGGTCTGTGGACATTGGATGCTGCCTGGGTGGTATGGTGTGGGGGGGGTAGCTGTTAGTTCCAGGCAGTAGCCATGTTGGATAATCTGTCTCACCCACCTGTCTGTTGTAATGGAGTTCCAGACAGGCAGGAACTGTGATAGCCTTCCCCGACAGGAGTGTTGTGGTCGGGGGAAGTGGAGGAAAGTCACTGCTTGGGAGTGGTGGAGGTACGGGTGTTGTTATTATTACCTCGACCTCTGCCCTTAGAGTTGTTGCCTCTGTAACCACCCCTAAAGTATCCTCTATTGGGAGAGGTTTGGGTGTTTGTTCGATAGGAAGAGGAACTGTCTGCGGTGGTGTTCCTGGAGCCCCCTTTGTAAAAGGAGCGGCGAAAGGAGCCACGTTGCTGCGGGGACTGCAATGCTCCCATTGATTTGGCAGTGTCAGTATCCTTCTTCATCTTTTCTAGTGCTGTGTCGACAGCGGGACCAAATAGTTGGTTTTGGTTAAATGGCTGGTTCAGTATGGTAGTCTGGACTTCTGGCTTAAAACCTGAAATGCGAAGCCAGGCGTGTCGTCTGATAAGCACGCTAGTGTTAACTGACCTAGCGGCGGTGTCGGCTGCGTCTAAGGCGCACTTAATGGAGGCATTTGAAATAAGTTTGCCTTCCTGAATGAGGTCAGTGGCTTGTGTTTTGTATTGATCAGGTAGATGTTGGAGGAGGGTTTCTAGCTGATCGTAGTGTGCCCTGTCGTACCTAGCTAGTAGAGCTTGGGTGTTAGCGATGCGCCAGATGTTGGTGGCTTGCGCAGCTACGCGTTTGCCAGAGGAATCCAACAATTTGGATTCTTTATCAGGGCGGAGCATCCCCTGAAGTTTGGGAATTGGCGCGTTTTCTGGCATTAGAAACGACCAGTGAGTCAAGGGGAGCTGACCTTTGATGTAGGTGGGGTCATCGGGGGCAGGTCTATACTTTTTATCCACTCTAGGATTAAGGATCCTGGCTCTGACTGGGTCGTTAAAAATTTCAGGTGCGTGTTTAATGACACCTTTGATCATGGGCAAAGTTTGAACAGTTTTTGAGACCGTTCAAAGGTGTCTAGAAGAAAGTCTTCTTCTGGTTGGTCGGTGTGAATATGCACCCCATGAAAAACGGCCGCTCTATGTAGGAGTTGCCCAAAACCTATGTGATCATCTGGTGGAGATGGTTTTGTGGGATAAGGTGGAGGGCTGGGGAGGTCTGTAGGGTCTGCGGGGTCATTATAACCCCAGTCATCCTGTGGTGGATTATCTGGGTCCAGAAATAAATTATGAGGGTCATCCCCGTACCCCATGTTGTCCTCATACTCATGTGGGGGAGAATCCGCAGGTTGAGGAGGTGTGACAGGGATGTGGAGAGGAGGGTGTTAGAGAGAGGTATAGGGGAAGAAGGAGGCATAGGGGAAGTGGAAGAGTCCTTCTTCTTTGGAGGGACAGGCTTGTGACGTGGCACAGAGGAAATGTGTCCTGTTTTAGGATTGATATAAAGCTTGTGTTGATTAGGATCGATGGGATCCGGTGTAAACAGTTCCTCCCCTTGAATATTAGTTTTCGGCGCCGACTTGTTCGGTTCCGAACGCGGTGATGGCTTCTTTAAATGTTCCTTTGCTTTAGAAGGCGTCGAGGCGTCCTTCGGCTTAGCTACAGACTCGACCGGCTTTAGTTTAGGGGGTGTGTCGAGTAGCTTCGGTTTCGGTGCCGAGGGATCCGCGTGCTTGGAGGCGGATTTGGGGACCGAACTGAATTTCGGCGCCGGGTGAAGGTGCCGGTGTAACGGGCACATGTGGTTTGGTCGGTGCCGAGGAACTAGAAGGCTTTGTTTTCTTCTTCGGTGCCGAGCCCGGAAGCGGGGCGTCCGAAGCACGTTTACGGTCTCGACTGGGGCCCGTAGGCGAAGTGCTGACCGGTGCCTTCGATTTTGCAGGGAGGGTTGGGGCAGGGGCAGTAGTACTCACACGCTGCCCTGGAGGGATGGAACCGTCGGAGTCCTCTGCTTCGGAGATGATAGCGAGGTCTTCGGAGTCTTCTTCCGGAACATCGGGACCCTCATCGAAGATGTTGACGGGTTCCGGAGCGGACCTTTGCGCCATCCATGATGTGCCTTCGGGCTCGACAATCGCGGATGGTCTTTTTGGAGCGGAAGGAGGCGCAGGCCGGACAAGTGGCCTCGTTATGGTCTGGGGAGAGGCACCGATTACAGACCTGGTGGTGGTCACTGTGAGGAAACTTTGCTCCACACTGGGGGCATTTTCGGAATGGCGTCCTTTCCATGGGCAGTAGGCCTTACGGCGTCGATGGGCCCAACGGCCCGCGTCGACGGCTGGAAAGGAGATCGAGGAAGGGACGTCGAGATGTCGATGTCGGTATCAGGTGTTGAAAAGTGAAAAACGTTGCAAAAAAACAAGTTTCGAACCGGAGTGTCGAAGTTGCATCCGAACCCGATGGCGGAAAAAAACTATCTGAGGATGGAGTCGATGCCCATGCGCACTATTGTCCAAAGGAGGAGTCACCTATCACATGACTACAAAGACTTCTTCGAAGACAACAACAAAGTGCAAGCATCCGAGCCCAACACCAGATGGCGATCTAATGCACAGTGTGAGCTCTGCAGCTCACATGCCTCGAACATAAGGTTCTTAAGACTGTCTGGCCAACCACTGCCTGCTGTATGGCTAGGATATCAACAAAATAATGCATAGTGAATGTGTGTGGGGTCTGTTGCTTTACATATGTCAGCTAGGGGAATATTTCCCAAGAAGGGCATGGTCGTGGCCTTTTTGCCTGTAGAATGCATCCTGGGTACGACACAGAGGGATCTTTTAGCTTTGCAGGAGCAAGTTTGGATTCACTTGACTATCCATCTAGCAATTCCTGCTTTAGAAATGGGTTGCACCTTGTGAGTTTTAGCAAAGGCTACAAATAGATGGTCCACCTTGAGAAATGACTTGGTCCTATCAATGTAGTACATGAGAGAGCGTTAGACATCGAAAGTGTGGAGGGCTCTCTCAGATACAGAGGCAAAAAGACTGGGAGCTCTATGGTTTGGTTGAGGTGAAAAGGGGAGACCACCTTAAGGAGAAACTTAGGGTTAGTTCTGCAAACCACTATCTTTGTGAACCCAAATGAAGGGTTCCTGTAGTGTGAAGGCTTGCAACTAACTAATATGTCTGAGAGATGTCATGGCCACAAGAAAGGCCACTTTTCCAGCAGAAAGACTGGATAGGGCAACAGTGTAAGGGCTCAAAAGGGGCCCAACAAGTCTAGCAAGGACTATATTAAGATTCCACACCGGAGCAGTGGGAACTCTGGGAGGAATGACCCTTTTGAGGCATGTAGGAAATAGGCTCTGTATATACTATACCAAAGTAAGGTATAGTGTGCACAGAGTACAGTGGATCCCCAGAGGCTTTACAAACGCTCAAGTAGATAATACTAATGCTCTCTTTAGTGGTAGTGTGGGCGAGCAGACGGCAGTGCTAAGCATTTGTTGTACATACACAGACAAGAAATGATTATACACACACTCAATGACTAAATCCGAGACCAATGGTTTGTAAAAATATTACTTTTTGTATATCTATTTCTTAGAACCAAAGATACTTTGTTGAAGTAAAATACGTTTTGCAACATCAATGACTTTCAATGTAAAAAGTGGGCACTTAGAGCATTTTTCAATAATACAATGTTATCCAATGGAAGGAAACACTATCAGTAATATGCAGGTAAGTAAACGATCTACAATATTGAGTTTCTGGATAAAGGATCAGTACCAGGCAAGGTTCAGGTAAGTACAATGTCAATCCAAGGTACCCCCTATAAGTTGCTTTCAGGTCTGGGAGAAAGGGGGAAACAACAATAAATCTACACAGAGAACTCCCACTAGACCTATATTGCTTTTATGTAGGCTGAGTACAGCTCTATGGGGCTATTCAAAATTACAACACGACAAGCTCACCGTTTCTATATCTTTTGTTTTTTTATTAGTTATTCTGAATCATTTTTTCATCATTTATATCAACATAGAAAAAATAGAAAACTTTTTAATAGAACTTTTTTGTATCTACACTGTTTTAATAAAAAAATATATCCAACAATTTCATCTATTGCACAAGGTCAACATGCGTATTATTCTTTTTCATGGACAGTAATATCTATATCATTACATTACAATTGTACATCCCCTAATTATTGACCACACTTGCACACTAACCTGTCATGCCAACAAACATTCCCATTCTCTCATCAAACCATACCATACCCTACCAAGATCACATACACTACAAGGGTCACAGTAAAGACAGATGCACAGCAGTCTCCGTGACGATGTTGTGAGTTGGGTATCAAACATCCAGGTCAACGCACGTTTGTGGTTATGACTTTAGGACCACCTTCTTCAGGACCACTAATACAGAAAATAAAGGCGAATGGTAGGGGGATAACATAGGAATGTGAAATTGATTTCTTTTCACATCAAGAAGATGCCCGACTGCAGTTTCAAATTAGTATATTTCCCATATCGTTCTCAGAACGAGGATATATGCGCGTGTACAATTCGTTATGACAATGTGTTTCTCCGTTAATGCCTAGCCATACTGTCGATATTGTCTTATAAAAAAAAGCCTAGAATTGAATGACACTCTTGTGGGTATCAAGGGGCCCCTTCGCACCAAGGACTGGCAGCGAGCAGCTATAACCGTCCGGACTTCGACATCAAGTGAAGCCTTTTTATCCTCGATATCTATTGGAGGCATTGATACCCACACAAGTGTCTCATTCAATTCTTGGACTTTTGACAACAAGGAACTTTGAAGTATTTTATTGTCGCAGGCCTGAGGCATACACTGAATAATTTGATTATTCACAACTAAGGACCTCTCACCAGGCCGTTTTTATATAATACCATGTAACAGGTGGTTGTTGTTCCACCACTGCAGTAATGTGCACTGGACTTTACCAACACCAGATCCTCCATTTGACCCTCTGCCTGTGACCACTGGGCTGAAAGGCACTGCTGCAGCGGGTGCAAGTGTAGCTGAGCTTGGGGCACTATGGCGATGCATGAGGCTTTTATGCCTAGGAGGCACAAAGGTTCTGACTTTGAAGAAGAACGTGGAAAGTCAGGAGCCTCTGCAGACTGGGCTATGAAATACCTGTGACAGAATTCAGGACCGCCCCTAAAAAAACCTGGCTTTTGAGAGGTCGTAGGCGAGACTTGGTAGCAATTATAGTGAACCTGATGCTGAGGAGGACTGAGATGGTAGCCAGGGTATGCACTAGAGCTTGCCTATGCTCTTGATCGGCCAATCACTGAGGCAAAGGACGACGTAGATGCCCCTCTTAAGTGGGTGGCCACCACTGCTAGGCACTTGCTCAAGACCCTTGGGGCAGTGGAGATGCTGAATGGAAGTACTCTGAACTGACAGTGATGGCCATTTACCATGAAGCGTAGGTAGCATTGGTGATCGAGATGAATGGGGATGTGAAAGTAGACAGCCCTGACATTCAATGCCGCTATGAGGTTGTCTTATTGAGAAAGAGGGTTAACATCCTGCAGCGTTACCATGTTCAAGTGTTTAGAGAGGATGTACCGGTTGAGGGGCTTGAGGTCCAGAATGGGCCTGAGGGAACCGTCCTTGTAGATAAGAAAGTAGAGAAAATAAACCCCCTTGCCCCACTAGTGGGGAGGCACTGGCTCTATGGCCCCTTTTTTGAAGGACAGCTAGTACCTCCTCCTCTGGAATGTTGAGATGTTCTCTGCTGAGATGTGCTTGCGGGGAGGGAGTTGGGAGTGGGTGTGAGAAGTTCTAGGCAGTATCAGTGGCAAGCCACCACTTTAAGCCACTTAAATGATGCGATTTCCTGCCACCAAGGAAGGAAATCATGTAGTCTTCCCCCAACAGGTATTTTGTGATCGGGAGGAGATAGTATTTTGAGCTGGAGGCCCTTTATAGGAAACTCCTTTGCCCCTGCAGGCATCCCTGGTGCATTCTCATGGCATCTGCTTGTGGTGCGATTGCTGCTGCCTCTGGCATGAGGGGTGGTGTGGGGGGGTGGCAGGAAAGTGGCTTTGAAACCGTCCCTATACTGGTGTCTCCCAAAAGGAGCCTCTAGGGGATGAAGTCTGGAGATTGCCCATGGATTTGGCAGTATCCGTGTCCTTGATTTTAGTTTAACATCTGATCAACCTGCGGGCCAAAGAGATGTTTGCCACTTAAGGGCAGGTTGAGCAGATGTTGGACTTTGGGTTTAAAACCCAAGATACGGAGCCATGTAAGGAGTCCGATAAAAACGTTAGTGTTGACCCCTCAAGACGCTGTGTCAGAGAAGAACCACTGGAGATGGTCTTCCCTTCTACTACTAATTTCTCTCCCCTATTTCGGAACTCCTCAGGGACATGCTTAACTAGTTCCATCTTGTTCCATTGTCATACCGGGAAAGGAGGCCAACCAAGCTGGCTATCCTCCAGTGAGTGGTGGCTCCTACAGCTACTCTCTTCCCAGCAGCATTAAGCTTCTTACTCCCCTTGACTTGGGGGGCATCGCCCGTTGGCTCAGCAAAAGCCCACTTGTGTGCGGTATGGACTACCAGAGAATCGGGACGGACGGACAATTACTATGGAGGAAGCTATCATGCCTAAATGTTTCATTACAGTTCTTACAGCAATGGGACATGTCTGAAAAAGAGGCAGCAGCTGCTGGAATGCTATCACCCTCTGTGGGTTTCGGTATGCTTTGGAGTTTGAGTCTCATTATGTACCCCAAGACATGTTGAATTTGCTTGGGTTGAAGCTGTGATTTCTTCACATTGATAGTGAACCCAAGCTAGTGCAGTAAGTACACTGCTTGTTGAGTACGTGCTAGGCATTGGTGTTTGCTGTTGCTCTTTATCAGTCAATCGTTTAAATAAGAAAATACGTGGATTGCATGTCTGCGTAGATAAGCTGAGACAAAACGTCAAGCACTTGGTAAATACTCTTCTGGCTGTCGTTACCCCGAATGGGAGGACTATGAATTGGTAATGTTTTTCGCTTACCATGATCTGAAGGTGTCAATGGTGTGCAGGATGGACTGGTAAGTGGAGATAGTTATCCATGAGATCTAATCCCACTAGAAGCCACCTTTCCGAAGCAAATGGGACGACGTCTTGCAAGGTGACCACATGAAAATGTTCTAATTAAATGAATTTGTTCACGTACCCAAAAGAAACCTCCGATCTTCCAACCTCGCACTGGCCGAAACCCCGCGCATCCACAGAGCCAGAGCAAGATCCTTCTCTCACATTGCAGCCAAGACCTGGAACGAGCTACCGGCAGACATCAGACGGGCCCCCTCCCTGAACACCTTCAGGAAGACCCTCAAGACCTGGCTCTTCGGCTAAACAGATCTGCGGACCCCCCCCTCTCAGCGCCTTGAGACCCTCACGGATGAGTAGCGCGCTTACAATTCCCTGATTGATTAAATGTAAATTATATATATATATATATATATATCCTTTCATCACAGCCCCATTCCTGACAAGCTGTGCGCTCTCGGGCGGTGCGGGACGGCAGAGCCAAGCCGTTTCCAATTCCAACAACAGTTCCCCAGCCAGGGGTTCCGCTCGCACTCACGAATTAGGAGACTTGCAAATTGGCAAAGTTCTTACTTTGATTTATTTAGCATGCCAGAAATGGGTCAGCACAAAGTCCCGTAGTAACTGCAACCAGCAAGGAACACACAGGCACAGACCACAACAGCAGGTGAAGTCAAGAGTTTATTTCAAGCCAAGAATGGTCCACATTACGCGTTTCAGCCGCCGTCCTGCGGCCTTGATCACATAACGCTACGAACAAGTAGCAGCTTAAATAGGCAGGTAAGTGAAAGATGTTGCAATGTGTAGTAAAACATACAAAGTGCTGGTGCCTTACAGTAGTACATTAGAATTTATGACAGTGACAGTGCAGAAGTATACTTTACTGTAATTTATGACAGTTTTGAGGCAATGACTGTGTAGAGAACTGGTTTACTGTAATGCCAGGAGCAGTAAAACAGAGCTGGCTGCTTCGATGCCCTTAGAAATGGTAGAGTTATTCGGTTAGATCTCAGAGCTGAGAAAAACCGGAAGATAAATGAAAACAGACTCACGGAGGCAACGTGGTGAAAAGAAAGTAGTTGGAAGTCAGATATATTTACAAGATTAAGACACGCATTCCTCGCTGAATAGTGCAATGTGTCATGTGATCACTAAGTGAGGTGCGAGTGCCGTACCAACGTTGTCTAGGGCAAATGCCCCAATGTCCGCATAATAGGAGGCCATAACGAGTTCGGTAAATTGCACAATCATATTGACACCCCAGGAGGGACAAATGAAAATGTATGCAAAACAAGGAATGTAAATTTAAGGAAAATGGAAGCAACATAGAACTCAATGCAGCACGTTCTACTCGGTATCTAGTTCTATACCGGAATATTAAACAAATGGGATACAAAAAGTGCATCAGCAGTATGTATAGGAATATCACTACAGAACTACTCTGTGATATCAAGAGTATCACGTCACAAGGGAAAAACCAATAGGTGTTCCATGTATGTGGAAGTATTCTGTCTGTACAGACAGGAAGTGCCTCATAAGTTACCGCAAAAAGTGGCGAGTGCATTGGTGATGAGTGGTGCAACATAGTATACTGTGACAATTGTGTGTGATGCGACGTTAGAAAAAATAAAATAAAACTATATATATATATCAAATGAAAGAGTGAAGAGACAAAGTTCAAGAATTGAACTATGCTCAGAAACCCAGCCGGATTTCTAGACTAACAGTATCTCAGTGTAGGAGACAGTACCCCTAAGTGAAAACACTGACCACAATGCGCAACAATAATAACTCCATAGTGGAGAGAACAGTCAAAGCGCAGATGCGTGAAAGTGTGAGAGGCAAGTCAGACAAAAAGTGGACAATTAGTAGAGCTGAAAACGAGATACAGGTATATCTTATAAGGTAGCAGCAGAGTACAGCAATTAATACAATGTGGATAGGAAGGTCTTGATGTGAGAGCAAATAAAAGGCAGCGAAAAAGTCAGTAAATCAGGGGAGCAGTAAAACAGCATAAAAGGATGATGTAATACATACCAGAGCACAACTAAGTAACAGCATAATGTAAAGACAATTCAGAGATAATTGTACAAATCTTCACTACTGTTGAGCCCATAAGGGGCCTTAGTGTCAAGCTCTAGAATGTAGCGGGTTTCAAGTTGCCTCATTTCTTTTCGCGGTTACCACCGCGTCTCAGCGTTGGCACATTATCTATCACAAAATATTGAAGGTGATCAAGGTTGTTATGTGTCTCTCTGAAGTGCCTAGCCACAGGGTAACTTGGGTCGTTGTTAACGATTGCCCTAAGATGTTGTAAAATCCTTACATGTACTTGGAGCTTGGTGCTGCCTACATACATAAGATTGCAGCTACACCGGAGGATGTAGACCGCAAAATCAGTCCTACAAGTGTACTTGTGTTGTAGAATGATGGGCTTATTGCAGAATTTGGCAATTACTTGGGTGGTGTTTACGCCAAATCTACAGGCTCTACATGAGTTACACTTGTGGAAGCCCTTAACATCAGAGAGCCAGTTGGATTTATTACTGACCTCATGGCTACTTTTGACAAGCGCATCTCTCATGGAGAATGCTCTGCGATAGGTGACAGTAGGTCTATTGGCAATCGTAGGGCCAAGAACTTGGTCAGTTTGGACAATGCACCAATGTCCGTTAACGATGGCCTTAATGGCTCGCTCCTCTCTGCTGTAAGTGATAATCAGACGGGTGTCTACAGTGCCCCTGCCTTCATCAGTGTTGTTATCACTGCAGTCTGACTCAGTAAGAGGCTTGGGAGCTAGGAGTGTATTTCTAGGTAATGAGTTGGCCCTGGTTCTGGCTTTGTGGAGTGACGCTGGGCTGTAACCGCGGGCTACAAAGCGAACGTGTGCCTCATCCTGACAGGTGTTAAGGTCAGATTCTGAGCTGCATATTCTCCTCAATCGGAGCATCTCCCCATACGGTATGCTCGCTATAAGATGTTTGGGGTGATAGCTAGTGGCATGGAGTGTAGAGTTCCCTGCAGTGATCTTGAGGTGAAGTTTGGAATGTAATTCACCTTTCTCAATGTACACGGTAACATCAAGGAAATCAATCTCCCTTTCGGTGATGTTAGCATTAAAGCACAAGTTACTAACTTGTGTAACGATATATCTGTAAGAGACAGTAGTTAGTGACAGATTCCTTACCTTAGAATATCCCCAGGCGTCAGGCTGGATCCGGAAAGTTTTTGCGTAGCAGTACCCCTGCGCGTCGGTAGGCGGCGTCGTGCGGCTCCAAGTCCGTCGTCGGCGTCGTGATCGCCGGGATGACGTCGCGGCCAATACTTAGACGCCGCCCATGCGCGCTGGCGTCAGTTCTATACACGACTTTCCGCGCCAGAAACGCAGAGCCATGCAAGAAACCGACACTGGTGTCTGAAAACTAGGGCCCTGAAAGGGATGACCTTAACCCTAGAAATCAGTTCGCAGAACGGGGAGGATGGTTGGGGCGGTAAGGAATCTGTCACTAACTACTGTCTCTTACAGATAGATCGTTACACAAGTTAGTAACTTGTGCATCTGAAAGAGACACGTTAGTGACAGATTCCTACCTTAGAATAGATACCCCAGCAATACCAACCCCGGTGGTGGGTCTGCGAACAAAGATCAGACAAGGAAGTCTCGGAGAACAGAACAGCCAAAAAAGCCGTCTTTCCGGACTTGGCTGTCAAGGCAGTAATGCTTGGGAAACGTGTGCAGCGAGGCCCACGTAGCTGCCTGACAAATGTCCTGCAATGGGACACCACGTCCCAAAGCCGTGGTGGCGGCTGTCGCCCTGGTGGAATGGGCACGCAGCCCAACAGGGGCTCCTTCTTAGCCAACCGAATAACAGGCCTTGATACACAAGACAACCCAGCCGGAGATGGTCCGCTTGTGTACTGCCCGACCTTTTTGGCTCCCACGTAGCCAACAAAGAGCTGGTCGTCCACCCGTAACTGTTGTGTGCGGTTCAGATAAAATGAAATCGCACGTTTTGGGTCCAGACGGTGGAGCCTCTCTTCCTCTCTAGAAGGATGCGGAGGCGGAAAGAAGGTGGGCAAAGTGATGGTCTGCCCAATGTGAAAAGCAGTAACAACCTTTGGCAAGAAGGACGGACGAGTCCTAAGAACAACCTTGTCTGGATGGACAGAGACAGAAAGGGGGGCTTGCAAGAAAGAGCCTGGAGCTCACTCACCCGCCGAGCGGAGGTGATAGCCACCAGAAAGGCTGTCTTCAGAGTGAGAAGACGAAGAGGACAGTTATGTAGAGGCTCAAAGGGAGCGCACATTAAAAAGGTAAGAACCAAATTCAAGTCCCACTGAGGCATCACAAACGGAACAGGAGGGAAGAGGTGTGTAAGGCCTTTTAGGAACCTGTTAACAACAGGGGACTTGAAAAGGGAGGACTGATCAGGAAGCCTGAGGAAGGCCGAAATGGCACAAAGATAGCCCTTGATGGTACCCAGGGCAGAACCCTGTTGGGCCAGAGAGAGAAGGAACAGAAGAACCTCAGAAAGAGGGGCAGAAAGGGGATTCACAGCCTTTGCTGTGCACCATGCCACAAACTTGTTCCACCGGCAGGCGTATACCACCTTAGTGGAGGGACGCCTGGCTGCCAGAATCACATCACAAACTTCGGGAGGCAAGTCGAAAGGAATCAACTGCCGCCGCTCAATCTCCATGCAAGGAGGTGGAGACTGGACAGGTTCGGGTGGAGGACCGTCCCCTGCTGCTGCGACAGAAGATCCTCCCGAAGAGGCAGACGGATCGGGGGATCGACGCTCATACTGAGTAGCTCGGTATACCAAACTCTTCGAGCCCAGTCCGGAGCCACAAGGATGACTTGGGCCCGGTCGCGCCAAATCTTCTTCAACACTCTGGGTAGAAGTGGTATAGGCGGAAAGGCGTACAACAGACCGCAACTCCACTCGTGACGAAAAGCGTCGCCGGCGAGTGCCGCCTTGGAAATTCCAACGCGCAGAACTGATGACATTGCGCGTTCTCTTCGGTGGCGAATAGATCTAACCAAGGCTCTCCCCACTGTAGAAAGAGTCCTTGCGCCACCTCCGAGTGAAGACGCCATTCGTGATCCATCATGCACCTGCGGTTGAGTTCGTCCGCCCTGGCGTTCAGAGAACCTGCCAGGTGTTGAACCATCAGGGACATGCCCTGATGTTCCAGCCATGTCCAGAGACGCAGAGCCTCCTGACATAGGGTCCACGACCCCACCCCGCCTTGTTTATTGCAGAACCACATGGCGGTGGTTTTGTCGGTGAACACCTGCACCACCTTCCCCTTGACAGAGGGAAGGAATGCCTTCAGTGCAAGTCGGATCGCCCGGAGCTCCAGAAGGTTGATATGGAGCCGGGACTCCGCCGGAGACCAGAGGCCTCTGATCTCCGCCTCTCCCATGTGACCGCCCCATCCCAGAAGGGACGCATCCGTCACAACTGTGTGCTCTGGCTGGGGAAGGGAGAGGGATATGCCTGTGACCCATTGCCGGTTCGAGAGCCACCACTGCAACTGCTGTGCAGTTCCCTCCGAGATCTGGACGAAATCGGACAGGTTCCCCTGATGCTGCGCCCACTGGAACTTCAGGTCCCACTGCAGAGCCCGCATATGCCATCTGGCATGATCGACCAGCAGGATGCAGGAGGCCATGAGGCCCAGCAGCCTCAGGGTCATCTGTACCGAAACCCAGGATAGAGGCTGAAAGATCGGAATCATAGCCTGAATATCCTGGACGCGCCGTTCGGGAAGATAGGGCTGAAAGTGCGTTGTGTCCAGAACTGCTCCGGTGAAAAGGAGCTGCGGAGAAGGAATCAGGTGCGACTTCGGCATGTTGATGGAGAACCCCCGGCGAGTGCAGGAGTCCGGCCGTAGTCTGGAGGTGGGAGACGACTGCCTGGGACGAGCCCGCCTTCAACAACCAGTCGTCGAGGTAGGGGAAGACCGGAACCCCTGCCCGGCGCAGATGAGCTGCGACCACCACCATCACTTTTGTGAACACCCGAGGGGCGCTGGTAAGGCCAAAGGGGAGCACGTTGAACTGAAAATGCTCGTGGCCTACCGTGAACCGCAGGTAACGCCGGTGGGCCGGCAGGACGGGGATGTGAAAATAT
Organism: Calotriton arnoldi; assembly: GCA_963921515.1. Lineage (NCBI taxonomy): Eukaryota > Metazoa > Chordata > Amphibia > Caudata > Salamandridae > Calotriton > Calotriton arnoldi. The sequence continues at coordinate 1,569,524 of CAWUFW010000828.1, forward strand.
GCGTCCTGCAAGTCCAACGCTACCATCCAGTCTCCAGGGTCGAGGGCAGGCAAGACCTGAGCTAGGGTGAACTTCTCCCTCCGGAGGAAGCGATTGACGTCCCGATCTGCCCAGCGAGTCAGCGGTGTCTAGGCCACATCTAATTGTGAACTTTGCCGCGTCTCTCCCGTCTGCAATAACACGGGTGAGTAGTGTCTGGACCTCCTCAGGACACTTAGGCAGCACTTGCGCCACCGAATCCCACAGAGAGTGGGAATAATGGCCCAAAAGGCAAGCGGTGTTCACGGACCGCAAGCCAGCACTGGAGGAAGAAAACATCTTCTTCCCAAATTGCTCCAGTTTTTTGGATTCCGTGTCCGGCGGAGCCGTAGGGAAGGCGCTCTGGGAGGTAGAGGCTTGGACAACCAAGCTCTCGGGGGTGGGGTGTTGGGAGAGGAACATGGGGTCGCCCTGGGCCGGGCTATGGCGTCGGGCTACGTTCCTGTCCACAGGAGCCCCTGTGGTGGGCGTGGACCAGGTGCCCAAAAGAACGTCAGAAAGTGCGTCGTTGAACGGCAGCAGTGGCTCCGAAGAGGTAGCCGCCGGCTGAAGCACTTCCGTCAGGAGGTTAGTCCTGACAGCCACTGTAGGGAGCTCGAGGCGCAAGGCCGCGGCCGCCCTACGCAACATCGTTGCATAACTTGCTCCCTCCTCCGTAGCCACGGAAGGAGGAGACAGCATGCCAAGGTCTGGAGAGGTGTCCAGGCCACTGGCAGCACCCAGTTCCTCTGCCCAGTCCTGATAAGGCTCACACTGAGCTGTGAGAGGGTCCTCTGACCCCTCCCAGTCCTCCTCGTCCTCCAATACAGGTGAAAAATATGGAGGGCGGACATGAGGGAATAAAGGCCCCATCAGCGTCGGAATCGGCGTCGGCAGACGCCGATCCGGCGCCGTGTCCGGTTCCGGGGAGAACATGGGGACTGCGGCGTCCGGGACGTCGGACGGCGCCGAGAATGGTACCGGATTGGTCGGCGCCGGTGGAGGTGTTGTTAAGTCAACCGGCGTCGACCGGGATCCAGGCCTGGATCCGAGGGGGTCCTGCGGCGTCAGGGCCGGAGCCGCCGAGGCAGGACCCCCACTGGGGCCCGCGGAGACCGAAGGCGCACCGGGGTTCCCCTTAGGCCCGAAGATGCGAGCCATGGCCTTCAAGAAGTTTTGGATGTCGGCCGGAGTCGACGTCGGACCCGGAACAGGCGGGTAGTCCGGCGTCGGCTCTGCGGGTACCCCCGGAGCCGCGGGGGCGGTACCAGAAAGACCCTCTGCCGAGTCGCGAGACCGGCGAGGGGAGGTCTTGGAGCGATGCTTCTTCGACCTCTTGTGCTTCGCCTTACCTGAGGACGAAGACTTTGACCCCGACGAATGACGACGGCTCTGCGACCGGCCCCTCGACCTCTCCCGGGACCTCGAGCGGCGCGGAGCCGAGTGCCGGGCCTCGAGAAGCTTTCGAGACCGCTCTCGCAAAGCCTTCGGCGCGAGGGACCGACACTCGGGGCACGACGTGGGGTCGTGGCCGCGCCCCAGGCAGAAGAGACACTCACGGTGCGGATCCGTAATCGACATCATGCGATTACAGACCTCGCATGGCTTGAAGCCGGGCATCCCTACTGACACCGTTGGAGCCGAAACAACTCGAAAACTGGGACAAAAACTCTCCAAAAAGATTCAGTCAAAAAATGACTGGGGCACTGGTCAATCCGGATCTGCGCTTACTGGCGCGGAAAAAGAAAGAACTGAAGCCAGCGCGCATGGGCGGCATCTAAGTATTGGCTGCGACGTCATCCCGGCGATCACGACGCCGACGACGGACGCGGAGCCGCACGACACCGCCTACCGACGCGCAGGGGTACTGCTACGCAAAATCTGTCACTAACGTGTCTCTTTCAGATCTCTAGGTTAGAGGTGTTACAGTTAATAGATTTGACAAATTCCTGGGCACTTTCAATGGAACCATTCCATACAACAAAGACGTCGTCAATATAGCGAAGCCAACTGCCAATGCTAGTACTCCAAGCTTCCCTGTGGTCGACCCTGAGTACCTGTTCCTCCCACCAGCCAACGTGCAAGCACGCATAGCTGGGAAAAAAACAGGCACCCATGGCAACGCCACGCATTTGTTGGTATACAGTTCTGTCAAACAGAAAATAGTTATTGTTAAGGCATCATTTGATCATAAACGGTAATAGAGCATTGTGACGATGATGTGTGATTGGACGTCCCTGTAAAAAATGTTCACATGCCAGTAGGCCATCACAGTGATTAATACTAGTATACAGGGACGTAATGTCCATTGATATTAGGATGTAGTTTTCAGACCACTGTATGCCCATAATCTTGTTCAGAAAGTCACTGGTGTCACGCAGGTATGAAGGTAAAATTACAACAAAATCTTGTAAATAAAAGTCCACGTATCTGGACATGTTTTCACAGAGGCTATTACAACTGAGATGATAGGGCGCGCCCAGGTATGGGTGAGGTGCCCTTGTGTACTTTAGGGAGAAAATACAATACAGGCTTAGTCGGTGTCTCGTGGTGGAGGAAAGCAAGTTCATCCTTGCTAATCAGCTCCTCCATCTTGTAGCTGTGGAGTTTCTTTTTTAAAGAGGCTCTGCTTTTGTTGTACTCCACTGAAGTAGTTTCCTTATAACATGTAATGTCACACAAGTGTCTTTGTGCTTCTTCCAAATACAGATGCTTCGGCCATGGGACAATGTTGCCCCCTTTGTCGGATTTGTTCACGACAATTTGGTTGTTACTGTGTAATTTTTTGATGAGGGCAAGAAGGTGTCTATTGTGGTTGCGAGAACTTTTGTGTTTGCTCTTGTGGTATAGTTCTTTAAGATCTTCTATGACAACGTCATTCAAAGTATCTATCGCGTCCCTTGGCATCATAGGTGTAAACGTGGAAGGGGACTTGAATGGACTGGTTACTTTAACAGCCGTGTTCAGTCCTTCATCACGCAAGAGCTGGGTGGTAGTGACAGCGGTATGCTCAGATTCTAGTTCACTCATTGTTCTAATGGTTATGATGTCGGAGACAGTAAGGTTGCTGGTTGTGTCAATTGGGACGGGCGAAGCAGTGATTGGAGGAGTGTTAGAGTGTTTTGTTTTAAAGAATTTTATCAGCTTAAGTTTCCGTATGAATTTGTAGATATCTACACGTGTCTTGCTGTAATTAAAACTACTTTCCACACAGTACGTTAGACCCAGAGAAAGGAGCTGATTCTCCGCTTTCGTGAGAACAGTGTCAGTAAGATTAATCACTGTGTTGGCGTTGTCCTTCATTATCGACGTTAGTTGTTCTGTCTCCTGTTGCTGTTTGGCCTTGTATCGTTTGTGTTTCCTCCTTTCGCGCCTTCTTTTGTTGTGCCGGTGTCTTATTTCTTTGGTGGTCGTGGGCGCCGTGTTCGGCGCCGATCCAGTCTTAAAAAATCCAGCTCTTCGGCTAATGAAAAGCTGTTAGCGGTTGATTGCCCGTGAGTTGGTGCATCACGGCCCTCTTCCGAGTCCGTGCCACTGCCCATTGCAGAGCTCAGATCGGACAGGTATGAGGCATCTGACATCACATTGCCAACCTGTGCCCCTTGTATGGCTGTTGTAGGTTTGTTAATCCGTTGGCGTTTCACAGTGTCAAACTTGCGTGCAAATGTGAAGATTTGCCCGGTTTCGTAGTCTGATTTGTCCCAGGCAAATTTGAACGCTTTTCTTGTCTTAATAATTTCTTCTCGTTTTTATTAGTCTTGTGGTGATCTCATCGCGACCTTTGGTGATGAGATCTTGGTGATTGGATTTATCCAGTTCGCTATTTATTTTCTCTATTACATATACATACATATATATATATATATATATATATATATACACACATACATATATATACACATACATATATCCATCCATCCTACTGGCGGTCGCCAGTAGGTTGTTATAGTTAGGACCTAGTTACCATAGGAAAAGCGTTTTATGATTTGCCAATATCTTTGGCGCCGTTTGACGAATCTTCGTGAAATTTTCCAAAAAACAGGGTTGGACCGCTCAGTTTGTGTGTTGAAAGTTTCGGGGTGATTCGTCAAGCGGGGGCCGAGAGAAAAGGGGGGTCCCAAAGCGCGTTTTCCCCATGTTAATTTCCATAGGAACTTTATTACAGGCTACAGCCCGAACTGCTGAACGGAATTACACCAAATTTGGCAAAAAGGTAGGTCTTGGTTTAGACTGCGCCCTTTTTGTTAAATGGTGTAAATCCGTTCAGTAGTTCCTGAGAAATTTAAAAAGAAAAAATATCGATATCTGAGCACCGAGGAGGGTTCGCGAACCCTCCCGAGCACGAGCTCAATTCTGATTGGCTGCCAACATTCCAAACCAGGAAGTGTTGGCAGCCATCTTGTGACTCGGTAACCGAGTCACAAGAAAAAGGGGAAAAAAGGTTGAAAAACAACAAAAGGGGGCAGGGTAGAAACACCCTGACCCCCTAGGCCTGCTCATGGGGTCCCACAAGGACCCCCAGGGCCCAAAAAAGCATATATTTGTTTTATTTAAACAGCAGAATTTGCGCTGGGAGCGCGAATCCTGCCAAGAAAAAAAAAAGAAAAAAAGCGCGGACTCCTACGCTTCGTTTTCAAAAAGCCCCCGGGTGGGCCAGGTCCCCAGGGCAATCAGTTATTTATTTGTGGGGGCCCGCGGGGGCCCCCGCAGCCCCGGAGACCGCAGACTCCCCGGGGCTTACTAAATTAAATGCAGGGGGCACCCGGCCCCCCCGCAGCCCCGGGGACCGCCACCTCCCCGGGGCTTCTTTTATAAATGCGTGGGGGGGGTTCCAACCCCTCCACCAACGCTGCCCGGGGACCGCCACCTCCCCGGGGCATTCATGCAAATGTGCGGGAGGGCCTCGCGGGCCCCCCCCCCCCGAGCCCCGGGGACCACCACCTCCCCGGGGCTTTGAAGATGGAGGGAGGGGGGCCGCGCGGCCCCCCTCCTGGAGCCCTTGATGGCCCTGGGGACCACCACCCCCAAGGGCCGGCTCCTGCAGTGTCCTGGGGTGCCCACCCCCGGGACACTGCTGTTTGCTATGGCAGGGCGGGAGCACGGCTCCCGCCCTGCTATAGGGGATTGGGTCCCCGGGGCCAGAAGTGGCCTGGGAGGGGGGCCACGCGGCCCCCTCCCCTGAAATTATAATTTAAAAAAGAACGGAAAGGCCAGCCCCGGGGACCGTTGCAGAGAGGTGGTCCGAGGCCACGCCCCTTTTTACACCTCTCTGCAACACAGCTCTGTGGCAGTTACTGGAGGTACCTGGTGGGCTAGTTGGCCCCCAGGGACCCTCAGGATTGAAGGGGACTTAATCCCCCAACTTACAACAACGTGTTTGCACAGTGGTGCAGCGAGGGGGCGGGGCCTGAAACAACAAGTGTGCAAACGTGCCCCCTGGCGCGTTGTAAATTGGGGGATTTAGTCCCCTTCAATCCTGAGGGTTCCTGGGGCCCAACTAGCCCACCAAGTACCTCCAGTAAGCGCCACAGAGCTGTGTTGCAGAGAGGTGGTCCGAGGCCATGCCCCTTTTTACACCACTCTGCAAACGCGGCTTCTGGTGCACTGCTGGTGGGGCGATGAGGTTCTCTTGTGTCCTGAGGACCTCAGGATACAAGTGGACTTCATCCTACGAGCACCAGTGCGCCACAAGCCGCATTTGCAGCGTGGTGTAAAAAGGGGCGTGACCTCGGAACACCTCTCCGCAATGCAGCTCTGTGGCGCTTACTGGAGGTACCTGGAGGGCTAGTTGGCCCCCACGGACCCTCATGATTCAAGGGGATTTAATAGGGACGTTATAGTTAGAAATTAGCATTTAAAAAACCTTTGAAATTCACTGAAAAAACCATAGGTTTCAGGGACGTTATAGTTAGAAATTAGCATTTAAAAAACCTTTGAAATTCACAGAAAAAACCATAGGTTTCAGGGACGTTATAGTTAGAAATTAGCATTTAAAAAACCTTAGAAATTCACTGAAAACACCACAGGTTTCAACGACGTTATAGTTAGTTGGACATTTCACTCGTACAAAACCAGAGAAATACGGCCGTTATAGTTAGTTCAGCTAACTATAACTCGCGCCCCCGCAATGCACTGCTGATGACGTCACATATTACATCATTCATGACATGGTCAGTGACATCACTGATGACAAAGCTAAAAAGAAGTGAATAGAAAATCATAATAAGCTAGATTAAAATTGGACATCAGGAAGCGAAACTTGCCACAATCAATTACAAGCCGTTATCTTACATAAATGTACATAAAGTTCTTCACTTTGGTTCAAACCATATGGTGTGAAAGTCCGCAGGTCAAGAATATGGCGAGATTCTCTCTGTCTTAGTTTTCTTTCCCTATCGTGCTTCTTTCTAGGTGATTGATAGTTTCAATTGCGAAGAATTTTAGTTGCTTCCAGTCTCCTCCGTGATGTAACTCCATATGTTTAGCTACCGCATTGCTGCGGTCTTTATTTACAGTTGCTCTGACGTGTTCCAAGACTCGTTTCTTTAGTTCACATATCGTGCTCCCAACATATTTCAGAGGGCACGGACATTCAATTACATATATTACATACTGGCTTTTGCATGTAATTAGTTCCTGAATTTTCCAAATCCTTTCATTTGCCAGTCTTACTTCTTGGATGTTTTTAGCAATTTGACACACTTTACAACTGTGACATTTTACAAATCCCTTTGTATTCAGCCACTGAGTTGGCTTGCTGTTTTTTTTTTTGGAAGTGACTGAATTAATCGGTCTTTCAAGTTAGTCGCTCTTCTAAGCGATACATTGGGATGTGTCCCCATGATCTTAGCAGCAGTTGGATCAAGTTGGAGGATTTTCCAATTTTTCTTCAATATTGCCTTGATTTGCTTAGATTTTTTTGAATACGTAGTAATGAACCGAGTATATATATATATATATATATACACACACACACACACTCGTCATATACATATATATATTTTAGAAAACAAACCTGGGTAATACTGCTGCTACAGAAGCTCGAGTTTCAATCAGTTTAACTCCTGCATGCCATACGCAGTCCACTAGAGGGATAACCGTCGCTGATTTCGAAGCTGGCACTTTAAAATCATAAAGTGAACAGTACTTTTCTGTCACTGTTATATATAGGTCAAACATTCAGTGTAGGTCAGCACTTTGCAGCCCTATCCACTAGGTCATGGAGTTTGCAAGGATCATGCTGTGGTTAATCAACAAGCGGAGGTGTTGGTGTGTTTGATGTAGGGAGGATGTAATCAAGCCACTCACTGTCTCTTGGCCCATCTTCAAAAGATATTTTGTCCACCCCCCCCTCCCTCTATGTCTGAGTATTTGTCCTCTGACATGTCCACCCGAATTAGCATTTGAGGTATATTCGAGAATTCCTGCATTGGTTGGCGTGGAGTTGGAAGTGGGATTTGCTGATAGGAACCTTGTGCAGTAGTCTGATGTCATGTGACAAATCTTTTCTAAGATCTACCAGCACTCTTATCATTAGGCGTTGCTCGTAATTTTAATATACCAACTCATAGGAATCAAACTAACAGCCATAACATTCTCTACCTTCTTCGCAAACCTGTGGAGGATAGTGGTGAAAGTGTTTGGGCTGCAGCTGAGGAGAATAGATTTGCTTTTCCTGAGTGTCTTGATATTTGATCCTGACCTATATTGGTCCCTAGGCTGTCTCATACAGAGCGTCAACATCCAACTCTACTTCAGCTTCTGTGTCCAGCAGTTTAGCAGGTGGTGGTTAAAGCAAACCTTTGCTGGGAGGAGTGCGCTCTGGCCTCAACCCCGCAGGATCTGTACCTTACTGTTTTGATGTTAAAGTGGTAGTCCACAGTGATGTTGACAATAGTACTTATGACTGCTCGGTCCTCAACAGCCTTGTTGATGCGTCTCTCGTGGATGATTTAGTTGACAGGTCTGCAGGCTGCTTCACTGACTGTTCTGTCTACACAGATTCTGTTAATTATGTGTCTGTTGACTGTACTGTCTGCACTGTCATCAGCAAAGTGTTATGCGATTGAGGTTTGAGGGAGTTTAGCAGAGAGATCCGTTTCCTCACCTTCATTAGTGTTGTTGATGGAGGTGATGGTAGCGGCAGTCGATGTGGCTGTTGACTAGCTGTCAACGGCAAGATGGTATTCAACTTCTTTGTCAGAGGAAATGATGGTTGCATGCACAGTGGTGGGAGAAGGTCTCTTTCTGCTCCTTGTCTGCTGAAGCTAGTCTTATCAGCTTTCAGGGCATTTTTGTATTTCTTTACCTTGGACATAACCTCACTTCAATTCTTTAGGCGTAGAGTTTTCCTTTGAGGCCTCAGCTGTTTCGAGCTTTCATTTTTACACCTTTTTCGCTCCAGATTTACAAGAACTGAACTCAGACTCATCCCATTAAGAGTGGTGCTCAACGGCCTTATGTTTCCGGATCCATTTTTAAAACCCTCCCTTCACAGTGACTGAGGGGCTTGGCAGAGGATATGTTGTAGATTTTGCAGTTCTTAGTTTTGTGATCTGAGTAAAGGCAGTAAATACACCTCTTGTGAGAATCATCTGAAAAGACCCTCATTTTACCCAAAAGGAATCACAAGCTTTTGTTTTAAAAGAAAAAAAGGATCCTCTTGAATTTGTCCATAGTTTTCCCTTTTTCCAGAGGCAGTAGTGTTCACATCTACACCTAAAACCTAAAGAAAGGTACCAATATAGTATTTCTACTGAATAGACTTATCGGATTTGAAGCAAGAGCAAAGCTCTGGAACTCCCTTCCACACCATAAACAGTAGATATCTGAGGTGTGATGACCTTTGGGAGCACTCTCAGCTCACTAGATAACTTTTTTTTTATTTGGAATAAGGTGAATGTGTTAACAAACTAGGTGCTGTCTAAGCCTTTTAAAGTAGTCACAGCCTTGTACTGCTATGGTAAAGTTACAAAGTGACTCGCACTTTGATAAAGGGGAATGATTCAAGCATGAAAATCTATGAAAGATCCAATATTGGAGAACAGCAAAATATAAAATTTGACAAAATATTAGGTCAGCAAAAGCCTCAATGTGCAGGGGAAATGGCTGACCCAACTCGAAAAATAACTGAAGCAACTGGCGGGGCAATGTGGATAAGTGATGCAGTTGGCTAACTCAAACATGCAGTTTTCCAGATTCAAGTTAGATTGCCTGTTGCCTTTATAACTCAATTGCCATCACTTTCATTCCTCAAACAGCATACAAGAGAGACTTAAAAATTGCTCCAGATTGATATTAGGTACATGCTAACACTACAAGAACTGGCGAGTACCTGACAAAATGGTTCGGTAATTGGCATTCGTATTTCCTGGTAATTTTGTTACAAAGCGGTGAACGTGGGTTTTACTGATCCAGCTCCATCCTCCATACCCAGTTACTCTGTATTCCTCTCCTTTCTGTTTCCAAACCTGTGAAAATATTAAGTGCTTGAATTTACCACCCAAAAGTGCTGCACAAAATTTGGTTCATAACAATACTCAACTAAAACCATGACTATGAACTTATTAAATTAACATGCTTTAAAATAACTTTAATGCAACATTAGTCTTTCTATGGAGCACAAACATAGTTTGTGCTGCCCTCCATGCAAATATACTGGGACATTATTTAATAAGCAGTAAGAAAGTCCACAATATTGACTTTTGCATTCATATTTTTTTTGTGCTGTGTTAACAATACTTTAGGTTAAGACCGAGACACCTTACCTTAGTGACGGGGTCTTTATAGCATTAGCTTTGAACCTGCTAAATCTGGAAAACACCTTAATAAGGCTGGTCCAACTGAAATGGTCGTTAAAAATACATTGCCCTTTCGGGATAAAGCACTAAGAAAGTTATTTATGTAAAATAGAGGGTAAAATGAGGTTTGAATACGGAAACAAAATGGTTACTTACCAGTAGTACTAGTTTTGCAGCCTGAAGAGCTTTCTTGAGTGCATCTATTCCACCATCTAGTGGTTGGGTCCAGAATCGTGATTTGTCCACCTTCTGTTTCCTTTTTAGGTCTCGCCTACGCAGCGCGCATGCGCTGCGTAGGAGGAGACCTCTTGGAATCGATTCACTTTTTAGGCCAAAAACGTGCACGCATTGCATTGGTTTCAATGGCAACGCGTGCACGTTTAGCATTTCCTTGCGGGAGCGAGCTTTGGCGACATCTGTTTGTAATTAACTTGCAAACAGATGGTGCCCCTGCTCGCTCCCGCAAGGGAAACGCTGTGTGTGTCTGGCAGGCCGTGAAACGCCAAACGTGCTTTAACTTTCGCTGAAAGTGTTTGTACGAAGACATCGCCATCATGGTAACAAAAAGCAACGGCGGATTTTTATGCGAGGAGGCCTGCTTCACATCACAAACAATTTTCTAGTCGAGTCCCTGTGAGTCTGTTCTATCTTTCACAGGCGACAGAACAGCCTGAGCAAAAAAGCAATAAACTTCGGGCAATTTAAAAGCTAATCACATCCATACTGCAAAGTCTGCATGAAGCCGAGATCAGGCAGAGGTCAGCTTCCAGCGGGTTTCAATTTCTGGCCATCAGTTTAGCAATTCAGATGTCTGGGTCAAAAAGCAGGTTGGCAGGCTGCGTTATTAATCTCCTAGGCCTACATTTCGAATCCTGCATAAAGAAATATGGCTTAGAGAGTGAAAGAGGGCGTTAGATCAGACACCATCAGCGGCGATCGCTTTGCATATTTGTATGATGTTACTGTATACGTGAGCAGGTATAATCCCCAGTTGGGCAGCCCCCCCCCCCACCACGTGACCTTCATGTTTGTGTAATTTTGTCTTACATACACGTCTGACTTGGTCACCTGCGCATCGCTTTATTCCAATGAACCACACTAGTGACCTGTGTGTAAAGGTGTACTACAGTTTCACTTTAAAGCGCGTTATTTCCGCTGCTTAACATGACAAGGCGGTGTTATTAATTATGCTATAAAAATGCGAGTTCAGCCGCATGCACGGTGACAGTCTTGCTCATCTTCTGAGCTGCCGCCTGCGTGCCCCATTACAGCGGGGAACTGCTCACTGACAGTTTTAGGCTATGTTAGTAGTCGCATCCACTAACTCTTTTGGGGTCGGGTGAATGTGAGAGCCACTGTGGTGCCTGTCAATGTAACTTCTTAGCATGCCTAACGTCACGAAGTAGAGCTTGAAGGAACAGGCTGCGGCTGGTTTGATGGTGACTGACGCCCACAGGGCTCAGCAGGTAGTGGGCGGCGCGCTGGACTGAGGCGGACCGCTCGGTCAGCTAATTTGTTTGATGAGCTTATTTTCTTTTGGAATAATACTGCAGGTAGCATATGATGCAACTCTTCTTGGAGTTTCTCATTGCTGAGATGGGTGTAATTGCTTTTATTTATAAGTTTCCCTCGTCTTTATTGCTTGATTTTGCTCGCCAAAATGTGTCACTCAGTTGTTGAAATGTCACTCATATTTACACTGTAATTATGAAAATGTCAGACATAGCAATCTAAAACCTTGGCAGCTATGCAGGCACCCCTCCAAGCTCGCCTCGTGAAAAGCAGACACAAGCTGTCCTTCAAGCGTGTCCAGTGCAAAGCAGACTGGACCTATTCTCAAAACAAGCATTGGCATAGCCAATAGGTCTCGCCTTTGGGATCTTACAAGTGTTTAGTTATCCAGGACAATATCCTTGGTGCAACAACATCAAGTGTTGCATGGCTAAACACTTATAAGGTCCCAAAGGCGAGACCTATTGGCTATGCCAATGCTTGTTTTGTTCTTGGTATGTGGGTGTCGTCGACCACCAAGTCCATACTTTGTGAGAATGTCAGACGGTTCCCGGGAAATTCCTGTGCGTCACCGCCATCTTCAGATTTTTCTTCTTCTCCTTTTCTTTCTTCTCCCTTTATTTTATTTCTCTTGAGCTTCCTCTAGCTTCGAATCGCTGATTCTCCTCGCCTCTTTGCTTTTCCCCCATTTCTGGGAGGGGGGGGGGGGGAGAGAGGTCGCATGTTAAACTAGAAAACTCTTCAGGCTGCAAAACTACTCCTACTGGTAAGTGACCATTTCGTTTTGCAGCATGAATCCTTTTCTGGATTTACATGCTGTGCATCTGATTAAGTAACGGTGTTTAGTTCTTTGGGAAGGACAGGTTGCAATTTGGGTGAATTGGCAAACAGGTTTCCTAGTACTCTTTGTCCCACCTGTCCCTCCTGTAAGAAAGGACCCTCTTTTTGCATGGTTGCCCCCACTTTTTGCTAAACTGTTGATGTACTTTGAGTGTTTCCTGGGTTCCTGCCAAACAGGTACCCAGGGCCTATGTTCTTTCCCTAAAACTGCATTAAGACAAAACCCAATTGGCACTCTTTGGCCACAGGTGAGTCCCTTGTAAATGGTACCACAGGTACCAAGGGCACTGTGGCCAGGGAACGCCTCTAAGGGTTGCAGCACTTATTGTGCCACCCTTAGAGGCCCTGTACCTTTACACACACACGGCCATTGCAGGCTGCGTGTTTTGGTGCAGAACACAGTGAAGCGTCGACATGGCACACATCCGTGTGCCATGCCTACAACCCACTGCCCTGGCATAGGTCAGCCACCACTCAAGCTGGGTGCACTATACCAGTGGTGAGAGTACAGGTGCATGAGCCCTGTACCCCTACAGTGTCTAAGCCAAATCTTAGACATTGTAAGTGCAGTAATGTCATTAAGAGTATATGGTGCTGGGAGTTTGTCATTACGAATTCAACAGCATCATAATGGCTTTACTGTAAACTGGGAAGTTTGGATCAAACTTCTCAGCACATTAAACCCACACTAATGCCAGTGTGGGATTTAATGCAAAATGCACACAGAGGGCATCTTATAGATGCCCTCTGAAAAACGACCTAACTAGTGTCCAGGCTGAGTGGCTGCTCACCAGCTGCCACTACTAGACATGTTTCTGCTCCCCTGGGTCGAGAGCCTGCTGCTCTCGGGGGTCTGAAACAATGCACATCCTGGAACGAAGTGCCAAGCCTCCTCGCCCAGGATGAGTAGGGTCCACAAAGGGGAAGCTTCAAAGGCTTGCCGCCCTTGTGAGCTTCTCCAGGCTTTTGCTGCTTCCAGCAACTGGCCCCCACCGGTTCTGACCCCCACTTTGGGTGGGAGAATCGGCGGGAAAACCAAGTGAGGAAGGGAGGTGTGCCCACCTTTGCCAACCCCACCCCTCGGGTAGGGGAGGCAAAGTGAAGCACAACTCTCAGTCCTCGCCATCTTGCAGATGGGGGGGGCCCACCCAACAAGAGTGAGGCATATGCCCCCCTCCCACTGGAGGATGGCATAATAGGGGGTGTACTCACTCCAAGGAAGGGACACATTGGTCCCAACCTTTACTTACCTGTAACGCCCCTAAATTTAGTATTTAAGGGCAACCCTGAACCTTGCCTCCTCAGACAAGAACCGACCAAGAAAAGAGAAGAAGAAGGACTGAAGAGCCGTGCTGAAACTAAGAAGAGGAGGACGCCCACTAACTTGGCCCTAGCCCTACCGGCCTGTCCCAACCTCAAACCTGCTCCAGCGAAATACCGGTGTGTCCTGCAGCCAGCAACCTCAAGAACCCAGAGGACCTTCCCTGCCTTCCACAAGAAAGACTGTCGCCAGTGAGCACCGGATTTGCTCACCCACAGACACTGGCTCTGGCCAAATTCGCGAGTCTGCACCACTCTGCATCTGACGGCCCGAGTTAGAGTGGCCCAACACCACGAGGAGGTCTCCCCGGTGATCCGGACCTGAGATCTGGTGATCTCTGACCTGCCTCGAATCTCCAAGCGAAGCCTGCAGCTTCTTTCTGGAGGATTCCCCCCCCTCCCCCCAACAGCGACCGGAGCTAATAAGAAAACCAGACGCCTAACGACACCCCTGCACCCGACGTCCCACGGCCTTGGGTGGCCCAACAGACGGTGTCCCAGCATCCCCACTTACCTCTCCAACTGGTGGTCACCTCCAGAAGATCTTGGTCCCCGAGCCTGCTGTCTTTGTTGTAACCGGAGAATCCCCATTGAAATCAACAGGGCACCCAACTCCAAAACGGCACCCAACTCCAAAACGGCACCCAACTCCAAAACGGCACCCAACTCCAAAACGGCACCCAACTCCAAAACGGCACCCAACTCCAAAACGGCACCCAACTCCAAAACGGCACCCAACTCCAAAACGGCACCCTGCACCCAGCCGCCTTTGCCGCTGCTGGTGTACTTTGGGCGCTAACTCGGATCCCCCTTTGCCCTGAGCCTCACACCAGGAGCTTTGCTCCCACAACCCTGTGGCCTGCTCGTGAGGAGCCACCAACCGGAGGCCCCCTATACCCCGTTGGATAACATTGGGCCTCAGCACTCTGCACCCGGCCGCCCAAGTGCCGCTGAGGTGGTTTCAAGAGTAGATCCTTGACCCTGGGGGAACCCTGGTTCTAAACCCAGAATACCAACTCCCACAACAAAGTACTTACCTGTTAACCGATAACTTCATTTCTCTCCATAGGAATACATTGATTGTTTTTCCTTGAAAAATGTTCTGTGTGTGCAGCTGGTTTTGTATTGAACTTTAAAAAAACTGCAAAGTATGAAAACTTGAAAAACTGCAACTGTACAAAAACTGATTTACTTACCTTTTCTCTAGGAAATGTCCCAGTGTGATATCTAGGCATATCACACGGAGTAGAAAAGTAACAAAGTAATTTTGACATTTTGACTTACCTGTATTTCAATCAACTGCATTTGAACCTGCATTCAACTGTAAAACATTGCATACGATTTTGCAAAGCATTTATTTCACCTACCTGCACCAGGCCTGGGTTAGTTCTAGAAATAAAGTAACTAAATAATATTTTTATACAAATCAAATTGGTCTGAATTCAGTCTTTGAGTGTCTGACATCATTTAATGATGGTGTGTACAACAAATGATTAACACTACCCTCTGATAAAGCCTTACCTCTCGCCCACACTACCACAAATAGAGAGTAAGGTGCTATCTACTTTTACCTCTACCTACCCTTTGGGGTTCCACTGGACTCTGTGCACACTATCCCTCATTTTGGTATAGTATATACAGAGCCAGCTTCCTACATTGGTGGATAAGCGGTAGGATATACAACTTTGCGCATTTGTTGGACTGACTTGGTCAACACCTGATCACACGACAGAACTCTTAAATTGTCTTTAGAATTCAGAATTTTGAATTGACAATTTTTTTTCCAAATTACTAAAAGTCTTGTTAGGGCCTTGGTTAAGTCCCTTTAGAATTTTAGAAAAATAAAAGCTCACTTTAGTTAGGGGTAAGAGGGCTTAGAAGTTTAACAATGTCTCTTAACAAGAACCCAGCTGTTAGTGAAGATAACCACAACGGCATAGAGCACCAGGTTGAGGAGCTCGACCTCACCCCTTATTTCCACTTAGAATTTAGGGAGTTACGGTCTCTATGCAAACTTAAAAATACAGTCATGGGGTCCCATCCCTCTAAAATAAAAGCTCCAGGAGCTGTTGGCAGGGTATGCTAAGGACCATCCTTCTGAGAATGGTGAAGACCACTCAGATGAAGAAGTAGAGGGAGGGGATGAGGATAACTACCAACATACCCCACCCCCACACTTCATAGGGAGGGAAGAGCCCCTGTGGCCCTGACTCCAAGAGTAAACCTCTCAGCACCTAGAGCCCACACAGGTGGATCAGATGCTGCTGAAGACATTGAGGACAGCCTCAATGAGGAGGACAACCTTTTAGTAAGGTTGACCAAAAGACTGGATCTAGAGACCAGACTTCTGATTCTAGAGAAAGAGAAAGAGATGGGCTTTAGCTCCCATCAATGGTGGCAGCGATTTACTAAATAAGGATAAAGAGCAATCTTATGATCCTAAAATCCCCAAAGGTATTGTCCCTAAATATGAAGAGGGTGATCATATCACAAAATGGTTCACAGCCTTTGAGAGGGCATTTGAAATGAGAAAAGTGAAGAAGTCACACTGGGGGGCACTCCTTTCGGAACTGTTCACTGGTAACTGCAGGGACAGACTCCTGACCCTTACAGGGGCAGATGCTGGGTCTTATGACCTTATGAAGAGTACACTGATTGAGGGCTTTGGACTCACAACTGAGGAATACAGAATTAGATTCAGTGGGGCTCACAAAGCCCCAAACCAATCCTGGATTAACTTCGTTGACTACTCATTTAAGACACTAGATGGTTGGTTAACTGGAAATAATGTGCATGATTTCAATGGAATTTACAATTTGTTTATGAAGGAACATATTTTGAGTAATTGCACTAATAAAAAGTTTCATCAGCATTTGGTAGACCTAGGTCTAATTTCTCCCCAAGAATTGGGAACGAAGGCAGACCATTGGGTCAAGACTAGGGTAACAAAAGAAGACACTGGGGGTTACCAAAAGAAAGGGGTTACAAAACCTCCCCAGGGGAAAGGGGGTGAGAACCCCAAAGATAACAAACCTGAGTCTTCTAAAGGGCCCCAAAAACCTGCTCAGGGGGGTGGGTCCCAAAACTCTTCCCAGTTCAATAATAGGTACAAGGGAAAGAATTTTGATCCCCTAAAGGCCTGGTGTCACAACTGTAAGAAGTTGTGACACTTAACTGGAGATGCTACTTGTCCTAACAAGTAGCCCCCTAGTCCTCCTACAGCTACTCCTGGTGTAGTGAGTCTTCAGATGGGATCAACAGTGTGCCCAGAGCAAATCAGGGTTCACACTGAAGCAGTTCTAGTTTCAGAAGGGGAAGTTGAGTTTGCCACTTTAGCTGTGTGCCCACCCAACTTAAATAAATATTTGCAATACCCTTTGATTAATGGAACTAGGATAGAAGCTCTGAGGTATACAGGTGCCAGTGTCACTATGGTGAGAGATACACTGGTTTTCCCTGAGCAATACCGGATTGGGAGAACTTACCCAGTCACCAATACTGACAGTGTTACAACTAACCATGCAATGGCTATGGGGACATTAGACTGGGGGGGAGGGGGGGTTTACTGGTCTGAAACAGGTAGTGATCTCTCCAAAGCTTCCAGCTGCCTGTCTGCTTGGTAATGACCTGTAAACCTCAGCGTGGGCTGAGGTAGAATTAAAAACCCATACAGCAGGGCTGGACATTCCTGAGATTGTGTGCATCAAGACAAGAGCACAGAGCCGAAAACAAGGGTGAAAAAGAAGTGTTGGAGCCGAAGACTTGGAAGCCCCAGAGGGAACTGAGCCTATGGAACTTGACCCTTACGAGGTTGAGCTCTTAGGCCTAGAGGGACCCACTAGGGAAGAGCTGTGCCTTGGACAGCAGGACTGTCCAACTCTTGAAAGCCTGAGGCAGCAAGCTACTGCACAGGAAAAGGGAGATGTCAGTGGTACACACAGAGTTTATTGGGAGGAGGGACTACTGTACACTGAGGCCAGAGACCCCAACCCTGGAGCCACTAGGAGAGTGGTAGTGCCTCAGAAATACAGGGAGTTCTTACTAACTTTAGCTCATGACATCCCCCTAGCTGGACATCCGGGCCAAACCAAAACCTGGGAAAGGCTAGTTAGCCACTTTTACTGGCCCCACATGTCTCAGAAGGTAAAGGAATTCGTCAGCTCCTGTGTCACCTGTCAAGCCAGTGGCAAAACAGGTGGACACCCAAAGGCCCCCTTGATTCCACTACCGGTGGTTGTGTTATATTCCATATAGGTACCCTATATAGGCGCAGGTAACATTGCAACCTTTCACCTATATTCTTCCCTACATTACATACATAACGGTTCTTAAGGACTGACCTTTTACCTAGATATGACACTGCATTCAGAACGCGGGTTTCCCCCTAGTTCGAATCTCATACATTATGCATGAGGCTTCTTGGAAGCACATCAGTACTAACTTCAGGACGAACATCTCCTGTATAATATCTCTGTATAAAGTTCAGGCCCAACGTCATCCTTTAGGCCGACACAGTAACACAGCAAGGTAGGACCCCTGGGGAGACCTATGGGTATATATACATCACATCTTGCTTAGAAGGACAGAGGAGACCGAGACTTCCCGGCTGACACACTGACCAGAGACGCTGAGGCTCCTGCATGCAGAC
This sequence comes from Calotriton arnoldi, assembly GCA_963921515.1. Taxonomy (NCBI): domain Eukaryota; kingdom Metazoa; phylum Chordata; class Amphibia; order Caudata; family Salamandridae; genus Calotriton; species Calotriton arnoldi. The sequence goes on from CAWUFW010000828.1 coordinate 1,587,662, forward strand.
ACTCCAGCTCGCAGTGGTCTAACATCCCTCGCGGGGTGTCCAACTCGAGACCAGGACGGGGTCCCTTATTCTCTCATTCTCAGGTAATGGGGTTGACTAGATCCTAGAGGGATTCTTTGCATAACACCTACACAGATGCTAGGTACATTTAGGTACATCTAGTTAGGGAGACATCGTAGGAGTACGCACTTTTTATCATGTGTTTTATGTACATGTATATATTCATGATTTCTGCAAGATGGTAGAACTTTACCATCCCTTTACTTTCGTAGTATTGCTAATCATATATCTCTGCTACGGTCTAATGGTTGTTGCAGCTCATCTATTCTACACTAGAATAACAACTGTTCAATAAATACTTATTGAAAACGCCCAGCCTGTTTATTCTGTGCATGTCTCTGAGACAAACTAAGTAGGCACAAGTGACTGAGCTAAAGGTAGTATATTGTTTACACGATTCTGAGGGATCAGGGTTGTCATGTTCTGAGGTTGCCAGAATCTATTCTCTCCTTGGTAAGAGGAGATTATTGTGGCACTGTGAGCTAGCTAATACAGGCAGGCGAACGTATCCGGTGGGGGTGCACGGAATCAGTCTGCCACCAATCCCACAGTTTATGTTATCCAAACGCACAGATCCTGTATAGGTTATATAGGAACTACACGACATGGCGCCGCCAACGTTGGTTGGGTACTTATTTAACAGTAGAATCTGAGTAGTTCAGTCGTGCTATTCTCAGAGACCCCTACTCACAAAACACCAGAGACGTCTTGAGTGGGTGAGCACAAACTCTGCCACAGCTGAGTAGGCTAAAAAATCCTATTTATTGGATGTTGGTTAATCAAGCTTGAAGGACACAGTGTTCCTAAAATTGTGCAAAAACACCTTATCTTGGTTCCCTTGAAAAACTATTTTAGTGTTCTAAGAACAATGACTAACCAGATATTAGACCCACTGCAACAAGCACTGCCCCTCTCAGACGAGGAGGAAGATGCAGACGCAATACACATTGCACCAAATTTTAGAAATACAGTCACCCTGAAACTGCTAGAGCATGGTTTAACACCTAGGGGTGGCATAGTAGTATTTGTGATTGAGGCACACGAATCAAACAGAACAGAGGTATTTTATTCATGGGTTACATTCCCAGCACTAAATGCAAGAACAAAAACATTTCACTCCTACACGGAAGGAGATGCACCAGCGGAATATTGTCCGTTTGAGGACATCAAAGTTCCGCTCACGTACCAGGAACACTTATACTGGTTTAAAGGCACCCTACCCCACATAAGAAGAAGAGTGAGACTCGGCCCGCTCGGAAGAGAAGGGGCAACATGGCTGATATTAGCGGCCTACACACAACATCCTGACATTGAAACAATGTTACCAGGAGACTTACTCACACAACACAAAGAATTAATAAAAATATACAGAAACTTGAAAAATTCGTCATGAGGACACTTACAGTCCAACCAGCAATAGTTGCAACAAATGGAACTCAAGTTCATGGTACAGAAACTAAAAATCACACCACAAACATTACATGCAGTGATGGGTAAAATGCCCACAAAACGTGAACAAATGCCATTCTGGGTAGCTCAGAAAATAACACAGCTAGAGGCAGTATTCCCGAATACTACCCCGTATGAAAAACACAGAATGCTAACAATCTGCTTGCCCATGGGGATAACACCACAAATAGAGGATTGTACCACTTGGGGTACAGTCTTTGCTGCCATTTATACCAGAACTCATGGTATCCCGTCATTAGCAGTAGTATCAGACGTATTGAGACAGATACAAAACGAGTACGGAGCAGAGCCTCCTCTGAACTTAGGGAGGAAGTTACTAGGGAACTATGCCTAGGTATCAGCCATAATATTAGCTAATATTAAAGGGGAAGCAGCTTCAGTGGCTATCCGCCAATGCCTAAGGGAGTTCAGTCCTTTAGAACAAGAACATGAACTACCGAAAATAATTGAAACTGCATATGCAGAATTAGGCAGAGACAGTTTGGGTGGGAAAGCTTTAAAACCACAACTGATGGGCAGTCCTGAAAAGGACAATTCTAAGCAGACACCTGCTTCGACAAAGAAGAAGTGGGACAATAAAAAACAACAAAACTTTAAAGGAAACAGATCTCAATCCAGAGGTAGATCTCCTCCACAGGAGCCCTCCGAAAAGAGGCATAACCTTAGGAATAGGGATAATATTAGGAAACCCGACAGGTATCAGGATACTGTTGCACGTTCCTCTCGTTCCTTTCAGGGTTCATCGAAAAACTCCGAGAGGGAAGGACGGTCAGACAGACAAGAAGAGCGTACAAAGTCCAGAGACAAGCAGCACGCTCAAGATTACACTTCTAAAAAAGAGAAACCAAAGCAAAAACCACAGTTCAAAAAGAAGAAGGTTGCAGGTCTAAAGATCAGACATGCCCAGAATCCTGAGGACTCGACTACTGAACGAGGAATGGGCTCTGACGATGCTAGACAGTGCGGCAGAAGTAACAATAGCTCGCCAGAACCTGATAGAATTTCTGGTGACAGCGGACTTGAATGATTATATCACGGTGGAAATACCTGATACTAGGATAAGTGTCCCACATAAGTTATATGAAATAACACTCCAAATGGAGGGGGACAAATGTAGGACAGTTAAAGGTCTCTTTTGGGAGAACTTGTCGTTTGGCTATGACATTTTATTAGCTGAACAAGATTAGCCGCCAGCATTCGTCATGGATTGCCTCAAGGGAGAAACGGTAATTTTACCTGCATTCTCAGACCATATTCCCAGGCACTTACAACACACACATGCGCAGGAGTGGGCGGTAGCCCAAGCACCCGCATTATACAAAAACCATGTTGGATGGGATGAGGATCAACCCAACACAATTCCTTTAAAAAATACTCCAACTGCACAAAGGGAGTACCCAATAAAGTAAGAAGCTAAAAAACAGGTCAGGGAGATCTTAGATCAGCTTGAATACCAAGGGGTGATCGAAAATTGCACCTCATCAATGAATAATCCTTTGTTTCCGGTCATGAAACCTGACAATTCATATCGTTTAGTTTTAGATTATATACATTTAAACACTTGCACTAAGACATTTGCAGTCCAAAATGCACACAGTGCCGTATTAATGAATAACATTGTGCGGAAAAAATATAAAACGACACTTGATATCTCAAATGGATTTTTCTGCCAAAATATAGCGCCTGAAAGCAGGCATCTAACAGCGTTCTCAGTGCTAGGGTCTCAACGTCAATTTTGTCGACTCCCCCAAGGGTATAAGAACAGCCCGGGGTTGTTTTCGGCCAGAGTAACTGAGTTACTTCAAAATTTGGATGAAGAGGCATTGTCCTACGTGGATGATATTTATCTAACGAACGATGACCTAGAGGAGCACTTGAACACAGTAAATACCATAATTTGGGTTTTTGCATCTGAGGGCTACAAATTCAACTTTAAGAAATCAAAAATTGCCAACCTCAGTGTCCTGTTTTTAGGATATGAACTTTCAAGTGAAGGAAAAAGCCTGGCAGCCATTTTTTTAGAAAAATGCGCGCTGCTCCAACCTCCAAAACCATAAAAAAAAATTACAATTAATCCTGGGATTCCTACATTTTGGTAGAACATACATTTTAGATTACGTAGAAAGAGTAAAGACTTTCTACGATTTAATAAAACCTGATTTTTCAGTAAGACAATAGACAATGGAACACACAGATACACTTCTTTCCTTACAAGCTGACATGATAGCTTCCAAACATTTACAGACACGCGTAAACGTACGCAACCTGGTGATCCGTATAGTCGCGGGTCAATCTGGGTACACCTATCTAACATATAATGAAGGTGAAAGTACCAATTGCATACAAATCACATTTGTACACAAATGCTGAGATGCGCTTTGCATCTACAGAAAAGATTCTAACAGCAGTACAGACTGCTGTAGTGAGAGAGAGAGCACTGGCTCACGGGAAACGAATATTAGTAGTGACTACGGTTCCAGCCTTGGAGGCTGCAACAAAGGCGAGAGTCCCTAACGCTAAAGCCTTACATCCGAGATGGATACAATGGGCTAATTCGCTCACTGCAACAGATGTAGACTACAGGTACGACCCAAATTTAAAGACACAAGCATTTCTGCAATACGAACAAGAATATCCTCTACCAAACGAAATAATGCCTCTAGATCAGTATGAATATATAATTTACACTGACGGATCAGCTCAACCGGCCATAGGAAGTAAGCAACAATATAGCGCAGCATGCGCAATCGTTGAAGGTCGCATGCGGGATGGAAAGTTCCACCCAAGTTGCACAAAAACGCAGTCTCTAGGAGACTGAAGAGCACAGCTGGCAGAGTTAAAAGCCTTGATACTGGCACTGGTGAACACGGATCGAGAATTTCCCACACTAATCGTGTGCGATTCGTTTTACTGTGTGCAGTCATATAATGAATATTTGCAGTACTGGGTTCAAAACGGGTTCAAAGATGCAAAAGGTGGCACAATTAAGCATAAAATGCTACGGGAACAGGTAGTGGAGTTGAAAACCGAACTACCGAGAGCTCACGAGCTACATACACTGAGTCATCAGCGTGATGGCGTTCACGTTGAAGGGAATTCATTGGCTGATGAAGCCGCAAAGGGGGCTGTACGCATGGCTTCCGTAGCTGCAATCACTCGTTCTAAAACGAGAATAGAGGGTGAGATTATGGTAGCTGTCAATGCTTGTCGCAAAAACAGCGGAGCGGTACCAAAAAGGTTTCCACTCAACTACTCCTACAAGTTAGATGCCAATAACATTCCATTTGCTCAGATTCCTGGAGTGGGGGATAGAGTAATTCCAAACATGGATCGTAGGTTAGGTTTAATTCTAGCAGCACACGAAGGAATAGGTTCTGCACACGCAGGAGTTACGGCGACTGTTTCTTTATTGAAACAACGCTATTGGTGTCCTGGGCTAACAAAGCAGACTAAAGACTATGTCTTGAAATGTGACATCTGCCAACAGATGAAAGGTTCCACCGTAATACGTCCCGCACAGACACCATTATTAATAATATCTGACAAACCACTAACGTGTGTTTACTTAGACCACTGCAGCCCCTTACATAGATGGGGCTTACAGGTATATCATGGTTGCAGTGGATTCCTGCTCAAGATTCCTATGGGTGTGGCCCCAACGCTCGGCTGACGCTCGAACTGTTATAAAAGATTTGCGAGTCTTTATAGGGACATACGCAATTAGCACATTACATTTTGACCAGGGCCCTGCGTTTAGCTATCGGGCTTACAAGGAGGCCATGCGAGGATTGGGTGTTGCATTGCGTTACTCCTCTCCGTACCATCCCGAGGGAAATTCGGTCGTGGAGAGGAAAAACCGAGACTTAAAGCAGTCTTAAACAGCTAGAGTATTAGGCACGGGTGAAAGTTGGGTGAAGCATTTGTATGGAGTTCAGAGAGCATTGAACAACATGCCAAGAAGTTCTCTAGAGGGGGGTCACTCCATATGAGGTCCTATGTGGGATAAGAATGTGGGTACCTGATCTTGATTGTGAAGGCGCAGTGGCGGATGTAAAGCCTTTTGACAGCCATGATCGTTTGGCTGTTTTACAGGATCTAAATGAATCCAGGACACAACAAAGTAATGTCGATATGAAGCAGACCGCCACTGGGGAAGTCAAATTAGTCACGCCAAGACCTGTCTGGATCCCAAAAGTCGGGGATCTGGTCAGAGAGAAAATAGCGGCCAAGAAAGAATATGGGCCATCATACAGAAAGCCTGTACAGCTTCAAGCAGTTGAAGGAACAAGAACTGTACTTCTACCGCCTCTTGCCGGAAAAAAGGAGAAAAGATTCGTCTCAATCGACCTAATCAAACCACACTATGTGGCGGATACGGAGTAGTAGGCCATGTGGACTCCAAAGTTGCAGACGCCCTCCTCTCGCTACAATCCAAGAAGTTCAAACGGAAAGACTCATCACGTTCGAAGAGTCCCCTGCACGGAATGAAGGACTATGCAACAATGCTATGGAACTCGTTCCTCTTGAACCTAAAGTTCAATTTCAAAATCAAACTCAAAATGAAAGACAACTCGCTATTCGACCAAATACAGATGTCTACATCAACATGTCTCAACAAAAGCAAACTACGATTTCCACAAATCCTGATGCAATACCAACAATTGATCGGACTGCTTCTGGCTACTTCATAAACTTTGATACGTTTTCTTTGGATCCAAGTGAACCTGAAACGATGCCAGCCCAAAAATCACGCTTGCAGCAAGTTAAAGACTTTCTGAACTTTCTTAAAAAGACTTACCTGGTGAAACCTTGGGTAGAACTATGGGTAATCACCGGGATACTTTTCTTTCTTTTCTGGGTAGGCTTAGTAATAGTTTTTAGCATGCTTATTAATGGAAAATACCTTCGACAAAGCTCTGCAGCCCAAAAGGTGAACTTACTTTTAAAACCACACCTATCATCTCATCAAGAACAAAGACTTGTCATCAGTGAACATTACAGCAGTTCCTATACCTGATGGTATAGTTTGGGACAAGGTTGATTTCCATATATTTGGTCCCATCGAACTTTTAAGAATTCCGCATTTATTTAAAATATCATTGAGTGATATCATTACCTCCAGTACATATTCCGATGATTGGGATTTTGAAACTGTAAATAACATGTTTTCTGATTTGGAAAAATCTGCTGCATTTTCTAATAGTGAAACATTGGAAAGCACATCAGATTTCGAAACAATGTATTGTTATCAACACTATGGTCATCACTTTTTACATAAATCTGCAAATCCTAGAAATGTGTTCACTTACCACCAGTGGGAACATTGTCCAACACCGCCGAAAGGCAGTTCAAAAACATTTACACAGAAGTTTCCATATTTTTCAGGGTTTAATATGTCTGACCCAGCCTCATATTACTATAGAGTTGCACCAACATCAGCACAGAAAAATATGTTGACAAACACCAAACAGATTTACTCTGCTTCCTTTATTGCTCAGTTGTCTGAACAAGGTTTCGACTTATGGAAATATACCATAGACTTAAAATCAGTCTGGGGAACTAGGGAATGGCAAGTTCATGGAACAGACGCTTTGTTTAGAGCATGCCTCATTCCTCAGCAAATCATGTTTTTGAACGAGACAGTGCAACAGGCGTCTTGCCTTGGACTAGCCAAGAACAAAGACTTGAACACACCTCGGCTGCCAACTCCATCACACACCAAGGGTAACATAACATCACAGGAAGAGATTAAGTAGAATAACATTTTACAATACAACAGATCAGAGCCCGATTGGAAAAAATGGTTGATTTGGCCCACAGACACGAATAGTTGTCAGGCGAGATTCATGGGTATAACCGACGGTTTCGCTATCCAGAGGCCGGATCCACGTTATGTACAGAGAGAACATCCAGGGGTAGTGACATCCTACATTGTTGGGAAGTTGTGCTTTGATTGGCTACAAACCTCAACACTCACAAAGGTGAAACAACACTTATCCGTACTATCACAGGATGTGGATCTCAGGGATTTTTTATTAGGTCCCAGGAAGCCACGCCAGAAACGTTTCTATTATGCTGTCTAGAATGAAATATGGCAAATATCCCAACAAGAGGCCGCAGAGAGATTACGGCCACAGAGAGATTACGGGAAATAGACCGTCTAAATCTGGAAAAATCTCTAGCAGTGGTAGACAATGGGTTAACTACATTGACCTCCAGGATATATTCCTTAGGCAACATTGTATCTTCTTCAATAGACATACTAGAACAAGATTTGGCCATATTACAACACGGGCAATCTCATTTACGTTCTATTATGCTATTAAGATGGACGCTGCAATCTTTGCGTGCAGGCTACGTGCCTTGGCGTTATATCAACAGTACGTCTCTGTTTTCTGAATACAATCTAACCGATAAACAGATAGATATGGCACAAATGGGAGCAAAAAATACAAAGCTGCGTATCGAAAACTGGATAGATTAGCATTTACAGTGGCAGAATCACCGTCCACAGAATGGCTAATCCATGGCCACATAACTCTACCGGTCACTACTTTTCAGTTTCAGTATGCCTTGAACAAAAGCAGGTAGGCAGATATGAAGAAATGGGTAAGGAATACATTAAGGAATCATGGGTATTACCATACAGATTTCGATGCCGGAGTGGGGATCGAGAAGTGTTTCTAAGCGGTACAAACTGTGAGAACGCTTTAAGTGGATCACTCATATGCCAGGATATAATGCTGCACGGGGCTTGTAATGGTTCTGCAGCGAACTTGTCCTGCCATTTGAGGGGTGCCCCAGCTGCAGTGATTACTCCAGCATTCAAGCTACTTTCAAATGGGAGTTACTTGATGCTGAACAGTCAAGGCTGCTGAGGAATGCTCCCGGGCATCGCATATCTGGTAACCGTGAGCTCCAGGGTTACTTGTTGTATGCAAGTATTGTTTCCACCGACACATACAGTCAGGGAGGCGCCATTATGGCCTTCACTGAATGTTTCTTTAATACAGTTTGATACTCTAAGCCGAATGAAACCATGCTTTTACAGAAGTCTGTGCCCTTAACCTCTGCTCGAGAGACTATTGATCTCCAGATCGCAAGGTCCTCGGCAGAGATACAGGCGCTTATTCATACAAACTGCCCTTTCCATTTCGCAGAAATGGTAAATCGTATCTTTAACATGTCTGATACGACGGGCATTGTCCACCTATTTAAGACCATAGGTTCTGGACTTCTGAGCACCTTTCGGACGGTACTCGGAGTTATACCAAACTTCATACACTCCGTATTCGGAAGCATCTTTGGAGGACTTCCACTAATCCTGTTTCTAATAGCAGGTATCCTGATTGTTTTCTATCTGCTACGCAATGGACGTCCCAGTCACCAAGGAGATGGAAAAAGCACTCCTGGAGCGTAAATACCGTGACCGCAAGGTACAACATCTAGGCACGACTCGTCTAAGAGAACTCAGTGCATATTGGTTCTTGTCATTTCGACCAGTCTGGATGGACTGCATCTTACCTGTCCTCCAATGCCTGTTTTGCGGAGAAGAATGCGTGTTAGACCTTTGACACTCCCATCATGTGCGCAACCGGACGTGAATGCTTTACTGGACCCGATAACGGCCCATGTTCTGCAATGTCCTCAGCGTATTCCAATGTTGATGGCAGCATTTCTTGAGCCACCGCAGGTAGTAACTGCACCTGTTGGTATGGACATCGGCTCCTCCACTGACACCCAGGCTTTGGACGGCGCACAGGCTGCCCCAGCATCGGCTGCGGACAGCGTGGAACGTCATCTGTGCTCAATTGACGTACTCTGCGAGGTGCTACAGGGGCCGTCTACTGCTGAAGCAAGCAATGAAAATGTTGCGTCTACCAGCCAGGACACAAACAATTGACTCATTTGGCTCGTCGTGTGCTGGAAGAAATTCGCCCTTTTTTAAACAAGCTCAATTTGGGAACTCAAAAACAAAATTGACATTCCTTTCATTTTTTTGGGCATACATGGCTTTCTAATGCTTACAGTGATTCGGACTATAACGAAGGACACTTAAGAGCTATGGCTTGCAAAATGTTTTAAACAGTTTTAAGTTTTTAGAATTTCTTTTTTATAAGTTTAATTTTTTTTTTTAGCTAATCAGATGTTTTTAAGCTTTATGCGTACCAATATCTAGTTAGGCTAGCAGTACGGTAATAAGTTACATATGTCGTCCAGTCAGAAGAGGAGTGGGTGTTATATTACATATAGGTACCCTATATAGGCGCAGGTAACATTGCAACCTTTCACCTATATTCTTCCCTACATTACATACATAACGGTTCTTAGGGACTGATCTTTTACCTAGATAGGACACTGCATTCAGAACGCGGGTTTCCCCCTAGTTCGAATCTCATACATTATGCACGAGGCTTCTTGGAAGCACAGCAGGACTAACAACAGGACGAACATCTCCTGTATAATATCTCTGTATAAAGTTCAGGCCCAACGTCATCCTTTAGGCCGACAGTAACACAGCAAGGTAGGACCCCTGGGGAGACCTATGGGTATATATACACATCACATCTTGCTTAGAAGGACAGAGGAGACCGAGACTTCCCGGCTGACACACTGACCAGAGACGCTGAGGCTCCTGCATGCACACACTCCAGCTCGCAGTGGTCTAACATTCCTCGCAGGGTGTCCAACTGGAGACCAGGACGGGGTCCCATATTCTCTCATTCTCAGGTAATGGGGTTGACTAGATCCTAGAGGGATTCTTTGCATAACACCTACACAGATGCTAGGTACATTTAGGTACATCTAGTTAGGGAGACATCGTAGGAGTACGCACTTTTTATCATGTGTTTTATGTACATGTATATATTCATGATTTCTGCAAGATGGTAGAACTTCACCATCCCTTTACTTTCGTAGTATTGCTAATCATATATCTCTGCTACGGTCTAATGGTTGTTGCAGCTCATCTATTCTACACTAGAATAACAACTGTTCAATAAATACTTATTGAAAACGCCCAGCCTGTTTATTCTGTGTATCTCTCTGTGACTAAGTTGGCACGAGTGACTGAGCGAAAGGTAGTATATTGTTTCCACGATTCTGAGGGATCAGGGTTGTCATGTTCTGAGGTTGCCAGAATCTATTCTCTCCTTGGTAAGAGGAGATACTAGTGGCACTGTGAGCTAGCTAATACAGACAGGCTAACGTATCCGGTGGGGGTGCACAGAATCAGTCTGCCACCAATACCACAGTTTATGTTATCCAAACGCGCAGATCCTGGATAGGTTATATGGGAACTACACAACAGTTGGGGTTCCCTTTGAAAGGGTAGGTGTGGACATAGTGGGTCCACTTGAACCTCCCACAGCATCACGAAACAAATTTATACTAGTGGTAGTGGATCATGCCACTAGGTATCCTGAGGCAATTCCCCTTAGGACTACTACAGCTCCTGCAGTAGCCAAGGCCCTCATTGGTGTCTTCACCAGGGTAGTGTTTCCTAAGGAGGTGGTTTCAGACAGGGAGTCAAACTTCATGTCTGCTTACCTAAAACATATATGGAAAGAGTGTCGTCATGTGGGTAAGGTCTTCCTCGCCCTTGCATAGCATATTTTGATAGTTTCCACTATACATCACGCAATTGTCCCTTTGGTTACTGGTGTACCACTGCTAGCCTTGGCAAAGGAGACTAAGAGCTGGTTCCCCTTACGGATTGCTTTCGTCTCCTGTAGGTAGTACGTGAGTGTTCTCCGCACGTCCAAGGTAAGGAGTGCCCTTTCTGCTTGAGTATTTGGGTCCTGAAAGAAGGCTGGCAGCTGGATGCTCTGGTTGATGTGGAAAGGTGATACCACCTTTGGCAGAAATTGTGGGTTCGTTCTCTTGTCCTTCTGTATTTAAAGGTATGGTTGTAGGATTGTCAGAACTTGCAGCTCCCTGACTCTGCCGAGTGACGTGATGGCTATTAGGAATGTGGCCTTTAGGTTTAGGAACTTCAATTCAGTCTTGTGCATTGGTTCAAATGATTCCGCCATGATTTGCGTGAGCACTGTATTATGGTTCCAGATGGGCACTGGTGCTGTTCTTGGTGGAACCACTCTCTTTGATCCTTCCAGGAATCTCATTACAGGTAGTGTAAAAAGGTTGTTCCCCTGGTGAAAACGGCTATGGCTGCCAGGTGGACCTTCAGTGATGCGTAGGTCAGGTCGCAGTCTAGTAGGTGGGTAAGGTATGTAAGCACCGGTCCGTGTTCGGACCCTGACGCTAGTCTTTCTTGGTCTCCCGCACCAGTGGATGGATTTGGTTCACTTGGTTGTCTAGCACTTTCCAGTGCTCAGTTTTCTTGCCTCCCTCAGGTTGTGCTGAGGGTCACTTGAAGGAACCGAAACTCTAGGTATTCAGGAGCCACGCCGCTAGGTTGAGTGTGGCTGGCTCCGGGTGATAACTTCCCTGTTCTGCATGATTAACAGGTCCTGAGTTTCCTTAATTAGTGTGATTTGTTTTTTGGACATCTTTAGTAGATCCGAATACCATGCCCGTCTGTCTCATTATGGGGCGATTAGTAAGAGTGACGTTCCTGGTTGTATGGCCTTGTCCAGAACTCTTGAGATCAGGGGAAACAGTGGAAAGGCATAGGCAAATGTTCTTTACCGGTTTATCAACATGGCATTCTCCTTGGACTGGTGGTGTGGAAACCTGGACGCGAAGTTTGGGCATTTTTCATTTTCCTGGTTTGTGAACAAGTCTATGTTTATAATTTCCCACAGTTCGAACACTTTGTCCGGCACTTCCTGTTCGGTCGGTCCGCTTCCGTGTTCTGCTTCCTGGGGAGTCGTATTGTTAACAGGGTCGTGTTCTGTTGAATCGCCCACTTCCATATCTCCTGCACTAGTCTTGACAGTGGAAACAACTTTGTTCCCCCCGCTTGTTGAGGTAGAACAAAGTTGTTGTGTTGTCCGTATGTATAAGCACTAACCGCTTCTTCACATACGCTTTAAAGGCATCCAGCACTAGGCAGAACGTATTTAGTTCCAGATGGTTTATGTGTTTCACGGCTTCCACAGGGTTCCAGAGACCAAGGATCTTCAGACTACCCATGTGGGCTTCCCAACCCTTGTGGGATGCATCTGCTATGGTCACCGTAGGAGTTGATAACTTGAAAGGTTTCCTTACACTCAAGTTCGCCGGGTTTCACCATTCTATCTCCTTCTGAATCCTTGATGTGACAACCACTAGATGCTTTACAAGTGATTGTCCACCTCAAGTCTATCTATGGACACACACAAAATTGTGACAGAATGCCCTCACACACCGTCAGGTGTCATGCTTCATCATAGGACTCCCCCTCGCTCTTCAAAAACTCTGTTTGATGAAGAGCGGGTCTACATTTTATAGTCGAAGAGGCACTTTAACCTGACTATTGAACCCGTGATATGAATATCTTAAAAACCAAAAACTACCTTTTAATTTAAGTGAGATATCACTTGGTGTTAAAACCCAGGGGGGGAGATTAGGGGACCCAATACCCAATCCCCACTTAGACCGTCAACATGTTTCTGTCTCTTGGCTCACAAGAGTCCGTGGCATTCGTCAGGATGGAACACGACATCATATTGTGGCATGTACTTCCGTTAGTGCCACTTAAAATTCAGGCTGACCTTTGTCGTCCTGCACATTCCTAGGTCCCTAGATATCTAGAAGATAACAAGCACACACAATATTTAAAAATGATAGGCTGAAAGTGATAGACATACATAAAGCATGCACATTCGCATGCACAAATTGTGACACTGCACTCGAGTATCACACATTCCATACTATAAGGTTGCGAGGCCAGCTCACATTCCTCTTACCCTAAATGTGGGTCATCTGTGCCTGATGGAGGAAGGGTTCAGGGACCCCCTGTAGTCACACACTATGTAGGAGGGGGAAACAACTATCTGCATTGTAGCCCCCTTGTCACCAAGCTTAAACAAGAGGCTGTAGTGCCAGATAACGGTCTCCCCCCACTACCCACTCCAAGGTACGACCCTCATGGATCACTTAGTGCAGCTCACTCCTTCCAGATGATTAGGGCAGTGGAGTGCTCGCTGGGATATTTATGCGTCAGTAAACTTCCATCCGGTTGGTGGAGCACCTACTTGTGATAATTATCATCTGTGTTCCAGTTTCTTTTTAGTAATTACATATGCGGCTGTATGCACGTCCTCCTCGTAGAGCCATAATGACCAGCTGCTGATCATAGAGTTGCTGTAATAGTCCAGCAGTCTGTAATTTAATATAGCACATGAATCGCCCCGGTAGGGGTATCTTAGCGCTGTGGACAGAAGCAGGCAGAGTTATAACTCTAAGTTAAAACAAACCTGTCTTAAGCAGTTTCCTAAATTTGATATAGTGAGTGCAGGTACAGATAGGCTAAGGTAAGTTATTCCAATAGGAAGGGGCCAAGTAAGAAAAAGACCTGCCTCCGCATCCGGACAGTCAGATACGGTGGACGGTAAGTAAGGCTTTGTCCATGGATCTCAAGTTCCTGACTGGGCAGTAGTGTCTGAGCTTCTGATGTAAATAGCTGTGACCTTTCCCCATTAGGGAGTTGTGTGTGAGGCAACAGATTTTGAAGATAATTCTTTAACTGACTGGCAGCCAGCATTAGGCTCTCAGAAGAGGTGTAGAAGCAGAGCCAGAAAGGAGACTGCAAAAGAGCTGTGCTGCTGTTTTTTGTGCCACTTGTAATTTGGACATTAAAGACTCATTTGCTGAAGCAAGTAGTGCATTTCAGAAATCTAGTCTGCTGATAATTAATGCCTGGACTAGAGTTTTCCTAGCTGAGAGAGGAAGGAAAGGAATTGCTTTCCTCAATAAGCGCATCATAATGAAGCAGGTACCAGTAGTAGACAGAACCTTCTCTTTTTAATAGATAAGGATTGGTCTATTTTCACACCAAGATTCTTGACTACCTGCCTGGGAGTGGGAGCAGCACCCAATTCAGGAGGCCACCATTCAGAAGACCAAAGTTGTTGGGTCTTGCCAAACACCATGAGAATTGTTTTCCACATTTAGCTGTAAGCAGTTGTCATCCATTCTGCGATCGCTTTTATTCCTTTGGAGAAATGTTCTTTGACTTTGTACAGTCTTTATCAAAGGAGATGACAAACTGAGTGTCATCAGCATAAGACAGTATTTCAAATCCAAATGATTTAACAATCTTGGCAAGGGGTGGCCACATATATATTAAACAAAATGGGGCTCAAACACGAGCCCTGCGGAACCCCCTTCTCGATCAGCATGGTGCGAGACTTAAATGAACTGTGAGAAGTTGGCCTAGCATATGCTGTCCACTAATTATAGTGGGCACCTTGCACCAGTCCAAACAACCCCTTATTGGAGATAGGTTAAAGACAACCTTTATTGAAAGCTATCCTAGTGGTAGCTATGGAGAGCAGCCTTCAGGCTAAGTCTTGAAGGAATGTAAAGCAGCTTGTTTTACCAGTCTATAATCTCTTGAGTGACCAAATGAAAGAGCACCACACCAGGTATATATTCAAAATATATGTATTTATTGCTAAACACACCCCTCTAGTCTCTTTATGAGGCTAGAGTTCGAAGTACATAAGTTATAAGATATTAAATCACAGTAATAGCACAAATACACGTTTGGGCCCTAGGGGCGTACCAAACCATATACCAATAAAGTGGTATGCGAACCACGACTGAACTAGACACTAGGCCTAGAGCCTCTAGAAGTGCTTGGACCACAAGGAACCACCCAAGGTAGTGACACAGGGGACCTACGGGAGACGCGTGCAGTGTAAATACACAACCGCGATACGCCGTTGCCTTCTATGGAGAAAGTCGGGATCGGGAAAATAGAGAAAAGGGACACTTAAAAGAGGACTTGGACAAAACCCTTTGAGATCTAGGACTTTGAAGAGTCTCTACCCACGGGAGCACCGGAGTACTCGTGTTACCTCACCCAGGGAAGCCGGGTGCATAGGTGCCTTTCGGGGTCGGGTTTCGTCGTCGATTCGAATGGCGATCTGCTGCAAAGTGCTGCTGGCGGCCAAGAGAAAAGTGTCCGGGTGGATCCAAGAGTGGATCGGAGTTCTGAAGAACCTGAAAGCAGAGGGGACAGAGTCTGGGTCACTAGCCAGTGACCAGGAAGGCGATGGACAGATGCCCACCTATGTCGAGTGCTTCAGGTGCGTTGACGGTCGTCTTGACTCTTCAGCCACGAGGTCCAGGAGGCGTTGTCGGCGACCAGGAGCAGGATTCGGGCTGGTACACGATGTCTGTCGAGTGCTGAGGTGTCGGCGACCGGATTGGACCCAACAAGCCTTGGCAACGGCAAGTCTCGGCGAAGATGTAGATCGTCAATGGTGCAGACCAGCAAGGTCTGTGGAACTCAGCCAGCGAGGGTAAGTGAGGGCAGGCCTGGAGCAACCAGGATGCCAAGTAAGAAAAGGATTGGCCTTCGTTAAGGGCTACTAGCCAACGGGCTAGCGACCGCGAAGGAGCCTCGTGACGCCGCACGTGGATCTGGCTTACAGGACACTCGTGGAGTGGGGGCCAGTGATCTTCGGTGCAGGTGGTGCTGGAGGCTAGGGCTACTCGGAGCCCAAAGCACGACTTCTTGGGAGACCCAGAAGATGATGCACTTGCAAATGTGCTCGGTGTCCAGGGGTCACGGTCTCAAGTCACCCACGATAGCCACGGGCCTCAGCTTTGCTGGGGACTCAGGGTAGCCTCGGGGAAGTCTGAGAATCCACCTCTGGTGATGCGATGACTTCGGCGTCCGACGGGAGCTTCAGAAATGCGAACCGGACAGATGCTTCTTTGGTGCCTGCCAAGCAGGGGAGTCACTCCTTGACCCCAAGGGAGATTCTTCAGTCCTCTAATCGTGAGTAGAGCGTCGAAGGTCCAGGATTCAGTTTCAGAGTTTCGTCCAGGTATAATCTAAAGTCCTAAGGACTGGGTTCCTACCTTTATTCTAAAAATAGGGGTTGGACTACTCTGTGGCCCCACCTATGGGTGGGTCAGGGCAGAGGGGTGGCTACACCCCTTTCCTTTGTCCAGTTCGCGCCAAAGCAGGGGCTGCAAGCCCCTGATCCGGTTTGAACTGGGGTATGCACAGGGACACCAAATGTGCCCCCAGTGCAGGACTTCAAAGCACCCGAAAGTGCTCCCGCCCAGCCCCAATACACATTATCCTGTCTGGGGAGGTGGTCACACCTCCCTGGGACAGGAAACCTATTGTCCAGGCCTCCCCTGCCGGAGTTTCGTCCAGCAGCAGGAGGCCAGACTCGTGTCTGTGGCAGCAGCATCCATTTTGTGATGCCAGGGCTCTGGAAAGAAGTTACCGGACTCGTCAGAGTTAACATGTCTTTCCCTCTAGAAGGGTGGAATGCTACCCCCGCCGCCAGGATTGGCGGGGGGGGGTAGTATTCCAAGATGTTTGACACCAAACACGACATGTTTAGGTGCAGCCATTCCAAAGTTAGCATTTTACCGCGAGGATATAATGCGCTTAAGAGTATATGGTCAGGCTGCACTACAAACAGCATCAGAGATGGTCTCCGAACGCTGCAGAGGGGCCCTGCTCATGCAGGGGCACCCTCTCACATAGGAACCACGCACTCTGCCTTTAGGATTGATAAGGCCTGCCTTAGGAGTGACTTATAGGTTTATATGTGTGTATGTATTTCGTGATATAGGTAACCTATATCACAGTAAGGGGTGCATGCACCACCTTACCCAGGCTGCAGTAGCAGACCTGTGGTGTCAGTTTGGATGGCCTTCCAGGGGTGGCATAATACATGCTGCAGCCCCTGGCAGGCCTCTGAGGTACCTATGCCCTTGGTACATAGTATACCATATACTAGGGACTTATAAGGGCACTCCAGATCCCAATCAGTGATGTGCCTAAGGCACATGGAAACCATTTTAGAGAGGAAGCAGCTAGGCTGGGGTTCTGATTAGCAGGGCCCCAGCCAGACTAATGTCGAAAAACAGTGAAGCATCAGCAAAAAGTGGGGGTACCCATGTGAAGCAGATCCTACTCTCCTACATGAACCAAGAGAGATAGTTTGTATTCTATTTTCTAGGATGTCTTGGAACCACTTAAGAGTTGTCCCATAGATACCTATCTAATGTAGCCTATTCAGCAGCCTAATGTGGGACACAGTTTCAAAAGCGGAGGACAAGTCCAACAGCACTAACATAGCTGGAGTATGGGAATCAAGAATGTCTTATAGACTCAGGGACTCCAACCAAGGCAGTCTCTGTACTATGGGTGGGTCTGAACCCTAACTGTGATGGATAAAGGATCATATTCTCCTCAAGATAGGCTAAAGTTATTTATTAGACCTTCCAGCAGGTTGACTAAAAACGGAAGCAGTGAGATAGGCCAGTAGTTAGATAGGTTTTTAGGGTCAAAATTGGACTTCTTTAGTATAGGCGAGACCTGTGCTGATTTTCAAGCCAGAGGGATTTTCCCAGTATGCACCGATAGATTAATCTATGTGAATCTACAACAGTACATGCTAAGAACAGATGCCTACAGGATAACATTTTTCATTCGTGGCATGTGTGGCTGTATATACATATGCTCAGCCTAAACTGTAAAGCAGTACCCCCTTGTGATAAAGTGCCTCTTTTGCATAGTTAGGCCCCTGCTTTTAGCCTGGTTTTGATGTGGTTTCAAATGTAGTGCACCGTGTCCCTGCCATCCAGGTCCCCTGTGCCAGTACTCCTTCCCTTAAACAAACCCCCAATTGGTACTTCTGCCTCCTGTAAGTCCCTAGTAAATGGTGCCCTTGGTACCTAGAGCCTGGAAGCTGAAGAGGGTCCCTGGAGACCCCCTCACTGGGACAATACTACTGCCCTTGCAGCCTGCATGCCTCTGTGAGGGAGAAAACGACAAAGTCGACATGTCACCATGCCTGGGTGCCATGCCAGCCAGCACCGCCAGGCTGTATAGGTAAGTCACCCCGCTAGCAGGTCACACAGCCCTAAAGCAGGGGGCACTATATTCTAGGTGAGGGCAAATCTGCATGAGCAGATGTGCCCCGACAATATTGGGCACCATTTCCCAATATTGTAAGTGCCAGTGAAGCCATAGAGACATGGGCTGAAAACTCGACAACTCGAGTTCCAAAGCACCAAGATGGCTTTACTGAATATAGGAGTGTTTGGTGCCAAACTACTACTTTCAATGAATCCACACTGATGCCAGTGTGGAATTTATTGTACCATGTACCCAGAGGGCACCTCTGAGGTGCCCCCTAAATACCTACTAACCCTGGTGTGGTCTCTGACCGGCTGTAGGCACCCAGCCACCGCCAGACATGTTTCTGGACCCCTGGGGAGAGAGCCCCTGAGTAGGAAGCTGGCTCTGTATATACTATACCAAAGTAAGATATAGTGTACACAGAGACCAGTGGAACCCCAAAGGTAGACAGAGGTAAAAGTAGATAATACCTTACTCTCTATTTGTGGTAGTGTGGGCGAGCAGTAAGGCTTTGTCAGAGGATATGGTTATGCATTTATTGTACACACTCAGGCAAGAAATGATATTACACACTCAAAGACTAAACTAAAGCCAATTTGTTTGTATAAAAATATTATTTAGTAGTATTTTATTTCCTAGAGCCAAGCCAGGCCTGGTACAGGCAAGTGTAATTGTACTTTGCACGAATAATGCAGTTAAATACAGTTTTTATGCAGTTGAATACAATTAGATTGGTTACAGATAAGTCATTTGGTTGTAAAGCAGTTTGAATTACTTTTCAGATTACTTTGTATGTTACTTTTCAGATTACTTTTGAAGTTACTTTCTCTACTCAGTGAGATAGAAGAAAGGTAAGTAAATCAGTTTTTGTACATTTGCAGTTTCTAAGGGTTTTATACAAACCAACTCCACACTTAGAAGATTTTTCACGGAAAAGCAGTCAATGCAGTCCTATGGGAGAAAACAGTGTCATCGGTTTATCGGTAAGTTCTTTATTTTTTGGAGTTGGTATTCTGGGGTTAGAACCAGGGTTCCCCCGAAGTCTAGGCTGCACTCTCAAAGCACCCTCAGCCGCACTAGGGATGCAGAGTGCTGAGGCCCAATGTTATCCAATGGGGGATTTGGGGCCTCCGGTTGGTGGCTGCTCACGAGCAGGCCACAAGGTTGTGGGAACAAAGCTCCTGGACTTAAGCTCAGGGCAAAGGGGGATCCAGTTCAGCACACAAGGTGCAACCACAGCGGCACAGAAGCGGTCGGGTGCAGGGTGCTGTTTTGGCACTGGTTACCCTGGTGTTTTCAATGGGAGTTGCCGGTTTTGGATTTTGACTGCAGGCTCGGTCCAGGAAGACTTCCGGGAGGAACCAACAGATGGGCAGGTAAGTTGGAGGGCTCCAGGATGTAGGTGCACCTCGGGTTCTCTTCTACAGAGCGCAGGGCGGCTGGATGCAGGGGTGTCTTTTGAGGTCGGATTTCACCTTCCCAGGCCACTCGCGTTTGTGGGGGTCTCCGTGCAGAGGCTGCAGTTGATGTTGGGGAGTCCTGGAGGGGTCAGCCCACTGTGGACTCGGTCTCTGGAGCGCTGGGGGACCTCGCTGGGACCGGTGGACCACCCGGATTCAGGCCGTAGGCGTTCGGGTGCAGTGGTGGTTCCAGGCGTCGGTTTTCTTTGTCCTCAGCAGGCTCAGAGTCTGTCTTGGGAGTTTCTTTTGAACAGAACTGCCGTTCACAGGAGATTCGATCTTTTTTGAAGGCAGTCAGTCCTCCCAGGGGTTCTGGAGGTCACTGGCTGCAGCACAAGGCGACTTTTAGCACAGGATCTCTGGAAACTGCAGACGGGCAGGTTGGGCTAGGGCCAAGTCAGTTCTTCTCTGCAGTCTCCTCTGCTGGAGTCTTCTTTCGTCCTTCTTAGGTTGCAGTAATCTGGCCTCTTGGTTCAGGGCTGCCGCCTAAATACTGTATTTAGGGGGCGTTTTAGGGGTCTCAAGGTCAGTAGCCAATGGCTACTGACCTTAGGGTGACTACACCCTTGGTGTGCTCACCCCACGTGAGGGAGTGGGCACAATCCCTAACCCTGATTGGAGAGTGCCTGTGATCTGCAAGATGGTGGGCACTGAAGAGTGGGCTTCACCTCGCCTGCCCCACCTGAGGGGTGGGGTTGGCAGAGGTGGGCACACCTTCTGGGCTGTTCTAATTTTTCCCGCATGTCTTCCTGCCGAAAAAGAGGAGAGACACGAAGGGGGCCTGCTCCTGATAGCAGGAGAGGCTGGGGGTCGCGTTACAAAGGCGGCAAGGCCTTTGAAGCTCCCTGCCACAGATGGCTCTTCCTGGCCTGGGGGAGGTGTGACCATCTCTGCCCAGGAAAGGCTTAGTTTCTGGGATAAGGGAGCGAAGACTCCCCCTTCAGGGGTTCAGAAACATGTCTCGTGGTGGCAGGCTGGTGTGTACCAGTCAGGGAACCCACCAGAGGCTGGTCGTTTTTCAGGGGGCATCTCTAAGATGCCCTCTGAGTGCATGGTATAATAAATCCCACACTGGCATCAGTGTGGATTTATTATGCTGAGAAGTTTGCTTCCAAACTTCCTAGAATTCAGTAAAGCCTTTATGGTGCAGTGAAGTTCGTAATGACAAACTCCCAGACCATATACTCTTTATGGCTTTCCTGCACTTACAATGTTTAAGAATGGACTTAGACACTGTAGTGGTACAGTGCTCATGCAACTGTACCCTCACCAGTGGTATGGTGCACCCAGATAGAGGGGTGTCATACCTATACAATAGGCTGTGGGTTGCAGGCAATGTGTGCCATGTCGACTCTTCATTTTTCTCTGCATCAAAAAACGCAGCCTGCAATGGCAGTGTGTGTTAAGGTACAGGACCTCTAAGGGTGGCATAATATGTGCTGCAGCCCTTAGAGGCCTTCCCTGGTCACAGTGCCCTTGGTACCCAAGGTACCTTTTACAAGGGACTTGTATGTGGCCAGAGAGGTGCCAATTGGGGGTACAAAGGGGGAGGGGGGTTTACTGCAACAGAAACCCAGCTTCCTAGACCCTGCTCTCTGGGACCAGAAACAATACACATCCTGGGCAGAGGTGTCATGTCTCCTCCCTCAAGATGGGACAATGCTCGAAGAGGGGGAAGCTTCAAAGGCCTGCCGCCTTTGTAAGGCAATCCTCAGCCTCTGCTGCTAGCAGAAGATGGCAGCCCCACTTTGAGCGGGGAAACCGGCGGGAAAATTCAAAAATATAGGTGAGCGCACCTCTGCCAATCCTACCCCTAAGGTGGGGGGAAACGAGGTGAAGCACAACTTTCAGTCCCCGCCACCTTGAAGATGGGGGGACCCCTCCAATCAGGGCTAGGTCTATGCCTCCTCTCACAGGAGGGTGGCATACTAGGGGGTGTAGTCACCCCAGGTAAGGTGCCCATTGGCCCTACCTGGTACTCACCTAAAACGCCTCCTAAATTTAGTATTTAGGTGACTCCCCCAGACCTGACCCTCACATCTGCAGCGACCTAAGAAGAGAGAAGATACTCTGCAGCATAAGCCAGAAGACGACAACGACGCCCTGGCCCCAGCCCTCCCGGCCTGTCTCCAGCTTCGAAGACCCTGCAACCTGTCTTGCAACAACGACCTCCAAAACCCTTGGGAGAACTGTTGCCTTCAATAAAGACTCCAATCTACCGAGGAAAGCGGACCTGTCCAGAAGAAACAGATTCCAAAGACTCCGGATCCAGGCGGATCCGTGTCCCCAGCCCGAGTCTCCCCAGCAAACCTTACTTCATGTCCTGCATTGGCTGACCTCTCCTGCTTTCCACGCCGCCGCCTGCAGTGTGAATCCAGAGGCTCGCCCCGACCGCGACGGTTCCCGTAAGAAGACTCAGACGTCCAAAGGCACCCCTGCACCCGATGCCCCTGGGCCTTGGTGAGCTGAAACAACGGTGCCCCTACAACCCCCTACATCCCAACTTACCTCTGCTGTCCCTGGTCTTCCTCCTGCAACCTCTGGTGACACGCCTGCAACCTCTTTACCGTCAAGAAGAACCTCATTGAAAAGCATTGGGCGCCCGACTTCGAATTTGCACCAAGCCCTTGTGCCACTGGTGGTGTTTGGTGTTGCTTTGTGCCCCCGTGCCTAACCTAACCCCTAAAGCTTGTCCCCTGCAAACTGATCTACTTACCTGCAAGCAGTGTGGCTCCAAGCAACCCCTGACTCAATTGGAAAGCACTGGGTCGGACTCCAATTTTGACATCAGCACCCGGCCGCCGCTGGTGGTGCAGTTTTGGTACTTACCTGGCCCTTGTTGACTTTTGGCTCCGAAGACTGAAATTGTAAGTTCGATACTTAGCTGTTTAACTGCAAAATTGTTTTCCCCATAGGATAACATTGAACAGTGTGAAAAAGTTTTCAAGTGTCGGTTTTTGAAAGTGAGAAGTATTTTTAATTAAAAACGTACTTACCTTAATACGAAGACCTGGGTCTTAAAATAAAGTACAAACGAAAAATAATTTTATAAAATTGGTCTGGATATCCTTCATGAGTCGTGTGTCCATTATTGATCACGTGTGTGCAATACATGTCTTACACTCCTCTGTGTTAGGACTAAGGCTGTTCGCCCACACTACCACTAATATAGCACTTTGGGTTTTACATTGAGCCTTGTACACTTTTGGGGAATACCTGGACTTTGTGCACAGTATTACCGCCTAGTGATAATATCATATACAGAGCCAACTTCCTACCCCCGTAAAAGCAGTGGCTAGCCTATCGATGTTGGAGATGTCTAGAACAAAGTTGTTAGCACTGTCTGGCCAACCAGAGTCTGTTGACAGGCTAGGATATCCCTACAATGTTTAGTGAATGTGTGTGGGGTTGACCAGGTGGCCGCTTTACAAATGTCAGCTAACAGGATGTGGCCCAAAAAGGTCATGGGTACGCCTTTTTTGCAGGTAGTGTGTGCTATAAGGGGAAGAGGTGGTATTCTTTTGGATTTTTGACAGTAGGTCTGGATGCGCTTTCCTATCCAGCTAGCTATGCTCGTCTTTTGATTGGGATGACCCTTGTGGGGTTTGGTTAAGGCAACAAGGATCTGGCCAGTATTGCGAATGGCTTAGTCCTATTATTATAATACACGAGAGCCTGCTTCACATATAGGGTATGAGGAATTCTCTCTGCTAGCAGTGGAAAAAAGACTGGGAGCTCTATAGTCTGACTGTAGTGAAAGAGTAATACCATCTTGGGAAGGAACTTAGTAATAGTTCTGAGAATAGCCATGTGTCTGTGAATCCGAATGAAAGGTTATTGGAGGGTAAGTGTGCACAGCTCACTGATGCATCTGAGGAAATAGTAGGGGGTATACTCACCCCAAGGAAGGGACTGATTGGTCCCGACCTACACACCCCTTTAACGCTCCTATATGTAGTATTTAGGGGCGACCCTGAACCTTGCCTCCTCAGATTCGAGGAAGAAAGAAGGACTGAAGAGAAGTGCTGACCCAGGAAGAAGAGGACACCTCCTGCTTTGGCCCAGCCCTACCAGCCTGTCCCAACTCCGACCTGTCTGCAGCGGAAACCCCAGCGTGTCCAGCAGCCCCCCAGAACCCGGAGGACCTGCCCTGCACCCATCTTAAAGACTCGGTCTCCTGTGAGCACTGGATTTGCGCAAAGACTTCAAACACAGAACCCGGATCCAGGGTGCTCTGCAGTTCTGCACCACTCTGCACCCAACACCCACGGCCCGAGTGGCCCAACACCACGAGGAGGTCTCCCCAGCGATCCTGACCTGGGATCTGTTGATCCCCACCCTACCTCGAGCTTCAAGCAGATGCCTGCAGCCTCAACCTGGCGGGACCCTCCCCCCCCCCCCAACCGTGACCGGAGCTGGTAAGAAGAGCAGACGCCAAAAGACACCCCTGCACCCGATGCCCCACGGCCTTGGGTGGCCCAACCGACGGTGTCCAGGCATCCCCCAAGAACCCTACTTAACTCTCCTGCCAGTGATTGCCTCCAAGAAGCTTCCCTGTCCATGCCTGCAGCCTTATCTTCAAACCGGATATCTCCATTGAAAACCACAGGGTCCCCGATGTCTTCTTGGCACTCTGCATCCGGCAGCCTCTGTGCCATTGATGGTGCATCTCCTATGCTGATTGTTGGCCCCTGCAGTGCTGATCCCATCCCCAGGAGCTTTGCTCCCACTCCCGAGTGGCCTGCTCATAAGCAGCCCCTGACCGAAGGCCCCCGTAGCCCCATTGGCTAACATTGGGCCCCTGCACTCTGCACCTGGCCGCCCCAGTACCCATGGTGGTGCAATTTGAGTGCCTAACTGAACCTTCGTTCTATCCCCCAAAAACCATTCTTGCAGGTCATTTACTTACCTGCAAACTGATAACCTTCCTTTCCCATAGGAACCAATGTTACGAGTTTTTGTCCCTAAAAATGGCTCTGTTGACCTGTGATTTTTAGAAAGAAAAGTAACTGTGCTTTAAACCCCAGTGTGTCTTACTTACCTTTGTATTGTAGGATCCACAGTGTGATATCCAGGCATATCACCCTGAGTAGTCGATGTAATCCAAAAGTGATCTAAAAGTATTAGAAAGTAATCTTTATGTATTTTAAACTGTTTTAAAAGCCAATAAAGACCTGTAGAATTGCAATTTCACCCACAACTGCATTTCCTTGTAACGTTTTGCATTTGAAAGTATATTTTACTTACCTGTGCCAAGTCCTGCTTGGTTCTAGAAATAAAACACAAGTATATCTATTTTATACTTACCCAATTGGTCTTGATTCTGTCTCTGAGTGTGTGCAGTCTGTCCTTGATTGAGTGAATACAATAAATGCTTAACACACACCCCTGATAAGCCTAACTGTTCGACCACACTACCACAGAGTTATTAGTGATTATCTAATTTAGCCTCTGCTATACCTCTAGGGATCCCCTGGACTCTGTGCACCCTATACCTTACTTTGGTATAGTATATACAGAGTCAGCTTCCTACAATAATATGTTAGATAGATAAGAACATACGTCAACCAATAGCTACTGGAGAGGAGGGTGGGTGCACATGAATTCACGGCACTACACACTACGAGTAGATGATTACAAGGCAAGTAACATATTCCATTTGTAGCATGTGTTGGCAGTAGATACCTATGCTTGGCATCGAATGTAAAGCAGTGCTCTCTTAAGCGGTGGTCAGCCATTGGTTGATGTAGAGGTTTGAAAATGTGTTTTAATATAGCTTGACCCACTATAGCTTATTGATTAGCTAAAACAAACACAATAATGTTTGTGAATGCACGTGGGTTAGTCCAAGACGCTGCTTCACAGATATTCGCTAATGAGATGTTTCCTAATAAGGCCATTGAGGCTCCTTTTTTGCGTGCAGAGTGAGCACTTGGAGGTTGTGTCAGTACCCTTTTTGCTTTGCTGTAGCAAGTCTAAATACATCTAACTATCTATCTGGCTATCATTGCCTTGTATATGGGAGAACCCTGATGTGACTTTGCAAATGCAATAAAGAGTTGTTGTGTTTTTCTAAAAGACTTGGTTCTCTCTATGTAGAAAATTAATCCCCTTTTAACATCTACTGTATGTAAGGCTCTTCCTGCTACTGAATCTGGTTTAGGGAAGAAAACAGGTAGCTCTATAGTTCGGTTTGTGTGAATAGTTGAAACTACCTTTGGTAGAAATGTTGGGTATGTACGAAATAGTAATTTTGTTGGAAATACTTGGAAAAATGGTTCTTCTAATGTAAGTGCCTGGATTTCACTTATTCTTCTTAGAGAAGTGATAGCAACTAAAAAAAACACTTTCCATGTGAGGAATTGAAGTTCACAGGAATGCAGTGACTTAAAGGGTGGACCCAAGAGTCTAGTGATAATGTAAAGGTGCCAGACTGGTGCTGGTGGGGTGGAAGGTGGAATAACTCTTTTTAGTCCTTCCATAAAGGCTTTAATTACTGGAACTTTCAAAAGTGACATTTTATCTGTTTTGCATATAAGCAGCGAAGACTGCCAAGAGCAACCTGATTGATGTATAAGCAAGTCCTACTTGTTGAAGATGGAAGAGATAACCAATAAGATCTTGAACTGTTGGTGATAGTGGTTGGATTCATTTAGACAGCAATGTACAAATATTTTTCATTTTGCTGATAGTATGCTCTTGTAGTTGGTCTACGTGTTTGTTTGAGAATATCCATACATTCCTGTGGTAGATTAAGGTGTCCAAATTCTAGGATCTCGGGGGCCAGATTGCTAGACTGAGCTGTTTTGGATTTGGGTGCATTACCCTCCCTTGATCTTCAGTTCGAAAATGTGGTCAAAGAGGTAATTTCTTGTGTGCCACTACTGATAGTTGTAGTAAGGTTGTGAACCATGCTTGACGTGCCCATGTTTCAGCTATTAGGATTAGTGCGAAGGCTGTTTGTGTTCGCTTCTGTACCACGTATGGAATTAGTGGGAGAGGGGGAAAAGCGTAAGCAAATATCCCTGACCTGTTCATCCATAGGGCATTGCCTTTGGGTTGGGAGTGAGGAACCCTGGAGGTGAAGTTTTGGCATTTTGCGTTGTGCTGTGTTGCAAATAGATCTACGGGCTTCCCTACTATTCGCAGTAGGAGTGTAGAAGTGTTACATCAATTTCCCCACTCGTAGTAGTCAAAACCTTTTCTATAATAGGAGCTACTCATGTTCAATGAAAATCATCCTGAGCTAATAATATTAATAATGTTATATAATCACCACATCAGCTAAGAAGATTACATTAGTGGTGCCCTATGCAACACTGTCCACGGTAATCACCTCAGTGCATCAGACAGGGTTGCCAGTAGTAATTAATGCAAAAAAGGCATTATCTGTTTTGGAATGCTTCCAGGTGGGTGATACATAACACCCGTAGTTGGAAATCCCCTGGCACCAAGGTTATAGTAAGAGTAATAAGCCTCCCCAGCCCCATTTGATTTATCACTCAGATATCAGCTTTAACTATATTTTGGAAATTCAAACGTTTTTCTCTAAACATAAGCTTTAAGAGTTCTAAAAATACACCTCTTCATCTTAAATGAATGCTTTTCAAGTTTGCTATACACGTTAATTGAAACAAACGAAAGCCTCTAATTTAGTAGGCTGGGATGCACATAGGAGAGTTACTTACAGGTAGCTAGAGTGCTACCAGTGGCTCATGAGCTACTTGTTGGAGAAAACTGTAATTAATAGTTTGAATTAGCCAGGACCGGATTGTTTCTCTGCTGGTACTACCGCCCTAGCCTTAAGTAGGTACATCAGCCCCCTCATGAGATCAGAGTGAAGCCTCCACTTCTTATGGATTTTGGACCAATTGATCCTTACAGTTTTATTACTAGGACCGCTAGCTCTATTTAGTCCGGATTGCCGCTTAATCCCTTTCCTTCTATTTTATGGTAATCAATTGCAGCCTCATTAATGGAGCCATTACTATCAATCTGAAACCATTTTCTGTCCTTGGCGCTGTTCCTTTAGACTGGAAGAAAGCTATGGTAGTTCTCCTGTCTTCTCACATTAGAGGGTCTGTGCTGAGCTGGTGTAGCTCTTACCGCAAAAATACATGTCAAGGGTACATCTACCCCCATTCCCTTCTTGGGACATTAGGCAAGGAGGTCCCTAGGACTCGCTGCGGAGTCCCACATTATTTAACATTTATCTCAGACCACTGGCCAGCTCATACAAAATCAGGGACTATGCTAATTCCTTATTCCTAGGTTCACCTGTCCATCTGGTCAGACGCATATACAGGATCCAAACTGCAACAAGTGGAATGACTAGCTCTTCCTTGGCATTCCTCGGCCTCTGCTGCCTTGGATAAACTGACTCACTGTGCCCAAAAAGATTATTTTCAAATCCCTCTATATTGCACAGGGCAATTTATTAGGTGGGGCCCCCTTAACGACTAAATTTGTTTTGAAGGCATCATACTACACGTTCTCCAAGGGACTCTGATGCTAATATACTTATTTTACTGGAGTTCAAAAGCTTATGCATTGGAGGAAGATCTTTCTCAATTCAAGCCCCCCATTTCTGTAACAATTTTCCTTCAATCTTAGATTCATTGTAGGAAACTGGTTTCTGCAGATACTATACCAAAGTAAGGTATAGTATGCACAGAATCCAGTGGATCCCCGAGGTATAGAAGAGGCTAAATTAGATAATCTCTAACAGCTCCATTTGTGATAGTGTGGTCGAGCAGCTAGGCTTATCAGGAGGTGTGTTAAGCATTTATTGAATTCATTCAGGCAAGAACTGAGGGCACACACTCAGACTTAATGCAGACCAATTAGGTAAGTATAAAAAAGGTATACTTCGGTTTTAATTCTAGAACCAAGCAGAACTTGGCACAGGTAGTTATGAATCGTTACAGGTTTGTATTCGCTTTTAAAACAATTCAGAATACATTGAAATGACTTTGGATTACTGTAGGAAGATGGCTCTGTATATACTATACCAAAGTGAGGTATAGTGTGCACAGAGTCCAGTGGAACCCCAAAGGTAGGCAGAGGTAGAGTTAGATAGCACCTCACTTTCTATTTGTGGTAGTGTGGTCGAGCAGTAAGGCAGTATCAGAGGACAGTGTTAAGCATTTTTTGTACACACTCAGTCAGCAAATGAATTCACACACTCAAAGACTGAAATTCAGACCAATTGTTTTTGTATAAAAAAATATTCTTTTAGTCATTTTATTTTCTAGAACCAAGCAAGCCTGGCACAGGTAAGCAATAAATACTTTACAGTAGTAATGCAATTGAAATACAGTTTGAATGATAATTCTATATGCACTTTGGTTTGATTTACAGTAAGGATGCAGAGAAATGAAATACTTAGTAAATGCAGTACATAGACTTGAATAGGCTTTTTAGTAATATAGCAGATATGTAACTTTTGAGATTACTAAGCTTACACAGAGTTGTATACCTAGATACTACTCTGGGACATTTCCTGAAAACACAAGTAAAATCGTTTTTGTTAGATTATGCAACTTTAAAGAATTTCTTTAGTTTCTCAAACTCCACACTTGAAAAGTTTTCACAGAAAAACAGTCAATGTTATCCTATGGAGGAAAATAGTGTCATCGGTTTTGAGGTAAGTATTTGGTAGTGGGAGTTGAGGTTCTGGGGGTAGATTCAGGGGTCCCCCAGGGCCAAGGATACACTCTAGTTACACCCTCAGCGGCACTAGGGTGCCGGGTGCTG
The DNA here is from genome assembly GCA_963921515.1 of Calotriton arnoldi. Taxonomy (NCBI): domain Eukaryota; kingdom Metazoa; phylum Chordata; class Amphibia; order Caudata; family Salamandridae; genus Calotriton; species Calotriton arnoldi. The sequence continues at coordinate 1,617,413 of CAWUFW010000828.1, forward strand.
AGCCCCAATGTTATCCAATGGGGGATAGGGGGCCTACGGTTGGTGGCTGCTGGCAAGCAGGCCACTAGGTTGTGGGAGCAAAGCTCCTGGACTTTAGCTCAGGGCAAATGGGGAAACAAAGTAGCACCAAGGGTGCACCCTCAGCGGCAATAGGGCGGCCGGGTGCAGGGTGCTGTTTCGACGTCGGGAGCCCTGTTTTCAATGGGGAACCTCCGGTTTGCAAAGACACTGCAGGCTTGGGGACGAACGTCTTCTGGGTGCGACCACCACTTCGAGAGGTAAGTGGGGAAGTTAGGGGTTGGTTAGGCACCGTCGGTTTGGGCACACCAGGCCGTGGGGCATCGGGTGCAGGGGTGCCTTTTGGGGTCAGATCTTCTTACCAGCTCCTGGTCGCGGTTGGGGGGGGACCTTCGGGATTTAGGCTGCAGGCGTCGGCTGGAAGCTTGAGGCAGGTCAGGGGTCGCCAGATCTTGGGTCAGGATCGCCGGGGTGACCTCCTCGTGGTGTTTGCCCACTCGAGCTCGGGCCGTGGACGGCGGGTGCAGAGTGGGGCGGATCCACGTTGTCCGGCCTGAGCCAGAAGTTGCAGATGAACAAATCCGGTGTTCACGGGAGACTAAGTCTTTGTTCTTGAAGGAAGGCAGGTCCTCCGGGGTTTTCGAGGTTGCTGGCTGCAGGACACACCGGGATTTCGCAGGAGCAGGTTCGAGGGGGAGACAGGCTTGTTATCTGCTGCACGGCTGTTCGGTCCTTCTTCTTGTAGTTTCTTCTTATCTGAGGAAGCAAGGTTCAGGGGTGCCCCTAAATACTAGATTTAGGGGTGTTACAGGTAGGTAAAAGGCAAGAGACCAATAGGTCCCTTCCCTGGCGTGGGTACACCCCCTATTATTTATTTGAAAAGTTTAATAGAGCGCGAACATGACCCTTACGGGTATCAGAGCGCTGTACAAAAGTGGCGAAAGCAAGAGTAACCAGAAAACAATGTTAGAGGGTGTAGCCAAGTAAGTCATACATTGATGAGCAAAGGGGGAAAACACACCCGCTACTAAATAGGAGCTCCTGATATGTGTATGTAATGCAACACATGTGTTTTTCAGAAGACCCTCACTCACCAACCTAGTTGGTGACATGCTTCATCATCGGGTCCCACCCAGTTGCCGAGTGTACCTTGGGTGTGCTTCAACGCCTGGATGCAGCGGAGCTGGTTCTGTGCAGTGAGTGTGCAGTGAGTGTGCAGTGAAGGTGAATGGGTGTGGTTTAAATGCTGTCCGTGGGGTCCCGTTAGTAACAAGAGGACTATTTTAATGTGGGCCCCGGCAGTGATTAAAAGGGAGAGGTGGATATCTCTGAGTGAATTAGGCTCCGATATCCTGTGTGGTCAACATGTTCAGCCAGTCTCTCTATGCTGGGCTGGCTTCTTCAGGACCTTATGTGCGCGAGATTAAGGTGGTCTAAAACTAAATCTGTAAGAGACCATCTATGGTGCACTCGCTAAGGTGCATTATGTAGTAGAGGATGATTTCCTCTTATGAAGCATACTCAATGGAGAACCGCCCCATGAGTTCCGTAGGGGCCCGACTATTGTCACACTTCTTCAAGATCAGAGGCCCTTCTCCGTACCTAGTCTGGCCGCATAGGTTCCGATGCGGCCAGACTAGGTACGGAGACGGGCCTCTGATCTTGAAGAAAGTGTGACAATAGGTCGGGCCCCCCTACGGAACTCATGGGGCGGTTCTCAGACAATTTCTGAGTATGCGTCATAAGAGGAAATCATCCTCTACCACATAATGCACCTTAGCGAGTGCACCACATAGATGGTCTCTTACAGATTTAGTTTTAGACCACCTTTAATCTCACGCACATAAGGTCCTGAAGAAAGCCAGCCCAGCATAGAGAGACTGGCTGAAACATGTTGACCACACAGGATATCGGAGCCTAATTCACTCCAGAGATATCCACCTCTCCCTTTTAATCACTGCCGGGGGCCCACACATTAAAATAGTCCTCTTGTTACTTAACGGGACCCCACGGACAGCATTTTAAACCACACCCATTTCACCTTCATTGCACACTCACTGCACAGAACCAGCTCCGCTGCATCCAGGCGTTGAAGCACACCCAAGGTACACTCGGTGCCTTGGGTGGGACCCGATGATAAAGCATGTCACCAACTAGGTTGGTGAGTGAGGGTCTTCTGAAAAACACATATGTGTTGCATTACATACACATATCAGGAGCTCCTATTTAGTAGCTTGTTCCCTTTGATACTTGCATTATACCTAGGGGAAGTGAACTGGCTTCTACCTCCTCGCTCTTCATTTTGTTTGTTTCCGGAAAACACACCCGGTCAGGGGTTGGGGAGTTGGCTCAACCAGAACTGTATCAAAGGAGCCATAGAGCACGCTAACAATTTAACAGACAAGTAGACAATAAATTGCAACAACGGAGAACAATAAGAATCAAATGTGTAAACAAACCATGAGAACAGGTTGATGCTGTTAATGTTCATTCAAGAATAGCCGTTTGACAAGTTTCTTGAAGGATGCAGTGGAAGGATTGGATCTGATCTCGGGAGGCAGGGCGTTCCAGATTCTTGGAGCAAGACCGGTGAATGTACTATTATGCCACCCTCCAGTGGAAGGGGGGCATGAGCCTGTCCCTGGTTGGCCGAGTCCCCCCATCTGCAAGATGGCGGGGACTGGGAGTTGTGCTTCACCTCGCCTCCCCCACCTGAGGGGTGGGGTTGGCAGAGGTGGGCACACCTCTCTTCCTCACTTGTTTTTCCCGCTGGTTCTCCCACCCAAAGTGGGGGTCAGAACCAGTGGGGACCAGTTGCTGAAAGCAGCAAGTGGCCTGGGGAAGCTCACAAAGGTGGCAAGCCTTTGAAGCTTTCCCTTCGCGAACCCTGCCCATCCTGGGGGAGGAGGCTTGGCACCTCGTCCCAGGACGTGCATTGTTTGAGGCCCCAGAGAGCAGCAGGCTCTCGACCCAGGGGTCCAGAAACATGAGTGGTGGTGCCAGCTGAAAGCAGCCACTCAGCATGGACACTAGAGGTGGGTTAGTTTTCAGGGGGCATCTCTAAGATGCCCTCTGTATGCATTTTTCATTAAATCCCACACTGGCATCAGTGTGGGTTTAATGTGCTGAGAAGTTTGATACCATACTTCTCAGTTTTCAGTGTAGCCATTATGGTGCTGTGGAGTTCGTAATGACAAACTCCCAGCACCATATACTCTTAATGGCAGCACTGCACTTACAATGTCTAAGAATGGACTTAGACACTGTAGGGGTACAGGGGTCATGCACCTGTACCGTCACCACTGGTATAGTGCACCCAGCTAGAGGGGTGACTGATCTATGCCAGGGCAGTGGGTTGTAGGTATGGCACATAGAGATGTGTGCCATGTCGACTCTTCACTTTGTTCTGCACCAAAACACGCAGCCTGCAAAGGCAGTGTGTGTGTGTGTAAGGGTACAGGACCTCTAAGGGAGGCACAATAAGTGCTGCAGACCTTAGAGGCCTTCTCTGGTCACAGTGCCCTGGGTACCTGTGGTACCATTTACCAGGGGCTGACCTGTGGCCAGAGATGCCGATTGGGTTTAGGCTTCAATGCAGTTTTAGGGAAAGAACATAGGCCCTGGGTACCTGATTAGCAGGAGCCCAGGGCACACTCAGTCAAAACACATCAGCAATTCAGCAAAAAGTGGGGGCAACCATGCAGAAAGAGGGCACTTTCTCACAATTACTTTTTGCATTACTTTTCAGTTACATCCACTATTCGGGTGATATGCATAGATATCACACTGTGGGTCTTACAATACAAAGGTAAGTAAGAATTTACTTTTCAAAGCACAGTTGCTTTTGTTCCATACAAAAAGCAGGTCGACACTTAAGAGCATTTCAGAGGGAAAACCACAACATGGGTTCCTATGGAGAATAAGACTTATCGGTAGGGGCGTGGCCAGCAGCATGGCTGAATAGACGCACTCGCCGGAGCTTCGCCCGCCCGCCATTAATCCTGCCTGTTCTCCTGTTTTCCTAGATACCATCGAGGACCTATCTAATTAATTACTCCTGCTACATTGACGCCGGGATAGAGGCTTCCCGACTGCGGATCAAGGCTTGTGGAGGCTGGTAACTACGCCGCTGCGGAGCAACCTGAAGCTGCTAACATGGCCGACGCGACCCGTTAGTGGCGCAGCGCCGATCAAGAGGCGCCACACGGAGACCGGCCGGAGCACGATATGCGGTGAGCGGGACTGAGCCTATCGCCTGGTGCTCACCCGGCCTGGAGGAGACTCCAGTGCTGGTTTCTCGGCCGACGCTGCGGAGGGATGGACTCGGGGGGGACAGTGGAGAAGCCGCGCCGGAGGCTGAGACCAACGAAGCCACTACAGCCGGGCGAGTTGTGTCTTCACGCTTCCTCCCCCCTTGCCGAAGTACAACATCGGGGAGAAACGCCCATAGGCAGAGGCTCTCCTCCCGTAAGGATCCCTGGATGAGGAGCGAGATCGGCGGCAAAGGCTAGCATTACCGGCGCCCTTGCTGTGAGAGTGGGCCGCCGATATTACATACACTGGACTGGGGGTGGGGCCCCTCCTGCGGGTGCTTGCTGTTGGGACTGTGGCGGTGGTGCCTAAGGGGACTACGGAGGCGACGACACAGCAATCGGGGGGGTCTCTGCCTCGTCGTCGTCCCCCCGTGGCAGAGGGCGCACCCGCGGCCCATTTATTCGACCGAGGGCTGTGCGAGTGGATGGGGAGTGATTCTGACCGGGGAAGAGCCCCGAGTGCTGCCGCATGTGCGCTGAGGAACACAAGAGCCCCGTGCCTAAAGACACAGAGCCTCAGGGAAAGTACAGAAGCAGAAACGTGGCCCATTTCTGCCAGGGACATTTAGGAGACGCCTCCATAGGTGTTTGATGGATGGGGGGATACTGCTCTGCGACTGATGGTGTTGGCTGGCCCCCAGGGGAGGACTGATATAGGATCTGTCAGATTGGCAATAATTACTCGCCTTAGATGAAAGGGCATCCGAGGGGGCTTATGTTATTGACCCCCACTCGATGACTGGGACGAAGGTATTTGACGCAATAACACTCGGCGTTGGCGAGGCCCCGGGGGGAACGCCATAGTCCAGATGGGTGGCACTAACAGCAGGGGAGGGACCCACAGCCGGATCGCCCAGAGGTGGATGTCCAACTGCGGCCCTGCACGAGGGCGTGGTGGTGGAAGACTGTGGCGCCTAAGAGGTGATCAGGTCACAGTGAGACGCGGTAGTCACGGCCAAGAGGTGTGGGCTCCTGCGCTGCCGGAGCACCGACGCAGACCAGAGACCCGAGAAGCGCCGATGGAGTGCTGAGCAAGCCACCAGTGTCTGCAGGACAAGTTGGGGACTATTTTATGTTAACCAGAAATAAGCCTAGGGCCCCCACATATAGCTTGGCCCTGGGGATACGGGGAGAGCCCGCATTGGAACGCAGACGCCTAGATTTGAGCCGGTGGTCCATCCACGAAAGACGGCGGTTTAAGTGCAGACCAGGGAGGTTCTGGACCCCACCCCCTCCGTGGGCACGACCCGACATATCTGGCTCTCCAGATGGCGAGGGACAAAGAGCCCAGGACACAGAAACAGGGTAAAATGGATAAATATACGAAGGCCCTCCCGCCCCAGGCCGAGTCGGGCAAGGCGACGGTGGACCCACCAGACAATACTGCTATCTTCAAGCAATCCATGCCTCGAGGGAGGCCATTGAAGGGAAGATGGCTGAGATCAGATCGGAAGTGAGACTCCTGCGGCAGGATGTCCGCAATATTGCGGATCGAGTGACACAGACGGAAACACGTATCTCGGAAGTGGAGGATAGGACGCACAAATTCCAAAAAGACATTAAAGAACTCCAAGCTGATATGCGAGAAATGACTTGGAGGGTGGACGATGCTGAAAACAGGGGCCAGAAGAAATAACCTCCGCTTTATTGTGATACCAGAGGGACAGGAAGGATCCGACCCAATCGTCTTCCTGGCGGAGTGGCTGAGAGGAACTCTCCCAGGGGCACAGTTCTCCACCTGCTTTATCATCGAGAGGGCGCACAGGATGCCTAATGTGAGGCCCCCCCCGGGAGCCCCACCGCGTCCACTGATCGCAAAATTCCTGAACTACCAAGGTCGCGATATGATCCTCAGAGAGGCGAAGAAAGTAGGTGAACTCAAACTGGCCAATGCTAATATTATGATCTTCCCCGACGATTCAAGGGAGGTACAGAAAATGCGGAGAACCTTCGACTCAATGACAGGTAAACTCCGAGCCATGAAACTTCAGTACATGCTCCTTTTCCCGGCGAAACTAAAGGTGATCTTCCAGGGATCCGCTCATTTCTTTCAAACACCCGAAGAAGCCTGGGCGTGGATTGAAGAAAGACCTAGGCCACGACCGGACATGGGCGTGGCGGAGATACGGCCCAGAGAGACCCCTCCCAGATGGGAACCTAGACCGCAGAGGATTAAACCACGGAGGCGACTGACAGGGAAACTTAAGAAGCCGGGCGGAGCCACGCTGCCTAATACCCCGTACAGAAGGAGAGTGACCTCGACGGATGGGAATAGACAAACCAGAGACACGGACGGAGAGTCCGACCAGGGAGATAGTGCACAGACGGTTCACTCCGACAAAGAATCACTGGTCGACACGGATAGCGATCAACCGCTACTCAAGGCCATCCACAATGTAGAGGGGTCGGGCATCAGGAGAAAGACAATGATCCTCAGATGCAACAGAAGGAAGATGGTGGAAAGGACTGAACTACGGGCGTGACACAGGAGTAAACTGGCGATGGACTGCCAACAAGGAGGCCTGCCCGCCAGACGGGCCTGGTTCTAGAGAGACAGAACACACTTCTCTCTGTCACCATATATCCTTTAGTGGTTTGATAGAAATTTAGAGTTAGGGGGAAGGTGGGGGGTGGGATCGACAGACTTCTCGTTTGACACATACGCAGAGTTGTCCTGTTGACACTTTAGGGGATGGGCGTACTGTGCGGGAGAAAGTGGGGTGGGGGTTCCGGACTGGGGGGGGGGCATTGTTAGATCAAAGATTCAATTTGTTCTTAGGTTAGACAGCAGCAGGGTATATCAGGACGAGAGACTGGAAACGGTGGGATGGGGGTGGGAGGGGAAAGAGGTCGACTCCTACGGGGCCCACACTAAACACATATGTAAGAAAGTGGCTCTGTATATACTGAACCAAAGTAAGGTTCAGTGTGCACAGAGTCCACAGTCCCCAGAGGTTTGGCAGAGGCTAAAGTTAGATATAACCTTACTCTCTAAAGTGGTAGCTTGATCGAGCAGTAAGGCAGTATCAGAGGACAGTGTAAAGCATTTGTTGTACACACTCAGTCAGCAAATGGTCTCACACACTAAAGAACTGAACTCTAGGCCAATTGTTTTGTATATAAAAATATATAGTTGTTTTATTTTAGAACCAACAATAGGTATCAAAATACTTTCTCAGAATCAAATGCTGTAGTTGTATACTTTCAATAAGCAATAGACTTTTAAATGCAATAGTTACAGTTGTTGCAATAGGCAACATAATTCAAACACAATTATAACATTGAGCTCAATGGGGAATTTTAAGTAAATGCAATATCAATTACTTTGCGTATGACTTTCTTACTCAGGGCTGGATCCTGGATTCAGCCCTGGTGCATTTCCTGTAAACAGTTGAAAGAAATCGTTTTTGTTACACAGGCGATTTTTAAGGAATATTTGTATGTTTCAAAAATTGACACTTAGAAGAATTTCTGGCAAAAACCAGGCAATGTTATCCTATGGAGGAAAATCAAGTTATCGGTAAGTACAGTTGTAATTACTTTTCAGGGTCAGTGCTGGGCACCAAGATCCAGCACTGGGATCTCTCCTGATAACAGGTGAGTAATTTGGTTTTCGTTGATCGGACGATTTTTAGTGAATATTTTAAAGTTTCAAAACTCGACACTTAGAAGAAAGTTCAGTGTAAACCAGTCAATGTTACCCTATGGAGAAAATGTAGGTTATCGGCTTTCAGGTAAGTACTCGACAGGCAGAGTTAAGGTTCTGGGCATAAACTCATGGGTCTCCCAGGGTCAGGTAGGTACAGTTGGTACACCCTCAGCGGTACAGGGGAGGCCGGGTGCAAAGTGAGTTAGGCCCAATGTTAGCCTATGGCGGGCAGGGGGCCTTTGGTTGGTGGCTGCTAGCAGGCAGGCCACGCGGCTGTGGGAGCTGGACTCCTGGTCACTTACACAGGGCAAGTGGGGAAGTAGAATAGGATAGATGCTGCACTTCCAGGGGCACTCGGGCGGCTGGGTGCAGGGTGCTTTTGAGCCGTCGGGCACTCAATGTATTTCAATGGAGAAGCTGGAAGTTGAACAAAGGCTGCAAGCTCGGGGACGGAGATTCTTCAGGTGCGACAACCACTTCGAGAGGTAAGTTGGGTAGTTGGAGGATAGGTAGGCACCCCGGAGTTGGGCACAGGGGGCCGCAGGGCAGGGGTGTCTTTTCGCGTCGGGAAATCTTACCCTCTGCTGGTCGCGGTTGGAGGGGTCCCTGGTTCTGAGGCTGCAGGCGTCGTCAGGAGCGTCGAGCAGGGTCCTTAGGCGCTGGATTCTGGGTCACAGTCGCCGGGGGGACGTCCTCGTGGTCTTTGTCCACTCAGGCACAGGCCGGGCTCGGCGGGTGCAGAGTGTGCAGGAGTTTCGGTTCCTAGCTGGCACCAGGGGTTTGTTACTTGCTTTAAGCAGTACCACTGCTCGCGGGAGTCCCAGTCTTTTAGAGTCACAAGGCAGTCAGGTCCTCCGGGGTTTTCGAGGTTGCGGACCACTGGAGACGCCGGGGTTTAGCAGGAGCAGGTTCGAGGGTCGACAGGCCTGTAGGGCTGGGGCCAAGTCAGTTGGTGTCTTCCTCTTGTGAGCAGCTGCACGGCAGGTCTTCTTTCTTCTTGTTCTTCTTGCTTGTTTCGGATTCGGGATCTGAGGAAGGAAGGTTCAGGGTGCCCCTAAATACTAAATTTAGGGGCGTTACAGGTAGGTAAAGGGCAGGGACAATGAGTCCCTTCCCTGGGGTGGGTACACCCCCTATCCTGCCACTCTCCAGTGGGAGGGGGGCAGGAGCCTAGTCCTGATTGGGCAGGGCTCCCCATCTTCAAGATGGCGAGAGCCCGGAGATGTGCTTCACCTCGCCTCCCCCACCTGAGGGGTGGGGTTGGCAGAGGCTGGCACACCCCCTTTCCTCACTTGGGGTTTCCCGCCAGTCTTCCCTCCAGAGTGGGGGCTAGAATCGGTGGGGACCAGTTGCTGGGTACAGCAAGTGGTCTGGGGAGGCTCACAAAGGCGGCATGCCTTTGAAGCTTCCCCCTGCCCATCCTGGGGGAGGAGACCTAGCACCTCGCCCAGGACGTGCATTGTTGCAGGCCCAGGAGAGCGGATGGCTCTCCACCCAGCAACATGTCTGCTGGGTCCAGCAACATGTCTGCTGGGTGGCAGCCTAGGCAGCCTCTCAGGCAGGACGTGGATTGTGGGTTAGGTTCAGGGGGCAACTCTAAGTTGCCCTCTGTCGTGCATCTTACATTAAATCCCACACTGGCATCAGTGTGGGTTTAATGTTCTGAGAAGTTTGATACCAAACTTCCCAGTCTTCAGTGTAGCCATCATGGTGCTGTGAAGTTCGTGATGACGACCTCCCAGCACCATATACTCTTAATGGCAGCACTGCACTTAGTGCCCAGGAATCGACCTGGGTACTGTAGGGGTATAGGGCTCATGCCCCTGTACCCTCACCACTGGCATAGTGCACCCAGCTAGAGGGGTGACTGAGGTATGCCAGGGCAGTGTGTTTGTGGGCATGGCACACAGGGATGTGTGCCATGTCGACTCTTAATTTGTTCTGCACCAAAACACGCAGCCTGCAAAGGCAGTGTGTGTGTGTGTGTGTCAGGGTACAGGGCCTCTAAGGGTGGCACAATAAGTGCTGCAGCCCTTGGAGGCCTTCTCTGGTCACCGTGCCCTAGGTACCTATGGTACCATTTACCAGGGGCTGACATATGGCCAGAGAAGCCAATTGGGTTTAGGCTTCAATGCAGTTTTAGGGAAGGAACACAGGCCCTGGGCACCTGATTGGCAGGAGCCCAGGGCACACTCAGTCAAAGTACATCAGCAATTCAGCAAAAAGTGGGGGCATACCATGCAAGAAAGATGGCACTTTCTCACAACATATATGATGGCTGACTTACCTTATATGGTTATGACGTGGAACGTCAATGGCTTGGGTAGTAAAATTAAGAGAGGCTTAGTTAATCAGTATCTTAAGAGGACCAGGCCAGATGTGGTCCTCCTTCAAGAAACCCACCTCCGCGGCACGCAGTGCACATTCATATGTAGGGGGACATATGTCACATTAGCCCACGCTGGTTTCTCACCTGGGCTCGTGGAGTAGCTATCCTGATCAGGAAAACATTGCCATTTCGTATAACTAAATCCTGGACGGATCCCAACGGTACTTATGCTGCTGTTCAGGGTGTGTGGGGCAGGAGGGAGATCGCCCTGGTTAGCGTATATGCTCCGCCAAAACTGCAATCCCAAACGCTAGGTGCAGTCGCTAAGATATTGCTAGATTCGGATACCCCAACCCACGTTATTGGCGGCGATTTTAACGGTGTCATAGATCCGGGTAAAGACCGGTCCAGAACGACGGCGGGGACCCGTGTTCCTACCCAGCTGGCTGAATTTGTGAGATCAATGGGGCTAATAGATCTGTGGCGCAGGCACCATACACTAGCACATACCTACTCATACTTCTCGGGGGCACATAAGACCTTCTCTAGACTAGACTACCTATTTGCTCCAGCGGCGGAAATACGGATAGTAAAGGAAGTAGAGTACCTGGCTAGAGGCATCTCTGATCACTCACCGTTAAGGTTACGTGTAGGAGGGACTCCACGTGGAGCACCGTCGGAATGGCGGCTAAGTGCATGGGAGCTTCGAGATGAGGCTGTGACGGAGGTTATTAAAAGAGAAACCGAGCTGTTCTTCCAAGAAAATGGCGGCTTGGTGTCCTCCGCAGTCACCCTTTGGGAGGCCTACAAGGCAGTTATCCGAGGTAGGCTGCAGGACACGGTAGCGAGGATACGCAGAGCAGAAGTTCTTCAGATAGAAACTTTAGAAAGCCGACTTCTTGACCTAGAACACGATATTACCCCTGAAAATGAGGCGACCCTACTTAGGCAGTTGGAGGTCACCCGCAGGCAACTTCGCGCGTTGACTGATAGGGAGGTCCAGTCACAAATACAGGCAACAGCACAGATTCTACGAGTCAGGGGACCGAGCAGGGAAACTCCTAGCGTGGTTAAGCCGGAAGGAGAGGGAGGCAAACTGGGTTGCCCAGATAGTGGACGCAGCTTCACAATACACCACTGCAGCAGACGTAGCAGGAGCATTCGAGCGTTATTATACCAACTTATATCAGGCACAAACAACATCTGATGAGGGTGATATTAGCAGTTATCTTAGCGACATTGAAATGCCCACCCTGAGCCAGGAAGACACTGACGCCCTGGAAGTAGAGCTCACTCTTGCAGAGGTACAGGCAGCTATAGCCAAGCAAAAGTCAGGGCAAACCCCAGGTCCCAATGGGCTACCTGGAGAGTTTTTCAAACTGAATAATAGTCTGCTGGCCCCATACATCTTACGAATGCTTTTGGCGGCCAAAGAGGAGGGAACGCTATCCCCGGACCTCCGTCAGGCCACGGTGGTGGTCATACCAAAACCTGGGAAAGCCCCAGAAGACTGTGGGTCCTACCGTCCCATTTCACTTTTAAACATCGAGACTAAGATCTTGGCTTCTATACTTGCCATGCGACTGTTGACAGTTATTACATCATTGATCCATAAGGATCAGTCGGGCCTTATGCCTAAACGTTCCACACACCTTAATTTGCGTAGACTGGCTAACTGGTTAGACACGGCTAAAAGGGGAGACAGGCCTTGGACACTCCTATCGCTTGACGCCGAAAAGGCATTCGATACGGTCCACTGGCCTTTCATGAGACAAGTGCTCTTAAAAACTGGGTTCGGGACTAATTTTCGGTCGTGGGTAGATCTATTGTATACAAATCCGAGCGCTAGAATTAAGGTCAATGGAGTCAAATCAGCGACCGTCCCCATCCAGAGAGGGACTAGACAGGGTTGTCCACTGTCCCCTCTGCTTTTTGCACTAGTCCTTGAACCACTGGCAAGCTTAATCAGAGCACACCCAGCACTGAAGGGATTTCAGGATGAGGAGGGGCAGACGAGGGAGGAACGAGACTCCCTCTATGCAGATGATATCCTATTATACATTGCTAGTCCGGACAGAACACTCCCAGTGGTCTTTGAATTAGTCACGGAATATGGTAAACGAGCTGGATACAACATTAATTGGGGGAAGACCACCATTTACCCTATTGGTGGCCCTGTTGACATACAATCTATACCGCTGCATCTTCCGATTGCAGATGAGGGCTTTAAATACCTCGGTCTGTTTATCTCCGTTAATGACGCGAATTGCCTCACTCAACATTCAGCGTGTTCTGATAGAATTCCGGGAGGACGTGGCCAGATGGCGGCGCCTCGCCTTTAACATTACTCGGAAGGGCTGCCATGTATAAAATGATCACACTGCCCAAGCTCCTATACATTCTTCAAAATACGTACCACAAGATCCCGGAGACAATTTTCCGGACTATAAATGACCAAGTCCGCACATAATTGTGTGATGGCGGCCACCCCCGAGTAGCACTCAAGACATTACAACGCAGTCAATATAATGGGGGAATAGCGCTACCAGATATATGGGCATACTATCAGGCAGCTCACCTCATAGTGCTTAACGAATGGGGACATGCACCCGGAGACCATTCCACGTATGCACTAGAGAGACTCCAATTTTCAAAGCACTCTCACCTACATTATGTATACGGAGGGGGCGGGATACAGGGTCTATTACCAGCAATAAGGAGAGTAATAGAGGCTTGGAAAGAAGCAGAACGCCAAATGAAATGGGACAATAGGATGACAAGGGCTACCCCTCTATGGGAGGGCAGGCGGTTACCCGAGATAGCAAAATTGCGGGGATTCAGAGGATGGGACATCATCGGGATAACTAAACTGGGCGACATTATTAGACATGGAGACCTGATAACCTTCCCCCAACTACAAGAGGACTATAACTTTTCAGATAGGCAATATTACAAGTACGTCCAGCTCCGACATGCCTGGACAGCGCAGAAACCCAACATTGCTGATCTCCCAGAGTATGCTCCATTAGAAGGCAGGTTGCTTCAGGAGGAGATACTGGAAAAGGCAGTCTCGTGGACATACAAGACTTTACTCAATAATATGCCTGACAACCTATTAGCATTGCGACGTAAATGGGAGGCTACCACGGGCGAATTGGAGGACATAGACTGGGAGATGGCACTAATGCACCCTAGAGAAGTAGCAATAAAACTTAGGCTACGGTTGATCCAGTTTAAAATATTACATAGAGTGCACTATGATAGGGCGAAACTGCATGCAATGGGCCGAGCTGAGACACCCGAGTGCCTACGCTGCAAAACTGAGCTGGGCTCCTATATCCATACTCTCTGGGATTGCCAAATAATACATCGCTATTAGACACGGGTAATACGAGAATTGACCAATATATTTGGGACGCAAATCCCAATGGACCCCAAATACATTTTACTGGGCATCCACACAGATGTCGACTTGCCCAGACATAACCTCTTGCTAAGCAATTTAGGGCTCATAGTAGCAAAACGCGACATAGCCAGGAACTGGGGAAGAGCAGATCCCCAGACTATGAAAGATTGGAGGGCTGGTATGCACATGTACATGGGGGCAGAAAAGACAGTATATCAGGCAAGAGGATGTCCCAAGAAATTTCGGAAGATTTGGCAACCTTGGCTGCGATACTATGAGATAGATGGAGACACAGACATTATGCAACTGATTTTACGGGAACGTGTGGATGCAGACCCCCAGGGTCCCAGACCACGAATCTCTGGAGGGAGGTGTGTAACGACCAATGGGAGGAAGAGCCCAGTATGAGGGACCTAAAAATAAAGAAATGTAATGTGATACTCTATATTCCTACCAACTGTAACCACTACATACTCCACCTGTTCTGGAGAAAAGGGAGATATGCCTGCTGACTATTGTTTTGTTATCTTTTGTATTCTTGTTATTTCAAATAAAAATAAAAACTTTAAAAAAAAAAAAAAAAAATTGTTATCGGTTTGCAGATAAGAAACAGACTTACAATGCTGGGTGTCTGGGGTTAGAACCAAGGGTCCCCAAGGTTCACGGAGGCACTTGAGATGCGCCACCAGCGGCACTAGGGCGGCCGGGTCAGAGGCCCATTGTGAGCCAAAGGGGCTAGGGGGCCTTTGGTCAGGGGCTGCTCACGAGCAGGCCACTGCGTTGTGAGAGCAAAGTTCCTGGGTTTAAAATCAGCACTGTAGGGGCCAACAATCAGCACAGGAGCTGCACCACCAGCAGTGCGGAGGCGGACGGATGCAGGGTGCCAAGGAGACGTCGAGAGCAATGTTGTTTCCAATGGAGATCTCCAGGGAGGAAGAAAGGCTGCAGGCTAGGACTAGGAGTTTTCTTGAGGGTGACCACCGACAAGAGGTAAGCTGGATCGGATGCCTGGACACCATCAATTGGGTCACCCAAGGCCGGGGGGCGTCTGGTGTTCATACCAGCTCTGGCGCGGTCGGGGAGACCCCTCAGGTTGAGGCAGCAGGCGTTTGGTATTAGATCGAGACAGGCTGGATATCAACAGATCCCAGTTCAGGATCGCTGGGGAGCCCCTCTCGTGGTGTTAGGCCACTCGAACTCCAGCCGTGGGAGTCGGTAGCAGAACTGCGGAGCCGGCTGGATCCCGGGTCTGTGTTGGAGTCTTTGGTTGAGCAAATCCAGTGCTCACTGGAAATAGTGTCTTTTTCGTGAAGGCAGGGCATGTCCTCTGGGTTCTGGATGGCTGCTGTACACGTTGGGGGTTCGCTGGGTGAAGGTCGAAGTCAGGACAGGCCGGCAGAGATGGGGCCAAAGCAGTTGTTGTCCTCCTCTTACTCGTTCAGCACAGCTCTTCGGTCCTTCTTTCTTTTCGAATCGGAGGCGGCAAGGTTCAGGGTCGCCCCTAAATACTAAATTTAGTTGCATTACATGGGTGTGCAGGTTGGGACCAATAGGTCCCTTCCCCGGGGTGAGTACACCCTCTATTATGCCACCCTCCAGTGAAAGGGGGGCATGAGCCTCTCTCTGACTGGATGGGTCCCCTTATCTGCAAGATGGAGGGGACTGAGATGTGTGCTTCACCTTGCCTCCCCCACCTGAGGGGTGGGGTTGGCAAAGGTGGGCACACCTCTCTCCCTAACGTGGTGTTTCCGTCGATTCTCCCATCCAAAGTGGGGGTCAGAACCACTGGGAGCGAGTTGCTGGGGGCAGCAAAAGGCAGGGTTGGCTAACCAAGGCAGCAGGCCTTTGAAGCTTCCCCTTCGTGGACCCAGCCCATCCTGGGGAAGAAAAACACAAGGAGATGATGGACGGAGCGCTGAAACCTTTCAGACCATCACCCCCAGTCTCAGATCTGGGTTGAATCCATCATCGTTCTTTAGCTCACTTCGCCACCCCAGTTCAGACACAGCTATATGCAAATCAGTCTTGACCCTGTCCCTCATGGGAACAGTCCAGCCAGAACTGCCAAGCCAGGTCTTCCCTGAAGTGGAAACAAGCATCCTGGGACCGGTTTCTGGGTAACACCCTTCATCAGCCAGGCTAGCTTGAATCCAGTGTCAAAGTGAGCAAGGGATCCACGTCTGGGCATACCCTGCCACCTTAGGGGGAACAAAGCAAACACAAGGAGATGATGGACGGAGCGCTGAACCTTTTCAGACATTCACCCCCAGTCTCAGATCTGGGTTGAATCCATCATCATTCTTTAGCTCACTTCGCCACCTCAATTCAGACCCAGCTATATGCAAATCAGTCTTGACCCTGTGCCTCATGGGAACAGTCCAGCCCGAACTGCCAAGCCAGGTCTTCCCTGAAGTGGAAACAAGCATCCTGGGACCGGTTTCTGGGTAACACCCTTCATCAGCCAGGCTAGCTTGAATCCAGTGGCAAAGTGAGCAAGGGACCCACGTCTGGGAATACCCTGCCAACTTAGGGCGTACAAAGCAAACACAAGGAGATGATGGACGGAGTGCTGATCCTTTACAGACACTCACCCCCAGTGACAGATCTGGGCTGAATACATCATCATTCTTTAGCTCACTTCGCCACCTCAGTTCAGACCCAGCTGTAGGAAAGTGGGTTTCAGTTGCAGTAACCCCCCCCCCACTTTTTGCCAGACTACTGATGCACTTTTACTTGGTGTGCCCTGGGTCCCTGCCAATCAGGTTCCCAGGGCCTGTGTTCTTGCCCCAAAACTAACCCAATTGGCATCTCTGGCCACAGGTCAGTCCCTGGTAAATGGTACCACAGGTACCCAGGGCACTGCGACCAGAGAAGTCCTCTAAGGTCTGCAGCACTTATTGTGCCACCCTTAGAGGTCCTGTACCACTACACTCACACACTTCCTTTGCAGGCTGCGTGTTTTGGTGCAGAACAAAGTGAAGAGTCGACATGGCACACATCCCTGTGTGCCATGCCTACAACCCACTGAACTGGCATGGATCAGTCACCCCTCTAGTTGGGTGCACTATACCAGTGGTGAGGGTGCAGGTGCATGAGCCCTGTACCCCTACAGTGTCTAAGCCCATTCTTAGACATTGTAAGTGCAGTGCTGCCATTAAGAGTATATGGTGCTGGGAGTTTGTCATTACGAACTCCACAGCACCATAATGGCTACACTGAAAACTGGGAAGTTTGGTGTCAAACTTCTCAGCACATTAAACCCACACTGATGCCAGTGTGGGATTTAATGAAAAATGCACACACAGGGCATCTTAGAAGATGCCCCCTGAAACCTAACCCACCTCTAGTGTCCAGGCTGAGTGGCTGCTTCAGCTGCCACCACCAGACATGTTTCTGGACCCCTGGGTCGAGAGCCTGCTGCTCTCTGGGGCCGGAAACAATGCACATCCTGGGCCGAAGTGCCCAGCCTCCTCCCCCAGGATGGGCAGGGTTCACGAAGGGGAAGCTTCAAAGGCCTGCCGCCTTTGTGAGCTTCCCCAAGCCACTTGCTCTACTCAGTAACTGGTCCCCACTGGTTCTGACCCCTACTTTGGGCGGGAGAACCGGCGGGAAAAACAAGTGAGGGAACGAGGTGTGCCCACCTCTGCCAACTCCACCCCTCAGGTGGGGGAGGCGATGTGAAGCACAACTCCGAGTCCCCGCCATCTTGAGGATGGGGGGACCCAACCAACCAGGGACAGGCTCCTGCCCCCCTCCCACTGGAGGGTGGCACGATAGGGGGTGTACCCACCCCAGGGAAGGGACCCATTGGTCCCTGCCCTTTACCTACCTGTAATGCCCGTAAATCTAGTATTTAGGGGGCACCCTGAACCTTGCTTCCTCAGATCCTGCCAAGAAACAAGAAGAAGGACCGAACAGCAGTGCAGCCAGCTAACAAGAGGAAGACGCCCACTGACTTGGCCCCAGCCCTACTGGCCAGTCTCCCCTCGAACCTGCTCCTGAGAAATCCCGGTGTGTCCTGCAGCCAGCAACCTCAAAAACCTCGGAGGACCTGCCTGCCTTCACTTCCAAAGACTGCTTCTCCCGTGAACACCGGATTTGTTCAAACTGCAACCTCTGGCAGCAGCCGGAGACCGCGAATCTGCCCCACTCTGCACCCGCCGTCCACGGCCCGAGCTCGAGTGGGCAAACACCACGAGGAGGTCACCCCGGCAATCCTGAACAGAGATCCGGCAACCCCTGACCTGCCTCACGCCTCCAGCCGCCGCCTGCAGTCGAAATCCAGAAGGCCCCTCTAACCGCGACCCGGAGCTGGTAAGCCGATCCGACCCCAAAAGGCACCCCTGCACCCGACGCCCCACGGCCTTGTGTGCCCAAACCAGCGGTGCTTCACCAACCCTTAACTTCCCAACTTACCTCTCGAAGTGGTGGTCGCACCCAGAAGTCCTTTGTCTCCCTGCCTGCAGTGCTTTTGCTAACCGGAGGTTCTCCATTGGAAACAACAGGGCTTCCGACGTCGAAACAGCACCCTGCACCCGTCCGCCCTAGTGCCGCTGAGGGTGCCCCTTTTGTGCTAAACTGTTCCCCATTTGCCCTGAGCTAAAGTCTAGGAGCTTGGCTCCCACAACCCAGTGGCCTGCTTGCCAGCAGCCACCAACCGGAGACCCCCTATCCTCCATAGGATAACATTGGGCCTCAACACTCTGCACCCGGCCGCCCTAGTGCCGCTAAGGGTGTAACAAGAGTGCATCACTGACCCTGGGGGACCCCTGAGTCTAACCACAGAACCTTAACTCCCACAGTCGATAACTTACCTGTGAACCGATAACCTGTTTTTCCTCCATAGGATAACATTGACACTTTTTCTCGAAAAGTTCCTAAGTGTGGAGAAGGAGGCATGGCACCTCTGAATTCTGGGAAGTTTGGTAGCAAACTTCCCAGCATAATAAACCCACACTGAAGTGTGGGATTTATTATACGATGCACTCAGAGGGCATCTTAGAGATGCCCCCTGAAAATTGACCAGCCTCTGGTGGGTTTCCCGATTGGTACACACCAGCCTGTCACCACGAGACATGTTTCTGGACCCCTGGGGTGGGAGCCTTCGCTTCCAGGGCCCAGAAACAAAGCCTTTACTGGGCGCAGGTGGTCACACCTCCCCCAGGCCAGGAAGAGCCATCTGTGGCAGGGGAACTTCAAAGTGTTTGCTGCCTTTGTAACGCGACCCCCAGCCTCTCCTGCTATCAGGAGCAGGTCCCCCTTCCTGTCTCACCTCCTTTTCGGTGGGAGGACAGGCAGGAAAAATTAGCACAGCCCAGAAGGTGTGCCCACCTCTTTCAACGCCACCCCTCAGGTGGGGGAGGGGAGGTGAAGCCCACTCTTCAGTGCCTGCCATCTTGTAGATGGCAGGCACTCTCCAAACAGTGTTAGGGATTGCGCCCACTCCCCCACGTGGGGTGGGCACACCAAGGGTGTAGTCACTTAAGGTCAGTAGCCCATTGGCTACTGACCTCGAAACCCATAAAACGCCCCCTAAATACAGTATTTAGGGGGCAGCCCTGAACCAAGAAGGCAGATTCCTGCAACCTACGAAGGAGGAGGACGAAAGAAGATACCCAGCAGAGGAGCCTGAAGAGAAGAATTGACTTGGCCCCAGCCATACCGGCCCGTCTGCAATTTCCAGAGATCCTGCGCCAAAAGTTGCCTTGTCCTGCAGTCAGCAACCTTCAGAACCCCTGGGGGGACTGACTGCCTTCTACAAAGACCGGACCTCCGGTGAACAGCAGCTCTGTTCAAAAGAATCTCCAAAGCAAGACTCCGAGCCTGCTGAAGACAAAGAAACCAGATGCCTGGAATCACCACTGCACCCGTAGCCTACAGCCCGAGTCCGATTGGTCCACCGATCCCAGCAAGGTCCCCCAACGCTCCACACTCAGAGCCCACCATGGGTTGACCCATCCAGGACTCCCCGACGTCGCCTGCAGCCTCTGCACGGAGACCCTCCCCCGCCCCCCCAACGGTGAGTAACCCGGTAAGGTGAAATCCGACCTCAAAAGGTACCCCTGCATCCAGCCGCCCTGCGCCCTAGAGAAGAGGACCTGAGGTGCACCTACGTCCCCGAGCCCTCCAACTTATTTGCACAGCTGTTGGTTCCTGCCGGAAGACTTCCTGGACCTGCAGCCAAAATCCAAAACCGGCAACTCCCATTGAAAACTGCAGGGCACCCCACAGCAAAACAGCACCCTGCACCAGGCCGCCCCTGTGCCGCTGTGGGTGCACTTTGAGTGCTAACGCGAATCCCCCCTTTGCCCTGAGCTTAAGCCCAGGAGCTTTGCTCCCTCAAACTTGTGGCCTGCTCGTGAGCAGCCACAAACCGGAGGCCCCATACCCCCCCATTGGATAACATTGGGCCTCAGCACTCTGAACACGGCCGCCCTAGTGCCGCTGAGGGTTCTTTGAGAGTGCTTCCTTGACCCTGGGGGAACCCTTGTACTAACCCCAGAAACTCACCCCTCAAGATCGTTTACTTACCTGCAAAACGATAACCCTATTTTCCTCCATAGGATTGCATTGACTGTTTTCCTCTGAAAAACTTTTAAGTATGGAGGGTGTTTTGTATGGGAACCTAAGATACTGTGTTTTGAGAAAAACTGTTTTACTTACCTTTTATCTAGGAAATGTCCCAGTGTGATATCTAGGCATATTACACTGAGTAAGAAAAGTAATCCAAAAAGTAATCATACAGTACCTGAAAAGTAACTGAAAAGAAATCTCAGTTGTTTCTAAATAATTGACCTACCTGTATACAAAACAAGTACATACAATTGCATTCAACTGTATTTTTTTTGCAAGGTATTATTTCACTCACCTGCACCAGTCCTGGCTTGGTTCTAGAAATAAAATACAACTCAATAATATATTTATACAAAACAAATTGGTCAGAGTTCAGTCTTTGAGTGTGTGAAATCATTTCTTACCTGTGTGTGTACAATAAATGCTTAACACTACCCTCCGATAAAGCCTTACTGCTCACCCACAGTACCACAAATAGAGAGTAAGGCATTATCTGGGTCGTGGCTATGCAGCCGAAGATGGCGGACATGCTCTGTTAGAGCTCCGCCGCACATCCTCCAAAATCCGCTCATTAATCCTGCCCTGAGCACCCCTGGGGCCACACCAAGCAGCTCCGGTGAAGAGCTATCGAGGCCGGGTCCAACCCCGATGACTCGCAGTCCCCGGCGGGTTACTGGACGCCGGCGCTGCGGATGGTGGAGGCGCGGCCCTGGGCGGCGGGGTGCGTCCGTGGCACAGGCCTGAGATCCCTGCCGGGTCCCAACGGAGCTGCCCTGACAGACTCGCGGAGGTGGGGGTGCCGGAGCCCCTTTGCCCCTCTGAGGACACGCAGTGTTGCCGGCGGGCCCCCGCTGCCATTGAACAAAGCTCCGGCCCCCGAACATACGATCTTGTGGGGGTGCCGGAGGCTGGCGGCCTGCCCTGCGGCTGGTGCCGGCCGACTCACGAAAACACCAAGGGACTGCGGACCTGGTGCCCCACTGACTCCGCAACAGCAGTAAAATGAGGTAGGCGCTACAGCGGGGGAGCATCTCGGCGCCTACGCCCTTAGTATTAGGGGAAAACGCTGACAGCCGCCATTTTGATTGCCGATCGCACCGGGAGGATACTTTAGAGGGGAGAAGAGAAGGCGGCATTGCCTCGAAGCGACTGCACATCCCGGACAGACTTGGGGGGGTTCATCATTCAGTGGAACAACTTACCTCCTCCTCACACTGGGCATGGGCGCAGGCTCTGTGCTGCCCCCTAGAGCAGGCGGCTCCCCTCGACCATACAGGGAAAACAACCAAGGGGGAGTCATTGGTGGAAGGACGGCTGACCTGCGCGACTGTCTCTTGAATACTGAACCAACTGGTACCCGACAGCTATGGGCACACTGGAGAGGCCTTGTTGAGCCCCGTGTAGTTTGGCTGCCAGCGGAAGGAGGAACAAGTATACCAATTGAAACGTAAGTGGAATGCCGGTAACGGACAACCCATCCCTGATCACATACAGTACTACAATCTAGCCACAGTCCCCCACAACCACTGGGCACGAGGGCGGCGGCGTGGGATAGCAGTGATTACCTGCCCATCTGGTGCAAAATACCTGGACCATCGAACAATTAGTCGCGGACTCGCTGGGGCTCCATTTGCGGTACCCCCCCTGCTGCCCTGCACTAAGATCATTAGAACCACTAAATCCCGGAACCTGACAATTGCACACGAAAAATAAAAGTGGGTTCATATGCACTAAGCGACCGGACTCCCCGTGCTGCCTTCTCACAGTATAGGTCCCGCATGGGCCGCCTTAGATCGGGTGCTGGAGGCCTGCCAGGCCCACCACCTCCGTCTCGCCCTCTGTCTGACAAGGTGCCCGGCGAGTCATCCACAGACACTATGTCAAATAAACTAGATGCGGTGTTGGCCGCAGTTGAAAAGCGGAGCACTACAATGGAGCAGGCACGGACCTCACTTGAAAGTAAAATTGATAAGGTGGCGTTAGACCTTAATCTTCTACATGCAGACCACCGGAAACTTACGGACAGAACTTGCACGCTTGAAGCAACAATCGCAGAACTCTCCTCACAGGCGTTGAATACTGAAAAGAGACTCAAAGACCTCGCGGCACGAGTGAAGTACCTTGAAAATCGTGCTGAAGACTCAGAAGGCTGCTCGAGGCAAAATAACGTACGCGTTATAGGTCTGCCAGAAGGCGGAGAGGACGAGACACAGCCACCTATACGGAGGACTGGATCCGAAACTTGGTACCGGAGGGATCGTTGTCGCAACACTTCGTCGTAGAACGTGCCCACCGGGTACCGAACAAGCCCCACCAGGGATGGGCCTGCGTCCATCCCTGTTCTGTGTGCTGAACTACAGGGATAGGGACACGATCCTACAGGAGACCAGGAAAATGCATTAGATTCAAGTTGCAAACAGTACAATAATGTTCTTCCCGGACTATACTGCAGTAGTCCAGAAACAGAGGTACTCCTTCCTAGAGGTGAAATGCAGGCTCTGCCAACTGGACCTCAAGTACTCTCTGCTATTCCCTGCCCGGCTACGGGTAATTGTGAAAGGCAAAACCCACTTCTTTGACGTTCCTGCTGCAGCATGGGAGTGGCTGGACGCTTTAAATCCCGCTATAGACACTTTCCCCAACACGAAAATGGTGAATTTACATCAAAGTAAGAAGGCAAGACAGCCCAGAGGAGAGAAAAGGCATAGGAAACAATCTTTATCACAGAAACATGGCCCCAACCTGGAACAGATGAAGATGGACCAACGCAACGCACTTCAGGCGGCTGCAGAAATTGGTATCTCACAATCTGACTCACTTTCTGAGACCAGCCTGCCAGGTGGAATCAGCGATGCGGACTCCACAGACGAAACCCTAAACTCTCAGTATTCAGAGACTTTGCCGGAAATCACACCCCAGACAGCAGACGGTATAATTTAGTACATTTATTATTGTTCGATGGACCCAATTAGAACTGTTCCAGCGACGGGTACGCAAGTATGATGGGATGCATATTTGATTGTTACACATACTTGCCTCACAGCCATGACATGTACAATATTTTACCTGTACTATAGGCAATGTATAGATACTAAGCAGAATTGAGGGCTGTTATTTTGTAGGCATGTGTCTCTTGGGGCCCCGGGGGCTGCTTTTCATAAGTCAAAAAGGGGGACTACTAACTTCCTTTTACATCCACCGAGACACATCGACTGGGTAGCACCATCCCCCCTGACCACTTACATGTTTTCCTATTACTTGGTTTGGACAACTGCCTTTTGCATCCTTTCCCTAATGGTATTACGTGTTTTGGTTTTAGTTTGGTTAGTTATTCAACACACATCAGATTGGCACATCACTCGAGTTGACTTGGTGGGCTTCTACCATTTAATGCCCCCTTGGGCCTCCATTCGCTCAACATCAATTGTCCCCAAAGAACCCCCTATTTCCAATGTATCTATGCCCCCACCTGTAACATGACGATCACAAAGATATGTACTTGGAACGTGAGGGGGATACATAGCCCTTCAAGGAGGTATCTGATTTACTCCTACCTTAAACGTCATCATGTCCAAATCGCTCTTTTACAAGAGACACACTTAACGAGACCCAAGGTGCCAAACTTACAGAGAAGATGGAGGGGTCAAATTTACGCTCCGGGCTATTCAGCCTTTGCAAGAGGCACACTGGTTTGGGTAAGACCGGGCAATCCATTTAAAGTGGAGGAATCCCTCATTGACGCAGATGGCCGATATGTTTAGGTAAGGGGGCGTCTGAATTGTAACCCAGTCATAATTGCATCAATTTACGCACCCAACACTGAACAAGCGCTATTTTTAGATTCCCTATCAGGCAAACTGTCGATCTGGCATGGAACACCGATGATACTTGGGGGGAATTATAACTGCGTACTTGATACGTCCCTGGACCGCTCCTTTCCCTCACTACCTGGGGCACCAACAGTTACGGCCATGAAGGCCTTAAATAACTGGTCTGCGCAATGGCACTTAGCAGACGCCTGGCGGCACAGATATCCCGCCGATCAGGTCTACTCCTTTTATTCAGGAGCACACAACTAATATGTTATACTTGACATGATACTGGTATCGGAGGACCTATTGCCAATCATAACAGACGTTATATCTTGGAAGAACCCACTCGGACCATAATCCACACACAATATTATTAGAATGGGGTGATGTAATATAACCAATCCCTAGATGGCGCTTACAACCCGACGCATTAGAGGATAGACCATTTCGGGACTCCTTGGGGGAAGCGGAGACAAATTATTTTGCTGAAAATGCAGACTCTGCGTCATCAGCTCTGATGGAATGGGACGCTTTCAAGACAGTAATCGGGGGCCACTGCCTAGGTAGCCAGGCTGGCATGCGCAAGACTCTTGAGAAGGAACTCACCAAGGTAGAAAACGGTTTAGCAGACCTCGAGAAACGAACTGCTGCTGACCCATGGACCGACGCTAGATTGCATGATGCCAGGGCAGAACATGCTCGCCTACTGGAAAGACTCTGTTGTCTTAATTACACAGCGCACTCAGCACGTACTCAGAATACCGGGGACAAGGCAGGCAGGCTCCTTGAATGGCTTATCAAACACGTGGACGCTAGGTCCCCTATCACATCTGTTCGCTCCTCACAAGGCACAATGCTTTATTCACAACAGGACATACATCGGTAGTTCACATCGCACTACACCACATTATATAAATCTATAGTTAATATAACGGCAGAAGAGATTCACCAATACCTAGCCTACATCAGCCTCCCGGAGATTAGAATTGGATGCCGACATTACCATTGAGGAGATACTGGCGAGTATGAGCTCCCTGGCTACAGGGAAAACTCCAGGTCCAGATGGGCTACCATCGGAATTCTATAAAGCATACGCTGACACATTGGCACCTCAGCTCAAAAGAGTATTTGATGCTTCATGTGCAGATTTCACACTCACGGCCACTCAGAGAGAAGCGTTGTGAGTCTCCCTCCCCAAGCCAGGTAGAGATACAGATATGTTGGGATCCTATAGGCCATTAGCTATACGCAATACCGATTATAAAATATTCGCATCCATAGTGGCTGCCAGATTAGCTCCACTGGTTAAAGGCCTGATACATCCGGATCAAAATGGCTTTGTCCCTACCTGAAATACCTCCTTGAACATACGGAGATTCTTCAGAGTCCAGGAGTATGCTACAGCTGCGTGGCCCAACTCCGGCTGCATGGTCCTGGACCTGGAGAAGGCCTTTGATTCGTTGGAATGGCCCTATCTTTTTGCAACACTACGCGAATATGGGTTTGGGGACAGCTTCCTTCAACTGGTTAGATTGCTCTACGCACAACCCACCATCAGAATACGCACAGGTAGCACAATATCGGAGTCCATACCTATTAACAGAGGCACCAGACAGGGTTGCCCTTTATCCCCACTGCTCTTATCATTAGCAATGGAACCGTTAGCTATGCAATTACGAGCCGGAGGCGGGGACTGGGGTATCCAGCTAGGGGATGGTTTACATGTAGTTTTGCTACATGCGAATGACCTCCTACTATACCTCAAGGACTTATACAATGTACCAAGCTTAACTGCGGAAACATTGGGGCAATTTGAGACTATATCAGGGTTTAAGGTAAATTGGGCTAAGTCGTGCCTCTACCCCTTCAACAGCGAAACTCGTAACCCAGAACTCCTCTTTAATAACTCACTCCTTAATTGGCAGCCTTCCACCTTCAGGTATTTAGGCATTTTTATTTACCGTAATCCCGCTGACATATTGGAGGGCAATTTGAACCGAGCCATATCTTCCATCAGGACACAAATACAATTTTGGAAAACTTTGCCGCTAAACGTGATGGTCAGGATTGCCCTAACTAAGATGGTCACGTTACCTAGGCTTCTATATTATTTCTCCAATCTCCCCGTTTATGTCCCAACCAAAACCTTTCGTGAACTGGAGCAAATGATTAGGGGGTTTATCTGGGGCTCTAGTCGCCACCGGATAGCGCTCTGGTAATTATATGCACCTCCGGGTAGGGGCGGTCTGGCTGTCCCTAACATGGAGCTCTATTACTTGGCGTCTCAGCTTCAGTGGGTGGCGAAATGGCTCGCGGGACTCAATCTAGAAGACACAGCATCGACACCCCCACCATGGTCACCCTCCCAGATTTACCATCTTTTTCATCCAATGGCCTGACATCGCACCCCAACACCGTCTTATTTGGCCTTAGCTCGTCGCTGTTACAAGCACAGCCTATATCTTACCAGGAGACAGATTCCATACGCTCCAGTACTTCCCCTTTTAGGGACCCCGAGGCACAAAACGGGCACCCCCAACAGTACACTTTCACGCTGGCATGCCGCCAGGATATATATACGCTTGGCGATCTTTATACGGACGGCGCTCGGGCACCTTTTGACATTCTATCTCACGAATACGACTTGCCAGCTGGTCAATTCCTTTTCCATAATTTGATCATCCGATCACTTACTTCGGCATGGGGAGACATGAACACCGAACCAGAAATGCACCTGCTGATTCAGTATTTGCATGTGATGGGCAATGGAAGCCACATAATACGTTGGCTGACGGACGCTCTATTAACACACACCCTACAGCCTTTGACGTCTCTCCACACCCGGTGGGAGGGAGACAGGGGATCTCCGTGGACTGACAGCGAATGGGACACGATCCTGGTTACTCCTACGCAAATACCACGGAACACCAAGTTCCGAATTATTCAGACCTACATCATATATAGGGCATACTTATCCCCTGACAAAATTAACAACTACTTTAAATTAACTAACTCAGCTTGTCCGAGATGTATGCAAATAGGCGCCACTTTGTTACACATGCTATGGTACTGTCGCACAAGTTACTAACTTGTGTAACGATATATCTGTAAGAGACAGTAGTTAGTGACAGATTCCTTACCTTAGAATATCCCCAGGCGTCAGGCTGGATCCGGAAAGTTTTTGCGTAGCAGTACCCTTGCGCGTTGGTAGGCGGCGTCGTGCGGCTCCGCGTCCGTCGTCGGCGTCGTGATCGCCGGGATGACGTCGCGGGCAGTACTGAGGCGCCGCCCCTGCGCGCTGACGTCAGTTCTGTACACGACTTTCCGCGCCAGGAACGCAGAGCCATGCAAGAAGCTGACATAGGTGTCTGAAAAATACTAGGGCCCTGAAAGGAATGTCCTTAACCCTAGAAATCAGTTCGCAGAACGGGGAGGATGGGTGGGGCGGTAAGGAATCGGTCACTAACTACTGTCTCTTACAGATATATCGTTACCCAAGTTAGTAACTTGTGCATCTGAAAGAGACACGTTAGTGACAGATTCCTTACCTTAGAATAGATACCCCAGCAATACCAACCCCGGTGGTGGGTCTGCGAACAAAGATCAGACAAGGAAGTCCCGGAGGACAGAACGGCCAAAGAAGCCGTCCCTCCAGACCGGACTGTCAAGGCAGTAATGCTTGGTAAACGTGTGCAGCGAGGCCCACGTAGCTGCCTGACGGATATCCTGCAGCGGAACACCGCGGCCTAAGGCCGTGGTAGCAGCCGTTGCCCTGGTGGAATGGGCACGCAGCCCAACAGGAGGCTCCTTCTTAGCCAAAGAATAGCAGGCTTTGATACACAAGGTTACCCAGCGGGAAATGGTTCTCTTGTGCACCGCCCGACCTTTTTTGGCGCCCACGTAGCCAACAAAGAGCTGGTCATCCACCCGGAAGTGTTGCGTGCGGTTGATATAAAAGGAAAGCACACGTTTTGGGTCCAGACGGTGGAGCCTCTCTTCCTCTCTGGAAGGATGCGGAGGCGGAAAGAAGGTGGGCAAAGTGATGGTCTGCCCAATGTGGAAGGCAGTAACCACCTTTGGCAAGAAGGACGGACGCGTCCGAAGAACAACCTTGTCTGGATGGACAGACAGAAAGGGAGGTTTGCATGATAGAGCCTGGAGCTCACTCACCCGCCGAACGGAGGTGATGGCCACCAGAAAGGCTGTCTTCAGAGTCAGAAGACGAAGAGGACAGTTATGTAGAGGCTCAAAGGGAGCGCACATGAGAAAGGTAAGAACCAAGTTCAAGTCCCACTGAGGCATTACAAACGGAACAGGAGGGAAGAGGTGTGTAATGCCTTTTAGGAACCTGTTAACAGGGGACTTGAAAAGGGAGGGCTGATCAGGAAGCCTGAGGAAGGCCGAGATAGCACAAAGATAGCCCTTGATGGTACCCAGGGCAGAACCCTGTTGGGCCAGAGAAAAAAGGAACAGAAGAACCTCAGAAAGAGGGGCAGAGAGGGGATTCACAGCCTTTGCTGTGCTCCATGCCACAAACTTGTTCCACCTGCAGGCGTATACCACCTTAGTGGAGGGACGCCTGGCTGCCAGAATCACATCACAAACTTCGGGAGGCAAGTCGAAAGGAATCAACTGCCGCCGCTCAATCTCCACGCAAGCAGGTGGAGACTGGACAGGTTCGGGAGGAGGACCATCCCCTGCTGCTGCGACAGAAGATCCTCCCGAAGAGGCAGACGGATCGGGGGATCGACGCTCATACTGAGTAGCTCGGGATACCAAACTCTTCGAGCCCAGTCCGGAGCCACAAGGATGACTTGGGCCCGGTCGCGCCGAATCTTCTTCAACACTCTGGGTAGAAGTGGTATAGGCGGAAAGGCGTACAACAGACCGCAACTCCACTCGCGACGAAAAGCGTCGCCGAGCGAGTGCCGCCTTGGAAATTCCAATGCGCAGAACTGCTGACATTGCGCGTTCTCTTCGGTGGCGAACAGATCTAACCAAGGCTCTCCCCACTGCTGAAAGAGACCTTGCGCCACCTCCGAGAGAAGACGCCATTCGTGATACATCATGCACCTGCGGCTGAGTTCGTCCGCCCTGGCGTTCAGGGAACCTGCCAGGTGTTGAACCATCCGGAATATGCCCTGATGTTCCAGCCATGTCCAGAGGCACAGAGCCTCCTGACATAGGGTCCACGACCCCACCCCGCCCTGTTTGTTGCAATACCACATGGCGGTGGTGTTGTCTGTGAACACCTGCACTACCGTCCCTTTGACAGAGGGAAGGAATGCCTTGAGTGCAAGTCGGATCGCCCGGAGCTCCAGAATGTTGATATGGAGCCGGGACTCCGCCGGAGACCAGAGGCCTCTGATCTCCGCCTCTCCCATGTGACCGCCCCATCCCAGAAGGGACGCGTCCGTCACAACTGTGAGCTCTGGCTGGGGAAGGGAGAGGGATCTGCCCATGACCCATTGCCGGTTCGAGAGCCACCACTGCAACTGTTTTGCAGTCCCCTCCGAGATCTGGACGTGATCGGACAGGTTGCCCTGGTGCTGCGCCCACTGGAACTTCAGGTCCCACTGCAGAGCCCGCATATGCCATCTGGCATGATCGACCAGCAGGATGCAGGAGGCCATGAGGCCCAGCAGCCTCAGGGTCATCCGTACCGAAACCCAGGATAAAGGCCGAAAGATCGGAATCATAGCCTGAATATCCCGGACTCGCCGTTCGGGAGGATAAACCCGAAACTGCGTCGGGTCCAGAACTGCTCCGATGAAAAGGAGCTGTGGAGAAGGAATCAGGTGCGACTTCGGCACGTTGATGGAGAACCCCAGCGAGTGCAGGAGTTCGGCCGTAGTCTGGAGGTGGGAGACGACTGCCTGGGACGAGCCCGCCTTCAGCAGCCAGTCGTCGAGGTAGGGGAAGACTGGAACCCCTGCCCGGCGCAGATGGGCTGCGACCACCGCCATCACTTTCGTGAACACCCGAGGGGCGCTGGTAAGGCCAAAAGGGAGCACCGTGAACTGAAAATGCTCGAGGCCTACCGTGAACCGCAGGTAACGCCGGTGGGCCGGCAGGACGGGGATGTGGAAATATGCGTCCTGCAAGTCCAACGCTACCATCCAGTCTCCAGGGTCGAGAGCAGTCAAGACCTGAGCTAGGGTGAGCATCTTGAACTTCTCCTTCCGGAGGAAGCGATTGACGTTCCGGAGGCCCAAGATAGGACGCATGTCCTCCTTGTCCTTTTTGGGCACCAGAAAGTAGTGGGAGTAGCAACCACGTCCTACTTCTGGGGTCGGAACGCGCTCGATGGCCCTCTTGGCCCAGAGGGCCGCAACTTCCTTTCGAAGAAGCACCAAGTGATCCCCTGACACGCGGTGGAATGGAGGTGGCATGGCTGGGGGGATGGTCACGAAGGGGAGGGAGTAGTCCCTTCGGACAATGTCCAAGACCCACCTGTCCGAGGTGATGGCACGCCAGTGGTGAAGGTGATGGCGGACCCTGCCCCCTACTGGCGTGCTGTGCACCTGAAAGGAAGGACTAGGAGGGCTTGGAGGCCTCGGACGGGGCGGGGTTGGTGGCCTGACCCGCACGCTGGTTGCCTGACCCGCCACGGCGGGAGCCACGTCCTCGGCCACGCGAAGACGCTTGCTGCGCGGGCCGGTGGCTGGGCAGCGGACGTGACTGGGCGCCCCTTCCGTGGCCACGAAAGGGGCGAAAAGCAGACTGTTGCTGAGGGCGCACAGCAGAAAGGCCCAGGGACTTGGCTGTAGCCCGCGAGTCCTTAAAGCGCTCCAGCGCATGGTCTGCCCTTGTACCAAAAAGACCGACTCCATCAAAGGGCATGTCCATAAGAGAGTTTTGGACATCACCCGAGAAACCAGTGGTCCTCAGCCAGGCGTGATGGCGCTGCGCCACTGTCGTCGCAAGCGATCTGCCTAGCGAGTCGGCGGTATCAAGGCCACATCTGATGGTGTACATTGCCGCATCTCTTCCCTCCGCAATGGTGCGGGAAAGCAGTGTCTGGACCTCCTCAGGACACTGGGGCAGAACTTGCGCCACCGAGTCCCACAAGGAGTGGGAATATTGGCCCAAGAGGCAAGTGGTGTTGACTGACCGCAAGCCAGCACTGGCGGAAGAAAAGACCTTCTTCCCAAATTGATCCAGGCGTTTGGATTCCCTATCCGGGGGAGCAGTAGGGAAGGCGCTTTGGGAAACAGAGGCTTGGACCACCAAGCTCTCAGGGGTGGGGTGTAGAGAGAGGAACGGGGGGTCGCCCGGAGCAGGGCGATGGCGTCGGGCCACGTTCCTATCCACAGGAGCTCCTGTGGTGGGCTTGGACCAGGTGCCCAAAAGAACGTCTTAAAGCGCCTCGTTGAACGGCAGCAGTGGCTCCGAGGAGGTAGCCGCCGGCTGAAGCACTTCCGTCAGGATGTTAGTCCTGACAGCCACCGTAAGCAACTGGAGGTTTAAGGCCCCAGCTGCTCTACGCAACACCGTTGCAAAGTTTGCTCGCTCCTCCGTTGCCACGGATGGAGGAGACAGCATGCCAGAGTCAGGGGAGGTGTCCAGCCCACTGGCATCCCCAAGTTCCTCAGTCCAGTCCTGATCAAACTCACACTGTTGTGTGAGAGGGTCATCAGACCCCTCCCAGTTATCTCCGTCCTCCAATTCAGGTTCAAAATAAGGAGGAGGAGGGACATGTGGGACCCAAAGTCCCAGCGGCGTCGGTCCGGATCCGGAGAGAACCGGGGAACGACGCCGCCCGGAGCCCCGGGCGGCGACGGGAACGGCACCGGAGAGATCGGCGCCGGTGGAGGTGTCGTCAGGTCAACCGGCGTCGATGGGGGTTGTGGCAGCACCGGAGCCGGGATCGGGGCCGGGACCGAGGCTGGTGTTACAGGCGGCGCCGGGACCGGAGTCGCCGGCGGCGCCGGGGAAACCCCATCAGGGCCCGCGGGGCCCGAAGCCGCACCGGGGGGACCTTGAGGCCCGAAGAGGCGGGCCATGGCCGACAGGAATTCCTGTATCTCGGCCGGAGTCGCCCCCGAACCCGGGAAGGACGGGTAATGCGGGGGCGGCTCCACAGGCACTCCCGGAGCCGCGGGGACAGTGCCGACAGGACACTCAGCCGAGTCGCGAGACCGGCGAGGGGAAGTCGCCGAGCGAGGACGCTTTTTCGACTTCTTATGCTTCGACTTACCGGAGGAGTGCGAAGACTTGGACCCCGACGACCGATGAGGACTCCGCGACCGGCCCCTCGACCTCTCATGTGACCGGGGCTTGGCGTGGCGCGGAGCCGACTGCCGGACCTCGAGGAGCTTTCGAGACCGCTCTCGCAAAGCCTTCGGATGCAAGGCCCGGCAGTCGGAACACGACTTCGTGTCGTGGTCGCGGCCGAGGCAGTAGAGACAATCCTGATGCGGGTCTGTGAACGACATCATTCGACCACAGGCGTCGCATGGCTTAAAGCCGGGCATCCCTACCGACACCTTCGGAGTCGAGAGACTTCGAGAAAACAGTGAAAAAATCACCCAAAAAACGTAGTCAAAAAATGACTAGGGCACTGCTCTTCCCGGATCTGCGCTTACTGGCGCGGAAAAATAAAGAACGGACGTCAGCGCGCAGGGGCGGCGTCTAAGTACTGCCCGCGACGTCATCCCGGCGGTCCAGACGCCGACGACGGACGCGGAGCCGCACGACGCCGCCTACCGACGCGCAAGGGTACTGCTACGCAAAAACTTTCCGGATCCAGCCTGACGCCTGGGGATATTCTAAGGTAAGGAATCTGTCTCGAACGTGTCTCTTTCAGATCCACATTACAACTATATTGGAAAGATGTGACGGCCGCATTGGCTACATACACTGACAAACCCCAAATGCACACATGGGAAGAATGTATATTGGGTCTTTTTCCTAGACCCAAGAAGCACAGTCACTTCCAGATTCATGAATCTGGGCCTTATTGTAGCCAAAAGATTAATTACCAAGCGATGGAAAAACAAACACCCCCCTGCACTCACCAGCTGGAAAAACTCACCGATGGTATGGGCACAGGCAGAGAGAACAGCACTACATAAAGAGGAGATTGCGGGTAGGCGTAAATACCTTATCGCACAGTGCTGGGACACGTTACTGTCGGAGCTAAAACAAACAGACCAGGAATTGGATAGTAATAACTCGTTAGATGGTGACAGAGGTGGGGCTGATGCACTTCCATAAAACAACTTATGACTCAGGTACTATACATATCAATGATGCACTGACACCACAGGGGAGGACACATTGCATGCATCTGGGGACGGGGACAAACTCAACTTTCCATTTAATTTGGTGTTCGGTGGAGTGGGGACCTGAGACCGGGGGGTAAACATCCCAAACGACACAAACATTTATAATATTAAGAAATAAAACTGATGTGTTAGTTTGTTTTATCAAGTTTATTTTCAAGTTAACATACATTGCATTACGAGATGTATTATATATCACACGGATCCCATTTAACTGCATTGGGCAGATTGGATCATATATATATTGGGACACGGCATTTGGTGGAATAGTGTCAATTACAAATTTCCTTACCGGGTTTATGAATATTTGCTGTACCTATTGCAAATGGTTTTAAAAATCTGATATATGCATGACATCCAATAGTTTCCATCTGTAATTTGTTTATATTTTGCGTTAAGAATGTATCGAGTCAACATGTTTGATCCCATTGTATTCCTTAAGTCATATATCATGTGAAAGTTATATTAACACTGTAAAAACTGCAGATAAAAATGCAAATAAAGAAATAAAATTAAAAATTAAAAAAATTAGAGAGTAAGGCATTATCTACTTTTGCTTCTGGGGATCCACTGGACTCTGTGCACACTATACCTTACTTTGGTATAGTAAATACAGAGCCATCTTCCTACAAGTACACCCTGCCTTAGGGCTGGTAAGGCCTGCTGGAGGCCTGTAAAAACTGCAGATAACAAAAATGCAAATAAAGAAATAAAAAAATAAAAAATTTAAATTAGAGAGTAAGGCATTATCTACTTTTGCTTCTGGGGATCCACTGGACTCTGTGCACACTATACCTTTCTTTGGTATAGTAAATACAGAGCCAACTTCCTACAAGTACACCCTGCCTTAGGGCTGGTAAGGCCTGCTAGAGGGGTGACTTACCTATATATCAGGAAGTGCTAGCTGGCATGGCACAGAGGCAGTGTGCCATGTCGACTTGATCATTTCATCACCTCACAGGGGAATGCAAGCTGCAGGGGCAGTGGCATGGTCCTAGTGAGGGGTTCCAGGGGACCATCTTCAGCCTCCAGGCCCTACATACTCAGGATACCACTTACTAGGGACTTACAGGGGGGGCAGAAGTACCAATTCTGGACATGTTTTTACTGAAAGAACACTGGTACTGGGAACCTGGACAGAAGGGACCCAGTACTCTACAATCAAAAGCCAGGCAAAAAGTGTGCCTGTCGGGGGGTGGGGGGGTACTGCAACAGAGTCCCATTTTCTCATATAAGGCCCCCCCCCCATTTCCAAGGAGACAATCCAGGGGGCGGTCTTTACTGACTACCACCTTTCTCCAAATAAGGGACCCATCTATCGCGAGGGGCACTACAGCTACAGGCCTAACAGTGACCTCCCCTGGAATGGCCCTTACTCTGGTCTCTCCTGGGATGTACTGTTTTGAGAGAAGCAGCCTGCCATTCATCACTGTGTGACTGGCACAGGTATCTCCCAGGGCAGTGGTTGGGATTCCATTCACCAGTAGGTGGTGGAAGTGTCTACTCCCCTCTGGAATCTCCAACTCACCTTTTGGGTCCACTTATCAGTGGAAGGCTAGCACTTCCTCATCAGAGGAACACTCTCAAAGGCAACACTGGCAACCCCTGGAGTTACACTAGGGGTTTGATTTTTAGGACAGGTAGGGACCTCGGTGGGGTTGTCCTGTCTCGACAGTTCTTACCTTGGTACCCAGTTTTGGTCTGTGAAGTGTCTTTGGGCCAACCCTCCTGGAAGGTGTTTGTCGGCCAACTGGTAAGCAACCTCTATACAGGAAACAATCCATCTGGAGATGGACTGTTTGGAGGCAACAAAGCCTGTTCTAATGGTACCATAATTAACAAATAAATGGTCAAACTGCCTAACGGTTTTAGTTTCGTCTAAGTAAAACTTTAAGACCCTTTTGAGATCTAGCGAGTGCAAAGACCTCTCAGCTGGAGTGGAAGGGTTAGAAAAAAACGTGGGAAGAGAAATAGTATGAAGGATGTGAAAATCAGTCACTACTTTAGGTTAAACACTGGGATGAGTTCTCATCACTGCTCGGGTGCTATGGAAAACTGTGTACGGTTCTTTAGCACAGATGGCCTGTATTTCAATCACTCTGCTTAGACCTAGGACTTGGACCTAGCCCTGATTGGAGGGTTTTCCCCATCTTCAAGATGCGGGGACTGAAAGATGGGCTTCACCTCGCCTCCCCCACCTTAGGGGTGCAGCTGGCAGAGGTGGGCACACCTCGTATTCTCCTGAGTTTATAGCTCCTTTGAAGCTTCCCCCTATGAGCACTGGCCCATCCTGGGTGAGGAGTAGTGACATCTCTGCCCAAGATGTGCATTGTTTCTGGTTCCAGAGAGCAGGGACTCTCTACCCAGGGGTCCAGAAACATGTTGGGTGGTGGCTGGCTGCCTACAGCCGGTCAGAGACCACACCGGGGTTGGTAGGTTTTCAGGGGGCACCTCTGAGGTGCCCTTATAGTGTACATGTTCTAATACATTTCACACTGGCATCAATGTGGATTTATTCCAAGGAGCGGTTTGGTACCAAACACTCCTGGGTTCAGTGAAGCCATTATGGTGCTGTGGAACTCGAATTGACAAGTCCCCAGCCCATGTACTCTCTATGGCTTCCCTGGCATTTACAATATTAAGGAATAGGCCCTAATGATATAGGGGCCAATCTGCTCATGCAGATATGCCCCACACATGGGATATAGTGCACCCTGCCTTAGGGCTGGTAAGGCCTGCTAGATGGGTGACTTACCTATATCTCAGGCAGTGCTAGCTGGTATGGCACACAGGCAGTGTCGACTTGGTCGTTTTTCCACTCACCTCACAGGGGCATGCCAGCTGCAGGGGCAGTGGCATGGTTCTAGTGAGGGTGTCCCAGGGGACCCTCTTCAGGCTCCAGGCAATGAGTACCCAGAGTACCACTTACTAGGGACTTACGGGGGCAGAAGTACCGATTGTGGACATGTTTTCAGGGAAAGAACACTGGTACTGGGAAGCAGGACAGCAGGGACCCAGTGCTCGGCAGCCAAAGTTGCATCAAAAGTGTGTGTGTGTTTGTTTGGGAGAGGGGGGGGGGGCTTGCAACAGCACCCTATTTTCTCACAAATGCCAAATAAATAAATAAAATAAGTATGTGCAGTATCACCAAATTGAATGAGACATGAGCAGTTAACAGAACTATGAGTATTACCCTGAAACCGCTGACACAGGGAAAAGTCCTCATAATGTAAAACATTAATACGAAGTACACACCTGGTGCTTGACCGGGAAACTATATTTTACCCATGTAGCTTGCAGCATGGTCTCCTCATCTTCTTGCTTACGTTCTTTCTTTTTTACCTTGTCTTTATCTTCCCTTTCTATTGAAGTCATTCTGTGCAACCTAAAAAGAAATCCAAAGGTAAACAAAACGATGCATCTTGCAATGTACTAATTTGGCAAACTATTTCAACATGAGCAATTCTTAGGTCATTAACTGCTCACTGCAATAGGATGTCCTAGCTATGGGTGAAGAACAATTCAGTTCATTATACGTCTGTCATAGCGCACACCAATATATACTCGAGAGCGCCTTAGCCATAAGTCATTCGAGTCAACAAGTTAATTATAGCAAAACAGGGTACTTGTTTTATATTCCATTCAAGAGACACACTGTGTGTTTCAAATAGTGTAGCAGTTATCTTTTTTTTTTCAATGACTTGTATGCCGTATTTTGACTTCTCGGTCGGCTGGTATTTTGGAGTTGTCAGGAACCAGCTTTGTTTTTTTACTAATAACTAATGTGATCCCAGGCCGAAGGCATCCTATCCTGTATGCATTTAAAAATTGCAAAGAGTGACTGAAATTTGAATAATTACTTAATTAGTGCAGTTACAAGAACTACATCCAACAATATGACTAGAACCATGTCCTTTCCAAGAAATCAAATAAAAATATTTAATCCGCTAAAAGAAATTTGCCGTTTGCACTCAAAAGTAGAATTCAACCAAAAGAGGCCGACTTCCCTCAAAATCTTATAAAACATAGCGACTTTTTGAATGTGTGTTTTAGATCGCAGAGTTGTGAAGTCCACAAATTTTGAGAGTAACAGTTCTCCTATTTTTCTTTTCCCTGGCTCTCCTTCGCAATCCTGCAAATGCACAAATTAATAATTGCCTCTTGATGACATACAATATTTGTATCTAAACAAAAATTAGCATGGTACGATTTGAAAAACAAAAATGTAACTTTAAGTAACTCTGTTGAAGTCTCTGAATATTTCTCATTCTCAATCTGACTGGCAAGAGGAAAAAAAAGCCAATGGGCAGTTTTTAAAGATCGAGCCAGCGAGAGCATGCGCTAGCGCAGACGTCTCGCTTATGATACAGTATTGTTTACAGACGAGGCTTGGAGCCCATCCACTGCTCACCAGTTGTTTGCTTCAGTTTCACTCTTCATTGCAGCCATCTCAATTGGCCATTGCAGCAAACGTCACTTCTGATACTTGCTGTGGAGCAGGGACCAAGCACAGATTGATTCAACTGAGTCAGTGCCCGTCCGCTGCTCCCGACATGATTAAGGTACTATTTCGTCCTTCCTCCCACTTTCCCTGCCTGCTGCGCCCTTCATAGCTCTTTTTTTTTAGTTTTTGTTTGCTTGGGTTATCT
The DNA here is from genome assembly GCA_963921515.1 of Calotriton arnoldi. Classification (NCBI taxonomy): domain Eukaryota; kingdom Metazoa; phylum Chordata; class Amphibia; order Caudata; family Salamandridae; genus Calotriton; species Calotriton arnoldi. Next base: position 1,655,449 of record CAWUFW010000828.1, read on the forward strand.
TGTTTCATTTGAGTCAGGGTTGAGTCTTTTTAGTAGTTTAGACATGCCTGTCTTTTTAAAAGTTGGAAACTGCAATTGCATTTTTTCTCTATTTTGCATCTTTCCCATCCCACCGACCACCTCTCTGAGTTGCTGCTCCCCATTCCCCCATCCCTCCCAGCCATCCTTCATTGTACACACCCCCTTCGTCCGTCTTTTTATTGTTCCTTCCCCCATCATTGCAGTCGTGGGCTACTGTGCGACATCGGTCATCTATTTTAATTTTATTAGACTCGAGAATGCGAAATGCTTGGCAGCTCGAAAGCAGACAAGCGTGGACACCAGTGCCTATTTTGTGTGGCATGGGAGTTCTTCGTATATTTGTGCGGCTTATTCACACCCTCATTTTGCTGCATTTGTTTTAGCTCTATTAGACAATAGTTTGCTTTTCTCCCACTTAAGTTGCATCTCGAAGCTGGATTCTGAAGTCACACATTATGCACTTTGATGTTTCATGGGTCCACTGGTATAACTGGTATTTTCATTGTGCCTGTATTACTCACTCACGTCCCCCATAGTGAACACGCTCATGAGTCCTGCCCGCCTACGCCGTGGCCCTCACCTTAATAATGCCTAGTCCCCACCCCTTACATACATTATTTCATACTCTCCCCCACACACAAAGTTAAAATATGTTCTTGTACTTAAGCCACGTGTTCCATTTTGTCAGTCACCCAATTCACTCTATTGCGTTGTTTATCATTTTATCTGGATACACGTGCCGTGCAAAATATTGCAAGTGAGCCAAACGTTTCGCATGAGGTCCGAGGGGGCATCTTGAGGGCAAAGTCCTATAAACATGCTGTTTGCTTCTATTTGTTTCGCGCTAAAAATCAAAATGTTAAATGTATTACCAAACTTCAAAATGTACTGAGGTTTCTATGTGGAAAGGGGTATATATAATTCAAGAAATATGACAAAATGTTGTGGGCACATTCGCTGCTTCCTTTTCTTAAATTAACGTAATTCCCATTGCACAGAGATTCACTTCTTCCTTTAAATCCACATTTTACCAAGTACATTGGCAAAAGCTGATTTGGTTTTAGTCTTTGTAAGGTGGCTGATTGTGTGGTCTCAGCTGTGTGGCCGCTTCTGCATGTCTTTTCTTGCACTTTGTGCTTTATTCCTTTCACTATCTTGGTAGTTCTTCTGAGTACTGTCCTTCTCTGCCGCCCCCCTCCCCCTGACCTCTAGGCGGGACACTGTCAACAGGCAAACCTTCTCATTCCAAAGAATAGGACACAACACTTAAGATGCATCCCAACCTCCCAGAACTGGAAGCAATGACAGAGGCGAAGGCCTTCGGAACTTGCCACAATACTCCTAGCCAGATCAGGGCTGACAGTCTAGGTTAAGAGATATGCCTTTTGTAACACCACCTGGTCTTCACTTGTAAGTCTGGCATATCCCGGGGTGCTGCCTTGGCTTTTCCTCACTCTAAAAACAGGAAGAGTTCCATTTTTAGTCCCTGGCACTCTCAGGGTGCTGCAGACCCAATTTCCCAAGAAGCAGTGAGGTCGCTCTGGCTGCAAAAAGCTCAGGGTATGCCTGTGCCTTAGCCCCCTGCTTCTGGGGTCAGCCACAGTACAACTGTTTCCCCACTCAATATGCCATTTAAAGTCAGTATTTTGGATGTAATCCCAAACCAGTGCCTTCTAAACAACCCTTCATGGCAGTCTTCACCAGATTGTCACACGATTGGACTCCTGTGCGTCTCTAGGGGTAGTGTGAGAGGTTAGTTTCTATAGGGGGCAACACAATTGTATTTCTAATACTTTTTGTAAGGCACACTTGGCACCACAAAGCGGTCTCCTGGCTTGCCCCAACGCCGCTCCACTCCACTCTAAAATCCTCTAATCCATGCCGCAACACATCACTAACTTTTAGCTTTGCGGCTGTACAACATGGCTTAGAGACACCAGTGAGACCTATTGGCTTTGCCAATGCTTGTTTTTATTGCGAAATGATTTGGGGTATTTCTGGGACAAAAGTCCTTAGTGTGATTAAGTAACATGACTGCACCCTGCCCTAATGCGATTCTGGACGCCCCTGTGCACTTTTTTCCTGAATGAGCTCAGAAATCTTTCAAGACCTATGAGTGCTTGAGTCATAAGCAGGGTTGCACAGATTCAGCTTTGAAACCACATGCACGCCAATCACACCAGGGATGTTGCTAAGAGCTGAGGGACAGAGAAAGTTCCACTGTTCGCAAATATGCATGAACGTGCAGGGGAAAGAAGGGGCTCACAAAACATGAGAGGTGCCATAGCAATGCCGAAAATAGTAGTACAATAAATATCAGAAATGAGTCAAGTTTTTATCCACTTTAGTTCATTCTTGACTTCAATTTTACTTCAGCAGTACGCAATTTTTTTTAACATCAAATTATTCCAATATTGTATATAGCTGAGGTGTTTTGCGAGGCATCTCGATTTCTCAAGGCTTAATTTATTGTCTGTATGTAAGAAACTGGCTCTATATATACTACACCAAAATGAGGTACAGTGTGTATAGGGTCCAGGTGACTCCAAAGGTAGGCAGAGGTTAAAGTTAGATAGAACCTTACTCTCTACTTGTGGTAGCTTGGTCGAGCAGTAAGGCAGTATCAGAGGACAGTGTTAAGCATTTGATGTACACACTCAGTCAGCAAATGAATTCACACACTCAAGAACTGAACTCTAGGCCAATTGTTTTTGTATAAAAATATATTGTTGTTTTATTTTAGAACCAAGCAAGCCTGGCACAGGTAAGCATAAAATACTTTGCAATAATAAGTTGCTGAATATAGAACAGTTCGAAAATGCAATAGAATTTGTACTTTGTTTGATTTACTGGGAATGCAGTAGGTTGCAACACTTAGCAAATACAGTACATTGGAATGAATAGGCTTTTTCAGTAAATTGCAGGTAAGTTACTTTTCACGTTACTTTTCTAACTCAGTGCTGGATACCTAGATTCAGCACTGGGACATTTCCTGCAAACAGGTAAGTAAACACGATTTGGTTATTTGTGCGATTTTTAAAGAATATTTTTAGGTTTCAAAACTCCACACTTAGAAACCTTTTGGAGAAAAAGTGTCAATGTTATCCTATGGAGGAAAAACAGGTTATCGGTTTGCAGGTAAGTAATCGACTGTGGGAGTTAAGGTTCTGGGGTAAGACTCATGGGTCCCCCAGGGTCAGTGATGCACTGTTGTTGCACCCTCAGCGGCACTAGGGCGGCCGGGTGCAGAGTGTTGAGGCCCAATGTTATCCTATGGAGGATAGGGGGTTTCCGGTTGGTGGCTGCTGTAAAGCAGGCCACTGGGTTGTGGGAGCAAAGCTCCTAGGGTTTAGATCAGGGCAAATAGGGAACCAAATTAGCACCAAAGGTGCACCCTAAGCGGCACTAGGGCGGCCGGGTGCAGGGTGCTGTTTTGAGGTTGGGTGCCCTGTTTTCAATGGAGCGCCTCCGGTTAGAAGAAACACTGCAGGCTCGGGGACGAGGATCTTCTGGGTGCGACCACCACTTCGAGGGGTAAGTTGGGATGTCTTGGGTTGGTTAGGTACCATTGGTTTGGGCACACAAGACCGTGGGGCGTCGGGTGCAGGGGTGCCTTGGGATGTCCGAAAGTCTTAACCGCTCTGGTCGCGGTAGAGGGGATCCTCTGGATTGAGGCTGCAGGCGTCGTCTGGAGGCTTGAGGTAGGTCAGGAGTCGCCGGATCTTGGGTCAGGATTGCCGGGGTGACCACCTCGTGGTGTTTTTCCACTCGAGCTCGGGCCGGGTTCGGCGGGTGCAGAGTGGGCTGGATTCGCGGTATCCGGCCAGAGCCAGAAGCTGCAGTTTGAACAAGTCCGGTGTTCACGGGAGAAGCAGGTTTGGAAGTGAAGGCAGGCAGGTCCTCAGGGGTTTTTGAGGTTGCTGGCTGCAGGACACACCGGGATTTCGCAGGAGCAGGTTCGAGGGAGACAGGCCTGTAGGGCTGGGGCCAAATCAGTGGGCGTCGTCCTCTTGTTAGCTATGCACGGCTCTTCGTCCTTTTCTTCTTGTTTCTTGTCTGGATCTGAGGAAGCACGGTTCAGGGTGCCCCCTAAATACTAGATTTAGGGGCGTTACAGGTAGGTAAAGGGCAGGGACCAATGGGTCCCTTTCCTGGGGTGGGTACACCCCCTATCGTGCCATCCTCCAGTTGGAGGGGGGCAGGTGCCCATCCCTGGTTGGCTAGGTCCCCCCATTCTCAAGATGGCGGGGACTCAGTTGTGCTTCACCGCGCCTCCCCCACCTGAGGGGTGGAGTTGGCAGAGGTGGGCACACCTCTTTCCCTCACTTGTTTTTCCCGCCGGTTCTCCCGCCCAAAGTGGGGGTAGAACCAGTAGGGACCAGTTGCTGAAAGCAGCAATGGGTCTGGGGAGGCTCACAAAGGCGGCATGCCTTTGAAGCTTCCCCTTCGTGAACCCTGCCCATCCTGGGGAGGAGGCTTGGCACCTCGTCCCAGGATGTGCATTGTTTCAGGCCCCCCGAGAGCAGCAGGCTCTCGACCCAGGGGTCCAGAAACATGTCTGTTGGTGGCAGCCTAAGCAGCCACTCAGTCAGGTCACTAGAAGTTGGTCGAGTTTCAGGGGGCATCTCTAAGATGCCCTCTGTTGTGCATTTTGCATTAAATACCACACTGGCATCAGTGTGGGTTTAATGTGCTTAGAAGTTTGATACCAAACTTCACAGTCTTCAGTGTAGCCATTATGGTGTTGTGGAGTTCGTAATGACAAACTCCCAGCACCATATACTCTTAACGGCAGCACTGCACTTACAGTGCCAAGGAATGTACTTGGGCAGTGTAGGGGTACAGGGCTCATGCACCTGTACCCTCACCACTGGCATAGTGCACCCAGCTAGAGGGGTGACTGATGTATGCCAGGGCAGTTGTTTGTGGGCATGGCACACAGGTATGTGTGCCATGTCGACTCTTCACTTTGTTCTGCACCAAGACACGCAGCCTGCTAAGGCAGTGTGTGTGTGAAAAGGTGCAGGGCCTCTAAGGGTGGCACAATAAGTGCTGCAGCCCTTAGGGGCCTTCTCTGGTCACAGTGCCCTGGGTACCTGTGGTACCATTTACCAGGGGCGGACATGTGGCCAGAGATGCCAATTGGGTTTAGGCTTCAATGCAGTTTTAGGGAAGGAACATAGGCCCTGGTACCTGATTAGCAGGAGCCCAGGGCACACCCAGTCAAAGAACATCAGCAATTCAGAAAAAAGTGGGGGCATACCATGCAGAAAGAGGGCACTTTCTCAGCCCCGCCCCTCCCCCCCCACCGAAAGATGATGAAACTAACCTTTCCCTAGAGAGTCTTCATTTTCTAAGTGGAAGAACCTGGAAAGTCCATCTGCATTGGCATGGGCAGTCCCAGGTCTGTGTTCCACTTCAAAGTCCATTCCCTGTAGGGAGATGGACCACCTCGACAGTTTAGGATTTTCCCCTTTCATTTGCATTAGCCATCTGAGAGGTCTGTGATCAGTTTGAACTAGGAAGTGAGTACCAAACAGGTATGGTCTCAACTTCTTCAGGGACCAAACCACAGCAAAGGCCTCCCTCTCAATGGCACTCCAACGCTGCTCCCTGGGGAGAAGCCTTCTGCTTATAAGAGCAACAGGTTGGTCTTGGCCTTCATCATTGGTCTGGGATAGGACCGCTCCTATCCCTAGCTCAGAGGCATCAGACTGCACTATGAACTGCTTGGCATAATCTGGAGCCTTCAGAATTGGTGCTGAGCACATTGCTTCTTTCAGGGTGTCAAAAGCCTTTTGGCAACTAACTGTCCAGTTAACCTTCTTGGGCATTTTCTTGGAGGTGAGTTCTGTGAGGGGAGTCACAATGGACCCATATCCCTTCACAAACCTCCTGTAATACCCAGTCAAGCCAAGGAATGCCCTGACTTGGGTCTGTGTTGTTGGAGCTGCCCAGTCCAGGATGGCCTGGATCTTGGGCTGTAAGGGCTGTACCTGGCCTCCACCAACAAGGTGGCCCAAGTACACCACAGTGCCCTGCCCTATCTGGCATTTGGATGCCTTGATAGTTAGGCCTGCAGTTTGCAGGGCTTTTAAAACCTTCCCAAGGTGGATCAGGTGATCCTGCCAGGTGGAACTAAAGACAGCAATATCATCTAGATAAGCTGCACTAAAGGATTATAAACCATCAAGGACTTGATTCACCAACCTCTGGAAGGTGGCAGGGGCATTCTTTAAACCAAAGGGCATAACAGTGAACTGATAGTGCCCATCAGGTGTAGAGAATGCTGTTTTCTCTTTTGCTCCTGGAGCCATGCCAATCTGCCAGTACCCTGCAGTTAAGTCAAAGGTACTTAAGAATTTGGCTGCACCCAACTTATCTATCAACTCATCTGCTCTTGGGATAGGGAGAGCATCTGTCTTGGTGACAGAGTTGAGCCCTCTGTAATCCACACAAAACCTCATTTCTCTCTTTCCACCCTGGGGGTGAGGTTTGGGGACCAGAACCACTGGGCTAGCCCAGGGGCTCTCAGAGGGTTCAATAACCCCTAACTCCAGCATCTTGCCGACTACAGCTCTGATGCTTTCCTTGACTTGGTCTGACTGTCGATAGATTTTGTTTTTGACAGGTGCACGGTCACCAGTGTCCACATCATGGGTACACCAGTTTGTCAGACCAGGGGACAAGGAAAAGAGCTTAGCATACTGTTGTAAGACTTGCTTGCAGTCAGTCTGCTGTTGGGCAGAGAGGGTGTGTGAAAAGACAACTCCATCTACTGACCCATCTTTTGGGCTGTATGAGAGGTCGGGGAGAGGTTCACTCTCTGCTTCCTGCTCCTCATCAGTCACCATCAGCATGGTGATGTCAGCCCTGTCATTGTAGAGCTTTAGGCGGTTCACATGGATTACCCTTTTGGGTGTCCTGCTTGTGCCCAGGTCAACCAAGTAGGTGACCTCACTCTTTTTCTCTAGGATAGGGTAAGGGCCACTCCATCTGTCCTGGAGTGCCCTTGGTGCCACTGGCTCCAAAAACCCACACCTGTTGCCCAGGTTGAAATTCAACCAGTGCAGCTTTTTGGTCATACCACTGCTTCTGCAGCTCCTGGCTGGCCTCAAGATTTTTGGATGCCGTTTCTATGTACTCAGCCATTCTGGACCTTAGGCCAAGCACATAGTCCACAATAGCTTGTTTGGGTTCTTGGAGAGGCTTCTCCCATCCCTCTTTTACAAGACAGAGTGGTCCCCTCACAGGATGGCCAAACAGAAGTTCAAAGGGGGAAAAACCTACTCCCTTCTGTGGCACTTCTCTGTAAGCGAAAAGCAGACATGGTAGGAGGACATCCCATCTCCTTTGAGTTTCTGAGGGAGCCCCATAATCATGCCTTTCAATGTCTTGTTAAATCTCTCAACAAGGCCATTGGTTTGTGGGTGATAGGGTGTAGTAAACTTGTACTGCACTCCACACTCTTTCCACATGTGTTTCAGGTAAGCAGACAAAGTTAGAACCTCTGTCTGAAACCACCTCCTTAGGAAACCCTACGCTGGTGAAGACACAAATGAGGGCCTTGGCTACTGCAGGAGCTGTAGTAGTCCTAAGTGGAATTGCCTCAGGGTACCTAGTGGAATGATCCACTACCACTAGGATGAATTTGTTCCCTGATGCTGTGGGAGGTTCAAGTGGACCCACTATGTCCACACCTACCCTTTCAAAGGGAACCCCCACCACAGGCAGTGGCATCAGGGGGGCCTTTGGGTGGCCACCTGTCTTGCCACTGGCTTGAGAGGTAACACAGGAGCTGACAAACTCCTTCACCTTTTGGTGCATCTGGGGCCAGTAAAAGTGGCTAACTAGCCGCAGGTTCATTCCTCTCTTCACATGGAGGTTCCCGCCATACTCCTTGCTTGATGCGGTATTTAAAGAAGAATTAGCAGAGGCAATTGAAGGATTTTTTGTTACGAATGTGGGCTCGGTTGATAGCTATCAAGTCGTCTGGGAGACGTTCAAATTTTATATCCGCGGGGTCACAATGTCCAAACACTCTGGTGTCCTCAGAGCCATTCGGAAACGCCTGACGGACTTAGAGAAAAAACTGAAGATTTTGGAACAACGTCAACTGTCGGACCCGAGGGATACAGCCAAGCGGGAACTCACAGAACTGCTTGAGGCATATCATGAGGCGGCAGACGACGAAAAAAAAAAACACCTTGGTAAATATGCCACAGCGAGGACATATGGAGAGAGTGAAAGACCGGGGTCAGTACTGGCCCAATTGCTTAAGAAACGCCGGGAAAAAACGCTAGTGGCTGAAATTTGGTCAGCAGAAGGAGAGATCCTGACTGACGACGCAGACGTGGCAGATAGATTCCGCCGATACTATTCTGAACTCTACACATCCCGTAGTAGCGGCTCAGAAGAAGAAATCATGGATTACTTAACACACATAAAACTACCATGGCTCACTAACACTCACCGGGAGTTCCTCATGAGACCTATTGAAAGGGAAGAAATTCTTTTAGCCCTATCCAACATGAAAGCAGGGGGCGCTCCAGGGTCAGATGGCCTCACAGTATCCTTCTATAGGGCCTTCTTAGATCTTCTACTTCCGCAGCTGACTGCCTTTTTGACGATATGTGCGTTGCTGGAACTATGCCACCATCAATGAGAGAAGCTGTGATTGTGGCAATCCTAAAACCTGGTAAGTCCCCGGAGGAATGTGCCTCTTACCGCTCAATGTGGATACGAAAATATTCGCAAAAATCCTTGCGAACCGTTTGGTTCCTCTAGTCCCCTCCCTGGTCGCACCGGAACAGGCGGGCTTTGTGCCAGGCAGGAACTTGACTTACAACTTGCGCACAGTTTTCGGCGCACTCCAACACACCCGCCCGGAGACGCCGGCAGTGGCAGTCTTCCTCGATATGGAGAAGGCCTTCGACTCCGTCGAATGGCCTTTCATGAAGCAGGTGTTAACTAGGATGGGCGTAGGTCAGGTCTTCATCCAATTACTGGGTGTTCTCTATAATGCCCCCACTGCCAGAATAAAAATAGGCAACCTAGTGACGGAATTCATAAATATTTTAAGGGGCACGCGTCAAGGCTGCCCCCTGTCTCCTATTTTATATGCGCTGGTGGCAGAGCCTCTTGCCTGCGCGCTTAGAGAATACCATGGGTTCAGAGGTATTCGGTTTCCGAACTACCAACTCATAGTCTCCACATATGCTGATGACACTACTATACGTAAGAGGCCCGGACTCCAACCTTTCTCCGGTCCTACGCGAAGTGGTTCACTTTGGAGCTCTTTCGGGCCTACGCGTAATCTGGCCGAAATCCATTATATTTCCACTCACACCGAACACACCCCGAATTGAGCCGGACTACCCTTTGCAATGGTCTACAGACGCGGAGAGGTACTTAGGTAGAAGAGTGCACACAGATTCCGAGGTAGTATTCAGGGAAAACTATGGAGTGGCTTTAAGCAAACTAGAAGACGATGTGGAGGGTTGGATCAAGCTTCCCCTGTCCTTGCTTGGCAGAATCTCCATCATGAAAATGGTTGTATTACCACGCCTTTTATTTCTATTCTCTAATATCCCCATGGTCCTTCCATGCTCCTTCTTCCGCCGACTTACTACACTGATGGTGAAGTTAGCTTGGGCGGGAAAACAGGCGCGCGTTAAATGGCAGATTCTGACCCTACCATACCATAATGGGCGGTCTGGGAGCGCCGGATTTTGACTTATATTACAGAGCTGCGCAGAGCGCACATGCATACTATTGGATGCATGGTTTTCCAGACATCCCGAATCTCCGCATAGAAACTGTGGTGGCGGCTCCACTACCACTTCCCGCGTTGATGTTCCAAGCTGCTGACCGCAGGACGGGCATTCTGGACTCAATCAACGCAACACGCGTGGCATCACCTACTGCAACAGCAGGCAGGTGCGATTCTCTACTCACCATCTGCCCCGCTCGATTGGTGTCTATGGCTGGCAGAGATAAAAGGGTTACACACGCACTCAACACACTGGGTATACAGACTGTGGGTGAGTTATTTGAAGATGGAGTAGCCAAGACTTGGGAGGATTTAATCCCCGACAGCCCGACACCCACTATGCTAACACAATTCCAGTTCCACAGAACACGGCATGCACTGAGAAATATTCTAGGAGATGACTTACTCGAACCCCCAGAACTGCTAGCCTTAACCCATGCCATACAGGCGAAATCCTCGTTAAGAATAGTTTCCACAATCTATAAGTTATCTATGTCCTACAGAGAAAACCACTACACCAAGGCCCGGCTAGCCTGGCAACGGGACTTGAATAGAGACATAGATGACAAAATGTGGACTTACTGCTGCACCTGCACCCAACGCATCTCTCTGAATGGGAGGCATAGATTGATACATTTTAAATACCTCAATAGGGTATACTACACCCCAGAGAAATTACACAGATACGGCCTACGGGAAGATCCTGCATGCGAGCGTTGCACTACACAGCCAGCTGATTTTCTTCATTTGGCCTGGTCTTGCCCTGGGATCTCTGCCTTCTGGGATTAAGTCTTCAAAGAGCTGGGACAGATTACCGAACTGACGCTCACTCCGGAACCAGCACTGGCCTTACTAGGCTATACTAAACTGATACCTAAAGGGGTCCGTAGACTGGTGGATATGGGACTGCTAATAGCCAAACGCAGGGTGGCAATCAGCTGGTCGCGTGGACCGGTTCCCACGATAACACAGTGGTCACGAGACATGATATACTGTAGTACACAGACGGAATTATTTAGTCAACTCCTACCTCCACGGAGTAGACCTAAAAACTTCTGGGAATTGTACAAAACTTACCTTGCCACTAAGACGGGTGACGAGAGAGCAGCGGCTGACATGGCACAGGACACGACTGTACAGATAACGACATCCCATGGCCACCACACAGAGCGACGCATCCTGACTTTTAGTCCGACATTGACATAACACTGAGGCTCTTTAGGGAGGACCACTTGGGATTCGGGAGTGGAGATGTGGATAATTGAGTTTATGCAATGGTGACAAGAGGTTCTTACTGTCGTGATGGTGATTTGATTGCATTTCTCTGGACATTGTGTGTAACGTCTAATGTCATTTTGTCATATTGAGTCTCATGTCTGTTTGTTATAAGAAAATCAATAAAATAAAAAAATAAATTAAAAAAAGTGGCTAACTAGCCTTTCCCAAGTCTTGGTTTGGCCCAGATGTCCAGCTAGGGGGATGTCATGAGCTAAAGTTAGGAGGAACTCCCTGTACCTCTGTGGCACTACCACTCTTCTGGTGGCTCCAGGATTGGGGTCTCTTCAATCAGTGTACAGTAATCCCTCTTCCCAATAAACTCTGTGGGTACCACTGACATCTCCCTTTGTTTCTGAAACAGCTTGCTGCCTCAGGCTTTCAAGAGTGGGACAGTCTTGCTGCCCCAGGCACAGCTCTTCCCTAGCGGGTCCCCCTGGGCCCAAGAGTTCAACCTGGTAAGGGTCAAGCTCCATAGGCTCAGTTCCCTCTGGGGTGTCCAAGTCCTCTCCCTGAGGAGAGGGCTCCTGATCCTTTTGCTTAACAGAAGCTGGTTCCCCAGTCTTCTTGCCTTTTCTCTTGGTAGGTTGGGCCATTCTTTCAGGCTCCAACACTTCTTTTTCACCCTGCCTTTTGCTTTGTGCTCTCGTTTTTACACACACCAATTCGGGGATATCCAGCATTGCTGCATGGGTTTTTAGTTCAACCTCAGCCCAGGCTGAGGTTTCCAGGTCATTGCCAAGCAGATATGCAGCTGGTAGCTTTGGAGAGACCACTACCTGTTTCAGGCCAGTAAACCCCCCCCCCCCCCCCCGTCTGTCACCATAGCCATTGCATGGTTAGTGGTAACACTGTCAGCATTGGTGACTGGGCAAGTACGCCCAATCAAATATTGCTCAGTGGAAACGAATAGTTTCTTACCTGTCGGTGTAGTTTTGCAGCTTGAAGACTTTCTGGATTCACTATGCTGTGCATTATTCCGCCATCTCGTGGTTGGGTCCGGATTCGTAGTCTTTTCTTTGTTTTTGTGGTTTTTTTTTTTGTTTTGTTTTTTTGTTGTTGGCCCAGGTGGGCGGCGACGCCCCACCATTTGGTGTCTTCGGTGACGTCGTCGCGCTTCCGGCGGAAGCTCCCACCTTTGGTAGCCATCTTCGGATTCTTTTTTCTTTTCCTCTTACAGTTTTTTGTTGTCTATGTCTTTCACCTTTAATCCTTCAATTATTCTTTGATCCCTCTAAACCTTGTATGTAGTCTAGTTGTACCCTTAACCTCCTACGTTATCTTCCTGGCGGAGGCGGGTGGGATCGCTAGTGAATCCAGAAAGTCTTCAAGCTGCAAAACTACACCGACGGGTAAGAAACTATTCGTTTTGCAGCGTGAATCTTTCTGGATTCACTATGCTGTGCATAGACTTAGTAGCGGTTTTGTTATTGCGGTGGTTGGGTGGAAGATGAGCATTGGTTGCTGAAAATGTGCTGTAAGACCTTCTGTCCTACTTGTGCCTCTTTGTTCATTTGGATATCAATCAATCAAATGCTTTATTTCGATTACTAGAATCATAAAAGCAACAAACAAGAAGCAGAAAAGGAATAAAAGAAAAAAAAAAAAATAACATATGCAATATGTCACCACACTGTTGATACATGAGTTGGCGGAATTGTCAAGACAAGTAAAAAACACTGATGATGAATTTATGACCTAAAAGTTTATAAAATTTTTTAAAAGGTTGAAAGTTAAAAACTTCATTCACTTTTTTACTATTATAAGTCCTTGTGAGATAATGAGTAAGAGAATAAACATTAGGCACAAAACCGAGAATTAAAATACAAGGCATGAAAAATTAAAACAGTTATACAAAGATGACTCCGGAAATGTACAAAATCCACCACAAATAGGGAAGTATGACTCAGAGCAAGACATTCCACAGAACACGAGCTTCTCCACAGTACACATGAATAAAAAAAAAAAAAAACTCTAGATGTTGTTACGGTAAAATGATAAAAGATAATAAAAACTAGCTGCCATAAAGGAACTTTTATCACTCCGCAAACGTATTAAAGTGCTTCAGTGCTTTAATTCTGATAATCCAGGCTCTGCTCAAGAATTTCGCCACCCCACACGAGTAAAGCACACCTGGATCCGTTTTAGAATACGCAAAGCAGTCCTGTAATCGCGTGTACCCATAATTTTACAAATTGGTTTTAGCCAGCTAGACCTAACAGCGGAATAAGCCGGGCAAGCGAACAGAAAGTGGGACATGCTTTCCAGCGGGGCTCTGCAGCAGGGACATGCCTCGCTTTGATATTTATGAGAATGCCATTTTGAGGTGGTTGCATGGATTGGTAGTGTACCCAGCCTGAATTGGATGTATAACTGCCTGTCACGTGGAATCTGGATGATATCCATGTAAGGCTCTAAGCCTCTGGACTGTTTATGGCGAAAGAACTCTTCTGTCAAGCTGCCCAATTCTGGGTTAGACAGCGCTTTACTATCAACCCAGCTCCAGTAAATTCTCCTAAGCTCTACCTTACTGGGTAGTGCGTGAGATTCCCATGCTTCCGTGAGGCCCAACTCAGACAGTAACCTTTTAACATTGGCTATCCACTTGATCCTGTGCCCCGTATCAAGGATAGACACCTCTGTTAGGGCTGCAGCATAATTAGCAAGCTCAGGGGTGCGGATCATACGAGCCCAGAAAAGAAGGGGGCGCAGTTTAACAATATCCCTCAGTGGCCGTCTGCCCATCTCAAACATCAAGGGAGTTAATGGAGTATTACTAGGAAGCATCACCAAATCCCTCAGGAACTTATTTTCGGACCTGCCAATGTCTTCTGTGTTTTCGAAGCCCCATAACTCTGCCCCGTACAAGGCAGCGGCAACAGCCTTTGCATCATATATTACAAGTGCAGGAGCTACCGGTCTACTGTAGGAGGCCCGGTGCTCTTTACTAAGAGCCCCAACAACACGTTTGTGATTCAATAGCATCTTGGCTAGGTGCGGCTTCCAATTCATTTTGTCAGAAAGGCGAATGCCCAAATAATCAAACACATTTACCCTCTCTAGTCGGATATTATTTAAAATTAAGTTATTTTTAAATGTCTTGTGGGGATTAAAAGCCATAAATTTTGTTTTATCTGTATTGACAACCAAATCCCGGGAATCACAAAATAACTGGTATCGAGTAAGAAGTTTTTGTAACCCTGACGGGGTTTTCGACACCAGAAGGGTGTCGTCAGCAAACAAAAGTGTGGGGACTTTCTCACCCGCCAGGGTAGGCGCGTCTGTCGGGGTTTCTTGCAAGAATTTCACCACCCCGTTAATATATAGAGAGAACAGGGTGGGTGCCAGAACACACCCCTGGCGGACTCCTCTATTTACTGGGATTTTTTCCGTAACCTCCCCCTGGGGGCCCCACCTGACCTGGGCGAAGTTACCTTCGTGTAATCGAATTAAGAAGTCAAGTAGGAGAGGGGGAATACCCATGTCCCTCAACAATTGCCATAGTTTTAGCCTAGGAACAAGATCAAAGGCTGTTCTTAAGTCGATGAAGGCCAAATAAAGACTTCCCTTGCCTATGACAACAACCTTCCAATAAATAAGTAGTAGCCTGAAAACTTGGTCAATCGTACCAGTGTTTCTTCTGAACCCAGCCTGGTATTGGGATAAAATGTCCTCCTCTTCAGCCCAAATCTGTATACGTTGGAGCAGGACCCTGCCTACCAACTTTTGCATGGCATCTATTAGGCTTATAGGTCTATAGTTGGATGGATCTTCCCGGTCTCCTTTTTTAAAAATCGGGACCACCAGCGCTCCTTTCCAAGAGTCGGGAATTGGGGATCCGTTAGCTATACTATTGGTCAAAAGTTGGATATAACGCGACCAATTCCCCGGATCAGCCAGAAAGAGGTCACCTGGGAGACCGTCTGGTCCGGGAGCTTTACCCGGCACTATCTTTGAGATTGCCATTTTAATTTCAGGCAACGAGAAGGGGTTATTTGTATTCCCACCCGGGGAATGTCTGTGGAGTCGCTTAACTCCTCCAGACACTCACCAACGGGAACGGAATACAATTTCCTAAAATGATCGTACCATTCTCGGCTGGTAATGTGATTAGACAAGGCGGCAGGATCTCGACTAGTGCCCTTGCTAACAAGGGACCAGAACTGGGATTTGTTCTTCTCCAGGCTGGCCTCTTTCAAATTCTTCCAATGAGATTCATCCCACTCAATTTTAGCCTCATGAAGTACTTCCCTATACTCCTTTCTCAGAAGTTTAATCAGATCAGTATCCTTAGACCTGATTGCGGCTGCCAGCGATTGCCTGGTTAGTCTGCATTTTTTAGTGTACCACGAGTACTGTCTTAACCGCGGTAGCTTGGTAATGGCATGATTATGGGTGACTAAAAAAGAGTGCTCAGCTGATCTATAGTACAGGAGTGTGCTAAAGAAGCTTCTACACAAGGATCGGCAGCCAGTAATGTTGCCTGAAGTGCTTCAATACCTGAAGAAACAACTTCCTTAACACGAGATAATTTTATATCATGTGGACTGATGTTATGCCATTTCAAAAATCTCTTACAATTAGAAGGAACGATGTTTATAGCTAGTGCTGTAGGCCCCCTTATTTGATGCAAAAGAAAAGTGGTCCAGGGCATCGCCAATGTCAAGCAAAGAGGGTTGTGATCGCTATCTGTTGTGGTGCCCACATGCATATCTATCATTTGGGCCCACAGTTTTACGTCCACTAAGATATAATCAATGCGTGAAGGGCAGCCTATTCTGTTAAAGGTGTTTGCACCAAGTATATCTGAATGGGATCGGCCATTAGCAGCTCTAAGACCATGTTCAATGGTCAGTGCATTCAGTTGAATTGCAAGTGGTGACCACTTTTTAATAGGGGAAATATTAAGAGTAGGGACCGACCATTTAGCGTCCCCGTCCTCTAACTCCAGCATATCCTCTGAGCTCAAGGGCTCGAAGGTACAATTAAAGTCTCCTGCTACTATAGTTTTTGCTTCAGGCTTACAACTGGATAGAGAGTGGTCTAAAAGCGTGACAATTGGAGATTGTTGCCCTCCCTTTGTTCCTCTTATATAGACATTAAACAACTCCAATGTACCCCTCCCCTGGGACCTTTGACAGATAATCTCAAAATGTCAGGGCTTGTAGTCGGATATGTGGTGATAAGACAACCTAAAGAGATGCTCACCCAAATAATCAACCCTCCTGACGGGCGCCCTCTCCCCTTTGTAATGGCCGGGATGCAGTAACAAGCATAGCCTGATTTGTAGAGTGGGACCAGGCTCCACGTCTCCTGAAATAAGCAAATATCAAAGCTTTCTACAAAATGGTTCCAATGCGGCAGCAATAACTTGTTTAATAAGCCTGCCACATTCCATGATAAAATTTTTAGCTGTTGTTGCTGTGAGGCCAAGGCCCCCTCATGTGTACAATTTGGGATTGAAGAGCAAGAAGAAACTAAAAGGTCTGATGTTGTTTGAAGGTCGGGAGGCGTATCGGAGATAATCTCTTGCGAGCCCTGAGGAGGATGGACCACCCCCACCCCAGTTTCCCCAAGTAAGCTTTTACATGGGGGAAAACAAAGGGCACATACAATTCTGGGGGTTGGCTGACCGTTGTTTCATGCCGAGATAAGAAACTAAGCTCATCATGCAGTCAATCTACTCTTTCGAGCGTGGAACCCCCTCTAATCTGGACTGCAACCCTTCCCTTGGAAGTGCTAAAGCTCGCCTAAACTGTATGGCAGAACTAGCTGGAGCGCTAGTTCTAAATTCCAGAGCCAAAAGGTTTTCAGCCAGAATCGTGTTTGACAAGGTAAGCTCAATACAATCATAACATTGGGCAGGAATAGTAAGTCTACGTGCCCGGGCGATGTCTTCACGGATCACAGAGCGACAGCCTCTTGTATAGCGTATCCAATGAATGACCTTATTAGTCAAAGAGTCCACACTTTCCATATCATTAAGTGGGCCAAGCTTAGGTACATTTATCATATAGATATTAGGGCCCTGCAAGGATGGCAATAGATATGTATCTCTCCGTTGTCGAGATTGTGGTGGGACCTCCACAGGCCTCGCGATGTTTCTCAGTTTGCAGGGTCCCGCCAGGGCTGTTTGGCCCTTATTGGGCACAGATGGAACGATGGAAGATTTGTTGGTTATCTTATATTCAGGAATTATAGTTCTTACCAAAGTTGGACCAGAGAGCTTGTGACCTACTGGGTTTTCCAAGTCTATAGATGCACTTTGCCCCAAGTCGTCCCCTACAAGGCTTGGTGGGCCAACTTGGGTGAGAATTTGTACAGGTGCCTGCTCCTGAGATACAGACTGGACAGAAGGAAGTAAACTTTTAACCAGGTGTGTAAGCTCGTTAATCAAGCATTTTAAAGCTATAATCTCAGCCCTAAGTAATGCAATAGGCCCAAGTGTATCAGGAGATAGATGTTCAGTATTGCCGCCTCCTTGCGATATACTTAGTGATACTACTTGCTCGCCTATTGCATCAGAAAAGGATGCGAGTGGGGCAAATCTGTTAGAGCATGGGATGGTATGCATCTCTGGAGTCGCTTGCTTACAAACAAGTGCGTCAGAATCAGGAACAGCCTTCCCCTGGACCCCAGCAGCATCACAACCCTTATTGGCGCTTAGATTAGTGATACGTTTGCTAACGTGTTTATGGAACATAGGGGCAACCGTGAGCGGGCGGGCAGGGGATTGTTGGTCTTGGGGGTTTGTATTATTGTTACAAGGCGGAACCACAGGATCTGACGCCAATATCGTCTCGCACTCATTAATTAGTGTGTCAATTCTATCGAGAACACAATTGCTTGCGGCATGTTTACGGGATTTCTTGGCCTTTTTCCCCTTGCCTAGCCCACGACTCCCAATCCCGCCCACTTCTGCGCACTCCATGGTTTTCCGTTTGCCCATACCTTACGTAAGAGAACTATTTACTTTAATAACCACAGTACGAAACAATACAAATTACCCGATAGTCACCCGTAAATATGTCCAACCAAATAAGGGTTGCAAGTTGAAGGCGACTAAAGCAGCAACAAGTCTTGAATGTTTATAAAACCCAATAATATAGTCCCAAAGCAAACATAGAACCAAAATCCGAGGAGGCAATACCTTGTGTTCGTGGCTATAAGACTCTTGCGTGACACTTAAAAGAGGGATCGCCCTGCCCTGCCTCTTCCTGTCGATGACGGGCAAGGACGGGCCCGCCCTTGGCCCGGGCTTCGCCCGGGCACGGCCCGCGCGCGTCCCGCGCCGCGGTAGTGATGGGCGCTTTGAGCGCTTGGTAGCAGCGATGCTCCACCCCTCCTGGGAGCAAGGAATTATGGCCAGTGTAGTCCTCGGGTCAAAGCAGCTAGTCCAGCGCGTCCCGCGCCGCGGTAGTGATGGGCGCTTTTGAGCGCTTGGTAGCAGCGATGCTCCACCCCTCCTGGGAGCAAGGAATTATGGCCAGTGTAGTCCTCGGGTCAAAGCAGCTAGTCCAGCGCGTCCCGCGCCGCGGTAGTGATGGGCGCTTTTGAGCGCTTGGTAGCAGCGATGCTCCACCCCTCCTGGGAGCAAGGAATTATGGCCAGTGTAGTCCTCGGGTCAAAGCAGCTAGTCCAGCGCGTGTGGATATCAACACAGTAGTGTTTGGTGAACGTGTGCACGGAAGACCATGTTGCCGCTTGGCAAATGTCTTGTATAGGTGTGTTCGCTAGGAACGCAACCGTTGCTCCCTTTTTCCTTGTTGAGTGAGCCTGGGCGGCTCCTTGTAATTCTTGTCCTGCCTGCTTGTGGCAGAGTTGTATTGCTTGTGCAATCCACCGTGCAATGGTATTTTTTGTTACTGGTCGTCCCAGGAAACTGCTTGCGAAGGAAACGAAGAGTTGTTTTGTTTTCCTGCATTCCTTCGTCCTTTCTATGTAGTGCATCACTGCCCTTCTGGCGTCCAGCGTGTGTAGCGCCTTTTCTGAGGGTGTTGAAGGTTTCTGGAAGAAACTTGGTATCTGTATTGTTTGATTGATATGGAATCGCGACACCACCTTTGGCAGGAAGTGTGGGTCCGTCCTCATGACAATTCTGTCCTTGTGTATTTGCAAGTAGGGCTCTTGTAGTGTGAGAGCCTGTAGTTCACTGACTCTTCGCAGTGACGTGATAGCCACTAAGAATGCCGTTTTTAGTGTGAGCATGTGCAGTGTGATCTTGTGTATGGGTTCAAATGGTGATTTCATCAACTGTGTCAGTACAGTGTTGAGGTTCCAGCTTGGGGCTGGCATCCTTTTAGGGGGGCTATTCTTTTAGCCCCTTCCAGGAATCTTTTGACCACTTGGGAGGTGAAGAAGCTTTTCACCGCTTCTCCCTGGTGTAGGCCACTATGGC
The DNA here is from genome assembly GCA_963921515.1 of Calotriton arnoldi. NCBI lineage: Eukaryota > Metazoa > Chordata > Amphibia > Caudata > Salamandridae > Calotriton > Calotriton arnoldi. The sequence continues at coordinate 1,674,915 of CAWUFW010000828.1, forward strand.
TGCTAGGTGAACCCTTAGTGACGAGTAGCTCAGCCCGCTTTGTAGTAGGTGTGTTAAGTATCGCAGTACTGTTGATTCTTTTGTGACTTTTCGTTGCAGTCCCTCTGTAATGCACCATTGCGAGAACCTTTTCCACTTTGCAATGTAGCATTTTCTTGTAGTGGGTCTCCTTGCTTCTCCGAGTACTGCCATGGTGCTTGGAGGTAGCTTGAGGTGTGCGAATTCTAGGTCCTCAGGAGCCATGCTGCTTGGCTGAGGCTGTCTGGTTCTAGGTGGAGCACTTTTCCGTCTTGCATTGTGAGGAGGTCTTTCCTTCTGCTGAACCTGTGTGCTGGTTCCTGCGCCATTTCCATTATCTGTGAGAACCATGATTGTCTGGCCCACTGAGGTGCCACCAATATCAGTGTCATGCTGCTGCTCCTGCATTTGCTGAGTACCTTGTGTAACAGTGGTATCGGGGAAAAGCGTATGCAAATTGCTCGACCAACTTATCCATAGCGCATTCCCTAGGGACCTTTGGTCCGGTTGTCTGGATGCGTAATGTTGGCATTTTGCATTGTGGAGTGTTGCAAACAGGTCTATCCGTGGTGTTCCCCACTTTTGGAACAGCCGCTGCACCTCCTGCTGGTTGAGTTCCCATTCGTGGGATGCAGACGTCTGCCTGCTGAGTCGGTCTGCTTCCACATTGCCTATTCCTGGAAGGTGTATTGCCAGCAGGTCTATCCTTAGAGGGATGGCCCATCTCCAGATCTCTTGTACCAGGCTTGATAGTGATGTTGACTGTGTTCCACCCTGTTTGTTGATGTAGAACATCGTTGTTGTGTTGTCTGTTTGTATCAGCACTCGCTTCCCGTAAAGCTGCTTTTGAAAGGCTTTTAAGGCTAGGAACACCGTTTTTAGTTCTAGGAAGTTGATGTGTTTCACTGCATCTTGTTGTGACCACAGCCCCCTGACGCGGAGTCTGTCCATTTGTGCGCCCCAGCCCTGCTGTGAGGAGTCCGTTGTGATGGTCACTGTTGGAGTTGGCTGTGTGAATGGCTTCCCTTGTAATATGTTCTTTTCCTTCCACCACGCTATTTCTTGCTGCACTGCGTGTGTGACAACCACTAGATCTTCCCAACTCCCTGTCGCTTGTGACCACTGCTGCTGTATCCATTCTTGGAACGGTCTCATGTGCAGTCTGATATGTGGGACAAGGTGAATGCATGATGCCATCATTCCCATTAGTCTGCTCACCGTCCTCACTGTCAGAACTTGCCCCTTGCGGTAATGACGTGTTTCCCTCAGGAGCGCTATAGTTCTCTTGTCGCTGGGGAACACCTTGGACTGTGTGCTGTCTATTAGTGCCCCTAAGAATATTATTATCTGCTGAGGTTCTGTTGACGATTTCTCCCAGTGTATTGAGAAACCTAGTGTGGACAGTGTTTGTATGACTTGTTCGATGTGGTCTTTGCAGAGTTTGTATGATCCTGCTTTCACAAGCCAGTCGTCGAGGTAGGGGTATACATGTATGCTCTTTCTCCGAAGGTGCGCAGCAGCTGCTGCTAGGCATTTTGTGAACACCCTTGGTGCGGACTTTAGCCCGAAGGCCAGCACTGTGAACTGGTAGTGGTCGTGGCCTATCACGAATCTTAATAGACGTTTGTGTTTGTGGTTGACGGGTATGTGCAGATATGCATCTTTCAAGTCTAAGGTCGCCATGTAATCCCCTTCTTGGATTTGGGGTATTACTTCCTGAAGTGAAGTCATTTTGAATTTTTATGAACTTGTTCAGGAATCTGAGGTCCAGTATTGGTCTTAGTGTTTCGTCTCATCTTTGGCACAAGGAAGTATGTTGAGTATACTCCTTGTTTCTTTGGTTTTTTTGGGACTAGTTCTATTGCTCTTTTTTGTAGCAGCTCCTCTGCTTCTAGACGGAGGAGGGCGAGTTCCCTTGCGGGTATTGTCCGATGTCTTGGTTTTTTCCCCGGCGGGTGTTTTAGGAGGTCTATGCAGTACCCGTGCTGTATGGTGTTTAGTATCCACTTGTCCGTGGTAATTTCCCTCCATTGTGTGAGGAATTTTCCTAATCTTCCTCCCACAGGTGTTGTATGCTCGGTGGTTATTTGTTGTGTGTGTTCCTCATTTTGTCCTTTTGTGGACTTCTCCTCTCCCTTGGTGTTAACTGGGGAGGGTGTGGTTTGTGTCTGGAGTCACTTTGAGGTGGGCTGCTGGCCCCCTCTTCGGGCCTGTCCCCGTCCGTACTCCGCGCCCTCGAAAGGACCGTCCTTTTGGTTGGTACTGCCAATTTTGCTGCTGTTGTCCCTGCAGGTTTTGGCCCTGGTTGTTCCCCTGATATCCTTGCTGGGGTGATTGGTGTGAAGTGGTGGGTGCATTGCCCCTCTACCACTGGGTCGCCTTGAGGGGTTTCCTCTTCTCATCCCCTGAACTGCAGCACTCCCATGGACCTTGCAGTTTCGTTGTCCGTTTTCAGTTGAGTTAACTTGTTGTCGACTGTTGCCCCAAACAGTTTCTCACAGTCGAAAGGTGTGTTGATGATGTTGCTCTGTACTTCTGGCTTGAAGCCGGAGATCCTGAGCCATGCGTGTCTCCTCTCAGTTACTCCTATCATCATTTGCCTGCTGGAGTTCTCTGCTGCGTCCAAAGCTGACTTTAAGCAAGTGTTAGCGATGGCCTTGCCTTCCTCCGCTAGGTAATTTGCCCTTTGTTGGTGTTCTTCTGGCAGGTGTTTAATGAGCGGACTCATTTCTGCCCAATGCTGGTACGCATGCCTGCTGATGAGGGCGTTGGAGTTGGCGTTGCGCCAGTGTATGGCTGCGTTCCTCTCCACTTTTCGTCCTGTGAGGTCTATTCGCTTGCTCTCCTTGTCTGGAGGTGGGCCTGTGTTGGTGGGCACACCGGCCCTTTTTCTGGCCGTTGCAGCGATAATGGAGTCTGCTGGTACTGACCCTTGGATGTACGCCGGGTCTTTTGTAGAATGTTTATATTTCTTCTCGCTTCTAGGTGTAACCGCCTTGCAGACTGCCGGTTCCCTGAAGGCCTCCCTTCCCTGGTCGAGGACGCCAGGCAACATGGGTAGGAATTGGCTCCTTGTCTGTTGAGGGAGCAGGGTTTCGAAGAGGAAACCTGCCTTTGTTTTTTCCTCCTGCATTTCGACCCCATATGTCTTTGCAGCTTTCTGGACGACCTCATTGTAGACTCCGATGTCGTCTGGCGGCGAAGGCCTCGAGGGGTAAGAGTCTACCCCTTCTTCTGGTGACTCTGCGTCGAGGTCTTGCCAGTCTATGTCTTGTACCTCTGAGGACGCCGAGTCCCGGTAAGACTGCATCTCTTCTTCGCCTTCGGCTTCGAAGTAGTAGTCTTCTTCGTCCTGGTCTTCGAGTGGTTCAGGTGTTCTTGGGGGCTCGATGTATTCGGCTTCGAACTCCTCGAGCGCCTCGTGGGCTGGCTTCGATGGGATAGCGTATTGCTTCATCTTGTCGTCGAAGTCTTTTTTCCGTTGCAGGATGCTTGCCATCTCTGCCTCGAGCCTCCTCTTCTTTTTCGCCATCTCGTGGGCCTTTTCGGCGTCGAGTGGTGCAGTGCTTCTCTTCGCGGTCGTCGAAACAGACGCCGGGCCTTCCTTCTCGGTGCCGAGGCTTCCCTTTCGGAGGTGACCTTCGACGCCTTTGTTTTTTCGGAAGCTTTCGCCGATTGTGAGTCCTTGTCAAAGGATCCGCTCGACTGCTTGTCCTTGGACGCTGTTGCTTTCGTCGAGGGTTTCGGCGGCAACGCTCCCTTCGAGGACTTTGCTACACTTCTAGTAGTGTCGCTAGGTGTTCTGGCTTCACTCTTTCGAGCGTCGCTTTGGTGTTTTGGGGTCGACGACTCCCTTACCTCCTTCGACGTTTTCTTATGGACCTCGACGACAGCGCAGTCCTCTGGTCCCTCAGCGATGTTGTCTTCCTCTCCGCTCGAGAGGCCCAGGTCTCGGAGCGATGGTGCTGGTCCCTGGCCCTGCATGTTGTAGTTCGCCCTTCTCTGTCTGTCTCTCACCCGGAGGGTCTTCGGGTGAACGCCGAGCACGCGTTGCAGTCTTCGCTGATGTGGTCGAGCGGCAAGCAGAGGTTGCAGACTGGGTGCTGGTCTTTTTGGGCGTACTTGTGGTGGCAGTTTTTGCAAAACTTGAACGGAGTCTTGTCCATAACCGCGCTCAGGGAGCCCCCTGCGAGCGCATTCTCTGTAGGCGTCGAGATTTCGGTCGTGGAACTTCTACCTCGTCGTCCTTCTTGTCTCCGGTACTTGTGTCGTCGTCCGGTGTCTCAGGAATCCATCCTCTGTTATGATATTTCGACTTTGAGATTCTTCGTCCAAAATTTCTGGAACTTATCGGCAACGATCCAGACCCCACGGCGGAAAAAAGAATCTGAAGATGGCTACCAAAGGTGGGAGCTTCCGCCGGAAGCGCGACGACGTCACCGAAGACACCAAATGGTGGGGCGTCGCCGCCCACCTGGGCCAACAACAAAAAAACCAAAAAAAAACAAAGAAAAGACTACGAATCCGGACCCAACCACGAGATGGCGGAATAATGCACAGCATAGTGAATCCAGAAAGATTCACGCTGCAAAACCAGTGTATCTCTCACCATAGTGACACTGGCACCTGTATCCCTCAGAGCCTCTATCCTAGTTCCACTGATTCAAGGGTAATGTAAGTATTTCTTTAAGTTGGGTGGCCACACAGCTACAGTGGCAAACTCAACTTCCCCCTCTGAAACTAGAACTGCTTCAGTGTGCAACCTGATTTGCTCTGGGCACACTGATGATCCCATCTGGAGACTGGCTACACCAGTAGTAGCTGTAGGACTAGGGGCCTTCTTGCTAGGGCAAGTCTTGTCTCCAGTTAAGTGTCCCAACTTGTTACACCGGCCTTTGCAGGATCAAAAATCTTCCCCCTATAGGGCTGTGGAGTATATGGAGTGTTTTGGGACCCACCCCCGTGCAGGTTTTTGGGGCCCTTTGGAAGACTCAGACTTTTTATCTTGGGGATTCTCACCACCTTTCGGAGGTTTTGTAACCCCTTTCTTTTGGTCACCCCCAGTGGTTGTCTTAGTCACCCTAGTCTTGACCCAGTGGTCTGCCTTCTTTCCCAATTCTTGGGGAGAAATTAGACCTAGGTCTACCAAATGCTGATGTAACTTTTCATGTGTGCAATTACTTAAAATATGTTCCCTCATAAACAAATTGTAAAGTCCAGTAAAGTCATGCACATTGTGTCCAGTTAACCAACCATCTAGTGTCTTTACTGAGTAGTCTACAAAATCAAGGTGAGTAAAGAAACCAATAGCAAGCTTCTATATAATCACAGGAAAATATTCTAGGTACAATAAAACAGTAACCACACTACATACCATACAAAAAATCAACACTTAAGGAAATATATAGTTTTTTTTATTTATAAATCTTTTTTTAGTTCATTTTGCTGATTTTGTTTATAAAAAATATATATTATTAACAAAAAAAGGACACAAAAATATATAACATTAATAAATACAAAAGTTATGTATAAGGATGAAAATAAAGTAAAATGAATTATCACATTGACACAATAAATACTTATTTCCACATTCTTGACATATTAGGTGGATACCTCAGCCTATCGGACAGAATGTCTGAGGCAACTTGGAGACATCCGGTTTTACAAACCATTGAGTGAAGATCCTACTAAAAGATTGGAACACGAAATCAAGATTCTTGTGGAAGAAGCACGGTCCAATGGTTGGATCACAACTCATGAGGCCCTCTTTTTGGTAAAAATTCATCCTGTTGTTCCTTATTTCTATGCACTTCCTAAGGTGCATAAGAGTCAGAGACCTCCTCCTGGTCGCCCGATTATTTCGGGGTTAGGTTCTTTACTTGAACCTCTTTCCACTTTTGTGGATTATTTTTTGAGGCCTTTGGTAGTGGAGATGCCCACTTATTTGAAGGATACCAAAGAGGTTCTCAAGTTAGTGGATGATTTGGGTTTTGATGCTGCTAGTGACTACCTCGTCTCTCTTGACGTTGAGTCACTATATACGTGCATTCCGCAAGACGAAACCTTGGCTGCCATTGAAACACTTCTATTGAACAAACCTCCTGATTCGATTACACCTGTCTCTTTTATCATTGATTGTGCCAGACTAGCCATGAAAGAAATTTTTTTTAGGTTTGAAGAGCAGTTGTTTCTTCAGGTGTCTGGCACTTCAATGGGGAGCGTTTTCGCTCCTAGTTTGGCCAATCTCTATGTTCATATTTTTGAACAAGAGTATATTTTGAATGACAGTAATCCATACAGAGACCACATACGTGTGTGGAAAAGGTATATTGATGATGTGTTTGTAGTGTGGAGAGGCACATCTACCTCCATTGCCGAGTTTAAGATCTGGCTGAACAATCTAAATCAATACTTGAACTTCACATGTGAATTTAGTAAAACTCAGTTGCCTTTTTTGGACGTTATGATTTCCCCATTTGAAGGAGGCTTGAGCACGGAACTATATAAAAAACCAATGACGAAGAATTCCCTTCTGTCATATAATAGTTTCCATCCCCGGGCCCTACGTGATAATTTGCCCTATGGGCAATTTTTACGTATAAGGAGGAATTGCTCTTCGTCCCTTAAGTACCATGAACACGCTCAGATTTTATCTGATCAGTTACAGGTTAGACATTATCCTAAAAACTCGTGAGAAGATCCTTAAAACGTGCAAAAAACAACAATAGGGATTCTCTTCTTGATCAGGGTATTCCCAAAGTTACTACCAACCGTCTGACTTGCGTCCATACTTTTTGCAGTCTCTCCAATCAGATCAAGAAAAGTATATTGTCCAATTGGAAGATCTTGAACATTGGCGGCACCTCATTACCACGTCCACTATTTGCTTTTAAGCGAAGTACCAATATCAAAGATCGGTTGGTACATACACGTCCCCGTACCTGTAATAAGAATCCACAGGGTACTTTGTGGGGTTTACCTCCGGTACAGGGTCATTTTCCTTGTGGTTCCTGTGCGGCTTGTCCGCACACAACTCATACTACAGAAATTGATATTGGTTCATCTAAGCCATGGATTTTGACTTGCCACACCAATTGCAATAGTGATAACTTGGTGTATCTTATCCATTGCCCGTGCCCGCTTCGATATGTGGGGATGACTACACGTAGAGTAAAAACCTGCATCCTTGAGCATAAGAGCACTATTAGATGCAGGAAGTCTTCGACTAAATTGACCAATCATTTTCTTTCTGCACAGCACAGCCCACAGGATCTCAAGTGGTCGGTGTTGGAAAGACCCTTTATCCCACCACACATTACTGACATTTCAACTTTCTTGTTCAAACGGGAACAATGGTGGGTGCACAAATTAAAAACTGACACTGTGGGGTTGAATGATGAGATTCCATGGGTTTTACTGTAGCACAGCTTTCCAAAGAGCCCGGATGGATTTGACTCACTCTTCTGTAGATTGGTGCATCTGTATGTTGGCATTAAATATTATTGAGGAGATCCATCAGTACCCTCTATCAAGGTGTCATCTATTTGGATCTCCACCTTTAGGTTAATGATGGACAGTTATTTATGTATTTGATGGTATAAGACACAATGTGTCTATGAGGGTCCTACAATATACATTTATCCTCATGCTTACATGCAGGGTTGAGGCCACTGCACATCACAGTATATAATTTCTGAGTCTTTATCCGGAATCATCTTAGTGTTGAGTGATTATTTTTCAATACTTATATGTGTTGAGCAAGTGCAGGGCACGTAGAGGTGTTGCCTGTATGCCTCCTTAATGTCATGGGACTGGGCTCTTGCCTTGCCTGGTTTATTCATTTTCGTTTGTTGACATGGCGATTAGACGTGTCTTATTCTACACTCACTGTTTCCAGGTTTGAGCGCCACACTATGGGCTCTTCATATTTTGAAACAGGCTAAACTTTATGTGGTGATTGATGCTGTGTTCATTGCATCTTTCTGTGGAGAGTTCATATGTATTTGCTTCAAGACGCGCATGCGCGAGTGAGTAGTGTTTCCCGATGTGACATGGGCGATGTTGATATAATATAGGGCAAATTTGTTCCTTTCAATGAAGATGCCTACCTTGGAGGAACCGCTGTGCCTATTGTGGGTTTTATACTCTTTTTACTCTCTTTTTTCATTATATGGCGTTTTGACCGGCTATATATGATTTTTACCAGATCGGTAACTTTTATATTGTGCGCATGTGCAGGAGTGCAGTGACTTTCACTCGACGCATGCTCACACACATGAAGATTTGTTCCGGTTTGTGCATTCACCTGGGTTCAATTAACCATCATTGATGACTATAAAAGCACACCAGGTTAGACCTGACTTCACCTCCGGTTGCAGGCTCTGCAAACCTCGGTGTACCGACGGAGAGGTGAGTCTTTCTGCCTGGATGTTCTTCCCCCTTTTTTCTTTTATAAATGTTTAAATGTTTATTTCAGAGAGGGTTCTGCTGGGTTATTCTGCCCCCCCCTTTTTTTTCTTTTTTTTTTTACATCAGGCTCTCTGGCCATGTTGCCTTTTTGTGGAGTTTGTGGCTATTATAGTATCCTTTAGCTACTTGCTTAATAACTGACTCTCTGACTGAGTCCCAAATGGCGAAATTTATGTTGGAGGTATTTGGGCTCTAGACTTGATGGTCTTATTTGAATCTGTGTGGAGAGTGCGGCTATCAGAATATGCTCTAGCTACCTCATCTACCAATTGGTGTTTTAATGGAGTCCTAATGATGATATTTGTGCTGTAGTCATTTGGGCTCCCGACATGTTCGTTTTTATAAATTTACATAGCATGTTTTAAATGGTTGGTACTCCTTGTTCTGTTCACATACATTCACTCCATCCACATGCCTATCGTAGATATCGGTACTATTAATAAACCTAGTTTCTGATAGGATATGATTTGTTAAAGATACAAATACACCGTTTGTTTCAGAGCGGTGCTCCTTTCCTGAGCTGTCGCCAGGTAGAGGTGTGGTTACTTACCCAGCAGTGACGGGTAAGGTTTCTTCTTGTTCTTTGTTACTATTTACAGAACCTTTTGTAGTTTGTGCATGATGCTGATGATCATAGGTATGGATCAGATTTGTTTCTTCTCTCTTTTTGTAGGTAATCCTCCCTTCAAGAATGGACAGATTGAGGAGCTTTTCTGTTTTCATATCCTTTGTGTTATAGCACATTATTGAGATAGCAGCAGCTTAATAGGTCCTGATGAAAGCCTTGCCTACTGTTAGGTGGATGGCTGAAACATGTTGACCACTATTTTCTACTTTACCTTTGCGGTCTAAATTCATACCGCGGGTACACGCTTTTTAATCCTGGCAATGGACGTATCTGAATAAAGCAACTGGTTTGCGTTCTTTAGTCAGTTTTAATTTCACTGTTTGCACATTCACGCATTTTTTGTTGCGCTGCGCCTTCATTCACACAGTTGTCTCTTCATTTGTGGATTTATAATATCCTACTAAAACATCCCTGAGCTCCTCCCTCTCAGAGAGAGAGTTGTAGCCCTCAGAGGAACTAGGTTTTTCCTCTGGGAGGAGAATCCCAAATGATGAAACATGTCACCTTTGGTGAGTGAGGGATTTCGTCCTTAAAAGGGAAGTGCCCCCAGATAGTTCTGTGGCACTAGTTATTAGGTTCTGTATTTTATATTTTCATGCTTTCAAATCATATAGTGATTTATCACACTTTGCTTGATCTTTGTTTTGTATAGACCCAGGGGTTTTATATTGTGTTATGAAACAATAAAACAGTAACCACACTACATACCATACAAAAAATCAACACTTATTAAGGAAATATATAGTTTTTTTTATTTATAAATCTTTTTTTAGTTCATTTTGCTGATTTTGTTTATAAAAAATATATATTATTAACAAAAAAAGGACACAAAAATATATAACATTAATAAATACAAAAGTTATGTATAAGGATGAAAATAAAGTAAAATTAATTATCACATTGACACAATAAATACTTATTTCCACATTCTTGACATATTAGGTGGGGCAAACAATAGATGAAGACTTGATAGAGGCAAGCGGTAGATGTTCACATCTACCGCTTGCCTCTATCCTAATATGTCAAGAATGTGGAAATAAGTATTTATTGTGTCAATGTGATAATTATATAGAAGCTTGCTATTGGTTTCTTTACTCACCTAGTCTTTTTCCCTGAGCATAGAAAGCATATTGGTTTGGTAGGGGTCCCCTTCTTACTAAAAAGTCTACAAAATCAACCCAGGACTGGTTTTGTGAGCCCCCCTGAATCTAATTCTGTACTCCTCAGTTGTGAGTCCAAATCTCTCAATCAGAGTTCTCTTCATGAGGTCATAAGACCCAGCATCTGGCCCAGAAAGGGTCAGGAGTCTGTCTCTGCAGTTACCAGAGAACAGTTCCCACGGGAGTGCCCCCCAGAGAGGTTTCTTCACCTTTCTCATGTCACAAGCCCTCTCAAAGGCTGTGAACCATTTAGTGATGTCATCACCCTCCTCAAATTTAGGGACAATCCCTTTGGGGATTTTAGGATCATAAGATTGCTCTTTCTCCTTATTAAGATTGCTGCCACCATTGATGGGTGCTAAACCCATCTCCTTTCTTTCTTTCTCTAGAGCCAGGAGTCTGGACTCTAGATCAAGTCTTTTGGCCAGCTTTGCTAAGGCTGTCCTCCTCATTGAGGCTGTCCTCAATGTCCCCACCAGAACCTGAGCCACCTGTGTGGCCTCTAGGTCCCCAGAGGTTAACTCTTGGAAGTAAGGGTACAGAGTCCCTTTCTTCCCTAGGAAGTGGTGGAGGTGGGTACCTATCTCCATCCTCCTCACTCCTTTCTCCCTCTGACTGGTCATCACCATGTTCAGAAGGGTGGGCCTTTGCATACTCAGCCAACAGCTCCTGGAGCTTTTGTTTGGTTGGATGTGGGCCCATTGCTATGTTTTTAAGTTTACATAAGGACCTTACTTCCTTGAAAGACAAGTGAAGGTAAGGAGTGAGGTCAAGCTCCTCAACCGTGTCCTGTATGTCATTATGGTTATTTTCACTAATAGCTGGGTTCTCTTCTTGAGACATTCTAACAAAAAAGTTCTAACCACTCTACCCTGGACTATAGTGGCTTTTTATTTTCTAAAATTCTAAAGGGACTTAAGCAGGGCCCTAACAAGACTTTTAGTAGTTTGGTAAAAATGCCAATGTGAAAAAAATCAGAATTCTAAAGGCAATTTAAGAGTTCTGTCATGTGATCAGGTGGTAACCAAGTAGTCCAACAAATGCAAGTTGTATATCCCACCGCTGATCCACCAATGTAAGAAACTGGCTCTATATATACTACACCAAAATGAGGTATAGTGTGTATGGGGTCCAGGTGACTCCAAAGGTAGGCAGAGGTTAAAGTTAGATAGAACCTTACTCTCTACTTGTGATAGCTTGGTCGAGCAGTAAGGCAGTATCAGAGGACAGTGTTAAGCATTTGATGTACACACTCAGTCAGCAAATGAATTCACACACTCAAGAACTGAACTCTAGGCCAATTGTTTTTGTATAAAAATATATTGTTGTTTTATTTTAGAACCAAGCAAGCCTGGCACAGGTAAGCATAAAATACTTTGCAATAATAAGTTGCTGAATATAGAACAGTTCGAAAATGCAATAGAATTTGTACTTTGTTTGATTTACTGGGAATGCAGTAGGTTGCAACACTTAGCAAATACAGTACATTGGAATGAATAGGCTTTTCCAGTAAATTGCAGGTAAGTTACTTTTCACGTTACTTTTCTAACTCAGTGCTGGATACCTAGATTCAGCACTGGGACATTTCCTGCAAACAGGTAAGTAAACACGTTTTGGTTATTTGTGCGATTTTTAAAGAACATTTTTAGGTTTCAAAACTCCACACTTAGAAACCTTTTGGAGAAAAAGTGTCAATGTTATCCTATGGAGGAAAAACAGGTTATCGGTTTGCAGGTAAGTAATCGACTGTGGGAGTTAAGGTTCTGGGGTAAGACTCAGGGGTCCCCCAGGGTCAGTGATGCACTGTTGTTGCACCCTCAGCGGCACTAGGGCGGCCGGGTGCAGAGTGTTGAGGCCCAATGTTATCCTATGGAGGATAGGGGGTCTCCAGTTGGTGGCTGCTGGCAAGCAGGCCACTTGGTTGTGGGTGCAAAGCTCCTAGGGTTTAGGTCAGGGCAAATAGGGAACCAAATTAGCACCAAAGGTGCACCCACAGCGGCACTAGGGCGGCCGGGTGCAGGGTGCTGTTTTGAGGTCGGGTGCCCTGTTGTTTTCAATGGAGCGCCTCCGGTTAGAAGCACTGCAGGCTCGGGGACGAGGATCTTCTGGGTGCGACCACCACTTCGAGGGGTAAGTTGGGATGTCTTGGGTTGGTTAGGTACCGTTGGTTTGGGCACACAAGGCCGTGGGGCGTCGGGTGCCAGGGTGCCTTGGGACGTCGGAAAGTCTTAACCGCTCTGGTCGCGGTAGAGGGGATCCTCTGGATTGAGGCTGCAGGCGTCGTCTGGAGGCAGGTCAGGAGTCGCCGGATCTCGGGTCAGGATCGCCGGGGTGACCTCCTCGTGGTGTTTTTCCACTCTAGCTCGGGCCGGGTTCGGCGGGTGCAGAGTGGGCTAGATACGTGGTATCCGGCCGGAGCCAGAAGCTGCAGTTTGAACAAGTCCGGTGTTCACAGGAGAAGCAGGTTTGGAAGTGAAGGCAGGCAGGTCCTCCGGGGTTTTTGAGGTTGCTGGCTGCAGGACACACCGGGATTTCGCAGGAGCAAGGGGAGACAGGCCTGTAGGGCTGGGGCCAAATCAGTGGGCGTTGTCCTCTTAGCTCTACACGGCTCTTCGTCCTTTTCTTCTCATTTCTTGTCTGGATCTGAGGAAGCAACGTTCAGGGTGCCCCCTAAATACTAGATTTAGGGGCGTTACAGGTAGGTAAAGGGCAGGGACCAATGGGTCCCTTCCCTGGGGTGGGTACACCCCCTATCGTGCCATCCTCCAGTGGGAGGGGGGCAGGAGCCTGTCCCTGGTTGGCTAGGTCCCCCCATCCTCAAGATGGCGGGGACTTAGAGTTGTGCTTCACCTCGCCTCCCCCACCTGAGGGGTGGAGTTGGCAGAGGTGGGCACACCTCTTTCCCTCACTTGTTTTTCCCGCCGGTTCTCCCGCCCAAAGTGGGGGGTAGAACCAGTAGGGACCAGTTGCTGAAAGCAGCAATGGGTCTGGGGAGGCTCACAAAGGCGACATGCCTTTGAAGCTTCCCCTTCGTGAACCCTGCCCATCCTGGGGGAGGAGTCTTGGCACCTCGTCCCAGGATGTGCATTGTTTCAGGCCCCCGAGAGCAGCAGGCTCTCGACCCAGGGGTCCAGAAACATGTCTGTTGGTGGCAGCCACTCAGTAAGGTCACTAGAAGTTGGTCGAGTTTCAGGGGGCATCTCTAAGATGCCCTCTGTTGTGCGTTTTACATTAAATCCCACACTGGCATCAGTGTGGGTTTAATGTGCTGAGAAGTTTGATACCAAACTTCACAGTCTTCAGTGTAGCCATTATGGTGTTGTGGAGTTCGTAATGACAAACTCCCAGCACCATATACTCTTAATGGCAGCACTGCACTTACAATGCCCAGGAATGGACTGGGGTACAGGGCTCATGCAACTGTACCCTCACCACTGGCATAGGGCACCCAGCTAGAGGGGTGACTGATGTATGCCAGGGCAGTGGTTTGTGGGCATGGCACACAGGGATGTGTGCCATGTCGACTCTTCACTTTGTTCTGCACCAAGACACGCAGCCTGCAAAGGCAGTGTGTGTGTGAAAAGGTGCAGGGCCTCTAAGGGTGGCACAATAAGTGCTGCAGCCCTTAGGGGCCTTCTCTGGTCACAGTGCCCTGGGTACCTGTGGTACCATTTAGCAGGGGCTGACATGTGGCCAGAGATGCCAATTGGGTTTAGGCTTCAATGCAGGTTTAGGGAAGGAACATAGGCCCTGGGTACCTGATTAGCAGGAGCCCAGAGCACACTCAGTCAAAGAACATCAGCAATTCAGCAAAAAGTGGGGGCATACCATGCAGAAGGAGGGCACTTTCTCACACTGTATACCCATTATATTCATGACAGTCTCCGATAAAATTCTTTTCTTTTACTTAGATGATGCTTGGTGTTTTCATGCCATAAATGGTATTGGGAAAAAGTAAATGGTTCCATATACTGGAAACTACTGACGCCATTCTGATAGTTTCAGACCTGCCAGATCACAGAGTGCCACTGTGTGTCACACAATATCAGCTCCCTTCACACGACCACCCAGAAAGGAGCCAATATTTGTGGACTGGAAACCACTGCACTGAGTGGTTTTCCAGCTCGGCTTTTAGCGCGCTTTCGGAAAGTGGATTATGATGTTCTGTAGTTGTGAGACATCACTGTGTAGCAATGTCACAATCTTTAGCAGGTCCAGTAAGGTTTCTTTAGGAAAGCCCTCAGCTCAGTCCAGGGTAGCTATGGAGTAAGAAACGCCAATTTATAAAAATAGAATATATTTTTAAGTTTTAAACAGACACCAAACCAACAGAAAAACTCAAGAGGAAATGAAGAACAAGTTACTTACCTTCGGCAATGCCTTATCTGATAGAGACTATCTAGCTGCAGATTCCTCACCTTAGAATTATCCCCAGGAATCAGACTGCATTTGGAAATTTTTCGTGAGCATTACCCCTGCACACGCACTCGGTGGCCTCGTTTGGCGCTGCATGCCATCTGCGGCACCGGAAGTGACGTGCCTGGTGCCTATATAGGCGCCATCCCAGCGTGCTTATGTCAGCTACTTTTTGCGACGTTCCACCCCTGGAGCACAGAGACAGAAAGAACACTGACGTCTGGTTTGGAAAACTAGGACTCTAAAAGGGGAAAGCCTTGTCGCTAGAAATCCATTCGCAGAGCGGGGAGGGTTGGTGGGATGGTAAAGAATCTGCAGCTAGTCTCTTCCAGATAAAGCTGCTACCGAAGGTAAGTAACTTGTTCATCTGATAGAGTCCTCTAGCCACAGATTCCTTACCTTAGAATAGATGCCCAAGCAATATTTCCCCGGGGCTGGGTCTGCAAAACAATTTCACACAAAAGTTCTGCAGGATCGAACAGGCAAAATGCCCATCCCTACGGACCGGAGTGTTCAGGAAGTAGTGCTTGGTAAACATGTGCAGAGACGCCCACGTTGCTACCTGATGCTACCTGATGTCCAGGATCGGAACTCCGCGTGCTAACGCAGTGGTCGCAGTCTATGCTCAGGGGGAATGAGCACACAAGTACTCTGTGAGTTACTTCTTGGCCTATGCATAGCAGACTTTAATGCAGAGCATGATCCACTGGGAGATGGTCCGCTTCTGCACGACCCTTCCCTATTTCACTCCGACTTACCCCACAAAGAGTTGGTCGTTCACCCGGAACTCATTTGTGTAGTCAAGGGTACAACAACGATGCTCTATTTTAGTACAGACTGAGAGGACGCTCCTCTTCCTTGGAGAGATGCGGCAGAGAGTAAATAGTAGGCAGGGTGATGGACTGGCCTACATGAAAGGGAGTGACAACTTTTGGCAGAAAGGAAGCTCTAGGGAGAAGAACCAGCTTGTCTGGGTAGATGTTAAGGTACGGAGGCTTGGGTGACAGTCTGAAGCTCACTGACCCACCGGGCAGAAGTTATTGCCATCAGAAAGGACGTCTCGATGGCAAGGAGCCTGAGAGGACAATTGTGCAGTGGCTCAAAGGGAGCGCACATCAGAGAAGTTAGGCCCAGCTTAAGATCCCACTGAGGCATAATGAAGGGCAAAGGTGAAACGTAATGCAAAACTTTCACAAACCTATTTACAACAGAGGATTTGAAGAGGGATAGCTGATCAGGCTACAGCAGAAAGGCTGAGATGGCAGAAAAATAGCCCTTTAGGGTGCCCATGGCAGATCCTGCAGGGAAAGAGAAAGGAGAAAGAGAAGGACCGAAGAGAGGGGAGCAGAAAGAGGGTCAACCTGTTTCAGTGGTATGGTCTGTAAACACCTGCACTAGCCTTCTCTTGCTGGAGGGTAGAAAGGCTTTCAATGGCAGGCATATCGCCCGGAGCTCCAGTAGGTTGATATGGAGTCTGAATTACGCCAGAACCCAGTGTCGTCTGACCTCCTCCTCTCCCAGATGGGCGCCCCATCCCAGGAGTGACGCATCTATCACAACTACCAGGTCTGGCTGGGGAAGGGAGAGGGGTCTGTTGCTGACCCAATCGCGGTTTGTTAGCCATCATTGCAGATCCTTTGTAGTACCCTCCGAGATCTGGACCATGTCGGAGAGCTTACCCTGATGCTGCGCCCACTGTAACTTCAGGTCCCACTGCAGAGCCCGCATATGCCAGCGGGCATGTGTCACAAGCAGGATGAAGGAGGCCATGAGGCACAGCGCCTCAGTCAGTCTCACCGAAATCCAGGTCAGAAGCTGAAACATCGGTTTCACAGCCTGAATATCCTGAACTAGCAGCTCAGGAGGATAGGCCCAAAACTGCACCGTGTCCAGACCAGCTCAGATGAAAGAGAGCATTCGAGAGGGAGTCCGGTGTGACTTCAGCAAGTTGATAGTGATAGCAAGTGCAATAGGTCAGCCATAGTCTGGAGGGAGGAGACAACACCCTGAGGCGAGCCCTCCTTCAATAGCCAGTTGACGAGATAAGAGAAGACTGGCACCTCTGATCTCCAAAGATGAGCTGCATCCACCGCCATTACCTTGGTGATCACACGAGGGGCGCTGGTAAGGACAAAAGAAAGCACAGCGAACTGAAAGTGCTTGTGGCCCACCGTGAGCCGCAGGTAACGCCTGTGGGCAGGCAGGACGGGAATGTGGAAGTATGCATCCTGCAAGTCCAACGCTACCATCCAGTCTCCCGGGTCCGGGGCAGACAGGACTTGAGCGAGCTTGAGCATTTTAAACTTGTTCTTGAGGAAGAAACAGAGAGAGCAGGTATAGGATAGAGCAAAGGCCTCCGTTCTTGGGCACCAGATTGCGGGGGTAACAACCATGACCTACTTCTGGCGTTGGCACCCTCTCTATGGCTCCTTTGGCCAAGAGAGCAGTCACTTACTGGCGGAGCAAGGAGAGATGGTCCTCCATCAGCCTGTCGCAAGTGAGTGGCATGGGTGGAGGGGTAGTCGCAAGGGGAGGGAGTAGCCCCTTGGGACAATCTAAAGAACCTAGCGGTCTGTTATTTACCTCCAGTGGTGCAGGTGATGGTGTATCCTGCCTACCACTGGGTGCCCACAATGTTTGAAGGACAAACTAAAGGGGCTTGGAGGCTTCGGCAGCAGGGGAAGAGGTGGACAGGCCCAACCTTTGGCTGCCCGACCCAGGGTCTGTGGGTACTGTGTCCTCAGCCAAGCAGAGGCGGGGAAGCTTGCGAGCCGCGGTGAATGGGCGGGTAAAGATGTGGCTGGAAGCCCCTTCCGTGGCCGCGAAAGGCAGCCTGGGGTTGGCGAGGGGCCATGGAAAGGCCCCAAGGACCTGGCCGTAGCCCTGCTATCCTTAAAGCACTCCAGCACTGAGTCCGCCTTGTCTCCGAAGAGACTGGAGCCATCAAAGTGCATGTCCATAAACAACGCTTGGACATTCCCAGAAAAGCCAGTTCTCAGCCAGACATGGCACCATAAGGCCACCGACTAAGAAACCGATCTGCCTTGTCGGTCCTGTCCAGCCCACATCAAATTGTGAACTTCGCAGCATCTCTCCTGCCAGAAATAGCTTGGGAGAGTATGACCCAGGCCTTCTCTGGGACCATGGGTAGCACCTCCACAATCGAATCCCACAGGGCGTGGGAGTAATGGCCCAACGGACCACAGTGCCAGGCTGGTGGAAGAAAACATTTTCTTTCCTAAGGGTCCAGCTTCTTGGATTCCCTATGCGGTTGAGTGGTAGGGAATGCGCCTGAATTTACACTGGAGGTGGAGGCTTGGACCACCAAGCTGTCCGGGGTAGGGTTTTGGGTGAGGAAGTTGGGGTCTACTGGGGCGGGCGGTGGCTGCAGGCAATCCTCCTGTTCACAGGAGCCCCTGTGCAGGGTTTGGACCGATTCCCCAGAAGCAGTTCTGAGGGAGCCACTCCCGGCTGAATCACCTCTGTCAAGACATTAGTCTTGACTGCCACGGAGGGTAGGCTAAGATGCAGGACCTCGGCAGTCCTTCTCACCACCATCGCAAAAGAAGCCCCCTCCTCTGTAGTCACAGAAGGAGGAGGGAGCATACCAGTATCGTATCAGCCTTATAAAATCTTTGAATTTTTTTTCCGATCTACTTCCACTCGCAGCAAGGTAATCAGTAGCAGTCGCCCTGATCCTGGCACGACTCGACTACTGCAACAGCCTCCTGGCAGGAGCCAACAAACAAACATTGAAAAAACTCCAAGTAGTCCAACATGCAGCGGCGCGGCTGGTCTTGAAACTACCACGAAGGTCCTCCGCATCGGCAGCCCTAAAAACTCTTCATTGGCTCCCGCTACATAAGAGAATACTCAAGATTCTACTCATCACCTTCAGAGCCTCACTCAAACTAGGACCAAAATATCTCGTTTCAAGATTCACCCCTTCAAGTACAACCAGATCTCTCAGGTCATCGTCAGCCAACCTACTCAAACCTCCTAGTTTTAGATGCAAAACCAGGGGAGGAAAAACAGTGGCTGTATTAGGTACCAGAGCTTGGAACCTATTGCCAATACATCTGAGAATGCATAAATCTGAAGCACAATATAGGAAGGCACTAAAAACTTGGACTTTCGGAGCTTCAGATGAACTCTGCCTCTCACTCATCCAAGAACCTCAAAGAAGCCGCTCACCCCCATAACAGCGCCAGGATGCTCCTTTCCGAGTGGCAGTTAGCGCTTTATAAATACCACTTTTCATTTAATTTCATTTCATCTGGAGAGGCGTCCAGTACGCTGGTGTACACCAATTCCTCACACCAGTCAATGTTGGGGTCTAGGGGCTGGTATTCTTCAGGGTCCAGCGACCTTTCCCAATCCTCCCACAGTCCCGGCCCATAAGAATAGGGCTCGGGCTCTGACCTGGAAAGCATGGCTCTGGTCGACGCCCCTCCAGTTCTGTGTCAGGCTTAGGGATCAGAATGGGGGCGGCGCCGAGAGTGGTGGCATCAGGAACGGCGCTGGGAAAGATCGAGGTAGTACGACCAGATTCATCTGAGGATCCGAGGGGCCTGACTAGAGCAGTAGGAGGGAGGGGGGCAGAACCACCGGCAGAGAACCAGGGAGGGCATCTCCCCAACACGCAGGGCCCAAAGGCGTGCTAGTGGGAACGAGCCACCCTAATATGAGGCGCATAGCCTCGTAGAGCTCCCGAAGTTGGGCAGGGGGTCGCTCTGGCTCCCAGAAACTCAGGGAGGCACTCAGCTGGCCCTGGCGCAACCTTGGTGCAGGGCCTATAATGACGGTGCTACCTCGTCTTGTCTGGTGACTTCGACGGAGCGAAGTCACAGACCTCTTCAACTTCTTACTCTTCTTGCCCTTGTGTGACTTACCAGGAGATGACTTGGAGTGCGATAGATCCCAGGACCTTCCTCTCGACCGGGATGGATACAGATGCCACTTTGCACAATGGGCGGCAAGGAGCTTGAGGGAGCGCTCCCTCAAGGCCTTGGGGTGCATAGAGCAGCAATCAACGCAGGTCTTCGTGTCCTGATAGTGCTCGAGGCACCAGAGGCAAACAAGGTGTGGGGCAATCACAGACATCTGCCAGTGACAGGCGCTGCAGGGCTGGAAGCCGACCTTCCTAGTTGCCATCCTCAAAAAAACTGAAAAAGTCAAAAAAGGTCAGTCAAAAATTGACTGGAGGTAGCTCTCTCCACATCTGTGCTGACTGGAGTGGAAAGAAAAGAACTGACAGCGCACTGGGGTGACGCCTATATAGCAACACTCATGCCACTTCTGGCGCAGACAACGCCACACTGAGCCAAATGATGCCACCTACTGGCATGCAGGGGTACTGCACACAAAAAATCTCCGGATCCAGCCTAACACCTGGGGATAATTCATTAAGGTAAGGAATCTGTGGCTAGAAGTTTCTATCAGATGATATGATTTTTAAAGGCAAGTAAAATTACTTTAATTTAATCTATGAATGCAATAAATCATTGCAAGTAGTTTGTAGCCAATGGGCTAAAACTCCTGTTAGAACTCCCTTGGACTACCACAACTCAAGTCCAAGGGGACAGTTACCTGTCACTTTCAGCAGTCTTAGGGTCCTCAGTGCACTTTTACTTCTTTACCACTGTCCAGACAAGTCATTGTCCTGATTTTGAGGATAGATGATGCTGGAGATATGTGGCGAGTGTTCCTGGGGCCACCCTGGTACCACAAGTATCCGGGGTAGTCTCTGGCCTCAGGTCTCCATCTTCCACAATATGGGTGGGTTGTTATTCCAGTACAGGTCCAGTCGCCGCTGGTCAACTGGTGTCCCGGTTACAGAGGTCCTTAGCGGTTGCTTGTAGGTAAGTTTTTCTTTCTTGTAAGGTAACCAGAGTCCACTTCGACGTCACCACGGGACAAGCAGACTTAGGGACACCTCGAATAGGTCAGGACTCCGTCTCCGGGCAGGCACTTCAGCGTCCAGCGGTGGGTAGGTGTTCCTGGGTGGTTAGGCTCTCAAAGTTTCAGGCTTCCTCCAGCTTTCTCGTCCCTGGTGCTGAACAGAGCGCTAGTCAGCCAGACCTTGGAGTCACTTCTTCCATCTTGGAACAATTGGAGCTCTTTTCTACAGCTGGGCACAGTCCTCTTTGTGGGTACGGTGGGTGCAGCAGGTGCACTCTATTCTTTTCTGCAGAAGGGCAGATATTCAGTCCTCTTTCCAGTTCAGTAGTGATCGGAGGACTGTGGGTCTGGGGTGCCACTTTTAAACCCTCTTCTCATTTGTGGGAGGAGAGGACTCGTTAAGCAATGGGGCAATAGTTCCTAAGAAGGCAACCCTTCTGATTTTACATCACTTCCTGGCCACCAAACAATCCAGGATACCCGTTTCTACCCTAAACCAAGATGGCGCAAGCCTTATTGCATTTGGAGGAGCCCTGGGCACAGCCCTGGGGTGTACCCTGCATAGCGAGCCATGACTCCTGGAAAACCTTTTCAACAACACTTTTCCCCCCTCTGGAGGAGATGCAAGCCTGTTTGTCTACACAAAGGAGCGGGCAGGCGAAGGTGTGACCGCCATTTGCTTCAATGAGGAGGTAGCCTCTTTGAAGCTGGAAAATCTGTGGCCACCACCCAGTAATCATCCTGCTGGAGGAGGTCACACCTTCCACTAGCAATTCTCCTTGTTCCCTCTTCTTTGGAGCGCTTCACACTTCCTAGCGGGGACAGCATGTTGTCTCAGGTGACAAATGCTGCAGATACAGGAAAGGGTACTGGAGAGCTACAAAGTGGAGACTTTCTGACGTCACCTTACCAATAAAAGTTACCTGGTGGCTCAGTGGACTAATGCATCCACTGCAGGGGCCTGTGTTCGACCTCATGGTCACATGTTCGAATCCCGGCGGGTCCACTCAGCCTTTCATCCATTTGAGGTCGATAAAATGAGTACCATTGAGTTGGGTAACAATAAACATCTGTTATTCAGCGCCAAGATGCCCCGTTGCTGGGGTGAACGTGCGCTTTACAAATACACGTTATGTTAAGTCGGGTTTAATGTAACAATTGATTTGACCCCTTTGAGTACTATCTTTGTTCGTCCCAAAAAGAAGTTAGCACTTACCGCGCTACAGTGAAAACAGCAATTTCATGTTCTCACTGTCAGGGAATGTTAAAAATAAAAGGAACATGTCCTTTTTTAATATTAAAAATCTGGTCTGGGAAGCTACCAAGGACCTCCATAGGGGTGGCTTACTAACGTTAAAAAGGAATGATTTGACCTGGAAAAAGGGTTCATTTTGTCATGCGGAGTTGGCAGTTTTAAAGCTATGACTAGGCTGCTTTGGCAGGCCTACAGTGAAGTTTTCACCTTGTCACTACGGCAGTGGCACAATTAAGTGCTGTGTCCCACTAGTGACATTTAACTTACTAGCCTTCGGTACCTCCGGGTACCATAAACCGGGGACTTATAGGTAAGGTTAATGAGTCAATCGGGTATTAGTCAATTGTACATATACTTTGGGGGTCAGAGCACATACACTGGGTCCTGGACAGCATGGTCCAGTGCACTACAGAGAGAAAAATCCAGCAGCATCAGTCCAAAAACTTGGGGGGTGATCATACAAAAAAAAGATCATTTCCTACAGCTCTGACCAGCCGATGTCCAATAAGGGGTGTGAAAATAAAAACAGATCAGCAGCAGCCTAAGGTTTTTTTTTGAGGGGGAGATGAGATTGGTGGGAGGAAAGAGCAGAAGTGCCACTTGAGCAGTACTCGGCACAAGACCCCGCCGTCTCCTCACAAGATGAAATATTTATTTTAGTTATGTCTGTACTGCGTATTTCTTCTCCTATTATAAGGTGACAAATTATAAAACTCAGAGTTTCTCAATTTCCATAATTTAATCTGTCTTTGTTATGTGGCATGTCTTCAAGCAATGTCAGTTTGTAGAAGGCCCCAGATCTTACCGAAGGAATCAAAGGTAGATAATAAAAATGAGAATGAAAGTAGCAAGCTTGAACCCTAAATCCCTTATACAGTGTACTTAAAATGCTGGGCTACGGCATCCCTTCACAAATGTATTTATTTCTAATTGCCTATGCAGCTGCTGTCCATATGAAAGGGATTGATCTATGTTTTTTCTAAAACAAAAACGTTTTAAGAGAAAGTAATTCATATTTGTATCTCTTATTTTTTGAGAGAGGTGACAGTGTATCAACCATCACATCATGGGTATCCACTTGGTGAACTGCCATTGCAAAAATATCCACTGCGGAGCCTACCACCACAGGTGTAACACTCCCAGCAGAGAGACCCGGACCACACCACTGCCTTGTCAGTTGATATAAATGATGGTGGTTGTGTTGTATGACAATCTGAATGGTGGTAACTGAAATGGAAAGGAGAAAGACCATCAGGGCAAGGTTGACTGCCCTCAATTCTAGCACACTGAAATGCAGCCGTTGTTCTGAGATGTACCTAAGACCTCACACAGTCCTCTCCTGCAGATGAGCACTCCAACCAAACAAGAAGGCAATGGTGGGGTGCAACTGAGGAGGCCTAAAGGGAAAACACAACACCTGGACAGGCATATTAACCAAGGAAGTATGGTAGGACTAAGAGGAATATCTGCACCTGAGCCGAGACACTCTGCTCACTTGCTGGAGCCAATGTCATCTCAGGCACCACTGAGGGGCTCTCATACACCTACAATAATTGGCGAACAGCACCAACAAGGTCATCAAGTCAAGTAGGCGGAGGGTTGCAGAACTGGAACTGGAACCTGATTTAGTAATATCAGAATCATATCTAGAATGAATGCAATCCCCGGAGAAGGAAAACTTTTCATGCAAGTTGTGTTCAGCAATGCCTCTCTAAAGGTCAACCACTGTGTGGGGAAGAAGATGGAATTCTAAGCCCTGAAAGAAAAGATAAGATTGTGTAGAGGGTTCATGGTGAGCTGAAGATCCTCCGAGCCCAGCACAGGCGATCTCCGCCCTCACCAGCAAGTTGTCCAAACATTAAAATACATGAGACTCCTTACATTCTGCAGGAAGTCGCTATTAATTCCAACACTTTGGTAAAACATCACTTAGTGAATGTTAGATCAAACTGCAGGACAGCTGATTGGTAGAGCTGAGACCCTACTGTGAATCAGAGGTAGCATCTGTGAGCAGAACTGGTAGACTGAAACAAGCCCCCTGGAAATGAAGGGACACCCCTCAATCCCCTACCCTGAGGGCCAGCAACACTTAACTGAGTGAAAGCATAATGAGCCTGCCCTGATTAACGAAGAGGGTTAGGAGCCTTAGCTCCAGAATGGGCCTGAGGCCACCAGCAACATTAAGGACCAAGAAGAAAAGTTAGTAAATCCAGTGCCTCCTCAAAGAGCACCACTTTGACGCCCCTTTTTTTCCAACAGGGCAGGACATTCGCCTTCAAGATAGAGGTATCAGCCGGGGAACACTCCCTTATCAAAAGAGGGCAGTGTGGAGAAAAGGAGCGAAAGGGTAGGGAGTAGCACTAGTGGATCAGCCGAGTCAATTAGTGAACCGTCATAATCATCTCTTACTCTGTGACATAACAGGAGACCCTGTCCCTTATCAAAAGGTGCTTGTGGAACAATGAGGAGTCAGACTGGCTTGCAAATGGCAATTCCAGCATAAGATGGGGGAGACAGGAGCTGCTGCTGCTGGTGTCCTTTAAGTCCAAACCCTGCCTTCAAAGGACGAGTAGAGTTGTTGTGGTGTCTGAACCGGCTGGAAAGATTGCGGTTGACATGAGGCTTGTCATCTGGAGAAGCATCAAAACAACAGCCCTGTTGGTAGGCTAGTGTTGTTAGGTTGGCAAGATATAGCAAACGTGTTATGACGCAGCACTCATTTGCAGTGTCCTAGAAGGAAGTCAACTTTCTCCCAGAAGAACTAAACATCGAAAGGCATGTCCATTAATGCCTTGAACATCTTGTGCAAAGCCTATGGAATGTATCTAGAATTGTTGGCGCAAGGTAATCACCAAGGTCATGAATTGACCCATCATGTTGGGAGAATCCAGGCCACACTTCAGTCTATTTGAAGGCATCCAAAGCGTTGATCATCAAGCCAGGGAAGTTCTTCTTCATCCAAAAGGCTTGGACTAACAGCCAAAGAAGACACATAGCACTGGAAGTGCAGAGCACCAAACTACTCAAAGCACAATTTTTTTCCCATGAAGCCACATGTTTTAGGTTCACGATCCAACTGAGTCATTCAGGAAGCTTTTGGAATAAGTTTGGCTGTCACAGCTTTGACCACCAACTCCCAGGTGAAGGATGTGATGACAAGAACTTGTCTGGGCCCAAAAAGGGTTTCCACATTAACTTACCAACGCTTCAAGAGCGCTTCATTTATTATTTTGAACATTTTATATCGCACATTAAAGATCAGAGATTTATATAGGTTCTATTTATAGAACCACAATATTCCAAATGCCCTGCTACACATTGCCAGCCCAGATCAGGCTGGAGTTTGAGTTAACAAAACAATCTTTTGCCAGGTGAGTAGCATTTGCCATCACCTGCTACAGGCTCAAATCCACTGAGGTTAACACAATAAATTACAACGCATAGCTTGAAATAATTAAAAGATATCTTTTACCCACCAGAGTATATCTTAATGAAACAATCTATCTGTTTGGTCTAGCAGAGTTGTGGCCTGCAGAGGTGAGCTATGAAACCTTCAAAAGAACAGTCAACAAAACGCCAAAAATACTGTTATCTTTAGACGACAGGGTTACTCTAAAAAAAACGCTCTCACGCCTGGATTGGACAAATGGCAAATACCTGAAATAGAGACTTGAGGTCCTGCCCTCCAATTTATACGACACACCCTGGTCGAGGGCAGAAGGAATGGTAGCCTGTCAACTGTGCGGCCACCCCAATGAGGACACAAACATTATATGCCTTTGCAAGTCCACCTTACACCTCCGTCAACATTGGGTGCGTACTCCTTGGAACCAGTTAGTAGCGCGCTCCTGCAGACAAGCCATACTGGTCTGCCTTAACTCAGCAGAGCCCCAATCGATTTCACGGATAGTGAAAGATCTCCACAGGGTTGAAAGAGCTCTGAAGAAGGCATCAAACCGGGCCGAATGAAATCACCCACCCTGAATCTTCACCTCACCATGGAAAGGGGGGAACATATTTTGTCTACTTATCATATCAGCTAAACTAGCAATTAACCCTCTGGTACCCTGCGGCGGAACTACACATAATATCCCACATCAAAATCCTGGATAGCAAGAAGACCTTGACACCAAGCGCCGCCAACAAGTACTTGCACAAGACACAAAAAAGGGGAGGGTCAGGGCAAAGAATCCTGCACCAGTCATCCTGTAATGTGGCTACGGTTATGAAGAAAAGCTAGGTGCAATGAGCCTGGGATGTGACCTCCATAAGTCCCAAGAAAGTGGCAGTCTTGTCCATTGCATGCTGTATTTTAAGAAATTTTCTATGGATAAAAAGAATAAAAGGAACCGTTTTCTACAATTAAAACGACCACTGTTTTTTAGGTCTCGCCCTGAGCCAGCGCTTGCGCTGGACTGGGCGAGACATTTAGTCAGTGGGCTTTCAGAAATGCGACCACAGCTTTTTGTGTGGCATTCTGCGCGCGATTACGCGCACAGGCACGAGCGCCATCGGGCTTTCCTCTCGCTCTCCCGCGCGCACCTCGCTCTGCCTCTCTGTCTTGCTCGCCCCACCAGAGCTGCCATCTGGCTTTCTCTGCACGCACCACTCGCGTGCTTGTTTTCTTTCACTTTCGCGGCCGCAGTGACGCGGCCAATGCTTGTTTAAAGAAAGCCCCGGATGTAGTGCACATTGGATGTACTGGAACTTCGTGTATAGATGTACACTGACGTAGGGCACATTGGAGTAATCGAACTTCGAGTAAAGTTCCAATACACCCGTCAACCTCAGAAAACAGGTGGACGCGCTGTGCAGTACATAAGTACTCTCTGAACTTAAGTAACAAATAGTACTACTTGTAATAGGGAAAAAAAAGACGTGCGATTCCCTTAACTGCCAAACTTTGGATGCTTACAAATGGAAATTGGATGCTTAAAAACTCCCTTACTCCTTTTTAAAAAGAAACATATTTGTTTAGAATTTATAGAATGTGGAACTGTTCCACTTAAATGCTGATCAAAGCACCACTGAGCCAAGAGTCCAGCAGCCCCGCCCCCTTGAAACGGTGAGATCAAAGAGGACCCGTCACGCCTCCCTCCTTACACTGGAATAAGCGGATTTGAAGGTGCCTGCTGCCCTCTCTCCGCCCACAGAGGCGTCTCTGCCCCGCCCGCAGTCGTGACAGTCACATGGGCCACAGTCACATGCTGCCAAACAGGAAGAGGAGAAAGAGTTGTGATGTTAACTCACGTATAAATGTGATGAGCAAGCACAGGAAAAGGTATGTGCACTGAATTGCAATTCTATTTAGGTAACGCTTCTTACTCCTTTTATGCAACTGATTCTTTCCTCCAACAGCTCGCGTTATAGCTATGCGTGTGCGGTCCACAAAGCACCGCCTTTCAACATCGCAACGTTGTAAACTTGCAACAATGTAGAGAGGCTTCCACTTGCAACAGTGTGTCTTACTGTGCCTTGGCAGATCGTCACTTTTGTACTGCGGTCTCCGCAGATCGTCACTTTTTTCTGCGGTCTTCGCTGCTCGCCACTCTTTTGTCATCTCTTCTACAGGCATTGTGTTAACAGTAAAAATTAATGGTAACCAACAAAAAGTATATATTATGTACACGTGTGCGCCCATGTTTCACATTTGTGTAAACAGGGTGGGTGGACAGTGAATGTAGGGAAACGGGATTTATCATTCTATTCCAGATAGCTGTTCTGGGTTTTCATCTAGCAGCAGAATGCATGCTGGGACTTGTAGTTTTTCTTTTCGCGTAATATGCATGGGCTTACAATACACTTACCCCTGTTGGCTGAGAAAACAAGACTGATTGCTAGTTATCCTTGTGACATGACGATAATTGATAGCTATATATTCATTCTCCACTTCAAATTCCTGTTGACTAAACTCGCATTGCAGAATATGATGGATACTAATTGTAAATTGTATTTGTGCATGCACTGTCACTTGCAAGACATTTTGTGTTGGCCTCTTTGGCCCACCCATTGCTTACCATTCGTTGGCTTCATTGTCAGTCTTATTAGCTGGCTCCTAACTGGTCAGAGTGTGCCAGTTTCACTTTCTCTTCATTTATTTCTCCCTTCCATTGAACATGGACCAATTACTGATTGCTATATTTGATTTGTGTCCTTCCGCTGCTTGCTCTGGGATTAAGGTATTTTTTTTATCTTCTCCCCCATGCCGTTGTTGTTGGTCCGTTGTGCTTGCACGGTGCCCCCCTCCTGCTTTGTTTCTTGCATTGTTCTTGTTGCTTCACCCATCTCCCCCATACCTATTGTTGCTTGCCCTGTGACACCCACGACTACACCACTCCCACCACAAAAAAACATTGACAAGCCAAATAGCTGTTGTATATGCGAGAGCTGTTTGGCTCTTTCAGTATGTTTTTTAGCCATGTTGTACAGCAGCAGTTCAGAAAGTAAAAAAAACAAGCATTGGCATAGCCAATAGGTCTCGCTTTTGGGACCTTATAAGTATTTAGTTATGCAGCACAATATCCTTGGTGCAACAACTGTTGCATGGCTAAACACTTATAAGGTCCCAAAGGCGAGACCTATTGGCTATGCCAATGCTTGTTTCATTTGGGAAGGTATCAACCTATTTTTTTATGCCTGATTATGGACAATAATTTGCCTTCACCAATAATTTACTGGTTGTCTTGAGTGCAGGGCCATTTATGTTTAAAGTACTTGCACAAGCACTTTCGCCCTGATCAGCTTATGGTTCCCAGCTGGAGCATGCATACCAGTCACGAATTCGAAAGACCCCTCCATGCTCTCGCACAGGTCCAGCATAAGCATTTTAGACTAATTGAATCTTGCATTTTGCACAAAAACGAGACCACTGCCCGTTATGTTGCTTTAATGTGTCTCTGGAAACAATGCCGGGTTTGCACATGTAATTGGCACTAGCTACAATGAAAAGCAAAACTCTCTCATTCCAATTGGCCAAGGGCATAATTTAAAACTGCAAGAAGTCCGGGTCTAAGGAGACCGCTAAAATTTCTCTGCGTTAGAACTTTCGCAACACAAGTACGTTTTGGTACAGGACCGGACTATGGTTCCTAGTGGGAGCTAGCCAGCCAACCAAGAACTCATCCATTCCATTCACCAGCACCACCTTCTAAAACAAAAGACCAAACATAAAAACTCCTGGCAAACCCAGTCTTGCACTTTGCACTGAAATGAGCCACACATTTCCTACGCAGTTATTTTAAACAGTTTTTAGTCAAAATCAAAGTCTGGACCGCACAGGCAAAGGCTTTTAGCAACTCCACACAGAACATCATTATGAATCCAATGGTCACACTTAAACGAAGAGAAGACCAGGACTCTAGACACTCGAGACATGTTCTAGCACAAGCAGCTAGGTCTTGGATGCGAGTATTGCTGCCAGTCGGAGAGTGCATGGCACAGGCGAACCTAGAAGCTCTTCACCAGACCTTTTATTTACTAGTTTTATTGTCCCTTTGTATTTCTGGTTCTCATAACCCAAAAGCTTCTACATACTTGCTTTTATTTCTCTTACTGCTTCTTTGCACTCGCATTTTGCACATTGTAATAATTTTAACTAATCGAACAGTAAAGATTTACTTACTTATGGAACCATAATGAGAAAGGAGAGGAAAACTGGATTACAACAGGGGGATAATCGTAGTGGTTTTCAACTGAGGACATACGACAAGCACGGTGAGAAAAGCGTACCATAACAGGGTTTAATACAGTCAAATAGCATGTACTTTCATAAATGTTAGGAGCAGAGATGGCGAGGCATGGATCTAAAAGCATGACAAAGTGTCAAGTATTGCTTTAATAGATGAGTTCCAAGTTGTGTCCTGTTTGCCATAAATGGAATTAATGTTTTCAGACTGGTGGGTAGTGAGTGCCAAGCAGAAACAGCCACCCAAAAAAAGTGTGGTTTGCTCGCTGGGGAAAATATGAACCCGGGGATTTTAAATAGGAATAGTCTCTTTACTTTAAAGGTTTCAAGATCGCTCTGCAATGGTCAGGATGTCAACCAGCCAGGTGTCAGCAATCAGGTGACCGTCCTTAAGGAACAGGGAACTTGAGTCCAATAAGTCACCTCCATTTTTAGGTTTCGGTCGGCTGTCAGTACTTTGTAGTTGTCAGGGGCCAACAAGCTGAATATGTGGGAGCAGTGTTAATTGAGCCAGGACTCTGATAAATACTGCATCTAGGTTTAGGTCATTCATAATGTTGAATATTTCACTGTGCAAAACCAAAGGGGATGATGGACGGAGTGTTGAACATTGCAAGCACTCGCCCCCAGTCAACTGATCTGGGTTTAATCCATCATCATTCTTTAGCTCACTCCGCCAGCCCAGTTCAGACATGGCCATATGCAAATCAGTCTGACCCTGTGCCTCATGGGAACAGTCCAGCCCGAACTGCCAAGTCATGTCTTCCCTGGACCGGAAACAAGCATCTGGGGACCGGTTTCTGGCTAACAGCCGTCATCAGCCAGGCTAGCTTGAATCCAGTGGCAAAGTGAGCAAGGGACCCACGTCTGGGCATACCCTGCCAACTTAGGGCGAACAAAGCAAAACCAAAGGGGATGATGGTTGGAGTGTTGAACATTGCAAGCACTCACCCCCAGTCAACTGATCTGGGTTTAATCCATCATCATTCTTTAGCTCACTCCGCCACCCCAGTTCAGACATGGCCATATGCAAATCAGTCTGACCCTGTGCCTCATGGGAACAGTCCAGCCCGAACTGGCAAGTCACAGGGTCAAGACTGATTTGCATATGGCTAGGTTCAAACTGGAATGGCATGGTGAGCAAAAAAACGATGGATTTAGGCCCAGATCTCTGTACTGGGGTGAATGTATGACATTGTTCTGCATTCTGTCCATCAACTGTTGTTTTTGCATTTGTCACCCCGAGTGGGACGGGTATGCCCAGACGTGGGTCCCGTGCTCTCCATGCCACTGGAATCAAGCTATCCTGGCTGAAGAGGGTGAAACCCGAAACCGGTCCTAGGATGCTTGTTTCCAGTCCAGGGAGGACCTGGCTTGGCAGTTCGGGCTGGACTGTTCCCATGAGCACAGAGTCAAGACTGATTTGCATATGGCTAGGTTCAAACTGGAATGGCATGGTGAGCAAAAAAACGATGGATTTAGGCCCAGATCTCTGTACTGGGGTGAATGTATGACATTGTTCTGCATTCTGTCCATCAACTGTTGTTTTTGAATATTTGACGGTGACAAGAGTTTGCTGATGTGGAACCTATGAAGGCACAGCAGTGGTGTGAAGTCGCACCTTCATAAGCTATGCACACAGTTGGTTTTGTTTTTATGTGCATTAGATTCTTGATATTTATTTCCTTTGGCTGGTAATGCGATGTTAGATCTAGTTGACCCGATAACTGGAATGTGTTGGAGATTTGAGAGAAGACACATGGCTGTTGACTTGCGTACCAAGGTGTAAACACAGGTTCAAGAGTAGGGGAAACTAAAGAAAAAGTTACTTACCTTAGGTAATGATCTTCCTGGTGGATAATCTAGCTACCTGCAGATTACTCATCTTCTGAATATCCCCAGGCACAGTCTGGATCTAGACACCTTTCATACCTCTCCTACACAGGCAGGGAGGCACTAGCACCACGGCTGCATCAATGTAAAGGTGACATCACTAGAGCTATAAAGAGCGCCACTATCATTGCGACGTCAGTTCCCCATCCACTTTTTCCCACACCAATGAGGTGGTTGGATAAGAAAGGCATCAATAAGCAATGGCACAATGCAATAAAAATTCTGAAACATTGTGCAACTATAGGCAGAAAAATAACACTGAGGCCTCATGAACGGCTTATGAACATCCTTTAAGAAAGGGAAAGAGGGTGGAAATCGGTAAGGAATCTGCAGGTAGAGTATCCACCAGAAAGTTCATTAACAAAGTTAAGTAACTTTTTCTTCTGATGGATACTTCTACCTTCAGATTGCTCACTTGAATAGATTTCCAAGCAGTACATTTTTGAAAATGGGTCTTAAAGAGATGGCAATACCAGGAGGTGCTGTAGAACAGAACAAGTGAAAGATTGGCCCTTCTCACTTCAGAGTACAAGCAACAGTGCTCTGCAAAAGTATGAAAGGACACCTATGTTGCTGTCCTGCAGATATCGGCTACAGGAACTCCTCTGCCAATGCAAAGGTGGAGGACTTGGCATTGGTGGAATGAGCCCCGATAAGTTCTGGAGGATCTTTATCGGTCAAAGCATAATCCACCTAGAAGCAGCGAATGAACTAGATAGTGTTCTCTTCTGTACAGCTTTCCCTTTTTATTTCTGACTTCCTTAGTGCAGTCAATGCAAACGCTGACAACCCTCTTTATGTCCAGCCTGTGCAAGCTCTTCTCCTTGGTGGGTTGTGGAGGTGGGTAATAAAAAGAAAGGCAATGGACTGACAAGATGGAATGGGATCACTACCTTGTGTGGGAAAGCAGCTCAGGTTCTAAGCATTAACTTGTCAGGGAAATAAGAAGTGAAGGAAAAACAGGAACATGGTGTTTGCAGTTCGCTGACCAGCAACTCTGAAATGATGGCAACTAGTAACATAGGGCCTGATTTAGGTCCTGGCGGACGGGTTACTCAGTCACAACAGTGACAGATATCCAGTCTTCCGAAATATAAATCCCATGGGATTTATATTTCGTCAGACGGGATATCCGTCACAAATGTGACTGAGTAACCCGTCCGCCAGGACCTAAATCAGGCCCATAGTTTTAATATTTACAAGCCTCAACGGGCAACTTTGAAGACGTTCAACTGATGATCCCTTCAAAATCAAACGAAGGTCCCTTTGAGGCATGAAAATGGGGTTGAAAGAGAACCTATTTGTTATGCCTTCTGAAAAAGCAAAACAAAAGGCTACTTCAATAGCAATGTTTGGTCCAGAAGGCAGATGTAAGTCGACAAGGCTGCTAGGTATCCCTTGACAGTACCAAACATACAGCATAATGAAGAGAAAACTCCACTTCAAAGGAAATGCATTCTTGAAGGCCCCTTATGATGGATAATGGAGAGCACAGAACAGCTGGCAATGTGTTACTGTGGGTGACAAACAGTCCACTTGAGAGGTACCCCACTGCCAAGCAAAGATAAACTGGTCCACCTCCAGGTGGAGGAGCCACTTGTGATCAGCAAGAGGATGCCAACTGAGGCTGTCGGCCCTGGAGTTTAGAGAGCCCTCCAGATAGTTTGCAACCAAACTCCATATTGTTGAACCCAAGACCTCAGTCTCAGCGTCTCCCATCACAGCAAATGAAACTCACTCCTCCCTGCATACCACAAAAGCAGTCATGTTGTCGGTCAAGATCTGGACCAATCGACCGTGAATGGAAGCAAGGAATGCCTTGAGCACCAACCAACTGACTCACCCTCAGTTCCAGCAGATTAATAGCTAGGAGCTGCTCATCCTGGAAAAAAAGGCCTCTGAGCTCCAGTTCTCCCAGATAAACTTCACCCTAGAGTGAAGGCACCGCTGGAGAGAGTTAAAAGGGCATCCCTGCCACACGTTCAACTACACATCACAACAGAGTGAATCCGCAGCAGCATCCTGGGAAATTGCAATGGTGTCTAAAAAAAATCTCTCCTGTCCTAGAACCACTGCCTTCGGAGGCACCACAGGAGGGCCCTCGTGCCAGCGTTCATTTGTGGCCAGGAGGACACAAGAAGCCAGCAGACATAGCATGCACAAAATCACCAGGACAGGAATTCGAGCCCCTTTCGGAAACAGCGGAATCTTATCCGGAATGTCCTGAGTTCTCAGCGTAGGGTAAAAAGCTCAAAGTGATGATGTATCCAGTACTGACCCTATGAACAGGAGGCATTAAGAGGGCTTCAAGTGAGATTTGGACACACTGATAGTAAAGCCCATGCCTAACAACAGAGCTGCTATTGATTGCAGACGGTGAGAGACCAAATCTGGCAATTTTGCTTTCAGCTGCCAGTAGTCCAAATGAGGGAACAACAGGATTCACGAACTTCTGAGATGGTACGCAACTAACACCATCATCTCTGTAAAGACTCAAGGTGCTGATGTCAAACCAAAGGGGAGGAACTCAAACTGATAGTAAGTGGAAGCCACCACAAATCACAGGTACAATCTGTGTAACTACAGGATCTAAATGTTAAAATACAAATCTAAAGAACCCATCCAGTCTCCTGCTTCCAGCCCAAACAGCATATGACCTAGGGACAGCATCCTGAATTTCTCCTTGCAAAGCAAGAGGTTGAAGAGCCTTAGGTCTTGGATCAGACATAGAACAACATCCTTTTTGGGGGTCCATGAAGTGACTAGGGTAGCACTATGGCTGGGTCTGAACTGGAAAGGCATGGGGAGCAATAAAACGATGGATTTAGGCTCAGATCCCTGTACAGGGGTGAATGTTTGACATTGTGCAGCATTCTGTCCATCAATTGTTCTTTTTGCGTTTGCCACCCCAGATGTGGGTCCCGTGCTCTCCATGCAACTGGAGTCAAGCAAGCCTGGGTGATGCCCCGAAACCGGTCCCTGGATGCTTGTTTCGAGTCCAGGGGGGACCTGGCCTGGCAGTTCGGGCTGGACTGTTCCCATGGGGAACAGGGTCAATACTGATTTGCATATGGCTGGGTCTTAACTGGAAAGGCATGGGGCGCAAAACGACGATGCATTTAGGCCCAGATCTATGTACTGGGGTGAATGTTGGATATTGTGCAGCATTCTGTCCCTGAATTGTTTTTTTGTGTTAAAGTGGCACCCCTGCCCAATTTGCTGCACAGGCACCAGCTCCACTCCTCTTTTGTACAACTGGATCTCCAGATCTTGTTGTAGCTGTTCTTCGTCTGATAAATTGGAGTGGGGATGCTGGGAGCGGTCTGCTGTATGGTGAGTGTATAGCCCTTTTCCATAATTTGAATGATCCACTGGTATCAAGCAATGGCGTTCCAGGCCTGTGGAAAGGAGGACACCTGGCTTTGTGGCTAGACAAGTTAGAACTAGAGCTGCTTCCTGGGAGGAGCAGTAGAGGAAGTGGAAGGGAGGGACGGATGCGCTCTCCCTTTACCACAGCCTCTTTACAGCCTGGAGAGAGAATTTTTAGCCTGCTGACAATCCTGTCGGTTGACGAAACTTTAATCTGTTGCAACTCACCTAAGCTTGTAAAACTGCCTGTAGTTTTGCTGGGGAGACTGCAACCCAAGGGTTCTTCTCACCATTGCTCTGCTTTCCTTCAATCTCTCAAGAGCTGAAACCACGTTGTTTCCAAAGAGCTTGGGTCCATTAAATGCTAAGTCCATTAAGGATAACTGAATGTCTGCAGAGAACCCAAATGTGCGGAGCTAGGCAT
Source organism: Calotriton arnoldi (assembly GCA_963921515.1). Taxonomy (NCBI): domain Eukaryota; kingdom Metazoa; phylum Chordata; class Amphibia; order Caudata; family Salamandridae; genus Calotriton; species Calotriton arnoldi. The sequence goes on from CAWUFW010000828.1 coordinate 1,710,132, forward strand.
GACAGCAGATGGCAATAGAAGTGCCCAGGAATCTCACCACGGAGTCAGAGGTATCCAGTATGGAGTGGATTAATTTTTGTGCTGCTGCCAGGCCAATTCTTCAGGAGTTCTTTGAAGTGAGGCTGCAAATGTTCAGGTAGGTTTGCCACTACCATGCTGGCCATATTGCATAGGGTATGGGTGTAACGACACATAATGAAGGTTCCATTGAGTGACTTGAATGCCAGTCTACCAGCTGAAAACAGTTTCTTGCTAAAGGGTCCTCATTTCTCAAGATTCTCCATCGGCAGAAGCTGTGGAAAATGCCCCAGAAGCCTGCATACTAGAGCACAAGGAAAACTAGACTCGCCAGTTAAGGATGACAAGTTAGAAAAGATGTGTCACGAGGCACATGGTGATACTGTCAGGCTACAACCCTGTTGACTTTTGTTGAAGTGGTTGGTTATTCCCAGGCCGCCAAAATAGGTTCCAGGAGGGCTTCACTTAAGAGGAGTAATGGTTCACAAACCTGTGTTAAAGGCTGAAGGACTTTCATAGGGATGTTTCGATTGTCTGAAAAGAGGGCAAAGAAGTTCAAGCAAAGCTTTCCCGATGATAGAACGATATGGGATGATCTTCAGCGGCATGGGTCCCATAGTAGTGTCTTAGTCTAGTTCTGGAGAGGTATCAATGCCACTTGCCTCTACCACAGCTAGGTAATCGGGATCTATGGCTGAAACAAGAAGGACCGCCTTAGGATCCTCCTCCAAAGGATCACAGTCCGTTCCAAAAAGAGCATGGCTTCTGTAGTTCTATGAAGACTGCCCTCAAAACGGTTCCTCTTCCAACATCCTCTGAGCTTCCTTGTGGGATCTTATCAAAGGAATGCTGGAGGGCTGGTTTGATGAAGAGTGCTCTCGTGGTACCGAAGCCGGCTTATGAGATAATGCTGCCGGCGCCAAGGGAAGAGCTGAAGCGGATGTCGCAATTGGCGTAGTTGAAGACACTGCTATTGAAAGTAAGAGAAAAAAGGTGGTAAACCATGCTGAGTGCAAGCCCAAAGTGGGCGTCGTAGATGGAACCATTATTGGTGCCCTTTGGAGGCACTGGTATAGAAGGCATGAGAAAAAAACGTGGTAAACAGTGCAGAGGGAAAGCCTTTTGGTGGAAAGACATGGCACCCATAAAGGTCCAGTGGGGCCCAAAGGACTTCGAGCAGGGGCTGATCCCTGAGTGGGGAACTCCGGAAAGGCCTGAAGAGACTGAGGCCTCAATGTCAGATCCTGGTACATTAACTGCATCTGAGTCAGTGTCTGGTCGCTGGGAGCCACAGGCCGCACTGCTACTGGGAATGGATCTTTGGGAGAAGTGTAAATGATCTGGAGCCCCAAAATAAATATAACTTTAAATACCACTCACTCCACCAACGCTCTTTCAGGTGCCTATAAGCAAATTTATGGTCCATGGGTTGTTGGATGTTTAGAGGTATTTTAATCCATTGCAGAGAGACTACTAGTTCCTCTCCCATGTATATAAGTACATGGGAGAAGAACAGAATTGATACAATCTTCATCTCTAAGGTTCTACAAGATGCTGTTCTAAAAACAAGAACTGCTGGGGCAAAAATGGCAAGGGGGGGGGCATGTCCAATCATAAGGAGGTAGGCGTAGAATTGACAGGGACTCTCCTCCCCCAAAAGGAGGAATTAACCACACATCAAAGGTCTGAGTAAATGGAGAAGAGCTCAGCCAAAATATATGGGAATATTTTAGCAGTGACAATCCAAACCCATGTCGTAGGGCACTAACTGGGACAGTTTTAAAACCACCTTTAGAGGGGCTGCCATCTCGTTAATGGCTAAATTACGAAGAGAGGTAGACGAGGGGACAAAAGCGCTCAACAAAAATAGGGAAAGCGAAGAGGGAGCATAAACTCTATCCATCCATAGAAAGAGAAAGGTGGCAACTACGACGACAAATGAGAGTTCATAGACTTAGCAAGGCACACATGATCATGCTAAGATTGAAGCAAATGTTCTATGAGAAAAGCAACAAAGTTGATATTCTAGTTGCAGACAAATTGAGAGCCAAATGGATGAGGTAACACACAGCAAAATAACGGTTATAGAGTGGGGTGGAACTTACCAACAAATAATTTAAAAAAGATCCATTTCTAGACATATACAAGGACTCTTTACATTTCAGGCAGGAGAAACAGGAAGATATTTTAGCTTTTTTTTAATAGACTCTTATATAATCTATACCTCTGCAATGCAAAGTAGAATTGAACATGTCTTTCTCCTCACAGGAAGTATTCTATGCTATCAAATCTATGTAAGCCAACCAAGTCCCTGGCCCAGACGGACTCACCATCCAAGCCAAGAGCCTTAATAGTGTGCATGGATTTGATAGCATAGACTTTCTTCCAGATTTTGTACTGCTTGTTTGGCCCCTTTGTTGAGCTGTTTAACTCTTTCAGATAAATAACGAGCATCACTTCTATGAGAGAAGTGGAGAATGTGGTGATCATAAAACCAGGAAAACCAACTGAATGTTGAAAATCCTACAGGCCAATAGCCATTTGAATAAGGACATACATCTTTACAAAAGTCATAGCGCAACATCTAAACAAGGTCTTGCCCGCTCGGATGGAACCGGACCAGGTGGGCTTTCTTAAAGACAGGCAGGGTGCGGAAAATATAAGAAATATAGCCCATGTTATAGAGATATGAAGGTGTTTGGCAGGGTGAACTGGGACATCCGCAAAGCAATACTGTACAGAGTAAGCATGGGTCCAAATATAAGAAAATGGATTCTAGCTTGTTATGCACAACAGGTTGTCAGAATTCAAATTAATGGCATCTCTAAACCGAAAAGGTCAGATTACATAGAAGGACGATGCAAGGCTGCCCCCTGCGCCCATACTTTTTGCCCTAGAAATCGAGCCCCCTTGCACATCACATAAGGTCCCATCCTTCTATCAAGAGGATTTGGTTTGGAGAATAACACATAATAAGCCCTTTGTTGACTTCGTACACATCACAGTAATGGAGCCTGAGAATTCCTTGCTGAGGATCATGGAGTGCTTGGGGGGCTGAGAAAGCAAGGGCTTTAACCAGTTTGCTGCTGCTGTCGGCCAATGGCCGTCGCGAGCACTATCTCGGTAGTGCTGCGCACGTCCGTTGGCCGACGCGGCCCCACCCGTTTAATAGAACGTTCCGCACTGACGCGGAACGTTCGAAGCAGCAAACGGGTTAAAATTAATGTGGACAAGTCAGATAATGAATATATTTATCCCAGGTAAAAGGGAGAAACAACTGCAGACTTCAGCCGATGCATTGGGATAAAACCTCAATTAAATATTTGGGGGTGTATGTCACTAGGGCTGTGAAATCGTGGACTAACGTCAATTGGACACAAATTAAAACTCCGATAATAGTGGACCTACATAGTGTAGGAAGCTGGCTCTGTATATACTATACCAAAGTAAGGTATAGTGTACATAGATTCCAGTGGATCCTCAAAGGCTTACAGAGGTTAAAGTAGATAATACCTTACTCTCTATTTGTGGTATTGTGGGCGAGCAGTAAGGTTTTATCAGAGGGTAGTGTTAAGGATTTATTGCACACACTCAGGCAAGAAATGATTTCACACACAAAGACTGAACTTTAGGCAATTGTTTTGTATAAAAATATTTCTTTGTTGTATTCTATTTTTAGAACCAAGCAGGACGTGGTGCAGGTAAGTAAAATAGTACTTTTCTATAATAATGCAGTTGAATGCAACTGAATGCAGTTGGCTTTGTTACAGGGAAGTCAAATGTTCAGAAACAGTTAAAGTTACTTTTCAGTTACTTTGTAATTACTTTATGATTACTTTTTTGATTACTTTTCAGATTACTGTTTCCACTCAGTGTGATATGCCTAGATATCACACTGAGACATTACCTAGATAAAAGGTAAGTAAAACAGTTTCTCAAAACACAGTTTCTTAGGTTCCCATACAAAACACCCTCCACACTAATGTTTTTCAGAGGAAAACAGACAATGCAATCCTATGGAGGAAAATAGGGTTATCATTTTGCAGGTAAGTAAAAGGTCTTGAGGGGTGAGTTTCTGGGGTTAGAACAAGGGTTCCCCAGGGTCAAGGATGCACTCAAAAAGCACCCTCAGCGGCACTAGGGCAGCCGGGTGCAGAGTGCTGAGGCCCAATGTTATCCAATGGGGGATAGGGGGCTTCTGGTTGATGGCTGCTCACGGGCAAGCCACTTGGATGTGGGAGCAAAGCTCCTAGGGTTTAGCTGAGGGCAAAGGGGGATCAGAGTTGGCACACAAGGAACTCCCACAGGGGCGGCCGGGTGCAGAGTGCTGATTTGGCGTCGGGTGCCCAGTTGTTTTCAATGGGAGTTGCCGGTTTTGGATTTTGGTGCAGGCTCGGTCCATGAAGTCTTCCGGGAGGAACAAACAGCTGGGCAGGTAAGTTGGAGGGCTCGGGGACGTAGGTGCACCTCGCATTCTTTTCTCCAGGGGGCAGGGCAGCCAGGAGGTCGGAGTTCACCTTACCAGGCCACTCGCGGTTTGGGGGGGAGGTGTCTCTGTGCAGAGGCTGCAGATGGCGTCAAGGAGTCCTGGAGGGGTCAACCTAAGGTGGACTCGGACTCTGGAGCGCTGGGACAGGTGGGCCACTCAGGCTGTAGGCGTCTGGTGCAGTGGTGGTTCTAGGCGTCGGGTTTCTTTGTTCTCAGCAGGCTCCGAGTCTTTCTTTGGTGATTCTTTTGAACAGAGCTGCTGTTCACAGGAGATCCGGTCTTTGTTGAAGGAAGTCAGTCCTCCCAAGGGTTCTGGAGATAGTTGGCTGCAGGACAAGGCGACTTTTGGCGCAGGATCTCTGGAAACTGCAGATGGGCTGGTAGGGCAGGGGCCAAGTCAGTTCTTCTCTGCAATCTCCTCTGCTGGGCGTCTTCTTTTGTCCTTCGTAGGTTGCGGGAATCTGCCTTCTTGGTTCAGGGCTGCCCCCTAAATACTGTATTTAGAGGGCATTTTAGGGGTCTCGAGGTTAGTAGCCAATGGGTTACTGACCTCAGGGTGACTACAACCTTGGTGTGCTCACCCCACGTGGGGGAGTGGGCACAATTCCTAATCCTGATAGGAGGGCAGGCACTGAAGAGTGGGCTTCACCTCGCCTCCCTCACCTGAGGGGTGGGGTTGGCAGAGGTGGGCACACCTTCTGGGCTGCTCTAATTTTTCCCGCCTGTCTTCCCGCCAAAAAGGGGGCCTGCTACAGGAGAGGCTGGGGGTCGTGTTACAAAGGCAGCAAGGCCTTTGAAACTCCCCTGCCACAGATAGCTCTTCCTGACCTGGGGGAGGTGTGAACTCCTCTGCCCAGGAAAGGCTTTGTTTCTGGGCCCATGTAGCGAAGGTTCCCATCCCAGGGGTCCAGAAACATGTCTCATGGTGGCAGGCTAGTGTTTACCAGTCAGGAACCCACCAGAGGCTGGCCTTTTTTCAGGGTCGATCTCCAAGAAGCCCTCTGAATGCATTGTATAATAAATCCCACCCTGGCATCAGTGTGCGTTTATTATGCTGATAGGTTTACTACCAAACTTCCCAGAATTCAGTAAAGCCATTATGGTGCTGTGGAGTTCATAATGACAAACTCCCAGACCATATACTCTTTATGGCTTTACTGCACTTACAATGTCTAAGAATGGACTTAGACACTGTAGGGGGTACAGGGCTCATGCAACTGTACCCTCACCAGTGGCATAGTGCACCCTGGTAGAGGGGTGGCTGTTCTATGCCATAGGCAGTGGGTTGTAGGCATGGCACACAGGGATGTGTGCCATGTCGACTCTTCACTTTGTTCTGCACCAAGACACGCAACCTGCAAAGGCAGTGTGTGCGTGTAATGGTACAGGGCCTCTAAGGGTGGCACAATAAGTGCTGCAGCCCTTAGAGGACTTCTCTGGTCGCAGTGCCCTGGGTACCTGTGGTACCATTTACCAGGGACTGACCTGTGGCCAGAGATGCCAATTGGGTTAGTTTTGGGGCAAGAACACAGGCCCTGGGAACCTGATTGGCAGGGACCCAGGGCACACCAAGTAAAAGTGCATCAGTAGTCTGGCAAAAAGTGGGGGGGTTACTGCAACAGAAACCCACTTCCTTACACAAGCCCCCCCCCCAGCCAAAGGCCAGGAGACTCAGCCAAAGCTGGGAGAGTCTTCCTAGTCTTTCAGGCGAGGAAGAGCAGAGGAAGGTGACAGTTAGGTCAGTTCTTTTGTACGGTATAAGAAACCTGTAGGAACCTGCATCAAAGATGCAAGAATACCGAGTAAACTGTTAATGCTCGTCCGGGGAGGCAGGAGGGTTGCTTATGACTTTGATGAGTATACCCCTGGAAGAGAAATAGGATTACAGGTAAGTAACTTATCCTTCTCTTCCAGGGGATACTCATCAATAGTCATAAACACTGAATAGAGTAGCAAGCCCATACCCACTTCCGCGCGGACGAGCAAAAAACAGCGAACTAAAGTGACGTACACATGTTAAACAGTATTAGCAAACAAGTTTCTCAGCGAGGCTTGCCCAACCTGAGCATCTGCCTGTGTGTCAGCATCTAAACAGTAGTGGCGAGTAAAGGTATGAACTGATCGCCATAGCTGCTTTACAAATCTCTGCCATGGGGACATTCCTCAGGAGAGCCGTGGTAGAAGCTTTCCCCCTAGTGGAATGGGCCTTAGGCTTCCCCGGAAGGGATTTGTTGGCCAATTGGTATGACAGTAGAATACAAGAAACTATCCATCGAGAAATGGATCTCTTGGAAGCTGCAGAACCTGTGTTAACAGGACCATAGTTAATAAACAAACGTTCTGAGTTCCTCAGTGACTTTGTTCTGTCCAAATAAAACTTCAGAACCCTCTTGAGATCTAGGGAGTGAAGAGATCTTTCCGGAGGATTCGAAGGATTCGGAAAAAAGGTAGGTAAAGTGATAGTCTGGTTAATATGGAAGTCCGAGACTACTTTAGGCAAAAAGCTAGGATGTGTTCTGAGAACTACTCTGTTAGCGTGAAACACAGTATAAGGTTCCTTACAGCAAAGAGCCTGGATCTCACTGACCCGGAGAGCAGATGTAATGGCCACCAGGAACGCGGCTTTCCATGTTAAATGCTGTAAGGAAGCTTCATGAATAGGCTCGAAAGGAGACCCCATCAATTTTGTTAACACAATGTTAAGCTCCCATGGAGGAGAAGAGACCTGACTGGTGGGTAAACCTTTTTCAAGCCCTCAAGAAAATCCTTTACCACTGGAATTCTAAACAAAGAAGTCTGGTTGGGGGACTTCCTATAGGCTGTGATTGCTGCAAGGTGAACTTTGATAGAGAACTGAAGACCAGATCTAGCCAAATGCAGCAAATAGGGTAAAATCACCTGTTCCTGACCCCGGATGGGATCATGTCCATTGTCCACACACCATAGGAAGAACCGCTTGCACTTGAAGGCATATGATTTCCTCGTGGAAGGTCTTTTCGCTTCTTTGAGAATAGCCATACAGTCTGGATTCAATTGTAGGTGTCCATATTGTATGACTTCAGGAGCCATGCTGTCAACCAGAGGGAGGACAGGTTGGGGTGGAATACTCTCCCTGCCTGTTTGGATAGGAGATCCGGGCGGCATGGCAACCTCTTGTGTGGCACTTCCGCTAGTTGAAGGAGGTCCGGAAACCACCACTGGCGAGGCCACTCCGGGGCTATTAGGATCATCCTGGAGTTGGTCCTGTACAGCTTGTTGATTACAACTGGTATCAACGGAATCGGTGGAAAAGCGTACGGTAAGCTCTGAGACCATTCGATCAAAAGGGCCTTCCCTTGAGATCCTTGTTGGGGAAACCTGGATGCGAAGACGGGGCATTTTGCGTTTACCGCGACTGCAAACAGGTCGATGTCTGGCGTTCCCCATTCTCGAAAGATGCTGTGAGCGACTTCGTTGTTGAGAACCCAATCGTGGGCTTCGACGAAGTCTCTGCTGAGGAAGTCCGCCTGGGAGTTGAGAGAGCCCAGTAGATGAATGGCTACTATTGACAGGTCTCTCGCTAGAAGCCAGTTCCATATGGTTTGAGACTCTATGGAGAGTGTTCTTGATCGGGTACCTCCCTGTTTGTTCAAATAATACATCGTCGTTGTATTGTCCGTTTGGATTGGAATGGAGCGAGACTTGACCGACGGAAACAGGGACTTGAGAGCTAGTTGTACGGCTCTCAGCTCTAGCAGGTTGATGTGGTAGCTCTTTTCGGAGTCAGACCATAGACCTTCTACTTGCAGAGGGCCCATATGAGCACCCAAACACTGGAGAGAAGCGTCCGTGACTAAAGTCTGGGTTGGAGGGTCCTGGTGGAAAGGGACTCCCTTCATCAGGTGCGATCGCTTCATCCACCACCGGATGGAGTCTTTGGCTGATTGATGGAGAATTACATGATCCCCCCCAGCGCCCTGATACTTGCATCCACTGGTCCTCCAAACATTGTTGTAGTGGACGCATGTGTAATCGTGCGTTTGGTACTATAAAGATGCACAACGCCATCGATCCCAGTAGTGATGACACCTGTCGAACTGTCGGGAGATGCGTGTGAAGAAGGGTCAGGCATTTTCCTTGGATTGATGACAACCTCTCCTCCGTAGGACACACGCTTGCTTTTTCGGTGTCCAGGAAGGAGCCTAGGTAATGGATCTTTTGCGTTGGATTTAGTATGGATTTCTTGAAATTGACGTGAAGGCCCAAGTTGTGGAGAAGCTGAAGGCAGCACGAGAGATGATCCTGCAGCAGAGTTGGAGATGAGCTCTTCAGGAGACAGTCGTCCAGGTAAGGATGCACAAGTTACTAACTTGTGTAACGATATATCTGTAAGAGACAGTAGTTAGTGACAGATTCCTTACCTTAGAATATCCCCAGGCGTCAGGCTGGATCCGGAAAGTTTTGCGTAGCAGTACCCTTGCGCGTCGGTAGGCGGCGTTGTGCGGCTCCGCGTCCGTCGTCGGGATCGCCGGGATGACGTCGCGGGCAATACTTACGACGCCGCCCCTGCGCGCTGACGTCAGTTCTGTACATGACTTTCCGCGCCAGGAACGCAGAGCCATGCAAGAAGCTGACATAAGTGTCTGAAAAAAGTCTAGGGCCCTGAAAAGGATGTCCTTAACCCTAGAAATCAGTTCGCAGAATGGGGAGGATGGGTGGGGCGGTAAGGAATCTGTCACTAACTACTGTCTCTTACAGATATATCGTTACACAAGTTAGTAACTTGTGCATCTGAAAGAGACACGTTAGTGACAGATTCCTTACCTTAGAATAGATACCCCAGCAATACCAACCCCGGTGGTGGGTCTGCGAACAAAGATCAGACAAGGAAGTCTCGGAGAACAGAACGGCCAAAGAAGCCGTCTCTCCGGACCTGGCTGTCAAGGCAGTAATGTTTGGTAAACGTGTGCAGCGAGGCCCACGTAGCTGCCTGACATATATCCTGCAGCGGAACACCGCGGCCTAAAGCCGTGGTAGCAGCAGTTGCCCTGGTGGAATGGGCACGCAGCCCAACAGGAGGCTCCTTCTTAGCCAAAGAATAGCAGGCTTTGATACACAAGGTTACCCAGCGGGAGATGGTTCTCTTGTGCACCGCCCGACCTTTTTTGGCGCCCACGTAGCCAACAAAGAGCTGGTCGTCCACCCGGAAGTGTTGTGTGCGGTTGATATAAAAGGCAAGCGCACGTTTTGGGTCCAGACGGTGGAGCCTCTCTTCCTCTCTGGAAGGATGCGGAGGCGGAAAGAAGGTGGGCAAAGTGATGGTCTGCCCAATGTGGAAGGCAGTAACCACCTTTGGCAAGAAGGACGGACGCGTCCTAAGAACAACCTTGTCTGGATGGACAGACAGAAAGGGAGGTTTGCACGATAGAGGCTGGAGCTCACTCACCCGCCGAGCGGAGGTGATGGCCACCAGAAAGGCTGTCTTCAGAGTAAGAAGACGAAGAGGACAGTTATGGAGAGGCTCAAAGGGAGCGCACATTAAAAGGTAAGAACCAAGTTTAAGTCCCACTGAGGCATGACAAACGGAACAGGAGGGAAGAGGTGTGTAATGCCTTTTAGAAACCTGTTAACAACAGGGGACTTAAAAGAGAGGGGCTGATCAGGGAGCCTGAGGAAGGCCGAGATTGCACAAAGATAGCCCTTGATGGTACCCAAGGCAGAACCCTGTTGGGCCAGAGAAAGAAGGAACAGAAGAACCTCAGAAAGAGGGGCAGAGAGGGGATTCACAGCCTTTGCTGTGCACCATGCCACAAACTTGTTCCACCTGCAGGCGTATACCACCTTAGTGGAGGGACGCCTGGCTGCCAGAATTACATCACAAACTTCGGGAGGCAAGTCGAAAGGAATCAACTGCCGCCGCTCAATCTCCACGCAAGCAGGTGGAGACTGGACAGGTTCGGGTGGAGGACCGTCCCCTGCTGCTGCGACAGAAGATCCTCCCGAAGAGGCAGACGGATCGGGGGATCGACGCTCAAGTAGCTCGGGATACCAAACTCTTCGAGCCCAGTCCGGAGCCACAAAGATGACTTGGGCCCGGTCGCGCCGAATCTTCTTCAACACTCTGGGTAGAAGTGGTATAGGCGGAAAAGCGTACAACAGACCGCAACTCCACTCGCGACGAAAAGCGTCGCCGAGCGAGTGCCGCCTTGGAAATTCCAACGCGCAGAACTGATGACATTGCGCGTTCTCTTCGGTCAGCGAATAGATCTAACCAAGGCTCTCCCCACTGTAGAAAGAGTCCTTGCGCCACTTCCGAGTGAAGACGCCATTCGTGATCCATCATGCACCTGCGGCTGAGTTTGTCCGCCCTGGCGTTCAGGGAACCTGCCAGGTGTTGAACCATCAGGAATATGCCCTGATGTTCCAGCCATGTCCAGAGACGCAGAGCCTCCTGACATAGGGTCCAAGACCCCACCCCGCCTTGTTTGTTGCAGTACCACATGGCGGTGGTGTTGTCTGTGAGTGCAAGTCGGATCGCCCGGAGCTCCAGAAGGTTGATATGGAGCCGGGACTCCGCCGGAGACCAGAGGCCTCTGATCTCCGCCTCTCCCATGTGACCGCCCCATCCCAGAAGGGACGCGTCCGTCACGACTGTGTGCCCTGGCTGGGGAAGGGAGAGGGATCTGCCCATGACCCATGTTCGAGAGCCACCACTGCAAATGTTTTGCAGTCCCCTCCGAGATCTGGACGTGATCGGACAGGTTGCCCTGGTGCTGCGCCCACTAGAACTTCAGGTCCCACTGCAGAGCCCGCATATGCCATCTGGCATGATCGACCAGCAGGCTGCAGGAGGCCATGAGGCCCAGCAGCCTCAGGGTCATCCGTACCGAAACCCAGGATAGAGGCTGAAAGATCGGAATCATAGCCTGAATATCCCGGACTCGCCGTTCGGGAGGATAGGCCCGAAACTGCGTCGTGTCCAGAACTGCTCCGATGAAAAGGAGCTGTGGAGAGGGAATCAGATGCGACTTCAGCACGTTGATGGAGAACCCCAGCGAGTGCAGGAGTTCGGCCGTAGTCTGGAGGTGGGAGACGACTGCCTGGGACGAGCCCGCCTTCAGCAGCCAGTCGTCGAGGTAGGGGAAGACTGGAACCCCTGCCTGGCGCAGATGAGCTGCGACCACCGCCATCACTTTCGTGAACACCCGAGGGGCGCTGGTAAGGCCAAAGGGGAGCACGGTGAACTGAAAATGCTCGAGGCCTACCGTGAACCGCAGGTAACGCCGGTGGGCCGGCAGGACGGGGATGTGAAATTATGCGTCCTGCAAGTCCAACGCTACCAACCAGTCTCCAGGGTCGAGGGCAGTCAAGACCTGAGCTAGGGTGAGCATCTTGAACTTCTCCTTCCGGAGGAAGCGATTTACGTTCCGGAGGTCCAAGATAGGACGCATGTCCTCCTTGTCGGGCACCAGAAAGTAGTGGGAGTAACAACCACGTCCTACTTCTGGGGTCGGAACATGCTCGTTGGCCCTCTTGGCCAAGAGGGCCGCAACTTACTTCTGAAGAAGCACCAAGTGATCCCCTGACATGCGGTGGAATGGAGGTGGCATGGCTGGGGGGATGGTCTCGAAGGGGAGGGAGTAGCCCCTTCGGACAATGTCCAAGACCCACCTGTCCGAGGTGATGGCACGTCAGTGGTGAAGGTGATGGCGGACCCTGCCCCCTACTGGCGTGCTGTGCACCTGAAAGGAAGGACTAGGAGGACTTGGATGCCGCGGACGGGGCGGGGTTGGTGGCCTGACCCGCAGGCTGGTTGCCTGACCCGCCACGGCGGGAGCCACGTCCTCGGCCCCTCGAAGGCGCTTGCTGCGCGGGCCGGTGGCTGGGCAGCGGACGTGACTGGGCGCCCCTTCCGTGGCCACGAAAGGGGTGAAAAGCAGAGGGTAGCGGAGGGCGTACAGCAGAAAGGCCCAGGGACTTGGCCGTAGCCCGTGAGTCCTTAAAATGCTCCAGCGCATGGTCTGCTTTGTTTCCAAAAAGACCGACCCCATCAAAGGGCATGTCCATAAGGGTGTTTTGGACATCAGCCGAGAAACCAGTGGTTCTCAGCCAGGCGTGACGGCGCAGCGCCACTGTCGTCTCAAGCGATCTGCCCAGCGAGTCGGCGGTGTCAAGGCCACATCGTATGGTGTACTTTGCCGCATCCCTTCCTTCCGCAATGGCGCGGGTAAGCAGTGTCTGGACCTCCTCAGGACACTGGGGCAAAACTTGCGCCACTGAGTCCCACAGAGAGTGGGAATATCGGCCCAAAAGGCAAGCGGTGTTGACGGACCGCAAGCCAGCACTGGAGGAAGAAAAGACCTTCTTCCCAAATTGATCCAGGCGTTTGGATTCCCTATCCGGAGGAGCGTTAGGGAAGGCGGTTTGGGAAGCAGAGGCTTGGACAACTAAGCTCTCAGGAGTGGGGTGTTGGGAGAGGAACAGGGGGTCGCCCGGAGCGGGGCGATGGCGTCGGGCCACGTTCCTATCCACAGGAGCCCCTTTGGCGGGCTTGGACCAGGTGCCCAAAAGAACGTCGGAAAGCGCGTCATTAAACGGCAGCAGTGGCTCCGAGGAGGTAGCCGCCGGCTGAAGCACTTCCGTCAGGAGGTTAGTCCTGACAGCCACTGTAGGCAATTGGAGATGTAAGGCCCCAGCTGCTCTACGCAACACCGTTGCAAAATTTGCTCCCGCCTCCGTTGCCACGGAAGGAGGAGACAGCATGCCAGTGTCAGGGGAGGTGTCAAGACCACTGGCATCCCCAAGTTCCTCAGTCCAGTCCTGATCGAACTCACACTGTTGCGTGAGAGGGTCATCCGACCCCTCCCAGTTCTCTTCATCCTCCTCAGGCTCAGGAGAAGGAGGGACACGCGGGACCCAAGGTCTCATCGGCGTCGGAGTCGAGCGACGCCGGTCCGGCGCCATGTCTGGATCCGGAGAGAACCGGGGAACGGCGCCGCCCGGAGCCGCGGGCGGCGTCGGGAATGGCACCGGAGACATCGGCGCCGGCGGAGGTGTGGTTAGGTCAACCGGCGTCGATGGGGGTTGTGGCAGCACCGGAGCCGGGATCGAGGCCGGAGCCGGGACCGAGGCTGGTGTGACAGGCGTGGCGCCGGGGAAACCCCATCAGGGCCCGCGGGCCCGAAGGCGCACCGGGGGGACCTTGAGGCCCGAAGAGGCGGGCCATGGCCGACAGGAACTCCTGTATCTCGGCCGGAGTCGCCCCCGAACCCGGGAAGGATGGGTAATGCGGGGGCGGCTCGACAGGCACTCCCGGAGCCGCGGGGACGGTGCCGACAGGACCCTCAGCCGAGTCGCGAGACCGGCGAGGCGAAGTCGTCGAGCGATGACGCTTCTTAGACTTCTTATGCTTCGACTTACCGGAGGAGTGCGAAGACTTGGACCCCGACGACCGATGAGGACTCCGCGACCGGCCCCTCGACCTATCACGTGACCGGGGCTTGGTGCGGCACGGAGCCGACTGCCGGACCTCGAGGAGCTTTCGAGACCGCTCTCGCAAAGCCTTCGGGTGCAAGGCCCGGCAGTCGGGGCACGACTTCGTGTCGCGGCCGAGGCAGTAGAGACATTCCAAATGCGGGTCTGTGATCGACATCATTCGACCACAGACGTCGCAGGGCTTGAAGCCGGGCATCCCTACCGACACCTTCGGAGTCGAGAGACTCGAGAAAACAGTGAAAAAATCACCCAAAAACTTAGTAAAAAAATTACTAGGGCACTGCTCTTCCCGGATCTACGCTTACTGGCGCGGAAAAAGAAGAACATACGTCAGCGCGCAGGGGCAGCGTCTAAGTACTGCCCGCGACGTCATCCCGGCGATCCCGACGCCGACGACGGACGCGGAGCCGCACGACGCCGCCTAACGACGCGCAAGGGTACTGCTACGCAAAACTTTCCGGATCCAGCCTGACGCCTGGGGATATTCTAAGGTAAGGAATCTGTCACTAACGTGTCTCTTTCAGATATATGAATATTTTCTGCTTGCGGAGAAAGCGGCCACCACAGCCATACATTTGGAGAATGTTCGGGAGCTGATTTGAGCCCGAACGGGAGAACTGAGTACTGGTAATGTTGAAAAGACACTCGAAAGCGTAGAAATTTGCGATGTTTCTTTGAGATTGGTACGTGGAAGTATGCGTCCTGTAAGTCGATGGAGCACATCCAATCCCCTTGATGAAGCTGTGGGAAAATTTGATGGAGTGCTAACATTCGAAATTTCTCTCTGCGAATGTATTTGTTCAACAGTCTCAAGTCCAGAATAGGTCTGTATTCTGTGGTGGTGCCTCTTTTTTGCACAAGGAAATAACGAGAGTAGACTCCTTGATTTCTTTGAGGAGCGGGGACTTTTTCTATAGCTCCTTTCTTCAATAAGGTGTTTACCTCCCTTTGTAACAATCGTTGGTCGCGGTGAGAAATGCCTCTCGGAGGTATAGATGGAGGAGGAGTTTTGAACTTGAGAAGATAGCCATTTTGAACAATGTTGATGACCCATTTGTCTTTTGTTATATGTTTCCACTCCTCCAGATGTAATGAAACACTTCCTCCCACCGGAGTGGACAACAGCTCTCATTGTTTTTGTGGCTGCTTTGGTGCTGTTGACTGCTGTTTATTTCCACCTCTGCCACGTCCCGGTCTACGTTGTTGGAACTGGGACCTTTGTTGCGTCTTACCTTGGTTCTGCGATGACCAGTTAGATGATTGACCTCGCTGTTGAAAAGAGCGTTTGTCATAGGGACGAAAGCGACGACGAAATTCCTTCTTCTTTTCAAGGCCTACAGCCTTGAGAGTATCCAACTCAGTTTTCATTTTTGCCATTTCGTCGTCCGCATGTGAACCAAACAACGATGATCCATTAAAGGGCAGATTAACTATCTTTCTTTGAGCATCGGGCTTGAGACCCGTGAGTCGAAACCACGCTGATCTTCGTGAACAAATGCCATGTGCGTATCCGTGAGCTGCCAAATCTGCAGAATCAGCCGCTGTACTAATGATCTGGTTAGCTACCAGGCCACCTTTCTGCACAATCTCTAGAAAATCCTTTTGATCTTCTTTGGGTAATTTCTCTGTGAATCTTGTTAGAGAGTCCCATAAAGACCGGTCATATCGTCCCAGTAGAGCGGCTGCACTAGCCACTCTCATAACAGATCCTGACGTATTGCACATTCTCCGTCCCAAAGAATCCATGTTTTTGCTGTCCTTCTCTGGAGGAGCAGATGATATAGAGGTATTGGAATGTGCTTTCCTGGCAGCGGCGACTATAAGGGAATCCGGTGGCGGATCAGACCGCAGAAACAAAGGATCTTGGTCTGGGGCCTTATACTTTTTTGAAATTCTTTCGGGTCCGGAGCCCACTGTGGCAGGTGTCAAAAAAGTCTTCATCGCAGGCTCTAACAATCCTGGCACCAAAGGTAGAAGGGGCTTTGCCGAAGCTCGATGGTGCAAAGTTTCAAATATTATGGATGTAGTCACCTGAGGCACAGTCATGGTTATGTTCAACTTGCTGGCACCTCTACAGAGCACCTCGTTGAATGTCCCCATATCATCAACCGGGGAAACCCTGGATGGTGGAGTTGAAGAGATAGTAGGGGAATAGTCTCTATACGATGACCTTGTTGATGAGGTCGTTGTAGGAGACCTCTGTCTTCTCCTTGGCGTATGTGATCGGCGGGACCTTGAGCGCTCTTTTGAGCGTGAGCGCCTTCTTAATGGAGATCTGGAAGGCCTCGGGGACCTACCAGCGGAAGGTCTTGCGGATTCCGTGGGAGGAGGTCTCTCAGTAGGTCTGGGTTGGGTCTTCCAGTGCCTAATGTCCTCCAACCATCTGGGTGACATGTTGATGGGAGGAGATTTGTTCCCACTCGCCGGAGAGCCCTCCGGTGTAACTTGAATGATAGTTATACCAGGCGAGGAAGAAGCTTCCCTCGACGTCGAGCGCCGTGATCTCGACGTCGGTCTTTCCACGCCTTCAGCAGGAGTAACTTGCCTGTCCCTCGACGTCGAACGCCTCGACGTCGAACCAGAATGAGCCACCATCGACGACGACCGTGGAGGTGACACTCTTGACGGTGGAGATCTATGGGACGAAGCCCTCGACGTCGGTCTCTTCGACGTCGACCGCTGGTGTTCATGCGGTATCTTCGACGTCGACCCTGCCCTCGACGTAGACCGCTGACGGGTCCAAGAGGGTGAGCTGGAATGTCTCGACGCCGACCTTCGAGAAGGGGGCGGAGATCTCGACGTCGACCTCTGTATTGATGCCGACGGGCGTTTCGACGCAGACTGAGGTCTATCATGCTTCGAGCCCGAAGCATGTCTCGACGTCTACTTACTTCTCGACGGCGATCTTGTACTCGACGTCGATCTCACTCGCTTTGTAGGTCTCGACGTCGACTTACTCCTCGGCGGTGATCTGGTCACCGACGTCGACCTCACTTGCGTTGACGTCGATCTCGCTTGCGTTGTAGGTCTCAACGTCGTCTTACTTCTCGACGGCGATCTCGTCTTCGACGTCGACCTTACTTGTTTAGTTGGTCTCGACGTCGACGACATGCTGATGAATGACTCTCTGGGCCACTTTTCTGATGTTTTCCTCTCACCATCAAGCCTAGAAGTCTGATCTTCTCTCTGTCTTTCAATGTTCTTCTTTGAACACAGTGATAGCATATCTCTGTATCGTGAGAAGGTAGACACACGACACAGACCGAATGAGGATCGGATTTGGCCATCTTCTTCCCACAGGAAGGACATTTATAAAATAAAGGTGGCATATCCGACTAAAAAGATTGACCAATTAGTCAGAAAAAGACTGGTAAATACAACCAGTAACAAGAAATATCGAAAAAAGTAGTTAGAATATAAATTCTGACTGGAAAAAGTCAAAATCAGTTAAGCTCAAGCTCCAGGTTCCTCACAGAAGGAGCCGGAAAAAAGAACTGACCTGTCACCTGTGGTGCATGATGGGAGCAGGGGTCTCCTGGAGGCCTTAAAGGCAAAGTGCTCAGGGTCTCGGAGGCCTTAAAGGCGAGGTGCCAGTTTCCTTTTCTGTACAGGGATGGTATTTATTTATGCAGCCTTCTTTAGGCTAATTGCCTGGCATTAACTGTTTTCTTTGATGAAAATAAAAGGTTTTTTGAGGAATGCTCTTACTGTACATGTCCTTCTCTTACATTATATGTTTATATGTTATTTTCATACTAGAGAAATACATGTAATTCTGGCTTCTTAGCCTATTGGATATGTTTGGGGCTGCATATTTTTTATGTTATACATGTATATGTGTGTGTTTATTTCGTACTATGTACTCTTTTTCTACTACATACACATATATATGTATTTTTGTATATGCTCCGGGTTCCCGCACGTGGGCGGAGATAATTCAGTGCTTAGGACTATTGATGAGTATCCCCTGGAAGAGAACCAGTCGTGTAGTGCACGCAGCTCGAGGGGTGTCTTACCTATACCATAGGCAGAGGGTGCAGGCATGGCACACAAGTATGTGTGCCATGTCGACTCTTCACTTTTCTCTGCACCAAAAGATGCAGCCTGCAATGGCAGTGTGTGTGTGTGTGTTAAGGTACAGGACCTCTAAGGGTTGCACAATATGTGCTGCAGCCCTTAGAGGCCTTGCCTAGTCACAGTGCCCTTGGTACCCATGGTACCTTTTACAAGGGACTTACATGTGGCAGAGAGGTGCCAATTGTGGGTCCAAAGGTACAATTTTGGGAAAGAACACAGGCCCTGAGAACCTGATTGTCAGGGACCCAGGGCACATCAAGTCAAAGTGCATCAGAACTCTAGCAAAAGGTGTGTGTGTGGGTGGGGGGGTGGGGGGGGAGTTACCGCAACAGAAACCCAGTTTCCTACACATAGGTGAAACAACCAATATATTTCCTTGTGAGAATCAGTGTTGTGAAAATGAATGTCTTGCCCACTTCATTTCAAGCGTTCCCTACATTGATATGTTGAAGAGAACTGAAAGCTTTGCAAAGTCAAGTTGTGAGGAAATGAGGTGTATTACATGGTGTGGTTGTGCGACCTGATTGTGTACTACACTTACCAACCCCTTTAGGTCCAATAGGTTTAGTTTGTGAAACACTCGGATCAACCCTGGGTAGCTGAGGCACTGAGCAGCAAGGCTTACACAGAGGAACAAATGCTAGGCATTTAAATAGCACCAAAACAATTGAGAAATCAGACACCAATTAATAAAGACTATTTTTTTATTTTTTTTAACACAGATTTTATTGGCATTTAATGTGCATAGCATTCACAAAAGTTCTCTTACATCCCAAGTGTCAGACATTTGTTCCGCATTAAACGTTACAGTATACTCCCAATCTGCCATGTGAGAATCCGTTTAGTTTAAATTGGACAACCGGTCCATCCAGTTCTAACTTCCAACTCCCTCCCCCCTACAAGTTGCTTAGTGTCAGTAATATGTGTAAGCGGTGAGTACTACGTCCTCAGCTATCCGTATAGTTCGTACTTTGGGCGGAGCTCGATAGGTGGGTGGGGTTTGAGGGAAGCGGGGGGCGTCGTATTTCTCGTCACTGCGAGGGGTCGTTACCTCCCTCAGTTCTCCAATGTCCCTAGTTCCCCGTCCCTGGCCTGCGATTGTAAGTCCGGTTGGTCATCTGCTGTATCGTCTAGGTCTGAAGTTTGTAGGTCATTCACTAGGTCACCCCAGGCCCTCGCTGTTTCCAGGTTTCCTATGCCTCTATTCGCTGCGCGCAATAAGACCCTATGTTCTGCAGCTGCCCATTTCTCCTTTTCCCTTCTCCAGCACCTTATTTGGGGGCCCCTGGCAGATTTCCAATTCTTTGTGATTTCCCTTTTCGCCAGTACATATGCTAAGTCTTGGAATCGCCCAGTAACCTTCGTCTTGGCCGTGTGCGGGAACCAGTGCAGTATGCAGCGGCGCGGTGTGTGGTCAATTGTCCTATCTATGACTCTCTCAACAGTCGCTAGTACCTCCTCCCAGAAGTCTCTCAAGCCTGGGCAATCCCACAGCATGTGCAGGATATGCGCCTCCTCATCCTCGCAGCGTGGGCATGCTGTCTCCTCCGTCTGGAAGTAGCGTCTGATTCTGGCTGGCGTTAAGTATGCCCTGTGAAGCACATAGTAGTTTATGAGTTTGAACCTTGCGTTCCTAGAGACCTTCAGGGTGTGTTCCACAATAGCGTCCCAATCTTTTTCTATAATGGGTACTCCTAGATCTCCCTCCCACTGTGCTCGCAGCCGCTCCATGGGCCTCTGAATGTCCCGCCTAATGGCTCTGTATATGCAAGAGACTGTTTTAATCCTACCTGCAGAGAGGACTACATATCTACAGCAGTCTAGCGCTCTGGGCTCTGTCGCCCCCGTCGCCCAGTGTTTTCGGAATGTCGCTTTAACAGCCCTGTGGAGCAGGAACTGTCCCTGCGGGAGGCCGAACTCCTCTTGCAGGTCCTCAAATGGAACCATTTGCGTTTCCCTGAAAAGGTCTCCAACTACTTTCAGCCCTGCTTCCTTCCAATCATCTAGCCCAGCCCAGTTCCCTCCATGTGATAGTTGGCGGAGCATATCAATAGGTATGTCTGGCGAGTAGGGGACCCTGCAGCCCGATCTTTGGAGCCATCTCGCCCAGCACTTCGTAATTACCATCTCTTCATCCGTCCTCCGGTGGGGCCCCTGCCTCAGCCTTAACAGCATTTTCGTTAGGACTCGGGGTTCTGGTGCAAACTGAGTTCATCCGTTCTGGGTCCCTGCTGCCCGCCAGCCATCTTACAAACCATTGCAGCTGTGCCGCCAGATAGTAAGCCTCGAGGTCAGGGACCCCCTAGTCCTCCTGTGGCTGTGGAGCGCTGCATTGTGTGCAGAGCCACTCTTCTGCGTCCCGATCCCCACAAAAAATGTATCATCTGGGAGTTCAGTTCGCGGAACATCGCACATGGGATCCAAATAGGGAGCGTCCCAAATATGTAGAGCAGACGGGGCAACGCCACCATCTTCAGGAGGGCCACCCTGCCTGCCACTGACAGCGGAAGGGACCCCCAAAAGTCCATGGAGGCACGGAGAGCACGTATCCCCTTTCCCACATTGCCCTCCATTAGGTCCGCCGTTTCGGGATATACCCTCACTCCCAGATATTCCAAGCATGCGGGTTCCCATCTTAAGTAATAAACAGACTATTTTTATAAGATTTTAGACACCAGACTGAAAAAGATCCACTCGAGGGTTCCGGAGATATAGATTTTAGAGGCAATAATAAATCAAAGCAATTTCACTCAACCATGAACAAGCCCCAGGAAAAGTCAACAAATTGAATACTTAAGAACTTTTTCAAAGAAAACGTGGGTAAGTGTCAATGCAGTCAGTTAGAAGTTCTTGGAGCGACCAACTTCGGCAGGGAGAGAGTCAGGGGGACCAGCAAGGTCCTCAAGAACTGCTACGTTCACAGAAGAAGCAGTCTTTCAGCAGTTCCAGGTACTTTTTCATAGTTGCAATTGATTCCTAAGGAGTGGTCCTAATGCAAGGGATGAAGAATGCTGAAGATGCTATAAGGTTGTGTGGATGTTACGTGGTTGACGGGGTCTTCCTGAGGAGATTCCTCGGTCCACAAAGAAGATGAGGGGGTTCTGGTTGCAAGGTCGACGTCCCACGAAGTCCTCTCTGGTCTGGCCGGAGTCTAGTTGCCACTGGACTAACAGTCGCCCGTTGTCGCGGTCACAGGCCAATCCCTCCTGGGTCGATAACTTTCCTTCGGAGGATCCCAGCAACTCTGACAGCACTTTCGTGCTCAGCAAACTCAAGTCCGTTGGGTCTTGGTCCTCAGTGCTGCATGGCGGTGGTGGTGGTGGTAGCGGCTTGAAGCCTTTCGGCTACCAACTTGCCCCAGCAGGCTTCTTCAGCTGTTGTGTCCCTGTGCTGCGAACAGGAGGCCAGTCAGCTGGACCGGACAGTTCTCTTGGCTTGACTGGGATTTGCAGACAGCCTCTCATTGAGCAGCACACATCAGGTACAGTCCCTCTCTTTGCTAAAGACCAGGTGTAACAGGTGCAGTACTCGTCAGTGCAGCCTCTCTTTCCTTGTCCCTCGGTGCAGCAGGGCAGTCTTTCTTCTGTCCTCCTTCAGAGTCGATCAAGATTCGAGTTCTGGATGCCAGGGGTGCCCTATTTATCTTCAGAAAATGCCCTTAGGGCAGGATGCGGTTGGAAGCCAACGGGGTGCCAGATTCCCTCACTTCGTGGGAAGTGTGACATTGGCTATCCCAGGATGCACCATTCTGCCCACCCCCAAGATGGTGAGACCCCTCTCGACACTCAGAGCACCCTAGCCCACCACCAGAGGTGTGGCTACCAAGGGGCTACTTGCCCCTGGAAAAACCGGTTGAACAACTGGCTTCTCCTCTCCTGTCCCCAGTGCCAGCCTGTCTGCCTAAACAATAAACAAGGCCCCTCTCCTAAGTTTTTACCCATTTGCCCTTCAAAGGCGGCTTGTCCTACAAGGCTTGACTTTTGGGCTAACACCCGTGTAGCTTCTATGCAGTGTATGTTTCTCCTATAAGAGAACATTACTGCGTTTGAGGCTCATGCCTTAAACCAGACAGCTGTATTTTCTGTGTTTCTGAAAATCCTGAACTCAAAAAGTACTAGAAGATCTTGGTGTCTAAATTAATATAAAAATCTGCGGTATTTTTATAAATTGGTGTCGAATTTCCTGATTGGGTCTCATTTATTGACTCTGTGTGCAACAAATGCCTAACACTGCCCTCTGATAAGCCTACGGCTGCTCGACTACAATACCAAATAGTGCACCTTGGGATTCTTAAAGTAAGCCCCTGTACACTAGTAAGGGATACCTGGACTCTCAAAACAGGGCACCTCATTTTCGCACACTATATAAAGAGCCAGCTCTTACAATGGTGGTGCAGCGGCGGGATACCAGACTTTGCATTTGCTGTACTACTCTGTTAATAAGTGATTCCATTAAGAAATCCAGATTGACTTTAGAAATTTTTTTTTCGATTTTTGTGATTTTTCCTAAATTTTTAATCTGAACTGTTAGGGCCTTGTAATATCCCCAGTCCAAACTGTATTAGAAATTTAAAAAGTATACTAGTAGTTAGGACTTAAAAGTCTATTTTTAGAATTTTTGAAGATTTTCTATAAAGGTCTCAACTACACTAAACATGTCGGCCTCAGAGAAGAGAGTTTAGGAACTCAACTTGACATCTTATCTGCAACTTAGTTTGAAGCAGTTAGAGAAACTCTGTAAGGCTTGCAAAATTGCAGCTGGGCCTAAACTAACTAAGGCATCACTCCAGGAGTTGCCTGCTGAGTTTGTTAGAGCCCAGGCAAGAAAGGAAAACATTAACAATATTGAAGATGAACCAGTCGTGTTAAGATGAGACTGCGCTCATGGGGATAGCTCCCCTTCCAATACCCCAGAGGAAGAGGAATAGAATAGGAACCTCTTCCCAAAAACTGTACCTGGACGTAGGCCAGGCCCATCGAACAACTAGAAGATCCAGACCAAGAGCTGGAGAGACTAGCCAGAAGAGTGAGTCCCAACGAAGCAGCAAAATACATTTTCAGTTTTCTGTGGCCAAGCCCAGGCCACGGGACAGCACCATCGCAAGACCCGGGCGGGTCCGCCGCAGTGCACTTGCACAGTTGTTTAGCGGAGCTGGAGGGGCCATTTATTTGCAAGGCGTCCCCGTTGGAACATTGTTTGTCCCATCAAATTAACTTTATTGGCAAATTGAAAGGCAGCGCCCACTTGGTGAGAAAGAGACTACCAGTCCCATGATGCAAGTGCTGCTCATTTGAGCGGATGTAACGAAATAAAAGAGGAAATAATCTGGTATACTGTTGTCTGGCCCAGAACAGTACTTAACTGGACAAACTTATCTAATCATCAATGCTGATAACCCTTACAAGGTCCAACCCATGGCAATGGTGAACTTAGAATGGGGAGGGGTTACTGATCAAAAGAAGGTGGGCGTATCCTCTGCAATTTAAGTCTGTCTGCTAGGAAATGATCTGGAGACCTCACCATGGGCTGCGGAACAGCTAAGAACCCATGCAGCCATGAATACCTGAATAGGTGTGCATGAAGACAAGCACAGTGCAAAGCCGAGTGTGAAAAAAGGAAGTTGGAGCCTGGAATAATGGCCCAACCCTCCAAAAGAGAAAATGCAAGAAGGCTGGGAAACCAACTTCTGAAGAGAGAAAATCTCAGGCCCTCTCCCCCACAGGAGAAGACCGGTCAGCCCTAGAAGGATCTGAGCCCCAGGAACTTGGGTCTTACCAGGTAGAGCCGTCGGCACAAGGGGACCCTCTGGGGAAGATCTTTGCCCGGGACAGAGGACCGGCCCTGCTCTTGACAGCCTCAGACAGCAAGCTGCCGACAAAGAAAAGGGAGATGTCAGTGGCTCCCAAAGTACCTATTGGGAGGAGGGACTCCTTTCCACTGAGGCCAGAGATCCCAAACCTGGTACCACTAGGAGAGTGATAGTGCCTTAGCAGTACAGGGAGTTCTTGCTCACCTTAGCATCTTGGCCAGACAAAACTTGGAGTAGGTTGGTCACACACTTCTACTAGCCAGGTATGTCCCAGAAAGTGAAGTAATTTTGCAACTCCTGTGTTACTTGTTAAGCCGGTGGCAAGACAGGTAGCAAACCAAAGGGCCCCTTACTTCCACTACCAGTGGTTGGAGTCCCCTTTGAGAGGGTAGGGATTTACATTGTTGGTCCCACTGACCCCGAGATGGCATCAGGAAACAGATTTATACTGATAGTAGTGGATCATGCCACCAGGTAGAATATGCCTCCTTTTCAAGCATGCCGTCACCCCGCATGCAATTACAACGCAGTTGTTACAACGACCGCGTTGTAACAACGCATACCATTATCCCGCAAGTCGGTAAAACGACTTGCGGAGGGGGGCGCTGGATGTTGGAATAGTATAGTTTACTATTCCAACTCCAGTCTGTGCGGACAGTAGGGAAGTTGTTGGATTTTAAATCCTACACCTTCTCCCCCCTCCGCAAGTCGGATGCGTTGTTACAACGTGGTCGTTGTAACGACCGCGTTGTAATTGCATGCGGGGTGACGGCTTCGTTGTGAGGGCTGTTTACCCACCAGGTATCCTGAAGCAATTCCACCTAGGACTCTGACTGCTCCTGTAGTTACCAAAGCACTCAAGTATATTTACTAGAGTGGGTTTTCTTAAGGAGGTGGTTTCAGACAGAGGTAGTAACGTCATGCCTGCTTACATAAAAAATTGTGGGCTGAGTGTGGGGTGACGTACAAATTTACCACTTCAGTCAGCGGTGGAGACCAAGATGGTAAAGGTACGAATGGACGTGGCCCTGTTGCACCAGCATCTCCGCAACAACACAACCAGACTGACCGAGGTGGAAACCCGGATCTTATCTGCAGAGGATAACATCTCCACCGTACAAAAATAAGTCTCCATACACCTCACCAGAATGGCGGACTTCCACAAGCGAGCAGAAGATGCCGAGAACCGCTCCCAGTGGAATAATATCCACCTCATAGATGTCCCGGAACAGGCAGAGGGAGACGATCCCAGACAGGTGGTGGACAGAGTAGAAAGTTGGGTGAAGTCTTGGATGCCAGCCGACCGCCTGTCCTCCTAGTTTGCCATTGAAAGGGCATACCGGGCACTGATCCCTCGGCCGCCGCTGGGGGCTCTGGCCTGTCCCATTATCGCCCATATCCTCAACTTCCAAGATACGGATGCTGTCCTTCTAGGAAACACGAAGACAAGCAGACCTCCGTTTTGACGGCACCAATTTTCTTCTCTTCCCGGATTACACTTGTGAGGTTCAACAGAGACGACGTTCATACACAGAGGTAAAGCAGAAGCTGAGGGTCATGGGAATTCAATACTGGCTTCTTTTCCCGGCGCACCAACAGGTCCTCTACTTGGGCAAATCCCTCTTCTTTGAGACACCCGAGACGGCCTGGCAGTGGCTCACAGAGGAAAGACCGCTGCTGGGGACCTGCAGCGGAGGAGCGAGTCCCCATAGAATGGGCTTACCCGTCCCTCATTCAGAATTAACTTGCCTCGTAGCCCCAACATCGAATGAATACCGGCTGATCGCCTACTCTTCTGCGTAATGTAGAAGATCTAAAACTTGGAAGCCGCATTTGGTTCTGGCTTGGGGAGCTGGATTGATACGCCCCGGCCCTGGCTGGATGGCTTGGGTGAGACCCTGATCAGCACCGGGGAGCTGGAGCGCCTACTGTCTTCGCGGCTCCTCGACCAGGACAGTGTGGTAAATCCATTGGGCTGCGCTGCCGCCAGTGGCCCGGTCCACCGCCACTCATCAGGTCCAGAATGACTCTGGTCTAATTCTGGGGATTTTACTATGGACTTCGGGGATGCTCGAATAGTAATTACGGCAAATGGAATGTTAGTGAACACACTGGTTACTTATGTACTCTATTCGTAGGGCGACAGATGCTCCTGGGGTAGAAGTACGTGGAGGGGTGGGAGTAGGGGGGAGGGGTTTTGTATTTGCACTGTTGATTATTTCTCTGTTTAACCTTATTCCTTTCCCATTCAGATTGACGCACACGCACATACCGTATTGCAACGCACTGCCCGAGGGCAACTCTTTTCCCTTTTGGCCACAGACACACTTCGCAAGACCCCCGGGGAGGACTCTCACAAGGGTGCACCATTGCACGATCACCACACAGACCCTTACCCCATACACACATGACCTTTCAGATTATGTCATGGAATGTTAATGGGCTGCTAGATCGGGTTAAACAAGCAGCTGTCTTAGCCTTTGCACACCGACAGCACCCGGAAGCCCTCATGCTACAAGAGACCCACCTCTTAGGGGAACTCTGTCCCTTCTTAGCACGGAATGGCTATGATAGGGTCTATCACGCGGGGTTCTCACGTGGGGCTATGGGGGTGGCCATATTGTTGCACCGCTCCTTACCATTGAGGGTCACACAGCTCATGCGAGACCCACAGGGTCGCTACATTGCTCTAGAGGGTCAATTAGAGGGCCAATTGGTGCTACTGATTAGTGTCTATATACTGCCCGTGTCCCCGGCCACTGGACTTCGGGATCTCTCGCATCGCCTTACCCGTCTCACGCAGAGCCTCATGGCGATAGGTGGCGATTTTAATGCCGCTCCTGATCCTGCAGCGGACTGCTCTGGTATCCTCACAACTTTTCGCAGACTCGGCGTTCGCCGTCTCAACGACTGGGCCGCGGCTTAGGGGCTTTGTTACGCCTGGAGGTCCTGGCACCCCGGACGCCGGCAATTTACACCCCCGCCCGGATAGACCTGTTTTTCTTGCCGGCCCCAGACTGCCTGAAGCTGGCCCAGATCCTGGCCCCAGGTATTTCGGACCACTCTCCCCTGTTGATGCGCCTGGGACACCCATTGGGAGGTCAGCGGCCTATGCGGCGCATGAATGCCTGGCACCTTCAGGACAAGGATTTCACTCGCAGCCTTCGGTCCGAACTCCAATCCTTCTTTACTGCTAACTAAGGCTCTGTGACGAAGGAAGATATACTATGGTTTGCTAGTAAAGCAACGTTGCGCGGCTTCGCCAACCGGTACATCAAGGGCAAAGAACGGGATCGTTCAGCCCCGATTACTCGATTGGAGGCTCAGGATCTCCGGCTAGAGCAGCAACTAGGAACGGGCCCGCAGGCGGAAATCTGCCGACTGAGTCTCGTCAGGGAGGGCATCTGGCTACACTCCCTGGAGGCGGACAAACACCTTTGGCGGGCAACAACGGCCAGAATTTACAGCTGGAGGACAAAAACAGTTAGTTACTTTACTGATTGGCCTCGCACGCACAGGCCAACAGAATCATACCGGAGGTTCTCGAACGCCCAATGCCAACCTCTGCGTTCTATGTTGGAGATAGCGCAGACCTTTCCATCTTACTACAAAAACCTATATGCCAGACCCATGGCTAGAGACGAGGCGGCAATCCAGGCCTTGCTCAACTTACTTCCACTCCCCAAGCTGTCCCCCTGACATCCGTGTCACCGACTAACCCCTTACAGCGGAAGAGATCAGTGATGCACTGTCCGGAGCGGCGCCCAGCAAAACACCGGGTCCTGACATGTTCCCAATGGATTATTACAACACTTTCCGAGAGATTCTTATCCCTCACCTCTTGCGGTTCTATCAGGAGGTTCTGCGGGAGGGGTCCTTCCTGGCATAGCTTGACGCCGCAACTATAGTAGTGATACCCAAGACGCAGCCTCCCGCTATCTCATGTGCGGACTATCGCCTTATCTCGCTCCTCAATGGGGATGTTAACATTTTTGCGCCAATTCTGGCGAATCGACTCTGGCGCTTCATCACGACTCTGGTGCATCCGGACCAGTGTGGCTTTATGCCACTCCGGAGCACCAGACACTGCATCAGACGACTGCATGTAGCCTTACAACACCAACACAGCCTGCCCTCCGATCTCGCCCTGCTTCTCCTCGACTATGATAAGCCTTCGACTCGGTGGACTGGGGCTACCTGAGATTAGTACTCACCCAAGCTGGTATCGGACCCCGATTTCAAGGCATGGTGAAGGCCTGGTACGCCAACCCCACAGCAAGAGTTCGGGTCAACCGAGTCCTTTCTAAAGCTTTCCCCATTGAACGGGGGACCAGGCAGGGATGCCCCCTGCCTCCGCTCCTCTTCGCGATAGAGCCCTTCGCTGCACTTATCTGCACAGACCCTCATGTCACGGGTTGGAGGCAGGCCACGAAGACCGCGTTGCACTGTATGCGGACGACATCCTACTATACATGGCCCAACCAGCAGTGAGTGGACCCCGTTGCCTCCAATTGCTCGGGCGGTTTGAAGAAGCATCTGGCCTGAGCCTGAATCCGGCCAAATCGCTGTTGGTTCCCCCCTCGCCTCGTCCCGGGATTGTTTCGACTGGCAGGAGACTATCCCCCTGCACAGACTCAGCTTCAAGTACCTAGGCATATGGGTCACTCTGCTCCCAGACCTCACGTGGACCCTTAATCTACAACCACTGGTGCAGAAAACCAAATCAGACCTCGCCAGGTGGCGTTCCCTCCCCCTCAATACCTTAGGCCGTATTGCCCTATACAAGATGATGATCCTTCCGAGATTCCTTTACGCCTTTCAGAACTTACCCTTCAACTACCCTGAACCTGGTTCTAGGCACTAGACAGCGTCACAACATTTTTGTGGAAGGGCTCCAGACCACGCATCGCCCTCGCATATTGCCAGCGAGGACCTTACGATGTGGGTCTGGGCATGTCCGACTTCTATCTTTACTACCTATCTGCTCGTCACCCAGGATTGGTTCAACAGGGGGTGGTCGGACGCCGCGTTCAGAGTGGAGCTTGCACAGCTGAATTTCTCCCAGATCCGGAGTATGCTCTATGGAGCTCCGATCCTTCGCTCATTGCCTACATTGACACGGGTGGTATTTCTGGCATGGCGATCGGCCATGCGACATGCGTTGGGGGTCCAAACTTACACGGAAACTCCACTTTGGCATGGCACCTGGTTGAGGGAAACAGCGTCCCTTAGTGGCTTTCAATCCTGCCACTGTATTGGTATCACAAGGTTGGGGGATGTCTGGTCAGGGACACATATAAGGTCCTTTCATGATTTGCAGCAAACATATCACCTCTCACACTCCCAGTTTTACAAGTATCTCCAGCCAAGACACGAGCTTGCCACCCACTCTCTTCCACCGGACCCTCTACCAGAGTTCAGTCCGCTGGAAGCCAAATTGTTGATGGGTCACTTGGGTAAAGGGGGGATCTCACAGATCTATCGCACACTCATTATTAACTCATCTGGGACACTGGACCACCTCAGGAACCGATGGGAGGAATGGGTGGGACCTATGGAGGACGAAGACTGAAAAGATGCACTAATGGCCCCAAGGGAACGAACCACATCAGCCAGGCTGCGCCTCATCCAAACTAACTATCTCTATTTTGTTTACCTTTCCCCGTACCGCCTGCATAGGGCTGGGCCACGCATGAAGCCAGCAGATTTGTACCACATGGTCTGTGCCTGTAATATCCTATTTATCTACTGGACAGGGGTGATTGGGGAAGTATCTGGGGTTCTGGGCCGGGAGATTCACATGTCACCCACACTGATTTTACTTGGGATGCTTGAGGGGGCAGGGAGTACAAGGGCTGAAAGGTCCTTCTTGGGTACGGCCCTGTTGGTGTCTAAGCGAGATATTGCCTCACAATAGTTGGATTGTAAACCCCCAACCATGGCCAAATGGAGGGGGAGTGGACTGGTGAGCCCAGCAGGAGCGGATGGTCTACAAAGCCCGTGGGTGCTCCCGGAAACACGCCAAGGTATGGGGGAAGTGGCTTGGGCAGTTGGCCTAACATGATGTACTGTCTTCTCTGTCGCCCGCAACATCCATACAATGCTTACTGTGTGTCGATTGTGTTGCCCCAGGTGGAACTTGGATCTTCTATATTTCAGGTTGCTCTATGATATGGGTGCTCCACTTAAATGTTTTACCACTGCGTTGGTGTTTAAACTGGATAACTCAATAAAACTGGTTTACCAAAAAAATCTATAGTGACCATGCTGACCTTGACAAGATGGTTCTGTGGTATGTGAAATGTCTTCTCAGACACCCTCATTGACCAAAAGCACACTCACTGCAGGCACATCCTAAGGCAGTATTGCTGGGCTCTTTTCTTTGACTCCTGGCCAGACAACCTGATGTACACATGATGTGGACACTGGGGACAGCCTACCTGTCAAAAACAAAATATAAAGGCAGTCTGACCAAGTCAAAGAAAGCATCTGAGCTTAAGTCAGCAAGGTGCTGGAAGTAGGGGTGATTGAACACTCTTGAGTGTCCCTGGGCCAGCCCAGTGGTCTTAAAACCTCTTTCCAAGGAGCCGAGGTTTTGTGTGAACTACAGAGGTCACAATGCTGTCACTAAGACAGATGCACACCCCATTCCAAGATCAGACGAGCTCACTGATGGGTTAGGGGCAACCAAGTTTCTCAGTACTTTTGATTTGACATCAGGGTACTGGCAGATTGGACTGACACTAGGAACAAAAGAGAGGTCAGTATTTTCCACACCAAATAGGCATTACCAGCTTCCTGTGACGCCCTTTGGCTTAAAGAATGCCACTGCCACCTTCCAAAGGCTGGTGAACAAAGTCCTGGCAGGGCTGGAGTCTTATAGTGCAGCATATCTTGATGATAATGCAGACTATAGTTCCACTTGGCAGGATCACATGATCTACCTTGGAAATGGGCTTGAGGCTCTGTAGCATGCAGGACTCACTATCTAGGCAAGCAAGTTCCAGATAGAGCAGGTATCTGTTGTATACTTGGGACACCTTGTAGGTGTAGGTCAAGTTCAACCTTCGAAGCCCAAGATCCAGACTATTCTGGACTGGGTAGCTTTAACCACCCAGACTCAAGTCAGGGCCTTCCTCGTCTTGACTGAATAATACAGGAGGCTTGTGAAGGGGCATGGCACCCATCACTGAACTGACCTCCAAGAAGAAACCAAAAAAGTATGCTGGACAGTGAGCTGTCAAAAGGCTTTTGACACACTGAAGGAAGCAATGTGCTCAGCACCCATCTAAGCGCTCCAGATTATACAAAGCAGTTAATTGTGCAGACTTATGCCTGAGAACATGGGATAGGGGCAGTTCTATCCCAGACCAACGATGATGGGGAGGACCAGCCTGTTGCTTTTATTAGCAGAAGGTTACTCCCCAGGGAACACAGTTGGAGTGCCATTGAGAGGAAGCCTTTGCTGTGGTTTGGTCCCTGAAGAAGTCGAGGCCCTACCTGTTTGGGACTCCCTTCTTGTTCAAACTGACCACAGGCCTCGCAGATGGCTGGATCAAATGAATGGGGAAAATCCAAAACAGTTAAGATGGTCCAATCTCCCTACAGAGAATGGACTTTACAGTGGAAAACAGACCTGGGACTGACCATGCCAATGCAGATGGCCTTTCCAGGTTTTTCCACTTAGACAATGAAGACTCTTAGGAAAGGTAAGTCATCCGGTTTAATTTGTGTAGGAAAGTGCCCCTTTATGACATGGTCACCCCCACTTTTTGCCACTGGTACCGATGTTTTTCGAATGATGTGCACTGGGTCCCTGCTAACCAGGCCCCAGTGCCAATGCTCTTTCCGTAAAACAAGGCAAAATGGTCTAATTGTAACACAACTGGCACACATTTTAGAATCCCTGCAAGTCCCTAGTAAGTGGTAACCCTGGTACCTAGTGCATGGGTACTAAAGAGGGTCCATAAGGGCTTCAGCATGTACTATGCCACCCTAAGGAACCCCCGTACAAATTGCATGCAGCCTGCCATTGCAGACTTTGTGTCATGGTGCTAATCATGAGTGAAAACCCGCAATGGCACACTCACTGTGTGCCAAGCCAAAGTCACTGCATGTAATATATATAAGTCACCCCTACAGCAGGCCTTGTAGCCATAAGGCAGGGTGCATTATATTACGTGTGAAGGCATATCTGCATGAGCAGCTATGCCCCTGTGCTCTTTAGTTCAATTACTAGATGGTACAAGTGAACAGGGAAGCCATCTTAAGTATATGCACTGGGCACTGTTCATTATGAGCTCCCCAGCTACATAATGGCTTTACGGAAACCTACAGTATCAAACACTGGTCTTCATAAATCTGCACTGTTGCCAGTACAAGATTTATAATGACATGCACCCAGAGGGCACCTTAGAAGTGCCCCTCAAAAACCCACCACTACTGAGTGTGCAAGCTGACTGGTATCGTCCTGCCTGCCACCACAGATCTGTTTCTAACCCCCCTTCAGGTGAGAGCCCACGATCTCTAAGGCCAGAAACAATGCCTGCTCCAGAGAAAGGTGTTCCCACCTCCTTTAGCAGAATGGTTAGGGAGTTAGCGTATCAAGGCCAGGGGCTTCAAAGCCCCTGATGCCTTTGATATGTGACCTCGGCTTCCCTCAGACCTGAGGGATGCCACCCCCTGCCCTGAGATCCATTTGGCACCAAGACAGGCAGGAAATTAGCTATGCAAGTAGGCGTGTTGCACCACCATGCTAGTCACACCCCTAAGGTGGGCTACCCGATGTGCTCCACAAAAGAAGGATTCTACCATCATGTTTTTTTGTGGAATTAGGAGCTCTGGGACAAGGTAATGCCCACCCCCCACAGGAAGTGCTCATATAGGGGATGTAATGACCCCAAGGGTAAGTAGCCCATTGGCTACTACCCTTCACTCCCCTTAACACCCCTACATTTAGTATTTAGGAGCCCCCTTGACACCAGGAACAAAGATTCACCTGACTAAAGAAGGAGGACAAAGAAGAGCCAAAGAACGCAAGAACTGTGGACTAGCTATGGACTTGGCGCCAAACCCGGTCTGCATGCTCCTGTAGCCTCGGCAGGATGCTAGCACTTAGCCAACCAGCAAGCATCTCCCTTGAAGTGGAGGAGCCACTTCTCTGCATGCACCGACCGCACAGTCCTGTTCACCCAACTGATGACCTCTGGCTCCACCGACGTAGCAGCAGCACAGAAGGAGGTCGCTAAGTGTCAAGGAGGTCAGCCCCGTCGATACATCCAGTCTTCGAGATGCTGATCCGCCCAGGAGGTTCCCTGCACCAATACCGGGGGTACCGGAGTCTGCTGCAAGAACCAAGGTTTGTTTGTGTTCAGACCGAAAACCACCATCGCCAAAATCGATCTGCATGTCAAGGGACTTCAACAGAGGCCAGCACCATGCAGCATGCAGCATGCAGGTGCACCGAGAACTGCAAGAGCCTCAAATTCGCCGACCAGCAGGACAAAACACCATTGCACCTGAACCGCCAGCCCGAGTCCATTGAAATTGATGGCGTTTCTGTGGCCCTGAGACCCTCAAGAGCCGAGCCCCCCTTTGTGTTCTGCCAAACTGGTCTCCCAGTCCCCCTTGCAGTCTTTCTTTGCAGGTACTGTACCCCATTGACTTCAACATGTAGCGTACGAGGCTACCACCGCTGAAAGCACCTCTGCACCTGGACACCCCAGGGCAGGAAACGTTGAACTCGTGTCTTTCTTGGGGCTTGGACCTACTTACCTTAAGTCCTGAAGAACAGTCCTGTAAGTCGTTCGCAAGTGACACTATGCAGTGTATGTTTCTCCCATAGGATAACATTACCGCGTTTGAGGCTCATGTCTCAAATCTGACCGCTGTATTTTCTGTGTTTATGAATATTGCTAACTTGAAAAGTACTTACCTGATCTAGAAGATCTTGGTGTCTAGATTAATATAAAAATCTGTGTTCTTTTTTATAAATTGGTGTCAGATTTCCTTATTGAGTGTGCGTCTCCTTTATTGACTCTGTGTGCAACAAATGCCTAACACAATCCTCTGATAAGACTAAGGCTGCTCGACCACACTACCACAACTAGAGCACCTTGGGACTGTTAAAGCAAGCCCCTGTACACTAGTAAGGGATACCTGGACTCGACACAGTGCACCTAATTTTGGTACACTATATAAGGAGCAAGCTTCATACAACTTTGAGATGGTATCTGACACATAGCAGATTGAAATATATATCAAACTACCTCGGATATAGGTCGGCACAGTGGCTCTGGGTTAGGTACGTTTCTAAACATATGTATGGAATGCAAATTGGCAATACTGCGGTCATCACAAACTATACAGGGACCTACCTGTGGCACTACTAAATGTGACGGGAGTGCATGACAGGTGGAGTAACCTACTTCGTAATCATCTACAGGAGCAGCTAAAATATTATTACTTAATTGGAAAAAGTTTGAACATCCATCAAAGGGTTTATGGGTACGGAACCTTTGCCAAACAATGGCAATAGAGAAGTTGACATCGTTTAAAGGCTGACAAAAACGTTGAAAGGATTTGGTCACCTCTACCTAACTACTAACCCGATTGCCAGGGATTCGCGCTTTGGGAGTGGGGCCAATAGAAATTGGTTGGCTACACCAAATATTGGTTGAAAACTATAAGAAATTGGGTTATTAGTTGACAGGGATAAGTACCAACCTCAAGTAATAAGCACAATCCGTGTCAGGGTGAACCACTAAAGTCACTAATTAAACCCGATGCCAATTCCTTGGTAGCCATGGCACAGGGCTGACAAGCTAAAATTAAAAGCAGTGCACAAAGTATTTATGCAGTACTAAAAAAGTAACAAAGTTAAAATGCAAACAAGTCAGAAATCCTTTTTCTCTAGTAGTAATACCACTGTTAAAGCAAGAATTATGAATTTCCTTTCAAGAATTTTATTTGGAACTGTTCGTCTGCCAGATATTAAAGATTATGGCTCTACGGGGAACCCAGTTATGTTTCAGTAGCCCTTCTTATAATCCAAGGCAATAGAGGCTTCAAGCTCTGTTATGGAATGATACTGCTGCCATAAGGGTGGTCTCCTTCAGCCACCAAAGATCTTGTAGTGATCTGATGGACTAGGCACCAAACAAATAAGATTGTCTCATTACCAAGATAGAGCTATACTTCTCTCATACACAGGCAAGGCCGGAGAACAATCATTACACATGAGGCCATTGGCCTATAGACTAGTGTTGAGCTGAATTTTGCTGGGTCACGAATAAATAAAGATACCTTTAAATTCTGTGTTTTATGAGTTAGATTTGCCAGTGCTTCAAAGACAGAGGGCAAATGTCAGGCAGCTTTATTCTTATAACACGAGGATTGGTGTTTACTTTTCTTTTGGTCAATGCAAGGCGTGAGGAGTGAATTATGTGACAATGTAGGATGCAGTTTTTTGCAATACACAACAAAATGTAAATACCTGTAAATGAACTGAATGCACTTTTTTTGTAATTCTGAAGAGTACTGGAAACAGATTTAAATAGGATCAAAACAAAGCAAGGAACTTTACTTGGTGATGTACAAATGATAAATATTCACAGAAACCAGATTTCCATACATTATCATTTACGCGTTACATAGTTTTATCAGTAAAACTGTATATCTGTGCAAATTTAGTGGCCATTTCAATGGAAAATGTGCTGTCTGTAAATGACAATGCCTTACAACACGGTGTTTTAGTTACATTAAAAAATCACCTCACCTTAAGTCCATTAAAAGGAGGTGGGTTGTTGTTTTAAAAAGTGGATCGTGGTTCGAAAAAGTTGGCGAACCACTGCTCTAGACTGCTAGTATCACCATGGCCATAGTGAATATCAAATGCTGAAACCAAGAAGCAGCTTGATGAAGGTTGGAAGTCATGGAGGTACTTAAAACTTTTCCCACCATCACCAAAGGCCTACTTCCTCTACTTCTCAACACCCACAGACATGCAATAAGAGGCTCTTTAGACCCCTTTTGCCTATACCTCCCCCACCCTCCACTCCCCGAAAGCTGAAAGTTATGCTACTGGACTCTCAAGTTAAAGCCTGCTGGCTAGGAATAGGCCATAGCCCTTGGAAAACAAGGCAAGCAAAAAAGTACTTTACAGAAAAGCTTATCCAGTGAAATTGAGCTAGAACTACTTTCAAAACAGTCAAACAATAGATAACTTGTGTGCGGACAATGTTTACTTCAGGAACAAAGCACATAAGACAGAATGTCAGCTTAAGAATGACATGGCTAAAGTTTATGATTATTGTTATAAGGTTCAAACCTAGCAAGTGGCCAGTTATAAAAGACATTATCATATTTTAAATGAAGGCTATTTAAACAATGCAGTTACAACAGGAAACAAAATTTTGAAACGTTTTACCTTGTATGTCCCAGGGAGTCCCGCCAGATTGGCAACATGACAACTGGTTTAATAGCACACTCCAATATTGCAAGTGCCAATGCAAATTCTCTAGGTTTACTACACATCTGAACTGCTTTAATCCAGTTAGACCTACAAGATATTCACAACAGTTTATTAAGGAACAATCAATTATTTCTAAATACAATACAGTTATTGAAAAAGTAACAATGGGCAAACTTAAACATTACAGTAAACACATGAATGGTCAGGAAACACCTTCCATGTTTTTAACAGAGTCAAACAAAAACAAAGCAAAGTGGGATAGTCACGTAACACTATCACCAGCCACCTACAATTCAAAGTAAAACACCAGCAGTAAAATTCTTATAGGAATATAAATGTATTTAAAATGGTCTACTTCTTTGAGCTTTTGCCAATACAATGTATATGTAATTTAGTTGGGTACTGCCGTAGTATGGGGACATTAAGGCACTACTCATTACTTTCTACCTCTCCATCCATGATATAATTAGGATATGCAATCGGAAGCGTAAATTTCAAGAGCATAAGAAAGAAAATCTAGCTACAAAGTTCAGATAATGTGATGTGCTATTATGACAAGCAATACATGCTACTCAAATTGAAAAAATGATACTGCTGATGCCCTTTATTAAATAGCTAAAAATACATCCTTAAAAGAGACACCCAGGTAAAAGAAAATCCAGTCTTTTTTTACCCAATTGAGCATCAACAGTCACCACCAACAAAGATTCAAGGAAGTTCTTCTGTTTTGAATATATTTGGGTTAGGAGATTAACTGAGATGTCAGTCACTAGATAGCACCTTAAAGTTGCTCCTACGAGAGGAGAAATTAGGTACTTGCCTGTAACTCCAGTTCTCCAACATTGGCATCTTGTATAAATTTACATGCTTCATTCCCCGTCAGGCTGGGAATCCTCTGCACATTAAAATAGCAGTATACAGTGTAACAATATACATCATACAGTATATAATGTAAAATGGCCATAGGCCGGAAACAACATAGCATGTTTAGTAACACATCCACCTCATTTGGAATAACCCAAACTTCAGCCAATGAGGTGAAAGCTTAAGCACACCTACTCTCACTAGACGCCACCATTGCTCAGATTTCAAAGCACAAGTTTATGAGAATAGAATACAATAAGCCTCTGACCGGGAAGGAGAGAGGGTCGCATGTGAAATTATAAAAGATGCCTATGTTGGAGAAGTAGCTTTAAAAGCATGTAACCTTTATATGTTCACGTGTTTAAATCAGAATAGCAAGCAGTACACATTATAGAAAAGAACAAAGTGAGAAGAAAGCTCACCTCTAATGAAACAAGTTTCTCGGAGGTGCCTGTCCCACTGCTGCATCAGCCTCTGCATCCACATCTAGGCAGTAATGTTTCTTGAACATATGCCTGATCCTCGAGGTGGCTGCACAGCAGATGTCTTTCCAGGGCACCCCAGCATAGAGAGCTGCAGTTGAAGCCATGCCCCTGGTGGAATGTGCCCTCATTCTTCCCTGAAGAGGATGCTTGGCTTTGGCATTAAAAGAAAGCAATACAGGCTGACAGTCAACGAGCTATCCTCTGTTTGGTCAGGGCTTGACCTTTTCGTGGTTGAGCAAATCATACAAATAGCTGGTCTGATGCGTGTACGCCGTTTGTCTTATCCATATATAATTTGAGACTACGCAACTGTAACGAATGTAAGGATCTTTATGCTGGTGAGAAAAGATTGGGAAAGAAGGATCTAAGAATGACCAGCTCATTCAGATGTTAGTCAGTAGGCACCTTAGGAATGAATTAAGGGTTGGTTCAGAGTATCATTTTGTCAAACTGCAGCAGCTTGATGTACCAGTACTGGTGAGGCCATGCTAGAGCAATGAGGATCAGATTGCAATGGTCTATCTACGCTTTGTTCAATACCCTGGGGATCAGGAGGAAAGGTGTAGGCAAATATTTTGGACCAACTGGTCGAAAGAACATTGCCCATCGTCCCCGGATGCCAAAACCTGCTTGCTAAGGGCGGGCATTTTTTGTTCTCTGGAGGGTAAACAGATTGATTGTGGGGTGACCTCACTGATTGAAGATGTGATCTACATGTTTCTGTTCCAATTACCACTCATGACAACCCATTGTTGGTCGACTGAGCGCATCCGCCTGATCGTTTTGGAAGCCTGGTATATGTTCCACTACAATGTATATCCTGTGAGAAATCTCCCAGTTTTACAGCATCTGAGCTTCTTCTGAAAGGATCTTGGAACTTTTCCCTCCCTGCTTGGCTATGTAGAACATGGATTTTGTGTTGTCTGTTCGGATTAGGACCGGCTGACCTGTCAATGTGGGGAGGAGCGCTTGTAAGCCTAGTCTTATGGCGCAGTATTCCAACACACTGATGTGGAGCGTTTTCTCTGCATCCGACCAAAGGCCTCTGGTGGAAAGATTCTGCAGGTGGGCTCCCCATTCGTTCATGGACACATCCATGGTGAGTAATAACCTTTCCGTTATTGGTAGAAAAGAAAGACCTGTATTCAGGTTTTCTGGAATTCTCCACCAGATCACCAGATCAGACACTGTTTCAAGGGCCTTCTGACAGACAATATCTTCCCTTGATCCTTCCACCTTCTTCCATTGCAAATCCAGTCCTTGCTGAACAGGTCTCAGAAGACGCCTGCAAAATGGAATGAGACATGAGCATCTGTTCTTGGCATGTAGAGCTGTAGATTCACATGCTTTGCATACACCTGCCATCTAGTGTTGGGTCCGGATGTTTGTAAGTTATTTTTCTTC
The DNA here is from genome assembly GCA_963921515.1 of Calotriton arnoldi. NCBI lineage: Eukaryota > Metazoa > Chordata > Amphibia > Caudata > Salamandridae > Calotriton > Calotriton arnoldi. The sequence goes on from CAWUFW010000828.1 coordinate 1,749,223, forward strand.
GAAGAAGTCTTTTCCAGTCACAAGGCAAGGTGACTCCTCCTTTTGGTGATAGTGCGCATGGGCATCGACTCAATTGTTAGATTGTTTTCCCGCAAGAGGGTGAGAATGGAGTAAGTAAGTGTAGTGTAGAGATGTCCACGCGTATATAATGTGAATAATAATAACTGCAACAACCATAGGTGTCCGGGGAGGAGAGAGGGCGCATGTGAATCTACAGCTCTACATGTCAAGAACAGATGTTTACAGGGTAACATAAAAAGTTAAAGGCATGTGTGCTATAGATACACATGCTTTGCATAGACTGTATAGCAGTACTTCTCCCAAAGCGGTGGCTAACCAGTGGATGTTGCAGTTGTTTGAAAAAGTGTTTTAGCACTGCTTGTCCTACATTAGCTTGTTGACATGCTAATACATCCACACAATTGTGTTTTGTAAATGTGTGTGGAGTAGACCATGTAGCTGCCTTACATCAGCTATGGGAATGTTACCCAAAAAGGCCATTGATGCTCCTATTTTGCGAGTAGAATGTGCTCTAGGAGGTACTGTTAAAGTTCTTTTAGCTTTAACATAGCATGTTTGAATACATTTGACAATCCATCTTGAAATACTGGATTTTGAGATAGATTTTTTTCCTTTATGAAGTGGAACAAAGGCAACAAAAAGTGTTTTTGTTTAGCGAAAACGTTTTGTCTAGTCAATGTAGTATAATAGTGCTCTTTTAACATCAAGTGTGTGTAGAGCTCTCTCTGCTACTGAATCAGGTTGAGGAAAGAACACAGGTAACTCAACTGATTGGTTAATATGAAAAGCAGTGACAACTTATGGAAGAAATGTGGGATTTGTACGAAGAACTATTCTATCTTTGTGAAGTTGAAAGAAGGGTTCTTCAAAGGTTAATGTCTGTAACTCACTAACGCGTCTTAGTGAAGTGATAGCTATTAAAAAGGCAGCATTCCATGAAAGAAATTGTAAATCACAATTGTGTAATGGTTCAAAAGGGGTGCCCATAAGTCTTGTAAGAACTATGTTAAGGTTCCAGATGGGTGCAGGTGGTACCCTGGGTGATATAATTCTTTTAAGGCCTTCCATAAAGACTTTGATGATAGGTACTTTGAATAAAGATAAATGTTGTCTGTTTTGGAGATACGCAGCTACTGCTGCAAGGTGTAGTCTAATAGATGTGTAGGCTAAACCTGCGCGTTGTAGATGCAAAAGATAAGCAATAATATGTTGTATAGATGCATACAGCGGATCAATTGAATTATTATAATAAATGATAAATATTTTCCACTTTGCCGCATAACATGCTCTAGTGTTAGATTTTCTTACTTCTCTAAGAATTGTCATGCAACCTGGTGGTAGGATTAGATAACCAAACTCTATGACTTCAGGAGCCAAATCGCAAGGTTGAGGTCTTTGGATGTCTAATTTTCCCACGGTTCTGTGTAAGAAAAGCTGCTGTTATGTGAAGCTTCTGATGTGGAACCACTGACAATTCCAACAGTGTTGTGAACCATAGTTGACGAACCCATGTGGGAGCTACAAGAATTAGTGTGAGAGATGTCTGCCTGAGTTTCCGAACCAGAAATGGAAGGAGAGGGAGAGGTGGAAAAGGGTAAGCAAATATCCCTGACCAGTTCATCCATAGGGCATTGCCTTTGGATAGAGGGTGTGGGCACCTGGAGGCGAAGTCTGGGCATTTTGAGTTCTGTGCTGTGGCAAAGAGGCCTATTGGTGGAAATCCCCATTTTTGAAACTACGGAAGGAGAACTTGTGGGTGAAGTTCCCATTCGAGTATTTGTTTTTTCTTTCTGCGGAGATCGGCAAAGATGTTGTCTGTGCCTGGAAGGTGTTCTGCTAGTAGATGGATTTTGTGATGAATTGCCAAACGCCAAATGGTCTGAGAGATGCGTGACAGTTGAAGTGTGAGTGTGAGCGAGTGTGCGAGTGTGCGTGTGTCCCTGTTTTTTATATAATACATTGTTGTCATATTGACCGTCCGGATTAAGACAACTTTCTTTACCAGGTGAGGTAGAAAAGCTTTCAACGCTAGTTGAACTGCTTGCAGCTCTAGGTAGTTGATGTGATAGTTCTGTTTGGAGTTCCAAAGACCCTGAACTGAGTGTTGTGAATGTACCCCCCCCCCACCCTGTGAGAGATGCGTCTGTTGTGAGCACTACTTGTGGAATAGGGTCGATGAACGGCCGCCCTTTTCACAAATTTTGTGTGGTCCACCACTGCAGAGAGCGATGAGTGCGGCTGTCTACCAACACTAGATCTGTCAGCTGACCCTGTGATTGATTTCACTGACGTGCTAAGCATCCTTGTAGAGGGCGCATGTTTAATCTTGCATGAGGCACTATAGCATACGAGGCCATCATCCCTATTAGCTGCATGAATGTTCTGGCTGAGAGGTACTGGTTGACTTGAAACTGTAATGACAGTCTGCAAATGCTGAATCCGGATTCTATTGGGATATGCTAGAGCCAAGTGAGTGTTTAGAATGGCTCCTAGATATGGTTGTGTTTGATTGGGCTGAAGATGGGATTTTTCTATATTAACTGTGAATCCCAACTGATGTAGAAGGTTGACGGTTATTTGAGTGTGATGCACACACATGCGATGTGTGTTGGCTTTTAAGAGCCAATCGTCTAAGAATGGGAAGACATGTATTTGTTGGCATCTTAGATGTGTTGCTACTACTGCTAAGCACTTGGTAAATACTCTGGGTGCAGTGGTTACTCCGAATGGCAGCACTTTGAACTGATAATGATTTTTCCCTATCACAAATCTGAGGTATTTGCGATGTGCTGGGTGAATGGGTATATGAAAGTATGCGTCCTTTAAGTCTAGTGTGGACATAAAGTCTCCTTGCTGCAAAAGTGGAAGTACGTGTTGTAGAGTGACCATCTGGAAGTGTTCTGATAATATGTATAGGTTTAAAGGTCTGAGATCCAATATTGGTCTAACCGAACCGTCTTTTTTGGGAATTAGGAAGTATAGTGAATATACTCCTGTTCCTTGTTGTAATTGAACGAGTTCTATAGCTCCTTTTGTTAGAAGAGCATGTACCTCTTGTTTGAGTAGATATTTGTATTGCAAAAACAGTTTGTGAATACGAGGGGGGATGTTGGGATAGTTGCTTTTGAGTTCCACGCAATAACCATGTTGGATAACATCCAATACCCATTTATCTGTTATTGAGTGCCAAATGGGTAGGAATTGATGTAATCTTCCCCCTACAGGTGAGGAATGTTCAGGGGGAATTGCTATCAAGTCAATGTTTGTTAGTAGAGGGTGGGGTACGTGAGGGTGTTCCTCTACCTCTTCCTTTGAAATTGTTACCTCTGTATCCACCTCTATAAAATCGTCTAGAGGGGGAGGACTGTGCTTGTGCTTTATATGAAGATGTGTTGGCATCTGTGGTGTTATTTTTGGAACCTCCTCTGTAGAAGGAGTGACGAAAGGAACCTCTATTAGATGGAGACTGAAGGGCGCCCATTGACTTTGCCACTTCTGTGTCTTTTTTCATTTTCTCTAGCGATTGGTCTATCTGAGGCCCAAAAAGGTGTTCTTTGACAAATGGTGCATTCAAAATAGTTTGTTTAACTTCTGGTTTGAAACCAGAAATTCAGAGCCATGCATGTCTCCTTAGTAAAATGCTGGTGTTGAATCCTCTAGCTGCAGTATCTGCAGCATCTAAAGCACATCTAATGAATGAATTAGAAATAAGCTTGCCTTCTTGCACTATTCAATGTGCCCTATCATACCTAGCCAACAGACCTTGAGTGTTGGCTATGCGCCAATGTTTGGCTGATTGAGCAGCGACTCTTTTTCCACAAGCATTTATTAATTTTGATTCCTTATCAGGAGGAAGTGCCTCTCCTGAGCTTTGCGAATTTGCTCTTTTACGTGCGTTTGAAACTACTAAGTAATCTAGAGGTAACTGACCCTTAACGAAGAAGGGGTCAGATGGAGGGGCTTCATATATTTTATGGACCTTGGTGTAAGTATACGTGACCCAACAAGATCTTTAAAGATTTCGTCTGCATGCCTTATCATACCCTTTAACATGGGCAAAGATTGGGATGTTCTGTGTGTATTTCCTGAAGTTTCAAAGAGGAAATCCTCTTCTAGGTCTTCTTTATGTAAAGTGACCCCGTGATAAGTGGCAGCTCTAGCAATTAATTCCCGATATGCATCATCATCAGGAGGGAAGGTTTGGATGGATATAGATCAGGATCTATGTCCCCTGGTGATCTATGTTATAGTCATCCCATGGGTCAGGTATCTGATTATCATTGTCCTCATTATCAGCTATATCTGGATCTATATCACGGAGACCCTGGAGGTGTAATATGTAAAGGGTCTAAGACTGATATGACAGGTACTGGTGAAGAGGGAGGAGTAGCTGGAGGAATGTTAATAGGACTAGTAGCTATGTCCTTTTTCTTCTTCTGAGGTATTCTATAATCAGTGTTTATTTTCCTTTTGGAAGGTGGTATCACTGGCGTAGTGGTAATGTGTACAGTTTTAGAGTTAATATAAAGTGTCTTTTGTTTGGGATCCAGCTTGTGCTGCATTTTCTCTAGAATCGGCTCTGATTGCTTCAAGAGAGCATCTTTTTGTTTTGGTGCCGACATTTTTGGCGCTGAGCTGGATTTGTCCTTTTTATCTTTCGATGCTGAATGTTTCGGAATCCAGGGGGTATCATCTCTGTTCGATCCCAAACTGGAAGGCTTGACTTTCTGTTTAAAAGCCGAGCCCGAAGGCGGGGCGTTGGAATCAGAGTCTCGGTGCCTACACGATGGCAGTGGTGGCCCAGTAGCCTTTGGCTTGGTCGGAGTGGGTTTGGTGGGCAAAGGGGCTTTGTTACTCACGGCACTCTGTGCAGATGGAACGTGATGCGACTCGCACTCAATTTCCAACTCTGAATCGGAGTCCCGGACGGAAAAGGCCGCTTATTCTTCCGCCGCCGACACGTTCATCTCATCTTGTTCGACATGTTCGCCGAAGATATCGGGAGTGTCATTGTTAGTCTGTCACTGCATGTCTGCGTCGAGCACGCTGGTCTCTAAGAGTCTTTTTGGAATGGAACGACTGACACGCGTCGTAGTTTTCTTCCGTATGCTCCGGAGACAAAGGTTACACACCGGTCCACGGGTATTTGGAATGGCACCTAGGACAGAACTGGAATGGCATCCACTCCATTGGAAGAAAACTCGATACAGGATCTTCGAGTGGAAACAGGAGAGGAGCTAGACCGGAAGGCCGCGGTCTGAGTTTTCTATGGATAATGAAAGTTTTCAGAAGTTCCTTCGACACGCAGAAGATGGTGAGGCGATCGAAAACAATACTGACGAGGGCAGAGTGAATTGCGAACCGAAGGGATCCCGATTGACTGTTTCTAATCGGAGCTCAGCAATACATGTCCGAACCCGATGGCGGACAAAAAACAATCTAACAAAGGAGTCGATGCCCATGGGCACTATCACCGAAAGGAGCAGTCACCTTGTCCTGTGACTGGAAAAGACTTCTTTGAAGAAAAACAACTTGCAAACATCCGGACCCAACACTAGATGGCAGGAGTATGCAAAGCATGTTTATCTACAGCACACATGCCTCGAACACATAATATCATACCCATCAAGGACTTGTATTGCCTTACTTCGATTGATTGCTTTCCCGCAATAGTCTTTGGCATAGCCTGTAACTATCTCACTCTTTCTGCCGATGGAAAGGCTTTTCCCAACTGAGTGTCAAGTACTGCACCTAGAAATTGAATCTTTGTTTGGGGTACCAACATTGATTTCTCCCTGTTCAAAATTAAAACTAATCTCCGGAAGAGATTGATGTAAGCATTCGTAGGCGCTTTTGCTTGGTCTCTGGATGGCGCTTTGACTAACCAGTCATCCAGATATGGGAACACCTGGTGGCCTTCTCTCCTGAGAAAAGCAGCAACTGGAGCAAGACATTTGGTAAATATTCTCGGCGCTGATTTGAGCCCAAAAGGGAGCACCTTGAACTGGTAGTGCTGACCCACTACTGAGAACCGAAGGTACTTCGTGTTTTCGATGAATGGGTATGTGGAAGTAAGCATCCCGAAGGTCCAGGGAGGACAAAAATCCCCTTCCTGTATCATTAGGACTTTTTGCAGAGTAAGCATCCAAAATGACTGTCTGTTTAGAAATGTGTCCAGCTCTCGAATGTCCAGTATCGGCCTTCATTGACCAGTCTTCTTTTTTTAGGGCGAACCTGGAATAGAAGCTTTGATTCCTTTGTGACTCGGGGACAATTTCTGAGTCCCTTGGAGAAAAGCATGAGAATTTCCATTTTCAGCTCCTTCAAATGAAGAGGATGTTCCTTTCTTGGTGGACAAACTGGGGGTCTCTGGGTGAACTCCAACATATGGCCTGACTGGACAATTTGTAACACCCATTTGTTTGATGTTATATTCTTCCATGCAGGAGCAAAAAGGGAAATTAGCCCCACCCCCCCCCCCCTCCAACTTCTGAGGATCAGACGGAAAAGGGAGGGACGAGCTGAGAGTCAGGCTCTCTTCTGATTATCGTTCGTTTGTACTTATGAGGAACCTTTCTTCCTTCCTGTAGACCTCCCGTAAATATACCTTTGGTTTTGATTAAAGGAGTATCCTTGATCATATCCACAGTGACTCGGAGGATATTAAGGGTGTCCTTGTCCTTCATACTGGTTGAATCCTGCTCTGAAATCTTGTGATCTCCCTGAGCCATGAAAACTAGATGTCCCAAATCTCCGATACTGTAAGAGCCCAAATGCCTTTGCAGTGTCAGTTTTAAGGCCTTGCAGAGCTTCATCAACATGTTTACCAAAAAGATTCAGCCCATCGAAAGGAATGTCTACGATTTTAGACTGGACAAGATTGCAGATTTTAACCAGCCTTGCCTCCTTAGTAGTCTCTCCTGCCAAATAGTGAAAACCTGTATTTGAAGCCTCCATCACTTCGCCCATAATGAAAGAAGTGGTTAGTTCTCCTTCCTTCAAGATAGCTATTGCTGTTTCCCTCTTATCCTAAGGGACGAAATCCAGTAATGAAGCTATGTCATGCCACATCTGGCGATTGGAACGACCTAGAATCACCAGAGCATTGGCTGTCTTAATTGAGGTTGCTGCCATAGAGAACATTTTCCGACCCAGATTATCAATATGTTTTCTATTCTTGTCTGCCAGACTAGATGGCATTATTGGGGTCTTGGTCTATCTCTGAGCTGCTGAAGCAGTTACTGAATCTAGTCTAGTATGACCAGTGAGGCAAGCCGGAGCTGAATCCAGGGCTCTGCATTTCTTTTCCAGACGAGGTATCAAAGCTGAAACTGTAGCATGTCTTTTCATTAATTTCAGACCTTCTGACCAGACAGAATAGGTATGGATTTAACGTATTTCCAAGGTTGCGCTTTAAAGTCATTTAGAAAACATGGCTGATCTACAGAGGTCACTGTAGGTTGAATATCTTGGCAGCTCTTTCAATCAAAGAATGAAATTTAGAGAGATCATCTGTAGCATCTTGTGGAATTTGCCCATCGTTTCCACCTGGGACAATAATATTTTGGCCATCATCATCCCTTCTATCACCGTCTGGTGGTAGCTCACCTTCCTGTCCTTCTACATCAGAATAGGTCGAACAATTAGAGTAAACATCATCCATGTCTTCTCCATGGACCGATCACCTTGGCATTGGAGGAGGTGGTAGAGGTGATAGCTGCCTAGGAGGGGAAATAGGTAAAGGAGCAAGTTGAAGAGGCAGGAGGATGGGAGCGGCAGGTACACCCATGTTATAATCATTAGATGGCTGTTGCTGCAATAATTTAGTAAAAGTATCCATGATTTCTAGCAACGTTGATATGAAGGACATTGGCACTTGGACCACATCTGGCTCTTGGTAATATCTAGATGGATTCTGCCTTAAATCCATCTGAGTACTTCCAGACTTGTACTTCTGTAGAAGCACATTCACCATTTGACTCACCGTCCATTGCGTCCTCTTCAAAATCTGGGACATATCTCACATCCAATTGCTTTGGCTGTAAGCTCAAAGTGAGGCATAATTACTACCTTCTTCTTGATCTGACTGCAACAATTGTACTTGGGGCACATCCATCACCCTTAAAGGTGAAAAAACGTTTTCTCCCATGTTTTTTTTATTGACTGTGTGATTCCCAACAGTGGTGTCGTCGTTGAAAGTATGGTGGTAGTCGTCGACGGCATGCACGACGTCGACGGCATGCTCGTCGACAGAATGCTCGACATTGATGATGACGGGGTCATCGTCAACAGTATCTTAGAAGGAGTTAAGGTCTTTGACGTCGACGGTCTTGTTGACGATGTTTCCTTTGAAGATTTCTTCTTTTTTGTCACAGGTGAGTTTCTGCGGCGCTTAGACTCTGGTCTGTCAGCAGAGGAGGAGGCTGCAAGCGCTGTACCAAATAAATCATGCTCAGGAAACTGTTCAAGTCTCCTCTGGTGTGTTGCCTTCATGGAAGTACTTGGAGGCATTTCTCATGGAATCTTCCTCTGAAGACAGGACATCTCTTTTAGAAGGAGGAAAATTCTCTTTATTCATCAGAAATAATGCCAACATCCTTTCTCTGTCCTCAAGAGTCATAGTGGAGACAGACTTGCAAGTACTGCAATCCGCTGACTTATGTTTAGAATAAAGACAATACAAACACAGAGTGTAGGTCATCTGTGTAAATCTTCTTGGTGCCACAAGACAAATCTGTTTTAAAAGAGATCTCTTGTCAGAAATGGTGACATTTGCTTGTTAGACCACAGATCTCCGTGGTTCAGAAACTGAAACAATGTTTCCATAAAAACAACTCATAGTACAGTAGAGCTGAAAAAAGGGCTGTTTCAAATCCAGGGCAGATCAAAAATGAAAACATTTTCAGGTTCACTGTAAGGTTAGAGCAGAGCTCTGACAGAGCACTCTCTCACACAGGAGGTGCGACAGACGTCTAAGCTATGGTGGCCTCTAAGGTGAGCAGGAGTGCTTAAGCTTCCACCTCACTGGCTGAAGTTTAGGTTCCTTCAAATGAGGTGGATGTGTTACTAAACATACTATGTTGTCTTAGGCCTATGGGCATTTTACATTATATACTGTATAATGTAAATTTTTACTCTGTATACTGCTATTTTTATGTACCGGGGATTCCCAGCCTGACGAGGGGGAATGATTCAAGCATGAGAATATATAAAATATCCAAAGTTGGAGAAGTGTCACATGGTAGTCTGAATGTCCGATGTCTAAAACTGATTCAAGGATAGGTTTAGAAATATATATTAAATTGTCAATGTTTTTTAAAGGCATAACAGAAATCTTGAGGCATTTAAAAAGTATGAATCCTGTGGGTGGGTTTTTGATTAAAAAAGTGAGCTTTCAATTCAACAAACGATACAAAATGTGCCATCCTCAGACAAAGAGGCATTTACCTGGACAGAACTTTCTCCTAACTTTCACAAGAAGGCATAAAAAAAAGTACGACAAACATTCACATGTGCTTGAGGAGAAACCTAGAGTCAAAATCACTGAGCAGGCATGCGATAGTATTTTACTCCAACCCCACAAAAACATATGCGAGGCCCTAATCTTCGATCAAAGTAGAAAAAATCATTTCCAAAAGAAAAGGAAAACGTTACTTACCCAGTAAGCATCTGGCATGTAGATTCACATGCTTAGCATAATCCTGCCATCTAGAGCTGGGCTCGGAAGTGTGCAAGTTGCTTTTCTTCTAAGAAAGTCTTTCAAGTCACGAGGTGGAGTGACTCCTCCTCTTGCTGGTAATGCGCATGGTCATCGACTCCAATGTTAAAGTGTTATACCAGAAGTCGTGTGAAGGAAGTATAGTTAAGTATAGTGCGATGTCCATGCAAGTAAGATTTTTGAAAACCCATAAAGTTAACTAACATACACAGGTGGGCCGGTGGGGGGGGAGGTGGGGGTGGCGGGCACATGTGAATCTACAGCACTACATGCAACGAACAGATGCTTTCTGGGTAAGTAAAATGTTCCATTCGAGGCATGTGTGGCTGTAGATACACATGCTTAGCATAGACTGTAAAGCAGTCCTCCATATGCGGTGGTTAACCTGTGGGGTTTACAGCTGCTTGGAATAATGTACATAGAACTGCTTGGGCAACATTGGCTTGTTGACCAGCTAGCACATCTACACAGTAATGTTTTGTAAATGTATGCAGTGTGGACCACGTAGCTGCTTTACATACGTCAGCTATAGGTATATTTCCCAGGAAAGCCAATGAAGCTCCTTTTTTACAAGTGGAGTGAGCTCTAGGAGGGATAGGTAAAGTTCTTTAGCAGAACATGTTCGGACGCATTTGACATTCCAACGTGCTATGCCGGATTTTGAAATGACTCTTCCTTGGTGTGGCTTTGAAAAGGTAACAAAGAGTGGTTGTGTTTTCCTTAATGATTTGGTTCTGTCAATATAATGCAAGGGCTCATTTTACATCTAAAGTGTGCAAAGCCCTTTCCGCAACTGAGAAAGGTGAAGAAAAAAAAAAACAACGGCAATTCAATAGATTGATTAAGGTGAAATTGAGACACCACCTTCGGAAGGGATTTATGGTTGGTATGTATTATCACCCGCTCTCTATGTATTTCGAAGAAAGGTTCTTCTAAAGTTAATGCCTGAAGCTCACTGACATGTCTGAGTGAAGTGATGGCAACTAGGAATGTTACTTTCCAGGATAGAAACTGGAGGGGGCAAGAGAGTCGGGGTTCAAATGGAGGACCCATTAATCTTGTTAATACAATATTGAGGTTCCAAGTGGGAGCTGGTGGCACCCTAGGAGGAATGATTCTCAAGACTTTCCAGGAAGGCTTTGATGACAAGAGTTTTGAAAATGGAAGCCTGTTGTATGTTTTGTAAATACGCGGCTACTGCCGCTAGGTATAGTCTTATAGATGTGAAGGCTAGACCAGAAGTATATAAATGAAATAAGTAACAGAAAATCACTTAAACCTTAGCTGCTAAAGGATCAATGTATTTAGAATGACAGTAGTGGATAAACCTTTTCCACTTAGCAGCATAACAGGGGCGGGTAGTGGGCCTGCGTGTTTCTTGAAGAATGTCCAAACAAGGTTGTGGTAATTTGAAATAGCCAAACTTTAGAACTTCAGGAGCCAAATCGCAAGGTTGAGGGGACAGGGGTCTGGATGTCTGACTTGCCCCTGGCTGTGCTTGAGACGGTCCTGCCTGTTCGGCAATATCTCGGGAGGAAATACTGAGAGTTCTAGAAGTGTGGTGCACTATGGTTGTCGTGCCCATGTGGAAGCCACTATGCTGAGGGTGAGCGATGTCTGCCGAAGTTTGCAAACTACAAAAAGAAGTAGTGGGAGAGGCGGAAAAGAGTAAGAAAATATCCCGGACCAACTCATCCAAAGTGTTTTGCCCTTGGAGGCAAAGTTTGGGCATTTAGCGTTTTCTCCTGTGGCAACCAGGTCTACTTGTATTTGACCCAAACACTGGACGTATGGAAGGAGGACTTGTAGGTAGAGTTCCCACTCGTGGACTTGTTGGCGCCTCCTGCTGAGATCTGCAAATTAGTTGTCCACCCCGGCAGGTACTCCACTAACAGGTGAGTGTTGTACCCGAGGGCCCACCTCCGAATGGTTTGGGTTAGATGAGAGAGTTAAGGTGAGCTGGTGCCTCCCTGCCTTTGGAGATAATAAATGGCAGTCATGTTGTCTGTTCTGATTAAGACTACCTTTACAATCAGGCGAGGGAAGGAAGGCTCTGAGCGCTAGATGAACAGCTAGCAACTCCAGGTGATTGATATGGAGATGTCTCTGGCTGGGTGTCCAACGTCCCTGGACAGTTAGATCTTATGAATGCGCACCCCATCCTGTGAGGGAGGTGTCCGTTGTTATGGTTGTTTGCGGAACTGGGTTGAGGAAAGGCCGTCCTATTAAGAGATTGTTGGTGTTCCACCAGTGCAGAGAGTGGCAAGCTTGACAGCCAACCAACACTAGATCTTCAAGTTAACCCTCCACTTGAGTTCATTGGTGCACAAGGCACTCTTGCAACGGATGCAAAGTCAGTCTGGCATGAAGTACTATGGCTATGCATGAAGCCATTTTACCAAGGAGACGCACGACTGTCCTGACGTGACCTGTAGATAAGGCTGGAACAGGAGTATAAGCGCTTGGAAGGATTGAATCCTGGTGGTATTGAGGTAAGCTATCCCCCCACTGTGAGCCGAGGATGGACTACAGTTAGGACTGTATATGAAGGGGTTGGAGGTGGGATCTGACTGCATTGACGGTAAAGTCTAGTTAATTAAGTAGGTTTATGGTGGCTTCAGCGTGTTGGAAGCATTTTTGATGAGTTGCACTTTTGATGAGCCAGTCGTCTAGATATGGAAATACATGGATGTTTTGCCTGCGCAGGTGAGCAGCTTCTTACTGCAAGACATTTGGTGAAGACCCTGGGGGCAGTTGGGACCCCAAAGGGAAGCACTGAATTGATAATGCTGTCCGCTTATTACAAATCTGAGTGACCATATGAAAGTGCTCGTATAGAATGTTTTAGTTTAAGAGTCTGAGGTCTAAGATTGGTTTCAGGGTCCTGTACTTTTTGGAAATGAGGAACTACAGTGAATAGACTCCTGTGCCTTGCTGGTGTATCAGCACAGGTGCTATGGCTCCTTTTTAGGTCTCGCCTAGCGTTGCAGCGCATGCGCTGCTCGCTCGGCAAGACATAGTGAGAGGAGATTTCAGAAGGGGACTTGAAGCCCCGCCCATTATTTTAATTGGGTCGCGTCAGCGTTTATGCTTAACGCTGGCTTCCCATTGAAAATGATGCTTTTTGGCCACTGCCCTTTCTCCCTTTCGTCCGGCCCATCCGGACGGGCTCGTCTGCTTCACGGCTGTCGTGAAGCAATTTCTTATCTCAACATCAGCCGCGTGTTTATTTTTGTATCGCGCTTTCACTTTAAGTGAAAGTGCGATGCAAATATAAACAAGCGGCTGCCTTCCCGCAATGGCGAGCGTTTGTGTTTCTTTCTGCCTCTCGCTCTGTGCTTGGCTGCTTTCCAATCTGAAAGAAGCTTGCACGGCAAATGGAACGTCGCAGCCTTAGTAGGCAGGCACTTTTATGGAAAACTATGCACTTGGACTTCTAATAATCACAATCAGCTGATCTTCTCGTTCCAGAATTGGGTATGTTGTTTTTGAAAATATTCCCAGCTGTACAATGCACAGTCGTGGCACTCGACTTTCCTTCCCGCATTACAGTCAGACAAACTTTAAGCCTGGTCAGAAGGCGAGAGAGAGGGAGAGATAGATCAAATCTGAGAGAATTCCCTTTGCTTAGCAAGTATGCGCTTTGTGTTGATGTTGTAACTGGATCCGCAGTGCAGGAATGGGCCTCCACAGCGCAATATACTTTGCTTAAAAATTACTGTTTTATCTCGTTGTTAAAAAAAAATCTTAATTTCCATGAGTAAAGTGCAGCTGCAGTTCAGATTGCAGATTAACCTTTTTTTTGCACGCTTCCGCGCTGCAGTATGTAAACAATTGATGTAAGGTTTATTAGTTAGGGTTTTCAGGGCTTCAGAGCGACACGTGTAAATAGATTTCTGAACAAAAGGTTGTAACCGAGAGCGTGCAGCTGCACGGAGCTTGGGTTCTGTAGCAGCATGGAGCCAGCGGTGCGGGAGAATACTGCCCTCTCACTGCTGCCAATCATCTTCTGAAGAGGGATGTGCATGGGTTAACGTAGGGAGCGCTTCGCGGCTATTGTTAGGCATGGCATCTCAGCGCTATACAATCTCTCAACCCTATCAATACAAGCACAGCACTATAACACACAAAGCCCCCAGCTGCTTTGCATAGGGTGGCCGCGGTACTCCTCACTGCTCCACTCTAGTGCAGCCCCGAAGTGGGATTGGTTTTGATGTAGCGCCACGTCTCCCGGAGTGGGAGCTGCGCAGACAGGCTGCAGACCCCCTGCGCCTGCTGGATCTGCGCATTCCCATCGCGTCTGGACTTAGGCTGCCTGTTCCCTGCCTTACATCGAGTCCCTGGGGCTTCGGCGGAGCGGGCAAGGAAGAGGCTTATCGGCACAGGCCGTTGGGGAACCCGCCACCCAGGAAACCAGCAGCTCCCCGAATCCACTCCGCATGCCAGTCAGAGCCAACCCAAAAGTCGACCCCAAGGTGGAGAACTGACAACCCTGCCCGCCCGTCGCATCACGGCGCCCGCCACGAGGCGACGATCCCCCCCACCATCTGACGGCACTACGTCCCCGCTCCCCCGCATCCCACCGTGCATCCGCCACAGGCACCACGGTGCCCCCAGACGCCGCAAAACACCGGCTGGGGCAACAAACACTACCCAGCACCAATTTAACCGCGGCGCCACACCATCCACTGGGAAACGCCACAGCTGCCAGCCAAAAGTGTTTCATCTGCACCCCCCACCCCAACGCGCCACCACCACTGCCGGCACGCAGAGGCCCCGGCCTGTTGCGCACCTAACTGGGCTGACCCCAGCCACCATCCCTGCCGATCCCCTCCCGCGGCAGAGCCCCAATGCACCCGCGAATGATGCCTTCATAACAATGCAGCCAGGACTGTAATAACTGCAGGCTGAACGCATCACGACAAGGCCGCCTTCCACGTCACAAATACTTAATGCGAGTTCTGATAAGCAGCAATCTGTCTGCCTTACCCTGGTTACAACATAGCAATGCAGCAAGCTCAGCCTGTAGTGTAATAATGCCGTTAACAGACTATATCATAATAAAAGGAGTCACTTGTCCGCGTGTGACGTAGTATTGCAGCTAATAACTGCACTGTAAATGCACCACAACAATGCAGTTCTGGCGCAGCCTAAGGCATCATCACAACAAAAGCAGATGTCTGCAAAACTGCAGTGATGTGGCTGGTTTAGCATTGTTTTTAAGGGAAAGCTCAGTCTGTGCTGTAATAATGCCCCGAACTAATAACATTGCAATAATGAACTCCATCATCTGAGTGTGGCAGCTAACATTATCACGACAATGCTGCTTGCAACCTCACAACAATGCAGGCAGCTAAACCAACCCGGCTCAGATATCAGGGCATCGTGCAGTACGTCATGTGGCTTACGCTGTAATATTGCAGAGACGCAGAACTGTAACAAACCGCTCCAGTACACTGCCACCGGCCCATATCCTCTAATACCAGGCGCAGGGTCGGGCAATGCAGGAATACCCCAGAGATGGCAGCCAGCTGAACTTGGTGTGCCTGCTCGGTGTGCTGGGGGATCCTAAGCACCTACAGGACTCGGATCCTCGCAAACAAGAGCCCTCAGAAACCTACCACAAGCTCAAACTCGAGTGCACATCTCCCCACGCGGAGCCCCCACCTGCTGCAATCCGAAGATCAGGCCCCAGGTCTCGGCCATGTTTGCCTCCGTCCCCACACGCCGTGGCCTGTACATGACCCACGCGCCGCACGCCTTCCGTCTGCGTTATGTTACTATGATGAACTGCCCCCACCTATTTATTTATTATTTACTTAATGGGACGCCCGCATGTCTGCCTACAGAGAACACCCCTCCCACCTCCCAAACAGCATCAAGCGGCGATCCCTGTGGCTCGGTATTTATTTATTATTTACTTAATGGGACGCCCGCATGCCTGCCTACAGAGAACACCCCTCCCACCTCCCAAACAGCATCGAGCAGCGATCCCTGTGGCTCGGTATTTATTTATTATTTACTTAATGGGACGCCCGCATGCCTGCCTACAGAGAACACCCCTCCCACCTCCCAAACAGCATTGAGCGGCGATCCCTGTGGCTCGGTAAGCACTTTTTTTTCTAATAATAGCGCCTACACGTGTCTGTTGACGCCGCCTGTCCCTCAGGCCTGTAATTCGATATATTTGACAGAATCTGGACCTGCCGCTGGACTTCTGAAACCCCTCAGACTAGGAACAGAAAGGGGCGCGCAGACGATTTATATAAACGAAGACGCAGAACAGCGCCAAGAATCCAATACTGAGTGATGCATAGTCGGCGAATTTACTCTGTTTCGCAAAATAATTCCCGTTGTAGTTGTAGAGTAGTCCCTCTCCAGGGGTCCGTCCATAGGTGACAGGAGCCGGGGTGGGTACCTTCAAAGTACACCCGGGGCACTGGAGATAACCCGCTCTCAAGTGAGATTTTCAAAAACTTATATTTTATTATCAGTACAACAGAGAGACAGGCACGCTAGTGCGAAGCAGAAGGAGTGGGAGTTTTTTACTGGGGTGTATGCGCCACTGCTTGAGGGAAAATAAAAAAGGGAACTCGTAACTGAGGTTTTAATAACAAACCTCATGGATACAGCTCCTGCTGCTGCCGTCCTACTGCGTGTTGGCGCTGTAACGCGAACGACAGTCCTGCACGAGTTACTGGCACTTATTTTATCACGTGGAAATGATGAGTTACCGAGTCGGCGCCGTCGGTGATTTGGTTCCAGTAGATCTTTGCAGCACAAGAGAATATCACGTGGGCCTCAAAATAAAAAAATAATGTGTCCTCGGGGGAGTCCAAATCTGCAGATAAACACGGGAAAACGTGCGGGACATTGTTCGAATTTCTTTGGAAAACGGGGGATATCACGTTAGACCAGCCCCAAAATAATGGAACAAGGACATCAAACAGCACTTGTTGTATCAACTTCTAACATCCATAAATGTGCAGAAAACAGGTTTAATAGGGATATGCACGATCTTCTACCCCCACGCACTTCTCTCCTCAGCTGCAGATTTAAAGGCCGCCGTTTCCCCTATGCACACACATCTCTCCTCGGCTACAGGTTTCCAGATTTTGGTCTCCCCCACACGCACTTCTCCTCAGTCCCTGGTTTCAGGGACCCCGCCTCCCTCACGCACCCCCCACACACATCTCCCCTCAGTTCCAGATTTCCAGGTTATGGTCTCCCCCACACACACATCTCCCCCTCAGCTCCAGATTTCAAGCCCCCATCTCCCTCACGCTTCCCCCACACACATCTACCCTCGGCTCCACATTTCAAGGCCCCCAAGGCCAAAGGGACCTTTTCGACTTGGAGGAGGTTCGCTGGGCTAGAATGGATTTAACATCCTGGTGATGCGACTGACTTTGGGATAATTAAAAAAAGGGGGTTCATGGAGACTGCTTCCCCAGCTCACAAAACTCACACGTACAAATGCAATGCAATAGATTTCGCAGTTACAACAAAGTGAGCTATTGCCATTTTGCATTACACCATTTGATTAATGCTACACGAAGGGAAAAAAAAAAACCAATCACATTTACAATGCCAATAGCTCAAAATAATGTAATTGCGAGACCTATTGCATTGTAAATGCTTGTTTGAGGAGTGTCTCAACTTCTTCCTTGAGCAACTGTTGATGTTGTGATGAGAGTTTGTGTAAGCAAGGTTGAATATTTGGGGGTGTCGAAGTGAGCTCCAGACAATAACCATGTTAGATAATGTCCAACACCCACTTGTCGGAGGTGATATTCTGCTATGCGGGAAAGAACTGTTGTAATCAACCCCCGACAGGTGTCATGTGATCGGGAGGGAATGGTTGGCAAGCCAGAATTTTGGGGTGGTGGCGGAGGGCTTGGTGAAGCTGCCACAGTCTCGATCTTTGAATTTATTACCCCTGTAGGATCCTCTGTACTATCCCCTGGGTGAGTTGGTTTGTGCCTGGGCACGCTGGTAGGAGGTAGAGGTCTCAGGGGAGGTGGTGTTGGATCCTCCAAGATTAGAGAGGCGACGAAACGAACTACGTTGTAATTGTGTCTGCAACGTCCCCACAGCCTTAGCTGTTTATCGTTGTTTATCTTTTCTAAGAGGGTATCAACCTGGGACCAAACAGGTGAGAGCCAAGAGATTTTGTTGCACTTCAGGTTTAAAATCTGATACCTTAAGCCAGGCGTGTCTCTGAAGGCAGATACTAGAATTTAGGCCTCTAGCTGAGGTGTCAGCAGCATCGAGGGCGCACAGAATTGTGGTATTTGAAATTAGTTTGCCTTCTAAGGCAATCTGGCATGCCCGCTTCTTGTGCTATTCTTGGAGTAGTTTGGGGGAGCTCCTCCATCTCATCCCCAGTGGGCCCTGACGTATCAGGATAGGAGGAGTTAGCGATCCTCCAGTGGTTGGCAGACTGGGCAGCTACCCTACCAGCAGCATCAAAGTTTGTGCTCTTTAACTGGTGCAGGTGACTAACCAGATGTTTGAGAGTTAGCCCTTTTGCATGGCGTGGCAACTACCAATCAGTCAGGTGGGAGTTGCCCCTTTATGTATATAGGGTCTCTGGGTGACGCTTTATATTTTTTTCAACCTTGGGTGTGATGATCTGGGACCCAACAGGATCGCTAAATATATCTGGCATGTGGCGTAGCATGTTTTTGAGCACTGGCAAGTATTGTGTTGAGCGTTGGCTGGAGGATAGAGTTACAAATAAGAAATCATCCTCTAAAGACTCAGTGTGAAGTTGGACTTTGCAGAAGGTGGCAGCTCTGCCTATTGATTCGTGGTAGGCAGTAGTGTCATCTGGGGGAGAGGGATTAGCGGGATACAGATCCAGGTCTGTATCTACAGGAGGGTCTGCAACATGGGAGTCCCACGGGTCATCCTGTGGAAGGATGAAAAACCCCTCTCTGTTGTCCCCCGTCCCTTGGGGCCAGGCGTGTCCGATGCAACAAGCCGTGGTGGCCCAACGATAGTCTTTGGCCAGTCTGGGATTGGTAGACGACCCTTTGTGGTGTACTGCTGTGGTTGGGGAGGGGGCACAGTACTCACAACTTGACCCGGTGTGAGATCCTGCAACTCCAGTTCGGATTTGGAGTTGGCATTGTGGGAAAAGGTAAAACACACAAGATGATGGACGGAATGCTGCACATTGGCAAACATTCACCCCCAGTCACAGATCTGGGTTTAATCCATCGTTATTTTGCTTCACCACGCCATCCCAGTTCAGACATAGCCATATGCAAATCAGTCTTGACCCTGTGCCTCATGGGAACAGTCCAGACCGAACTGCCAAGCCATGTCTTCCCTGGACCGGAATCAAGCATCCTAGGACCGGTTTCAGGCTATCAGCCTTCATCAGCCAGGATAGCTTGACTCCAGTGGCGTAGTGAGCACGGGACCCACGTCTGGGCATACCCTTCCCACTTAGGGCGAAATGCAAAACACACAAGATGATGGACGGAATGCTGCACATTGGCAAACATTCACCCCCAGTCACAGATCTGGGTTTAATCCATCGTTATTTTGCTTCACCACGCCATCCCAGTTCAGACATAGCCATATGCAAATCAGTCTTGACCCTGTGCCTCATGGGAACAGTCCAGACCAAACTGCCAAGCCATGTCTTCCCTGGACCGGAATCAAGCATCCTAGGACCGGTTTCAGGCTATCAGCCTTCATCAGCCAGGATAGCTTGACTCCAGTGGCGTAGTGAGCACGGGACCCACGTCTGGGCATACCCTTCCCACTTAGGGCGAAATGCAAAACACACAAGATGATGGACGGAATGCTGCACATTGGCAAACATTCACCCCCAGTCACAGATCTTGGTTTAATCCATCGTTATTTTGCTTCACCACGCCACCCCAGTTCAGACATAGCCATATGCAAATCAGTCTTGACCCTGTGCCTCATGGGAACAGTCCAGACCGAACTGCCATTGTGGGAAAAGGTGCCCTCATCAGCAGCCAACGCCTGTGCCGCATATTGAAGGTCCTCGGGTCCTAAGGGGTCTGGGGTGTCCTCAACAGTACGGCGGGACATCTCTAGGCATTGAGCACAACAGACAGGACATAAAATCCCACAAAATCTGGATATTCCCAGATTACACCGAACTAGTACAACAATGATGAACCTTTGACCAAGTGAGGCGGAAAATGCAGGCGAGTGGCCAATGCTATATGCTTATGTTCCCCACCAAACTGAAGGTACTTCTGAATAAGAACGTCTACTTCTTAGTGTCCCTTGAGCAAGTTTGGTCAGGAGTTCAGGAGCACCCTACCCCACCCTCCCCCAATTATACCCCCACCCCTTGCCCAGGAAACTACTGGCGAATTACCGGAAACAGCCACCTCATAGCGACTTACTGGCCCCAGAGAACACGGGATCCACTGCAGGCACCGGACGCGACCAAGGCATCTACACACATAGAAGCGTAAATAAGACAGCAACAGAGCCTGTCCTTCCAAAGGTGCAGTCTCTGATTCAGAGCGTAAGATGGACACTGGCTGGACTTCCATCTGAACCAAGAAAGAATGGATTAGATACTGCAGGACCCCTGACAGGTAATGCATCTCGATACGCCCTGTTGTCTCTGACCCAGACGTGGGTCACGGATCACTACATGAGGCTAGGCCAACTGACGATCACTTGATACTCCAATTTATTGTCCTTTGCCTCTCACCATAGGAGGACCATCCAGTTCTACAGTCCTTTGTTGAACCACCGTGTGGTTGAGAACGGCTATTAGCCATCATACGACTCCCTAACGCTATTTCGGCACCCGCATGAATTACACTAATATATTAAACTTTTTGCATTCAGCGGGAGAGAACCAACCTTGCAGTATGCAGCGCGCCAATCCCACTCCCTCCCCCCCAATACATAATTCCCCCTCTCCTCTTCTCCCTGGCTCCTGCACCCTTGATTCATCCTTGCCCTGTCTTTTTTATCCCTTTACTCAATAGTTCTTCAAGTTTATTAGTTCAGGGTGACAGAAGCTTTTACACTGGAAGTGGGGGATGGGGGACAATGCTGGATGATTGGGGTGTTGTGCTTTACATTGTGGTTTACTTGTTCACGCAAGCACTTATGGCATGCATACACGTTAGATCCACACATTTCCCTTAGCCGGGAATGACTACAGACTCATTAAGTAACTCTCAACAGGACTATCTAATATTATAATAGATCGTTAACGGAATTAAACACAAAATTAAATGGGGTATATGTTAAACTCCATCGTCCTGCAGTACAAATGCTGCAAGAAATGCATTTAATGGGCACTAGATGCCAGTTCCTAGGGCGAAGGTCTACTCAATAGAGTTTACCATTCGGGGAATACCCAGAGATCCAAAGGGGTGGGCATATTATCCCTGAAGTCATTTCCACACAGTGAGCAAGGTGCACACTTACGCCCTGGGAAGATACTTCATGAAAATTGGACTCATCGACAGTCGCCTAAGGCCACTTATAAGCATGTACGCCCCTCATACACTCCTGACACCGACAGTGAACAATCACATCCAGTTGTTTGCAGAATCCCTTCCTGGGATAATAATCATAGAAGGATATTTCATTGCCATAATGGATTGACCTCTTGACTCAAGCAAATCTCCAACTGTATTCAGATCCCAACACCTTTCCAAGTGGGCAGAGATACACTGGGCCTTACTAGCAGCTGCCAAAAGCACCATGTAACAGAGAAACAATACACTTACTATTCACCCCCTATGGTTCCTTTTCTTGCGTAGACTGCATGCTGGTTCCTGCTGCAGAGGCCATGTGGTTGCACACACCTGCCTTTTCCCCAATGGCCTCTCCCATCACTCCCCTATAGGTTGAATGTATGGTGGCTTGCGGACGACCCATTTCTGACCAACTTAGAGATGATATTGAAAAGTACTCTGACCTCAATGCAAAATCAATTCCCTCCCCTAGCACACTCGAGAGTCCTTAAAAACAGTGATTAGGAGTAAGGCCAAGGCATACACCAAAAGCAAGGAGTTGGACAAAAAAAGTAGAGATAACCCAACTGGAAGCCCAAATCTCTGAACTAGAACAGAGACTTACCACAGACCCTATAACCGAGCTGCCCTCCAAAACAAACTGTGCGGCTCCACTGACCTGGGATGGCATAACACCAAGGGCAGAGTCATTGAGATGGGGGGAAAAGGATGGGAAATTATTGTATTGGCAGGGTAATAAGGATTGGGCTGGCAGGATAGCCCCGTCTATACTAACCAGAGAAGGAGACATGGCCCAGACAGCAGTAGATATTGCAGAAGCCTTCGCCTCATACTATAAGACATACATTCGCGCAGGCTTCCCCCTGAGGCCAGGGAACCCTACTATACATGAGCTCCCTGTATGTACTCTGAAATAACACACCATGACTTTGATCTCCCCATCACTGATGAGGAGATCCAACAAGTTATCACTGCAATGCCCCGTTGGAAGCCCTGGGGCGGAAAGGTTATCCATTGGGTATTCCTCCCTACCTGCCCACACCTTAAGGGATCTATTAAAGTTGCTTATGAAAGGAACTCCTTACCCAATGACTTGAGAAGGGCTACAATCTCAGTTGTTTTAAAACCTGGTAAATCATACATGATTCTGCGTTGTACTGTTGCATCTCTACAATAAATACAAAGACGAAGAACCTCACTAAGATCTTGGCAACTAGGCTCGTCAAAGTGATCCGTTCCTTGTTACACGAGGACCAGAACGGATTCATGCCAAATAGAAGCACCAGATGTTGCCTTAGATGACTCCACAACGCATTAGCCCAAGCAAACATGCCAGCGCTTCCCCTTTAGTCGAGATCGAAAAGGCCTTTGACTTGCGTAAGATGCAACTAGGTCCGTGTTTTCACTGATTTATCAAAACCGTGTTACACTGTCCCATGGGTGCTAGTCAGAGTTAACGGCAAACTCTATCGTTTTCCTTTCCAATAGAAACGGGTATGGGTCAGGGGTGTCCCTCCCCCACCTCTTATCCGTCCTAACAGCTGAATTCCTGGAATAACTAATAAGACAAGATGCCAGAGACAGCGGGTTTCAGTGGATCGACAGCTACGAGGACAGGATTTCCTGACTGCTGATATGTTCCCATTTGTGCAGCAACCAGACAACGATCCCATGCTTTCTGGAGATGCTCCCGATCTAAGGCAATGCTTCTGGGCTTGGCATGAACTGGGAGAAATATACCTTGGTGTCGGCAATGAGAAATGTACCGCTGCTACCAGGCTTAGTAAAGCTGGAGACCATTTTCAATATTTAGGTAAAACGATATTATTGTCTCAGTGTAGATATTGGTAGCTGAACATAGTCCCTCTATTAACCAGGGTTAAAACTGACATTAAAGCCTGGGCCTCACCACCACTCTTCATTATAGGCAGGGGTGCACTATTTAAAATGATTTTCCATCCCCATTTTCTCTACATCTTACAAAACTGTCATTCGTTATTTTTCATGGTATGCAAAATAACAATGGACTACGATGCAGCCCAAGTAATTACCAGTGGCTGAGATTAATTCAAGAACTCCATCCATCAGTTTCCTAACTGGAATGGGTATGCCCAGATGTGGGTCCTGGGCACACCGTGTCCCTGGAAATAAGGTATAGCTGGCTGATGAGCCCTAATTAGGGCGAAACCATTCCTGGGTTGCTTGTGTTCTGGTTCAGGGAGGACCTGACCTGGCAGTTCGAGCTAGACTGTTCCCACTGGGGCACGGTCAAAACTGATTTGCATATGGCGGAGTTCAAACTGAGGTGGCATGATGTGCAAAATAACAAAGGACTGGGGGGCGGCATGAGTAATTACCATGATAAATTCAAGCATTCCATCCATCACCATTTTGTATACTTTAGCCAATCACCATATCACGGATACTTAAGTTGGGCGGATGTTTAACTATATTACTGGGCCTCTTAGGTGGTACCAAATAATGACTGACTGTTTGGGGGAAGAGGTGATCCACCCCACAGATTTTAACTAAATTAACAGAGGCATGGATTCTTTAACCTACTGAACGACAGAACTGTGCCCCATTCACTTACACCAGTCACCAGGCTTCCAATCTTGTGTTGGCATGTCACCCTCAGGCACATTAAGTGGTATATCCAACCCACTGAGGTGACCCCACTCTGGCAGGGCACTTGCGTTGAGCAAATAGCAAGACTCCCTGGATTCAGTCAATGGGACTTGATCAGCATCTCCACTCTTGGAAAGTCTTGAGCAATTATCTTAAGTCCTTTCAAGACATAGCGGCAGAATTCAGCCTACACACAGCTCAATTTTCTTGCTATTTACAGCTCAGGCATGCTTTAGAAACACACAGCGAATGGCTAGCAGCACTTTTAGTGTTTAATCCTTAAAAGCTAGGCAGTTAATGGACAATATGTCCTTCCAGGAGTGGCAGAGGGGTGGGTTCGCCCATCTTGGGGACATATACCCCGGAGAGACATTAATCTCCTTTGAGGAGAGACACCACTGGATGAAGGGGAATGGACACAGGTGAGTGAACTAACACACTGTCTTGGGTAAAGCCAGTTTTAAGTTGATACACTACAACTTGCTTCATATGCCTTATCTCACTCATAAGGACATGCACTGCACTTTGGTAAGGGGTCCAGTCCCAGTCAAACTGAAGCGGAGGTGGGGAACTGTCCTGCAGTGTAAGTATGGTTCCTTCTTATGTGGGGCATGGTGTGCCCAAGTACACCAATAATGTAAACTGTAAAGCCATAATCAATCTAAGTGTACTTCGCTTGCCACCATATATACCACTGCTGGCTGATTGTTTATCCCTGTATTGTTCTACAAAAGGTTTAAAAAAAAAAATCCTTTAGAAGCTAAAATGTAAGTTGATAGATTGGGAAAGGGAGGCATTTCATTGCTTTACAGGTCACTAGTAATAAACTCACCAGACACCTCGATGGATGAGACATGTATGGGTGCTTGACTTATGACCACTCAAGGACGAGGAGTGGACAGAAGCCAAAATGTTGCCTGGCCACATCCTTGCATCTTCACCTGATCCAATTTAAGTACCTACATTGATATCACTGTGCTACAAGGCTTTGGCGCATGGGAAGAGCAGGAGACCCTAATTGTCTTAGGTGTACACTTTCACTTAGTATCTATTACACACAATATGGAAATGCCTCGCAATACAGAGGTACTGGCACAGCATTGGCAGAGCCTTGGGGAGGGCGACAGACAGAGGATTGAACCCAAAGTAGTGCTCCTTGGGATCATAAAAGACCTAGGGAGCCTGTAACATGTCCGAACTCTAATTGTAATGGGCCTCCTCATTGCCAAATGGAACATAGCATGTCACTGGCTAGATGAAAAAGCCTCTACAATTGCTGAGTGGAGCAGAGAAATCAACTACTCTGCAAAGACTGAAGACCTTGTTTATAAGGTGCAGGAGGGTATATCGGAAACACGCCAAAATATGGGGCCCACTGCTGAAGGTTTCAAATGCTGCACTGTAATATCTAATAATTTTGTTGTTGATGAAAGCATGATGATTCACGGTGAAGAGTATTTGTAACATAGAATCTTACTTTGTTGTGGCAATTCATATGTTATATAATGCTGATACAAGTGCTTGATGTTATCAACTTGGAACATACACAGAATTGTAAAGTAAAAAAAAAAAACAATTTGAATATATCTAAAAATGTATCATATGATCATTGCCTCTAAATGTTGGGATTAAGGACCTCTATATTGATTTTTGAAGCTGCCCTACCTTTGAATATTCTGGAAAGCCGTGTGCCTCCCCTCATAGGGGCTCAACAATCTTGCCAGCCTTCTGGAAGTTCTCCTCTTAACTGCCCAGGGGTGAGCTCAGGAATACTGTACACAAAGTGGTGAAGGTAGCTGCTGCTCACTCTACCTAGGCTATATGACAATGGCAGTAATGGCAGTATAATTTCAATCAATAGGCACAGTTTTTTATACCTGCATCCATGTGGCAGAGGTGCCTAATGGCTGCCTTTCTGTAAAACTTCCACATAACTGGGGTCATCTGCCTACATTATGTCTGGGTCATGTACAGAGATTTCAGTGTTTAATGTCCAGTGCATGTGCGATTCCTGTGTGGCAAACAGACTACTGAATGTTGGAGTTTATCGGATGCCTTACAAATGTGCTGCAGAACATTGTGGTTATGCGAGTGGAGGGTTGGTTGCTCCCTCAATACTAGTTGTGCCTGGGGGAGAAAGCTAGCCCCTTCCCCCTATGAAGTAGCCAGATTTCGCCTGCCAGAGTGAAAATGACTACCCCTTTCCTGTCTTTGACAAACACGCCACTGTAAAATGGCTCAGCTGACAGAACCATTAAATATTCAGCAGAGCTAGCCTAACCTGGTCTAAGAGAAGACAGCAGGAAAGAGCCTGTGAAATAAAAAAATAAAAAACAGATTTGGATCAATGCTCCCCCATGATTGGAAAGGAGTCTGGATATTTGAAAAGTGCTGCCTTCTCTGACTGGCCAGACCCAGCCACCAGAGAAATACCTGCTCCCTCCTTAGCTAATACCAGATTCAAATATTAAGTTCATTGCTGAGGTCCAGTGCCACAGCATCAGGAGAGAAGTCTAAAAATGTGTTTGTTGACACTATCCATCCAGATAACTGGAAGCACTAAGGGCATCTGAACAGGTTGAGCCACAATGTTCCCTCAGCCAGACAGCATCAACTGGGTCAAGAATCTGTTCCCTTGATTTAATCACCGAGATGGCCCAGATTTTCCCCAAACCCAATGGACACCTATACTTACCTCCTCTGCGCTCTTTGAAGGTCAGAAGAAATCTGGAATTCAACCTTCAGCTTGGAGTCCCAACCCATTGCCTGCAGAAGGTCACATCAAGCATGGAACCAGATTCCAAGCATCTCAGTTTCTGAGAATATTGCAGGCTACAGCTATAGTCAAGATTGTATTTCAGTGACCAGTTGCCAGTGGGCGACCAGCCGCCTGTGCCAATCTGTGGGTACCCCTGACCCATGGGTGCCCCTACCACTGGAATGCATGGCTTGACTGGCCATGCCAGACACGCCAAGGTCACTGAGATAGTCATCTAGGGATGCCTCGTAAGTCCTGACACATTCACCAGCCACTATCACTAATTTAGGGTCCATTTGGCAACACACGCAACTCCTGTGTCTGGTCTTGTGCCACTGTGGTTTGCAGTAGTGACCGGAATTCAGGTCACTCCCCTCCCTAAAGAATTACATTGAAGAATCTTAAGAACATTCCTGTAAAGGTGGGGTCTTGTTTATTTGTGTGATGGGTTTTTGAGCTAGAAGATGTTGCATTTTCTGGACGTTCATAAGTGGACCATTATCTGGAATCTATACCTTTAATTCAGAGGGCCAGACACATCAGTTACAAAAGCAGTAACAGTTTATCGTTCAATCTGGCCACTCGGCCATTGACTAACACAGCAATGCGGAGGTTTCTGACTGCACAATAGTTTCCTCAAAGATCCTTCCAGAGGATAACACTGGCCATAATTTTCAACGTTAACCAAATGTCTAGCACCTAGAGTAATGCATCTACAAACACCTGTACGGTTGTAACTGGGCCAGAAGGTGGACGGTACTTCCCATTTTCAATGTCCTTCGTTTTTAATGTTGAATATTTTACTTAACAGTTTCAGTTCAAGTACTTTATTTAGTTTTAGAAACAAACCATAAAAGCATTCAGATAAAAAAAATTAAAATAACAATTTAAAATTTCAATCATAGACACTAGTAATCATAAGATACGTACTATCAAGTTAATCTCGAAATACAAGTGCGAATAAAGTGCTTTAGTACATACAAAATAAAACATCTCATAAAAATTTCACTTAAACGGTACTAAAGCAGGCAAGCGTCAAATAATTCATCCTTATTTCTCAACTAATTTCCTGTTTCATGACACATGCAATAAATCTATATACACTTACACAAACTTGCTCAGTCTGAAGCAATTGTAGATACCCTAAAGCCTCTTTGCACGTTTAAAATCCTCATAGGGGCTTTAGGATCCAAATTCTTTGTTCTTATAAAGCTCACAGGAAAAAAAAACATGTGCATCTCAGATTGGAGTGTAACTGAACTGCATGGGCACAGAGCTAAATCTTTCTCAGTAAAAAACATTGTAAAGCTAAGACACCAAAAAGTAGGCCAGACCAAGTCTAAACCATAACAGAAGAAATCCCTGGTAACGGGGCACCCTCAGCAGATATGGCTCTATGCTAGATGTAGTGCACAAAGAAAATACATCCTCACCAAACCCTTCTTCTGCTCACCCTCCCACCCCCTTTCGGCTATCAGATGCAGTAGCTCCCTTTTTACCAGTAATCTGGTCTGTCAGTCGATTGACATCATATCAATAAACAATTCTATCCTACCTATTGATCGCAACTCGTTCTTCACATAGTTCAGCCACTTGATCTTGTGGGCCCCTGATAAATTTAAACAATAATTGATTGCTGACTGAGTCAGTGCTACCTCAGATCTGGACCAAACAGAAAGTCTTAGTAACATCGGTGCCATCCTTACTTTGTCAGCCAAATACTGCAATTCTAATTTGCATTATTGACGAGGGAATGCTGCTAGGAAGGGACAAAAGCCAGGCAAAAAATAGTTTTTGCTGATCTGTAAATAGTCTGTTACCAACCCATACACCAGCACCATAAGTGGATATTGCTATGGGACTAGCCTTATAGAGGAGTGCTACATCCAAAGGCATAGACCCTAGTTTAGAGCCAAATTTAACTGCTATAAAATGCTTTTTATTTTCAAAGTAAAGAACTGCTTGGACGTTATATTAATTGTTATCCAATGTAAAAAGAGATGCAGTATTTCTAACTCAAGGCCATTCTCCTGGAGTAAGCCTTGACTGCTTGCATCTGAGTAAGTAATTCTCTAACAAGGGAGTACTTGTCATTCAGCTTGACTGTAAGCCTAACTGACAGACAGGGGGCACTAAGAAAAAGCCTCACACTAAAGCAATGGCATTTTTAGGGACTACTTAATGCAAAGCATACCACGGATGTGTAGAAGAAAAAAAGAAACACAAAACTTAAAAATCAGTTTACCAAGAGCCAATAAACAATGCTAGAATGCATAGCAATGGATACAATTACCATCTGAATAAATGGGGAAGGAAAGGCAATAAGGATAACAATGAATAGTTTAGAACATGAATAGACTTCAATTACCTATGAGAAGCCCAGTTGGGATGAAGGAATGCTGCTGGGACGTTGCCTTCCAACTGAATGATAGTGAGTCTCAATGTAGATATGGTCAGGATCTTTGTCCCATGTACAGACCCATTCCATTTGAAGTCCCCAGAAGGTGTCATGCAGAATTTATGGGACAGATGACGCCTCTTGTCATGGTCCTCTCGGTGCTGGTGCTTGTTTAGTGCAAATGTATTTGTGCTGTACTGGTTGTAATATATACGATACTTTCCTTCTTGCCCCAATTTAAAAAAATTGACATTCCCTTCATTACTAGTTCTTTCTTGGTATTCAAACGTGACACTTCTCCGTGGGTGTTTACCACTAGAATCTTAGATTTAAAAGAAAAAACAGCATATAATTAGAAAAAGAATTTACTTCATTTTTATGGTCTAAACATCCTATTTTGAAATTACAAATTAAATTTCTACGATCGTAAACGTCTAATCAAGCCACTTATAGAAGGTAGTTCTAAAAACCAAACTATATATATATATATCGATAAAATAACTTCAAAAAGCAATTACTGCACAAGTCACTGGTTTCTACAAGATCCAAGTTTTCTTCGGTTGCAGACAAGAGTTGAGAAATTGTTCATGATATTTTTAGAGAAAGTTTAAACTAGTATTGACTGCTTCTTATACTTAGGATGGAAGACTAGTTTTAATCTGCAATGAAATCCTCCATTTAAACTAAACACACAGGAAAGGCCAATGTTGGTTAACTATATCCAACTGTTTGAAGATTGCTGTTTTGAGGATCATGTGCTCCCCATCTACTGAAGGGTTCAGATAATTACAAGTCATTTCCTTCACGATTTAAGCTTCGGTTTCTAGACGGCATCAGCAAGCAGACTTCAACTTAAACATGCAAAGTTGTCCGTTCCTGGATGGTGCTGCCAGAAGGAGGAGGTTATGATTGAGAGCGTAAATGTCACATTTGTTATGCAATTGGAGGAAGAAATAGGTAGTGCGCTCCTAACAGGATCTTGGGCTGTAAGGGTTGCACTTGGCCTCAACCAACGAGGTGGCCCAAGGACACAACAGTTCCATGCCCTATCTGGCATTTAGATGCCTTGATAGTTAGGCCTGCAGTTTGC
Organism: Calotriton arnoldi; assembly: GCA_963921515.1. NCBI lineage: Eukaryota > Metazoa > Chordata > Amphibia > Caudata > Salamandridae > Calotriton > Calotriton arnoldi. The sequence goes on from CAWUFW010000828.1 coordinate 1,779,334, forward strand.
AGGGCTTTTAAAACCTTCCCCAGGTGGATCAGGTGATCCTGCCAGGTGGAGCTAAAGACAGCAATATCATCTAGATATGCTGCACTAAAGGACTCCAAACCAGCAAGGACTTGATTCACCAACCTTTGGAAGGTGGCAGGGGCATTCTTTAAACCAAAAGGCATAACAGAAAACTGATCATGCCCATCAGGTGTGGAGACTGCGGTCTTTTCTTTTGCTCCTGGTGCCATGCCAATCTGCCAGTAGCCTGCAGTTAAGTCAAAGGTACTTAGAAATTTGGCTGCACCTAACTTATCTATCAATTCATCAGCTCTTGGGATAGGGTGAGCTTCTGTCTTGGTGACAGAGCTCTATAGTCCACACAGAACCTCATTTCTCTCTTTCCACCCTGTGGATGAGGTTTGGGGACTAGAACCACTGGGCTGGCCCAGGGGCTCTCAGAGGGTTCAATAGCGCCTAGCTCCAGCATCTTGCGGACTTCAGCTCTGATGCTTTCCTTAATCAGACTGTGAGAAAGTGCCCTCTTTCTGCATGGTATGCCCCCACTTTTTGCTGAATTGCTGATGCTCTTTGACTGAGTGTGCCCTGGGCTCCTGCTAATCAGGTACCTTCCCTAAAACTGCATTGAAGCCTAAACCCAATTGGCATCTCTTGCCACAGGTCAGCCCCTGATAAATGGTACCACAGGTACCCAGGGCACTGTGACCAGAGAAGGCCTCTAAGGGCTGCAGCACTTATTGTGCCACCCTTAGAGGTCCTGTACCCTGACACACACACACTGCCTTTGCAGGCTGCGTGTCTTGGTGCAGAACAAAGTGAAGAGTCGACATGGCACACATCTCTGTGTGCCATGCCCACAAACCACTGCCCTGGCATAGATCAGTCCCCCCTCTAGCAGGGTGCACCATACCAGTGGTGAGGGTACAGGTGCATGAGCCCTGTACCCCTACAGTGCCCAAGTCTATTCTTGGGCATTGTAAGTGCAGTGCTGCCATTAAGAGTACATGGTGCTGGGAGTTTGTCATTACGAACTCCACAGCACCATAATGGCTACACTGAAAACTGGGAAGTTTGGTATCAAACTTCTCAGCACATTAAACCTACACTGATGCCAGTGTGGGATTTAATGTAAAATGCACACAGAGGGCATCTTAGAGATGCCCCCTGAAACTCGACCAACTTCTAGTGTCCCGACTGAGTGGCTGCTTAGGTTGCCACCACAAGACATGTTTCTGAACGAACCCCTGGGTCGAGAGCCTGCAGCTCTCGGGGCCTGAAACAATGCACATCCTGGAACGAGGTGCCAAGCCTCCTCCCCCAGGATGGGCAGGGTTCACGAAAGGGGAAGCTTCAAAGGCATGCCGCCTTTGTGAGCCTCCCCAGACCATTTGCTGCTTTCAGCAACTGGTCCCCACTGGTTCTACCCCCCACTTTGGGCGGGAGAACCGGCGGGAAAAACAAATGAGGGAGAGAGGTGTGCCCACCTCTGCAAACTCCACCCCTCAGGTGGGGGAGGCAAGGTGAAGCACAACTCTGAGTCCCCGCCATCTTGATGATGGGGTGACACAGCCAACCAGGGACAGGCTCCTGCCCCCTCCCACTGGAGGGTGGCAGAATAGGGAGTGTACCCACCCCAGGAAGGACCCATTAGTCCCTGTCCTTTACCTACCTGTAACGCCCCTAAATCTAGTATTTAGGGGGCACCCTGAACCTTGCTTCCTCAGATCCAGCCAAGAAACAAGAAGAAAAGAAGAAGAAGGACTGAACAGCCGTGCAGCCAGCTAACAAGAGGAAGACGCCCACTGACTTGGCCCCAGCCCTACCGGCCTGTCTCCCCTCGAACCTGCTCCTGCGAAATCCCGGTGTGTCCTGCAGCCAGCAACCTCAAAAACCTCGGAGGACCTGCCTGCCTTCACTTCCAAAGACTGCTTCTCTCGTGAACATGGGATTTGTTCAAACTGCAACCTCTGGCAGCAGCCGGAGACCGCGAATCTGCCCCACTCTGCACCCGCCGTCCACGGCCCGAGCTCGAGTGGGCAAACACCACGAGGTCACCCCAGCGATCCTGAACAGAGATCCGGCGACCCCTGACCTGCCTCAAGCCTCCAGCCCACGCCTGCAGTCGAAATCCAGAAGGCCCCTCTAACCGCGACCCGGAGCTGGCAAGCCAATGCAACCCCAAAAGGCACCCCTGCACCCGACGACCCACGGCCTTGTGTGCCCAAACCAACAGTGCCTCACCAACCCTTAACTTCCCAACTTACCTCTCGAAGTGGTGGTCGCACCCAGAAGTCCTTCGTCTCCCTGCCTGCAGTGCTTTTGCTAACCGGAGATTCTCCATTGGAAACAGGGCTTCCGACGACGAAACAGCACCCTGCACCCGGCCGCCCTAGTGCCGCTGAGGGTGCACTTTTTGTGCTAAGCGGTTTCCCCATTTGCCCTGAGCTAAAGTCTAGGAGCTTGGCTCCCACAACCCAGTGGCCTGCTTGCCAGCAGCCACCAACCGGAGACCCCCTATCCTCCCTAGAATAACATTGGGCCTTAACACTTTGCATCCAGCCGCCCTAGTGCCGCTGAGGGTGTAACCAGAGTGCAACACTGACCCTGGGGGACCCCTGAGTCTAACCCCAGAACCTTAACGCCCACAGTCGATAACTTACGGGTGAACCGATAACCTGTTTTTCATCCATAGGATAACATTGACACTTTTTCTCCAAAAAGTTTCAAAGTGTGGAGTTTTGAAATCTAAAAATATTCTTTAAAAATCGCACGAATAACCAAAACGAATTTACTTACCTGTTTGCAGGAAATGTCCCAGTGCTGAATCTAGGTATCCAGCACAGAGTTAGAAAAGTAACGTGAAAAGTAACTTACCTGTAATTTACTGAAAAAGCCTATTCATTTCAATGTACTGTATTTGCTAAGTATTGCAACCTACTACATCCCCTGTAAATCAAACAAAGTACAATTCCTATTGCATTTTCAAACTGTTCTACAATCAGCAACTTATTACTGTAAAGTATTTAATGCTTACCTGTGCCAGGCTTGCTTGGTTCTAAAAATAAAACAGTATATTTTTTATACAAAAACAATTGGTCTAGAGTTCAGTCTTTGAGTGTGTGAATTCATTTGCTGACTGAGTGTGTACATCAAATGCTTAACACTGTCCTCGGATACTGCCTTACTGCTCGACCACTCTACCACAAATAGAGAGTAAGGTTCTATCTAACTTTAACCTCTGCCTACCTCTGGGGTCACCTGGACTCTATACACACTATACCTCATTTTGGTGTAGTATATATAGAGCCAGTTTCCTACACAGACTGACAATCGATTTTGTTTTTGACAGGTACACTGTCCCCAGTGTCCACATCATGGGTACACCAGTTTGTCTGACCAGGGGTTAAGGGAAAGAGCTTAGCATACTGCTGCAAGACTTGCTTGGAGTCAGTCTGCTGTTGGGTAGTGAGGGCTTCAAAGGCTTGCCGCCTTTGTGAGCTTCCCCAGGCCTTTTGCTGCTTCCAGCAACTGGACTCTACCGTTTCCGACCCCTACTTTGGGCGGGAGACTCGGCGGGAAAACCAAGTGAGGAAGGGAGGTGTGCCCACCTTTGCCAACCCCACCCCTCAGGTGGGCGAGGCGAGGTGAAGCACAACTCTCAGTCCCGGTCATCTTGCAGATGGGGGGACCCAGCCAACCAGATGAGGCATATGCCCCCCTTCCCACTGGAGGTTGGCATTATAGGGGATGTACCCACCCCAAGGAAGGGACCCATTGGTCCCAAACTTTACTTACCTGTAACGCCCCTAAATCTAGTATTTAGGGGCACCCCTGAACCGTGCCTCCTCAGACAAAAACCAACCAAGAAGAAAAGAAGGAGGACCGAAGAGCAGTGCTGAAGCTAAGAAGAGGAGGACGCCCACAGACTTGGCCCCAGCCCTACTGGCCTGTCCCCGCCTCAAATCTGCTCCAGCGACATCCCGGTGTGTCTCGCAGCCAGCAACTTCAAGAACCCCGAGGACCTGCCCTGCCTTCCCCAGAAAAGACCGTCTACTGTGAGCACCGGATTTGCTCACCCACAGACTCTGACTCCGGCCAAATCCGCAAGTCTGCACCACTCTTCACCCGACGCCCCAGGCCCGAGTGTTCCAATACCACGAGGAGGTCTCCCCGGCGATCCTGACCTGGATCTGGCGATCTCTGACCTGCCTCGGTCCTCTCCACGACACCTGCAGTCTCTTTCTGGAGGACGCCCTCCAAAGCCCCACCCCCCTCCGACCGCGACCAGAGCTGGTAAGAAAACCCAACGCCTAAAGACACCCCTGCACCCGAAGTCCCACGGCCTTGGGTGGCCCAACCAACGGTGTCCCAGCATCTCCAGGCATCCCAACTTACCTCTCCAACCGGTGGTTAGCTCCAGAAGATCTTCGTCATCGAGCCTGCATTCTTTGTCAAAAACCGGAGAATCCCCACTGAAAGCAAAAGGGCACCCGACGCCAAAGCAGCACCCTGCATCCAGCCGCCCCTGCGGATGTACTGGGGGTGCTAACTCGGATCCCCCTTTGCCCTGAGCCTAACACAAGGAGCTTTGCTCCCACAACCCTGTGCCCTGCCCGTGAGCAGCCACCAACCGTAGGCCTCCTTTCCCCCATTGGATAACATTGGGCCTCAGCACTCTGCACCCGGCCACCCTAGTGCCGCTGAGGGTACTTTGAGAGTGCATCCTCGACCCTTGGGGAACCCTTGTTCTGACCGCAGAAACTCAATCCCAAAGACCAAGTACTTACCTGTTAACCGATAACTTCATTTCTCTCCATTGGAATACATTAACTGTTTTCCCTTCAAAAAATGTTCAAAGTGTGGACTTCATTTGTATGAACACCTGAAAAACTACAACTGTGCAAAAATGATTTTACTTACCTTTTCTGTAGGAAATGTCACAGTGTGATATCTAGGCATATCACACTGAGTAGAAAAAGTAACAAAAAGTAATCTAAAAAGTAACTGAAAAGTAATCTGAAAAGTAATTTCGACATTTTAACTTACCTATATTTCTATCAACTGCATTTGAACCTGCATTTAATTGCAAAACACTGCATACGATTTTGCAAAGCATTTATTTCACTTACCAGTGCCAGGCTTGGCTTGGGTCTAGAAATAAAATAACTTAATATTTCTATACAAAACAAATTGGTCTGAGTTCAGTCTGAGTGTGTGACATAATTTGCTGACTGAGTGTGTACAACAAATGCTTAACACTACCCTCTGATAAAGCCTTACTGCTCGCCCACATTAACACAAATAGAGAGTAAGGTGCTATCTACTTTTACCTCTGCCTACCTTTGGGGTTCCACTGACGCAAAAGGCCTGGGGAAGCTCACAAAGGCGGCAAAGCCTTTGAAGCTTACACTTCGTTGACCCTGCCCATCCTGGGGGAGGAGGCTTGGCACCTCGTCCCAAGATGTGCATTGTTTCAGACCCCCGAGCGCAGCAGGCTCTCGACCCAGGGGTCTAGAAACATGTCTGGTGGTGGCAGCTGGCGAGCAGCCACTCAGCCTTGACACTAGTGTTCGGTCATTTTTCAGGGGGCATCTCCAAGATGCCCTCTGTGTGCAGTTTTCATTAAATCCCACACTGGCATCAGTGTGGGTTTAATGTGCTGAGAAGTTTGATACCAAATTTCCCAGTTTTCAGTAAAGCCATTATGGTACTGTGGAGTTCGTAATGACAAACTCCCAGCACCATATACTCTTAATGGCATTACTGCACTTACAATGTCTAAGAATTGGCTTAGACACTGTAGGGGTACAGGGCTCATGCACCTGTACCCTCACCACTGGTATAGTGCACCCAGCTAAAAGGGTGTCTGACCTATGCCAGGGCAGTGGGTTGTAGGCATGGCCCTTAAAGACCTTCCCTGGCCACAGCGCCCTTGGTACCATTTACAAGTGACTGACCTGTGGAACAAAAAGTGTCAATTGGGTTTTGTCTTAAAGCAGTTTTAGGGAAAGAACATAGGCCCTGGGTACCTGTTTGGCAGGAACCCAGGGCACACTCAGTCAAAGTACATCAGCAGTTTGGCAAAAGTGGAGGCAACCATGCAAAAAGAGGGCACTTTCTTACACCGGACTATATGGATAATTTTCCTATTGAATACTGACTTATTCTGTATATGTTCGATTTAAACTATTTGATAAATCGATTTAATAGCAAAGGCAAAGAATTTCTTGAATTAACCACTTAATCGGTCTCAATATATCTCTGGCTCGACCAATATGAAAGGTCATATTTTAGGTATCTGGACAACCTTTAATTGGTTAAATAGTCTCTCAATAGAACCATGCCTAAGGTCAGATCACTCAGTCCTCAATTGTACTATATCTTTTGACCAAGTCAAATTACTAATAAGGTGCATATACTCAAGACTGTTTGGATCTTAACAGTTAAAAACTTTTAAAACATTTAAACTTCATCCCACCAGAAGCAAAGAGAATGGAGAGAACATATTTAGCTTGCTCCCACTGGATAAAACATGCAGCTGATATTGAGGCACCATTAACTTCAATCGGTTACAAATGTAATAAACCTTCCCATTTGCTTTTTTCAGAACTTGTGAGAAAGTGCCTCATTTTGCATGGTTAGCCCCCACATTATGCCTGGTTTTGATGTGGTTTCAATTGTAGTGCACAGGGTCCCTGCCAAACAGGTCCCCTGTGCCAGTGTTTCTTCCCTAAACACAAATCCCCAATGGGTACTTCTACCCCCTGTAAGTCCCTAGTAAATGTTAGCCTGGGTACCTAGGGCCTGGGAGCTGAAGAGGTCCTCTGGGTTCCCCCTCAGTGGGACCATGTCACTGCCTTTGCAGCTTGCAGGCCCCTGTGAGGGAGAAAACAACAAAGTCGACATGGCACCCTGCCTAGGTATCATGCCAGCCAGCACTGCCAGAAGGCATAGGTAAGTCACCCCTAAGGCAGGGTGCACTATATCACACGAGCACGAGCAGATATGCCCCTACTATACGGAGGTCCATTCCTTAATATTGTGAGTGCCAGGGAAGCCATAGAGAGTACAAAGGCTGGATACTCGAAAACTCGAGTTCCACAGCACCATGATGGCTTCACTGAAGACAGGATATTTTGGTACCAAACTACTCCTTTCAATAAATACCAAACTGATGCCAGTGTGGGATTTATTGTGCCATGTACCCAGAGGCCACATCAGAGGTGCCCCCTGAAAAACTACAAACCCTTTGGGGCCTCTGACCCGCTGTAGGCAGGCAGCCAGCCACCACCAGACATGTTTCTGGACCCCTGGGTAGAGGCCCTGCTCTCTGGGACCAGAAACAATGCACATCCTGGGCAGAGGTGTCACACCTCCTCCCCAAGGATGGGCCAGTGCTCGAAGAGGGAAGCTTTAAAAGCCTGCCGCCTTTGTAATGTAACCCCCAGCCTCTGCTGTATTTAGGTGGCTCCCCCAGACCTATAAACAAGATTTGAAATGACCTAAGAAGTAAGACGGCGACCCTGCAGAGAAGACTGAAGACGACGACTGCCTTGACTCCAGCCCTACCGGCCTGTCTCCAGCTTCTGCGAACCTGAGACCTATCTTGTAGCCAGCTACCTCTGAAAACCCTGGGAGGACTGCTGCCTTCGAAAAAGAAACTAATCTCCTGTGGACAGCAGACCTGTCCAGAAGAAAACGACTCCAAGGGCTCCGGATCCATCTGGAATGAGATCCCTGCCCACTCTGCACCAGACGCCCACGGCCCGAGTGGCTCACCTGTGCAGTAAAGTCTTCACAGCGATCCTGACCTCGTGTCCAGCTTTGGCTGACCTCTCCTGATCTACACAGAGCCACCTGCAGTGTGAATCCTGAGACTCCCGCCGACCGACTCCGGTAAGAAGACTCCAACGTCAAAAAGCATCCCCGCACCCGGAGCCCCTGGGCTGAACCGACGGTGTCCCTACGACCCCCTACATCTCTACTTACCTCTGCTCTCGTTGGTCTCCCTTCTGCAACCTCCGGTGCCACGCCAGCAGCCTGCTTGCCAAAAGAAGACTACCCATTGAAAAGCATTGGCTGCCCGATGTCAAAATTGCACCCGGCCACCCCTGTGCGGCTGGTGGTGTATATTTGGTGCTATTTTGTATCCCCCCCTCACCCCTCCCCCCCAGCTTAGCCTAACCCCCAAAGCTTGGCCCCTGCAACCGATCTGCTTACATGCAAGCAGTGTGGCTCCAGGCACCTCCAGTCTCCATTGAAACACATAGGGCCGAGCTCCAATTTTCACCTCTGCACCTGGCCGCCCCCATGCCCCTGGTGGTGCAGTTTTGGTACTCACCTGACCCTTGCCGACTTTGGGTCCCGAAGACTGGAATTGTAGGTGCTTTACTTACCTGTCTAACCGCGATATTGTTTTCCCATAGGATAACATTGAACTATTCTGAAAAGTTTCTAAGTGTCAATTTTTGAAAGTGAAAAGTATTTTTATTTAAAAACTTACTTAGCTTAATGCGAAGATCCTGGTCTTCAATAAAATGCAAACAAAGTATATTTTTCTAAAATTGGTCTGGAGCTCCTTCTTGAGTCGTGTGTCCATTATTGATCATTGTTGTGCAATAAATGTCTTACACTCTTCTGTGTTAGGCCTAAGGCTACTCACCCACACTACCACTAGTACAGCACTATGGGTTTCACATTGAGCCCTGTACACTTCTGGGGAACCCCTGGACTCTGTGCACGGTATAACCACCTAGTGGTAATACCATATACAGAGGCAGCTTCCTACAGAGCTTAAAAGGGAAAAAGCTCAATTACATCAAGTTCTGTGCAATACACTAAATGACTACTTTATAAACAAAATCCAGTTATTAAAACTAGATATCAATCATGGCAATTTCCCATGAACCACTGGGAAGGCTAGTTCTCCAATGTGCTTTCTCTCTGCTCTTCCACCTTATCTATGTAAATATTTCCAACACTCTTGCCCAAATTAAAATCTGGATGTCCCTCTGAACACTGTCCTGCAAACCTGATTTCTAAATAGTTTCCTTATTCTCGAGTACCACTAAAAATGTACTTGAGTCATCAGAGCAAGTATCCTCCTATCAAGTTCAAGTTCTTTATTCAAGTGTGTAGTCATTTAAAATCATTACACTAAAATACATTCATTAAATATCTTGGAAAAATCAATTATTTTACAGCACTTTGAATATAAAAATATAGACCTGGCCATTGTGCCCGATAGATTTCTTTTTTTTAATTCTTTTTTTTAAAAATACCTTGTGTGTCAGGCTTGTCTCTCCTGAGGCAGAGCGTTATCAATCAATGTCTATACTAGATTTCAGTAGAGTTGCATGGCAATCAAGCTTTAGTTTAAAAATGTTGTGGGGTTCTTATGCTTCTTCCAGGTTCATAGTTCAAACAAATGTTGGTTTTTTGTGTGAAAGCAACCTGCTGGTAAAACCATTAATAAATCATTTATAAAAGTGTAAAAACAATGTAATAACTCTGTATTAAATAGAGACCAAATTTGCTATTAAGTCCTAGTGGTCTCCTGTCTAGGTAAGGCCTTGATAGATGTTAATTGATGTAATTCTTCTTTGAATTTCTTTAAAACTGCTATACTGTGATGACAGATTTTCCTTTATAGCTGATATTAATCCCAGGATTTCTTCTTTGTTAAAGAGCAAGTGCCTTGTGCAAGTTGGGCTCTTGAGGTAGACATTGCTAGGATGACTCGCTCATTACTAAGATGCGGGTGATCTTGAATGTTCTCCCATGAACTGTTCCCCCTTATGATGATTTTATATTGTTAATCCTTCGTTTGTTCTATTGCTTTAAGGTTCACTTTTAAAAATGTTAATGTTACCCCCTTGCACATAAGTGGGATAGAAGAGCCACCTAACCAAGTGATTACCGCTTGCTTGCAGGATCGCATTTTTAGTTTTATGAAAATTGCAAGTATCCTTCTAGCTTAGTAATTTCTGGAGTCAACCTTATTGAAAATGATGTCGTCAAACAGGAGAGTTATATGGTTACAATATACTAATAACTTGGGTAACACTTAAGCAGGCTTCCATCCTGCACACAGTAGGCAGATAAAGGTAAAATCAAAGCACTGATACTGTTGGATTTATCAGCTGCATTTGATACAGTTGACTGCGGCATCCTACTTGAAAAATGAGATGTAAGAGTACTACCCAGAGCGACTGCCAACGGTTTAGACTATTTTCAAGCATTCCTCCTATTATCTTTTGAGTGTTTGATCCCAATACACTACCTGAGAGCATCTGGAATAACTAGTTTAGTTAAACTTTAAAAAAAAAATTAGATAGTCAAATTTTGCTCTTTCTAAAATTTGGAGTCCCCCAGAGATCTGCCTTATTACCCCATCCCTGCACTGTCTCAGTGCGTATGAGAAGAACAAATGTAACTCTGATAAAGACATCTTACATGAAGATGGGTTAAATCTCAGAAAAATTTGCAGGAGCTACACAATGTTGTCCAAATGAAACCTGGAGGAGACTTGAGTTCGACAGACACAACAATGAAAGTGGCACTGTGACACAGAACGCATCACTATTGATAGAAAAGGAGTCAAGACCACTCAGCACAAAATCTGGACCAGTCAATCACACATCAGGGATTAAGCAGGATCATACTCCAGAAAGTACACAGGAGCAAAAATAATCAAAGAGGGTTTGAATCCAGGTCACTGAATTTTAACTTACAAGAGTGTATTTTAACGTTGGCCAAATAGGATGGTTCTGAACTCAGCTGCAGAAATTAGAAATTGGACATAGGAGGCTAGATAAACTGCCAAAAAGCAGGAAACAGCTTGGGAAAAAAAGGATGAGTAGCTGAAAGTATTCAAAAATAAAATGGAAGATTTTAAAAAGCAGTTCACAAAAGAATAATTTAGGTTTTCTTTGCAATACTGACGTTTAAGAGAGAGGGAAGAATAGGATTTTATTCATGGCAAAAGTAATAAAATGTAACTTATTTCAAAATGACGATTCAAGTGACTGAAACACTACAATACAAAACTCCCTGCACACATTGATCAAGGAAGTAAGAAGCCTATTTGAAAAATAGTATTTGCTAGAGCCCACTCCAATGTGCTCCCCCTGTCTATCTGTAATAAGATCAGGTTTTGAGAGATACTGGTTTAAGACTATGGTAGATGGGTCAATTGGTAGATAAGTTTAAAGATAATTCAGCATCTGCAAAAAATGTTCCACAGGGCCAAGCATGCAACGGCTGATACACAACTTCCTTTCCTTAACAGTAATGGAAGCAAAGGAGCACCTACAATCTTTAGGAGAGTTTGATAACACACTGACTAAGGAGATAAGAATGGAATTGTCAGGACTTTTCCTCAATGAGTAATATATTTTTATTCAAGTAGGATTTGAGGTGGAAGCTAACAGGACCTGGATTATGTCTTAGATCAAGAGCCATGAGGGGGAGGTTTCCTGCTGGGTGGCAGGGGAGATGTGGAAAAATCAGTGAAGGGCTGTGAGAGGGCGGGAACAGGGAATTCAAAGTTTATCAGGGAGTGACAAATGTTTGCTTGGTTTATTTTTAAAGGTTTTTAATAAAATGTAGTGTTTTTTGGGGTAAATGGTGGAAATATTAGGGTCTGGGTTCCACTAGATCATTGGGCTAATAGCAATGACTAATGCAACATTTTAAATTGATGAATATAAAGAATGGCGCTCGAGGCTTTGTTAACTGCAAAAACCAAATCAAATAGTTTATAGAGAAAGTTAGTGTTTTTAACAACAAAAGTTGAGTTAGCAAGTTCTACAGGAGTTTAAAAAGTGTACACAAAACGCAAATAACTCAAGGAATAAACTTAAGAGGAAAGGTTCTGCATTGATTTAGCTATCACACTATATGCCTACATGAGATCCATAATTACAAAAAAGAGAAAACTTAATTTAATTGAATACCTGACTGAAAAAATATTTATTTCCTAATCAGAGAAAGAATATCTAAGGGGTGCACATCTTAATTAAGACTGGTTTAGACATTAAAATTGTAGGGACTAGATCAGACGTACTGGGCCGATGGCTCATAATTCAAACCTTTAATTTAGAATATAAAATTAATGTAGCAGTGATTTATGGTTGAAAATCTGATGTTGCTTCCCCCTTTAAAGTCTTAGTGGACGAATTGAGACCCTAGAATGTTTATGTATCATTGCAGGAGATTTCAATGTACCCGTAAATCGCCAAATGGAGAAATCTAAGACTGCTTTTACAGATCAACTATCGAAATTAATGAGATGTTATGGATACAGTAAAAGATTTACAAGCTGCACATACTCTACATTTAGCAAAGAAAAGATTTACCTTTTAATGTTCTAAGCATGGAAAATACTCCAGACTGGATTACTCTCTTAATAGAAGAGGATTTAAAGAGTAAGGTTAAGTTATATGAGATAACGTCTAGACACCTATCGGACGATTCAACTGCTACTCAAAAATAAAAAAGGCAAGTTATTTATAATTGGTAACGCTCTTTCTGGTAGAGACTATCTAACTGAAGAGCCCTCAAGAGACAGAGTGGATCAGGAAACTTTTGAGCGGTCCTCCTCTGCGTCGGAGGGTTATACCGTGGCGCACTGGACATGACGTGGGTGCGAATACAGGCTCCACTCTTGCGCAATGACGTCAGTTGCTTTCAAGGATGTCCACTCCCACAGATGCAGAGTCCCAACATCAAACTGGCGTTGACAAGGGTGCAGAGTCCTAGATCTGGGATCTTATTAATAGATAAGTCCCAATTCAGAGAACAAAGAAGATGGCAGGATCGGTGAGGAGTCTGCGGTCAGAGTCTCTATCAGAAAGAGTATTGCCAAAGGTAAGCAACTTGTTGCTCTGATAGAGACTTCTAACCACAGATTCCTCACATTTTGAAAAGATACCAGAGAAGTACCTATTAGGAGGTGGGTCTGTGAATTGGCTCAAACTAAAAAGTCCTATAGGACTGGGCAGGCGAAATGCCCCTCTCAACGAACCTGGCTGTCCAGACAGTAGTGATCCGTGAATGTACGGAGTGGCACCCATGTAGCCGCCTGACAGATGACCAGAAAAAGAGCTCCATGTGCCAACAAACTGGTAGCAAAAGACACACAATTGATGGACGGAATGCAGAACAAATCAAAACATTCACCCCCAGTCAAGAGATCTGGGTTAAATCCATCATTCTTTTGCTCACCATGCCACCCCAGTTTAGACCTGGCCATATGCAAATCAGTCTTGACCCTGTGCCTCATGGGAACAGTCCAGCCCGAACTGCCACAGGGTCAAGACTGATTTGCATATGGTCGGGTCGTGGGCCCCTTGCTCACTGTGCCACTGGATTCAAGCAAGCCTGGCTGAAGAAGGGTGACATACCCTGAAACCGGTCCCAGGATGCTTGTTTCCGGTCCAGGGAGGACCTGGCCTGGCAGTTCGGTCTGGACTGTTCCCATGGGGCACAGGGTCAAGACTGATTTGCATATGGCTGGGTCCAAAGTGGGGTGGCGTAGTGGGCAAAAGAACAATGGATTTAACCCAGATCTTTTGACTGGGGGAGAATGTTTGCATTGTCAGCATTCCGTCCATCATTTGTTTGCTGTAACACTTTTCGTCCTAAGTGGGATGGGTATGCCCAGACGTGGGTCCCTTGCTCACTGTGCCACTGGATTCAAGCTAGCATGGCTGAAGAAGGGTGACATACCCTGAAACCGGTCCCAGGATGCTTGTTTCCGGTCCACGGAGGACCTGGCCTGGCAGTTCGGTCTGGACTGTTCCCATGGGGCACAGGGTCAAGACTGATTTGCATATGGCTGGGTCCAAACTGGGGTGGCGTAGTGGGCAAAAGAACAATGGATTTAACCCAGATCTTTTGACTGGGGGAGAATGTTTGCATGGTCAGCATTCCGTCCATCATTTGTTTGCTGTAAAACAAACTGGTAGCAGCTTTGGTCCTGGTGGAATGAGCTTGTAGTCCAGTCCTTTTGGAGGCTGCTTTTTGGCCAATGCACCAAAGATCTTGATGCAGAGTATGATCCAGCAGTAGATGGCCCTTTTCTGCATGACCTTTGTTCGCTTCGGAGAACCCCACAAAGAGGTGATTGTCCACCCAGAGGTCTTTGGTATGATCAATATTAATGCTCAGCACTCTTTTAGGTTCCAAATGATGGAGTCTCTCCTCTTCAGAGGGGTGAGGTAGACCACAGAACGCCGGCAGGGTGATGTTTGCCTGACGTGGAATGGCGTAGTGACTTTTAGCGAGAAGGATGCTCGTGTACGATGAACCATTTTGGCTGGAAAGTAGGTGGTGTACAGCGGATTCACGCAGAAAGCCTGCGGCTCATTCACTAACCAGGCCCATCTCATGACACAGAGTGTAAGAAACTGGAACTTTTACAGTTGTCCCTCCACTTTTTGACTACCAGATGCTAGTTTTCAAAGCTCACAATGCAAGGAGGCCTACTAACCAGTCCTCAGTGCTCTTTCCCCTAAAACTAGTTAAAGTCTAATTGTAACCCAATTGGCAAGGACTTCAGCGCCCCTGTAAGTCCCTAGTAAATGGTACCCCTGGTACCTAGGGCATGGTTACTAAAGAGGGTTTGTAGGAAGCTGGCTCTGTATATACTATACCAAATTAAGGTATAGTGTCCACAGAGTCCAGTGGATCCCCAAAGGTAGGCTGAGATAAAAGCAGACAATACCTTACTCTCCATTTGTGGTGGTGTGAGCGAGCAGTAAGGCTTAATCAGAGGGTAGTGTCAAGCATTTATTGTACACACTCAGGCAAGAAATGATGTCACACATTCAAAAACTGACCTCAGACCAATTTGTTTGTATAAAAATATTATTTAGTCGTATTTTATTTTTCTAGAACCAAGCCAGGCCTGGTACAGGTAAGTGTTACAATACTTCGCAATACTATTGCAGTTAAATACAGTTTGAATGCAGTTGAATGCAAATGGATTGGTTACAGGTAAGTCATTTGTTTATAAAACAGTTTGAATTACTTTTCAGATTACTTTTAAGTTACTTTTTACTCAGTGTGATATGCCTAGATATCACACTGGGACATTTCCTAGATAAAAGGTAAATAAATCAGTTTTTGTTCATTTGCAGTTTCTTAAGGTTTCATACAAACCAACTCCACACTTAGAACAATTTTCACAGAAAAGCAGTCAATGCAGTCCTAAGGGAGAAACCAGTGTTATCGGTTTACGGGTAAGTACTCTGTCTTGGGAGTTGGTTTCCAGGGGTTAGAAGAAAACAAGTTACTTACCTGTATCTGTAGTTCTCCAGTATTGGAAACTTTCATAGATTCACATGCTTGAATCATTCCCCGTCATCGAGATGGGAGTCCCCGGTATATCAAAAAAGCAATGCTTAAATCAATACAAAGCAGAAAAAAGGCCTAGGCCCATTTCAGTTTTTTTAACCCATAACTCTCGTTTTGTAAAAGAGACCAAAAATAATCCTTGAACCAATCAGGACCCTTCACCCCCTAGAACTCTCCTGAGAGAACCTCAGATCTTCAGATTTTCGAGCACTTGTGCCTAAGACAACCCTGTGCAAAAATCCAAAGGTGAGCCTCTCAGGGGAGGAGGGTGGGTCGCATGTGCATCTATGAAAGTTTCCAATACTGGAGAAGGAAAATGCTACTTACCAGTATGCATCTGTTCTTGGCATGTAGAGCTGCAGAGTCGTACACTGTGCATTAGATCGCCACCTGGTGTTGGGCTCGGATGCTTGCACTTTGTTGTTGTCTTGGAAGAGTCTTTGTAGTCACGAGATAGGTGACTCCTCCTTTGGACGATAGTGCGCATGGGCATCGACTCCATCGTTAAGATTGTTTTTCGCCATGATGGGAAAAGTTGGAGTCAGTAAGTAGTAAGAGATGTCCATGTAAATGTATCTAATTAAGATAATACTGGAACAGACAAGTTCCGGGGAGGCGGGTGGGCGTGTACGACTCTGCAGCTCTACATGTCAAGAACAGATGCATACTGGTAAGTAGCATTTTCCGTTCAAGGCATATGAGCTGCAGATCGTACACTGTGCATAGACTGTACAGCAGTGTCTCCCTTAGCGGTGGTCACCTGTATCTGTTGCAGTAGTTTGAAACAATGTTTTGAGAACAGCTTGGCCTACAGAGGCCTGTTGTTTTGCCTGCACGTCAACACAATAGTGTTTGGTGAAGGTGTGTGGTGTAGACCATGTAGCTGCTTTACATATGTCATCTAAGGGAATGTTCCCTAAGAATGCCATGGAGACCCCTAGTTTGCGTGTTGAATGCGCTTTAGGGGGAACTGTTAATGTGCGTTTAGCTTTTTGGTAGCATATTTGAATGCATTTTACTATCCACCGTGCGATCCCAGCTTTGGAGATGGGGTTACCCTTATGAGGTGGGGAGAAGGCTACAAACAGTTGTTTCGTTTTGCGAAAGGGCTTGGTTCTGTCAATGTAATAAAGCAGTGCTCTTTTGACGTCTAGTGTATGAAGAGCTCTATGTGCTACAGAGTCTGGGTTTTGGAAAAATAAACAGTAATTCAACTGATTAAGATGAAAAGCAGAAATGACTTTGGGAAGGAATTTTGGATTTGTTCTAAGAACCACTTTGTTATGATGTATTTGTAAGAATGGTTCTTGTATGGTTAAAGCCTGGATCTCACTTACACTTCTGAGAGAGGTGATTGCGACAAGGAAAGCAACTTTCCATGTGAGGAACTGAAGTTCACATTTATGTAGAGGTTCAAATGGGGGACCCATGAGCCTGGTAAGGACAATGTTTAAATTCCACACTGGAGAGGGTGGCAGTCTGGGAGGGATTATTCTTTTAAGTCCTTCCATAAAGGCTTTGATTGCAGGAACTCTAAATAAAGACAAATGTTGTCTGTTTTGTAAGTAAGCGGCGAGTGCTGCTAGATGTAATCGTATGGATGAATATGCTAGATTACATCTTTGCAAGTGTAGTAAATAACAAATGATGTCTTGGATGGAGGCATCCAGTGGATCAACTTTATTATTTTTGCAGTAGATGGCAAATCTTTTCCATTTTGCTGCATAGCAAGCTCTAGTAGTAGGGCGTCTGGCTTCTTTAATGATGTTCATACAGTCTGGCGGAAGGTTAAGATAACCGAACTCTAGGACTTCAGGAGCCAGATCGCTAGATTCAGTTGTGCTGGATCGGGGTGTTTTATCTCTCCATGGCTCTGCGTTAGCAATGTTGGGGAGAGGCGTAGTTTTTGGTGTAGAACTACTGAGAGTTCTAGTAGTGTTGTGAACCATGGTTGGCGTGCCCATGTGGGAGCCACGAGGATCATTTTGAGAGACTGTTGTCTGAGTCTGCGTACTACCAGGGGAATCAGTGGGAGTGGCGGAAAAGCATATGCAAATCTGCCTGACCAGTTCATCCATATCGCATTGCCTTTGGACAATGGGTGTGGGAACCTGGCGGCGAAGGTTGGGCATTTTGCGTTGTCGTGTGTGGCAAACAGATCTATGTCTGGTTGGCCCCAGATGTGGAAAAAGGGTTGGAGAACTTGAGGATGAAGTTCCCATTCGTGGATCTGCTGTGTCTGTCGACTTAGTAGATCCGCAATATGATTGTGAATCCCTGGAAGATGTTCCGCTAGCAGATATATATTCTGTGGAATGGCCCATCTCCAAATGTGTTGTGCAAGCTGGGACAGCTGCAGAGAATGTGTCCCCCTGTTTTTGTATGTAGTACATGGCTGTCATGTTGTCTGTGCGGATCAGGACAGTCTTGTGTTTTAGATGTGCTTGGAATGATTTCAATGCTAGGAATATTGCTAATAATTCCAGATGGTTGATATGGAGCACTTTTTGTTGAGTGGTCCATTTGCCTTGAATTGTATGGTGTAGGAGATGGGCTCCCCAACCGGTGAGTGATGCATCTGCTGTTAGTACTATCTGTGGAACTGGCTCGAGGAACGGCCGCCCTTTGGACAGGTGTCGTGTGTTCCACCACTGCAGAGAGCGATGTGGGCAGCTGTCTACCAACACCAGATCTGTAAGATGTCCTTGAGCTTGGTTCCATTGTTGTGCTAGGCTGTAAGGGGCGCATTTGAAGCTTTGCATGCGGTACGATAAAGATGCAAGAGGCCATCATTCCTATGAGTTGCATGAATACCCTTGCTGGGAGGAAGTGCTGCGGTTGAAATTTGCTGCTTAGGGTTTGTATGCTGGCTATCCTGGCTGGACTTGGATAAGCCAGAGCTTTGGAGGTGTCTACTGTAGCTCCTAGGTACTGAAGTGTGTGGGAGGGGTGAAGGTTTGACTTGGGGTAGTTTACTGTGAATCCCAAGTGGTGTAGCAGCTGGATAGTTTGATGAGTGTGACAAACACACTGGTTGAATGACTTGGCCTTTATTAGCCAGTCGTCTAGGTATGGAAAGACGTGGATTTGTTGTCTTCTTAGGTGTGCTGCTACTACTGCAAGGCACTTTGTGAACACTCTGGGTGCGGTGGTGACCCCAAATGGTAGGACTGTGAACTGATAATGTTGTCCGTCCACCATAAACCTTAGATACTTCCGGTGAGCGGGGTGCATGGGAATGTGGTAGTAGGCGTCCTTGAGATCTAGTGTTGCAAGGAAGTCGCCTTGTTGTAGCAGTGGAAGAACCTGTTGCAGAGTGATCATATGGAAGTGATCGGACTGTATGTAGAGATTGAGGGGTCTGAGGTCGAGAATTGGCCTTAGGGTCCCGTCCTTTTTGGGGATTAGGAAATACAATGAGTAAACCCCTGTTCCTTGATGTTGTAAGGGAACTGGTTCTATTGCATGCTTTTGAAGCAGTGAGAGAACCTCTTGCTTTAAGAGGGTAATGTGCTCTGTGGACATTGGACGCGGTTTGGGTGGAATATTGGGCGGGGTTGCTGTAAGTTCCAGGCAGCAACCATATTGGATAATTTGTCTTACCCACTTGTCTGTTGTGATGGAATCCCAGACAGGTAGGAACTGTGAAAGTCTGCCCCCGACCGGAGTGGAATGGTCTGGAGGGAGTGGAGGGAAGTCACTGTTTAGGAGAGGGGAAGGTACGAGTGGTGTTATTACCTCGGCCTCTACCCTTATTGTTGTTTCCCCTGTATCCGCCTCTAAAATATCCTCTATTGGGGGATGTGTGAGAGGTGTTTTTATATGAAGAGGAGGCGGTGTCTGTTCCAATGTTTTTGGACGCTCCCTATAGAAGGAGCGACGAAAGGAACCACGTGTGGATGGAGACTGCAATGCTCCCATGGACTTAGCAGTTTCTGTGTCCTTTTTCATTTTTTCTAGTATGGTGTCTACAGCCGGTCCAAAAAGTTGCTCCTGATTGAACGGCTGGTTGAGGATAGCTGTTTGAACCTCTGGTTTAAAGCCTGAAATGCGTAACCAGGCATGTCGTCTGAGTAGCACACTAGTGTTGACAGACCTAGCGGCTGTGTCAGCTGCATCTAGGGCACACTTAATTGATGCGTTGGTTATGAGTTTGCCCTCCTGAACTAAATCATTTGCTTGGGTTTTGTACTGATCGGGCAAATGCTGCAATAGGGTCTCAAGTTGGTCGTAGTGAGCCCTATCATATCTAGCAAGTAATGCTTGGGTGTTTGCTCTGCTCCAGTGATTAGCTGCTTGAGCAGCGACTCTTTTGCCAGAAGCATCTAGCAATTTAGATTCCTTATCCGGAGGTGGTGTGTCACCGGAGGTTTGGGAGTTGGCGCGTTTTCTAGCATTAGACACCACCAGTGAGTCTAAGGGTAGCTGCCCCTTGATGTAGGTGGGATCGTCAGGGGAGGGCTTGTACTTTTTTCAATTCTGGGATTGAGAATTCTAGTTCTGACTGGGTCTTTGAATATGTCTGGGGCATGTTTAATGACCCCTTTTAACATAGGCAAGGTTTGGACAGTTTTTTGGGACTGTTCAAAAGTTTCTAGAAGGAAGTCCTCCTCTGCAGGGTCTGAATGTATGGGGACACCATGATATAGAGCAGCCCTATTGACCAGTTGACCAAAACCAATGTTGTACTCTGGGGGAGATGGTTTTGTTGGATATGGTTGGGGAGCAGGGAGGTCTGTGGGACCTATTGGATCGTCAGTCGTCCCAATCGTCCTGTGGTGCGTCTGTGTCAGGATCAGTAAAAGGATCATTGATGCCTCCCCCACCCCCTAAGTCATCATCAGCAGTATCCTGTGGTGGTGGTGAATATGGTGGAAGTGTTCGAGGTTGTGGAGGAGAGACAGGTTTAGGAGGAAGAGCTGGCTCAGGAGGAAGGACAGGTTGAGGAGGAAGAACAGGCTGAACAGGAGAAGAGGGCCTTATAGGTGAAGTGGCACAGTCTTTTTTCTTGATAGGCACTGCAGGAGTGTGACGCGTCCAACTTCCTCTTCTTGTGTGGAACAGTAGCCACACGTCCTGTTTTAGGGTCTATGTGCAGCTTTTTCTGCTTGGGACCGAGAGGATCCGGTTGGAAAAGTTCTTCCGGTTCTGTAACTGTTTTCGGCGCCAACTTTTTCGGGTCCAAACGAGGTTTCGATTTGTGGTCAGAGGCCTTGGGAATTGGTTTAAAGTCCTTTGGCTTGACTATGGAGCCGGAAATGTTTTTCGGCTCCGAAGGTTTTGGCTTCGGAGCCGATGGTTTCGGTGTCGAGGTGGTCGGTACCGGCTTCTTTTTGGGAGTGGGTTGGTCTCCGGTCTTCGGTGCCGAAGGCGCCTGGGGGACCGATAGATATGGTTTGCTCGGTTCCGAGCTGTCGAAAGGCCTTTTCTTTGGCTTCGGAGCCGAGCCCGAGGGCGGGGCTTCTGAAGTTTGTTTTGGTCGCGACTGGGGCCAGCAGGCGAAGTGTTGACCAGTGCCTTGGTTTTTTCGGGTGGAGTTGGGGTAGGGGCAGTAGTACTCACTCGTTGACCAGGAGTGATGAGGTCGTCTGAGTCCGAGTCATCTGCTTCGGACACGATCTGCAGGTCTTCCGAATCGTCCTCCAGAACATCGGGGCCCTCATCGAAGATGTCCGCTGGTGCCGGAGCTGATCTCTTCGCCATGATGTGTCGTCGGGCCCGGCGATCACGGATGGTTTTCTTGGATCGAAAACAGGCGCAGGCCTGGCAAGTGTTCTCGTCGTGTTCGAGCGAGAGACACAGGTTACAGACCTTGTGATGGTCACTGTGTGGGAATTTTGCTCCACATTGGGGGCATTTTTTAAAAGGAGTTCTTTCCATCAGTTGTAGGCCCGAACGGCGTCGATAGGCCCAACGGCCCGCGTCGACGACCGGAATGGAATAGGAGAGATGCGCGAAGATTACGCGATCAAAAACAATACCGTCGAGTTGTAGAAGGTTTGCGCGTCGAAAAGGTTTGGAGAAATAGGTACCAAACCGGAGCGCAAAAATTACATCCGAACCCGATGGCGGAAAAAAACAATCTAACGATGGAGTCTATGCCCAAGCGCACTATCGTCCAAAGGAGGAGTCACCTATCTCGTTACTACAAAGACTCTTCCAAGACAACAACAAAGTGCAAGCATCCGAGCCCAACACCAGGTGGCGATCTAATGCACAGTGTACGATCTGCAGCTCATATGCCTCGAACCTACAGTTACAGGTAAGTAACTTGTTTTCTTACTCCAGTATTGGAACTTTCATAGATTCACATGCTTGAATCAGCGTAGCTAGCAGTACGTGGCACATTTTATACTGCATGAACAAATTAAATTGACCATTTGTAGGGAGGGATGGGGGGGGGAATGGAACACTTGTACCTGTTTACCAGGGTTGTCTTACATTAAAAAACCCTCATATACGTACGTATGGAGTGGGCGGTATATCTTGATTCTCCGCCTATACGTCACGTAACAGCATCATCATCAGGCTAGTTTGTTAGGTATGCTGACCTCCACCCGGAGGCAAACCACTGGAGCGACAGTAGTGTCCAGAGATCAAAATGTTTTTCAAAAGTGAAGTGCTCTGTGACAAGTGAAAATTTTATTTTCACTTGTCACAGAGCACTTCACTTAGGAAAAAAACATTTTGAAGAGCCAGTGTGCTCGAAATGCATTGGGTGGAACGTTTTGAGTCATTTCTCCATGATTGTTTTGCATACACGTGCCGCTGTTAAAAGTCTGGATGGACGACAGGAGGCATTTGAAAATGTCAAATAAAACATCAATGTGGAACTACGCTGTCTCTGAAGTGATTTTAAAGCATGGATTAATTCTTTGAATGAAGCATGGATATCATTATTGGTTTACTTTTGAATAAAAATGGATTACTATAAAGAACGATTGACCGTGAGGAAAAATTCCTGAATTCAGCAGTGCGACGGATGGGTGCGCAATGTTACGTACCTTTTCTTTATAACTTGCAAAGAAGCGGCATTTCTTGTTCTGAGCGGTCGCAAAGAGATCCACTGTTGGCTTGCCCCACTTTAGAAAGATACTGTCTAGGGTTTCCTGATTAATCTCCCACTCATGGCAGGTTGACTTGAGTCTGCTTAATGTGTCTGCCTTGACATTTTGATCCCCCGGAAGGTGTTCTGCTTTTAGCGAGATTCCATTCTGTACTACCCATTTCCAGATTCACAGGGCCTCCTGAGATAGGGGGAGAGATCTTGTGCCGCCTTGCTTGTTGAGATAATGCATTGCTGTTGTGTTGTCTGTCCTGATCAGCACGGACAAGTTATTTATCCTCGGAAGAAAAGTCAGGAATGCTAATCTCACTGCTCCGAGTTCCAGTAGATTGATGTGAAGCTGCTGGTCTTGACACTGCCAACGCCCACTGACCTGGAGGTCTTGAAGGAAGGCTCCCCAACCTTCCAGGGAAGCGTCGGTGGTGATGACTTGTGGAGCCGGCATGGTAAGAAAGGAAAGGCCGACTGAAATATTTTGACATTGGGTCCACCAAGACATGGCCTGTATCATACCTGGTGTGATTGTGATGACATCCTCGAAGGACCCGACAGTTTGCGCCATTGCCGATCCAGTTCCTCCTGTAATGGACGCATCCTTAAAATCGGCAGAAAGGGATGGGAGGGATGCTTGAAGACATTGTCCCCAGGAGTGACTTGTAGCGGCGTACTGAAAGTGACTTTCTTCTTGCGAATGCTTGGGACAGAGAGATTAGCTTCTGCTGTCTCTCGAGAGAAGGAAACGCTCTGTTTATTGTTGTGTCCAGAATTGCCCCCAAGAACGTGATGCTCTTGGAAGGATGAAGAGCTGATTTCTCCCTGTTCAGAGTCAGGCCTAATTCGGCAAAAAGTGTTGTGCATACCGCCGTGGACGACTGAGCAGCTGCGTGTGAAGGTGCTTTGACCAACCAGTCGTCCAGGTACGGAAATACCTGTGCCTTTGTTTCCTCAGAACAGTTGCCACTGGAGCCAGACATTTTGTGAAAATCCTTGGGGCGGACTTGAGGCCAAACGGCAGCACCTTGAACTGGTAATGGCTTCCGGCTACGACAAATCGAAAGTACTGCCTGTGGGAGGGAGGGATGGGGATGTGAAAATATGCATCTTGTAAGTCTAAGGTGGTCATATGATCCCCTGGGTTTAGGAGTAGCAGAATGTCCTGAAGGGAAACCATTCGGAAGGACTGTTTTTTGAGATAACCAGAAAGAAACGGGAATAAAATCCCTTCCCCCTCTGGGAGATTGGCACCGGTTCTATTGCTCCTTTTCGGAGCATTGTAAGAATCTCTAAGCGCATGAGATGTAGATGTTTGACTTCCTGGCGTCCCGGAGGAGTACAAGGAGGAATCTGAAGAAACTCCAATGTGTGGCCAAATTGTATTAAATTGAGGACCCATCGGTCCGTGGTTATTTTCTGCCACTGGGAAAGATGAAAAGAAATGTGTCCTCCCAGGGGAACTTCTGGAGAGGAAGGAATAGACATAGCCGGAGTCTAAAGCTCGTCATTGACGTTTTGAGGTGTCTTTTCCCTGACGACCTGTTTTTCCTCTGGGGTAGATCTAGAGTATGCCCCCGATTGTTGCTGTCGTTGAACGTACTGCTGACGGTATGGTTGGAAAGATGTAGCGTAAGAGGGGTATCTGTATTGTTGGTATCCTCCTCTATAGGATGGAAGTCCTCTTCCTCTAGCTCCTCTAAAGGGCACCTTTCGATATTGTAGTGTCCCTAGAGCCTTCGCTGTATCAGTATCTTTCTTGATATCCTGCAGCGCATCATCTATATGCTTTCCAAATAAAGCCTCTCCATCGAAAGGAAGGTCCAGGATCTTATTTTGGGCCTCCGGTCTAAATGATGCTGCTCGTAGCCATCCTTGACGGCGCAAAACTGCTGCACCCCCCAGCGATCTGAAAGCTGTAACAATCTATTACTTCTGCAGAAGCTCTCACCCCCTCCTGGAGAATTTTCTTTACCTCTGGTCTACTTTCTTCTGGAAGCTGATCCATATACGGAGCCAGGTCACACCACATCTGTCTATCATATCTGCCCAATATGGCAAGGGCATTAGCCGCTCTGACCAACAGAGCTGACATTGAGGAGAAACGCTTACCAGCGTTATCTAGGCGTCTGCCTTCTCTATCCGGGGGTGTTGTAATGGGTGCCGATGGATTTTTGGATTTCCGTTGAGCTGCTTGGGAAATAACGGAATCCGGTTTGGGATGGCCGACCAAACAGGCTGGAGCGTCCTCTGGGGCCTTGTATTTCTTTTCCAACCTGGAGAGTATTAGTGTTACTGTCGCTGGTGTCTTTATGACCTTAAGGCCTTCCTCCCAAACGTGACTTATTATCGGGATGGCCCTCACCGACTTCCTGTATGGCTCCTTAAAATCATATAAAAAACACTTAGTCTGTGTCGCTGGCATAGGTAGGTCAAATCTTTTTGCAGCTCTTTCCAGCAAATTATGAAATCCACCAATATCCTCTGGTGGTGAGTCAACCGGTACCGGAGAGGGAGAAGAGGGCGAAGGAATGAGGTAGTCATCCCATTCTCTAGATCTATTAGGATCTGTAATTTCTCCCTCCTCTTGGTCGTCGTCTGTAGTAACCGGATCCTGTTGAGGGATTGGTGGAGGCGATCTCTGCAAGGGTTCCGCCAGCACAGCTTGGCTTCTCATCGGAGTAGATGGTATAGATCGTGGGCGAGGAACTGCTGATGGCATTTCTTGAGATACAGAAGCTGGTGGAAATCTCTTCCTGTAGTCAGCCAACATGAATTGTAGGTCCGTCAACAAGGAGGACGGCATGCAAACCACTTCCTCCTGATAACTCTGGCGGTATTGTTCCTGATGAGGGAATTGATATTCGCCACATTCCTCATCAAAGTCGTCCTCCTGACACTTTACGTGCAGCTGAGATGGGCTACTTGCATAGCCATACGGTCCTTAGTCTTCTTCCTCAGAATCCTGCTCTTCTAGCAGGTGAGATGGCAAAAGAGGCGTAACTTTGCTAGGAGATGTGATTTCAGGCGTAATTCTCCTTTTCCTAGTGCTTTCTGACCTGTCCAGTGTTTTTTCCCTCGTCGACGAGATCGCCGATGACAGTCGTCGAAATTGCAGCCGTCGGCGGTCTCCTGGAAACCATCAGCGATGGTCTAGCCGCCGTCAACGACGAGGTTAGTGTCGATGACGACTCCACCACCGTCGACACCGTAATTGTCGTCGACGCCGTCGATACCGGCGTCGAAATTGTCGTCGTCGGTGATAAATCTTCTGAAGCTCCCTCCACCGTGGACGCTGAAACCTTTTTTGGTAGCAGGCGAATCTCAACCTTCGTCGACGACGACATAGATGGTTTCTTCGTCGACGGTCCAATCGACGATGAGGATTTCGTTGCAGTTTTTGCCGCAGGAGACACTGAAGAAGGCTTTTTGAAGGAATGCCTGATCTGAGGGGGTGTCTTAGGCGGCTCAGAACTCGCCTTTTTTGCAGTTTTATCCCCCGAAGCATGTCCCTTCCTCTCCTTTTCATGTCTCTGAGGAGATTTTGAGGGACTGCGCCCCTGAGACCCTTTAGTGGTCTTTTTAAGGGCTTTTCCTGGACGCTCCTCAGAAGAATGAGTATGTGGTGATCTTTTATGGGACCTTCTGGACAAGGAAGAGGATGCCTCATCACGGTCACTAGAAATCACCTCCTTTCTGGCTTTTAGCTTTTGAAGCCAAATCAAAAGGCGTCCCTCACGGTCCTTTCAGGTCTTACTAGAAAAGGTACGATATACCTTGCAGTCCTTTGCTTGATGGTCTGGATAGAGGTAATAAATACAGTCCTCATGAGGGTCATCAGTATAAAGCCTCTTCTTAGAGCAGGTAGCACAGGCTCTAAACAGACCCTTTTTCTCCTTTCCTGACATAATAAAGTCAGAGTGATGATAAACCAGCACTGAAGATGGATCCTGCAGATGAAATCTGAGATGATAGCGAAGAATACTGTCCAAAAACACTAATAAACAAGAGAAAACTGAGCAGAGCTCAGAGGAGACTCCTTAGCACAACGTGCAGTAGAAAATCTGAAGGTCTAAGGTTCTCTCAGGAGGGTTCTAGGGGGTGAAGGGTCCTGATTGGTTCAAGGAATATTTTTGGTCTCTTTTACAGAGAGTTATGGGTTACAAAACTGAAATGGGCCTAGGCCTTTTTTCTGCTTTGTACTGATTTAAGCTTTGCTTTTTTGATATACCGGGGACTCCCATCTCGACGACGGGGAATGATTCAAGCATGTGAATCTATGAAAGTTCCAATACTGGAGTAAGCAGGGTTCCCCCAGGGTCAAGGATGCACGCTCAAAGCACCCTCACCGGCACTAGGGCAGCCGGGTGCAGAGTGCTGAGGCCCAATGTTATGCACAAAGTGCACCCACAGAGGCACAGGGGTGGCCAGATGCAGAGTGCTGATATGGCTTCGCGTGCCATGTTGTTTTCAATGGGAGTTGCCGGTTTTGGCTGCAGGTTAGGTCCAGGAAGACTTCCGGGAGGAACCAACAGCTGGGCAGGTAAGTTGGAGGGCACGGGGATGTAGGTTCACCTCAGGTTCTCTTCTCCAGGTCGCAGGGCAGCTGGATGCAGGGGTGTCTTTTGAGATCGGATTTCACCTTACCGGGCCACTCGCGATTGGGGGGGGGGGGTCTTCTTGCAGAGGCTGCAGGCGACGTCGGGGAGTCCTGGAGATGTCAACACACGGTGGACTCAGATTCTGGAGCTCTGGGGGACCTCGCTGGGTCCAGGGGGCCACTTGGACTCGGGGCGTAGGCGTCGGGTGCAGTGGTGGTTCCAGGCGTCGTGTTTCTTTGTCCTCGGCAGGCTCGGAGTCTTTCTTGGCTGCTTCTTTTGAACAAGGCTGCTGTTCACAGGAGATCTGGTCTTTGTTGAAGGCAGTCAGTTTTCCCAGGGGTTCTAGAGGTCGCTGGCTGCGGGACAAGGCGACTTTTGGCGCAGGATCTCTGGAAACTGCGGACAGGCCGGTAGGGCTGGGGCCAAGTTAATTGTTCTCTGCAATCTCCTCTGCTGGGCGGCGTCTTTCATCCTTCTTCGTAGGTTGCGGGAATCTGCCTTCTTGATTCAGGGCTGTCCCCTAAACACTGTATTTAGGGGGCGTTTTGGGGTCTCGAGGTCAGTAGCCAATTAGCTACTGACCTTGGGTGACTACACCCTCGGTGTGCTCACCCTACGTGGGAGAGTGGGCACAATCCCTAATCATGCTGGAAAGTGCCTACCATCTGCAAGATGGCGGGCACTAAAGAGTGGGCTTCACCTCGCCTCTCCCACCTGAGGGATGGGGTTGGCAGAGGTGGGCACACCTTCTGAGCTGTTCTAATTGTTCCCACCCGTCTTCCCGCCAAAAAGGAGGAGAGACAGGAAGGAGGCCTGCTCCTGATAGCAGGAGAGGCTGGGGGTCGAATTACCAAGGCGGCAAGGCCTTTGAAGCTCCCCTGCCAAAGATGGTTCTTCCTGACCTGGGGGAGGTTTGATCACTCTGAGTGCATTTTATAATAAATCCCACACTGGCATCGGTGTAGATTTATTATGCTGAGAAGTTTGACACCAAACTTCCCAGAATTCATTAAAGCCATTATGATGCTGTGGAGTTCGCAATGACAAACTCCCAGACCATATTCTCTTTATGGCTTTACTGCACTTACACTGTTTAAGAATGGGCTTAGACCCTGTAGGGGTACAGGGCTCATGCATCTGTACCCTCACCAGTGGCATAGTGCACCCAGCTAGATGCGTGGCTGAACTATGCCATAGGCAGTGGGTTGTAGACATGGCACACACACTTCACTTTTCTCTGCACCAAAACACGCAGCCTGCAATGCCTTGGAGGCCTTCCTTGGTCACAGTGCCCTTGGTACCCATGGTACCTTTTACAAGGGACGTGCATGTGGCCAGAGAGGTGCCAATTGGGGGAACAAAGGTACAGTTTTGGGAAAGAAAACAGGCCCTGAGAACCTGACACAGAGAAAAAAAATTGTCTGACTGAAGGATGAAAAAGAGCCAAAGACGTGAGAACAGAGGTCCTGCCCGAAAGATTGGCGCCAAACCCTGCCAGGCTGCTTGCACCACGACAATCACGAGACTGATTCATCCTGAAGCTGGCTTGCCTCCCCAAACCCTTGAAGGTCTGCCCAGCACTTCATCTAGCCAGCAACAACTCCCTTCGGGGTGGAGTAGCCATCCCCTGAATTTGCAGGCCCCAGAAGCAGATGTCCAGCCTCTTGTTCTGCTGACAGACGAACAGAGGAGCATCTCGCCAGGAGGAGGTCACTGAGGTTCTAGGTGGTCAGCCGAGTCTCCCCAGCGAGTTTCGAGACGCTGACCACTACAGGAGCCCCACAGCACCAATACCCTGGGTACCGGAGCAGTTGCAGAAGCCAAGGCTTGCTGTGTCCAGCCCGGACACCACCGCGAGGAAGACTGACCTGCTCATGGAGGGACTTCAAGGCCAGTGAGATCCACAACGGGAGTGGCCCACCTGTCCTGTTTTCCTCTCTTCCTCAAAACCGACGACAACCATGAGAGCCTCTAACTACCACAACCCGCCGGACAAAACACCTATGCACTCGAGCCCCCCACTCAGAGTTCACGGAAATAGACGGTGCCTTTGTGGTCCAGAGACCCTCAAGAGTTAAACCCCCGTTTGTGCTCTTGCCGACTTGTCCCCCAGTTCCCAACTGCAGCCTCTTTCTTTCAGGTGCTTTTCCATTGACGTAGGCATGTAGAGCTCGAGGCTACCATTGTGTAAAGCACCTCTGTCAACCAGGTACCCAGGGCCTATGTTCTTTCCCTAAACTGCATTAAAACAAAACCCAATTGGCACTCTTTGGCCACATGTTAGCCCCTTGTAAATGGTACCATAGGTACCAAGGACACTGTGGCCAGGGAAGGCCTCTAAGGGCTGCAGCACTTATTGTGCCACCCTTA
Organism: Calotriton arnoldi; assembly: GCA_963921515.1. Taxonomy (NCBI): domain Eukaryota; kingdom Metazoa; phylum Chordata; class Amphibia; order Caudata; family Salamandridae; genus Calotriton; species Calotriton arnoldi. Next base: position 1,808,722 of record CAWUFW010000828.1, read on the forward strand.
GAGGCCCTGTACCTTTACACACACACCCTGCCATTGCAGGCTGCGTGTTTTGGTGCAAAACAAAGTGAAGAGTCAACATGGCACACATGCCTACAACCCACTGCCCTGGCATAGGTCAGCCACCCCTCCAGCTGGGTGTACTATACCAGTGGTGAGGGTACAGGTGCATGAGCCCTGTACCCCTACAGTGTCTAAGCCAATTCTTAGACATTGTAAGTGCAGTAATGCCATTAAGAGTGTATGGATCGAGACAAAGACGACCTCTAGAACGGCTCCAGAAACTTCTGAATCTGAAACGGAACCGAACTTTAGACTTAAACTGGTCTCGTCGTGGAGTCTCCCAATGTTTGGGGACATAGAGCCTCACCTCAGTCCTGTATGGCCTTCGGGTTCATTAGCGAGCAATCACTGTAGACCTTAGAGTCATGGCTCGACCTCAGAAACCACAGGCAAACCTTGTGAGGATCTGTTACAGACATTTGCTTGCCACAGTCCTTAAAGGGTTTGAATCTTTTTTTCCTGGGAGGTGACATTTCCATTGCACACGGACAGAATTTTGGTCAAAAAACAGTCTCAAAGAGACAAGAGTTTGCTCCGGATCTGAGCCTAGTAGCGTGAAAAAAAGGAAAAGATGTCAGCACGTGGGAATGGCACTTATATGGGTCCCATACATCATTTCTGCAGCAGAACACCCTTAGCGTGACTCGCATAGCACTACCTACCAGCACGCAGAGATACTTCTCCAAAGTTTCCAGTCTGACACCTGGGGAATACTCAAAAGGTGAGGAATCTGCGGTTAGAAGTCTCTATCACAAATTAAGCTTTGGCCTATTAAATATATTTCCAAACTATTACAAACTAGACAGATATCTACTAAAACGGTATGTAACAGAGAAGAGTTCTCTAATAAATGTATTTAATGAGTTTCATTATCTTCTAATTTAATGGGACATTTCAAAAGCTTCTATCAGAGACTGCTGTATTGTGAGAATGTAGGAAGCTGGCTCTGTATATACTATACCAAAGTAAGGTATAGTGTGCACAGAGTCCAGTGGAACCCCAAAGGTAGGCAGAGGTAAAAGTAGATAACACCTTACTCTCTATTTGTGGTAGTGTGGGCGAGCAGCAAGGCTTTATCAGAGGGTAGTGTAGCATTTATTGTACACACTCAGGCAAGAAATGATGTCACACACTCAAAGACTGAACTCAGACCAATTGTTTTGTATGAAAATATTTCTTTGTCGTATTTTATTTTTAGAACTAAGTCAGACTTGGTGCAGGTAAGTAAAATAGTACTTTTCTGGTATAATGCAGTTGAATGCAATTGGCTTTTTTACATGTAGGTCAAATGTTCAGAAACAGCTGAAATTACTTTTCAGTTACTTTGCAATTGCTTTATTATTACTTTTTAGATTACTTTTCAGATTACTTTTTCTCCTCAGTGTGATATGCCTAGATATCACACTGGGACATTTCTTAGATTAAAGGTAGGTAAGTCAGTTTTTGTAAACACACAGTTTCTTAGGTCCTCATACAATTTCTAACTCTGCACTTTTTCACAGAAAAGCAGTCAATGCAATCCTACGGGAGGAAGGATAATGTTACTCACCCAGTAAGCATCTGTTCTTGGCATGTAGAGCTGTAGATTCACATGCTTTGCATACTCCTGCCATCTAGTGTTGCATCCGGATGTTTGCAAGTTGTTTTTCTTCGAAGAAGTCTTTCCAGTGACGAGGTAAGGTGAGATTCTCCTTTCGGTGATAGTGCGCATGGGCCTCCATTGTTAGATTGTTTTCCCGCAGAGGGTGAGGATGGAGTTAGTGAGTGTAGAATAGAGATGTCCATGCGTATGAATGTAAATTGAGTACTACAACAGGAGACCGGGGAGGCAGATGGGCTACTGTGAATCTACAGCTCTACATGCCAAGAACAGATGCTTACTGGGTAAGTAACATCTGTTCGAGGCATGTGAGCTGTAGATCACATGCTTTGCATAGACTATATAGCAGTATACTCCCAAAGCGGTGGCTAACCTGTAGTGGTTGTAGATGTTTGAAAGTACTGCTTGGCCTACATTTGCCTGTTGTCTCGCACATCTACACAGAAGTGTTTTGTGAATGTGTGCAGTGTAGACCATGTTGCTGCCTTACAGATGTTGGCTAGGGGAATATTCCCTAAGGCGGCCATACTAGCCCCTATTTTGCGAGTGGAATGGGCTCTAGGGGGTATTATCAAAGTTCTTTTTGCTTTGGCATAACATGTCTGGATACATTTTACAATCCATCTTGCAATACCTGACTTAGATATGGGATTGCCTTTGTGTGGTGGCTAAAAAGCAGCCAATAGCTGCTGTTTTTCGAAAGTCTTTGGTTCTTTCTACGTAATATAGTATAGCTCGTCTAACATCGAGTGTGTGTAGAGCTCGCTCTGCTACAGAATCAGGTTGAGGAAAGAACACAGGTAACTCAACTGAATGATTGATATGAAGGGCAGAAACTACTTTAGGGAGAAATCTAGGATTGGTTCGAAGAATCACCCTATCTTTGTGAAGTTGAAAGAAAGGCTTGTGTATAGTTAATGCCTAAAGTTCACCAATTCTCCTTAGTGAGGTTATTGCTATGAGGAAGGCAACCTTCCATGAGAGGAATTGTAACTGACATTTGTGCATTGGTTCAAAAGGTGGACCCATTAGCCTTGCAAGTACTATGTTTAAGTTCCATTCTGGTGTAGGGGGAACTCTTGGAGGTATCACCCTTTTTAATCCTTCCATAAAGGCTTTGATCACTGGTACTCTCAATAGAGATAAGTGTTGTCTATTTTGCAAGTATGCGGCTACTGCTGCTAGGTGTAAACGAATGGATGTGTAAGCCAATACAGATTGCTGTAAATGCAACAGATAACAAATGATGTTCTGTACAGAAGCATCAAGTGGATTGATATTGTTGTTGTTACAATAGATAACAAACTGTTTCCATTTTGCTGCATAACATGCTCTAGTTAGGCTTTCTAGCTTCTTTGAGAATATTCATACAGTCTGGTGGTAGTTGTAAATAACCAAACTGACTTCAGGAGTCAAATCGCTAGTTTGAGTTCTTTGGGATTTGGATGTCTGATTTCTCCATGGCTCATAGTGAGGAGACTGGGTGTGAGATGTAGCTTTTAATGTGGCACCACCGACAGTTCTAATAGGGTGGTGTACCAAGGTTAATGAGCCCGTGTGGGGTCTACTAAGATCAGTGTGAGGGATGTTTGTCTGAGCTTCCGAGCCAGTAATGGAATTAGTGGGAGAGGCGGAAAAGCGTAGGCAAATATCCCTCACCAGTTCATTCATAGAGCATTGTCTTTGGAGATGTAGATGGTGTGGGAACCTGGATGCGAAGTTTGGGCATTTTGCGTTGTGTACTGTGGCAAACAGATCTATTTGTGGAAATCACCATTTTTAGGTCTCGCCTAGTGACGCAGCACATGCGCTGCACGTCTTGGCGAGATCTATTGTCGTGGGTTTTGCTTCTGAAGGGGGACAGGAGATGTGCACGCACGGCCGGACAGGCGATGTGCACGTTTACGGCTCGCTCCCCGTCTCCTGCTCGCTGTGCCTGCGCGGACAGGAGATGTGCAGGCGCACGGCGTCGCTTCATTTCTCTATGCTGCCTGACAACACCCCCGCGCTCTCCCGCACCCTACGCCTTTCCAAACTTACCCCTATCATTTAATTTCATTTTTCCCAGCGCCATGCCGCTTTCACTTTTATGAAGGCACACGCCCTTGTGCGCGCCCACGGCGTCGCTTCATTTCTCTATGCTGCCTGACAACTCCCCCGCGCTCTCCCGCACCCCACGCCTTTCCAAACTTACCCCCTATCATTTAATTTCATTTTCCCAGCGGCATGCCGCTTTCACTTTTATGAAGGCGCACGCCCTTGCTTTACAATCCGGTAGGAAGAGTGTGCAGTCAATGCGGCGCGCTCAACAGTAAGGCTACTGTGACCTTCAATACTTTACTAATTGTAAATCATATTTCCTGCACTGCTGGCAGTTTGTGGGTAGTTTACTTTTTCCCACGTTTACCGTAGAACGAAAGTGGCTTGTGGTGTAAAATAACTTGTGTGAAGCTCGGGGTTAGCACCTGATAATAACAAACGGCGTTTGACTGCCGTCTACACAGCGTACTCTGTGTTCGGCTGAGATCGAGCTTAACTTCATGGTTTACTTATCTGCCCCGTAAGGACTAGAACTTATGTTGTCTTTTGTATTTTCGCGGCGTTAAACAAATTGATCCGACAGTATAAATCCTAAACTTAAGTCTGTTTGCAACATTTCAAATAGGAGAAGTAAGCAAATGTATATACGTTATCCTTGAAGTTCCTATTAAATAAGGATAATGTTTACGGAAATGAATGTATATATTACATTTTGTTAACGGACTGCTGTTAGAACTCAACGTTTGTAGGCAATCATTTTAGACAAATTGTGTTTGATCGCGGGTGCCCTATCAGACCATATACAAGCACTTCGTAGCTCCCTGGCAGTCAGCAAAAGTCTTAAAAGGCGATTTTAGCTCAGCTAGGGCATTAAAGGCGATAACTCCCAAAGGAGCCCTTTGTGGGGTTGGTGAGTTAGGTACGGATTCAGTAGTCTGTTGCTGAGGTGATGTGAAGATCCTCTAAAGTGAAAGGGGAGTTTTTGCTAGCTCACTTCTTAATTTTATGCAGGTTTATACAGCACGAACTCCACCCTAAGGTATCGGAGCGCTTCACATAAGTACCAGTTCAGAACATTCATTTTTGGTAGGCACGGGAGGATTAAGTGATTTGCCCGAACCACATGATGTTGAGCTGGCGCCGAGGCTCGAATCTGGCTCCCCAGCTACAAAGTCAGCAGCTCTGGCCGTTAGGTCACATCCTCTCCTTATACCCTATAGAAGAGGGTATGCATACAGACCGGGCATCATGGTGTTTAGTTTTTCTGCCAATACCATGTTCTTTCATATAAATTACAGGTTTGGTGCAGGCAATGCCTTAATTGTTGCCTGCATCTCTGCAGCAGTTTGTATATGAAAGGACTTCACCAGAGTCAGCATGTATGTTTTAGAATATTCTGGAGTCGGTTTAAATGTTTATTCGTTTACTGGGGCTTTGAATTCATGCCTTAAAGGGAAAACATCCATACTGCAGCTGACGATGGCGCTGGAAATGTTTCTGCCTTATAAATGCCACACAATGACCCCGAAGAGCAGGCAGTGATGTTTTGTTCTTTTTCATTTTTCATTTTGTTCTTTTATTAGCTGGGGGGTGAGCGTGTAGAGCTGGTTTCACTTGTTGAACTTTCTTCATCTGTTTGATTTTTCTGATCCTTTGGTTTACCTGCTTCCCATTTTCTGGATTCTCTCATTTGCAATACACAGAAGTGCTGTGGGTGTATGGCGTGTACCACCGTCCCTAAGTGACTGTGCGTCACTAGTACTCTTTCAATCTACCCTGTGTGTTTTTTTTGTCACCATGATATTGCATTATGGTACGTGTAGTTCTAAGATTTACTCTTAGATGTATGTGGTGAAACCTTTGTCAAGAGCTCCATTGCTTGGCAGTAAAAGGTTAAAACATGTCCGGACAGAACATTTACAAATGTTTGACGAGATAAGGTGCTCTGTCAAATCTCAAGCGGTGCTGACAGAAACCTAAGCAGCTCTTCCTATATCACCCTAAAAATCGGGCATTCAGCTGGAAACTGCCACGTTATGCAAAATAGGTTTAGAGGGGTGGGCCATTTAAACTTTACAAATCAACATGGCGTCTGTTGCACGGCCCTGATCGCCTCCTCATAGCTGCAACTGCGCGCTGCACTCACTGCTCTGTAACGTGGCTAAACTGCCGCTTGTTCCCTCCTCACAATTCCTGTAGCCCAGGGGTAGCTTGTGTTGCTCTTAACCAGTGCACTCACAATGATCATTATAGTATATATCTCCCTCACAAATACAGCCCACTTTTACAAACTTGCAGTTTGATGTTTTTTTGTTTTCTATTAAACTTTGTCATGTCTGTGTGCCCCTTAGTCAAATCACATTTTAAACACTGCGACTCACACGCATCTGTCCCTCATGTCAATCACCCTTTACAGAAAATCAGTTCTTTTGTCAATGGATGAATCGCAAAAATCTGAGACTGTTTTTATTTACTCTGCATTTGCATCCTGTCTGGGTGACTCGCTTCAGGTGCGGCAGCTTTGTGTGAAGTTTGCTTTGCCCAGCCTGCCCCCAGCAGGAAGGGGGGTTGAGGGTTTTATTCATCATCACGTCGGTGCCCATTCATATTGGCCTGTAAAAGCTTCTTGTTGAACTATCTGTATGGCAAAGCATTCCACCACACACAGGACATCAATGCCACTGCCAAGGAAACAAGCATCCAGCTCTCAGTGAGCCGCCCTCTCTACAAGCTTTTGCAATGCATTAAGTCTCACTTTACTGAACGTTTGAGCTATTGGCGTTGCAAATGTAAAACCCCTGAAGTGACAGCTTTACTTATTTCTAAAGGTTAAAATAAACTCAACAGCTATTGTCTCTGCGTTATTTAGATCATACTACATCATACTACATCACTCCACATACCTACAGATCTTTCAGTATATACTATATACATTTGCAATGCAATAGGTCTCGCATTTACGCAAGTTTGAGCTATTGACATTGCAAATATCAATGCCTTTTATTTTTGTTTTAAAAAAACATATACAAAGGGCATTTTCATTTACAATGCCAATACCTTAAACTCGCGTAAATGCGAGACCTATTGCATTGCAAATGCTTGTTTAAAGTAGGGAAGAACAACTTGGGGATGAAGTTCCCACTCGTGAACTTGCTGCCCGTGTCTGCTGAGCAAGTCGGCAATTTGATTGATTACTCCTGGAAGGTGTTCTGCTGGGAGATAAATTTTGTGATGAATTGCCCAATTCCAAATACTTTGTGCAAGGCGCGACAGCTGGAGAGAGTGTGTCCCTCCCTGTTTCTGCAGATAGTACATTGCTTTCATGTTGTCTGTGCAGACTAGAACAGTTTTGCCTAAAAAGTGAGTGTGAAAAGCTTTGAGAGCTAGGAACACTGCTAGAAGGTCCAGGTAGTTTATGTGGAGACGTTTGTGATTGTCTGACCACAGCCCTTGTACTGGGTGATATTGGAAATGGGCACACCAACCAGTTAAAGATGTGTCTGCTGTCAGTACAGTCTGTGGAATTGGGTCTATGAAGGGCCATCCTTTAGATAAGTTTTGAGGGTTCCACCACTGCAGAGAGCGATGGGTGCGGCTGTCTACCAACACTAGATCGGTTAATTGACCCTGTGACTGATTCCACTGACGCGCCAGACATTCTTGCATAGGACGCATGTGAAGCCTTGCATGAGGTACGATTGCAACGCAAGATGCCATCATTCCCAGCAATTGCATGAAAACTCTGGCTGGTCATTTCTGATTGGGTTGAAACTGTAGTACTGTGGACTGAATGTGAATCCTGGCTACATTGGGAGAGGCGAGAGCTTTGAGAGTGTTGAGGGAAGTTGCCAGATAAGACTGCACTTGTGCAGGGCACAGGTGAGATTTGTGTGCATTGATTGTGAAACCCAACTGATGAAGTAGGTGTACAGTTGCCAGAGTGTGCAGTATACAGTTCTGGTAAGTGCCTGCCTTGATAAGCCAGTCGTCTAGGTAAGGGAAGACATGTATACATTGTCTCCTGAGATGAGCGGCTACTACTGCGAGACATTTGGTCAACACTCTGGGGGCCGTGGTGACGCCAAATAAAAGTAGCTTGAACTGATAATGTTTGCCTGCTATCACAAATCTGAGGTATTTGCGATGAGCCAGATGAATTGGAATGTGAAAGTAGGCGTCTTTTAGATCTAGAGTAGACAAAGTCGCCCTGCTGTAAAAGGGGAAGTACTTGAAGAGTCACCATGTGAAAGTGCTCTGACAGTATGCATTTGTTTAACTCTGAGATCTAGAATAGGTCTAAGGAGCCGTCCTTTTTGGGAATCAGAAAGTAAAGAGAACAAACACCTGACCCTTGGTACTGAAGTGGGACTGGTTCTATAGCCCCTTTGAGTAACAGAGATTGCACTTCTTGTTGAAGCAAGTGCTGGTGGTCTGGTGATAATTTGTGATATCGAGGTGGAATGTTTGGAGGATTGTTGGTAAGCTCCAGGCAATAACCATGTTGGATAATTCCAAGCACCAATTTGTCGGTTGTTATTGATTCCCAAATGAGGTGAAAGTCTTGAATTCTTCCTCAGACAGGTGTGGAATAGTCGGAGGGAAGTGTGGGGAAGTCACTGTTTATTTGGGGAAGGGGAATTGCAGGGTGTAGAGTTTTTTCATCTGTCCCTGGGACTATTTCCCCAATAACCTCCTCTGGAAAATCCTCTTGCAAAAGATGATTGGGAATTACCCTTGTAGGAGGAAGTGTTTGTCTGTCCCTGTGGACTTGGACCCTCTCCTGTAAAAGAAGCATCGAAAGTAACCTCTATTTGAGGGAGATTGAAGCGCGCCCATCGATTTAGCTACATTGGTGTCTTTTTTCGAGCGCTTGATCAACTTCAGGGGCAAAAAGATGTTTCTTGTCAAAAGGTATGTTGAGAATGGATTGTTGGACTTCATGTTTGAACCCTGAAATCCGTAACCAGGCATGTCTTCGGAGTATGATGCTAGTATTCACTTCTCTAGCTGCAGTGTCGGCTGCATCTAAAGCGCATCTAATGGAAGTGTTGGAAATTAGCTTACCTTCTTTAACTAAATCCTGAGCTTTCGCCCTTTGCTCATCTGGGAGAAACTGTAGTAATTGCTCCATTTCATCCCAGTGGGCCTTATCGTATCTTGCTAGGAGGCCTTGGGTATTAGCAATACGCCAAAGATTAGCTGCTTGCGCAGCTATACGTTTGCCAGAAGCATCAATAAGCTGCAACTCATTATCTGGGGGAGGAGCATCCCCATTCGCTTGAGAATTAGCTCGCTTTTGAGCATTAGATACTACTAACGAGTCAAGTGGTAACTGACCTTTAATGAAAATAGGATCTGTTGGGGTAGATTTGTATTTTTTTTCTACTGTAGGAGTGAGGATTCTAGCATGAACAGGATCTTTAAAAATGACGTGTGTGCCTCAAAATACCCTTGCGCATAGGCAGTGTCTTACTGGACTTATGTGTTCCTAGAGTGTCAGAGAAAGTCTTCCTCTAAGGATTCTTTATAGAGCTCCACACCATGGTATTGTGCGGCTCTAGCAATGAGCTCTTGATATGACAAATTGCCATCAGGTGGAGATGGCCTGGTGGGGTAAAGATCTGGGTCTGTATCCTGTGGAGGATCAATTGTATAATCTGTCCAAGGATCTACTGGTAACTGTACGTCATCATCATCAGTATCACCTGCATCAGGGTGAGGTAGAGGAGACTGACTAGGTGTAGTGTGTAAAGGATCAAGCTGTGGTGGAGAGGGAGGAGGAGATGGTAGTGTATGGAAGGGACTAGTACCCACATTTTTCTTCAATGGAATTTTATAAGGGCTGTTGTCATCAGGAAGCTTATGCTTGGATGGCAGTTTAGCGTGAATATGCCCTGTGTCAGGATGAATATAGAGTTTTTTCTGTTTCAGATCGGACTTAAGTGGTACAGCATCTATGTTTGTATTAGGCTGCGTAACAGGCATCTCTTTAGTTTTCGGCTATGAAGGTTTCGGAGCGGAACTGGAATGTCCTTTCGGCGCTGAAGATTTCGGTTCTGAGGAATGTTTCTTCGGTTTCAGTGTCGACTGTTTCGGCTCCGAACCGATTTTATGCTTAGAACCCGAAGGTTTCGGCTCAGAAGTGGGTTTTGGCCAACTCGATCCCGAGCCGGAAGGCTTAGCAGAGTGTTTTGGTGCTGAGACGGAAGGCGGATTGTCAGAAATCTCTTCTCGGTGCCGACCTTGGCCTGGAGGCATAGGTGACGCCGAAGCCTTAGAATTTTTAGGGATGGTGGGTGGGGGGGGGGGGGTTCTTCTGTACTCACATCCCCTTGTCCCTGCGGCACATCGTTGTACTCGAGGACAATGTGCAACTCTGATTCAGAGTCAGATGCAGCAGAGGCTTGTTCTTCTTCAGCCGCTGAGACCTCTTCTTGCTCGGAGTCTTCGCCGAAGAGATCTGGTGCGTCGTCTAACTGCTGACGCTGCATCTCTCGACGTCGAACCAGACGATCACAGAGAGTTTTCTTAAATCTGAAGAGCGCACGCGTCGCAATCTTGTTCTTTGTGCTCTGGACAGAAGCACAAGTTACACACCTGAGGCAAGTCAGCATGCGGATATTTCGCGTGGCACAGGGGGCAGAATTTGAATGGAGTCCGTTTCATCGACAAGGAGCCAGAAGACGCGGATAGGCCAGAAGGCCGCCCGCAAATCTTCTCATCGAAATGGAGATTTTTTGATGATCGAGTCGAACCACAGAGAAAGGAAAACGCATTCGAAAACAATACCGTCGAGGGTAGAGTGGATTGAGCACCGAGGGGAACCAGAGGAACGATTTCGAAGCAGAGCGCGGCAATACAAGTCCGAACCAGATGGTGGGAAAAAACAAACAATGGAGTCGATGCCCATGTGCACTATTACCGAAAGGAGGAGTCACCTTACCTCGTGACTGGAAAGACTTCTTCGAAGAAAAACAACTTGCAAACATCCGGACCTAACACTAGAAGGCAGGAGTATGCAAAGCATGTGATCTACAGCTCACATGCCTCGAACATGAAGTTATCGGTTCAAAGGTAAGTACTTGGTTGTGGGAGTTGGCTTTCTGGGGTTAGAACCAGGGTTCCCCCAGGATCAAGGATGCACTCAAAGAGCACCCTCAGCGGAACTAGGGCGGCCGGGTGCACAGTGCTGAAGCTCAATGTTATCCAATGGGGGATAGGGGGCCTCCGGTTGGTGGCTGCTCATGGGCACGCCACTTGGATGTGGGAGCAAAGCTCCTAGGGTTTAATTTAGGGCAAAGGGGAATCCAAGATAGCACACAAGGTGCACCCACAGCAGCACAGGGGCGGCCGGGTGCAGGGTGCTGGATCGACGTCGGGAGCCCTGTTGGTTTCAATGGGGAAGCTTCGGTCAGAACAAACACTGCAGGCTCGGGCATGAAGATCTTCTGGAGGCGACCACCAGTTGGAGAGGTAAGTTGGGATGTCGTGGGACGGGACACCTTCGGTTGTGCCATCCAAGACCGTGGGGCGTTGGGTGCAGGGATGTCTTTTGGCGTTGGGTTTTCCTTACCGGCTCCGGTCGGGGGGATCCTCCAGATAGGGGCTGCAGGCGTCGTCGGGAGACTTATGGTAGGTCAGAGATCACCAGATCCCAGGTCAGGATCGCCAGGGAGACCTCCTTGTGGTGTTGGGCCACTCTAACTCGGGCTGTGGGCGTCGGGTGCAGAGTCGTGCAGACTCGCTGATTTGGCCAAAGCCAGAGTCTGTTGGTGAGCAAATCCGGTGCTCCTGGGAGACAAAGTCTTTCTTGTGGAAGGGAGGGCAGGTCCTCGGGGTCCTGGGGGGCTGCTGGCTGCAGGACACACTGGAATTCCACTGGAGCAAGTCGAGGTTGGGACAGGCCGGTAGGGCTGGGGCCAAGTCAGTTGGTGTCCTCCTCCTCCTTCAGCATGGCTCTTCGGTCCTCCTTCTTTCTTCTTGTCTGAGGTAGCAAGGTTCAGGGTTGCCACTAAATACTAAATTTAGGAGTGTTTCAGGTAGGTACAGGTTAGGAACAATGCGTCCATTCCTTGGGGTGGGTACACCCCCTATTATGCCACCCTCCAGGTGGAGGGGGGGCATAAGCCTCACTCTGGTTGGCTGTGTACCCCCATCTGCAAGATGGCGGGGCCTGAGAGTTGTGCCTCGCCTACCCCACCTGAGGGGTGGGGTTGGCAAAGGTGGGCACACCTCTCTTCCTATCTTGGTTTTCCCACCGATTCTCCCGCCCAAAGTGGGGGTCAGAACCGGTGGGGGCCAGTTGCTGGGAGCAGCAAATGGCTGGGTCAGCTCATTAAGGCAGCAAGTCTTTGAAGCTTCCCCTTCGTGGACACTGCCCATCCTGGTAGAGGAGTCTTGGCACCCTTGACCAGGATGTGCTTTGTTTCAGAACCCCGAAAGCAGGAGGCTCTCGACCCAGGGGTCCAGAAACATGTCTGGGGGTGGCAGCTGGCGAGCAGCCAGTCTGGCAGGACACAAGAGTCAGATCGTTTTTCAGGGGGCATCTCTAAGATGCCCTCTGAGTGCATTTTGCATTAAATCCCACACTGGCATCAGTGTGGGTTTAATGTGCTCTGAAGTTTGATATCAAACTTCCCATTTTTCAGTAAAGCCATTATGGTGCTGTGGAGTACATAATGACAAACTTCCAGACCATATACTCTTTAAGGCTTTACTGCACTTACAATGTCGAAGAATAGACTTAGACACTGTAGGGGTACAGGGCTCATGCACCTGTACCCTCACCAGTGGCATAGTGCACCCAGCTAGAGGGGTGGCTGACTTAGGCCATAGGTAGTGGGTTGTAGGCATGGCACACAGTTATGTGTGCCATGTAGACTCTTCACTTTGTTCTGCACCAAAACACGCAGCCTGCAATGGCTGTGTATGTGTGTCAGGGGACAGGGCCGATAAGGGTGGCACAATAAGTACTGCAGCCCTTAGAGGCATTCCCTGGTCATAGGGCCCTTGGTACCTATGGTACCTTTTACGAGAAACTTACATGGGGCCAGAGAGTTGCCAATTGGGTATGCAACAGTAGAGTTTTAGATAGAGCGATCAGTGAAAAAGATTGATCAATCAAAAACAAAATGATCAAGTTACTTACGCTCTGCAATGCCTTATCTGGTAGAGACAAGTCGCAGATTCCTACCTTAGAATCTGCGGCGGCCGCTCCATTAAGGCGGAGGAGCGCTGCCCCCCCCTTGCCACCATCAGCAAATAAAACTATAATAAAAAGGGTTTTAAACCCGTTTTATTATAGTTTTATTTTAATCCCCTGGTCCTGCCCCCAGGACTCTGACAAGTCTTGGGGGTAGGTCCAGGGGATGACACTGCTGGTGGGGCAGTGGTGGGCATTCCCTTCACTGCGCATGAGGGTTTGGCTGGCCGTCTCAGGCTGGCCAAACCCTCATGCGCAGTGAAGCTCTCTCCAACCCCATCTGCGTTGCTGGGGCTGGAGAGAGCAAGCACAGGTTCACAGTCTGCCTGGGAGCGCAAGTTGCCAGCGCCCAGGCCAATCCTGAAGCTGCTTTCATGCAGCGTCATGATTGCCCACAGTGCAGTCTGGGAGCCTGTGCCCAGAAGCAGCCTGGAGGAGCGCGATGCGTGAGTCAGCAGCGTTCAAGTAAGTTTTTTTTAAATGTATTTATTTTATTATTTTGTCCCCCGAAAACTCACCCCTTTCCCACCTCCCTCCTTAGGCGCGGCACGCCACTTTGGCAGGGGACAGGCCGCTACTGCTTAGAATTATGCCAAGGCGTCAGACTAGATCCGTAACTTTTTCGTGAGCAGTACACCTGCGCGCCTTTAGGTGGTGGTGTTCGGCTCCGTGTGGCACTGTTGGCGCAATTCGTGCAGGAAATGACTTTTGTGCTGCCAATATAGGCGCCACCCTAGCGCTAGGACATCAGTTTCTTTTTAAAACTTCCCACACCAGTAGCGCGTAGCCACGAAGAACACTCACAACTGTTGTGGAAAACTAGGGCCCTGAAAGGGGGAACAGCTTGGACCATAGAAATCTGTTCGCAGAGCGGGGAGGATGGGTGGGTTAGTAAGGAACCTGAAGCTAGATAAAATCTCTATCAGATAAGAGGTTAAAGAAGGTAAGTAATTTCTTCATCTGATAGAGACTACTAGCCGCAAATTCCATACCCAAAGCACTATATCTCCAGAGGTTGGACTGTGACACAATTTCACACTAAAAAGTCCTGCAGGACCGAAAGGGCAAAGTACCCATCTATACGACCCGCCTGTCCAGGCAGTAGTGCTTGGTAAATGTAAGCAGAGATGCCCACGTTGCTGCCTGGCAGATGTCCAGGACCAGAACACAGTGTGCCAATGCAGTAGTCACAGCCTTGCTCTGGTGGGATGAGCACACAAACGCTCAGGAGGTTACTTTTTGCCCAATGCATAGATTTTAATGCAGAGCACGATCCATCGGGAGATGGCCAGTTTCTGCACAGCCTTCCCTTTCTTGGCCCCGATGCACAAGTTACTTACCTTCGGTAACGATGTATCTGTAAGAAACATTAGTTAGTGATAGATTCCTTACCTTAGAATATCCCCAGGCGTAAGACTGGATCCGGAAAGTTTTCGTCAGAAGTACCCCTGCGCGTCGGAAGGTTGCGTTGTGCGGCTCCACGTCCGTCGTTGGCGTCGTGGTCGCCGAGATGACGTTGCAGCAGCTACTTGGACGCCGCCCTCGCGTGCTGACGTCCGTTCTGTACACGACTTTCTGCGCCAGGAACGCAGAACCATGCAAGATACTGACCACTGGTGCATCAGTTCGTAGAACGGTGAAGATGGGTGGGGCGGTAAGGAATCTATCACTAACTAATGTTTCTTACAGATATATTGTTACCAAACGTAAGTAACTTGTGCATCTGAAAGAAACACGTTAGTGATAGATTCCTTACCTTAGAATAGATACCCCAGCAATACCAACGCCGGTGGTGGGTCTGCGAACAAAGATCACACCAGGAAGTCCCAGAGAACAGAACGGCCAAAGAAGCCGTCTCTCCGGACTTGGCTGTCCAGGCAATAGTGCTTAGTAAAAGTGTGCAGCGAGGCCCACGTAGCTGCCTGACAGATGTCTTGTAAGGGGACACCACTTCCCAACGCCGTAGTGGCAGCCATCGCCCTGGTAGAATGGGCGCGCAGCTTCAACGGAGGCTCCTTCTTTGCCAGAGAAGAACAGGCTTTAATACACAAGACGACCCATCTGGAGATAGTCCGCTTGTGTACGGCCCGACCTTTCTTGGCGCCAACGTAGCCAACAAAGAGTTGGTCATCCACCCGGAACTAATGTGTGCGACTCAGGTAAAATGAAGTGCACGTTTTGGGTCCAGACGGTGGAGCCTCTCTTCCTTTCTGGAAGGATGAAGAGGCGGAAAGAAGGTGGGCAAAGTGATGGTCTGCCCTATGTGAAAGGCAGTAACAACCTTCGGCAGAAAGGATGGAGGTGTCCTGAGGACAACCTTGTTCGGATGTAGAGACAGAAAGGGAGGTTTACAAGAAAGAGCCTGGAGCTCACTCTCTCCTAGCAGAGGTGATGGCAACCAGGAAAGCAGTCTTCAGAGTTAACAAACGAAGAGGACAGTTGTGAAGAGGCTCAAAGGGAGCGCACATTAAGTATGTGAGAACCAGGTTCAAGTCCCACTTTGGCATTACAAAGGGAACAGGAGGAAAAAGGTGAGTAATGCCTTTGAGGAATCTGTTAACAGGGGACTTGAAAAGAGAGGGCTGATCAGGGAGCCTGAGAAAGGCCGAAATAGCAGAAAGGTAGCCCTTGATAGTGCCCAGAGCAGAGCCCTGCTGGGCCAAAGAAAGAAGGAACAGGAGGACCTCAGAAAGAGGGGCAGAAAGGGGATCCACAGCCTTTGCTGTGCACCATGCCACAAACTTGTTCCACCTGCAGGCGTATACCAACTCAGTGGCGGGACGCCTGGCTGCCAAAATGACATCACAGACTTCAGGAGGCAAGTCGAAAGGAATCAACTGCCGCCGCTCAATCTCCACGCAAAGAGGTGGAGACTTGACAGGTTCGGGTGGAGGACCGTCCCCTGCTGCTGCGACAGATGATCCTCCCGAAGAGGTAGTCGGATCGGGGGATCGATGGTCATACTGAGAAGCTCGGGATACCAAACTCTTCGAGCCCAGTCCGGAGCCACAAGAATGACTTGGGCCCAGTCGCGCCTGATCTTCTTCAGCACTCTGGGCAGAAGTGGTATAGGCGGAAAGGCGTACAACAGACCGCAACTCCACTCGCGAAGAAAAGCGTCGCCGACCGAGTGTCGCCTTGGAAATTCCAACGCGCAGAATTGCTGACATTGCGCGTTCTCTTCGGTGGCTAATAGATCCAACCAAGGCTCTCCCCACTGTCGAAAGAGACCTTGCGTCACGTCCGAGTGAAGACGGCATTCGTGATCCATCATGCACCTACGGCTGAGTTCGTACGCCCTGGCGTTCAGTGAACCTGCCAGGTGTTGAACCACCAGGGAAATGGCCTGATGTTCCAGCCATGTCCAGAGGCGCAGAGCCTCCTGACAAAGGGTCCACGACCCCACCCCGCCCTGTTTGTTGCAGTACCACATGGCGGTGGTGTTGTCTGTGAACACCTGCACTACTCTCCCCTTGACAGAGGGAAGGAATGCCTTCAGTGCAAGTCGGATCGCCCAAAGCTCCAGAAGGTTGATATGGAGCCTGGACTCCGCCGGAGACCAGAGGCCTCTGATCTCCGCCTCTCCCATGTGGCCGCCCCATCCCAGGAGGGACGCATCCGTCACCACTGTGTGCTCCGGTTGGGGAAGGGAGAGGGATCTGCCATTGACCGAATGCCGGTTTGTGAGCCACCACTGCAGCTGGTGTGCAGTGCCCTCTGATATCTGGACGTAATCGGACAGGTTCCCCTGAAGCTGCGCCCACTGGAACTTCAGGTCCCAATGCAGAGCCCCCATATGCCATCTGGCATGAGTGACCAGCAGGATGCAGGAGGCCATGAGGCCCAGCAGCCTCAGGGTCATCCTGACCGAAACCCAGGATCGAGGCTGAAAGATCGGAATCAGAGCCTGAATATCCTGGATTCGCCGTTCGGGAGGATAGACCCGAAAGTGCGTCGTATCCAGAACCGCTCCGATGAGCTTCTGAGAGGGAATCAGGTGCGACTTCGGCACATTGATGGAGAACCCCAGCAAATGTAGGAGGTCGGCCGTAGGCTGGAGGTGGGAGACGACTGTCCAGGGCGAGCCCGCCTTCAACAGCCAGTCGTCGAGATAAGGGAAGACTGGAACCCCTGATCTGCGCAGATGAGCTGCAACCACCGCCATCACTTTCGTGAACACCCGAGGGGCGCTGGTAAGGCCAAAGGGGAGCACGGTAAACTGAAAGTGCTCATGGCCTACCGTAAACCGCAGGTAACGACGGTGGGCCGGCAGGACGGGAATGTGGAAATATGCGTCCTGCAGATCCTACGCTACCATCCAGTCTCCAGGGCCGAGGGCAGACAAGACCTGAGCCAGAGTTAACATCTTGAACTTCTCCTTCCGGAGGAAGCGATTGACGTCCCTGAGGTCCAAGATTGGACGCAGGCCCTTGTCCTTCTTGGGCACCAGAAAGTAGTGGGAATAACAACCACGTCCTACTTCTGGCGCAGGAACGCGCTCGATGGCCCCCTTGGCCAAGAGGGCCACGACTTCCTGTTGAACAAGTGCCAAGTGATCCCCCGACATGCGGTGGTACTGGGGTGGCATGGCTGAAGGGGTAGTCTCGAAGGGGAGGGAGTAGCCCCTTCGGACTATTTGTAAAACCCACCTGTCCGAAGTGATGGTGTGCCAGTGGGGGAGGTGATGGCGAATCCTGCCGCCCACTGGCGTTTGATGGGCCTGAAAATCCGGACTAGGAAGGTTTGGAGGCAGTGGTGGCCGGGGTGGAGGTGGACTGACCCGCCCGCTGGCCCCCTGACCCGCCTCGGTGGGTCCCACGTCCGCGGCCGCGCTGAGACTGTTGCTGCGCGGGCCTGTGGCTCTGAAACTAACGTGTCGGGGCGCCCCTTCCGTGGCCACGAAAGGAACGAAAAGCAGAAGGCGGAGGAGGACGTGTGGCGGAAAGGCCCAGGGACTTGGCCGTAGCCCACGAGTCCTTAAAGCGCTCCAACGCACTATCTGCCTTGTTGCCAAAAAGGCGAATGCCATCAAAGGGCATGTCCATCAGGGTGTTCTGGACATCCCCAGAGAAACCAGTAGTCCTCAGCGAGGCGTGGCGACGGAGCGCCACTGTCGTGGAAATCGCCCTGCCCAGCGAGTCGGCGGTGTCAAGGCCACATCGAATCGTGAACTTTGCTGCATCTCTCCCTTCAGCAATAGCCTGAGAGAGCACTGTCCGGGCCTCCTCCGGCACTGAGGCAGCACTTGCGCCATCGTATCCCACAGAGAGTGGGAATAACGGCCCATGAGGCATGCGGTGTTCACAGACCGCAGCCCTAAACTGGCGGAAGAAAAAATCTTCTTCCCAAATTGTTCCAGTTTCTTGGATTCCCTATCCGGAGGTGCGGTAGGGAATGTGCTCGGGGACGCAGAGGCTTGGACAACCAAGCTCTCAGGGGTGGGGTGTTAGGAGAGGAAAAGGGGGTCGCCCGGGGCCAGGCGATGGCGTCGGGCCACGTTCCTATCCACAGGAGCCCCTGTGGAGGGCCTGGTCCACGTGCCCAAAAGAACGTCTGACAGTGCATCATTAAAAGGCAGCAGTGGCTCCGCAGAGGTAGCCGCCAGCTGAAGCACTTCTGTCAGGAGGTTAGCCCTGATGGCCACTGTAGGGAGCTCGAGGTGGAGGGCCTCGGCCTCCCTACGCAACACCACGGCGTAACTTGCACCCTCCTCCGTAGCCACGGTAGGAGGAGTGAGCATGCCAAGGTCAGGAGAGGTGTCAAGACCACTGGCATCCCCCAGTTCCTCTGTCCAGTCCGGGTCTAACTCACACTGTGCTGTGAGAGGGTCCTCAGACCCCTCCCAGTCCTCCCCTTCCTCCGAAGGCTGATGAACAGGCCGAAAATAAGGAGGATGGACATAGGGATAGAAAGGTCCCAATGGCGTCGAGCGACGCCATTCCGGCGCCGTGTCCACTTCGGGGCTGAAACCGGGGACGACGTCGGAAGTAGTGCCGGAGGGGTCGACGTCGGTGGAGGTGTTACAAGGTCAACCGGCGTCGACCGGGATCCAGGCCTGGATCCATGGGGGTCCTGCGGGGCCGGAGCGGACAGCGATGCCGGAGCCGTCTGAAGTAAAGGGCAAGGACCCCCAGTCGGACCCGCGGGGCCCGAAGGCGCACCGGCGGGGCCCGATGGCCCAAAGAGGCGAGCCATGGCTGACAGAAATTCCTGCAGCTGGGCCGGAGTCGCCGACGGACCCGGAAAGGGCGACTGCGTAGGCTCCGCCTGAGCCGTGGGGGTGGTACCGCCGGCACCCTCAGCCGCGACGGGAACTCGGAGAGCGACGTCGCTTCTTCGACTTCATAGAGTGCTTCGTCTTACCTGACCCCGAGTGCGAAGACTTCGATCCCGACGAACGATGGTGGTGGCTCCGCGACCGGTCCCTCGACCTCCCACGGGACCGGGACCTTGAGCGGCGCGGAGCCGACTGCGGGCTTCAAGCAACCTTCGAAACCACTCCCGCAAAGTCTTTGGCGCCATGGCCCGGCAGTCGGGGCACGACTTGGGGTCGTGGTCGCGCCCCAGTCAGTAGAGACACACGCGGTGTGGGTCCGTCACCGACATCATGCGATGACATTCCTCGCAGGACTTGAAGCTGGGCATCCCTAAGGCACCAGGAGTCGATCAAGTCGAAAAAAAGAGACAAAAAGGACTCGAAAAACTCAGTCAAAAAATTACTGGGGGTACCGCACTCTCCGGATCTGCGCTTGCTGCGCGCGAGGGCGGCGTCTAAGTAGCTGCTGTCTTTCCTTTTATTTACCCCTTTTTATCCTACCAACTAGGAGCAGGAATAAAAAAAATGTAGCTTACTAGTTAGGTACTTTTAACTAGCACAAACACCACTCCCCCCCCATACACTGCACTACACATAGATTCACACAACAAGTGCTCCTACGTAATTCCCACAAGTCGCAGCACGCCCCAAGCAGTAGATGCTTGGGATGGCCCCAATGATGAAGCATGTCACCTAGGGGCAACCCTGGGTGAGTGAGGGGACTCAAGAAAAGAAATTTTTCTTTTCTGTGGTGGCGCACCCAAATTGGGACAAAGCCCAAATTTCTCCCTGGCTAGGTTCTTATGATCCATCATCTATGGAGTTTTTGCGTTGTACAGATGTAATTGACACCAGAAAGGCCATCTTAATGGTGAGGAGCCTAAGAGGACAAGAATGAAGCGGCTCAAAGGAGTGCACATTAAGAAAGTAAGAACTAATTTAAGGTTTCATTGAGGCATAAAAAAGGGAGCTGGGGGAAAAGTGCAGTAGACCGTTAAGGTATCTATTTACAATAGGGGCCTTGAGGGGGAAGGCTGATCTGGCAACAGCAGAAAGGTGGAAATAGGAGATAAAGTATCCTTCAAAGTGCCCAATGCAGAGCCCTACTGGGCTAGGGTAAGGATAAACAAAAGAACCTAGGACAGAGGAGCAGATAAGGGATCAATGTGTTTCTCAACACACCATGCCACAAATGTATTCCAACAGCCAGCATATTCGATCTTGGTGGAAGGGCGCTGGGCTGCCAAGATAACATTGCAGTCTTCGGGTGGAAGGTCTTAAGATGCCAACTGTCGCCGCACAATCTCCAAGCATGAAGGCAGAGCGTTGACAGGTTTGGGTGGAGAACACTCCCCTGCTGGTGGAGCAGAAGATCCACCTGAGGGGGCAGCCTGATCAGAGGACCAATGGTCATGCTCAACAGCTCTTGGATACCAAACTCTCCTAGCCCAGTATAGAATTTCAAGGATGACGTGGGCCCAGTCATTCCTGATCTTCATGAGAACTCTGGGTAGGAGTGGTATGCGCAGAAAGGCGCACGAGAACCACCTTGAAAACTCCACCATGCAAAACCGCTGACATTACTTTTTCTCAGCGGTGGCGAACAGATCTAACCAAGGCTCTCCCAACTGCTGGAAAAGATCTTACACCACCTCCGGATAGAGACGCCATTCGTGATCCGCTAGGCATCTTTGGCTGAGTTCGTAATCTCTGGCGTCCAGAGAGCCCACCAGGTGTTGAACCACCAGGGAAATGTTCTGATGTATCAGCCATGTCCAGGGACGCAGGGCCTCTTGACAAAGGGTCCACAACCTCACTGGGGCCTGTTTGCTGCAGTACCGCATGGCGATGGTGGTGTTTGTGAACACTTGCACTAACCTTCCCTTGATGGGAGGGTAGAAAGGCTTTCAAAGCCAACCGGATCGCCCAGAGTTCCAACAAGTGGATATGGAGTCCGGATTTCACCGGAGACCAAAGGCCTTTAACTCCACCTCTTCAAGATGGCTGCCCCAGCCCAGGAGTGGTGCATCTGTCATTACTGTCAGATCTGGTTGGGGAAGGAAGAGGGGTCTGCCGCTGACCCAATTGTGGCTCATTAACCACCACTGCAGATTTTTTGCAGTGCCCTCTGAGATCTCGACCAATTTGGAGAGATTCCCCTGATGCTGCCCCCACTGCAACTTCTGGTTCCACTGTTGAGCCTGGATATGCCAGCGGGCATGTGTCACAAACAGGATGCAGGAGGCCATGGCGCCCAGCAGCCTCAGAGTCAGTCTCGCCGAAACCCAGGTTGAGGCTGAAACATCCATATCACAGCCCAACTATCCTGAATCCACCGCTCTGGAGGATAACAGCGAAACCACACTGTGTCCAGAACAGCTCCGATGAAAGGGAGCATCTCAGAAGGGGTCAGGTGTGACATCAGAATGTTGATGGAGATCAACAGCGAGTGCAGAAGGTCCGCCCTACTCTGGAGGTGGGAGACGACTGCCTGGGACGAGCCCATCTTCAACAGCCGGTTGTCGAGTTAGGGGTAGACTGGCACCCCATATCACCGCAGATAAGAGGCAACCACCGCCATCACCTTGAACAACACCCGAGTGGCGCTGGTAAGGCCCTAAGGGAAGCACTACAAACTGAAATTGCTGGTGATCTACTGTGTACCACAGGCAAGGTCTGTGAGCAGGCAGGATGGTGGTGTGTAAATAAGCATCCTGCAAGTCCAACGCCACCATCCAGTCTCCTGGGTCCAGGGAAGACAGGACTTATGCGAGTGGAAGCATTTAGAATTTCTCCTTTTTCAGGAAGAAATTGAGAGGGCGCAGGTCTAGGATAGGACAAAGGCCTCTGCATTCTTGGGCACTAGAAAGTAGCGGGAATAGCAACCACTACCTTCTTCTGATGCCCACACCCCGTCTATGGCTCCCTTGGCCTACAGAGCCACCACTTCCTGGCAGGGTAACAATAGGTGGTCCTCTGTCAGCCTGTCATAATTGGGTGGCATTGGTGGAGGAGCAGTAACGAAGGGAAAGGAGTAGTCCCTTCGGACAATCTGAAAAATCCAGCAGTCTGAGACTATTGACCTCTGGTGGTGCAAATGATGGCATATCCTGCCGCACACTGGTTGCCCACGATTGTCAGAGGGCAATCTAAAGAGGCTTGGAGGCTGCGACTGCCGGGGGTCGTGGTGGACAGGGCCGATCTCTAGCAGCCTGACCCACAGGGTCTGTGGGTGCCGCGTTGCCGGCCATGCAGGGGCTAGGAAGCTTGAACGCCATGGTGGCTGGGCGGGTAGAGACGTGGCTAGAAACCGCTTCTGTGGCCATGAAAGGAGCAACAGGCATACTGGGATTGACGGGGCAATGGAAAAGCCCAAGGACCCGGCCGTAGCTCTGCTGTCCTTGAAGTGCTCCAGTGCTGTGTCCACCTTGTTTCCGAAGAGGCGGGAGCCATCAAAGGGCATGTCCATAAGAAAAACTTAGACATCCCCTGAAATGCCATTTGTCTTTAGCCAGGTGTGGCGCCGAAACGGCTCTGCCTAGCAAGTTGGTCATGTCCAGCCCACATCTGATTGTTAACTTTGCTGCATCTCTCCCATCAGCCATAGCTTGAGAAAGTATGGCCTGGGCCTCCTCCGGGACCATAAGCAGCAGCTGCGCAACCAAATCCCAAGTGAATGGGAGTAACGGCCCAAAAGGCATGCAGTATTCACAGACCACAAGGTCAGGCTAGCGGAAGAAACATTTTCTTACCCAAGGTGTCCATCCTGTTGGATTCTCTATTCGTTGGGGAGGTAGCAAATGCGCCAGGATTTACTCTGAAAGTGGAGGCTTGGACTACCAAGCTCTACAGGGTATAGTGTTGGCTGCAGAAAGAGGGGTCCCCTGGGGTGTGGCGATTGTAGCAGGCAATTCTGTGCAGGACCAGGCCCCAAGCAGGATGTCCTTAAGGGCTTCATTAAATCGGAGAAGAGGTTCTGAAGACGTTAGTCTTGACAACCATGGAAAGCAACTGTAGGTCCAGGACCTCGGACGCCCTCATCACCACCATAGTAAATGTGGGACCCTCCTCCATAGCCACAGTAGGAGGAGAGACCAATCCAGTATCTGTGGAGGAGTCCAGTCCACTGGCATCCCCCAATTCCTCACACCAGTCCATATTCAGGTCTAGGAGCTGGTATTCTACAGGGTCCAGTGGCCCTTCCCAATATTAAAGCGCTAGCCCATAGGCTCACGCTCCGGCCTGGAGGGAATGGCTCCAGTTGGCACCGGAGTCAGATGAGGAAATCCGGCATAGTGTCAGAGTCGAGGAGAATAATGGAGAAAGTGCTACTGGCGCCAGGAGTGTTGACAGGGAGACTGGCATCAGGGAAGGTCCGGGTGGCAGCACCGGCACCAATTTATTTTATGGATCCAAGTGGCCCGACAGATGCAGAGGGCGGACCCGCCGGGGGTGAACCAGTAGGGGCCCCTCCTGAAGCCGCGGGGCCCAAAGGCGCTCTGGCTGGGCCACCCAAATAGGAGGAGCAAACCCTCATAGAATTTTCAGAGTTGGGCAGGGGTCGCTCCGGCTCCTGGAAACTCGAGGAGGCACTGAGACGGCCCAGGAGAAAGCTCAACCGCAGAGCCAGGCTTAGAGAGACAATGCTCCCTGATCTCATCGGATGACTTCGACTGATGTTGTGAAGTTGAAGACCTCTTCGACTTCTTGCTCTTCTTTTTGTGGGACTTTCCGGAGTAGGACGACTTCGACTGTGACGAAGATCTACGACTCCACAACTGATTCTGGGACCTTCCTTTCGACCGGGACCATCGCAGAGTCGCATGTTGAACGACAAGGAACTTGAGGAACCGCTCCCTCAAAGTCTTGGGGTGTATAGTGTGATAATCGACGCAGGTGTTGGCGTTGTGGCCCCGCTCAAAGCACCAGAGATAGACAAGGTGTTGGTCCACCACAGACACCTGCCAGTGACAGGCGCTGCAGGGCTTGAATCCAATCTTCCTTGTCGACATCCCTGACACCAGGAGACCAATCTAAAAAAACTTAGACAGAAAGTCGAAAAAAGAGACGGGAGGTAGCTTACTCAGGATGAGTGTGCCTGGCACGGAAAAAATAGAACAGAAGTGGGCGCGCTGGGGTGGCACCTATATAGTCACCGCGCACGTCATTTCTGCCGCAAACAACTCTGATGACGCCACGGGAGCCGAATAACGCCACCTACTGGTGCGTGCAGGGATACTGCTCACAAAAAAATTCCAGATCCAGTCTGACGTCTGGGGATAATTCTAATGTAAGGAATCTGCGGCTAGAAGGCTCAATCAGATCAACATTTTTAAATAAGGGGAAAGATGGGGCTGATCATTAGAACGGCAACTTTCCAACTATCTAGTAATACAATCAGACAGACAGTAAAGAAGCTGTTCTCATGTACAAATGAGATAGTGGGTGTTTTTTGATGATTTGTACAAGAACAAAACATCAAGATTCAAAGTAATCCGTTACGTTTTATTTGGCTGTGCGCGGCACTTGGGACTACTCACGCATTTCATGCAGTGTTCCATACTTCCTATCTTAAGTCCTTCATGTCACATTCTAGAATTCCCTCATTCCCATGGTCGCCTTCTATGTAAATGCAGTGCACTGCACTTTTCAGCCAGTTTCCCCACCACCACATGCAATGTGCTGATCTCTCTGGCCATTGTCCTAAGTTGCATATCAACACTGCTTCGAGGTCACAATGATGCGGCAATAAGGTAGGGAGGGAGACAATGGGAAATGCTAACTTCATTCCTGGTCTAAACGAACATTGCCTGCTGAGTCAATCATCCCAATTGGCAGCATATGCGCTCCGGTCATGTAGTGAAAACTCAGTGTTGCATGTCTATTGAAAATAATAGCGATAGTAACAAATATATTGATAAACTTACTAACACTGTGAAAGAGATTCACATATAAGGAGAACCTGGGATTTCGAAAGAGATAGGTTCATGGATTAGTGGGATAGGCAAGGATAGACTAAAACATTGTTTCAGTAGTAAGAATTGTTATAGTGATAATGAGTGCTGCTCTAATGTTCACATTTTGTGAATTAATCCTCGTTAGGGGTTTTAGCTGTAATTGCATGAACAAGAAGAAGCAGACGATTAAATGACTGATTAAGGAAGAGGTTTCTCGACGAGAAAAAGGAGAAAATCTAGGACGATCTGAGAGCATTGCAGCGGGTAAATCCTTCAAGATCAAGAACGATAGAGTTGTAGTAGTGTGATGTGAAAATGTTAAAATTATCGGAGGGGAGAATTGGAGAAGTGTAATATTTTATTACAAAAGAGTCTAATATAGGTTTGGAGCAGTTAGCATAACTACACAGCATTTACTAAAGTGCTTGTCACATTGCAGAAAAGTGCCCGTTTGTTTGCTGTGCTCAAGCTCAAGCTGTCAGCGTTCATGTACATTATTTGTTTTCATGAAGTGATCAAAATTCAGCTTCAAACCAAGGTCTCGGACCTGGAGCGCAAACACTTCCTCAGGAAAGGTTGTACTTGTACTGCAGCATTTCAAGGCTATGAGCAGCTATTTTGTTCTCTCCTCTTTTTCCATTAATAAAACGTTTTATTTCTTCTGTGTAACAAATGATGACAACCAACAATGAAAGGAAAATGTTACTTACCAGTAGACATCTGTTCTTGGCATGAAGATTCACATGCTTTGCATACTCCTGCCATCTAGTGTTGGGTCCGGATGTTTGCAAGTGGTTTTGTTCGAAGAAGTCTTTTCCAGTCACGAGGCATAGTGACTCCTCCTTTCGGTGATCGTGCACATGGGCATCGACTCCATTGTTAGATTGTTTCCCGACAGAGGGTGAGTATGGAGTTAGTAGGATAGATTAGAGATGTCCATGCATATGTATGTAATAAATGATTAAGTAATTAACTGCAACAGGTATAGGTACCCGGGGAGGCAGGTGGGCGCATGTGAATCTACAGCTCTACATGCCAAGAACAGATGTCTACTGGTAAGTAACATTTTCCGTTCGAGGCATGTGAGCTGTAGATCACATGCTTTGCATGGACTATACTATTATCAAAAACAATGGCTCCTGTGGACTAATGGCAATTTAATTTTGATGTATAAATGCACAATGGCAATGTAATGGGTTAATGTGATGTCAAAAAGAGAAGGAGTCGAACACACCTTGGATTTGTATTTCATGAACAATTATTTATATAGTTTTTGAAACAAAATACATACATGGTAATTAAATAATCATCTAACTTTAGTGAGTGGTGTCCCAGTGAAAAAACGGAACCTAAAACAATGGTGACATATGTGTAACATATATACAAGGTTTCCTATACTTCATAAAGACGACCATCAGGAGGTATATATTATACGAACCGTGCTTTATACAATGATAAGTGCTGGTTTTTAATGGTTCGCTTTTGAAAACAGTCGACGGCGTTTCGACCCTGTGTGCAATGTAGGGTCTCCTCAGGACCTAGGAATGTAGGGACACCTGAAGGATAGTCTGCGCAGCTTTGTGTGGAAGGAGTGGCACTGTGAGTGCAGTGAAAAAAGTAATACTCACATGGGGCCCAGCCGGGCGCCCATGTGAGGGTAGAGGTAGGCTGGCAAGATTCAGAATGGCACAACGGGAAAATTCCACGTACAAGGTTTAGGAAGGCACGATGAGTGTACAATCCTGGCGTGTACTCCAAATGGGTGTTTCTGCGCGTTGAAGGTGCAGGCTCCTTGTATGTATAGTGAAATACGATAGTTCAATTAGTCACGGTGGGCGGTTCTCAGTCTCGCAAATAGGAAAGGTTACTTCCATACAGTGGCATCTGGACAGCTTCGAAACAGAACAGCGTCAGTCTGTCTGCTGGGATCAATGTTTGGTGTTTCTTTTGAACAGAGCTGCTGTTCACAGGAGATCCGGTCTTTGTTGAAGGCAGTCAGTCCTCCCCGGGGTTCTGGAGGTTGCTGGCTGCAGGACAAGACTATTTTTGGTGCAGGATCTCGGGAAACTGCAGACGGGCCGGTAGGGCTGGGGCCAAGTCAGTTGTTCTCTGCAGTCTCCTCTGCTGGGCGTCTTCTTTCGTCCTTTTTCTTCTTAGGTTGCGGGAATCTGATCTCTTGGTTCAGGGCTGCCCCCTAAATACTGTATTTAGGGGGTGTTTTAGGGGTCTTGAGGTCAGTAGCCAATGGGCTACTGACCTTAGGGTGACTACACCCTTGGTGTGCTCACCCCACGTGGGGGAGTGAGCACAATCCCTAGTCCTGATTGGGGAGTGCCTGCCATCTGCAAGATGGCGAGCACTGGAGAGTGGGCTTCACCTCGCCTCCCCCACCTGAGGGGTGGAGTTGGCAGAGGTGGGTACACCCCCTGGGCTGGCTAGTTTTTCCCGCCTGACTTCCCGCCGAAAGGGAGGGGAGACAGGAAGGGGGCCTGCTCCTGATAGCAGGAGAGGCTGGGGGTCGCATTACAAAGGCTGCCAGGCCTTTGAAGCTCCCCTGCCACAGATGGCTCTTCCTGGCCTGGGGGAGGTGTGAACACCTCTGCCCAGGAAAGGCTTTGTTTCTGGGCTCAGGGAGCGTAGGCTCCCACCCTAGGGGTCCAGAAACATGTCTCGTGGTGGCAGGCTAGTGTACCAGTCAGGGGACCCACCAGAGGCTGGTCGTTTTTCAGGGGGCATCTCAAAGATGCCCTCTGTGTGAATTTTTCATTAAATCCCACACTGGCACCAGTGTGGGTTTAATGTGCTGAGAAGTTTGATACCAAACTTCTCAGTTTTCAGTGCAGCCATTATGGTGCTGTGGAGTTCGTAATGACAAACTCCCAGCACCATGTACTCTTAATGGCAGCACTGCACTTACAATGTCTAAGAATGGGCTTAGACACTGTAGGGGTACAGGGCTCATGCACATGTACCCTAACCACTGGTATAGTGCGCCCAGCTAGAGGGGTGACTGACCTATGCCAGGGCAGTGGGTTGTAGGCATGGCACACAGAGGTGTGTGGCATGTCGACTCTTCACTTTGTTCTGCACCAAAACACGCAGCCTGCAAAGGTAGTGTGTGTGTGTAAAGGTACAGGGCCTCTAAAGGTGGCACAATAAGTGCTGCAGCCCTTAGAGGTATTCCCTGGTCACAGTGCCCTGGGTACCTGTGGTACCATTTGCCAGGGGCTGACCTGTGGCCAGAGATGCCAATTGGGTACAGTTTTGGGGAAAGAACACAGGCCCTGGGAACCTGATTGGCAGGGACCCAGGGCACATCAAGTCAAAGGGCATCAGTAGTCTGGCAAAAAGTGGGGGGGGTTACTGCAACAGAAACCCACTTCCTTACACAAGCCCCCCCCCAGCCCAAAGGCCAGGAGACTCAGCCAAAGCTGGGAGAGTCTTCCTAGTCTTTCAGGCGAGGAAGTGGTTTGGGAGTTGCAGGGCCTACTCTGCCTTACATCCTTCTGTCCAGGTCAGCCCCTTTAGGGAGCTGGCCTGCCTCAACAGTTTCAGGACCTAATTCCCAATGCTCCTTTTCTATCTCTGTAGTGCCTTCACCCCTTCTTTTTAGTTTGGGTTCAGAGGTGCCTACCTCTGCAATTTCTAACTTAGCTAGGGCAAAGCCCAGCTTACCCACAGAGGTTACCCACAGCTTGAGCAACCCCCATGACCAATAAGGTCAGGGGGCCTAACTTGCTATTTGGCAGGGGCTAGGCCACCATGCC
This sequence comes from Calotriton arnoldi, assembly GCA_963921515.1. Taxonomy (NCBI): domain Eukaryota; kingdom Metazoa; phylum Chordata; class Amphibia; order Caudata; family Salamandridae; genus Calotriton; species Calotriton arnoldi. Next base: position 1,837,664 of record CAWUFW010000828.1, read on the forward strand.
AAGGACAGTGCTGCCATGAAGGCGAACACCCAGCAGAGGCTACTGACAGCTGTCAGTGCCCAGAACCACACCTTTAGCTCCTCACTAGTGGGTGAAGGGGCTACCTTACAGGCTTCTTTGGATTCTGGTTGCCTGTCTGCTGTTTTAGGGTGGGGGGTCACTACACTTTGTAGGAAACACCCTTCTTCCACCCTCTGTTCTGCCAGCTGAGGAGCCACCAACTCAGGCTGGACAGTTGCCTGACTAGTCAGGGCTTTTTGTTGGCTACGGGGGACTTCACCAGTGCCAATTTTGGAGTTCTCCCTTACTGGGATGGAATCTCCCTGGCCCACTGGAACTGTGGCTAACAGTTGCCCACCTTTCCTACACTGTTTCTTCTTTTTCTTTTGGGGCTTAGCTGCACTAGCTGCAGGTTGAGCCCCCCCAGGTTTCTTGGGTGAGGTCTGGCATTGGACCAGTACCTCTCTTTGGCTCAGACCAACCTCTGGGTGGTCATTCCCAATGAGACAATCAAGAGGGAGGTCTTTACTGACTACCACCTTTCTCCGTCTAAGGGACCCAGCTACTTCTAGGGGCACCACAGGCCTAACAGTGACACCCCCTGGGACAGTCCTTACTCTTTTTGTTTCCCCTGGGACATACTGGTTTGAGAGAACCAACCTGTCATGCACCACAGTGTGACTGGCACAGGTATCTCTCAGGGCAAGGGCTGGGATTCCATTCACCAGTAGGTGGTGGAAGTGTCTACTCCCCTCTGGAATCTCCAGCTTACCTTGTGGCCCCATTTTCCAGTTGATGGCTATGAGGGCTTCCTCATCTGAGGAATCACCCTCTAAAGCTACACTGGCAACCCCTGGAGCTACACTAGTTACCCCTGGAGCTGTACTAGGGGCTTTGTTTTTAGGACAGCTAGGGTCCTTGGTGTGGTGTCCTGCCTTTTGACAGTTGTGACACCATACTCTGTTAGGATCCCAATTCTTACCTTGGTACCCTGTTTTAGTTTGTGAGGTGTCTTTGGGCCCACCCTCCTGGACAGGTTTTTGGGGGGCTACCTGGGACTCCTTACTTTTATCTTTAAGGGGTTCACTGTCTTTCCTCTGGGGAGGCTTTGTAACCCCTTTCTTTTGGTCACCCCCAGTGAACGTCCTAGATACCCTTGTTTTGACCCAGTGGTCTGCCTTCTTTCCCAATTCCTGGGGAGAAAGTGGACCTAGGTCTACCAGGTACTGATGCAACTTTTCATCAATGCAATTACTTAATATGTGTTCCTTCATAAACAGGTTGTAAATTCCATTAAAGTCATGCACATTGTTTCCAGTTAACCAGCCACCTAGTGTTTATATTGAGTAGTCTACAAAATCAATCCAGGACTGGTTTTGTGAGCCCCCCTGAATCTAATTCTGTACTCCTCAGTTGTGAGTTCAAATCCCTCAATCAGAGTTCTCTTCATGAGGTCATAAGACCCAGCATCTGCCCCAGAAAGGGTCAGGAGTCTGTCTCTGCAGTTACCAGAGAACAGTTCCCAAAGGAGTGCCCCCCAGAAAGTCTTCTTCACCCTTCTGGCTTCACAAGCCCTCTCAAAAGCTGTGAACCACTTGGTGATATCACCCTTCTCATATTCAGGGACAATTCCTTTGGGGATTTTAGGATCATAAGATTGCTCTCTATCCTTATTATTTTGATTGCTGCCACCATTGATGGGTGCTAAACCCATCTCCTTTCTTTTTTTCTCTAGAGCCAGGAGTCTGGACTCCAGATCCAGTCTTTTGGCCAGCCTTGCTAAAAAGCTGTCCTCCTGATTGAGGCTGTCCTCAATGTCCTCACCAGAGCCTGAGCCACCTGTGTGGCCTCTAGGTCCCCAGAGGTTGATTCTTGGAAGTAAGGGAACAGGGTTCCCTTCTTCCCTAGGAAGTGGTGGAGGTGGGCACCTTTCTCCATCCTCCTCACCCACTTCTCCCTCTGACTGGTCATCACCATTTTCAGAGGGGTGGGCCTTTGAATACTCAGCCAACAGCTCCTGGAGCTTTTGTTTGGTTGGGTGAGGGCCCATTGGTATATTTTTAAGTTTACATAAGGACCTTACTTCTTTGAAAGACAAGTGAAGGGAAGGGGTGAGATCAAGCTCCTCAACCATGTCCTGTATGTCATTATCTTCACTAATAACTGGGTTCTGTTTTTGAGACATTCTAACAAAAACGTTCCAACCCCTCTACCCTTGACTATAGTGACTTTTTATTTTCTAAAATTCTAAAGGGACTTAAGCAAGGCCCTAACAAGACTTTTAGTAGTTTGGTAAAAATGCCAATTTGAAAAAATCAGAATTCTAAAAGGCAATTTAAGAGTTCTGACGTGTGATCAGGTGGTAACCAAGTAGTCCAACAAATGCAAGTTGTATATCCCACCGCTGATCCACCAATGTAAGAAACTGGCTCTATATATACTACACCAAAATGAGGTATAGTGTGTATAGGGTCCAGGTGACTCCAAAGGTAGGCAGAGGTTAAAGTTAGATAGAACCTTACCCTCTACTTGTGGTAGCTTGGTCGAGCAGTAAGGCAGTATCAGAGGACAGTGTTAAGCACTTGATGTACACACTCAGTCAGCAAATGAATTCACACACTGAAGAACTGAACTCTAGGCCAACTGTTTTGTATAAAAAATATACTGTTTTATTTTAGAACCAAGCAGGCTTGGCACAGGTAAGCATGAAATACTTTACAGTGATAAGATGCTATATGTTAAACAGTTTTAAAAAGCAATAGAAATTGTACTTGATTTGATTTACAGGGGATGCAGTAGGTTTCAACACTTAGCAAATACAGTACATTGGAATGAATAGGCTTTTTCAGTAAATCACAGGTAAGTTACTTTTCAAGTTACTTTTGTAACTCAGTGCTGGATACCTAGATTCAGCACTGGGACATTTCCTGCAAACAGGTAAGTAAATACGTTTTGGTTAATAATATTTTTAAACAATATTTTTAGATTTCAAAACTCCACACTTGATCGTTTTTTGGAAGAAAAACAGTGCATTGAAATGAATAGGCTTTTTCTGTAAATTGCAGGTAAGTTACTTTTTACGTTACTTTTCTAACTCAGTGCTGGATACCTAGATTCAGCACTGGGACATTTCCTGCAAACAGGTAAGTAATTACGTTTTGGTTACTTGTATGATTTTTAAAGAATATCTTTAGTTTTCAAAACTCCACACTTAGTCGTTTTTTGGAAGAAAAAGTGTCAATGTTATCCTATGGAGGAAAAGTAGGTTATCGGTTCATAGGTAAGTTATCGACTGTGGGAGTTAAGGTTCTGGGGTTAGACTCTGGGGTCCTCCAGGGTCAGTGAAGCACTTTTGTTACACCCTCAGCGGCACTAGGGCGGCCGGGTGCAGAGTGTTGAGGCCCAATGTTATCCTAAGGGGGATAGGGGGCCTCAGGATGGTGGCTGCTGGAGAGCACGCCACAAGGTTGTGGGAGCCAAGCTCCTGGTGTTAGGCTCAGGGCACAAGGGGATCCTGTTTAGCACAAAAAGTGCACCCGCAGCGGCGGCTGGGTGCAGGGTGCTGGTTTGGCGTCGGGTGCCCTGTTGCTTTCAATGGGGATTTTCGGTTTTGGTTTTCACCTGCAGGCTCGGTCCAGGAAGACTTCCAGGAGGAACCAACAGCTGGGCAGGTAAGTTGGAGGGCTCGGGGACGTAGGTGCACCTCTGGTTCTCTTCTCCAGGGCGCAGGGCGGCTCGATGCAAGGGGGTCTTTTGAGGTCGGATTTCACCTTACCGGGCCACTCGCGGTTGGGGGGGGTCTCCGTGCAGAGGCTGCAGGCGACGTCGGGGAGTCCTGGAGGGGTCAACCCACGGTGGACTCGGGAGCGCTGGGGGACCTCGCTGGGACCGGTGGGCCACTTGAACTCGGGCTGTAGGCTACGGGTGCAGTGGTGGTGCCAGGCGTCGGGTTTCTTTTTCCTCAGCAGCTCGGAGTCTTTGTTTGGTGTTTCTTTTGAACAGAGCTGCTGTTCACAGGAGATCCGGTCTTTGTTGAAGGCAGTCAGTCCTCCCAGGGTTCTGGAGGACGCTGAATGCAGGACAAGACTATTTTTGGCGCAGGATCTCTGGAAAGTGCAGACGGGCCGGTAGGGCTGGGGCCAAGTCAGTTGTTCTCTGCAGTCTCCTCTGCTGGGCGTCTTCTTTCGTCCATTTTCTTCTTAGGTTGCGGGAATCTGATCTCTTGGTTCAGGGCTGCCCCCTAAATACTGTATTTAGGGGGCGTTTTAGGGGTCTTGAGGTCAGTAGCCAATGGGCTACTGACCTTAGGGTGACTACACCCTTGGTGTGCTCAACCCACGTGGGGGAGTGAGCACAATCCCTAGTCCCGATTGGGGAGTGCCTGCCATCTGCAAGATGGCGAGCACTGGAGAGTGGGCTTCACCTCGCCTCCCCCACCTGAGGGGTGGAGTTGGCAGAGGTGGGCACACCTCCTGGGCTGGCTAGCTTTTCCCGCCTGTCTTCCCGCCGAAAGGGAGGGGAGACAGGAAGGGGGTTGCTCCCGATAGCAGGAGAGGCTGGGGGTCGCATTACAAAGGCTGCCAGGCCTTTGAAGCTCCCCTGCCACAGATGGCTCTTCCTGGCCTGGGGGAGGTGTGAACACCTCCGCCCAGGAAAGGCTTTGTTTCTGGGCTCAGGGAGCATAGGCTCCCACCCAAGTGGTCCAGAAACATGTCTCGTGGTGGCAGGCTGGTGTGTACCAGTCAGGGAACCCACCAGAGGCTGGTCGTTTTTCAGGGGGCATCTCAAAGATGCCCTCTGTGTGCATTTTTCATTAAATCCCACACTGGCACCAGTGTGGGTTTAATGTGCTGAGAAGTTTGATACCAAACTTCCCAGTTTTCAGTAAAGCCATTATGATGCTGTGGAGTTCGTAATGACAAACTCCCAGCACCATATACTCTTAATGGCATTACTGCACTTACAATGTCTAAGGATTGGCTTAGACACTGTAGGGGTACAGGACTCATGCACCTGTACCCTCACCACTGGTATAGTGCACCCAGCTAGAGGGGTGACTGACCTATGCCAGGGCAGTGGGTTGTAGGCATGGCACACAGAGGTGTGTGCCATGTCGACTCTTCACTTTGTTCTGCACCAAAACACGCAGCCTGCAAAGGCAGTGTGTGTGTGTGTGTAAAGGTACAGGGCCTCTAAGGGTGGCACAATAAGTGCTGCAGCCCTTAGAGGTCTTCCCTGGTCACAGTGCCCTGGGTACCTGTGGTACCATTTACCAGGGGCTGACCTGTGGCCAGAGATGCCAATTGGGTACAGTTTTGGGGAAAGAACACAGGCCCTGGGAACCTGATTGGCAGGGACCCAGGGCACATCAAGTCAAAGGGCATCAGTAGGCTGGTAAAAAGTGTGGGGGGGGGGGGTTACTGCAACAGAAACCCACTTCCTTACAACAGTACAAAGATACATTTTATTTGGGACCAGGCCTGTCCCAAGACAGATAAGAGGAAAATATCGAACTTTAGTATTGATTTTCTTTCACTATCTCCAGTCCCTGGAAAAATGCAGGTGTCCTCCCCAAAATATGATCAGAGTCTTATCCTTATTAATTACCAGTTTGTTGCTTTCCCAGTTAGAATGTAATGCATTGATTTTCCTCTGGATTCCAACAGGGGTTTCACCAACATGACCAGATCACATGCAAACAATTTACATAGGCTTAAGCCCCAGGACTTAGTGGAAGAAACGTTTGCTACAAATTGCAAGAACAAGTGTAGGCATCAGAAACAGTTAAAAACTTATACCAAAAAATCTTTTATTTTAGTCACCCTATGCCTTTAATGTACATTATTATTGGTCTGTCAGTCATTATCAAAACCCTGGCAAGATCAAATGTCTTTATTTTGCAGCTTTTAAAATAAATAATGACAGAGAAACAGTTTTCTGTCTGTATCAGAAAATCAATAACAGCTGAAGAGTAGGAGCTTTAAGTATAATTAGAACATTGGAATGTGGAGCACTCCATTGAATACAATGGAGTGCTCCGAGCTTCTACGGGCTTGCCTTCGGCTCGGGCCTTTAACGCTGGAGCGGGCCTTTAACAGCCGGTATAGCCCGCTACGGCGGGCTATAAGGCTATATTAACAACCCTGGGGAGATGTTCCAAATTTCATTTTCTCTAAAGGATGGTGAGATCTACAGAATAGAAGGTTGCCCAAATATCAACAAATCAACTGATTTTCGGGGAGCCTCCCACAAAACAATTGAGTGATCAATTGCTGACTGATCATGTATGAGCAAAACTTGTTTAACTGATATTAAATAAAGTTTGTTAGCCCAATCACTTAATTTTATGAATACAATTTTTGAAAAAAATCTCTAAGAGGTAGGAATATTTGTAGATTATTTCTTTAAATGGTTTTACTTATCACACTTTTGCATGATCTAGGAATTTTCCCCTTCAAGGTTATCCATCAGAATAGAAGGAATAAGTTACCTGCCACCAATCTTACTCTAGGCCACATATCGAAGCTGGACTAAAATCTGGTCCTGCAACCCTAGAATGATTCACTGATTTGATAACTTCTGAAATACATCAATGTGTAAAGGATTCCAGAAATATCATTGGCAGCAAAAGAATAGATTCAATTGCCAACCTACACATCACAGAAACGTAAAAGAAACATGGCCCATTTTGTCTCCAGTATCAAACACTTCAGGGCAATAATCTTTAGTTGTGTATAAAGGTTAGTCTTGAAATGAAACATTAGGGAACCTTTAGTTGAATAATGTTTCACATGATTAAGTATGCTGAATCTCTTCCATCTCTTACAACCCCACTGACATTTTGATTTCATGACGTTAAAGAACAAGTTACTTACCTTCGGTAATGCCTTATCTGGTAGAGACTATGGGGCACATGCATCAAAGTTTTTTGCGAGCGCAAACGGTGCGATTTACAAAAATCGGCCGTTTGCGCCCGCAAAAAGGCCTTTTGCGATGCATTAAAGTGTCAGGCACTCGCAATTTAAGAAATCGCAATTTATTGCAATTTCTTAAATTGCGATTGCATTTAAGGAATCGCAATTTGCGATTCCTTAAATGCAATGCTAGAAGCATTTAGAAATAGCAAATTCGCTATTTGGGGCCGCAAAATACAGAGAAATTACTCTGGTCTATTTTGCAAAAACCTTGAAAAATGCACTAAAGTGCATTTTTCAAGGTTTTAGGTTACACACACACATGCCCTTGGTGCATGTGTGTGCGCAACATGGGTGCACATCACAATTTCAGGGGTGCAACAGGGGGTCATTTTGACACCTTTGCACCCTTGGAATTGCATGCGCAATTTGCGAGTGCCTATTGGTACTCGCAAATTGCGCATGCAATTTCCCATTCATTCCTATGGGCCTGTAGGCCCATAGGAATGAATGGGAGGCCATTCCTTAGTGGCGACTCGCAAATTGCAAGTCGCAATTAAGGAAGGTTTAGGAATCGCTATTTTAATAGCGATTCCTACATGCATAGGCTTTTGAGAGTCCTTAATTGCGATTCCTTAATAATCGCAATTAAGGACTCGCAAAAGCTTTTCTTGATGTGCCTGTATATCTAGCTACAGATTCCTTACCTTAGAATTTCCCAGGCGTCAGACTGGATCCAGAAATTCTTTCAGGAGCAGTACCCCTGTGCGCCAGTAGGTGGCGGAGTTTGGCTCTGCGTTCGTCTTAAGCATCGTCTGAGCAGAAAGTGACAATCCCAGCACATATATTGGCACGACCTAGGCACGCTGACGTTAGTTCTTTTCTTTCCGTACCAGCCAGTGCTGATACGGAGAAGAGTTACCCCTTCAGCCACTGTTTGACTAGAATTTTTCGACCTGGTCTACTCTTTTTGAGGGTTTTTTTCCTCCTGGTGTGGCAGGGATGTCCTCCAGAAAAGCCAGCTTCAAGCCTTGTGGAGCCTGTCTTTGACCGATGTCGGTGACGGATCCGTATCTTGTATGACTGTGGTGTCTCAGAGCGCGACTGCTGCGCCATGAATCCTAAGGCCTTGCAGGATCTCAAGCTCATGGAGGCTCGGTGGGTGACACCGCGACACTGGAGGTCCCTGTTGAGGGGAAGGTCTTGTGGGCGGTCGCGGATTCCGTCCCACTTCAAATCCTTGAGACATTTTTGTACGCCTCGACACAAGAAGAAGTTAAAGAGGTCTTCGACTTCTCGTCTGACAAGGAAGCATCGTCATTCAAGGCCTGGCTCCGTGGTAGAGCTTGCGCCTAGGTAGAATCTGCGCCACACCCCCCAGAAAGGACAAAGGCCTTCGTCCTATTTTAGATCTGCAGGCCCTCAACTTCTCCTTCAAGAAGAAGAGATTCAAAATGCTCATTTTAGGTCAGGTCTTATCTGCCCTGGATACAGGAGACAGGATGGTAGCGTTGGACATGCAGGATGCCTATTTTCACATTCCCTTCCTGCCTGCCTGCCCACTGGCACTACCTGCAGTTTACAGTAAGCCATGAGCATTTTCAGTTCATCGTGCTCCCTTTTGGCTTTACCAGCGCCCCTTGGGTCTTCACCGAGGTGAAGGCAGTGGTTGCAGCTCCTCTGTGGAGATCAGGATTTGCCAGGCTTCCCCCATCTCAACGACTGGCTGTTGAAAGCAGGCTCGCCCCAGACTGTCATCTCCCACCTCCAGACAATGGCGAACCTCCTGCACTCACTGGGGTTCACTATCAACATGCCTAAGTCACACCTGACTCTCTCTCTCAGACGCTCCCTTTCATTGGAGCTGCTCTAGACAGTGCAGTTTCGGGCTTATCCTCCTGAGCAGCGAGCCCAGGATATTCAGGCTATGATACTGATGTTTCAGCCTCTATCCTGGATTTCGGTGAGGTAGACCCTGAGGCTGTTGGGACTCATGGCCTCCTGCATTCTACTGGAAACTCATGCCCGATGGCATATGCGTGCTCTGCAGTGGGACTTGAAGTTTCAATGGGCACAGCATATGGGGAACCTCTCCGACAAGATCCAGATCTCAGAGAGAACAGTGAAAGAACTGCAGTGGGGGCTAACAAACCGCGACTGGGTCAGAGGCAGACCATTTTTCCCTTCTCCAACCAGATCTTACAGTAGTGACAAATTCATCACTCCTGGGATGGGGCGGCTAGAAGTCTATCAGATATCGAGGATATTCTTCTAAAATTACTCTCATTCCATAGCCAGATAGGCACAGCACATCTACATTTCAAGGATTCTAAATTATTTCTCAAACTAAACATTTTGAAAGACTCCTCCAGACCTTCTGGGGTTGACACAGATATTAACTCTCATAACATATTGAAAACAATTCGCATTTTGTGATGCCAAAGATGTGTGCCATTTCAGAGAGTTAACATTAACAAATAGCAAACAGATAAACTAGATTTAATGAAGGACAACTTATTGATAGCTTCTGGAGTACATTTAGTAGGTACGCGTTGAAGATATTCAATCTCCAGATCCAAGCTATGCATTGTATCCATAGCCAGCTCCCTCAAAGTAAACTAAGAGCAAAGTAGTCACTAAGGTCATTCTTAACAGTAAATAGCTTATTAAATAAAAAAGAAAACCTAGAGATACAAGTGTTGTTAACAGGTAGTTTACCATGCCCAATGTGGGCACAGCTAGCTGATCCATGGGGAAGCCCCCCGTATTAATTCAAATTTAGAATGGGAATAAGGAAGACAAGACTTGAAAAGAATACTAAAAGCTTAATTAAGTTAGCATATTTAAGACTGAATTTGCCACCTAGAATCCAGTGGGCCCTCAAATACAACTCACCAAACCAGATAGTCCTCTTTAAAGTTATCATAAGAAGCTTTCGGATTAATATTTTTTAACAACAAAAAGCCTGTAAATATACCAACTGCTACAAAAATCTATATGGACTGCAGGAAGCCATGGACACTATGTAGTTCACTTTATTGCTTTAAGTTTATTTGAAATAACTAAACAACCAAAAGGCCTGCTACAATTTTTATTGATAGTATGACTGTTTAACGATACAAATCAATCAAACTCAAAATCCTCCTTTAGCCACGTTTCCTGATGGAGAATGATACATTTATTGTGCCAAAATCGCTCCAAGAAAAGATTCTAGGTCAAACGCTTCATCCCAAGCACATTCCATAATAATGAAACTGGGATAGAGCTAGGAACGCTGCCAACCCTTGCTAATATACCATGGATTCAGAGACAAGAGAGGAATGGAAAATTCATTAAGAAGTAGGCACTGGCTATCCATAGCTAGGTAGGGGAATCTTGCATGCAAGAACTTTCTTGAATACAAGTCACTCCATAATCCCCACACCACTTCCATAAAACTGACTATCCTCCCACAATCTCAACAGTTGGCTTAAGTAAAGCCCTGAATTAAAATGTAGTGAAATTTAAAGAAAAGTAATGCAGATATTTGCCAAGAATACATGAAACCCATGAAGTTTATATGAATCCAGACGTGACAATACTAAAGTTATTTAGCTTTAACAGGTAAGTCATGACTACGGTATAACTAAAGTACAATAACAACAGCAACTGTCCAGCAACCAAATAAAACAATTTGCTGACTAGCTATATTATAAGAAAGGTTCCCATCTATGGATGACATTTTCTTTCTTCATATTATAAAGAACGCAACATATGATGTCACTTTTCCCATTAGATCCATATATTTTGTTTTAGAAATCATTCAATCTGTATACCTACTCACTTACAGATTTATTATACCACCAGAACTGTGTCATTTAATCAAAATACCTTTATCCCTATTTGAGAACATCTCTCATGTAATATATAACAAAAGTAAAAAATAAATGTTAAAGGGAAACTATGCACGTGTATTCTTCCAAGAGTGACAAGAAAACATTTTTTGCTGGGTGCTACAATAAAGGTCACAATTTCATAGTGTTGAGAAAGGGTCATCTCTTGTAGTTCTAACAATACATTGTATGTTAAATTAGATAAAAAACTAACCTCTTTGCCATCTTTATAATACCTATTGGCTTCATGAACAGCTGCAGCAACTTGTTGACTTTTCAACTGACTCAGTTTGCTTTCAGGATTTCGTAACCTTGTGACCATTCGGGTTGATCCAGGAGTCCCTTTCTCTAGGCCTGGATAATCACCAAATTCACTGCTACTTTTCTCCAGCTTAAAGTCAACTAAAAGCAAAAAAGAACAAGTTGCTTGCAATGATTACCAGGTGGGACATTAACAATTGCTTCACATCTGCAGACTCCAGATTCCAAATTGGTTGGGGTTCTAGTTAGGGAAGCTCAGACGCTAGATTCCTAGGGCTTAATAAAAATGGTATAAGGGTGTATGCATAAGCTGGTCGGATCACACTAACGTTTTTGAATAAAAGCACCCATTTACATATTCAGTTCCATCCAAGTATACAGGTCTCGCAGGGACCAGATGCCCTTCACAACTTGATGGAGTAGAGTGCAGAAGTAATGCACAGACCACTTATGGAGGAACTGTTCTCGGTCTCCTCCATTAAACATAAACCTGAGTTTTGGAACCTCTCCTCTATGTATGATGATAATGATGTCTAACAGGAGGAGGAAGGGTGAGAGAGAGCGAGTGTATTCAGGATGGATAGGAGGAAAGAGAAGAGTAAGATGGATATATTCAGGGTATAGTGGGTAATGAGCTTCACTGCACAGAAAAAGATAGGTGGAACTGTGGTGAAAAAACAGTAGTTCTGACATCCCAGTCATTCACTATTTTCTTCCGATTCATCTGCAGAGTATCCAACTGTACTGGAATTCAATCAATATATATTGTTTATAAATCCGTTCCACTCTCCAAATAGCACACGAGTGAGCAATAATCACACATTATATTGACACCAATTCATCAAGCAGCCTCGTTAATTTTAACTTTTAGTATTTTATTCAGTTCAATGAGATGCCACATTTGGGTTCATTCCAGGTCCAATACATTTCGACTACAAAGGCTTCATCACAAGTCAATTCTCAAAACATTTGTTCAAAAATTCAATAGTCTAATTCTGTACCAAGCTATACAAATCAACAATTTATCATATGTCAATTTCAATTAGAAAACACCCTTCAAGTTCAATCCGGTGCACCCCAAACATCAAATTCAAATATAAATTAGCCTAATTCTACCATCAATAGTATTGTAAACCTCCAATACTCAGGAGTGTCGATTGTCACACATGTGGATACTGAATCGGACACCCTCTTAGATCGTAAATGCTGTTCTTGACACCAACAGCCAATAATCACAAATGAGAAAATCTAGAGCTATTATAAATATCTACCCACTAATGCCAATGAGGATGGAATATTGGGAAATGCAAGGCCCTCACCCACAAACTGTGGTATGCTTCATCACTGGGTTTCCCACATCTGGTCCTCTTATAGGTTGAAGTGAGCTCAATCACAATGTGGGGACAAAGGTTTTTTTGTTTTTTTTAAAGTTTTTTTTTATCGTGCCAGAGGAAATGTGAATTAAAACAGTCTAAGACTATCCTCTCAAATTATTTATTCAGGGATGTCCTGGCTGGATTACAAGAAAATCACCTGTGGCGTTTGGTAACAGATTGGGGTTACTGCCCTGTCATCTGGGGTAGTCAACATCTTTAGACCGGCATTTATTGTGCCCTGTGGGTCAGCGGCCTTCAACAAGACATGTATTCATCTTCGGCTATCTAATTTGTATGAAAGGTTTGGGCAATCCCCCAAATATCAAACCTAGTTTGTTACTTTAGCATGCATCAGTACTACATAGTAACAGTTTGGAATTACGCATGTTCAACTGTGGTACTTTCACATTCGATGAACATATTTCTTATAGCCAACACAACCATAGTGAAAGCACTTGCACACTCTGAGACACACAACATTTAACTTAGTGAGTGAAAGGTGCAACCCAATAAAATCCACACATCGTATGCTTGCAATTTAACCCTAGAGTTGGGCTAATATCTCTGAACCGAGGGAAGGAGAAGTGAGTCACCCTGCAGTCAGCACTTCAATATGGCCTGATAAAAGCCTAAAGTCTCTTTTGTTCCGAACGTATTAACATGGAGATCTGATGATGTAATGGCGTTGGTTCGCATGCTCCAACTAGCTTACATTTACAGCAGCGAACACCGCCAGCATCGGCGGAGAGATGAGTGATGTCACTAATGGCAACGTCAAACACTTGACAAAACAATATGAATAGCACATTAGGAGCACCATTCATGTCAGTGATTTTGAAAAGTTATTACACTTTCATCTATTATGAGCAAAATGAGATAGAAAACAGCATTATTTATGCAATGACAATAAGCTACAACACAGTCAAGGAGGAGTGACCAACAACTTTCATAAATAATAAGGCTGTATTGGTAAAAAGCCTCAGTATATACTATAACAAACCATATCTATGTAAAACCTCTAACATATCATATTTGCATTCTACTGTGTGACTACAGGGCAATGTTCTTCCTCCTTCCAAAGGGTTAAAAAGTGGATTATATGGTGTGGTTCAGATACCGCACTGTGGGGTAGTGCCCCTTTGTGACAAGGTCATCCCCCCTTTTTGTCCTAGTACTGATACTTTTTGACTGAAAATGCAGTGGGTTCCTACTAACCAGGCCCCCAAGGCCTGTGCTCTTTCCCTTAAAACAAGGTAAATGTCTAATTGTAACCCAATTGGCAAGGACTTTAGCACCCCTTTAAGGCCCTAGTAAATGGAACCACTGGCACCTAGGGCATAGGTACTAAAGAGGGTCTCCTGGGGCTGCAGCATGTATTAAGTCACCCTAAGGGGCCCACACACAAACTGCATGCAGACTGCCATTGCAAGCTGCGTGAAATGGTGCCAAGAATTCCAAAAACATGACATGGCACACTCACTGTGTGTCAAGCCCCTGTGCACTGCATATACTATATCTAAGTCACCCCTATGGCAGGCCTTCGAGCCCTAAGGCAGGGTTCATTATAGTATATGTGAGGCCATATCTGCCCCTGTAAAGTCTAGTTCCATTGCCACGACATTGCAAGTGATGAGGAAGTCATCTTAAGCATATGTGTGGGGCACTGGTCATAAGTTACCCAGCTATATAATGGCTTCACTGAAAATAATGGTGTTTGGTATTAAACACCTCATCTTAATAAATCTGTACTGATGCCAGTACTAGATTTATTATGACATGCACCCAAAGGGCACCTTAGAGGTGCCCCCTGAATCCTACTGGTCTCTTAGTGTGCTGGCTGAGTGGCATTACCCAGCCTGCCACCACAGATGAGTTTCAGACCCCATGCAAGTAAGAGCCTGCGCTCTCTAAGGTCAGAAACAAAGCCTGTCCCGGAGGAAGGTGATCACACCTCCTCCAACAGGATGGCTAGCAAATTTAGCATATCAAGGCCAGAGGCTTCAAACCCTCTGCCGCCTTGATATGCGACCCAGGCTTCCCCCCAAACCTGGGAATGCCACCCTTGCCCTGTGGCCCATTTGGCACCAGAGCAGGTGGGAAAATTAGATAGTCAGAAGGTGTGTTCACTTACAGGCTAGTCACACCCTTAAGGTGGGCTACCTGTAGTGAACAACGAAAGAAAGGTTTCACCATCTTGGATTCGGTGAAACTAGGGACTCTGGGTCAGGTTTATGGCCACTCTTCCCAGGGAGTGATCATATAGGGGGTGTAGTCACCCCAGAGGTAAGAGCCCATTGGCTACTACCCTATACTCCCCTGAACACCCCTAAATTCAGTATTTAGGGGTTCTCTTGACACCAAGAACTCAGATTCATCTACTGTGAACAGAAGGAAGGACAAAGAAGAGCAGTCACAGCGAGAACTGAGGACTTTGCCACTAATTGGCGCCAAACCCTGCCTTGCTGCTGGAACCTTGACAATTGCACCAGCCCGACTCGTCCAAATGCTGAACACCTCCCAAAGCTGTGGCAGACCATCCAACAACTTCAACGACCAAGCAGCATGTCCCTTGGGGTGGAGCAGCGATCCCCCCTGCATCAGCAGGCACCAAAAGCATCTGTCCAGTAACCCGTGCTGTTGGCCATCGGGCCCACCGGAGGAGCAGCGTGACAGGAGGAGGTCCCGGAGGCTCTAGGAAGTCAGCCCATTTTCTCTGGCGAGTTGCAAGACGCTAGACCCTCCAGGAGCCCGCCTGCACCAATACCAAAACTAAAGGGGCAATTGCGCCCACCTAAGCTTGCTCGTGTCCAGTCAAGACCCCACCCCCACAAAGACTTACCTGCACGTCGAGGGACTTCAAGAGAGGTGAGCTCCACACCAAGAGCAGTTCTGCTGTGTTTCTTTTCCCTCTTCTGCAGGTATACCGACAACTATGAGAGCCTCCAACGCTAAAGTGGCCCACTTGCCAGCACTTCTGAACCCAAGTCCCACAGACAGAGTACACGTCTTCTGCCTATGTCCTCATGGCAAAGGAGGCCCCACGAGCTAAGCCTCCCTTTGGGTTCCACCTGACTTGTCCCAAAGTCCCCCTTCGCAGACTCTGTTTTGACAGGTCCCTTTAAACTTTGACAGCAGACCGTGCTCAAGGCTACAATCGCCACCAGCTCCCGGACACACCAGGGCAAGAAAACCTGACTGCTGGTGGCACTTTGGACCTTGGCCACCAAGCACCTTAAGTCCCAAAGGATACCCTCTACAACAGTTTTGATACATGGCTGGGTTATGCCCAGGAAGAAGCACTACCATTTTACATGCACACATTTCTTAAGTTGGCTTCTTTTCTACACAATGACTTAACACACATTCGCTTGCGTGACAGTGCAGGATTAGTTTCTCTGATACCATATTGCTTACATTTCTACACTATCACAACACCTTGAACATTTAGTACAAGGCCCAAATGTCCATTGTGCAAATGTTGCTTGTTGTTGGTGGTCCGAAAGGCGACAAAGCTATCACAACAGGATAAACAATGACAGGCTGGCTGAGGCTTCAGCACGGAAGCATGGATGCAGTTATTATATATACACACCCGTTTCCAAGTCCAAATCAGAGGACCACTGTGAGGTCGCTGTTCGTCGGAGTCTCAGCCTAGCTGATTCCGGTTTACCCTCTGCAAGGTGGGATGTCCAACTTGTGACCAAGATGGGTGTAAGAAAGTGCCCTCTTTTTGCATGGTTGCCCCCACTTTTTGCTAAACTGCTGATGTACTTTGACTGTGTGTGCCCAGGGTTCCTGCCAAACAGGTAGCCAGAGTCTATGTTCTTTCCCTAAACTGCATTAAAAACAAAACCCAATTGGCCCTCTTTGGCCACAGGTCAGTCCCTTGTAAATGGTACCACAGGTACCAAGGGCACTGTGGCCAGGGAAGACCTCGAAGGGCTGGAGAAGTTATTGTGCCACCCTTAGAGGCCCTGTACCTTTACACACTCACACTGCCATTGCAGGCTGCGTGTTTTGGTGCAGAACAAAGTAAAGAGTCGACATGGTACACATCCCTGTGTTCCATGCTTACAACCCACTGCCCTGGCATAGATCAACCACCCCTCTAGCTGGGTGTACTATACCAGTGGTGAGGGTACAGGTGCATGAGCCCTGTACCCCTACAGTGTCTAAGCCAATTCTTAGACATTGTAAGTGCAGTAATGCCATTAAGAGTATATGGTGCTGGGAGTTTGTCATTACGAACTCCACAGCATCATAATGGCTTTACTGAAAACTGGGAAGTTTGGTATCAAACTTCTCAGCACATTAAATGGATTTAATGAAAAAGGCACGCAGAGGACATCTTAGAGATGCCCCCTGAAAAACGACCTAACAATAGTGTCCAGGCTTAGTGGCTGCTCGCCAGCTGCCACCACCAGACATGTTTCTGGACCCTTGGGTCGAGAGCCTGCTGCTCTCGGGGGTTTGAAACAATGCACATCCTGGGACGAGGTGCCAAGCCTCCTCCCCCAGGATGGGCAGGGTCCACGAAGGGGAAGATTCAAAGGCTTGCCGCCTTTGTGAGCTACCTCAGACCTTTTCTGCTTCCAGCTACTGGCTCCCACTGGTTCTGAACCCCAGTTTGGGCGGGAGAATCAGCAGGAAAACCATGTGAGGAAGGGAGGTGTGCCCACCTTTGCCAACCCCACCCCTCAGGTGCGGGAGGCGAGGTGAAGCACAACTCTTAGTCCCCGCCATCTTGCAGATGAGGGGACCCAGCAAACAAGAGAGAGGCATATGCCCCCCTCCCATTGGAGGGTGGCATAATAGGGGGTGTACCCACCCCAAAGAAAGGGACCCATTGGTCCCAACCTTTACCTACCTCTAACTTCCCTAAATCTAGTATTTAGGGGCAACCCTGAACCTTGCCTCCTCAGACAAGAATCGACAAGAAGAGAAGAAGGACGGAAGAACCTGTGCTGAAACTAAGAAGAGGACGACGCCCACCGACTTGCCCCCAGCCCTACCGGCCTGTCCCCACCTCCAACCTGCTCCAGCGAAATCCCAGTGTGTCTTGCAGCCAGCAACCTCAAGAACCCCGAGGACCTGCCCTGCCTTCCAAGTCAAAGACTTTGTTTCCCGTGAACACCGGATTTGCTCACCCACGGGCTCTGGCCCCAGTTAAAACTGTGAGTCTGCACCACTCTGCACCCGGCGCCTACGGCCTGAGTTCGAGTGGCCCAACACCACGAGGAGGTCACCCTGGCAATCCTGACCTGAGATCTGGTGATCTCTGACCTGCCTCGAACCTACAAGCAAAGCCTGCAGCCTCTTTCTGGAGGAATGCCCCCGACCGCAACGGGAGCTGGTAAGAAAACCCGACACCCAAAGACCCCCCTGCACCCGACATCCCACAGCCTTGGATGGCCCAACCAACGGTGTCCCATCTTCCGCAGGCATCCCAACTTACCTCTCCAACTGGTGGTCAGCTCCAGAAGATCTTCGTCCCCGAGCCTGCAGTCTTTGTTGAAACCGGAGAATCCCCATTGATATCAACAGGGCACCCGACGCCAAAACAGCATCCTGCACCCAGCCACCCCTGCGCCGCTGCAGGTGTACTTTGGGTGCTAACTCGGATCCCCCTTTGCCCTGAGCCTAACACCAGGAGCTTTGCTCCCACAACCATATGGCCTGCTCGGGAGCAGCCACCAACCGGAGGCCCCATATCCCCCATTGGGCCTCAGCACTGTGCACCCGGCCACCCTAGTGCCGCTGAGGGTGCTTTCTGAGTGCAGCCTTGACTCTGGGGGAACCAACTCCCACAACCAAGTACTTACCTGTTAACCGATAACCCCATTTTTTCCATAGGAATACATTGACTGTTTTTCCTTGAAAATTGTTGGTTTTGTATGAGAACTTGGAAAAACTGCAAATTACTAAAAACTGCTTTACTTACCTTTCCTCTAGGAAATGTCCCAGTGTGATATCTAGGCATATTAGACTGAGTAGAAAAAGTAATCTGAAAAGTAATCAAAAGTAATCCAACAGTAATTTCCACTGTATTGAAAAGATTTACAAACCTGTAACAAAGACATTTTCATTCAGCTTGCTTGTATTGTTCAACCTGCCTTGAAAAGTACCATTTACACTTACCTGTGCCAGGCTTGCTTGGTTCTAGAAAATAAATATAACTAAATGGTTATTTACCAGTAGGAGTATTTTTGCAGCTGGAAGAATTTTCTGGATTCACATGCTGTGCATCATTCCGCCATCTAGTGGTTGGGTCCGGAATGGTCTTTTTTTCCCTCTTGTTTTGGTCGCTGTCGACCACCATTTGGTGCCAGGTACGACCCCTGTGTGAAGTCAGACTGTATCCTGGAAGTCGACGTGCATGGTGGCCATCTTCGGATTCTTATTTCTGTTTTCCTTATGTTTTGTAATCCTTGAGATGGTTTTGAAAATACTGTTGTAGTCCTCTGCTTTCCCACCGGTTTGCTTTCCTTATAGGGGAGGCCGGGTGGGTCGCATGTGAATCCAGAAAATTCTGCAAGCTGCAAAACTACTCCTACTGGTAAGTAACCATTTCGTTTTGCAGCGTGAATCCTTTTCTGGATTCACAGGCTGTGCATCAGATTATGTAGCGGTTTCTCCCGTGTCTGGGAGGCTGTGGTGAAAGGAAGACCTTGCAAACAGGTGTTGAAACACCTTCTGTCCAATTTGAGCTTCATTATTCATTTGTATATCCACACAATAATGCTTTGTAAAGGTATGTGGCGATGCCCATGTTGCTGCTGCGCAAACAGAGTCAATGGGCACATTGGCCATAAATGCCAACGTTGCTCCTTTCTTGCTTGTGGAGTGAGCTGTTGGTTGCAATGTTAATTCTTTTTTGGCATTGGCATAACATAATTGGATAGCTTGTACTACCCATCTTGCAATAGTTGCTTTTGAGACAGCTGATCATGTGTTGGTATGTGCGTAAGGAACAAACAATTGCTATGTTTTCCTGATTTTTCCTGTTTTCTGTAAATAATACAGTAAAGCCCTTATTACATCCAGGGTATGAAGGCTTCTCTCTGCCCTTGTTTTTGGGTCTTTGAAGAAAACTGGCAGTAGAATGTTTTGATTTAAGTGATACTTAGATACCACTTTTGGTACGAATTGTGGGTTAGTTTTTAAGATTACTTTATCCTTTAGGATTTGTAAGTAGGGTTCTTGTATAGTTAATGCTTGCAGTTCACTTACTCTTCGCAATGATGTTATAGCAATGAGAAAGGCTGTTTTGAGAGTAATATGTTTGAGATCCGCTGTATGCATGGGCTCAAAGGGTTTTGTCATCAGTTGAGAAAGTACCGTATTTAAGCTCCATGTTGGTACGGGAGCAGCTCTTCATGGAGCTATTCTTTTTGCTCCTTCTAAGAACCTTTTGATGACTGGTCTTGTAAAAAAAACTTTTGCATGATTTTCCTCTTGTATATGCCACTATTGCAGCAAGGTGCACTTTAAGGTTCGAAAAATTGATGTTGCTGTCCAAGAGGTAAGTAAGATATGTAATAACTGTTTCTTGTGTATTGATAGAATTAGTTTTGTTGTTAGTGGTGCACCATGTGGTATATCGCTTCCATTTAGCTGTATAACATTTTCTTGTTGACTGTTTTCTTGCTGCTTTTAGAATTTCCATGGTTCTGAGCGGTAGATTGAGGTGCCCAAATTCTATGTATTCATGCGCCAGGGTGCTAGATGTAGCGTTGCTGGCTCCGGGTGAAAGATCTGTCCCTGTTGCATTAGGCAGCAGGTCTTTTTCTGCTTTGATCCTGACCATTTCTCCTTTGGATAGTTCTAGGAGAGTGGAGTACCGTGTATGCCTTGGCCAGTGAGGAGCAATGAGAATCATGTTTGTTCCTGGTTCCTTTGCTTTTTGTAGCACTCTTTGTATCAGGGGTATTGGTGGGAAGGCATAAACAAATGTCTGTGACCAGTTGAGTGAAAGTGCATTTCCCTTTGACAGGTGGTGTGGAAACCTCAAGGCAAAGCTGTGGCATTTCTTGTTCTGCATTGTTGTAAACAGGTCCAACACTGGGGTTCCCCAGATGATGAATAGATACTGCACCATTGTCTGTTTCAACTCCCATTCGTGGGAGCAGTTTTGTCTGCTCAGTTGGTCTGCTGTAATGTTGTCTACCCCTGGTAGATGTACTGTTAGTAGACAGATTTTTTGGGGTATCGCCCAATGCCAGATTTCCTGTGCAAGCTTGCTCAGGGGAAAATACCTTGTTCCACCCTGTTTGTTCAGGTAGAACATTGTAGTTGTATTGTCTGTTTGCATTAATATGTTTTTCCCCTGAATATGTTTCTGGAATGCTTTGAGTGCCAGAAAAACAGTTTTCATCTCCAAAAAATTGATATGTTTTGTTGAGTCCTCTTCGTTCCACTGACCATGAACCTTCAGCTGGTTGAAATGTGCACCCCACCCGTTGAGGGATGCATTCGTGGTGACTGTCACAGATGGAGTTGGGTCCCTGAAAGGTCTCCCCTGTGCTATGCTGTTGGATGCCCACCACTGTATTTGTGCTTGCACCCTTTGTATAACAACCACTAGATCCTTTGAACTTTCTGTGGCTTGTGATCAGCTGTTGGTTAGCCATTCTTGGAATGGGCGCATGTGTAGGCGAGCGTGAGGGATGAGTGGGCTACATGATGCCATCATGCCCATTAGTTTCATTACTTTCCTCACTGTCAGAGAATGCCCCCTCTGGTAGAGGGCTGTTTCGTGATGGATAGCTTGTATTCGGGCTTGTGATAAGCCTTGGCGTTTTCTGTGTTCAGTTTTGCTCCCAGGAAGGTTTTCTCTTTCTGATGTTGTTGAAGATTTTTTGTGGTTTATTGAGAAACCCAGTCTTTGTAGCATTTGGATTGTTTTATAACATGATCGTGACATGTTTGTTTTGTGTGTGCCCTTATTAGCCAGTCGTCTAAGCAGACCCTCCAGGATTTCGCGATTTGCAAAAAAATCACGAAATTCGGCAGTTTTGTAAAAATGCAGCGATTTTTACAAAACTGCCAGCGAAATTTGGAACATGTGAAAATGTGATCATTTCTTTTTTTACGAGGCTGAAAACAGATATTTTCACCTTTCCATTCCCAACTTTTGGGAAACGAGGACCTCTTGTGGCCGTTTTATGATGTCCACAATATTATTACATGATTAACAAGTATTTGTAATGCGATAGGTCTCGCATTTGCGAGACTTTGAGCTATTGGCATTGTTAAATGACAATGCCTTTTAATTATGTGTTGGTTTTTAAAATATAAATAAAAGGCATTGTCATTTACAATGCAAATAGCTTACACGCTCGCAAATGCGAGACCTATTGCATTGCAAATACTTGTTTTTAAATACCTCTTTAGACTGCTTCTTTATTATGGACAGTACATAAGGGGAAGGTGTTTTGTCATACATTACTGTATATCCTCGGGGCCCATGCTGGGATTCATGAATTCCGACAGAGTACCATGTCATAGTGACAAACTGAGGTGGGCACATCAGTAGTGTAATGCATTGACTTAAGAGCATATAATTACACTGTCCTATTGTGGCCTCCAGAAGTTCTCCAGTTACAGTCATGAGCCATGGGCAGCTATGGGCTCGGTATCAGGTGCCACACGTGAGCCAATTTCACTCAGGCCTTTGGAGGGGCCTCATAAGGCCCCATCGCGATACAGCACTGCCATCTAAAGCCCAGTAGGCAAGCAGTCTAGGCCGCAACAGGGCTTGAAATGGTGGAGTTGGTTGGGCCCCGGCCACTACATCCCAGACAAGGGTAGAGACATACATAGGCCGCAGGTCTAAGGTGGTGCTGTAGTACCGACCACAGTGTCCCGCCCGGAGGGGACCACACACACACGCCAGACAGCATTGCCTCATGGGCACCCCAGCAGCAGCACACATGTCAGACATGACAAGCCCACAGGTCAGGCTGGATTAGAGCATGTCTAAGGATACATCAGACCTGAGGTGCCAAAATACGGATCAGGCCCTGTCGCCCACATACAGGTGAATGGTGTGTTGTCAGAGGAACTTGAAATTGAGCAAGGCACCAGACAGGGCTGCCAGTTATCTCGATTATTATTTGTGGTGGTACTTGAGCCACTCTGGAAATGGGTATGGAGTGATGCTCAGATTCGGGCTCTACAGTGGAAAAGGGGGTGGGAGGATGTGGTATCCTCCAGTACTTGGCAGACCCAGACCTCTGCTCCAGCACATACTGGAAATCCTGAATGACTTTGGGGTTTATACAGGGCTCCGTATCAACTGGAGCAAATCAGTGGCATTACCCCGGTCAGACAGGGCAACCCCCGTCTGCCACACTACCCACCAGTCCGCTGAGAGCCTCAGGGGTTTCGGTATATGGGTATTTACGCGACTACCTGCGAGAAACTTGGGGGCCTATAAGAGAGATACAGGCCACTGGTACTCCCTGCCTTTGTCGTTGATGGGCAGGGCAAGACAAAATGATATATCTGCCTAAGTTTTGTACGCCCTCCAGGACACTCCATACGTGGTGCCGGAGGAGTTCTTCAGTCAGGTAGAGCAAAGACATATCAAGTATATGCCACACCCAAGTGTGAACATCCCAGGGAGAAATACAGCTCCCTCCTACAAGGTTAGGACTGGAGATGTGCTTCCATAGAGGTGCAGACACTTAAACATACCTATTTCGAAGTGGAATACTCTGCTAAAACAGTTTCCATTAATTTCAGGCTGAAAATGAATGATTATGAGTAAAATAAAGTGCCGCAAAAATGCCGCTAAATTTCCATATTTGTGCCGCTAAATTTGCTAATCCATGCCGCAATATCCTGGGGGGGGTCTGTCTAAATAAGGGTAGACATGGATTTTCTCTCTTCTCAGGTGTGCCGCCACTGCAGCTAGGCACTTTGTGAACACCCGTGGAGCAGATCTTATGCCGAATGGGAGTACCTTGAATTGGTAGTGTGTTCCGTTGTGTAGGAATCTTAGATACTGTCTGTGTCTTCTGTTCATAGGGATATGTAAATAGGCGTCCTTGAGATCTATTGTTGCCAAGTAATCCCCCTTTTGAATTTGTGGAATTATTTCTTGAAGGGTACACATTTTGAAATGTTGTGTTAGTATGTCCATGATTGGCCTTAGAGTTTGGTCCTGTTTGGGTACTAGGAAGTATGGAGAGTAGTTTCCTTTGTACCACTCTTGTATTGGTACCTTTTCTATTGCTTGTTTTTGGTATAGTTCTTTGATTTCTGCGATGAGCAGTGTTTGTTCTGATCCGTTTAATTTTCTTGTTTTGGGTGGATTTGCAGGTGGTGTCTGTGAGCTCTATGCAATATACGTATTGTACCAAATTTAATATCCAATTGTCTGTTATCCTTTCCCATTGTGTGTGGAAAAAGGATATTCTTCCGCCCACTGGTGTTTTGTGTGGGTCCTTTTCCATGATAAAGTCAGTTAGACCCGTTTCCTCTTCCTCTAGAGCAGCGGTTCCCAAACTGTGCGCCGCGGCACCCCAGTGCGCCAACAAAACTAGCCAGGGGCGCCGCGAACAGATGCACATGTAGTGGCAAAAATGAGGCGATTTTCACATTAGGAAGTAGCAGGTGTTTCATTTAGCTTCAATCTTTTAAAAACATGCACGGTTATTAGGAGCACAGAATGAAGTCCAGAACTAAGCGAAGTAGATTCTAAAAAGAAGAGAAGAGATTAACAGAAGAAACATCTACCTCCCTGCAGGAAAGGAGCAGAGGCATAAAAATAGAATAACATCATGAAAAATCATCTCCTGCCACAAAACAGCTACAACTTACTACCCGGAGAAAAGGACGAGGTAAAGAGAAGCGCCAGTAGCACAGCCTAATACAAATTATAAGATTTAAGGGTAGTCAATGCCGCTGCATAAACTAAAATGTTCTGCTAAAATACTACACTCCTTTTAATTTAGAAGGGTCACCCTTTACTGGTGATCATAAACACTGCCTGCAACCCTAGAATATTAAAACCATTATAGCGAGTCAGAAAAAGTTCATTAAAAAAAAAGGGATTGGTGTGTAGCAGGTTTAAATAACTCAGTCAGCCACGCACCTGACCAGGTGCGGATCTCCCCACAGGGCCTAAGCTGAGCTTCACCTTTCAAGCACTGATAAACATGTGCTTTGCTGCACAACTGGACAGAGGTCTTGGATTGCATGAGAGTCCTTCGAAGAGCTGGGGTGCATGCTTGCAAGACTCGCGCACTTGGGACTGCAGGATACACAGTGCCTAGAAGCTGTCAGACTGGTGTAGCTTGGCAGTGGGTTCAAGGTGCGGACTGCTGATGGGTCCCTACTGGGGGGTGCATGACTGGCATTTGATGATTAGCTGGGGATGCATGTGCTGACCACCTAGCTGGCCTCGCAGTACCACTCACCCTTCTGCCAGCGCCTGCACATGGATACAGGCGACAGTGTACATGGCAAGTGTATGCTGTTAGCTGCCCCATATGAAAGTGAGCTTCCAGTTTCAAGAAGTTGTGTGCAAAAGGTAGTGAAATCCGGCTTTGGTGTAGTAATAATGCAGACATAGATGTGTTTTGCCTGTCACAGTTTTGGCTCCTCTTAAAGCAGCATAGAGGGTTAATGTGCCTGCTGCATAGCACAAGGTGTAATGTGCAGAACACAGATTTTATTTTGTGTTGCAAGATCAGTGCCTTTGTCAAAGAAATCCTCCTTTTACTTCAAGTTCATAAACAGTAGTCCTCTTAATGTAGCACAATGAGCTGTAAACTTGCATCAGTGAGCTGCTTTCACACTTCAAGGTGCATTTAGAACGTTATTGCTTTTTCCCCTCTTTGTTGTGTTGTTCTGTGGTTGCTAAAAAGCATTGGCATCATTTAGGTGTCGCTATTGCGACCCCTGGCTTGCCCATTGCTACCACTGGCATTGCTCTTGCGGCTCCTGGTCATAAACGCTTTGAAACTGTGGAAAATGATTGTTATTTTCCCATTTTTCCCACAGTTAGTTTAAAAAACATCAGCGCCCTATATTTCTCCCAAGAATGCCCCATGCTTTGTTAAAATAAATGAAATACGATTATTTATTCAGCTCTTTACGGAGTTTTAATTGTTGTGCCCTAACTCTACTGAACTTTTTTTTATACATTTTTAACATTTGGGACATTAGTTATTTTTCTTTCTTATGGTTTGATAATACGTTTTTTTATTTTACCTCCCCAACATGATTGAAAATAAATATTGGCCTCTTTCTGCTACCAGGGTACCAAAGACACTTTGTTTCCTGTTTCTGATGGACTTAGCCTGGTTTTGCACGACTTTTGGAGTGGTGTTCATTCAAGCCTGTGCCTACTCTCACTAAGGATGTGTAACATTGCTCAAAACCATACACCAACCTAAAACATTAATGCAAATAGGCACAGAATATCAATGCATTTACATCCACATACATAGTGATCTACAATGCTCGTCCATGCACACATTCAAAAACGTACCCACTTCGAACATCCATACTCAGAACCATGAACAGTGAGAGACATATCTAGAACATTCATACACAAGCCCTCAAAATAACACATTATGATTATAATACCTTCATCTGCTTCATCCCAATTATTTTCAGGGAGAAAAATTGAAGTACTCCTGACCCTGGGCTTACATCCCTCCCACCCGCCAAAACGAAGTAACATAATGGGGAGCTGCGGCCAACGGCGAATAGGTTTAGGGAGCCAAGGGATGAAAAAGTTTGGGAACCACTGCTCTAGAGGATTGGCCTCTTCCTCTGCCTCGAAAGGGCTGTTTCTGCTGTTGTCAACCTTGGTAGCTAGACTGTTGACCCATCTGTTGGTTTGTGTTCTGTCCCCGAGATGGTTGTGTCATTTGCTGTCCTTGACTAAAGCTGCCTCTACATGTGGTTTTTCTGTTCGAGAAACCTCCTCTTTTAAAAGAACCGCTTTGCTGTAGGGCCCCCATTGTCCTTGCTGTTTCATTGTCTTTTTTAATTTGTTGGAGGGATTCATCCACCTCCTTGCCAAACAGGGCTTCTCCGTTTAATGGTCTGTTGATAATTGAGGTTTGAACTTCTTGTTTGAAACCAGAAATTCTGAGCCAGGCATGCCTTCTGAGGTTGGTTCCTGTGCACATTTGCCTGCTTGCAGTATCTGCTGCATCTAGGGCTGACTTTAGGCAGGTCTTAGCCACGTTTTTCCCTTCTTGGACAATAGATTTTGCCCTTTTTTGTCCTCCCGGGGAGTTTGTTCAGCAACTCTTCTATTTCGTCCCACTGTTGGTGGCCGCATCTGTTCAACAGGGCATTAGAGTTGGCAATGCGCCACTGTGTTGCTGCTTCTTTCTCCATTCTCCTCCCCACCATGTCCATCCTTTTGCTTTCCTTTTCAGGTGGTGGCCCTGTGTTGGAGACTGCAATGGCTCTCCTCCTGGCTGTGGTGACAATAATAGAGTCAGGTACTGTACTTCCCTGAATATATTTAGGGTCTTTTGAGGAGGGTTTGTACTTTCTCTACTCTGGGGGTTACCCCCTTGTTTGAAGCTGGTTCTTTGAATGCTTCTTTGCCTTGGTCCAGGATACTTGGCAGCATAGGCAGATATTGTGTCCCTCTTGAAGCTGGTGCCAGTGTTTCTAGCAAGAAACATGTGTCCACTTTTTCCTCCTCTAGGGGAACTCCAAATTAATTTGCTGCCCTTTTGACAATGTCATTGTAGAAAGCTATGTCATCTGGAGGTGAAGCTTTCGAAGGATAGCAGCAAATCTCTTCCTCCGGGCTCTCGGTGTCGAGGTCGTTCCACTGTTCCTCGAAATTTTCCTCCTCTTCCGGTATGTCTCCGTATTCCTTGGGTTCTTAGCCTCGAGGTTCTGGTGTTGGTGGAGAGTCGAAGATCCCTTCTTCCTCTCCTTCGGCGTCTTCTGCCTCTTCAGCGTCGACGCTCTCTGGTTCGGCCGCCGGTGTTTGAGATACGAAAATCCTTCAATGAGGCATCGAAGTCCTTCTTTTGTAGGAGCGCTGCCATTTCTTCCTCGAGTCTTCTTTTCTTTTCGACCTCGAGGACCCTCTCGGCATCGGTGGCCGGAGATTTTCTTTTCTTCCCGACGTCTACGTTAGTCTTCGGCGGTGTAGAGGTCTTTTTTGCGGGTTCTGCGTCGACCCCTTGTTTCAGCGTTTTCGGCGATTTTCCCTCCTCAGTGACCTTTGGTTGGGTCCGGTGGGGTTCTTTCAATCGCGGCTGGCCTTAAATCGCCTTCTTGCTCGGCGTCGGGGCTGCCTTGTGCGCCTTATGTTCGTGGCCCTTCGGTTCCGACGGATTTTTAAGATGGCTTACCTTCTCAGTTTTCTTTTTCGGATTCTTAGCCCTTTTCTCGGCGTGGATTTTTTCGGAGTCCCCCTCTAGGACCTCGACGTCCGATCCCTCGTGCGTCAAGTCCGCTGGTGCTCCATGTTCCTCCTCGTCGCTCGAGAAACCCAGGTCTCTTAGAGAGCTTTTCTTCACTGTCTGCGACACTGTGGCGTTGTGGGCCTGTCTTTGACTTAGACGCGTCCTTAGCGTTTTCGGTAGGAATGCTGCGCAGGCCTCACAGTCCTTGTGGTCTTCGGGCAGGCAGAGGTTGCAGACGTTGTGTGGGTCGCGTTCTGCGTACTTGTGGTGGCACTTGGGGCAGAACTTGAAGGGGGTATTCTCCATTGCTCCTACCTCGCCATTTGCGGACCGGCGTGGTCCTCTGGTTCTGCTTTACTCACGACGTAGATGATCGCTGATAACTTTTCAGTGATGTCAATGATCGATGGTTTTCTTCGATACTCTTCTTTTTCAAAGTTTTTCGGGAAAAAACGAAAAATTCTTCGGAGCTTCCTGACTTGCTTCCAGACCCAACGGCGGACAAAAGAATCTGAAGAAGGCCACCACGCACGTCGACCTCCAGGATACCGTCTGACGTCACACAGGGGACGTACCTGGCACCAAATGGTGGTCGACAGCGACCAAAACAAGAAGAAAAAAAAAGACAATTCCGGACCCAACCACTAGATGGCGGAATGATGCACAGCATGTGAATCCAGAAAAGGATTCACGCAGCAAAACTACTTTTTTTTTACAAATTGGTCTGAGTTCAGTCTTTGAGTGTGTGACATTTGCTGCCTGAGTGTGTACAAAAAATGCTTAACACTACCCTCTGATAAAGCCTTACTGCTCGACCACACTACCACAAATAGAGAGTAAGGTGCTATCTACTTTTACCTCTGCCTATCTTTGGGGTTCCACTGGACTCTGTGCACACTATACCTCATTTTGGTATAGTATATACAGAGCCAGCTTCCTACAACCGGGACCTGAACACATTCACCCACAGGTAATAGGGAGTTAGATCATCCAGTAGGGGATTTTGGCAGATCACCAGTCCTAGGTAACTAGGTTAGGGAGCGAAAAGTAGGAGTATACTATACACCATACTTGTATGCTAGCATTTATATACTGCTTTAGTACTATGGTCTAATTGTTTATCCTTTTCACTGTTCTCCGATTGCTTATCACTTTGATCTGCTTGTCTATTGATCATTGCAAAACATATATTTTACACAAGAATCACAATGGTTCAATAAACATTGAAATACCTCTGTGTATTTTTTTGGGTAGCTCTCTGGGTATGCACGAGTGACTGCGCTAAAGGGTTCTAGACCTGTTACCACAATTCCTTGGGGAGTCAGGGTTGTCATGTTCTGAGGTTTCCCAATCCATTTGTTATCTTCTCAGGTTTATGGCTACTTATGGTGGCACTGTGAGCTAGCAGGACAAAAGGCCAACATATCCGGAGGGGGTGCACAGAAACAGTCTGGCACCATCCCAATGTGTATGTTGTCAAACAAACGCACAGTTCCTACTGAGAAAAGTGGAAACACAATGAAAATTTGCAATTATCTGTATGCAGTACATGTCTTTACCCTCCATAGGATAACATTACCATGTTCGAGGCTCATGCCTCAAATCTGACAGCTTTGCTATTTACTGTTTTACTGTGTAAAAACGATAAAGAACTAAAGAACTTACCTGATCCCGAAGATCTGGTGTCTAAATATTATATAAAATAGTGTTATTTTTCTAAATTGGTCTCAGAGTTCTTTTTGTGCGTGTATCTCATTTATTTACGCTGTGTGTTTAACAAATGCTCAACACTCCCCTACAGTATGCCTAATCTGCTCGATCACAGGCTACCAGCAGCAGAAATGTGCACACTATACGAAGATTTCGTGAAAATTTACAGAAATCTTACACAGTTCATAATGCGAACACTTAGTTCAACCTGTGAGGGCTGCTCAGGCTGCACAACCTCAATTGGCTACTATGGGTATCAGCCCTCAAACGCTGAATGCTGTAATGGGAAGGATTCCCACCAATCGGAAGCAAGTACCGTTCTGGATAGCACAAAAAACAGCACAGCTTGAAGCGGTTTTTCCCCATAAGGGCCCACAGGAAAAACACAGAATTCTAACAATTTGCTTGCCAATGGGGATGGCTCCCCCGATAGAAGATTGTGCCACTTGGGGTACAGTCTTCACTGTTGTTTACACCAGAACTCATGGTTTCTTTTTAATAGCGGTAATACCAGATGTATTGAAACTAATCCAGAATGAGTACGGGGCAGTACCTGCCCTAGACTTAGGGATGAAACTAATAGGCAATTTTTCCCAGGTTTCAGCAATTATGTTAAGCACCATAAAAGGGGAGGCAGCCGCGATGGCTATACGCCAACGCCTGAGGGAATTCACTCCTATACAACAGGAGAGGGAGTTACCCAAGATTATCGCAGAAACATACGCTTCTCTGGAAGAGATAATCTGGGAGCTAGACCTGGGAAACCAGTGGTTAAGGGTAATTCTAAAAAGGATAACTCTAAGCAAGCACCCGATTCTTCCAAAAACAAATGGGACAAACAAAAAAATAATAAACAAAACAAACAACAATCATGGAGTGGGTCTCCTCAACAAGAACACACCGAAAAGAGATACAATCCTAGGAACCGTGATAATATTAGAAAGCCTGACAGATATCAGGATATTGATACACGTTCCTCTCGTTCCTTTCAGGATCAATCTGAGAAAAGCTCTGAGAGAGGCGGACAGTCAGAGCAAAGATCAGAAGAGCGAGTCAAGCCGAAAAGGGAGACATCGCACTTCAGACTACATCATCAAAGAAGAAGATAAACAAAAATCGACAAAACCCCAATTCAAATATAAAAAGGTAGCAGGGATTAAGATCAGAAATACCCAGGCTGTGAGGAGACTGCTTCTGAACGGGGAATGGGCAGTGAAGATGCTGGACAACGAAGCAGGAGTCACAATGGCTCACCAGAACCTGATGGATTTTTTGGAAGTAGTAGCGCTGAGTGAGTGTATCATGGTAGAAACCCCTGATACAAGAGTAAGTGTCCCACATTGTTTACACAAAATAACGCTCCAAATAGAGGGGAACATACAAAGACAAGTGAAGGGTCGCCTTTGGGAGGACCAGACATATGGTTACGACATTCTTTTGGCTGAAAAGGAAAGGCCACCTGAGTTCGTAATAGATTGCCCAATGGGACAAGAAGTAATTTTACCTGCTTTCTCCGACCTCGAAGCAGAATCAGTTAAAAGCGTATAGGCAAAGGAGTGGGCGTCTCCTCATCATGAAATCCTGTCAAGAACAATACCTCAACCACAGAGACAGTACCCAATTACACATGAAGCAAAGAACCAAGTCAGAGAGATCTTAGATCAACTTGAGTACCAGGGTGTAATAGAGAATTGCACCTCATCTATGAATAATCCTTTGTTTCCCGTAATGAAACACGACAATTCATATCGTTTAGTCTTAGATTACAGACATTTAAATGCATCCACATGCACATATGCAATACTGAATGCACTCTGTGCGGCACTGATTAATAACATTGTGCCGAAGAAATACAAAACAACGCTAGACATCTCACATGATTTTTTTCTGCCAAAATATAGCGTCTGGAAGTAGCTATTTGACTGCATTTTCGGCGATAGGGTCTTAGCGGCAATTTAGTCGATTACCACAAGGGTATAAGAACAGCCCTGGGCTGTTCTCAGCCAGAGTAACAGTTACTTCAAAGTATTGATGAGAAGGCGGTGTCCTATATAGATGATATTTATCTGACTGACGATTAATTAAGGGAACATTTGGCTAGAGCGAACATAATAGTGGGGTTTGCTTACCTGGGCAACAAATTTAATTTAAAAAAATCTAAAATAGCCCACCTCAGTGTCCTGATACGAGTTAACAAGTGTAAGCAAAAGCCTGGCAACAAAATTTTTAGACAAATGTGCAGTGCTCGAAACTCCAACAACTCTGAAAAGACTACAATCCATTTTAGGATTTTTGAATTTTGGCAGAACTTACATTTTGGATTACGCAGAAAGGGTAAAACCATTCTACGACTTAATTAGACCTAATTTTTCAGTGCAACACTGGACACAGGAACATACTGATATTTTACGTTACGTACAAGCGGACATGCTAGCTTCCAGGCATTTACACACACGTGTTAACACAACTAACCTGGTGATCCGCGTAGTCACTGGACCAACAGGGCACACCAATACCACTTTCAATGAATGTGATACGGTACCTATAGCATACAAAGCACATTTATACACGAATGCTGAAATGCGTTTTGCACTCACTAAGAAACTTCTCGCAGCTGTAGAGACTGCTGTAATGAAAGAGCGCTGGCAGAGGGGAAACTAATAATTGTTGTTACCCCTGTACCGGCCCTAGAGGCCGTTACTAAAGCAAGCATCCCGAATGCCAAGGATATACATCCAAGATGGATTCCATGGGCTAACTCTCTCACTGCAACAGATGAAGACTACAGATTTGACACTACATTACAAACACAAGCATTCCTGCACTACGAACAAGAATATCCTCT
Organism: Calotriton arnoldi; assembly: GCA_963921515.1. NCBI lineage: Eukaryota > Metazoa > Chordata > Amphibia > Caudata > Salamandridae > Calotriton > Calotriton arnoldi. The sequence goes on from CAWUFW010000828.1 coordinate 1,870,040, forward strand.
GCCGAATGAAATAATGCCTCCGGATCGATATGAATGTATCATTTATAGCGATGGTTCTGCTTAACCTGCTGTATGACCGAAACAGCAATATTCCATGGCATGCCCAATAGTAAAAGGGCGCATGCGAGACAAAGTTTCTCCCTGGAAAAACATGCACAGTCCCTAGGAGACTGTACAGCGCAGCTGGCCAGAACTAAAAGCCCAGATACCGGCACTACAAAATACGGATCACGAATTCCCCACACTTGTGTGTGATTCATTTTACTGTGTCCAGTCTTACAATGAAAACCTTCACTATTGGGGCCAAAATGGGTTTCGAGATTCCAAGGGTTGTAGATTCAAACACAAAATGTTTTCGGAACAAGTGGCGAAGCTGGAAGAATCCCTGCCACTGGCTTATGTTATTCATACATTGAGTCATCAATGTGTTGGTGTTCACGTTGAAGGGAATTCAATGGCAGATGAAGCCGCCAAGCCAACAGTTCGTACTGCTGCCATTGCTGAAATTACTCGTTCTAGAACGAGAATAGATGGAACAACTATGATAGCTGTCAATGCCACACGCAACAGCTCAGCACCACCAAAAGGCTTTCCACTCAAGTACTCCTACAAGTTAGATACACAAAACATTCCGTATGCTCAGATTCCAGGAGTGGAGGATAGAGTAACACCAACCATTGATCGCAGATTGGGATTGATACTAGTTGCACATGAGGGTCTGGGTTCAGCTCATGCAGAGATTACTGCTACAGTTTCTCTACAATAGCAGCACTACTGGAGGCCAGGTCTCAATAAACAGACCAAGGACTTTGCTGGCAGACTTCACATTTGAGGACAGATGAAAGACTCCACTGTAGCACGTCCACAGCAAACACCTTTATTGATCACAGACAAACTTCTTGCATGCGTCTATTTGGATCACTGCGGCCCCTTACAATCGGACGGGGCTTACAAGTACATCTTGGTGGCAGTGGATTCATGCTCTAGATTCCTATGGGTTTGGCCCCAGCACTCGGCTGACGCCCAAACTGTTAAAGGATTTGAGAGTCTTTATCGGGACATATGCAATTGGCACACTACATTCCGACCAGGGTCTGGCGTTTAGTTCACGGGCTTACAAAGAAGCCATGGGACGTTTGGGTGTGGCCTTGCGGTACTCCTCCCTCTACCATCCTGAGGTAAATTCGGTTGTTTGTAGGGAAGAAATGGCACTTAAAGCAATCCTTAACAGCTAGGGTACTAGGATCGGGTGGCACTTGGGTCAATCACCTATACGGGGTCCAGAGGGTACTTAATAACATGCCAAGAAAATCCCTGGGGGTTCGTACACCCTATGAGCTCCTGTTTGGCGTGAGAATGTGGGTACCACACCTCGAAAGTGTACACATAGTGGCGGCTGAAACTCCATTTGACAGACATCAATGATCGTTTGGATGTTTTACAGGACCTAAAAAAATTCAGCGCTTTACAGAGCAAGGTCCAAGTGAAACGCACCACCATTGGGTAAGTGAAAGCAGTATCGGCAAGACCTTTCTGGGTACTTAAGATTGGGGACCTGGTCAAACAAAAAATAGATGACAAGAAAGAATTTGGGCCATCTTATAGAGCGCCTGTACCGGTCCTGGCTGTTGAAGGTACCAGAACTGTACTTCCGCCTCTTGTCGGTCGCCGAGCCAAAAGGCTCGTCTCCATCGATCTGATCAGACCACATTAGGTGGCCGATTCTCAACAGTAGGCCGCGTGGACTCCTGGGTAGCCGCCGATCTCCTCTCGCTACCGTACAGGAAATTCAGATGGAAGCTTTAAAATCTAATTAAGACTCCACTTTCCAAAGAGAAGCAGTAAACAACAATGAAATGATACTTCTCCCTATTGAAACAACTACAACTGTACAATCAACTAGTTCAGAAATTTCAATTTGACGACATCTATATGAATACAGCACAGATCAAGTCATCTCCTGGTTCTACAAAACCTGCTGAGCTACAAAACCTGCTGAGCTGCCAAAAATAGACCGAACAGCGTTTGGCTACTTTGTGCATTATGAGGACTTTTCATCGGATCAAAGTGAACCTGAATTGCCAACAACGCCACTCCCAAGCTACGAGTTTATTCTGTCTATCTTTGGCTAAAAAAGACATACCTTTTTGCTACCTGGATACATCTCTGGGTTACAACTGGATTACTTTTCCTGGTACTCTGGATTGGTGACTTATTTTCTACTTCTGAATGGACATTATCTCCCAGAATGCTCTGCAGTCCAACATGTGAACTTGGTTCTAAAACCACATGCATCATCACACCGTGAACTGCGGGACCTGTCCCTGGTGAACATTACAGCAATTCCAGTTCCTGATGGAAATGGGTGGGACAGGGTATCGTATGAAGTGTATGGTCCTGCTGAACTTATGCAAATTCCATATTTGTTTAAAATTTCTTTAAATGATATCACCTCTGGTACATTCTCTGATGATTGGGACATTGAAACTGTGCATAATTTGCTTTCAGATCTAAAGCAAACCGGAGCTTTTTCTAATGATGAATTGTATGAGCTTACAAGAAATTTTGGCGATATGTTCTGTTATCAACATTATGGTCACAATTTTTTACACAAAGCTAGTATCCCACGTGCTATTTACAATTACACCCAATGGGAACACTGCCTAACACCACCGAAAGGTAGTTCAAATACATTTGCAAGAAAGTTTGCATATTTTTCTGATTTTGACACATCAGACCCAGCCTCATTACTATAGACTTGCACCTACATCTGCAAAGAAGAATATGCTCACAAACACCAAGCTGATTTACTCTGCTTCCTTTATTTCCCCAACTGTTTATACACGGTTTCGGCTTTTGGAAAGACACGATAGACACCAAATCTGTCTGGGGAACAAGAGATTGGCAGCTTCATGGGCAAGAGGCCTTATTTAGAGCATGCTTCATACCACATCAAATGATTTTCCTGAATAAATCCGTGCAACAGACTTCCTGTCTTAGTTTAGATAAGGCAAAAGATTTGAACATACCTCTCATTCCCACATTTGCACGCTTTGAACATTGGCAACTATACACAAAGTATAGTGAGGATACGTTAGATGCCATGCTCCGCAATGGATCATACAATACATCAGACACCGATCAGCAGAGTGGGTTGGTTTGGCCCCTAGACACAATTGTCAGTTTAGATTCCTGGGTAACTCGGGAGGGTTTAAGATCAACGGGTCTGACCTATGCTATGTACAAACAGAACACGCAGGGGTGGCGACATTATATAGTGTTAGGAAGTTATGCCTAGATTGCCTAAAGACCTCATCACTTTACCAGGTGAAACAATACTTATCCCTTCTTTCTGAAGACCTGGATCTCAGGGATTTTTTTTACTGGGTCCCAAAACCCACGTCAAAAGCACTTCTTGTATGGAATATACAACAAGCTATGGAAGATTTTCTTAGCAGGAAGCCGCAGAGAGATTGCGCGAGATCGACAGGGTTAATATGGAAAAGGCTTTGGCTGCGGTTGACAATGGTATGACCACATTATCATCCAGAATGTAATCCCCGAGCAACAATGTGTCTTCTGCAATTAACATAATTCAGCAGGACATGTCTATTTTACAACATACAGTCACAGTAACGTTCCATCGTAATACTGAGCTGGACATTACAACACTACGTTCTGGCCAGGTGCCGTGGCGTTACATCAACACTACCAGTCTGCTTTCTGAATATGATCTGACGGAAAGACATAACTATGGAACGCAGAGATGCAAAATACACCATGTTGCACATTGAAAAATCAGACCAATTATCTTTTACCATGACAGACACCATCCACAGACTGGATTATCCATGGTTATATCACCCTACCGGTCACAATCTTCCAATTCCAATATTGTCTCCAATGCCAACAGGCAGGCAGATACGTAGCACTAGGGGAAGGTTATGTGCATGAGTATTCGGAATTACCCTTCAGGTTTAAATGCAGGAAAGGGGACACACAAGTTTTTCTGAGTGGTTCCGACTGAGGTAGCCTTAAGCGGGTCCTTCGTTCGCAAAGCTGTTACAGACTTGTCCTGTTATCTGAAGGGTTCCCCAGCTGCCGTGATAGGTCTGGTTTTCAAACTGCTCTCGAATAAGAGCTACTCGACGCTGAATGATCAAGGTTGCTGTGGAATGGAACCAGACATCGCTTATCTTTGACGGTTAATTCCTTAGTCATTTGTTGTACACAAGTACTGTTTCTACCTGCCTGCAAAATTAGGGAGGCTGCGCTGTGGCCTTCGATAAATGCTTCCAACATATGCTTTGATTCCCTTAGCAGACTGAAAGCCATGCTTTTTATGTGGCCTTAACTTCGGCCAGAGAGACGTTTGATCTTCAGGTTGCAAGGTCTTCTGAGATAGACACTACTCCACACTAACTTCTCGCTGCATTTTGTGGATCTAGTCCATCGCATCTTTAACATTTCTGATACTAGAGGAATAGTGCATTTTTTTAAATGTATCAGCTCTGGACTGGTTAGCACCTTTTAGACAATCTTAGGAGTTATTCCATCATTCATACACTCCGTGCTGGGAAGCGTTTTTGGAGGGCTCCCGCTTGTCCTGCTACTTTTGGCAGGAATCCTGATTTTAATTTTTCTGCTCCGCAATGGACGTCTCAGTTTGATTCAGAATGGTGACAGCACTGCTTGTGCTATGATGCCGTGAGCCACACTTCGACTTTGAGAACTGGACGAGCACTGGTTCTTGTCCTTCAGGCCTGTTTGGCTTAACTGCATTCAACCTGCAGTCTACTGCCTGCTTTGTGGGCACGAATGCGTATTGGACATATGCCTCGGATCACAATTGGTTGCGCCATTGGACATTGATGTCCTGCTGGACCCATTACCGGCCATGGGTATTGTTGTCCCAGCGTCTTCCATTGCGGATGAATGCATTTCTTGAGCCAACCTGGGATGCTTCGGATCCTAGTGACTTGGACAACGGCTCTACGATACGCATACAGGATGCAGTCACTCCCTCAGCGGCTGCCGTGGGTACTGGATGGATTCACCTTTGCTCCATAAATCTGCTTCAAGGTGCGCCTCTGGGATCGTCATCTGCGGTCATGGACAACAACAATGTTGTGTCTGCCACTCGGAACACATGAAATAATTGGCCTTTTTCCGTGTGGGAACAATTCGGCTTGTTTTTATAAACAAAATTCGTCCAAAACTGTTTTATTTTTATTTTTCTAGGCACCATGGCTTTCGGAGTGCATAGGATTTCAGAAAATATAATCGCTTTAAGGCTTTTTATGAGCCCTCTTTTTGCATGGTTGCCACCACTTTTTGCTAAACTGCTGATGTACTTTGACTGAGTGCGCCCTGGGTTCCTGCCAAACAGGTACCCAGGGCCTATGTTCTTTCACAAAACTGCATTAAAAACAAAACCCAATTGGCACTCTTTGGCCACAGGTCAGTCCCTTGTAAATGGTAGCACAGGTACCAAGGGCACTGTGGCCAGGGAAGGCCTCCAAGGGCTGCTGCACTTATTGTGCCACCCTTAGAGGCCCTGTACCTTTACACGCGCACACACACTGCCATTGCAGGCTGCATGGTGTGGTGCATGAGCCCTGTATCCCTACAGTGTCTGAGCCAATTCTTATACATTTTAAGTGTAGTAATGCCATTAAGAGTATATGGTGCTGGGAGTTTGTCATTACTAACTCCACAGCATCATAATGGCTTTACTGAAAACTGGGAAGTTTGGTATCAAACTTCTCAGCAAGTTAATGAAAAATGCACTCAGAGGGCATCTTAGAGATGCCCCCTGAAAAACAACTTAACACTAGTGTCCAGGCCCAGTGGCTGCTCGCCAACTGCCACCACCAGACATGTTTCTGGACCCCTGGGTCGAGAGCCTGCTGCTCTCGGGGGTCTGAAACAATGCACATCCTGGGACGAGGTGCCAAGCCTCCTCCCCCAGGATGGGCAGGGTCCACGAAGGGGAAGCTTCAAAGGCTTCCCGCCTTTGTCAGCTACCCTAGGCCTTTGCTGCTTTCAGCATCTGACCCCCACCGGTTCTGACCCCCACTTTGGGTTGGAGAATCGGCGGGAAAACTAAGTGAGGAAGGGAGGTGTGCCTACGTTTGCCAACCTCACCCCTTAGGTGGGGGAGGCGAGGTGAAGCACAACTCTCTGTCCCTGCCATCTTGAGATGGGGGACCCAGCCAACCAGAGTGAGGCATAAGCCCCCCCTCCCACTGGAGGGTGGTAAAATAGGGGGTGTACCCACCCCAAGGAAGGGACCCAATGGTCTCAACGCTTACCTACCTGTAACGCCCCTAAATCTAGTATTTAGGGGCAACACAGAACTTTGCCTCAGACAAGAATCGACAAGAAGGAGAGAAAAAGGAACGAAGAACCCGTGCTGAACTAAGAGGAGGAGGACATCGCCCACTGACTTGGCACCAGCCCTACCGGCCTGTCCCCACCTCGAACCAGCTCCAGCAAAATCCCGGTGTGTCCTGCAGCCAGCAACCTCAAGAACCCCGAGGACCTGCCCTGCCTTCCAAATCAAAGACTTCGTTTACAGTGAGTACCGGATTTTCGAACCCACAGACTCTAGCTCTGGCCAAATCCACGAGTCTGCACCACTCTGCACCCGACGCCTACGGCCCGAGTTGCCCAACACCACGAGGAGGTCTCCCTGGCGATCCTGACCTGAGATCTGGTGATCTCTGACCTGCCTCGAATCTCCAAGCGAAGCCTGCAGCCTCTTTCTGGAGGATCCCCCCCGACCGGAGCTGGTAAGAAAATCCAACGCCTAAATACACCCCTGCACCAGACGTCCCACGGCCTCGGGTGGCCCAACCGACGGTGTCCCAGCATCCCCACTTACCTCTCTAACCGGTGATCACCTCCAGAAGATCTTCATCCCTGAGCCTGCATTCTTTGTTGCAACTGGAGAATCCCCATTGAAAACAACAGGGCACCCGACGCCAAACAAGCACCAAGCCGCCCCTGCGCCGCTGCAGGTGTACTTTGGGTGCTAACTCGGATCCCCTTTGCCCTGAGCCTAACACCAGGAGCTTTGCTCCCACAACCCTGTGGCCTGCTCGTGAGCAGAGGCCACCGGAGGCCCCATATCCCCCACTGGATAACATTGGGCCTCAGCACTCTGTACCCGGCCGCCCTAGTACCGCTGAGGGTGCTTTGAGAGTGCATCTTTGACCCTGGGGGAACCCTGGTTCTTACTCCAGAATACTGAAGTAGGCTCCCGTTCTACCATATAACAGAAATCCTATGTACCATCCTGCTCTGCCCAACAAACATGACACTCCCATATAGGCCCCACCAGTCAGACCCTAACAGTTGTACTAAGTTACCATTTTCTTTCAACCTTTTAGTAGATGCCACAATGGTCCACACCTCCTTAGATGCATACATGTAGGCCCAAGCCCACTGCCTCGTTATAATTTTTAATAAATCAAATCTCATAGGCCCTACTGATCTGACAACAGGGACTTGTACCATCCACGGCACTGCGAGGCACCAGCCCCCCCCCGGTAAATTTCCACAGTTACAAGAATAAAGTTAGCCCACACGTACGCGAAACCCTGCTGGTACATTTTGTTCTTTCACAAGCAATATTTGTAATATTTTTAGTTATGAAACTTTCCAAGCTTGCTCAAGCGAAACCAAAGACGGCTGCATGGCATAGAAATAATGTATAAAATATAAATTTCCGAGCATTTTAAGTTAAAAGTTACTTTTTTTTTTTATGTTTGCGGTCAAGAGCACTGACCACCTGCTAAGAACATCAGTTTCACCATGATACCACTTCTGTGTTCTCAAAAACGTTCCAAAGTTACCGTAGGCGTGCAGTCAAGGGCCCACGTCAAATGTGGGTGGGAGTTCTGCATTAAGCCATATAAAAGATTTGCACCCATGTCCACGCCCTGAACTCTTTTCCAGTGCCTTGCACGGTGTGGGTTCCCGGTCGACCATTCTTCCTATCTTGGGCCCTGACAAATTAGCAGAGGATCATGGAGCCCATAACGCCTTATTAGATAACATGTGTTACAGGGACATGTCAAAAGTAGGGAAAAAGGTAACAAACGAGTCATGTTTTGTGTGCTCACACATCCCTCATGCAGTGGGCGCAGACAAAATGATTTTTCCCAGGGAAATACCACCACTAACTGCCAGGTGTCTCCTCCACCTGTTTCTGTGCCGCATATACAGCCAGATTCAGCTTCTGTCAGCAGGTCTTGATACTGTGTTTGCAAACACCACGGCATGGGATCATAATTATCTCACGTTCAGAGTTGTGACTGACGAACAACAATTTGAGAGGGACATGGAGGTTATGCATAGGATGAAAATACCTAACTCCTTAATATAACATGCGGAGCGTAGTTTTGCCTACTTAGGCTACTTCACCTTTCCGTCACCAACAGCAACATGTGATCCAAGAATAGACCAAAGCCCCTGTAAGTACAGGACTGTGCTACGTTTACGGGCCAATATCTATTTCAACAACAAGTGGCATGGTCCACACAACCTGACCTGTAAGGCAGCTTCCTTAGGAGCACCCTTTGTAGTGACAGACTGGGAGGGGGACACCGATTGGGACATCGAGGCTGAGTGCGAAGGGTTCTGGGCACAAGAAACTAGAAGGTACACCTTTGGTAAAGACACCACCTACCAATGGAAAAAGGCATACAAGCTAAAGTCTCCTCTCCTTCGCTTCTTAGGTAATGGCACAATCTCTGTGGGCCGCAACACCGGATGTAACAGCACCATCTTTAATTTGGACCTCCAAGGCGGCACCTCCAGCCTCATGGACATCTACTGGGTATGCGGAGAACGCCTCTATCGCCAGTTACCTCCTCGATGGCGTGGCCTGTGCACCATGGTCACTGTACACGAGCTGCATCTGGTTGTCCCGGCATCCAACATTTCCCATGTGCATAATCACCCCATGACAGGTGATGTCACCATGCTCCACCGGCACCGAAGGAGTGCTCAATATTTTGCTAACGACGCCTTTCGCGAAGTTCCTCAGGAATTTCGCCTTTTTAATGACGCACAGGAATTCTTTGGGGGCCTGTGGCCCATTTGGCAAACATCAGCTAATGCCAGGTGGCTGCAGGTCACACGCTACGAACTTATGACACTGATCAATAACACCCGCGATGGGTTCAACGCAATACAGGAAGAATTACGGCCTTAAAGGCTCAAGGTTCTAGAGCATCGATATGTTCTGGATCAGCTCACGGCTATGCAGGGTGGGGTATGCACCAAAATAGGGAAGTCCTGCTGCACGTTCATACCATCTAATGATGCCGATAATGGGACGCTTGCCAAGGCAATCGAGGACTTGGACAATCTGGGAAGGAAGATGCGTGAGGAGGGAGGTGCCGAAGCAGATGTTATTTCTAATTGGTTCAACATGGACTGGATGCCTTCATGGCCGTCTGCTATCTTGAAAATTTTGCTACCCATCTGCTGTGTGCTGATGATAGTATGTTGCGGTGCACAGATAATAATAAAATGTGTCAACAGATTTAGCACCAAGGTGGTAGGGATGAACTACGCTAACACAGGGATTTACCAGAAGTCACATTACCAGGTCATGGACCATGCTCCTGGGGATGGGGATGGGCCAACCCAAGTAGAATTGATAGAACTAACAGCCCCTGACGCTTCTCCCAGCACACCAACAGCTCCCCCACTCCCACCACATAGATACATCATAAGGGAGGAACATGCCACTCACGAATATGAGCAGTTAGCTGACAACGATGATGGAGAGTATGTTACCATAACACCAGGATTGTCCGCTCAGACCCAGTGCTTCTACGTTAATGATCCACTCTGTATGTACCAAACAGAAGAGGGGCCAGCAAAGTACTATGTGAGAGTTTTGTTCAAAAATGAACAAGAGGAGGGAAATGAAGTAGGGTCCCGTTCTACCATATAACAGAAATCCTATGTACCATCCTGCTCTGCCCAACAAACATGACACTCCCATATAGGCCCCACCAGTCAGACCCTAACAGTTGTACTAAGTTACCATTTTCCTTCAACCTTTTAGTAGATGCCACAATGGTCCACACCTCCTTAGATGCATACACGTAGGCCCAAGCCCACTGCCTCTTGTTATAATTTTTAATAAATCAAATCTCATAGGCCTTACTGATCTGACAACAGGGACTTGTGCCATCCACGGCACTGCGAGGCACCAGCCCCCCTCCCCCCCCCGGTAAATTTCCACAGTTACAAGAATAATGTTAGCCCACACGTACGCGAAACCCTGCTGGTACATTTTGTTCTTTCACAAGCAATATTTGTAATATTTTTAGTTATGAAACTTTCCAAGCTTGCTCAAGCGAAACCAAAGACGGCTGCATGGCATAGAAATAATGTATAAAAATATAAATTTACGAGCATCTTACGTTAAAAGTTACTTTTTTTTATGTTTGCGGTCAAGAGCACTGACCACCTGCTAAGAACATCAGTTTCACCATGATACCACTTCTGTGTTCTCAAAAACTTTCCAAAGTTACCGTAAGCGTGCGGTCAAGGGCCCACGTCAAATGTGGGTGGGAGTTCTGCATTAAGCCATATAAAAGATTTGCACCCATGTCCACGCCCTGAACTCTTTTCCAGTGTGGGTTCCCGGTCGACCGTTCTTCCCATCTTGGGCCGAGAACGTCTACTCTCAGGTGGTAGTGCTCTTCTCTGATAGCAAGCCTTTTGCCTTTGTCAGCCTCTCTAATTTAGCTCATCCACACCCAATTCATTGCATTAATCGTACTTTAAATTGTGTAGCCTGGAAGGGGGGGGGAGGGTTTGCTCTCTTAGTTAAGATTTGCCTATTCGCGATTCCTCATTTAAGACTTGCCCTTTAGGCTGCTGCGTATTAATTGATATATACGGATATTTGTGCTTCACTTAAAATATGATTTATAAGATTGTTGATGCTTTTATTTCATCCTGCTCATGTGTTGATGAGTAGCATTTGAAGATGAACGGTTCTCTGTGTTACTGAATTGCTTAATAAAGTGCCACTGTATTTCACACTTTTGTTCCTTATTCTCAGTGAACAGGCAGAGTGCAGGTCTTGCTCTCGTGAGCTGGTAAGCCAAGTGTGACCACCGCAGTCACTTCATTTACCCTCGAACAATACCAACTCCCACAACCAAGTACTTACCTGTTAACCGATAACCACATTTTCTCCATAGGAATGCATTTACTGTTTTTCCTTGAAAATTGTTTTAAGTGTGGATTTAGTTTTGTATGAGAACTTGAAAAACTGCGAAATAACTAAAAATTGCTTTACTTACATTTTCTCTAGGAAATGTCCCAGTGTGATATCTACACATATCACACTGAGTAGAAAAAGTAACCCATAAAGTAATCTGTAAAGTAACCAAAAGTAATCTAACAGTAATTTCCACTGTATTGAAAAGATTTACAAACCTGTACCAAAGACACTTTCATTCAGCTTGCTTATACTGTTCAACCTGCCTTGAAAAGTACCACTGATACTTACCTGTACCAGGCTTCCTTGGTTCCAAGAAAATAAATATAACTAAACAATATTTTTGATACAAACAAATTGGTCTGACTTCGGTCTTTGAGTGTGTGACATCATTTGCTGCCTGAGTGTGTACAACAAATGCTTAACACTACTCTCTGATAAAGCCTTTCTGCTCGTCCACACTACCACAAATGGAGAGTAAGGTGCTATCTACTTTTACCTCTGCCTATCTTTGGGGCTCCACTGAATTCTGTGCACACTATACCTCATTTTGGTATAGTATATACAGAGCCAGCTTCCTACAACCTTTTATTCCATTTTTAAGATAGCTGATATAGTGGCTCTTTATATAGCTTTTACATATCGACCCTTAGGATGAGGAGTGGGTGTTATATTCCCGAGTTAGGCCCATGTAGTGAAACAGCTTATCCCTTACATTGTCCTAGAAAATAAAATTTCAGCTGTGAACATTTGCACACATTTGCATGCACTATGTTGGATTAGTTTCTCTGAAACTACTTTGTTTACACATTCAGCTTTGCACATTATCACGATGCCTTGAACATCATGTACTAGGCCTCTCTACGCACTAGGTACAAAAGTCGTCCTAACTTAATCCACGGGTGCGACAGCGCTATTTACATATCCATAACATCACTAATCTAGCACGCACATCTCGAGGGCTGCTTTTTATTATAAATAATATGCATCCCGGTAGATTGGTAGAGGAGGCACTTCTGCTGACACTGAAGGTCCCTGCATGCTGTGAGGGGTGTCCAACTCGAGACCAAGACAGGATCCTTCACTCTCTCCTATCAGGTAATGGGGTTGGATCGTCCCTTGGGGGGATTCTTGACTCTACACCCATACACACTCTAGGTACACTTAGTGTAGGGTCCGCATTGTAGGTGTACGTTAGATTACCATACTGCATATATGTCTGCATATATTCATTGCTTCAGCACCATGGTAGAAATGTATCTACTGTTCACTCTCCTGGTGCCTGTAATCTCCTTTATTTGCTTCTGTCTCCTAATCATTGCAGCACGTGTATTTTACACAAGAATAAAGTTGATTCAATAAATATATTAAAAACGTCCCACTGTGCATTCTGTATACTTCTCTGGAAGAAAGTAAACATGAGTGACTGAGCGAAAGATTCTGTACTGTTTCCACGTTACCCGAGTGATCAGGGTTGTCATGTTCAGTGGTTGCCAGAAACTGCTCGCTTCCTGGTAGGTTAGGGGGGGGGGGGTGGCTTACAGTGCACAGTGAGCTAGCTGGTCTATAGGCCAACATTTCCTGCGGGGTGTCCGGAACCAGTCTAGGCACCAAGCCCTTAGTTTATGTTGTCCAAACAATGCACAGATCCTACAGATTAGTAGGAACTACACAACTGTTTCTACAATGGAGCAGAAGAAAAGCAACATTCCATTTTCTTTGCTTTAAACTGCTGCTTCAATTATGCTCTGTGACCTAATCTGCCTTGCACCTTGGCTGCTGTCTCCGGCAGAAAGGCATTGTGACATCAGAACTCTACTGCAATAACTTATAATAGTAGAGTTCCGACGTTGTTTCTTTATAGTCGGCGACTGAGTGCTTCACTAGTCACCGATTATAAAGAAACTAGGGACGTGTATTTATACAAGGATTACAGAATTGCATTAATTATAGCTCTATTATGAAATTACGTGGATCTCAGGGCTTTTTTTCCTCTTTCGGTGGGTTGGCAGAGAGTGGAATGCTTGGCGGGGGATTTTTTGATGGAGCTAGCTTGTTTACGTGATACCCAAAAAAAAGAAAGTTTGGGGCAAAATAATTAACAGGACTAACAGTTAACCCCATGAGGTAATCAACATTTTTATTTCACTGACATGGTTTTTGCAGCTAAAAGAGCAATGTAGAAAATGAAGACAGATGCAATGCCCTGTCCCGATGCAATTACCTGTCTCATCCTGACTACAAGATAAAGCCTGAGATCCCTTTTCTCCATTGTCTGCATCATCAAATGGACTGCTGGTTTCATTTTGAGTACAACTGAATTCTGTAAACCCAGTACTGCTACTATTGCTGGTTTCATCATTATTAGGCTGATGGAAGATTGGCAGAGTGGTGGTGCCGTCCTTGGGTGTCATCTCAGCGGTTCGTTCTATCAGAAAAATGATACAGAACATACTCTATTAAAAGTAGCACAGTCAAATAATTCTACAACCATTAACAGTGGAAAAATGTTAATGAGTCATCTGAAAGCAATAGTGTTCGCCCAATGAAAACAATGGTCAAATAATTCAATGAAGAACAAGTTATTTACCTTTGGTAATGCTTATTCTGGTGAACACCCTATCCAACTGCTGATTCCTCACTGTTAAATTATTCCAGAAGTCGGACTAGATCTGGAAATTTCTCCCAACATAGACTCTTGTGTGTCAACAGGTGGTAGCCTGTGGTTCCGGTGTGATGCCATACCCACAAGAAAGGACAGAGCATGGACACATGTCAGACCCATTCCTAGGGCTGATGTCAGTTTCTTAATCCTTTTTCAGCATCCTCAGACACAGATTATTGGAAAGAATTTCAAGGTGACAGTGTGCCAAAATCTAATTTGAGTCCTTATTACGCTGAGCAGAGGTTCACTCCACAGAATAGGGAGAGCGCAAAGGGAATCTAAAGTTAGATAGAGATTCTACCTCTGATCTCCATGGCGGGAAAAATGATCAGAACTTACACACACATACACAAAGGGGTTTCTGGCCCAAACTGGAAGGGTCTTGATTCACCCATACGTCTAGCTAAAAACAAAAAAACAATTTGCAACACCACAAGCAGTACTTTCCAACTCAAAATGCTAGGTGACGGGATATATGCATAGTGTGGGAATCTAGAAAAAGTTTGCGCTGCAAAAAGAGCATTTCCAAAGTACAGTACATTTTTCTTCTGATGGATACTTCTAACTGCAGACTACTCACCTTTAGAATAGATACCATAGCAGTGGCTCTCAAAGGTGGAGTCAAAGCAAAACAAAATGGGCAAAATGGCTCTCTGCAGAGCTAACTGCCAAGGCAATAGTGCTTTGTGAACATAAGTACCAACGTTCACATCTCAGCCTGGCAGATGGATCACCAACTTCGCAGACGAGCTCGCCACCCTCCGCAACTCTGGCAGACAGCGCCCCAGGAAGGCCACCTGGTTCACCGCCGACCTCCAAGAATCCAGACGCACCTCGAGAAGAATAGGAGAAACACCATAACTTCGGAAGACCGCACCACATACAAGAACGCCATGACAGAATACCACCATCTTATCAGATCCACCAAAAGGACCTTGATCCAGAACAAGATCCTCGCCAACTCCAGCAACTCGAAGGAACTCTTCAGCATCATTCAGGAATTCATCAAACCCCCCCCCAGCGAAACCTCGGACGTCACTCCCTCCCAGGACCTCTGCAACAAACTCGGCTCCTACTTCCATCTGAAGGTCCCTCTACGACAACTTCAACGAACAGACACCCGACTCCGAAACCGCTCCTTCCTCCAGCAACGCCAGCCAGCCCACCATCTCCTCCTGGACCCCAGTCACCACCAAAGACACCGCATCGACCATGAAAGGCATTCACTCAGGAGCCCCCACGGACCCCTGCCCTCCGCACATATTTCACAGAGCCGCCACTGCCATCGCACCAGAGCTACAACGCACCATCAACGCCACCTTCAAAACTGGCACTTTCCCCGACGACTGGAAACACACAGAAGTCAAGCCCCTACTCAAGAAGCCCTCAGCAGATCCAACGGACCTCAAAAACTACTGACCCATCTCTCTCCTTCCTTTCATGGCCAAAGTCACCAAGAAGACCGTCAACGTCCAACTAACGAAATTCATCGAAGAGAACTCCATCCTCGACCCCTCCCAATCTAGATTCCGCAGCAACCACAGCACAGAGACCGCTCTACTTGCTGCTACAGACGACATCCGCACTCTCCTCGACCAAGGCCACACCGCGGCCCTGATCCTACTCGACCTCTCTGCAGCCTTCAACACCGTCTCTCACCGCCAGACTCCACGACGTCGGCATACACGGAACCGCCCTCGACTGGCTCCGCTCCTTCCTCACCGGCAGAACCCAAAGAATCAGACTTCCACTCTTCCTCTCCGAACCCACAGAGATCAACTGCGGAGTATCCCAAGGATCATCGCTCAGCCCTATGCTCTTCAACATCTACATGCCCCCTCCCCCCGCCATCGTCAGACAGCCCGGACTCAGCATAGTATCCTATGCCGACGACACCCAGCTCATCCTCACCAAGGACCCCACCTCCACCAGACTCAGTTTCCAGGAAGGAATGAAGGACGTTGCATCCTGGATGAGCAGCAGCTGCCTAAAGCTCAACTCTGAGAAGATGGAAGTCATTGTCCTCGGACCCTCCCCCTCTGCATGGGACAACACCTGGTGGCCCACCGGCCTCGGCAGCCCCCACCCCCACGGACCATGCCCGGAACCTCAGCATCATACTCGACTCCTCCCTCTCCATGACACGACAGATCAAAGCCGTCGCCTCCACCTGCTTCAACACCCTCCGCATCCTTCGCAAGACCTTCAAATGGATCCCCCCCGAATCAAGAAAGACCGTCACCCACGCACTCATAAGCAGCAGACTGGACTACGGAAATACCCTCTACGCCGGTATCAACAAATCTCAGCTCCACAAACTCCAGACCATACAGAACACAGCAGCCAGACTCGTCCTCGGCATCCCTCGACCCGAACACATTACCCAACACCTGCGAGACCTCCACTGGCTCCCCATCGAGAAGAGAGTGACTTTCAAGATACTCACCCACGCCTACAAATGCCTCCACAACACAGGACCCCAATATCTCAACGAAAGAATCTCCTTCCACGTACCCAAGAGAAACCTCCGATCCACCGACCTTGCAATCGACGAGCCCCCGCGCATCCGCAGAGCAAGAACGGGTGGAAGAGCCTTCTTCTACATCGCGGCTAAAACCTGGAACGAGCTCCCGATCGACATCAGACGCACCCCCACTCTGCAAATTTTCAGGAAGACCCTCAAGACCTGGCTCTTCGACTGACCGGAGCTGGAAGACCCTCAAGAACATGCGAGACAAGTGAGACACACTCCTTGCTGGCTGCTTTTGCCCACCAAAAATGCACTTGAAAACTCCACCATCCTTCAAGGATTCATCACGTCTTGGAACCCTGCCGCAATGTAAAAAGCCTCTCTGGCATTGGGGTAAGCCAATGCAGAAGCCAGCAAGGACTGGGAGCAGAGACTGTCCTTCGCCCAACTCAACCTTCAGTCTCCTTCACCACCACCCCCCACCACCTCCCAATTCACCCAATACCCTCCCCTTCACTCCCCCAAGCTCAGACCAGTCCTGGGACCAATGGGACTTGATGTGGCATGGTGACATCACGTAGAGGAAGTTACGGGTGAGACATGTAATGCATGTTTGTGTTCATACTGCTGACAAATGTTAGGTTGACAGTATGTTTATTCCTGCGTAGCAGTATCTGACCAAAGTGCCCGTGTAAGAGGCCTACATTACTGCATCGAAAGAGAGGCGACTACAGTCTTTTCTGCATTGTGGTGGAGTCTTTATAGGCTGCTAACTTATCACCAGGGAGAGTGGTTTGGACCCAGCCCCTGCTGGAGTTCTTTTGACCAGCTCTGGAGGGGTGAGGAGACTCTTTAGTTCTGTGGGGCAAGAACTAAAAATGGTTACTTACCAGAAGGAGTAGTTTTGCAGCTTGAAGAATTTTCTGGATTCACATGCTGTGCATTATTCCAGCATCTAGTGGTGGGGTCGGGAATCCTCTTGGTAGTCTTTTTTTTCCCTTCTTTTTGCTGGCCTTTGTTTGTAGACATTAGATGCTATATCCATCTTCCCATGATGAGTGTGCGCCGGAAGCCTCTCTGTGTGGTTGCCATCTTCAAATTCTTTTTTCTATAGACAATTCTTCCGGTCTTTTCTGGTTTCCTTTTATGTTTTAAGATATCTCAGTATTTTTCACTTTGTTTCACCTAATTCTTCAGGGAGGTGGGGGGGGAGGTCACATGTGAATCCAGAAAACTCTTCAAGCAGCAAAACTAATCTGACTGGTAACCATTTTGTTTTGCAGCACAAATCCTTCACATGCTGTGCATTGATTTTACATGGGTATATCTGGTCACTCTTCGAGGTGGTATTAAAATGATGTTGAGTTTGGAACATGTGATTCAGCATTCTTTGTCCCACTTGTGACTCTCTGTTCACTTAGATGTCCAAGGAAAAGTGTTTTCTGAAGGCGTGGACCGATGACCATGTGGGCGCCATATATATGTCGCTTATTGGCATGTTTGCTAAGAAGGCCAGTGTGGCTCCTTTTTTCTTGTGGAATGTGCTCTGGGTTTTTCCTTCTAAGCACACGCCTGCGTTTCGGTAGCACAACTGGATTGTTCATACTATCCACGTTGCAATGATGCCCTCTGTCACTGTTGAGGCTTTGTTTGAATCTGCAAATTATACGAAGAATTGGCTTCCCTTTCTGACCTCCCTTGTCCTTTCTAGATACTACATGGCAGCTCTGCATACATCTAGAGTATTCAGGGCTCTTTCGATTTGTGTTTTCAGTTATTGAAAGAAACACGAGAGCAGAACTGTTTGCTTCACGTGTAATTGTGATATGACCTTGAGGAGGAAGTGTGGGTTAGTCCGCATGTCTACTCTGTCCTTCCGTATTTGCAGGTAGGGCTTCTGGGTGGTTCATGCCTGTAGTTAGTTTACCCAGCACAATTAGGAAGGTGGTCTTTAGGGTCAGGAAATAGATTTCTGCCTTGTGGAGAGGATCAAAGGGTTCTCTCATTAGTTGTGTTAATATCAGGTAGAGGTTCCACAGGGTGTCGGTCTGGGTGGAGCTGTTCTTTTTGCTCCTTCAGGAATCCTTTTAACAACTGGTGTTGTGAAAAAACGTCTCCTTTATGTGTCCTCTTGTTTAGGCTACTGTAAGTAAATAGGCTTTTTGCAGGATTATTTCCACTTTTTGCCCTAATTTTGATTATCAGGCACTGGTGTAATGGCTCTGAAACGCCCGGAGCCCTGCTGAACAGGACTCTGTGCATGTGCTCTGACCCTTAAAATGGTGGATGTTTAATTGGCATGTCTCAATTGGCCCAACTTACTTTTGAGTCCCTAGTATATGGTACCAGGGGTAACTAGGGCCTGGAAGTCCAGGTGTCTCCCGTAGACCGCAGAACTGGTTGCGCCACGAGTATGGCAAGGTAAAACATGGCTCCCAGTCTGCCACTGCAGACTAGAAGGGCAGTTTAAAACCGTCAACTCAACTTTGCCATTTAAAGTAATGGCAAAGCCCAAACCTCAGTTTTTAATTTATGTAAGTCACCCCTAAGGTAGGCCTAACGATCCCTAAGGCAGGGTGCTGTATGTTAGAAGCATTTGCAATGCAATAGGTCTTGCATTTACGCGAGTTTGAGCTATTGGCATCGTAAATGACAATATATTTTATTTAAGTTTTGGTTTTTAAAACGTACATAAAAGGCATTGTCAATTACAATGCCAATAGCTTAAACTCGCATAAATGCGAGACCTATTGCATTGCAAATGCTTGTTGGTGAAAGGAACTACTGCAACGACCGACATTCAGGTGATCTGCCCCTCGTTGTACATACAGCCAATTTTAGTCAATATCAGGTACGCTTGCAGCTACCCCAATCAAAACTATTCACCGACCACGGGGTATTTTTACTGAACAGATAAATTAGGTCAGCATTTTAACATCACAGGACATACCTTCCCCAGCACATAACAGTTACTGCGTATGTACAGTGACAAATATTTACACAGCACCTCTAACATGTCCCCTGTAGACCAAATTGGAATAACAAACACCCTTTCAACCAAGCGCTGTAAATGGCGCTATGACCCCCGACTCAAATCGCAAAGCTATTCCATTTCGAGATAGGTTTAAAACGCTATAAAGGGTGCAGTCAGGCCGCACCTAAAGCTCTTTAGGCATGGCAGAGCGCACAGAAAAGCTGTATAAATACCTTCAGAACATACATGCAAACAAGCATGAGTGAGGCGGCATAACACCGATTTTTTTTATGCCAAAATTGCTTTAGTCTACGGGTCAGCGTAAAATTGCCTCTACTTTAATTTAAGTCGATGGGGGGGAATCCATTCCTCCGATCTGTTAGGTTTATTTAGGTTGATTTATGATTTATTTTTTTCGAAATCTCCCTCTATCCCCTTTTCAAATGTCGGCATGTGCTCTTCACTATATAATACAATGCGTACCCGTGGATACATGGAAGGTATTGTAGTGGCAAAACAAAACTCAAAGGTTTGTACTATGAAGATGTCAATGTGGAAAATCTAAGGTGAACCAGGTTCAAATCTTCTGTGTCCGACTCCCTTGCACAGCTCCTAACGGCTACCGTTTGCTTCTTCAAACAAGGGACTCGTTTGACTTACTAGCCAATGCACCATAAAAAGAAACTGGGAGTAAGCAATATATGTAAATTACCCAAAGTTGTATATGTTTTTATTGGCTTTTATTCGGGGTGAGGGTGGTTATCTTGAATGATCTGTCGCACAGGCACAGGTCAGTGAAACGAAAAGAGTCTTCGGCCACTCTTTGCTTATGTTGACAGTAAGGCACAAAGCTATGTAGGGATTAAGCAGGATTCATGTCACGTGGTTGCCAAGTAGGTTTGACACCTTCAGGCCGTGTTTCAGTCAACCGTACGTAACGTTGTGTTCAGGGACTTGTAGTTTCACTTTTGTCCTACACACGAGTGAGCTACAAATCCCACTAATGATAGCACTATTTGGTGGAAAACCTGACTTACTGCACTTTCATTGCAAGGTTGCAATGAATGGACCCCCATGGCCTAGTGTTCCACTGTATAAGTCTACAGTCAAGGGTATGCAGTGGGCTCCTCAGAGCCCGGTGCGACTGCACCTACTGCACCAATAGCTAAGCCCTAACTTGATTGTATGTCATGTGATATGGGACATGCACAGTGCATTCTGGAATGTTCTCCATGATGGCGGCTAATCAAGCTGCAGCTGTCTCTGGATGGACCGTTTGACCACGTTTGAAATGACCTCGAGATTGTGCCTCCCTTGGAGCTTTTTATTTTCTGGTTGTGCGCCCCTTTGTCGAACCGTGCTGGACACATACAGCCCCCTAGAGTGCGGCTGGCATGGCAGTGGTGCGCGCGCCCCCTGATAATCTGTCACCAAGCAGGCGTAACGGCCAGAGGTGCCCACTTTGGAACTGGGGAACCCGGTTCGAGTCTCGGCGTCGCCTCAACAACCTGTGATTCTGGGCAAATCACTTAATCTCCCCCTACCTACCCAAAATGAATGTATCCTTGTGAAACGTAACTGGTGCTCATGTAAAGCGCTCCAATATCTCTGGCTCAAGTTGGCGCTACATTAAAATTGCAAAAACAAAACAAACAAAAACACAGCAAAACATTCCCATGGTATGTGTTATACAGGATTTGTACTCCTCTAAATTCATCCGTCCATATGGTGTTGAGGATCTGTATCTATCTGATGATCCCCTGCCGGTCCCTCCCTCTTAGCCAATCATTAACCGCTGAACCAATTAGCGCCTTAGTCCAAGTGCACACCCTCTCCCCCAAGGGCCTGCAACTTGGGGTATGCTAGCGAATTCCTTTGAAAGTCACCCCACCCCCAGCACTCACAAAACAATGGTGCAAACTGGACAGAGCAAGACCTGTTAATTCCTTTACCTGATGGCCCCTTTCTCCGCCTCTCAAACTGAGACGGACAGTTGGCGTCTCTGCTAAACACCAACGCACTGGGCTTTGTGTTTTTTTCTCGAGAAGGCGCTGAGCTGTGCAGACTATGGTGTCCAGGACTGCCAAGGAGGTTTCTTGCACATCTTTTTTTTTTTTTTTAATGACCAATAATGTGTTTCAGCCGGATTGTACGCACTTTTTATTAAATATCAGAACGAATGTGAAACATGTAAATAGCTGGACGATCCGGAAATGAACTGCTATTTTTTGTTGCAACAATAATAGTAATTTTTCACCCCCACGCCAATGCTCTTTGCCGCACACACTAAAGATTGCACACTTGTAAATCTATAGAAGAGACACTGGTTCCCTTTTTCTGAGAGGATACACACTGTGGGCAAACATGTGACATCGAATGTGGACAAATGTAAGTCTGTGATGAAATATTCAGTTGGAGAGCCAGTTGCCCGGTGAGATGCCGGCGCCGCACACGATGGGTCACTACTTCTTACTGCTTTAAACATACAATTTCGAGCGCATACCGCTGCAGCTGATTACAGCTTTAAACATACAATTTTGCGCGCATACCGCTGCAGCCGATTACAGCTTTAAACAACATACAATTTTGCGCGCATACCGCTGCAGCCGCCATTGTCACGATCAGTGTCTCTATAAAATATATAAAAGAGTGCTCACCCACCAGATAAAGCCCACCATGTTACGCCACAAGTACACGATGCAGTCCGGATGACAGGGCGGGAACAAAGAAGCCACGTTTTCAATGGGAAGCCAGCGTTTAGCATAAACGATGATGCCAGCCAATAGGAATGATGGGCGGGCTTTAAGTCCCCTTCTGAAATCTACCCGATTACAATAAGCCTCGCAGAGCGAGGAGCGCATGCGCGCTCCAGCGCAAGGTCTGCGAGACCTAAAAAGCAGCACAAATGGAGCCAGGACCTGGGGGGGGGGTGAAGTAGACATGAGCTTTAGTAGAATAGAGAAAAATAATTAGACAGCAGAAATGGAAAGTCACTGGTCTGCATTGCAAGAACACATCTCTGAGAAAATATGCAGATATAGCATCACAGAAGCACAGGAAAAGTTGGAGGGTAGGCTTTGCAGAGCAGTAGACCTGTAAGGAGTAGAGTATTGCTAGGCTTCAAAGCACGAGACAAGCCAAGGAACGAGTAGTACAGCAGTGGTGTGAAAATGTAACAATAACACGTGCATGAGTCGCTTTCCATAAACGTGTGGTTAGATGTTTTTGTAGAAAGTATTACCTTTTGATATTAAAAGATACTGTTGTGCTTGAGCAAACGTCGATTTAATATGCAAATGTATGATGTATTTGTGGTTACAAAGGTATAAAAGAAACTGTACGCCACCTTGAAGTTGAAGTTCAGATTCCAGTTCCACGGAGCTGACTGACCTGCGGCTCGCTTTTTATAAACTCTATACTATATTGCCAACAGAAGTCGTGTCTTCTTTTTTTTTGTCTGGCAACATAGTTGTGTTGTTGCCATCATTGGCAGCATGGCGGGTGCAATGTGTGGTGCAAGCTGCAAGTGGTCTCCTGATGAGAGCCCTGGCACTTATTTTTGTCCAAATTAAGCACTGAGTCCTCACCATACTAGACTGAAAGCACCTGTACACAACTATTTACTAGAGAATGCATTTATTTACACCCCAAACACCCTCCCCCCACCCCCAACCTACGCCCTGAACTTAGCTGCCATCAACAAACTAAATAAATGCAGTTCTGAGCAGCAGGAGGAGACACTTGTGCAGAATCACACTAACATCTCCATGACATGATGCAGCACAGAATACAACAACGAATGCATCTCTCGAGGCAGGCTGGCTCCTTTGTCAGTCACTTACATCCCCAGGGTAGCGTCAGTACCGCCTTTAAGTTATTGTTGACACACTATCTCACATGACCACAAGAGGGTTCCAGAAAACACCAAATGTCCTAAAACGTAGTCTTGTTTCGAGTGGAATGGGGCGCCCAAATGCTACAATATTATTTTGCCTTGGGGTACTCCTTGCTCAAGGACAGGCTGTGCTTGCCCGGTGGCCCCTCATCCATGAAGGACAGGCTGTGCCAGTCTAGCAGGGCCTCACATCCCCAAGGCCAGGCGGTACATCTTTGGGTAGCTAAGGATCCCCTCCTGGGCAGCACTTCCGGGCAGCAGGTGGCAGACCATAGAAGCGTGCCCTGGCAGCGCCAGGCCTGGTTCCAGCGCAGAGAGGGCTGCCAGGCACCCCATTTTGAAAGCAGTGGGCAAGGGTTCTGTAGGGGACCTTAAGGATTGGTGCACAGGAGACTCCGATTAGGAGTCACGTGGCATGAAGAATACAAGGACCTCCAGCGAATCACCCTAAAACCCCAGGAAAGGGCAGCGGCCGCCAACAGCTGTGGAAAGGTTTGTCCCAACAGGGGTTCTGCACATCTGCAGAGAAGGAAGATGTCTGACCAGAGATGTCTGTCAGGAGGGAGGTGGGCGTCTGCACATCTGTGGAGGAGAGAACATTCTGTAACATGCTGAAGGATGTCACCTGTCGAGCCAATCAGAAGTCTACATATATGTAGGGGAGCCCTGTGTTTAGGGGGAGAAGCGTGGGTGTATGTAGGTGGGAGAGGTCGGTAAGCAGGTAACGGGCAGATGTTTGCACATCTGTAGGCGAGAGAGGCGTGCACCGAGCTGTAGGGGAGACAGCGGTATGCACTTCTGCAGGGAGAGATGCACAATCCGTGGTATACGGAGGGGAGTGTACATGTCTATAAGGGAAGGGGGTGCGCATCTGCAGGCAGATGTGTGTATCTGCAGGGGAGGGAGCACAGAAGTCTTCACGTCTGGAATAACGTGATTTATTTGAAATATGGCAGTTCATGTCGCACATCTGTGCTGCACACAACTGTTATTACTATTACACAAGTCAACTGAACTCTGCTTAACGACCTCGCAAGGATGGAAGGCTGAGTTGCTAACTGTAGGCCACAGCAGACGTCAGCGGTGAGCGTTAAACCGGTGAGCCATCCTACCTCCTAGGAGGAAAGACGCCTCAGCTCATTAGGAAAAGGCATATGTGACATCTACACGAGAGAGGTCGAGCTGCACATCTGTACATGGGACAACGGCTCTCCACGAAGGTAGGATGAAAAAAGTGCACATCTGTGGAAGGACGTCTGTCTGCATGTCTGTAGGAGAGAGCGGTCTGCACATCTGACGAAAGAAAGAAGTTTACACATCTGTAGCACGAAAAAATCTGCACATCTGCAGACTTCTAGAGAAGCCAGAGCATCTGTAGAACGAAAGACGTATACACATCTGTGCTAGAGAGGCGTGTCCGCAGCTGCAGGGCAGAGCTGGCCCTCTCTAGACCGAACATGATAGCACAGTACCACACTCATGGGAGGTGCATCACATATTACATATGTGTAATAATGACAGCCCTGTCGAATATCTGAGGGCAGACACCAGCATTAACCAGCTGCAGGCCAAAGGCCGGCCCCCTTCAGACAGCGACGACAGCCTCCTCCCTCTCACCACAGGCGCCACATTCCAGTTCAGGACTGTCATTCAACACCCCGGTGCATCCTGGGAGTTGCAGTCTCGGGCACAAGCCTCAGCCCACGGTGGTTTGGAGAAGCAGCAAGCACCGGCAGCCCTGGTTGGGTGCAGGTGGCGAGGCCTCTGTGCCCAGCTCCTAAAAGGCCGGCTTTGTGGGGCCATGGCAGGGCCAGACACCCACCCCCTGTCTGACTCCGCTCTGAAACGCTTCCTAACACCCGATGGGGGAGGAGGGCGGGTCTGTCCTGCGAACAGCTGCAGAGCGTGTGTAAGAAAGTGGCTCTGTATATACTGAACCAAAGTAAGGTTCAGTGTGCACAGAGTCCACAGTCCCCAGAGGTTTGGCAGAGGCTAAAGTTAGATATAACCTTACTCTCTAAAGTGGTAGCTTGGTCGAGCAGTAAGGCAGTATCAGAGGACAGTGTAAAGCATTTGTTGTACACACTCAGTCAGCAAATGAAGCCACACACTCAAGAACTGAACTCTAGGCCAATGGTTTGTATATAAAAAAAATATATGCTTGTTTTATTTTAGAACCAATAGGTATCAAAATATACTTTCTCAGAATGAGATGCTTTAGGTAAATACTTTCAATAGGAAACCCACTTTCCTACAGCGTGTCCTCGCCTGTAGTGTACTCGAACAAGGCACCTACAAATGTAACCCAAGCCTTTAATGGGAGGAAGTGTAAATATTGCACATGCTGCGAGATAATGTAAACTGATAACTGTGAACTGAAGTCTGGGAGGGAGATGGCCTGAGAAGGGGTTGTGAGGTGGTGTTGCGAGACAGTAGATGGAAAGGGTTGCCTGAACTGAGGGGCATCACGAAGAGGGCACTGTGATGTAATGTGGCCAGACAAGAGTGAATGAGTGTCTGAACTGCGAGGTGGGAGGGCTTCGCATGTATAAGTGCGGGCGAGGTGGTGTGGACTGAAGTGAGGGGAAGTCTGACCTAGTGACGTAGAAGCGGCACGTGAGGAGAGGGGAGAGGAGAGGGATGCCTGAGCTGATGGACATAGAAAACAAGCCCGGGAGTGGTGCGCCCGGGCGCTAAAAGGAATTTAAAGTTAAATGCAAAGCAATGTAGGAGAATTACCAGACCAGTAACCTGATCCACAACAGATGGTGCCAATGCTCGCTCCCGACAGCTGTAGGCCGTGGGAGTGAACATTTACAGAGAAGGTGGGACATGCACCCGCCTTTGGCCAATTGCGTGCTGAAAGCCACACGCAAAGGCCAATAGAAAGTGTGGGAAATAAAAAGCCACATGCACGAGTTTAGTGAAAGTCTGGAGAAGTCTGTAGTGATTACAAGAGGCCCTCTGCTTAGAGCAGCGCATGCGCGCTGCCTAGGCGAGACCTAAAAAGTAGTTCCCCCAACTCTAAATGTGACTATTGGTAAGAAGTCAGCCAGTCAAAAGAGTTTTAAAGAGGAAATGCTCCAAGGAGTGTAGAAACACAAGAGGAAGGAAAGCCAATGAGTAATCAGCAAGCAAGAGAGTGACAAAGGCAAATATGTAAGCAACTGGCTGGCTTTAAACCCCTTGCACGTTTTTGGTATGGTCCACAAAAGGCTTTACACTACAGACAGTTAAAAGTAGTCAGGCCAGACGTAAAAAGAATTGTCGCAACAAACCAGCCTTCATGTCACAAGTGGGTTTCCGAAGAAACAACCCTAAAATACAACTTACTTAGAAAGGATTACTTTTAAAGGTCCTGATAAAAGGTGGCAGTTGGATAAGTGTGTGTATTTTCAAAGAGTTGGTTAGGAATACTTTGGGCAGAAACCAATGTTTTAATCAACATTATCCCAATGAAATAAAGAGTAAGACAGTATAGTAAGGAGAATAAATATGAATGTATTCATGGCATAAACGTCAAGCCAAATGCAGCTAACTTCTACAAGACTACTTTCAAGCACAAACGGCCACATTAACAATACTGAAAATCCCCTGCCATCAACCCCTTGTGCATGTATCTATCGGAATGACATAAGATAGTCAAGCAGCGAGGCCACAGATTTATCCTAATATACTGAATACGCCTCCGAGATTGATCGTTCCGCGCATGGGCAACGACTCGGTCCTTGGCAGCCGCAGGTGGGTGAAAATTCAAATGGCAAGCTGCAAATGTGAAAATTGTCACAAAACTGTAGGGTATTTGAAAACACCTACGTCTCTGGATAGTCAGGTTAAAGCTGACGTCTAGGGCGGGTACACAGATTCTACAACATGTAAGATAATTCATTATAAGGCAGATGGCCTATCATAGATTACTATGAATCCTGGGAATTTAGGGAATATGTCTCAAGATTACCTCCCAGCCTGTATCTTTTTATGCACAATGCTCGCTTCCAAGATGCAAAGAACCTACGTTTGCTTTTCCAGATGTTCATGGTGCTTAAGTTCTTTGAAAAAGCCTAACGGCAGCATTTTTTTAATATATGCATAGCCACTGCAATTAAGGTGCACTGGAGTTCAAATAAGGCAAGAAAATGTAGCTTACGTGACATGCTGCAAAACATTATTATTTTAACATATGAATACAGAAAAAAACGTAAACAGTTAACCTTTACAAGGGTCTGCCACTGCTTGCCACCTTTTTGGTAACTTCGGACCTATTTGAGCAATATGTTTGTTAAATACGCAAATTGTGGAGCAAATGATGAATTTTGTGGTAAATGCAATAAATACAGAAAATGCAGAGGCAATTCATTAAATCCAATGGCCCTGGCTATACGTAACACCCAAGGACACCTATACTAAAACTGAAATATTGGAAGAAGTGGTAGAGCCTGCTGAGCAGTCCTGCACAAATATTTTCTGGAAGGTTCTATTTTTCTTACAGTGAGTTTGACATTCGTGCAAGACCAGACGTACTGCTTCAGGCTGTTGCTCGTTTTGTAAATATAAGAGCTGTGATGCTTAAGAACACCACTGGGCAACTATTTTTAGCGAGTGGATATTCTCTCAACTCAAGCTATACGGTGACTGCCAGAAATAGCAGGAGTATAATATAACAGAGGCCTTTTACCTGTAACCTTGTGGAAACCTCTAGGTTATAAGTGATTAAAAGGTCCACCCATACCCATTACTGGGCTCCCTTGCCTTCACCAAGCCTTCCATACGCCAAAAGACAAGGAAAGGAGAGGTGAAAACTCAAACATTTGAATGCTGAATCACCTTTGGGACTTTATCGTGAGAGATGACCCTTTATTTCAATCAGTGCCCTTGAAAAGCATAAGTCATAGTTAGGTAGTTTGGTCTTAACTGTGGACTGCATCCAAAATTGGACACCAGATCACAACCCTAGAGGTGTATAATAGAATGCTAATAATATGTGGCGTTCTAGAGGTTAAAATGTTTGTTTGGCTATCTTATATTCTGGCTTTCAGGAGCTATACAGTCGTTCACAAAGGCAAAACTTGTGTACAGAGGACGACATCAGTACTCCTTGCCCACATTTCAAGACCATTTTGTTCACAATACTAGGAAACGCAGGTTTCTAATTGGACCCAAACTAAGGACATTAAAGTAACATTGGTAACATTGGACAATGTTCACTGAAATCTAACGCTTACCCCCAAGGGACAATAATAATGGACATTGATGTTAGTGTTATTAACCTAACAAACTGAATCAGTTTCTAACCACCACCTGATGTAAGCCGTAAGTGGCTATCCTCGCTACCCAACTACTCCTTTTAATAATACGGAGTCAACTGCTTAAAGAAAGTAACTTGGCTAACCGACTGAACTGCCCTAATTTTGGAGCTTAGGAACACCAATGTTAAGAATACCAGCACCCCGATGCCAAGAAAAGGCCTCAGAACAACAGACTCGCAATGCAAGCAGCAAATACAGATTGCCATGTCGTACTTTAATAAGCACCAATGCAGCTGAACTTCAGAAACTTAGCAATGGCGCGATTCACAAATTCCTCAATTACAGGATTGAGAAAACAAATGACTGGTGCATGTACTGTGCAGTCCCCGCTTGTGGCCAAGTGCAAAAAACAAAACAAGCCACAAGCGCTCGCCATCTGTTTTCACTCAGCCGCTTGTTTATATTTGCATCGCACTTTCACTTTAAGTAAAAGCGCGATGCAAATATAAACAAGCGGCTGAGTGAAAACAGATGGCCCCCTACTAAAGATAAGAAATTGCTTTGCGACAGCCGCAAAGCAGGCCGAAAGGGCGGCAACTAAAATACCTCATTTCCAATGGCAGGCCACCGTTTAGCATAAACGGTGACGCAAGCCAATGAAAATGAGGGGCGGGGCTTCGAGTCCCCTTCTGAAAACCCCTTATCCACAATATCCCTCGCAGAGCGAGCAGCGCATGCGCTGCAACGCTAGGCGAGACCTAAAAAGTGGAACATGAACTTTTACAGCAATAAAAACCCTAACTTGTTGTTTTTACTGTGGAAAGGCTAGAATCCCTATTGGCAAGTTGAGCGTTACAGGCTGACATCTCAGCACTGCTAATTTCTGAATGGGACTATTAAAGCTGGCACTGTAATGTATCAAAAGAATCAGTGCACTAAATCGAATTTAATGGTTACATTGAATTTAATGTCACTGGTCGGCAAAGTGCAACTTTAGAAGCTGCCACTTTAGCTGCCCAAGGTTTCCAGTGCCCTTTTATGGTTGCACACAAAGCCTATCCTCACAGACGGCCTTCTGCCCTCCTGGGGAGAAGTGTGAGTGACTCCTAGGAAGGATAAAAATAGAGGCCTGCCACTAGAGGTGTTACCTCCTCCAGGCAGGAAGCCAAACGGATGTTAGCTCAAAGGGCGAGCTTCTAAGGAGAAGCTCCCCTTAAAGGGCAAATGGGAACAACTGGGAGAGGGGCTGCCCTATTGTTTCGGTGGGCAGGTTGGCACTCAGGCAGTAGAGGGGAAACCAGTTGCCAAACCGGTTTTACAGGGGCGTGTAGCCTTCTTGGTAGACATGCCTCTGGGTTGGGCTAGGGAGATCTGGACGCCAAGGCAGGGATGTGAAATTCCTATTGCCCGACGCCCAGGACATATTGTTTGGGGTCAAGGGCAACAAGTTTTTATGTGTATTTTGTCGTTGGGGCAAGTAGGCCCAACCCCCTGCAGCCCAAACCCTTTGGCTGCCAGTTTGCGGTAACTTATTATGGATCAGGGAAGGGCACTGTCTGCAGTTGAGGTAAGATTTGTGTCCATTTGTTAACCTCTTCCGTGCTCATGACGGCCCCCGGCCATCATGAGTCACGGTGGGCGTGTGCTCACGACGCGCGGGGGCCGTCCGAGCCACGCCCGCGATCGGAATGTCCAGCACCTGGGCGGAATTCCAGCCGCAGCGAAGCGGTTAATGCTGTTCAAACTTGTATTTATGGTTCATTAATTGAAAGCCTTTATTATTAGGGTGAGCGCTCAAAGTAAATGTTGTAAGCTCTGACTGCACTACTGACAGTGGTTCCAGTAAAAAACTGTGTACACACGTTTTGAAAGTTTAGCAATATGAGGCTATGTATAATGTTCCCAGAATGCTCTTTTATTAGATGCAAATATTTGCAGAAGCTTGAAAGCAAGATTGATGATTCTTTGCTTTCAAAATAAAATGTTCATAAAAAATTGAAAGTAGGAAAAAAACAATTAGCTAAACTGCTGTATAATTTCAGGTACCATTTCTTTGCATCATTTAGTAAAATGTGTTGATGCATGCTAGTATTTCCCAAAAATATTCAAATTGAAAATCAGTGTAACCAGTTTCAATAAGATTATGGGAAACATAAAATAAGCATTGGCAAAGCCAGTAGGTCTGAAATTCTTGGTCAGCTTTTTAGTTTTGTCAATGTGTGACTTGTTTTGGCATGGTTTTTTGTAAAACCTTACAGGTGTGGGAGCTGTCGGGCCCTCACCATTATAACAAACATTGGCAAAAGCAAAAATAGTTTTGGTCTCAAAAAGCACACACTGCCATAGCAGTTACTGGCACGGAACAAAACTACTTTGTGTGCCGATATGTTCCTTGTGAAAGAGCAGAATGCGGTCACTCTCAGTGAAGCCAGCCGATACGGAGAGAGAGAGAGAGAGAATTTTAATAAACTCAAAAGGTCACGGTTAACGCCAGATCAAATTAGGGGGCCCAATTATTAAAGAAAGTCTCAAAAGTGCACCCATGGTATATGTCCTTGCATGAAGTGCAGCTATACAGCTTTCGTGAATTCACAAGAATTTACAGAAGTAGGGCAAGAAATAGTACTCCAAGAAAATATTTGTGAACTGCATTTTAGCGTGAGCAAATATGCATGTGTAGAGTTGCTCATGCGAAAATCTGAGTGTTTGCAAGTTTACTTTCCTGCCAACCACTTTTTTCCCCCAACTCTGGAAGAAGGTTTACGTCTGTTATTGTCAGGAGTAAATTTCCAACATTTCTCAGTATGGGAAAAGATTAGAGCAGAGTTGTTGAAAACCCTTAAAACATGCAAGTTTGCACGCTCAAAAGGGCATTCCAACCCTGGAACTATTACTTACCACTACCTTCAGCCCCAGTATGTAGATCTGCAGAAGCGTGGCAACATAAGGGGATTGCTAGTATTCAAACACTACTATAGTATGAGCCCTGGCATAATCAGAGAGGCTATATCAGAGCTCTTATATAATGAGATTGCTGCCATAATTTGTCGCCACACATCCCTGTAGTCCACAGACCCGTATACACTAGCAGAGAGCAATTTCTACATCAATCTTCACTACAGATGATATCCAAAGAACAACAGGATGAGCTGAAGCAGCCGATTTCCACAGACAAGATTATTCTGGCCACTAAATTATTATAACCGTAGGAGGCCTCGAGAAATCTACTCACCCACTTGCTAAGGCCAGTCCGAATTCCTCAGGGCTAGTTATTTTTAGGGCCTACTGGCCCATTCTGGCTAGCGAACAAATACAAGGTGTTCTGTTCAATCCCAACTTGAATAAGCAATAAAGATGCCTTTAAATCTTTTTTTATCTTGTCACATTTGCTCTGCATTCAGAGACCGGTAAAAGTCAGTTTGTCTTCTTGCATTTACTTTTCTTTCTCCCACGGAGAAATAAGAGGATTTTGTAAAGTGAACTGTCCGACAATCTAACTACGTAAAGCGTGAAATGAAAGGCTGTAAGAGGGAAGGCTTTCTTTTTCTAACACATTTAAATAGCTAATAAGTGAAATGCAGAAACATTTCAAAATATATTTCAGTAGTTATCAATGCACATTTTTGTAATTCTGTGTGATAAAAAAACTATTTTTATAGGACGAAAACAAATAACACAACCTGGTGATGGGACAAATGTTAAATAATTTTGCTGAAACCCAATTTCCAAACATTGTTTATGTGCTATATAGTTTTATCAGTAAAACTGCATGTTAGGGAGAATGTTTGTGGCCTTTTCAATGGTAAATGTGCAGTCTGTAATTGGCAGTGCACTCCACATCATGCTTTAGTAATATGCTCATTAAAAGAGAGCTTTTAAATATGAACCGAGACACATTCCTGCCCCTATCCTGATGATAATGCTATTAGGGAACTAAAAGGCAAGTCAGGGGTCATGTCTACCCTATATAGTGGGCCAGATTTGCATTATACATTGAGCAAATGTTTATTCTATTAAGTCAAAAAATGAGGTTTTTTTCTGTACAGCAAATATGCTGAACTCACATATTTGAAGATGCTCTTGTATGTGAGGATGAAGAAAAAGGCGGCTACAAAAATTAAATATTTGTCCAGGATCACACAATTTGAGACTGATTTACACGTCAAGTACATTACAGTTACATTGAGTAGATCATTCAAGTTGCTAGACCTGCAGGTCTAGTAATGCTCTTATTTTTCGAGGACTGTGTAGTCAGCCCCTACCCTAGACGGATGTCCACCTGGGTTCTTTATGAAGTGCTGGCCAAGATTTCTTTCCTCCAGAATGTTTTTAACAGTACCCAAGGGCGGTCCAGTCTCATACAGTTACTCTCTAACAGGGGAAGAACCTGGACGAGTTCAGATCTTACTGATCAATATCGGCATTAAATGTAAGTGCAAAAATCTGTATTAAAATCTTGGCCAAAAATGATTGTCACAACTAATATAGTCCAATCAACTGAACTGGACCTTTTTTCCGGTAGAGCCTACTCAGTGAAGGGTTAGGCCACAGTCTTACAGCAATGGTCTTAGCAGTGTATGTGGGCCCAATAACCAGAATTCTACGGAACCGGAGATCTCCACTGCTTCAATTGAGGGCACGGACGTGCCGGAGATGCCCCACTGTTCCACTTCTACTTGCTCAAAAGATCTGTGAAGAACCAGAAATAAGGGGAATTAGTCTTATGGTGGGATGAGATTAAGACTTCCCTTTTTGTGGATGATATCCTAATCTTTACTACTAACCCTAATGATTAATTCCTGGTTCTCATTAACATTCTCAACAACTTTGTAAAACTCCACGGATTTAAAGTCAACTTAACTAAATCAGAGAACATAGCTTAACAATCCATCTCCTGATCTTTCCAACTGAAGTAAAATTCACTCTCCAAAGGCAAAGTGCAGACACAATTAGATATCATGGTGTCAAATTAGCCTCCACAATAGCAGAAACATGTGGGGTTAGTTTACCCCCTATTCACAAAAATTAAGGTTGACAAGTTTTTGTGGCATGATGGGGCTTGACCTTTGCTCCGTAGAAGTGCCATGGTCAAAATTATTATTCTCCCTAAAATTGTTTGACTTTCAGTCTCTGCCCCCCAGCCTCATCCCTTTATCATTCTTAACTAAACTGAAACACAACTGTAGCTCATTTACAGGAGGGGTGGGTTAGGTTGCGCATTCCAGCCCGCCCATCAGGGCAGTTTGGGTATTCTTAACATTAAATGGCATCATCAAGCACCTCACCTTCGATACTTTGAGTGGTCCAAGGCAGACACTGATAAACAATAGTGTCTTATTACCACTCTGACTATTGTGGAAAGTAGTGTAATTGAATGCTTAAGACCGGCTTATATACAATCATAAGTGTACATTAAAAGTATGAGATTAAACTCAGCTAAAAATTGGACTTTCAGAACTTATGGGCCCTTAAATTCTGATCTCTGTTAATCTCCTGTTGCCCCAGGACTATATAGAGGACTCTTTGGAGCTATTTTAGGTTTGGTAAGTTTTCCCAGATGGCCGCCGAGCCCGGGGTCATAATCCCAGGTGACCCTCCCTTGCAAAACCAGGTCGTTTTGTGATAGGTAATTTTGATGTCTCCTCAATAAGTTTTGGGCCCTTGCCTGTCGCAGGTACTTTGCTCACCCACGCGAGTGAGGTACCATTTTTATCGGCACACCTGGAGGAACATTGGGTGGTAGGAAATTTGGGTCAGCCCGGGGATCCCACAACTTTGTGTACACAATAAATGCTTAACACAACCCTCTGCTAAAGCCTTACTGCTCGCCCACCCTACCACAAATAGAGAGTAAGGTATTATCAACTTTAGCCTCTGCCTACCTTTGGGGATCCACTGGACTCTGTGCACACTATACCTTACTTTGGTATAGTATATACAGAGCCAGCTTCCAACAGTTGGCTCCCTGATATCTTGCATTGCTAGTCCAGGATGATTCTGCCACTTCTTAAAAATGATGATTCTAGCATCAAAATAGGGCTTGCTTGCAAAGTGAGAACACCCCCCAATGTTCATAAGTGTTATTATAGTTTGTGGCAGATATTAGTCATGAAAAAGATTACATACACCATGCACACTGAAGTCAAAGCCTCGAAAGGAATGTTAATTACTTTAACATATTTTGATACAGACTGCCAGGAGTTCACTTGTCCAAAACCATTACAAGCTCTACAAACACTTCCGACTGTCTAGTACACTGTTCAACATGAATAGTGGAGGCAAGTAAAGACATATGAAACTAATATTGATCAATTGTTTACCTACATGTTTTTTTTAATGGGATACTGACTGAGAATGTGGAGCCAATATGCCTATAAGCGTATATGCTTATGATTGATGACTGTATTTTAAAACTTTACCAAAATTTTGTGTAAAGCTAAAAGCCAAAGGTTCTCTGGGAGGTCAAGACAATGAAGCTTCTCCTCCTATTCGGAGGAGTGGGAGAGAGAAGGTGGGCTAGAGAATGATCAACTGTCCGACATGAAAAGAGTGGGATAGAATAAAAAGAATTTATTTATGCAGAACTTGAACTTTGAGTACCCTGGCTACCAAACTCACGTCGCAGGGTGAGATATCCACCACTAAGTGTACGATAGGAGAAACATGGGACAGATTAGACAGAATTAACCTGATAGAGTACAGGCAGTTACTGCACAAAGAGGGGGATAGGCCCAGTAGACTTTAAGCGTGACTTCTTTGGAGCAAACGGGCAACGAACTTGGCCATGTCCCTTGAGACGGGTGATGGCAGGTCGGTCATGATACAGGCCTCAATGAACAGGGAACTCCAGATGTATCTGGGGACGCTATATAAGCGATGAGAGTACTGTGATACGATTGCAGTAGATAGGCTTTGGGGGGTCTAGATCTACCACGGCAAGAGACTTCACAAAGGGAAGATCTAGAGTTGGCACTCACTAAAGAGGAGATATTGGCGGTCATAAAAGACATGCCCAGATACAAAACACCAGGCACGGATGGGATCCCACCTTTGTTTTATGACACATATGCAGAGGTGCTCTTGGAGAAATTGCTGAAATCTTTCACAAAGCGAGAGACGTGGGAGTACTTCCACAGTCTGAGAGAGGCACTAGTCCTGCTCCTTAAACCAGCTAGAGACCCGGAGAGTATCTGCTCCTTCTGCTTATTCTCCATTATTAATGTGGATGTGAAAATCCTTTCCAAATCCTAGCTAATACGCTACAGGGTCATTGAACGACTGGTGCTTGAAGATTTATGTGGATTTATCTCCAACAGAAGTACACTCATGAATATCCGTAGACTCACCCTTGTCATGTCCTCTGTACAGGATTCCCAGATGGAGATTGTCGCCCTCGAAATCTGGAAGGCATCTGATACGATCAGGTGGGATTTTATGTGGGCTGTTTTAACACGTATGGGGTTTGGCACAAATCTGGATAGGCTTGTTGTACTCCACTCCGACAGCCAGGGTTCGGTCTGGGAGATATATCTCTGACAGTTGGGAGATACAGAGCGCAAACCAGTAGGCTGACCCTTAAGTCCCCTCTTATTTGCACTTGCAATAGAGCCACCAGCAGCCTATCGGTGGGTGATACTACATGGGTCGGGGATACAGAGTCTCCCTCTGCGCCGACACTCGTGTACCATTTTAATGTCCGCACTGCAAAAATTTGAGAGGCTGTCGAACTGAAGGTGAAAGCAGCCAAATCCTTAACCTTCCCCATCACAACACTCGCCAGAGATGGTTCGGACCCCCACCCTGACCTAGGTTTACGGTGGAAGCTGGACAGTTTTCGGTACATGGGTATACAGTTGGCACATACAGCCGAGACATAGTACGAGAATAACATGGGCAGATTGCTGACTGGATTGAAGGCGTTGGTGGCCTTTTGGAACAAACTACCGTTGTCCATTATAGGTAGACACTGAAGTATCAAAGATGTTTGTTCTGCCCAGGTGCCTTTATGTACTTCAAAACACGCAATGTGCAATAGACTAAACAAACGTTTAAGAGACTAGTGTCTTTATTGCACTCATAATGGCAGGTAAATGAAGCAGAGTTGGTCTGAAAGTACTGAAACTACACAAGGAAGAAGGGTACTCGGTTTACCGGACATGGAACTATACTATACAGACCCTCCAGCATTTCATGATTCACAAAATTACCGCGAAATCAGCTAAGGAGCGCGATGGCCGCAATATTTCCAGTTATGGCCGCGAAAAAAAACCATTTTGTTGGAAATGTCATCTTTCTCTGGCATTTTCTCTAAGTTGTTTCACGTTTATGGAGCCGTTCAGCATGACAGGTGGGCGCTCGAAGCCGTATGTTAGAAAAGGTCAGTATGTATTCACCCAATTCAGACTGAGACCAGTGAATTTACTGTGAGCAATAAATATGCATTGAGCAAGCGCAGCTTTAATTTCCCCGCTCGTTTGAGTGTCAATACGGCGAAGAATTACAACGTAAACACATATTTCTAATGGGAAGTAAAAACGCAAGTGCCAGATTCGTGTCGGTATTTCCGAGCAGCTGTTTGTTAGTTACAGTGTTGCTGTGAAAGTGAGCAGACGTGGTGGGATTTTTCTTTACGACGTGAGCCAGAAATGCATAAGATGTAACATATACCACTTTTATTAAGACCTTGAAATGTGGTCGAAAAAGCACATCACATAATTTTCTAGTGTGTGGATTACCACTTGTTTGAGGAAACTCGACTTCAGTGATGGCTGTATGTAGACTGTACAGCGCAGCCTTGAGAGTCTGACCTTTGTGCTGAACAGCTAGGAGTCCCTCTCAAGTTGAATTTGGCGTGGGGGGCAGGCCGCAGAAGCAAACTGCTAATGTTGATGTGAGACCGGTGAAGAACGTGTGCGTTCTCTGCTACACATAATCAATCAATCAATCAATCAGGGAATTGTAAGCGCGCTACTCATCCGTAAGGGTCTCAAGGCGCTTGAGGGGGGGGGCCGCAGATCTGTTTAGCTGAAGAGCCAGGTCTTGAGGGTCTTCCTGAAGGTGTTCAGGGAGGGGGCGCGTCTGATGTCTGCCAGTAGCTCGTTCCAGGTCTTGGCTGCAATGTGAGAGAAGGATCTTCTGCCTGCTCTGGCTCTGTGGATGCGCGGGGTTTCGGCCAGTGCGAGGTTGGCAGATCGGAGGTTTCTTTTGGGTACGTGGAAGTTGATTCTGTCGTTGAGGTATTTGGGTCCGTTGTTGTGTAGGCATTTGTAGGAGTGAGTGAGGATTTTGAAAGTGACTCTTTTCTCCACGGGGAGCCAGTGGAGACTTCGTAGGTGTTGGCTGATGTGTTCGTGTCGGGGGATGCCGAGGACGAGTCTGGCGGCGGTGCTCTGTATTGTTTGGAGTTTGCGGAGTAGGGACTTGTTGATGCCGGCGTAGAGTGCGTTTCCATAGTCCAGTCTGCTGGTGATGAGTGCGTGGGTGACTGTCTTCCTTGACTCAGGGGGGATCCACTTGAAGGTCTTGCGGAGGGTGTTGAAGCAGCTGGAGGTGACGGCGTTGACCTGTCAGTTCATGGTGAGTGATGAGTCGAGTACGATGCCGAGGTTCTTGGCGTGGTCTGAGGGGGTAGGTGGGCTTCAAAGGGCGGTCGGCCACCAGGTACTGTCCCATGCAGAAGGGGTGGTACCGAGGACGAGGACTTCTGTCTTCTCTGCATTGAGCTTCAGGCAGCTGTTGGTCATCCAGACTGACGTCTTGCATTCCTTTCTGGAAGTTGAGTTTGGCAGTGGTGGGGTCTTTGGTGAGGGAGAGGATGAGCTGGGTGTCGTCATCGTAGGATACGATGTTGAGGCCGTGTTGTTGGATTATGGCTGCGAGGGGGGCCATGTAGATGTTGAAGAGGGTGGGGCTCAGTGATGAACCCTGTGGGACTCCGCAGGTGATTTTCGTGGGGTCGGAGAGGAAGGGTGGGAGTCTGATCCTTTGGCTTCTTCCGGTGAGGAATGATCGGATCCAGTCCAGGGCTGTTCCTTGTATGCCTGCGTCATGTAGTCTGGCGACTAGTGTGCGGTGGGAGACGGTGTCGAAGGCCGCTGATAGGTCGAGTAGGATGAGGGCTGCGGAGTGGCCTTGGTCCAGGAGGGTGCGGATGTCGTCTGTGGCGGCAAGTAGGGCGGTCTCCGTGCTGTGGTTGCTTCAGAATCCGGATTGAGACGGGTCAAGGATGGCGTTCTCTTCAACGAATCGTGTCAGTTTCCTGTTGACTGTTGACTGTTTTCTCTGCAACTTTGGCTGCGATGGGGAGGAGCGAGATGGGCCGATAGTTCTTGAGGTCGGTGGGGTCAGCTGTGGGCTTCTTGAGCAGGGGTCTGACCACTGCGCGCTTCCAGTCGTCTGGGAAGGTGCCGGTTTTGAAGGTGGTGTTGATGGTGCATTGTAGTTCGGGTGCGATGGCGGCCGCAGCTCTGTGGTAGATGTGAGGGGGGCAGGGGTCGGTCGGCCCCCCCCCCCCCCAGAGTGGATGCTTTCATGGTCGAGGCGGTGTCTTCGGCCATGATTGGTGTCCAGTTGACCTCTGGTGAAAGGGGGTGGAGGGTGGGGGAGAGTAGTCGGTGGTCCGTGGAGTCCCATGTCTTCCCTCGTCCAAGCTTGCTGAAGGAAAACGGACTTCAGCAAGTGGTTCTTACCTCTCTCTACTCTCCTTCATTCGTTCCCCTGTGAAATGGATCCAAAAGAGAAAGAAACATTTTGTTGGAAATGTTGTCTCTCTCTGGCATTTTCTGTTCGAGCTGCAGCCTCGGGACGGAAGGGGTAAATAAATAAAAAACACAATATATGGAAAATAACTGCATGCAACTAGACTTAGTGGTTGCAAAGTGACCAGAGTGTTTTCAGTCACACGCAAACACATTAGTGTCACTTTACAGAGTGGGCCAGTTAATAGCGCTTTCGTTTTCAACTCTTTCCTGGAACAGCATTGTTGTCGGAAGAGAGGTTGAGGAGATGACGTCTCCATGGCCTGGGGTGTCTCTGACATCTCCATGCCTGGGGTGCCTCTGACATCTCCATGGTCTGGGGTGTCTCTGGGTCTCCCTGTGCTATTGTGCTTGGCTTAACCTATATTTTTTTTTTTTACTGAGTTTTATATAGCGCAAACTTGACCCGAAGGTATCGGGTATCAGAGCGCTTTACACGAGCACCAGTTGCGTTACATGAGGACACATTAATTTTTGTTAGGCACGGGGATTTGCCCAGAATCACAGGATGTTCAGCGCCATTGCCGAGACTCGAACCTGGTTCCCCAGATTAGAGGTCGACCGACCTAGCTGTTAGGCCAACTCCTCTCCCCAACCTATGCTCTAGAATGTTACCACAAAAGAGAATATAGCAAAAAAACTCTCTCAGACAGTTTATAATGCCTATTTCAAAGTTAAATACTCTGCTAAATCAGTTTACATTGATTTAAGGCTGAAAAGGAATGATTACGAGTAAAATAAAGTGACGCAATAATGCCGCAAAATTTCAATTTTTGTGCCGCTAAATTTCCATTTTTGTGCAGCTAAATTTGCAGATCTATGCCGCAATATCCTGGGGGGTCTGACTATATAGCGGCACAACTCCAGCATGCTGCTAAGTGGTGCACAGATGGGCCCAATGGAGAAAAAAGGTTGCTGGCTGCGACGCAGGATTATTTACCTCGATGACTCATGGAGGGGGCTCATCTAAATAAAGGCTGCCCCTACGAGGTAAAGCGGTAGGCGCAGACTTGGGAACTAGCAATTAAGTCCACATTGCACAAACCTCCATTCTCTAGAAACTTACCAATATGGTGGCTATATCCCTTTCTGAACATTATAATATGACAGTCTCGGCAAGGAAAGACGGCAGCTGCAAAACATTAGGGGACAGTTATCCGGAGTAGAGATGCATTACCTTTACAGAGCCACAGGAGACATTTGGGTTAGGCCCCGGGCAGTTTTTACTGTTCGCCAAGCTGACCAAAACAGCCTGCGATATTTGCACTGGCTTTCCACAAACACCTGACCAGTCGCGAACATTGGAGATACAGCTCGACATGGTCGTTCCGCGGCGATTGATATGTCATTTATATAGATCACTCAAATATGATGC
This sequence comes from Calotriton arnoldi, assembly GCA_963921515.1. Classification (NCBI taxonomy): domain Eukaryota; kingdom Metazoa; phylum Chordata; class Amphibia; order Caudata; family Salamandridae; genus Calotriton; species Calotriton arnoldi. The sequence goes on from CAWUFW010000828.1 coordinate 1,910,679, forward strand.
ATCCAAGATCCCACTGATGGCAAAACAGGGCTGGGACTGAGACCCAACAGCTGCCCGGAGGATGGGGACTGGAGTAAAGAGTGTGCACTGGTGAGGTTCATATCTTGTAATGCCAGTTTTAAACTGGCACATTCTTATGTCCTGCATCATGTTTATTTGTCGCCAATGAGACTACACAAAATGTAACCAACTAGACCAGACATTTGCCCTAGATGTGTGTGTGGGGGGCTGATTTCCTCCACATGAATTGTGGATGTACGGGGTTGGTGCCCGTACTATGGCACCAGCTATGGGACTATGGGAGGTGACAGATATTCATATAGAAAACACTGTCCGGCACAGTCTACTGCACCTAATACCATGCCCTAGTGAGACTAACATTCACTATAGATTTGTACTACTCGGGTTAGTGTTAGCAAACAGATGGATAGCTATTAGATGGCCATCACCTACGGGCCCCACATACAGACAATGGAGTGTTGACATGGGAGAATGGACACTAGCCAAAGAACGACAAATGCGAGAGGGTAGAACAGATGACAAAAAGGAAGAAGATTGCTTTGAATAAGCGGGAATGCTGCAGGAGCTTCTAGCCCCGGTGCCAATGGGGACTCCCGGGACTAGCCCAGCTGCTCTTACACCTGTACATGATAGTGCATAAGGGATGTCTGGGAGTGTCACCATAGATGGGATAATGGGCCTGGCGAATCCAAATCGGGGAGGGTAGGAGCTGGAAGGGTGATTGTGCCTGCATGCAAATATAAGGCTCCTGTTGTGGCTGGTAAACTGCGATGCCTAAAGTTGTACTTTGTACGGTTACATGATAAAATGGAAAATAAAAAGTGGGGAAAAAAATACGCTGTTTCGAAAACTACAAGCTGGTTTGTGCAAATTGAACTAAAATCTAATCAATAAGTATAAATATGGTGAAAATGACTTGGTTAAGGACAGGTTATGTGTACATTGAAAACTCGAAGCAGCATGGGTCAACTATTGGTGCATGCTGGGACAAAGTAGGTTACACTATTCTAAGCAAACACATGCCTAAGGCTTCTGGAACCAGATGTTAGTATAATTTGCGCACACAGCTTCCAGTGCTCTCTACTCATTCCGAGAACCATGAATTCTGGAGAAGGCGGCAGCCACTGAAAGAGCTGCAAAAAAATAAATATTGTTAAGGCTCAGATTTGTGCAACAAAGTTTACATACCCTCTATACCTGGTTCATCCTGTGGAAGCTCTGGTTCTACATCCTTTTCTGCCGTCTGGATGTCATCTGCAGATTCAGGCACACATACTCGCAAGTCATCGACTTCAAAAGAACATTTTTCTTCAGCAAGGGGATCTGGGCGGCTCTCATTAGCATCTAATGTCACAGAGCTGCATTTATCTCCTTCTGCCAACTCTATGGAGGACATGATTCCAATAAATATATGTTGTTCTATACACAATTATTCATGGATGTCTTGTAATAAACATGTAATATTAAGAACTTTTAATATAATGGTCACCTTGCTACATCATTTCTATCACAGTACAAGGAAGCAAATGGTAGGTTTATACAGAGCATACACTACAGAAAAAAAGGGCAGGAATAATGCCGATAATAAAATTTAAAACCATCCAGATTTGCACTGTGACGTTGGGGTTGAAAGCATCATATGTAATGCAGTACAGTTTGCCCCCTCCCTCTACAGTTTCATTCACGTCTCATTCTTCATTCTGCTCTAAATAGCCTCAATGTGCTGTCCGCAGTTATGATTATTACTGACCAAATATAGGAGCAGACATGTAAATGAGGGGGCAGAGCTTGAGAGGGGGATGCCTAGCCCAGCTTGGAGAGGATATATGTTGTCCAAGCTAGCTCAAAATCAGCAGTCTATGATTATAAACTCTTTGTTTTTCTACTGCCATATATAAACAAACAACAAATAGTCGAGTTAAGATCACCAATTCAGTACGGACATCAGGAAAAAAAAGTTTCAGCATGCTGTAATTTGGGCAGTATAGTAATGTAAAAAGCGTTTCTGGTGCATCACAATAAAAAAATAGCAAATAATGTACTAAAAATACTTTTGTACAACTGCCCTCAACAAAGAACCATGGACATAACTCCATGTCAAATGGCGGGGTGCCACAAACCCCAGACCAGAGAAACAGCCTTTTCCCACTGAGTTCCTAGTAATGGACCTAATGTCTGTCAAAGGTTATTAGCTCGGAGGCAAGATGGCGGCTGCGCGTTCAGCCAAGTGAGCTCTCGCTGCTGATGGCTCTCCTCACCTTCTACCAGTAACACGCCAGCACGGCAATGAGGGCTATTTGCTGCTAAAAACTGCTAAAACCTGCCGTATTTTAAACAGTAAATGCGTGATGCTGTGGGATTTACTTACATCTCGGTGGCGAACAGTCCGTGGTCTCCGGGTCGCACTCCCGTGCGCTTGACTGGTGTGGCCCCCTCTCCACCGGACTCCATCGGGTCGTGTCGTGGGGCTGGCCTGGAGCGGCTGGGACAAGGATGCCCCCTAAGGATGCTCGAGCAGCGAGGCTGCGCGCTGCTGGTGAAAGCACTGCTTCTCTGAAACTTCCGCAAAGCGCCCAAAGCACACAACGACAGGGAGCGGCTGTGAATACTGCGGCTGGATCTGGAAACAGTCGCATGCTGGCTCCAGGGAAGAAAACAACTCCTGCAATCTTTCTGTCGGTGAAAAAGGTAAAGGCCGCCAAACAGCTTGAGAGCCCAATGGAGGAGACCTTGACTGCACGGACATACGAGGCGAGACCTGGGCAGCTGGGGGACTCAGGCTGTACGGATGAGGCTGAGGCTGTGATGACCCAGGGGGGGCAGGAAAGCTCCCTGTGTGAGTCTGCAACACATGCACTGGGGGGTAGGGTCCCCAAGTGCAGATAACATCAGGGGGTGCCTCGGTCAAGATAACTTCAGAGCTTACGGTTGCTGATGTGGAAACCGAGCCCACCAAAGTGGATGGGGGTCAGCTTTATATAATGGATGTGGCAGAAGTGCCAGAGGCCGATGCAGGAGATCATTTTTTCTCAATGTCTGATCACTCCAATTCATCAGGAGATGAATCACTGCAATTATCGGACGTCTCCTCAGGCTCACCAAATGGCCAATGGAGTGAGGCTAGCAGTATTCATCAGGAAGAGGGGACCAGAGTGCTCGGACTTTGCTGCCTGCCTATGGCACTGTACGCAAGAGGTTACCTACGTCCTCACCGGGAGACTCAAAGGACTTAATCATTGTACCTGCCCAGGAACAGTTGCTTTCCACCTCTTCGGGTATAGGCAGCCTCACGGGGGGCAACGAGACAAGACCAGCCTAACGTATCTAAGCATAAGGTAGACATCTCCTTGGCCGTTATTTATGAGACAATTATGTCACTTAGGGATGAAACCAGGGCTGAGAGTCAGAAAACACATGGCGCTTGACGCAAACTTTAAAATTCTCTTCGTCGAGTGGCTAAGTCCTGCTCGGAGTTTGCGGAGAGGATTTCCGAAGCAGAGAATAGGATCTCTACCCTTGAAGATGAAATGATGGGCCAGAAGGCGGCTACAGATGCTTTGACTGCGCAGCAGAGCGACATTGCCTGGAAGTTAGAGGACATGGAAAATCGCCTCCGGCGTAATAACCTAAGAATTCTTGGGGTACCCGAAGGTGTTGAAGGCTCCGATCCGCGGAAGTTTGTTGTGGGACTTTTCACTGAAGCTTTCCCGGAACTGGCACAATGTTCATGGGACATTGAGGTGCAACGAGCGCACCGATTTCCTTTTCGGTTGAGCAATCTTACAGCGCCTAACCGCTTTGATTCACAACCCAGAGCTATATTGATATGTCTCTCTAACTTCTTATCTAGGGAGGCTTTATATGATTTGGCCAGACCCGATAGGAAGAGAAAGGGGAACGGGTTTGAGTTTTTTGTGCGCCCCGACTACTGTCATACGACAGTGGAAAAAAGATGGAAGTTGCGGCAGCTGATAAATTCATTTCAGGCTAAATGAGCTCAGGTATTCCTCTTGAACCCCGCAAAACTTAAAATAATATAAAAGGATAAGACGCAGTTTTTTACGTCCGAGGTTAAAGCTAAGGAGTTTTTACATGATATTGCATCTTAGGAAAGGGGTCAGAAGTAGATAAAAACCTGCTTAGAGCATTGTCTGTGGAGATCAGTGGCAAATGTATAGATTTAATAATAGTTTGCTGGTTCTCAAAATGTGCTGTGCTTTGAAATTCTCGTATGGTGTGTGTGGATTGGGTGAACTGGGGGAAGGGGGGGGAGAGCTATCGGCAGGGATGCGAGGCTCTCCATCACTCTAGACCTTGGGTCTTGCAGCCTCGATACTGGGGGAGGTAGGGGAAGTTTCCGCTGGCATAGGAGGCGCCGGGGTGGGTGAGTGTGGGGTCCCTGGGAGGGGGGTGACTGCCGTAGGGGCATGGGGGTGAAAAGTGAAAATAAGCCAATAAACGTGTTAAAGTATATAAGAGGAATGGATGTGATTTTTTGGGAGAGAGGGAGCTGTCTATCCAGCCTTAAAACAGGTGAACGATGAATGTTGTGTCTTTATGTTCGTTTAATGTACGCGGTCTTAATGATAGGGCTAAGCGGCAAAGAGTTGCGCAGGAAATTAGGACTATGTCCCCCGATGTGGTCTGTCTTCAAGAGATGCATATTCACTGGGGTAAACTTAAGGTGTTAAGGGAGCTAGGGAACCCACTTAACACAGACTAGTGCTAAATGTTATTACTAAGCAAGCTGTCACAAGTGCACTTACCATGCAGGCACCGGGTCATGATTTGAATGGTGCAGCAGGTGCAGTGGCACAGGGGCCAAAATCTCTAGGAAACCCACTGAACACCTATTATTGCTATATGTTACTTCTTAACAAGCAGAAGTGCTTTTTTGGTTCTTTTATAACCACTGCACCCAAAGTAACACATAGCCTAAAGCATCAATGTAAAAAAGCTGCAACCTATTGGACTTTTCTGTCTACCCACAACTTATGTTAGTTACATTCAGCGCATTTATATAACACATTTTCTGTATGGTCCTAAAATGCTTCTGAATCTTGACATACTAACACCTTGGCAAGTGCATTCTCCATTCTATAAAATTAGCACTTCAGCCGTTGTAAACAAATGCTTTTTAAAAAAAAAATCTTTTTATTGGTGTTATACAGGCTTGCACAACACTTCCAGGATTTCCGAATTTCATACATCCACATGTACAGTGTGGTATAACTTTTGCTGCTAGATTCTCATCTCTAGTACGGTTCAGCGATCAGATGTTTTATACCCATGTGTCATACCCACCCCTTAGTGATAACCGATGTCTCCCGGGTAAGAAATCCTGTGTGGAAGTAGCCCAGCAGTGTTGTCATGATGCTGTACATAGTGGGTTCTAACTCTTGTCTGTTCCCTGAGGGGCATGCGACAAGTATGCCTTTAGAGGATCCCATATATCTTTGGCTCGAGATGTCACTGGGAGGAGCTCCGAATAGATGGTTAATTGTTCCTGGCAACTAAACTAGCTCCTGTAGCCATTCTTTGAATTTAGGAGCTCTTCCTCGCCCCCATGTACATGCGACCTAGTGTTTAGCCAATAGTAACCCAAGGGCCACAAACCTCCTCACCGATGCATCTAGGTGTTCCGTGTACCCAAGCAACGCAATGAGTGGAGTAAGGCTTATCTGCGTGCCTACCATCTGGGATAGGGCCTCCTCGATCTCCTCCCAGTATATGAAGACTGTTCTGCATGCACAAGCTAGATGGAGGAAGTCTGCTCCTTCTCCACATCTGTCGCATTTGTCAGTTTTTCTTAGGTTGTAGCGATATAGCCTTGCCGGGGTATAGTACATCCTATGTAGAAACTTGAAATTAATAATTCTCAGCCTACTAATGGCTGTTATTCGCTCAGACTGCTGGCAGCAGTATGTCCATTGCGTGTCTTCCAGTGCAGCTCTTAGCTCTGTCTCCCATCCTTCCCTTGATCTACTCGAGGTCTCCACCTGAGAAGTAAGGGTACTCCGGTAGAGTCAAGTCACTGCATGTGAAGCACTGGTTGCGTGGAGCATGTTGTGCAGCAGTATTAGTGTAATCGGTTCGTTTAGGAAGTCTGGGGTAGCTGCTTTGACATCTTGTCTTAGTCTAATGTATAGGAATAGTTCTATAGGTGAGGGGGTTCTTCCCTGCTGCGAAATCTCCCCTTGACATACAGATTTCCCCATGTGTGGATATTATAGCATTGCAGCATCTTTCGACAGATGCCTTCATGAGTTACCGGAGTAGCAGGGTGAAAGGCCAGGGGTAGTGCAGGGGAGTATACCATAGGTACTTGCAGCAGCTTTGCGATGCTTCTCCAGGCTACGTTTGTACATGCTACGGTAGAGTCTCCACCTCCGGCCGTCGCTCAGTAAACGCCAAGGTGGTATGGGAGCCATGTATCCCTGTTTCACTGCTATATGTGGCATAAATGGGGGGGTTGTGAAACCAATACACTGCGTAGTGTGCCTGTGCACTAAAGTAATGAGTTCTAGGTTTGGTGGTTCAAACCCCCCTTGCACGGAAGGCAGGGTAAGAGTGTCCCAACGAATTCTAGGCGGTTTCCCTCCCCAAGCGAGTCGGATAAGCTGAGTGAAAGAAAATGCGACCCGGGGTGTAAGGGATATTTATGAGTAAATATAGCAGCCGAGGTAGGATTACCATTTTCCTAAGGGCTATGAGCCCTGCTAGAGAGAGAGAGGCATAGCAATCCATCGGGTGATGGATTCTGAAATGGAGTTCAGTACTCTGCCATAATTTGCTCTCAATGGTTCCTCCTTATCTCTGGTAATTACTATCCCCAAATATTTGAGTTCTGACTCACACCATCTCAATGGGTATTCTGAAGTAAAGGGGGGAGTGTTGTGAGTGAGTGGGAAAATCTACTATTTTTCCCAATTCATGGTTATACCAGAGAGTTCCACAAATCTGATAAACTCTCGTATCGTGTTGAGACTTTTCTGGGGGTCTCTGACATATAGCATGATGTTGTCTGCGCATAACTACACCAGAACATGCCTAGAGTGGTATCTCATTGCATATTCCCGATGGTGTTGCCTAAGCATTGCCACCAATGGTTCTATCGCAAGGGCGGAGAGGGGACAATGGCCAGCCATATCTAGTTCCTCGAGTAATGGCAAAGGCAGGCGCTTGTGCTCCATTGATAAGTAGCTTCCCCAGTGGTTTGTGGTATAACAGTTGCACCCATTCCCTGAAACGTGGGGGGGTGGGGGACCTATGCATTGTAGTACTGACATCAAAAAATCCCACTCCAGGGAGTCAAACGCTTGAGTGGCATCCAAAAAGACTGCCAGAGCATGTGGTCTATATCCTGTATAACCGAGAACAGGGTCTGTGAGTTAAGTAAGTTATGTGGGATGGTTCTGCCCGGAATGAATCCAGCCTGGTCTGGCCGCACTAATCTGTCCATCGATTCGCCAGCAGTTTGGCCAGTATTTTTACATCACAGTTTATTAAGGACAGTGGCCTGTATGACTCGCTATCTTGGGGCGGTTTGCCTGGTTTCAGAATGGAGATGATCCAGGCCTCCCGCATAGTGTGAGGAAGTGTACCCAGTTGTAGTTTTTAGGTCTCGCTGGCTCTGGGCGAGACATTTTGTAGTGGGCTTTTAGAAATGCGACCACAACTTTTGGCTGGCCTAGAGCATGCGAGTACGCGCACAGTAACGCGCATTACTCGCATGCTCCAGGGCCATATGTCTTTCCTCTCACTTGCTCCTCCCCCTCCCCAGAGCGCTTCACGTGGCCACGCGGCCGTGTCACTTTCACGGCCGCGCGTCACTTGCTCTCCCGCTCCTCCCCCCTCCCCCACCACAGAGCGCGTCTCGCACGGCCGCGCGGCCAATGCTTGTTTATGTGTAGACATCAAACCCCAAAAATCTCACATTAAAAATTGCATTAGTGGAAGTATCAGCTCGCTACGGTGCCGCGTGCTTTCCTGATCTACTTTAATGTATCTGATAAATTCCTGTCGTCTACCTCTTTCCCCCTTGACAACAGCCGCAGTGATGTTATCACAGATATCCATTTGGTAAAACGTACAGTTCTCGCGCTATCACATGCCTGGTGCGGCAGAGCGCCCTGACCTTCCTTGACAATGATCCATGCTCGTCGTGTTTTCCAAAGATGACTCGGGACGCTGCTGAGCGGCGCAATCACACGAGGGATGGAGCGGAATTCCGATGCATTCATTGAACCTTCCCAGAGCTTCAGGAGGAGCTTACAAGGCTTTTCGGTTTTGCATCTGAAACCCCTGTTTATCAAAGCTATTAAAAGAGAAAGATCATCACTGGAACAAAGCTATGAACTGAATGTTTTTAGCAGATCTGTCATCGAAATTATTTACCAGTGAAGCTTGCTTTTTTATTGACAAATGGTTAAGCTATAATAAATAATTCTCGTTTAAAACTCGTTTCCCAGAGGCACATGTAGCGAGCAAAATGAATCCTGGGTCGCTATGTGCAACGGAATTTTTATACTGCAATCCGATAAATACATGTGGCACATCTCCAAAATGAAAAGTTTAAAACTCTGCATAACAGCTCTCATCGTTGTAATATTCTGAGTACTGACTACTGTAGGGAGTTTGTAGACCCAGTTTACAAGCGATCACAGCACCACCCTACACCAAGTAAGCATCCAGCCACAGGGGATCTGGAAGCAGGTTCACACCTTGTGAGAGAGAAGTGTCAAAATGTCGTTAATACAAAAGGCCATTTTGTATTAAAAGACAAGACAGGAAGTGTGATGTTTTCTAACAAGAAGTCTAAATTGACGAAATAAAAACAACAATTTGCAAAACTGAGATTTCCGTTTCGGAATTTCTGTCCGCACAGTCCACCCTGGATCATGGGATTTTCAAGACACAGTTCCAGGCAGAGAAGGAGGATGTATTGAAGGGGACTTGCATTCAAGATCCTTTCCTCCTGACCTACAACGTTATCTGCAGGGGGCTAGTCCTGTCTTTTAATCTCATGAAAGACCCCCTCTGTGCTCCCCTGTCACGTGTCCATTCGCTCCTTTTTAGGTCTCGGCCTGCACCAGCGCTTGCGCTGGTCTGCCCGAGAGTTTTATTAAGCGGGTTATGGAAGTGCAAACCCACTGGCTTTCGGTTGGCGACCAGCTTGCGTTCACGATAGCGTGCACGCGCGCAGCTGCCATCTGGGTTTCCTATCTCTTCCTCATTTCCTCGTCATGGCTCATTAACTCTCTGGACTCTGATGTTTCAATCGCAGCAGCAGCTCACATTACCAACTGACGGCCCTGGACTACAGTCACATGAAAAACAACAGCGATTAGCATTGAAATGCAAGCTTTTTAGGTCTCGCCTGACCCAGCGCATGCGCTGGTCTGGCGAGACTTTTAGTGAGGGCTCAAAAAATGCTACCATGGCCAGCCTAGAGCTACAGTGCATGTGCGCGGGCGCGCGCTTACGAGCAGAGGCGCCATATGGCTTTCCTCGTCATGCTCATTATGCGCATCGCTCGCCACGCTTGATCGCGATCACTTTCACTTTCGCGGTCGCTTTGATGTTCTCACGGCCGCGTTACTTTTACGGCCGTGCGCCAGTATTAACAAGCATTGGCATAGCGAATAGGTCTCGCTTTTGGGACCTTATAAGTGTTTAGCCATGCAACAGTTGCATAACTAAATACTTATAAGGTCCCAAAAGCGAGACCTATTGGCTACGCCAATGCTTGTTTTTGTCTAGTTAGAAATATTGCTTCGGTGGGTTGATTTCACCTTATATCGCTATTTGTTTTATATTGGGAGTCACAGCCTAATTACCAGTATTTTTGTCTCACTCTGTTTTTTTTTAAATATATTTATTCGCGCAAAGCACAAAGCTATATTTAACGTTACTTTTTCCCCGTCACTTCTTCACTCTATTTAAACTCCACACCCCCCACTCTTATTGTCTCTCTCCTTCTCTCTCTCTCTCCCCTCTCTAATTCTCTCTCTACTTAATTAACTCTCCCCTCTCTATCTTTTTAGCCTTTCATTCTCTCACCCCTTTATCTGTTTCTCTTTCAAACTCCTTCATTCACTCTCTCTCCCCTTCTTTCTCTCTCTCTCTATCCCGCTCCACTCTTTATTCTATGTACACCCTTTCTCTTTCTCTCTCACCACCCTCTCTAATTGGGCATTATATCTTCACTCTATCTCTCACTCGGCAACGCCACAGCATCACTGAGCATCACTCAGCGCCACCACAGCATCACTCAGCGCCACCACAGCATCACTCAGCGCCACCACAGAATCACTCAGCGCCACCACAGAATCACTCAGCGCCACCACAGAATCACTCAGCGCCACCACAGAATCACTCAGCGCCACCACAGAATCACTCAGCGCCACCACAGCATCACTCAGCGCCACCACAGCATCACTCAGCGCCACCACAGCATCACTCAGCGCCACCACAGCATCACTCAGCGCCACCACAGCATCACTCAGTGCCACAACAATATCACTCCTCACCACCACAGCATCACTCAGCACCACAGCAGTATCACTCAGCAAGACCTGAGTATCATTCAGCATCCTCCGCATCGTCTCCGCAACAGTCACCACCACTACCACCTCAGCATCACCTCAGCCTGCTCTCGGAATCTGGCATCTGTTGATTCTCCCCTAGAGTCTGGCCGCTGCTAGTGTTATAATACAGGTACTAGTTCCCAACCTTCACCCTCCGATTGTTTATGCCCCCTCAAAAAAAAAGCTTTAACAAACAACCATTGCAATAGGCAGAAACAAGTTGCCAGCATTGCAAGAACAAAAGAAAACTGAGGACATTTTTTTATTGTAAATACTTTTTTAATATGGTCGTTCAGTTTTACATAATGCCTTCTTGGTCATATATAAAGTAACAAAAATGATTCTGACACTTTATTATAACTTTTCAGCATGCTGCACAGCAGCCACACTTCTCTACAGCACAGCTTGAAGACATTGGCAAAGTCAATAGCTCTGGCTAAACACTTATAAGGCCCCAAAGGCGAGACCTATTGGCTATGCCAATGCTTGTTTGAGAATGGCACCAGGATATCAATGTATGCTATATAGAATTCTGACGGGAGCGCATCCGGTCCCGAGGCCCTAGGTAGGATTCTACATTTATGGGAGCAGTTCTCCGAGTGGCGCATAGCGAGAAGTAGTACTCCCAGAAGGTCTGCAGTATCGCCTCAGTATCTTTTTGGGGCTGCCCTGTCGGGTTTCGGACCACCAGCACATAGTTAGAAAACCGGGGCTTCTGAGTCAGCTCTGCCAGCGCCTTTCCCGGCCGTTTCCCTTCTCCATAACTTCTCTCTTTGTGATATTTACCTGCGGAATAGGCATTACCTCTCTACCGTATTTTGATACTTGGTAAGCATTTCCCTTATTTTAACTCACACCGCCCCCTCATTAGTTGTGGCTAATTCTGCTTCCAAGTCCCGGATATTCTTCTCCAGCTTCCCCAATGTGTGTCTGATGTCTCTTAGTATACCTCCAGCTTTTGCAATGCATATGCCCCGTATGGTCACTTTTAGTGCTTCCCAGACCGTTGCCAGTGTGGGGACAGATTCTATGTTGCGTTTAAGGAATTCCTCCAGCTCTTGCCCCAATTCTGCTCTAAAGGAAGCATCCAGCAGCGACTGCGCAGGAAGTCGCCTGGACATATAGCAGGGGGAGCCCCCGGCAGGAATGACTGCATAAGCACCGGGGTATGGTCCAAGTATTTACGCGCTAAGTGCTGTGTATGTGTTATCCAGGTCCCAAAGCCTCTAGATACCAACCAGAAATCTATTTGAGACCAACTAGAGTGCGCAGTGGAATGGTAGGTTCCCTCCCTATCTGTTTGGTGTGTAGCTCGCCATGCGTCGATTAGTCGGTGTTCTTCCATAATCTGTTGTACTTGGCGTTGGGCTTTCGTGTGATGATGTGGCTGTGGATGGGAAAGGTCAAGGGCTGGTCGGACAGCAAGGTTAAAATCTCCGCCCCCAAATGTGTGTTGAGCCAATGTTTATGATTAGCCCCATAGCGCAACGTAGAATGCTTCGCCGTCAACATTAGGGCCATAGCAGTTTACTAGTGTAACTGAATGGGATGCTAGCCTCCCCAAGCCTTCCCTGCGAATCATTCCCTCCTCTACATAGGGGGCGTTTTTCCGGATGAGAATGGCGGTTCCTCTCAAATAGGAGTATGAGGAAAAGTATCAATGCGATGCCCAGCGCGTCGCAAAGGTGGGATCTGAGGCCGGAGCCGTGCGTCTTTCCTGTAGCATAGCTATGTTTATATTGAGCCTATCTAGGTAGGCAAGAAGATGTCGCTTCTTGCGTGTGTCTCCTAATCCCCAGACAGTCAACGTTAGGAAATTTAGACTCAATTGCCGGCTGTTATTTGCCATGTGCTCCTAACTTGTTTGGGCATGGTGGGTTGTTGTTCTTCCTGGGTTTACGACGTCTGCTGTCTAGATGTGAACAGTGTTCACTCTCCTTGCTCTGTCTGCATATGTTGTGCCGTCTGTTTGGCCCCCTCCCTCACTCCCACTCCGGCTTCACCAACTTGCCGTGAACTATCCCTCCCACACCCCAAGAAAGCCCCAACTGACCCCATCATAAACCAACATTCCAGCCAAGCATAACAGCAGCAATGATGCTCTATCTATATAGGTATCTTGGTTCCTGGGAATTGCAGAATTAGATCAGAAAGGGAACGTGGCTTAGAAAGAAAAGAGGAGTTGATAGATAAAAAGAGAAAAAAGAAACAGGTAAGAGAAAAGAAGTTCAGAAGAACCAAGCAAAGTATTAAGTCCATATCTAAATGAAGGGTACACCTGCTGGGGGAGTATCGTCTAGGGGCGAGGCAGTTCCTCCCCTCAAGTAGTACAGGAGGGGGAGGGTGTCCGGGACATGAGCATAGTGCATCTCCAGTGCTCTATACCATCGGTGGTGTTCTCCTCACAATTATTTGCGTCCACAAGTGGCCTCGCTATTTATTTTCATAGAAGGCGCATCTTTGGTAAGAGTCTACGTTTAGTGGTTCATTAACGACTTGTGACCCGTTCCTTTGGGGTTTCGTCTTTTATGTCCGATTCATTTGTGTGCCGTGACTGAGCATTTTTGATGTCTTACACTTCCCTTCTATGGCCTCTACTCCAATCCAGATGATGGTGAGGCTGGTCTGCTCCTCGGCGGTGATTTTTCTATTTGTCAAGGAAGGATTGGTGGGCAGTTTAACGAATTTCATTACTTGCTGTGGGGATGTGTTAAAGTGCAGCTTGCCCGGATACGTGATCTGCAAACGTTCCGGGTAGAGCATTGCATATGTGATGTTGGCTTGTTGCAATTTTTTTTTTTTGCCTTTCCTGGCTTCCTGAACCGCCACTGTGAAGTCGGGGTATAGGGCAACGCTGTATCCTTCAAATGTTAGTGATTGTTGTTCCCTTGCCCAAAGCAGTATCCCGGTCTCTGTAGTTGAGGAGTATAGCCAATATGGGTCTGGGGGGGTTACCCAGGGGGAAGCGGAGCCGCAAGTGCCCCTTGTGCTCTCGCCACCACAAGTAGCGTGGAAAATGCGTGTAAGAAGCTGGATTTCTGTTGCAGTAACCCCCCACTTTTTGCCAGACTACTGATGCACTTTGACTTGATGTGCCCTGGGTCCCTGCCAATCAGGTTCCCAGGGCATGTGTTCTTTTCCCAAAACTGTACCTTGTACTCCCAATTGGCACCTCATTGGCCACATGTCAGTCCCTTGTAAAAGGTAAGGGCTGCAGCACTTATTGTGCCACCCTTAGAGGCCCTGTGTGTGTGTGCGCGCACACACACACACACACACACACACACACACTGCAGGCTACGTGTTGTGGTGCAGAACAAAGTGAAGAGTCGACATGGCACACATCCCTGTGTGCCATGCCTACAACCCACTGCCCTGGCATAGTTCAGTCACCCCTCTAGCTGGGTGCACTATACCAGTGGTGAGGGTACAGGTGCATGAGCCCTGTGCCCCTACAGTGTCTAAGTCAATTCTTAGATATTATAAGTGCAGTGCTGCCATTAAGAGTATATGGTGCTGGGAGTTTGTCATTATGAACTCCACAGTACCATAATGGCTGCACTGAGAAGTATGGTACCAAACTTCTCAGCACATTAAACCCACAATGATGCCAGTGTGGGATTTAATGAAAAATGCACACAGAGGGCATCTTAGAGATGCCCCCTGAAAAACGACCAGCCTCTGGTGGGTTCCCCGACTGGTACACACCAGCCTGCCACCTCGAGACATGTTTCTGAACCCCTGGCGTGGGAGCCTTCGCTCCCCGAGCCCAGAAACAAAGCCTTTCCTGGGAGGAGGTGGTCACACACACCCCCCCTCTCCCCCCCCCCCAGGCCAGGAAGAGCCATCTGTGGCAGGGGAGCTTCAAAGGACTTGCAGCCTTTGTAATGCGACCCCCCAGCCTCTCCTGCTATCAGGAGCAGGCCCCCTTCCTGTCTCCCCTCCTTTTCGGCGGGAAGACAGGCGGGAAAAATTAGCCAGCACAGAAGGTGTGCCCACCTCTGCCAACCCCACCCCTCAGGTGGGGGAGGCGAGGTGAAGCCCACTCTTCAGTGCCCGCCATCTTGCAGATGGCAGGCACTCCCCAATCAGGAGTAGGGATTGTGCTCAATCCCACACGTGGGGTGAGCACACCAAGGGTGTAGTCACCCTAAGGTCAGTAGCCATTGGCTACTGACCTCGAAACCCCTAAAACGCTCCCTAAATACAGTATTTAGGGGGCAGCCCTGAACCAAAAACTCAGACAAGAAACCAGAAGAAGAAAAAAAGAAGAAGGACCAAACAGCCGTGCCGAAGCTAACAAGAGGAGGACGCCCACTGACTTGGCCCCAGCCCTACCGGTCTGTCCCCACCTCGAACCTGCTCCAGCGAATACCTGGTGTGTCCTGCAGTCAGCAACCTTGAGAAACCCTGAGGACCTGTCTGCCTTCAATCCCAAAGACTTTGTCTTCCGTGAACACCGGTTTTGTTCACCAACAGACTCCAGCTCCGCAAGGATCCGCGAGTCTGCACCACTTTGCACCCGACGCCCACAGCCAGAGTTCGAGTGGCCCAACACCAAGGGGAGGTCTCCCTGGCGATACTGACCCGAGATCCGGTGATCCCTGACCTGCCTCAAGCAGACGCCTGTAGCCTAAAACCGGAAGGTCCCCCCAATCGCGACCAGGAGCTGGTAAGAAGATCCAACCCTAAAAGGCACCCCTGCACCAGACGCCCCACGGCCTTGGGTGGCGCAACCGACGGTGCCTAACTAACCGCCAACATCCCAACTTACCTCTCCAAGTGGTGGTCACACCCAGAAGATCTTCTTCCCCGAGCCTGCAGTGCTTTTGCAAACCGGAGACTCCCCATTGAAAGCTACAGGGCTTCCGACGCCAAAACAGCACTCTGCACCCGGCCGCCCCAGTGCCGCTGAGGGTGCACCTTTTGTGCTGGCCTAAACACCCATTTGACCTGAGCTTAAGTCCAGGAGCTTTGCTCCCACAACCCAGTGGCCTGCTCAGCAGCAGCCACCAACCGGAGGACCCATATCCCCTATTGGGCCTCAGCACTCTGCACCCGGCCGCCCTAGTGCCGCTGAGGGTGTAACAAGAGTGCATCCTTGACCCTGGGGGACCCCTGAGTCTAGCCCCAGAATACCAACTCCCACAACAAAGTACTTACCTTTGAACCGATAACACTATTTTCCTCCACAGGATAACATTGACTGTCTTTCTATGAAAAGTTTCTAAGAGTGGAGTTGGAAAATCTAAGAAATCCTTTTACAACTGTGCTAAATAACAAAAACGCTTTTATTTACCCGTTTACAGGAAATGTCCCAGTGTAGTATCCAGGTGTACTACACTGTGTAAGAAAAGTAATGTACTGGTCATTTTACTAAAAAGCGGATTCAAAATATATGTACTGTATTTCCAAAGCATTGCATTTCTCAGTAACAAAGTGCATATACAATTACAATCCAAACTGTGTTAAATACTTTGCAGTAAATAAAAAGTTGTATCACTTACCTGTGCCAGGCTTGCTTGGTTCTAGGAAATAAAATAACTAAAAGAATATTTTTATACAAAAACAATTGGTCTGAAGTTCAGTCTTTGAGTGTGTGAATTCATTTGCTGACTGAGTGTGTACAACAAATGCCACAATACCACAAATAAAGAGTGAGGTGCTATCTACTTTACCTCTGCCTACCTTTTGGGTTCCACTGGACTCTGTGCACACTATACCTCACTTTGGTATAGTATATACAGAGCCAGCTTCCTACAGTGCGTCCTTCCCAAAGCTAGTGGCCAACATGTGTTCTACAAACTCCTCCATCTTTCCAGTATTGGCAGATTCCAGGATTCGTATGTTGTTCCTCCTGGACCAAGCTTCCAAATCTTCATTCTTAGCTGCTATTATCTTCAGTAGGCGTTTCATTTCTTTTGTTTGCTCATCTGGAGGTGGTATCTTTGAGTTCCGATATTCTGTGCTCTGCTTACCCTATCCTTCCATCTTGTTTCTCCAGGTTTTGCGTTATAAAATCCATGCGGGTGCACATGGAGTCCATTTTGGACTTGATCGAGGTTAGGCTGCGTTTCATTGTCACCAGCAGCGACTTCATGTCTTCCTCCTCCAATTGCTGACTAGGGCCTTGCTCGTCTGTCATTTCAGGATCTCGGTCGTGGCTCTGGCCTCTCGCAGATTTGCGGGGTTCGAAGGACAATTTCACTTTCCTGCCTTCTGTTTTACCCATATTTTTGCGGTTTAGGGTTGCTGTCCTCTGGTTACTGCGCTTCGCCTATCTTCCTGTGCGAGCTCCAGGCGTCTTGGCTCCAAATCTTGTTCCTAACAGCCAGGGTCGCAGGGTATGCTTGCTGTTTATCCTCCCTGTTTAGCTGCTCTCTATTTACGTGGGCGCGTCTCTCCAAATTTCAGCTGCTGCTGACAACCTCCTTCCTTCAGTCCGAATCTCTCCAGAGGCAGTTCAGATTTCAGATTCCTGTGAGGGGCGGGGGGAATTCGCAGGTATGCAATGTCTTTTTGTTAAGTGCTAGAGTCTTCCCCTTCTCCACATGCGTGGGCTACTCGTGGTGGGTGCCTATGTTTGCACACTTGAGACTGTGCTTTATATATTGAGCCTTCAAGCTTTCCCAATATGGCGGCCGGCTGGTCTCCTCACGGGTCCAACGCAGCTCCATTCTGGCCAGGGCCGCGAGCGCTCGCCGCCACCGCCTGGAGCCACCCCTCAGATACGGCGATCAGCGGGGATGGAGGGGCAACGTAGCTTTCAGGGGAGAAAGCCCTCTACTACCGCCCAAGGACTCAGATATTTTCCCCGCCACATCTCACATTGCCCACCTCCTTACTCCTCCGGTGGTGTGGCACCTGTCTCGCATCTGCGGGTTCCCGATGCCGATTCCCGCTGCAGAGTCTCAGTTTCGCCTCAGACGTCTGCTGTCTGCTTTAGTGCAGAGTTATCCTGTCTTCCAGCTCGCCTCTGTCGGGACGCACGCAGAGGGGCTTCCGTGGTCTCTGAGATCTTCCGAACCACCTCCGCAGGCCCTGCTTCCGGCTGACACGTTCGGGGCAGTGTCGCCTTCTCACCAGGATCTGGCTAAGCTTTGCGTGTCATAGCAAAGTCCTCACTATTCGTGCATTTTTGGGTCGCGATTAGGGCTCTTAGTGCAGGATAATGTTGTTTTGGGCGTCCCAGACTGCAGGAGCCTCACTAGTGTGCGGCCATCTTGCTAGCCCGCCCTCTAGCGCTCGCAAAAACATTAAATAAATACTTATAACTTTCCATGTGGCATTCCATACCAAGCATTGGCAAAGTCAATAGGTCTCGGCAATGCGAGATCTATTGGCTTTTTCAGTTTTTTTTACCCATATTATACAACAGCACTAGCTTCAGTGCAGCATAACTGAAAATAAATAAGGCGCTACAATACGGACAACGCTGGCTGTGTCATACAGCTTTTTCACAAT
Organism: Calotriton arnoldi; assembly: GCA_963921515.1. NCBI lineage: Eukaryota > Metazoa > Chordata > Amphibia > Caudata > Salamandridae > Calotriton > Calotriton arnoldi. The sequence continues at coordinate 1,928,753 of CAWUFW010000828.1, forward strand.
ACTTTTAGCCATTTGCAATATAGCTAAAAAACATTAGCAAAGCCAATAAATCTCACATAGGCAAGACCTATTGGCTTTGCCAATGCTTGTTTTGGGGAAAGAGCACTGGCACTGGGGACCAGGTTAGCAGAAACACAGTGCACTTCAATCAAAATTGCATCAAATACCAGTCAAAAAGTGATGGTGACCATGTCAAACAAGCATTTGCAATACAATCGGTCTCGCCTTTGGGACCTTATATGAATTTAGCTATGCAGCACATTAGCCTGGGTGCTGAAACATCTACTGTTCTTTAAATTTAGGGAAAGTAAGCACCAAACTGCGGAACACGCCAGGCATGGGAACACATGGAGAGAAATACTGCTTTTGAGCTGGAAATAGTATCGTCCAAAGCTCTGTTTTTAATATAAAATCAGGGCCTTCGGTGGTCATATCACTGAAAATACAAGATTTGAAAAAAAATATTATTGTCTACAGGTGCTCGTGGAAGACAAGTTTCTATGGCCTGGAATCTAGGGAATGGTAAAGTGATTCTGGAATTTTACTGACCTCTGCTGGTTGTTTTCTATCAAAAAAGTTAAATTGAGGCATTTGCCAGAAAAATAAAAAAATAAAGTCCCTAAGCAGAAAGCAACTTTGGTATTTTACTGACCTCTACTGGTCGTTTTCAATCAAGACAGTTAAATAGAGGCGGTTGAACAGAAAAAAAAAGTCCCTAGAAAAAGCAGAAGCAGACTAGTCCTGGGGCTGATCTCCAGAGCCCATAAAGTACATATAAACAGATCTTCCAGACAGTGCAAGCGCTGTCTAGGCTCGACCTAAAAAGGGCACTTTCCTACAGCTCTGCAAAATAGACGATGAGCAATGCTGTGGTTCCAAGACGAACACCAAAAGTGAATCTACAGAGGAACCATAATGGTACTGGAGAGCTCCAAAATAAGTCACAGAAAAATTACATTTTACAATCAGTCATCCTACTTGACCTTTAGGTTTTCTGATTCCTGAAGTTTGCAATGCACGAGTTGTCAAATATCTCTGTTCCAAAGATGGAATTGCTTTGGTGCCACCAGTGTCTTGCATTTGGTTCGATACTCTAAACTCAATGACCAACTCAAACAATACTTAGATAAGAGGACAGAAGTGTAAATAAAAACAGATACTGGCTGAGTACGTTTGGAGTGGGTGTGGTGGATTGGGCGGTATATGCCTTGCCTCGATAATACCTTGGGTAGTAAAGGAAGGAAAGATAAGTCAAACATGAAAAGTGTGAGAACAACACACCCACCTAAGAAAATGAGACTCACTCTCCAGCAGGAACAGTAGATTAGTTAAAGGAGACCATACCTTCAGGTTTTGCTTTTTCAAATGCATCCTCTTGGGGTTTTTCCTCTTTGCTTTTGTCAGGAAGAAGTTCAGGCGGCACATCCTTGTCTCTATCGGCATCTACTCGGACAGTATCAGTAATGTCTTTTTCATTTTTTCCCATTTCCTCGGTTTCATTGCATTCATCAATGACTCCTCTTTTAGATTTCAAAGATTCTGTAATCTCATCTATGTGAAGAAACAAAGCACAACATATTATTTAAATTAATGTTTCAAATGAGCTTCATGAAAAATGTAAAATTAAAAAAATGAAATACTCCCCATAGAAGGTGTTTAATGTGAATTAGGTGATGAGGCACAAGACTTACTGTAATAAGAAACACATTTACTTTCATACCTACCATCTTCCCATTCAAACCTACCAGAAACATACAACCCAAGAGCCAAGTTAAAGTCGGACCAGGTGTGCATCAATTTAGCAGGTTCCAAATAACACCTTGGCGAAACTTAACCTGGGTTTGTGAAGTGCCTTGCAGGTTACAGATTGTACAATACTTGTGCTGCAAAGAAGCAGTTGTATGGAAGACACATATGGAGTCTTTGTTCAGAAGGACTGGCCACAAATACTTTTCAAATGAATCAAATCGGTTAAAAAGTCCCTGCTCCCCAAGATCCTGTACCTCATGCAGACGTTACCACTCCAGCCCCCGCCAATAGTCTGCAAAACTTCAACGACCCAGAGAGCTTTGTATGGGACAGCAAACGTGCACGCATGAACAAGGAGCGTTCGTATCTGCCTGTGGCGAAAGGGGTACTGGGTATCCCACACTTGCAGATACTACCAGGCAGCGCAATTACGCTTCCTGGTGTAATGGCAGCGTCCGAATACAGAGAAGCATTGGTGTCTATTGGACCAGGCAGTGGGGGGCGTCCACATTTGGAAAATTCCATGGCTCTTGCAAACAAAAATGGCCAGCCGGGGGTATATATCTCCGCTATAGTCCGAGCTGCACTTGGAGTGTGGGACAAATTGGGTGTGTGTCAGCCCAACTCTTCTCCAATCTTTTTCCCCTTACTCCCATTATAGGGAACACTGGCTTTCCTCTGGCATTACATGGCACATCTTTACTCCGTTGACAGTAGGCTAACTGTAAGAGGATCGGGGACCTCTTTGACATTGAAGGCCTCTTAGATTTCCCACAGCTGCACAGAGATTTTGGATTACCTGACACGGAGTATTGGCACTATATCGCGATTCACCATTGGGTGACGCTCCCGCAGGAGCGTGCCCATGCAAGCAGACCACTTACTCCTTTGAGCGATGGCTCCTTTCTCAGAGGGATGATAAGCGCCTTCCCTCTGATATTTATACACTCCTGCATGGGACCCCGGGCCCCTTACCCTCCCCTACACGAATACAATGGAAGACGGAGTGTGAACGTAAATTCTTGGATAAAAAAAATGGTTGGATATTCTGCAGCAAACCCGTACATCCGCTTGCAGCACGTCTGGCAGAGAAACCGTTCTCAAACTAACCCACTATTGGTATTTCACACCCGTTCGGTGGATGAGGGGTTGGGATGACCACTGCTGCCCCAACTGCGGTGCTGCTGGCACTACTGCAGTGCATCTGGCACTCTCACACACTTACTATGGCATTGTCATAAATTGCACAGAAGTGCTTGCGGACCTTGATCAGATGTTTGCCACCAATTTGCCCCGCTTCCCGAGTTACATTCTGTTAGGTTTACTTAACTCGTTAACATATCCAATGAAGTCGAGGAGAGGGAGGGCTATTACCCTAGCAATTTGTGCCGCTAAACAAGTTCTACTATCCAAATGGGGCACAGACACTGTTCCCACCAACATGGATTGGATGCAAAAGCTTTAGGACCTACTCGGTATGGAAAAGCTGACCTCTATTATGGAACATACTATGCCAAGCTTTGAAAAGACTTGGGGGGGCATGTCTGAAATTTCTATCTCATACCTTTAGAGAACTTTCCCACCTGGTGTACTTCCAGGAACTCAGACTCACTGTAGATGACCCAGGCCACCATGACCCCTGATTAAGTTGAAATTATGTCTAAACATGGCAATTTAATGACCTGCACATCTGCATCCTATTGGTTTTGTTTCTTTCTTTCGCCTCCTCGTTTCCCTCCGATTCTTCCCCCCCCCCCACCTTTTTTCACTCGTCATCTGTCCCCCTAACCTTGTTATCCCTGGTTGTAGGAGAGTGTAGTGTTTTTTCTCAGTGCTAAAAATTTAATAAAAATTGATTTCATCCTAAAAAGGATCGAATCTTGAACTTCATTGCAGTGAAAAATGAAAAACATTGCCTTGCACAGGCAAAGGAAGTTACTGGGAGGATAGTTGTAGCATTCACATAGTGGATAAAAATACTTCAGACTTTGTCCTATTTTGTAGACAATGTTAAGAACTCCTTCATACTTAACACATGAAGAGTTTTTGCAGTGATATCAGAGCGTGCTATAAAAATGAAACAGAACGTATTTATACTGAATTCTGAAATTATCTATTCATAATGACAAATGGGGTAAAAAGTACCACCAAAATTAGACTTGCAAGAAGCTGCTTTGACATACAGGCCTCAGCGGGGACACCTGTGCTGGGAGAAGGATGCCCTAAGAAGAATGAACCAAACAAGCATTAGAGCCCAGAAATTAGATTGTAGCACATCTGAGATGCCAGCTCCCAAAACATTTTGGAGCCCATATGGCTGCTTGTGAGCAAAAGAGGGGGAATGTCGAAAAGCAAAGGTTGGCGAGAAAACAAACAAACCCAAACAAACCCAAACCCAAACCCAAACCAAACAAACCCAAACAAACCCAAACCAAACAAACCCAAACCAACCCAAACCAAACAAACCCAAACCAACCCAAACCAACCCAAACCAAACAAACCCAAACCAACCCAAACCAAACACACCCAAACACAAACCCAAACACAAACAAACCCAAACACAAACAAACCCAAACACAAACAAACCCAAACACAAACAAACCCAAACAAACCCAAACACAAACAAACCCAAACACAAACAAACCCAAACACAAACAAACCACACAAACAAACACACAAACAAACACACAAACAAACACACAAACAAACACACAAACAAACACACAAACAAACACACAAACAAACACACACAAAAACACACACAAAAACGCACACACACGCACACACACGCACACACACGCACACGCACACACGCACACATACACTACAGTGTAAGAGAAAACATATCTTTCATAGTATTCTAAATCCCAATGAACATGTTCAAAAAGTGTGAGAAGAGATCCGTACAAGCCTATCCTGACCTCTGACTGGAAAATATTACATTCCACGGGGTGTATTCTCTGAAGCACTTCATTACTGTTATTGATGGGGGGAAATTAGGGTTGGAGGAAAAAGAATACGTATAAATGCCAACGCTACCAAACTTCCTGTGGGAATTTAACAACCTTCAGAAGAAATTGCACTCTACTGCCTACCAGAGTGTAACATAAGGAACTGCAATCTCAGACAAAACGTAGGCAATGACAGAATGGCAAGTGTTATCCATTTGCAGTGCATTTCCATCAGGGAAGTAGTCTTTACTGAGGATTATGACAAGCTGGAAATAGAAAAGGAGATTGCCAGAACAATCCAAGAATATGATGGCTGAGTTGGCTGAGCATCGTTTACAAAAACATGGTAAATTATTATTTCTCTCTGCAAGCCATATGTCAGCATTAAAAAGAACCTGCAGAGCAAGGCTGCCGCAGATGGTCAAGTCTAATTTGGAACCATGACAAGTTCCAGTGACCTAAAACCAGAGGATGGGATGAAAAGGAGGCTGTGTCAATCAGGGAACAGGGCCACAGCAACGTGAACAGAGATGTATGAACGGTTAATTGACCATCCCGATTATTAAGGCTATATGAACACCTTCCAGCTGTCACCACCTAGCAGAACAAAGTCACAAAGGTGAAAATGATAAAGACTTCTATTTGTGCAAGGGTATGAATTTGGTGGCTTTGTAAAATGTGTATAGCCTACTGTTAGGTTATCAAGTTAACAAGAAAAATGTAACTGGCCATATTAGATTATGCTCTTTAAATCTAGAAGGGCTAATATTGCAGCGGGAAACGACCTTTACCACTACTCTTTAACAACGAGGGGCCTGAAACACGATCCCTCAACCACTACTGCATTTACAACTACCTAGTCTAAACAACGACCTGCATGAAGAGATTAGTTGTTTCTTTTGTTATAGTAAGTTGTCTGTCTGATTTGTTTTTTTCATGGAGTGTAACATTTTGTAAAAATAATTAACTTTTACATTTTCTAAGTTTATTTATGCAATCTTACTAATTAATGTATGTTGTTTAAATTTACCTTCTGAGACCAGTAGATGGCACTCTTGGATTGTTTATGACTGATATATATATATATATATATATATATAGTGGCAAGTGTATCATGAGTATGAGTTTTTGGGTGGCAAGGGTATTTTTAGGGTTTATGGTGGTGTAGGTTTTGGGTGGCAAGAGCATTTTTTACATTTTGGGTGGGAATGGGTTTTTGGGTGGCAAGGGTAATTTTAGGGTGGGTATGGGTTTTGGTTGGCAAGTGTATTTTTAGGGTTAAGGGTGGGTATGGGTTTTTGGGTGGAAAAGGGTAATTTGAGGGTTTAGGGTGGGCATGGTTTTGGGTGGCAAGGGTAATTTTAGGATTTCGGGTGGGTATGGGTTTTGGGATTGCAAGGGTATTTTTAGGGTTTAGGGTGGGTATGGGTTTTGGGGTGGGAAGGGGATTTTTAGAGTTTAGGGTGGGTGTGGGTTTTTGGGTGGCAAGGGTAATTTTAGGGTTTTGGGTGGGTATGGGTTTTGGGTGGCAAGGGTAATTTTAGGGTGGGTATGGGTTTTGGCCGGCAAGTGTATTTTTAGGGTTAAGGGTGGGTAAGAGGTTTTGGGTAACAAGGGTAATTTTAGGGTGGGTGTGGGTTTTGGGTGGCAAGGGTAATTTTAGGGTTTACGGTAGGTATGGGTTTTTGGGATTGCAAGGGTATTTACAGGGTTTAGGGTGGGTGTGGTTGGAAAGGGAATTTTTAGGGTTCTGGGTGGGTTTAGATTTTTGGGTGGAAAGGAAATTTATAACATTAAAAGTGAGTATAGGGGTGTGTGTGTATGTATACATACTATATATATATATATATATATATATATATATATATATATATATATATGTGTGTGTGTGTGTATATAGTGTTAATACTTATCAATATTAATTTTTACAACACATGTCTTTAGCATGCATGCCTTTACCACGAAATTTAAGATTTTTACAGGTACATACAAACCCATTATATATATATATATATATATACACACATATACACACGCATATGGGTTTATACTTACCTGGAAAATAGATACATTAATGGGGTAAAGGCAATCATGGTAAAGGCATAGTAGTTGTAAAAAATAGTAGTTGTTAAAACTTTAGTGGTTTAGACTAAGTAGTGGTTGAGGAGTAGTGGTTTAGACTGTAGTTGTTCAAGTGGTAGTTGTTCCATCATACAATCATTGCAGCAGCTTTTCATACAAACAAGATTAAATGAAGTGGAACTATGTATTTAATTTTACTTATTCTCCCTGTATATATTTAGAGTGCAAAAAGTGTAAGACTGTGTAAGTGTGTGGGGGGGGGGGGTGGAGGGGAAAGACTGGCAAGGCATAATGGTGTTGGTGCCTAGTTGACACTCCATCTGAGATTCCAGTAATCGTACATGCAACATCCCTGTGGCCCATAAATTCCCCTGGAGTTCCCCTCCAGTTGATGAAGCAAGGGTTTGCATCTCATGGACTTTGCAAGATACAAAGAGGTCCAACGAAGTAAAGTAACAGAGGCTAACTTGAGCATATGTGGTCTAGTAAGGGCCACGGTGGACCATTTCAAGGCATTACCTGAGGTGATAGGAGCGGATCAGTGAAGGTTCACCCTATTCCTGAGCTGGATTTAAGATGTTGCTGGGGTCACAGAGTGACCAGGAACTTACTCGAACCTTTGATAGACTCTAGTGCGGCAGTCAGCCGCCTGCGAGCAAAATGGCAGCAATAGTTGGAGAAAACACCTATTAATGATACGGGCACCAGAGGCATCTGGAAGAGGAAAAAGCAGGAGGAGCGAGGCAGGAGGAGGAGGGAGGGAGGAGGAGGAGGAGGAGGAGGGAGGAAGAGGAGGGAGGAGGAGGGAGGAGGAGGAGGGAGGAGGAGGGAGGAGGAAGAAGCAGGAGGAGGGAGGAGGGGGAGGAGGAGGAGGGAGGAGAAGGGAGGAGGAGGGAGGACCAAGAAGGAGGAGGAGGACGAGGGAGGAGGAGGGAGGACCAAGAAGGAGGAGGAGGGACGAGGGAGGACCAAGAAGGAGGAGGAGGACGAGGGAGGAGGAGGGAGGAGGAGGGAGGAGGAGGGAGGAGGAGGGAGGAGGAGGAGGAGGAGGAGGAGGAGGAGGAGGAGGAGGGAGGAGGAAGAAGACGAGGGAGGAGGAGGAGAGGGGAGGGGGGAGGAGGAGAGGGGAGGGGGGAGGAGGGGGGAGGGTGGAGGAGGGGGGAGGGGGGAGGGAGGAGGAAGAAGGGAGGAGGAGGAAGAAGGGAGGAGGAGGAAGAAGAAGCAGGAGGAGGAGGGAGAAGCAGGAGGAGGGAGAAGAAGGGAGGAGGAGGGAGAAGAAGGGAGGAGGAGGGAGAAGAAGGGAGGAGGAGGGAGAAGAAGGGAGGAGGAGGGAGGAGGAAGAAGGGAGGAGGAGGGAGGAGGAAGAAGGGAGGACGAAGAAGGGAGGAGGAGGGAGGACGAAGAAGGGAGGAGGAGGGAGGACGAAGAAGGGAGGAGGAGGGAGGAAGAAGGGAGGAGGAGGGAGGAAGAAGGGAGGAGGAGGGAGGAAGAAGGGAGGAGGAGGGGGAAGAAGCAGGAGGACGACGAGGGAGGAGGAGGAGCAGGAGGACGACGAGGGAGGAGGAGGAGCAAGGAGCAAGAGGAGGAGGAGGGAGGAGGAGCAAGAGGAGGAGGAGGGAGGAGGAGGGGGGAGGAAGAAGCAGGAGGAGGAGGGGGGAGGAAGAAGCAGGAGGGCGGAGGAAGAAGCAGGAGGGGGAGGAAGAAGCAGGAGGGGGAGGAAGAAGCAGGAGGGGGAGGAAGAAGCAGGAGGGGGAGGAAGAAGCAGGAGGGGGGAGGAAGAAGCAGGAGGGGGAGGAAGAAGCAGGAGGGGGAGGAAGAAGCAGGAGGGGGAGGAAGAAGCAGGAGGGGAGGAAGAAGCAGGAGGGGGAGGAAGAAGCAGGAGGGGGAGGGAGAAGCAGGAGGGGGGAGGAAGAAGCAGGAGGGGGGGAGGAAGAAGCAGGAGGGGGAGGAAGAAGCAGGAGGGGAGGGAGAAGCAGGAGGAGGAGGGAGAAGAAGCAGGAGGAGGAGGGAGAAGAAGCAGGAGGAGGAGGGAGGAAGAAGCAGGAGGGAGAGGAAGAAGCAGGAGGGAGAGGAGGGAGAGGAAGAAGCAGGAGGAGGAGGGAGAGGAAGAAGCAGGAGGAGGAGGGAGAGGAAGAAGGAGGAGGGAGAGGAAGAAGCAGGAGGGAGAGGAAGAAGCAGGAGGAGGAGGGAGAGGAAGAAGCAGGAGGAGGAGGAGGGAGAAGAAGCAGGAGGAAGAGGGAGAAGAAGCAGGAGGAGGAGGAGGGAGAAGCAGGAGGAGGGAGAAGAAGCAGGAGGAGGAGGGAGAAGAAGAAGGAGGAGGAGGAGGGAGAAGAAGCGGGAGGAGGGAGAAGAAGCGGGAGGAGGGAGAAGAAGCGGGAGGAGGGAGAAGAAGCGGGAGGAGGGAGAAGAAGCGGGAGGAGGGAGAAGAAGCGGTAGGAGGAGGAAGAAGAAGCACGAGGGAGAAGAAGCAGGAGAAAGGAGGGAGGAGGAAGGAGGAGAAGGGATGAGAAGGGAGGACTAGGGAGGAGGAGGGAGAATCAGGGAGGAGGAAGAAGGGGGAGGAGTCGGGAGGAGGGAGGAGGAAGAAGAAGGGAGGAGTCGGGAGGAGGAAGAAGAAGGGAGGAGTCGGGAGGAGGAAGAAGAAGCAGGGAGGAGGAGGGAGGGGAGAGAGGAGGAGGAGGAGGAGTGGCCCTCCAAGCCTACTCAGCAGGTCAGTGATGTTTAAAGGTATAAGGTGGGAGATTCTCTGGCACCAGAGTTGTCAGCTGGTCGAGTATCACAGTAGAAGGTGTGGCCTGGTCCTAATGTAAGGAGGGTAGGGCCAGGTGGACTGCTACAGACTCAGGCTTAGTATTGCTCTGACCTCAAAACAGCACATCGAAGAGAGTATCGTAAAAATGAAGGTTGCACTGCTTAGGCTTGGGGAGTGATTAAGGCCAGAGGGCGGAGTCAGGACTAGCCCTGACCTTGAGGCTGCAAGTGCGGAGTAGTGCCAGAGCCAAATGAGCAGCTGAATGGGACACTTGTGCAAAGTGATGGTCTGTTTGTGACGGTAGTCTTCACCAGAGACTACATGGTGGAGGATATAAGCCCCAGTGCCCATTTTAAGCATTTAGACAACTTCAAATACCCTGGACTTTGAAAACATATAAGACACCCTTACACCCTTACACATGCTTAATGTGTAAGGGTTTACAATGGTGGGAAGGTGGTCTCTAGTTACATCAGAAGGGTAGCACCATTTTAAGTGATATTGCCCAAACTGGTATATGCACTGCAAAAACTAGCTAGCACGTGTTTCTTCATGATAATGCATAAGTACGTACATGCACTTTATGCTATGGATAAGGGGTGGTGACCTGGAAAGGGAAAACGTACAATCACATTATTGGGTGGTGGATTTTATAGTGGTGACAGATTTGCTATTTGGGTGCAGGGATGACCCAGCTACAATATTCAAGAACACCATGTCTGACAGCATAAACTCACTTCAAGTTCTTTATAACGTACAGGCTCCACAGATTCTTTCCCCGTGTCACCAAAGTGGTGTTTGACTGCTGGTGCAAAGCACTACAGCGGACAGGTTACAGTGGCAAACTAAGGGATAGCCTTGCGGCACAGAACATGGTTGGGCTCAGATTAAACTGTTGCCAGTCTTCCGCACTTGGGATTGGATAGGCATCCTGAAGGTTGCATTGTATGCATCGGAGAGCACAAAGTCTTTTAGAAAGATGAGCATCGAGTGTGATCTTAATCATGTTCCAACTTTCTAGGTACCTGCAATTGTGCCATGCACTGGAATCCTAATAAGAGCCTCAAGTCCCCTTCCCAAATTCAGCCCTATCAAAATTACACTTTGCATTGATCGATTAGGATTGTGAAACCATGCCTACCGAATCCGATCATAAATGCACCTGATTTCTTTATTGCCTTCTGAGGAGAGTAGAAGAGCAACCTCGCAACAGAGGAGGAGTAGAGGAAGGCAAAAATGGCTCAGAGAGAGACTGCAATCTCAGCTAGACAGCTTACAACAGTTCAAATGTGTTCATATAATATACTACACACCATTGCACATGTGGAAAATAAATCAGTGTTCTTCACTTCAGTGTCTAAGATGTCATGTGAAAGTTGGAGACCTTTCATACAATCTGGGAACAGGAGATGATGAGGGTGGAGGTCACAAACACCCAGTATGGGTTGCTGGGTTACAATTTAAACCCTCCCCTAAGGTGGCAATCCTGGGCATGGTGGAATATGATTTGGGGTAGGCAAGGGGGAGCAAGGTCTTTGATTAACATAGGCTAAATGAGATGTAGCAAAGTACCGAAGACCTGCCTTTACACCCCCAGGCAGGTTGGCTAAGAGAGATGGATCGATGTTCCATGATAGAAACCACACTATATCCATGTCATACGGTTCCCACTAATTTAGTAAGACTGTGTGTTTGGGAAACATAAGTGTCAAAACTATGGGGACTATGTCCACTCATACCATCAGAATATGTTGACCTAGTTCCTGGCTAGCTCACAGTGTGCCATTTGGAGCCTTAAACCCCACAGGGTACCTGATGGTGTCTGCAACCTCAGAACATGACAACCCTAATTCCCCCAAGGAAATCGTGGAAACAGATCTACCCTTTCATTGTTACTCAGGGATGCCCGAAGGGAGACACAAGATGTACACAAATTGCCATTTCAAACATTTATTGACGCAATAGGATTCTTGTGTAAAATACGATTGCTGCAGTGATTAGGAGAGGGAAACAAAGCAATGATTAATAATTCAACCATTATGATTATTATATTCATTATATGAATACATTAAATTGTACTCCTACCTAGCACTACCTATCCGAGAAACCATAGGGTGAATGCAATTCTGCCAGATACCTTGGAGTAGTCTAACTCCCCATTTACCTGTGTGCGTGTTTCGTCCAGAAGTCAGTCTAGTGTAGAACAGGCCGCTCTCTCTCTCAGGATAGTGAGGAGATTTAGCTGCACTAGAACTCAGGCACGGGGCGACCACAACAATCCATAGAAGTGGCTGTCCGCAGAAACAGGCCAAGATCTAGGAGTCTTATTGTGCCCTTTTTTAACTTAATACAGGAGATTATGGTTTCTAGTGGTGGGTGTGAAGGCCACTGAATGCTTAAATGATATACAACTTGTTACATTACTGCTTTCTTTTTCATGGTTACAGCTTGTCATTTATGCTCTGCACTGCAACTATTCTATTGGCCAAGTTAGCCATCAACACCGATTACATCAAATGCCAATAAAATAAGTAAAATAGTGCAAAAATCTTCTCAAATGATGTTACATTACACAGGTCACTATCAACTATTGTAAAGTTAAGTAAATTACTGCAACAAAAGACATGTTCACCCCCTGATTAGGAGGGCTAACAAAGTTGCATTTCTAAATGTAAATATGAACCCCACTACAGCCCTGTTGCAAGTGAGTCCATTTATCTAGTATTTCATTTGTCATATTTCAGAGTGTAAACAATTGTGCTTACCATTGGCTGCAGTGAGGAAAGACTTGTTGCTGCCTCGTGCTTTATTTGTAAGATCTTCTGTTATATCCATATGCCGATGAATTTCATCTCGCATTTCACCAATGGTTCTACAAAGTTCGGCTTCCCAATGCTCTCGATCTAGGCAATCAATTAATTCGGCCAACTGTAACTTCGTGCTGTAGTACCAAATTTTCTTATTGTTCTCGGTTTCAGAATCTTCCTCCCTGCCAAAGAACAACAGTGTTTAGCTTAATCATCTTGAATTACCATATTTCCAATTAGTTTAAGGGATTAAATGTTGAGCATTGCTGACAGGCTTGCAGCTTCAAAGACCTATAAATATCAGTTATCATGCCAACCGAACAATACTAATTTTATCAACAGACAGGATAAAAGGTTGAATAAAACCAAAGGAATGCTAATCTTTCACTTAATAATGTCCAAGGGGAACACACTGCCATATACTTATAAACCCCGCTGCATACAGAGTTTTGAGGCACAACATCAGGTCCCACTCCAGCTTCGAAGAGGAGTAGTATTGAGTGGATAATTCTTCCATGGTTAATTATGACTGACAAATTAGCATTTGCAATTTTGGGCACAATTGTGGTGGAAGATTACATTAAAAATGAGTGTGATGCATTGGTTTTGCTGATTGAGGTCTGGGCTACAGACATTCACTTATTTGCCAGCCTCACGTTTTCCCAAAAATTCATAATAAAAATAGATATATATGTACACACACAAGTTTTCGGTCAGCCCTCTTCTTCCGGTCTGTTCATTCACACTTTGCTTCTGCACACAAACGCATACTGATACCATTTTTCTTGTGCACATCCACTTCAAAAAGCAGCCCCCATCAGTCTAGGGGCACATTTACAATTATACTTTTAATACCCATTACAAATGTTTTCAAAAAGTAAATGAAAGGATTGCACGTTTGCCAAGGCCAGACCTACTGATTTTGCCTATCCTTATTTAATCATAATCCAACATGATCTCCTAATGAACTGCATTAAAATAGATGACAATCGTAGTTCAAGAGCAAAATTCAGACCCTCCTCCTCACAAATTGCTGCACAAAATACTCTCCAAATATGCTCTTGTAGACACTTGGCGTATCCAACACCCTCACTCACCAATCATTCTCCAGAATTGACCACATACTAGTATCCAACAAGGCCAAATGATATCAGAGTTTTCCACTAGACCCAGAGTAATTTCAGACCACTCAGCCATCTTGGCCTCAATTGCACTGGGCAGCATCTACACCCACTGATAAGTCATGGTGACTCAATCCTGACTTTTTAAAAGACAAAAAACAGACACGATTCGGGAAGCTATTTCACACTTCTTTCATGAAAACCCACCAACCGATTGCTCTCCACAGGTTCGCTGGGATGCCTTTAAGGCTACCATTAGGGGGGTACTCGTAGGAATTGGCGCCCATATCAATAAATCTGCCAACGCACAGATAGAGAAATTGGAATCCGAAATTAAACATCAAGCTTGCAGGCACCACTCCGAAAAGGGCACCCCTCTGCTTGATACCCTAAACCTGAAAAGGTATGAATATAATAAAATCCTGAGTAACAGAGCTGGCCAATGGGTGACCAAATCTAACTCAATAAGACTATGCGTTGGCAACTCCGCCCGGTTAAGTCATAGACAGCTACCTACAGTTACAAAATCCAAACCACGATTGACCCCTATCAGAGACAAAGCGGGACAGTTACACCTTGACCCTTATAAAACATCAAGGGTTTTTCTAGACTTCTACGGAACATTATATGATGCAAATACAGTTAACTCCTCAAATAGCTCAACACACCTCAACAAACTCAAACTCCCTAAATTGGATTCCCAATGCTAATCCCTGCTCAGACTATTACAGAAGCAGAACTCCAATCAGCCATTAAATCTCTCACGGTTGGTAAAGACCCCGGGCCACACGGCCTTATAGCCCAGTTCTATAAACTATTTATGGATGAATTACAACTGCCCTTACTAGACCTCTTCTGGAACTATGCAGAAACCGGTTACATCGGAGGAACCATTGCAGAAGCGATCATAGCCCTAATACCCAAAGAAGGCAAAGACCACACCTACCCTAAACACTACAGGCCGATCTCACGCAACATTACACTAAAGTCCTGGCCAATCGTCTCGAGCCAATATTTACGGCTCTGATCGGACCATAACTAGCTGGTTTCCTCAGAGGCAGGCTCTCCAACGACAATATTAGGCTCTTAGGGCATGCAATACAAATTGCTAAAACCCAAAACGCACTAGTAGTGGCCATTGCACTCTATGCTGAAAAAGCATTCAACAAGGTTTCTTGTCCTTTCTTGCAGGCCACAATGTCCTGTTTCAACTTAGATGAGTCCTTTATTAACATTGTTAGGGCCCCATACGCAAACCCATCTGTCTAAATCAGGTCTAATGGCATACTATCTGACTCATTCCAACTTAAACAAGGCACGAGACGGATTCCCCCCTGTCCTCCTCACTCTTCCTATTAGCCACTGAGCCACTGCTACTCTCAATCAATGAACACCAGAAGGGCTCCACCTTTAAAGTGGCGGCATACACCGGTGAAATCCTTATAATGACAGAACATGCAGACTCTGCTATCCCTTAAATTAAAGTCCAGATCGCCGATTACTCCTTGGTCTCGGGTTACACCCTTAAAGATACATCAGAGGTATGCCCCCTTAACCTTCTCTGCACCAAAGACGTCTTGGGTTCCTCCGGCTTAGAATGGCAACCCAACTTTCTTAAATACCTAGGCCTTGAGTTCAATGATCACTTTACTGAATCTATTCACCATAACGAGTCTTAGTTAGTTGGATGGTCACCAAAATTTCTGACGTGGTGGGGCAAACTCTAATCCATAACAAGCATTGGCATAGCCAATAGGTCTCGCCTCTGGGACCTTATAAGTGTTTAGCTATGCAATAGTTGATGTTGCACCAAGGATATTGTGCTGCATAATTAAATACTTATAAGTACCCAAAGGCGAGACCTATTGGCTATGCCAATGCTTGTTTTGTTGTATTATCATTTTAAAACTCTAAATGTGCACATGTTGTGGCAATTTTATTTGTAAGCAAATCCGGACTGGATTAAGCTGGAGATTAAATAGCGGGCTGCAGGATGTATTAATATTAGTGCCGCCGTGTCATGTGCTGCGCTGTTGAGCGTGTCTCGTCATTGCCGCCTGGTTACTGCTGCTGGTCCCCAGTGAACCAGAGTTGCATGCAGCAGGACTTCGCGAGGCACTGTGATCTGTGCACCAGATGTCACCCGCGTTGCAGCCACTCTCATGCTACAGCGCCACCTGGAACGCATTTAACTCTCCCGGGCTCCTTCACTAACACTAGATCCGACTTCGACCAATGTCCTTGAAGGGTTTCCGACAGGTGAGGGACCGCCGAGTGTTGTGCGAGTGTTGGAAGGCGCCTCTTTCTATCAGATGCAGCCCGGTCAGCTCGGAGCAGCTGGTGCCAAGCAGTGCCTTTTGTAAAGTCCAAGGGAGGACCCTTGTCTAGCTTTGTAATGAAAAACAGAAGTGCTTAGGCGCGTTAGGTGCAAAGCTGCAGCTCACATTCATCTGACACTGTGCCTGGTGGAGCGGGAAAAACAAGAGTGAATTATCCGTACCAGGGTCACCCTGGTGTTTAATGAGCAGGATCCTAGTCACGAAAACACAACAGCAGTCAGTTAACAGCAACATAAAAATGATTTGAAGGTGCGAGAAAGAAGGGGGGCTGGGGTGTGGGTTAGAGGCGAGCCACGCTGATTAAAAGGGAAAAAGTGAAAGGCATTTTTTTTAACATTGGCACAGGGGTGCACATTCTATGTGGCCATATAATTGTAATCATTGTGATGCTAGCCATGAAATTCAAACAAGCAGCGGAAGCTGGAAATCAATTAGTAACAGGATACTAGTTTAAGCAAGGCAGGCAATAAATCGCTTTAGCAGATAACAAGCAAAAGCGAAGCAAAAGCACGTGACCAAGGAGGAATGCATCTGCCAGCCTGCTCGCTCCCGAGACCCCTCGGCCATGGAAGTGAACATTTTAAGAAGAGGTGGGACATGCACCCGCCTTTGGCCAATTGCGTGCTTTCATTTCTTGAAAGCCACACGCAAAGGCCAATTGATGTGACAACCACATGCACGAGCTTTCTGAAAGCTTTCTGAATGTCTGGAGTGATTGCAAGAGGCCCTCTACTAGAGCAGCGCATTCGCGCTGCGCTCTAGGCGAGACCTAAAAATGGCTATCACTCTGATTGTTAACTACCTTCTGAGCATGTTCGTGATTCCCTGCTAAGATGAAAATTTCCATACTATAGATCGCCTCCTTAAATTCATCTGGAACTCCAAAAAAACTTGTACATCCCCCCAAAAAATATCTGTCTCCCTAAACATCTAGGAGGGGCTAATCTTGCCGACTTTAGGAAATACCAATTAGCATTCTTTACAGCCCAAGGTGCAAAATGGCTACATAGGTCCCTTGACTTTGTAACCCCATGACTTTCTGGAGCAACGGCTAACTGACAATTTACCTCTGATCTCTCTACTAACCATCTCCAAAGACATCACCTATTTAATAATCTGATTCTGAAACACACTAGAAACGCCTTACTATATCTTGACCTACGCCTCTCGACCGCGAGAGTCTCACACTCCCAACAAACTTCTATTTGGTTTAATAATGATATTAAACATGACACCAACATATCCATTGGAGGTCCGTGGAGATCAAAGGGCATTTCTTGGGTAGGGGACCTCGGCTCTAGACTAGAACCCCTATCGTTTTCAGATATTAGACAAAAAAAATGACCTTGGTCCTTCAGATTTTTACGACTTCCCCAAACTCAAAGTAGCCATTTCCACTTACAAAGCCTTTCCTTTTAAAGAAGCCTCACTACCAACTCTCCCCGCATCACAGGAACTCTGAGACGCCCTCTACAACCATGTCCACAACAAGATAGCAACCATCTATACAAATTTCGACCTCCAACCTCCTCAGCCACAGATCGACCACCCTCTCGCCACATGGGAACAACTCAGTACACCCAACACAACCACTCTGATGAACATCGTCCACTCGAGAGCACCCTCCGACCCCTGTCCCCAATGACTCTTCACCCTCGGAAGATACGAGATCAGTCTCCAACTCACCACCATCCTCAACACCTCGATAACCACGGCCACTTTCCACGACGCATGGAAACATGCAGAGATAAAACCACTCCTCGAGAAGCCCTCGGCAGACCCCAGCGAGCTCCAGAACTACCGTTCCATCTTGCTGCTCGCGTTCCTTGCCAAAGTCTTGGAGAAGGCCTTCAACATCCAACTCACCGAACACCTGGAGAGGAACAACCTACTGGACCCCTGCCATTCATGCTTCAGAACCAAACAGCATTGAGACAGCTCTAATCGCCGCAGAAGACGACATCTGCACCCTACTAGACAGAGGAGCTTCAGCCACCTTGATCCTGATTGAGCTCTCCCCAGCATTCGACACGGTCTCCCACCACACACTTATCAATCGCCAACGCCAGATCGGCCTCACAGACACACTGAAATGGATAGCATCTTTTATAGCAGGATGTACACAGAAAGTCTGACTCCCTCCCTTCACATCGCAAGCCAAGCACACCATATGCAGAGTTCCCCAGGGCTCATCCCTCTGCCCAACCCTGTTCAACATCTACAAGACACCACTTGCAGACATCGTCACATCACACATCATCTCCTACGCCGACGACACCCAGCTCGTCCTATCACTCTCAGCTGGCCCCACCACGACGAAGACTAACTTCCACAACTGTATAAAGAACGTCTCAGCCTGGATGAGGGTCAAATGCCTTAAGCTTACCACGGACAAGATGGAAGTTCTAATTTTCGGCAAACACACCACCCTCTGGAACTACTCTTGGTGGCCATTGGAACTCTGACCCACCCCCATGCCGAAAGACCACGCCTGCAACTTCGTCATCTTCCTCGACGGCGACCTATTCATGAAACGTCAACGCAGTCTCCTTAGCGTGCTTCCACATGCACCATAAGAACTTCAAGTGGCTCCCCACCAGCACCAGGAAGACAATAATGCAGGCCCTCATCACCAGCCGACTGGACTACTGCAACACACTATGCAGGCACCACCACAGAACTAATGCAAAGACTCCAGTCGATCCATAATGCAGCTGCCAGACTGATCCTCAACCTGCCCAAGAGAACCCACATCACCCAGCAACAGAAAGACCTCCAAATGGCTCCCGGTTCCCAGAGATGCCATTTCTTACTCCTGACCCACGTATACAAAGCCCTCCATGACCAAGGACCCGCCTACATGAACCACCACCAGCACTTCCACAACCACCCAGGAATCTCCGCTCTGCACACCTTGCCCTCGCAGCGATCCCTCACATGCGCTGCAGCCGCACCGGAGGACGTTCCTTTTCCCACCTCGCCCCCAAAGCCTGGAACTCCCTTAACCTCCGCACTGCACCCTCGCTGACCGACTTCAGGAAGGGACTCAAGACCTGGCTCTTCGACTGGGATCTGCAGCAAGTGCCTGGAGACCGTCATGGGTGACAGGCAGCACCATATAAATATGACTTGATTGATGTGCAATCCACGGCCAGTGCATGTCTGAATAGCCAGTACCTAGAAGGGTTTTTTCCAAGTGGTCAATACAGGTTCCAACATTGTGTCATTGAATGGTAGAAAGGATTCTAGATCCACCAAAGACAGATGTAGGATTTCCATCAGGAAGCAGTTAGCAAGGACACTAGGGAAGTATGTTCTTTTCTTTGTGATAAAAAGGCAACACAGGTGCTGTACCTGATAAAAATCTGTTTACAAAAAAAACAGGTGCTGTACATGTGTTGCTTTCTTATCACAGACAAAAGAACTTCCTCAGCAAGAGGACTAGAGTGATAATGTATGTCACCGTCTGAGGATATGCCAAGACCACTAGCCTTTTGGAAGTCTAGGAAAAGGCCTGCATCCCTGTGATGAGGAGTGAGGAGCTTATCCACCTCAAAACCTTCCACCATGCACCAGTAATCTCTGTTGGGCATGTCCAAGGCATTATAGCCGAATATTTCCTGCAGTCAAGCAAATCTTTGTGCTTCAGGGAGAGCCTCCAACTAGGAGCTAGCATGTGAAGGAGGTTCAAATGTTTCTCTCGTCACTCAAAGAACGGCCATAGAGAGCGGCAAATGCATGAGAAAGTGAGGATTTCAGGCATAAGGTCGAAAAAAGTCCCAACATTACTGGTTTCAGTTAATGTCGAAAAAGCTTTCAGCGAGGTGGACTGGTCTTTTTTGTATCATGTCATGTGTGCTATGGCCTAAGCCCCCCATTTCTTATTGATGATTACGGCCAAATAGAAGACTTCAGCTGCAAGAAAAATATTTGATGATCATGCTTCTACCAGCTTCAGTTGCCCTGGAATACATGCTATGGATGCCCACTGCCCCCTCTCCTTTTAGCACTGGCTTTACACATAAAATTAGCTAGGAACATCTGCAGTATACAATTCGGATTGACCATACACAAAAAAAACCTCTATGCACAGATCATTCTGACTTTGAGTAACCCGGCTGTACCCTGGTCAGGTCTAGTGTGGCACCTACAGGACTTTCAAACATTATCCTGCTATAAAGGTAATAGGAGGAAATCATAAGTTCTGAATGTAATTGTCATAAGAAGCATATACCGTATTCAAAATAAATATCTATTCAGAAGGGCATAAACCAAAGCAGAATATTTGGAAGTTCAGATTAATCTGCAGATGACTTACCTATAGAAAACTAACAATTCAGTACTTCTTGAAGAAATGATATGGGATTTAAGTTGATGGGCTCCTTTTTACTTTCTTAGATGCAAAGTATAGAGGTTATAAAAATTAATATTCTCCCAGGACTGCTCTAGCTCTTTCACGCACTTCCAATTAAGGGGAAGGCAGGATTTTTTAGGCATTCTAGCAAGTAGTGAATCGTTTTATTTGGAACTGCTCCTGTACCATGGTACCATTACATGTCTTACAACATTGAAAGCAGCAACAAGGACTGGAAATGGCAACCTTTACGATTTACTATTATGCTTCTCAAGTGCAGCTCTCTTGGAACAGTCTAAGATGAAAAACAGATAAGATGGGAGCCATATTGAAAAGGCAGCAATGAGACCTCCCTGAACATTTTTCAGGCTGTCAAGGGAAGGCAGACTGCAAAATGCCTATCTAAGCACCACAATGAACATGGTTCGATCCAATAGGGACAGGCTAGCGACTATGCTATATTTTACCTCCTCCTTTCTTCACGCACACCCAGCTAACACATTAACACTGATTTTTCACCAGCACTATAGGTGGGTCCCTTAGATAACTAGCACGAGGGACGTTGTAAACCTAGTGCAGATATATTAATAGAGGGTGAAATAAATAATTCATCCAGTGCAAACAATAGATCGGGAATGGCAAGTCTGCAAGATTGGAGAATGCTTAGCTCAGGCATCGGGCACTCTATCCCTCAATGAAAGAGGTGGCTACTTCCCAAAAAAACTTGTTTGAGAATTCTTTTTCATCTGCTACCATAGCTAAAGGCATACATGAAAAAAAATGTGAAAAACCTAGCGAGGAATGTTTGCTCTAGAGAATTCAAATTATTCTGAAGGGATTTCCACAACAGATCAGTGAGCATTCAGAAGGGAGGTCCATTACACAATTGGTTATGGATGGCATTGCACTCTATCGAGATTGTACAGTGAGCAGAGAGTCCTAACTGTAGGAGGGGATGTGAACAAGTAGGTGGGGATAGCACGTGTGATGGGAATGCCCAACCAAACTCCTTTTTGGTCTGTTGTGGAAAAAACATGGAGTGAAACTGTAGGCACCCTCTTCCTGATGACCCAGGAATTAATGATTTTAACCCCGGGTTGACTGTGATGTTATCCCTAAATCTGACAGAAAATTGACTTCACAATGTTTTAGGGTAGCCAAACTGGAGACTGATTAATTTAGTAATTAATTAAAATCAATACGAACACCACCATACAAACAGTGTATGCTATTACTGTTATTCAGCAGAGGTCTGCATCTGTTTTACCAAGACTGCATACGTTCAATGAAAGGAAGGGAAGAGAAAATACATTTAATACAATATCATGAAAACAAAATTAAAAGTTAATAAAATCTGATGCCTTCCTCCAAGAAAAACTTTTGTCAAGTTTTAAAAAAAGTGTTTAAAAAAGAATTGCATATCATGTAAACTCCAAGACATTCTCTGCATTTAAACAAAATTTGAGCGCATCTGTACAGTGTCTTATTCCATATTTAAAAAATATTGGCTTTAGCAGCAATTGTCATTCATCTTCAGTCCTGGGCAGCAGTATACGATGTGCTGTATGGTTTCTTTATGATATTGGCACAGTGGGGGCAGCTCCTGGTATGTTGATCAGTTTGCTCTGGTTGTCTTTACTGGAAAAATCAGAAGGTGCATTCTCATAATCGGTTGGTAACATGCATTAGTTAGTGGTTCTTCTAAATAATACTGCATGTCTGGTGACTGTGTTCCAGTGGAAAAAGTGGAAACATAACAGTATTAGCATATTAACAATGGAGCATCTGATCAGAAATATTCATGGTGAGCATATGAAGTTTGAAGCACTATTACCAGACTGTATGCCCAAAAGCATTTCAGACTTGGCTTTCCCTCCCAAGCTCACATCTGTAGGTCTGTTGACTTGAGATGTAGATGGGTTGTGTTGCAGGAGTTCATGTTGGAGGTAGACTATGGTTATAAAAATGGCAGGATACCAGACTCTCTCACAATTGTAACTGCCTTTGCGGATTACTACATGCAATTATATGCAACTCAGTCCTCTATGGAAGCAGATGAAAAGCTAATAAAAACGAGATCTAACTGTCTAAAACACCCAGCACCAAGACCGGTACAACTTTGGTCTCCCCCCAACAATGCAAGAAGCCCCCCTGACAGCTATGCATCTTACCAGCCCATTTCACTCAAACTGGAATCCAAAATCCTGACCACAATATTGGCCAAGAGATTACTCAAGGTTGTAAATACCAAGACTTGGGCAGTTTCATGCTGAGAAGAACAATACGCCACTGTCTCAGACATCTGCAGCTGCCACTAGCTCAAGTACATGAGCTCTGTCCCCAAGCACACTGGTCATGAAGGACTTTGAAAGGGCCCTTGATTAAATGAGCTGGACCTTTCTTCCTCAAGTACTTAAAAAAATTTACTTTGGCCAATATTACTTTGTTATAACAAGATTGACTTATACGCTTAGTCCTGGGCTCAAGTGTGTGTCAAAAGCACTTTATCCACACCTTTTCTGACTAAGCGAAGCAGTCAAGAACATCCTTTGCAAATGTATGCAGTCAGTGAATAATGGGGGGCTGGGAGCAGCAGATATCCAATTCTACTACTGGGCTGCCCAGCTCATCCCCATTAACAGCTGTCTCTTTGAGGACAAGGATGACCCATTCCACAAGCTCAAAATCTAGCAACTGAAGGGGCCTGTTTTGTTGGGTCTTCTCTATGGTTCGGCAATACCTTGCTCACTTCTCCCGGTTACTAGGGTCACTTTAGACTATTGACATAAGGCGTTGAGGTGAACACATTGGAATGGCAAACCTATGCTGGAGACCTCATTATGTCAGGGAACATGGTTTGCGCCCTTTGCACAACTGGTAGGCTTCAAACCCTGGGTTCTGAGTGGGATCTCAAGACTAGGAGACATACGAGAAGTGAATCACATGAAATCAATCGATAAATTAAAGGAGCTATTCGTCCTTCACAACTCCCAAATTTATGCTCTTTACAATTGCCACATGCATTAGAGGCACATAGAGCAGACTTGATTATTCTCCGTGACTTTAACCTCTATAAGGCAAAGTCACTGGGATAGAAGGGAGTCTCCCAAACTTACCATTCCTTGGCGATAATTACCCCTGATCCACTGAGAAAGGGTAAGATGCCCCGTACCCCTAGAGGTAAGACAAGAGTCCAACTTAAAATGGCTTCAGATGCAATAATGCACAATGAACTTTTTTGCACACACTTTCCAAATGACTGGTGATTCAAGAGTGTTGGTCCCATATTCATTGCATATCGGGCATGGTAGTGGAGTGGCCTATCGTCCCTGACCCCGAGTAAGTAATCCTGGGGCTGTGGACAACTTGAGCAGTCGTATGAGCATCCAACATTAGTGGGGATGGGTCTTCTCGCAAAGTAAGACATAGCACATCATTTGGAACGTATTCAGGGAACTCCCCAATCAGTGAACGGTTCAGAAGTAATGACTACTGTGCTCAGACATAAGCCCTAAGACAGTTAGGATTTGGGGGCCACAACTGAAAACCCTGAATACAGCTGAGCCCAGGGAAATTGTTTTAAATGTGAAGATGTCAACTATGCTCTGAATGGACTGAATTGTACTGAGAGGGTCAACACAGTATGTTTTGTTACAAAAAACCTTGAAAAAAATATATTTACAAAACAAATGGTGAGATACAATTAATCAATGCCAGATTCCATTTGTCAGCAACCTATGGTTTAAGTGTACTGCAACTATGGGAAAGGGAAGTTGTTTTTAGTGGGGAAGAAGGGCAGTGAATGTACTGAATACAGCAAGAATTTGTTAAGAAAACGTTTTTAAATCAAGCCTTCCTATTGCAGGTCACATTCTCTATTACTTTGTCAATGAAAATGCAATACAAATACCTTTTACCTTGATGGCTCAGGCAGCTAGAGGGCAGTGCCATGATTGATTTCTAAGGCAAATGGTCAGCACCTTGCTAGTTAGGAGTTTCCTCAGAAGCAGCAGCAAGGTCTGAGCCTGTGATGGCGCAGAAGCAGGAGGCATCGTGTCAGAATCATCAACCATTAAAGACCAAGGTCATCCTTGAGGATTGGCACCAAGTAAACAAGCATTGGCATAGCCAATAGGTCTCGCTTTTGGGACCTTATGTTTTTAGCCAGAACCTTTGGCTATGTTGTAGAGCATTATGACTGATGTGTGTGTCTGGTCCCCATGCACGTCCCCTCCACCCCACCTCCACAAAAGTGCGCGTAGTAGAACTCGCACAGAGTAAACAAAAGCAACGCAAAGCTTGAAGCATGCAGCCACTAAGTAGAGTTGTGCTAATCAGCGTGAGGAAAAGTTGCACAAACCAACAGAACAGAGCTGGCGAAAACAAGGAGAAATCAGCTGAAAATATGCTGTGCGAGTCAGCGTAGGACGACCCAGTTGCCAAACGACACTGCCTGGGTACGAGGAGCAAAGTTCTGATTGCCTGGTCCACGTGAAGAGAAAATCAGCCAATAACCTGGAGGAAGCAGACGAGGACTCCCAATGAGACTGGAAGAAGCAACACGACTTGCCTGACCTGCACGTAGTACCAAGAGGCAACACAGGCAGCCGATGGCAAAAGGAGACAGCAGAAATCGGCCAATAGGTGGCAGTCAGGAAAGCTCCGCAGTGAGGAAAAAGGGCTGGAGAGGCAGAGCCGTAAGCGGGGAACAATAAAGTTAAATTTGAAAAGAAAAAAAAAACAGTCTCAAGTGACCGCAGGACGCGTCGCGTGGACCAGACACACACCGCGTTTCCCTTGCGGGAGCGAGCATGGGCACCATCTGTTTGCAAGATAATTACAAACAGATGGCGCCGAAGCTCGCTCCCGCAAGGGAAACGCCAAACGTGCACGCGTTGCAATAGAAAGCAATGCAAAAGTGCACGTTTTTGGCCAAAAAGCTGATCGATTCCAAAAGGTCCCCTCCAATGCAGCGCATGCGCGCTGTGTAGGCGAGACCTAAAAAGGACCATGTTCAAAATATGCAACATGGCCAGTCGAAAAGCTTTGGCCTGGGAAGGATTGGCAGATTGAACCAAGTACTCCGGCTTCATCTTTTGAAGAACCAAGATCATTTCCTAATACAATGAAGAGATCGGTGGCATTGAACAGTGTCACCAAGTCTCTGCACAATCCTGGGAGAGAGAATATTACCTCAAGGAAGAAAACATCCCCTTCATATGGCTTTTTTGTGGGGAACCTTAGGGAGATTGATCCCCATCAGGAGACTTACCTGAAAGAGGAAAGTGGGCCCATTTTGGATCATCTTTACAGAGCAAAAATACTTTGCCCTCTGCTCTCTGATGAACTTTGATTGTATGGACAAACAGGAGTCGCAGGTCGAGGGGTTCTGATCAGAACCCAGACGACGCATGCAGATTTTGTGTGGAGATCTTGTGACACCATGGGCAGGGTTAAACCCCAAGATCCTATGAGTTAACGTCTGAACTTGTCGGTGTTTAATTGGCTCTAACTAACAAAGATCACAGGGATGTGGAATTCCTATAGCCGAACTCCCAGAACATATTGTTTGGGGTCGAAGGCAACAAGTTTTCATGTGCATTTTGTCCTTGGGACAAGTAGGCCCAACCCCCTGCAGCACAAACCCTTTGGCTGCCATTTTGCAGTACCACGTTATGGATCAGGGAAGGGCACTGTCTGCAGTCAAGGGCATACGTTAATGCTGTTCAAACTTGCATTTATGGTTCATTAATTGAAAGCCTTTATCATTAGGGTGAGCGCTCTAAGTAAATGTTGTAAGCTCTGACTGCACCACGGACAGTGGTTCCAGTATTAAAATGTGTAAACACGTTTTCAAAGTTTAGCAATATGAGGCAATGTATAATGCTCCCAGAATGCTCTCTGACTTGATGCAAATATTTGCAGAAGCTTGAAAGCAAGATTGATGATTCTTTGCTATCAAAATAAAATGCTCATAAAAAAAATGAAAGCAGGAAAAAAAACATTTAGCTAAACAGTAAAATTTCAGGTACCATTTCTTTGCAGCATCATTTAGTAACGTGTGTTTATGCATGCTAGTATTTCCCAAAAATATTCATAATGGAAAATCAGTGTAACCAGTTTCAATAAGATTATGGGAAACAAAGATAAACAAGCGTTGGCAAAGTCAGTAGGTCTGAAATTGGTGGTCAGCTTTTTAGTTTTGTCAATGTGTGACTTATTTTGGCATGATTTTTGTAAAACTTTATTGGTGTGGGAACTGCCGGGCCCTCACCATTATAACAAACATTGGCAAAGGCAAAAATTGTTGTTGGTCTCAAAAAGCACACTGCCACAGCAGTTACTGGCACTGAACAAAACTACTTTGTGTGCCGATATGTTCTTTGTGAAAGAGCAGAATGCTGTCACTCACAGTGAAGCCAGCCAATACAGAGAGAGACAGAATTTTAATAAACGCAAAAGGTCATGGGCAACGCGAGACCAAATTAGGGCCCAATTATTAAAGAAAGTCTCAAAAGTGCACCCATGGTATATGTCCTTGCATTAAGTGCAGCTATACGGCTTTCGTGAATTCCCAAGAATTTACAGAAGTAGGACAAGAAATAGTACTCCAAGAAAATATTTGTGAACTGCATTTTAGCATGAGCAAATGTGCATGTGTTGATTTGCTCATGCGAAAATCTGAGTGTTTGCAATTTCACTTTCCCTCCAACCACTTTTTTCCCCAACTCTGGAAGAAGGTTTATGTCTGCCATTGTCAGGAGTAAATTTCCAACATTTCTCAGTATGGGAACAGATTAGAGAAGTGTTGTTGAAAACCCTTAAAAGATGCAAGTTAGTAGGTTTGCAAAGACTCAAAAGGGCATTCTAACCCTGGAACTGTTGCTTACCACTACCTTCAGCCCCAGTATGTAGATCTGCAGAAACGTGGCAACATAAGGGGATTGCAAGTATTCAAGCACTACTATGGTATGAGCCCTGGCATAATCAGAGAGGCTATATCAGAGCTCTTATATAATGAGATTGCTGCCATAATTTGGCCCCGCACTACATGGAACCAAAGGGACAAGCTGATTTTGTTACAGTGCAAGTAGATTTATGAAGCAACCTGCCCCATGGACAAGTAGATATTTTATTAAATTCCACACTCCTGGATCAGCTCTAGACCCTCCCAGGACGGAGAAAACAAAAATCGGACATAGGGCACCATATATAGCCCAATGCCATCACACAACATTGGGTAACATAAGAAGAATTACTGGGCGGAAATTCCACAATCAGTCTGGAGGCTGTAGGATTGGATTAGGATCTGCACAAAGTAGTATAATTTAGAAGCTACACATTTTTCTGACGAGTTCCAGGTACTGCACACCAAAAATGTGCATGCATGAATTCATTATTCTACAGCCTGTACATTACTTCAAACTAGTGCAACTCAAAATATAGCCAGTGTTTTTCAGTAACATGATGGAAGATCCAGTCACTACAAAGACGAGCACCAATTTAAAAATTAGAATGATCTGGCAGGTGATTTATTTAAAAAGCAATATTAATGAGAATGACTGCTGAGATATTGTAGATTACATGTATAATGATTTTTATGGTGTCCTTCATTTACAGCTATAAGAAAAACTATTCCCTTTTTAAATGTTCACTTACTTCACAGTACGTATTTCTACTACACAAAACTAATTGTATACATAAGTATCAGAACAAATAAACTCTGCAACCTATAAAAATTGATTTACAATGCTTATTCATAACACCAAATACAAGTCTTATTTCTACTTACACAATAATCCTACGATTTAGGAACCAGTATTTTCGTCTGTGTCGGTCATATCCAATTGGTTCATGTCGAATGTAGGGTTTATTTTTTTGGATTTCGGGGACACAATCATGCACACCTGGAACCTTGTGTGCCACGCAGACTTCACACTGCCATTCATCCTCTGGTACCTCCTCAAGCGGTGGTTTAACACACTCCAAGTGGTATACTGCAGAACAGGTTTCACAGCATAGTAAATCCCCAAGTTTGTGACAGACCCTACAATGGTCATCATATTGGATAACACCTTCAGACATTAATTCCTCCCGTGCAATATTTGTTGTAAGAAATTGATCCACTAAAAAATGCAGAACTTTGATTTTACTGTTTATTGGTCCGTATGGATAATCCTCCATTTCTTGATAAGGAAGAACATGATGGTATTCCATATCACTCTCGCAGTACACTCGCACAATTTCAGGCCACGTCATTCCGTCAATAAAATACAAACTAGAATTTACGCTGTCTTTGATGTCCGCGGGTCCAAAGGTAGTATTGGAAATATCTTCTTCACGGAGAACAGCTTTCAAAAGCGCTATGTGCATCTCTGCCAGGAGAGTGCATTGTTCCTGACACATTAGAGCAGCGCAGAAATCTTCAAAACGAAAAGGAGATAGCCGTAAAACCGTACCAAAGTTCCGCAGTACCTCATAGACGGCGTTAACTTCCAATATGTGCTCTGTGGGCACCATCAGGTCTTCTGAAGATTTAGGAAGTTCAAGAGGGGGGATGTCTTTTTCTTCCAAAATGGGGGAGCGAGGTCGATGAACCCTTGGTTTTCGCCTTCCTGCAAAATAAAGTGCCAACTGTTACTCATGTGAATTAAAACGTTAAACCTGCATACTAATAGAGGTTTGTATTCAACTGTGAAAAAAATCTGTACTGAGAATTTCATGAATACCTCTCTCCAACAACATACCTCTGTTTATGAAAGCAAAAAACTTCTAAAAGGGCCAAATATTTTTGGCACAAATTAATGAATTTGATTTACATCAAAAGCAACTTGTAACAAACATGGGTATTATAAAATCAAGCTACAACAGAAACGTCTTAGGACTCTCCCCCTGCATAGCAGAGACAGAGGCAGTGAGGATTTCCTTAACAACTACTGTAGTTCACCGTGCCCGTAGAGGAAGCACCAAGACAAACTACGAGAGAAACTCTGAAAAGATGGGCACTGCACAATAGGGACACAAAGGAGATCTGTTGTAAGGCCAGAAAAAGATAATGCTGGCAGAGGAACAGAAGGAAAGAAGAACTGAGACCCCAGAACTCAGTGACTGAGGCTAGCTGGAAAGTTAAAAGGATACAACAGAAGTGGAAATGAGCAGGGCAAGCTATCACAATAACTGTGTGGTAGTTTTGGAAGGGAGAGCTGTTTGGATGGGATGGTTAAAGGAGCAGTGGAGATGAACAAAGTGTTAAAGGGTAGAGGAGGAGGGAAGAGATGGGTATGAAAGGTGCAAAAGGGATTCGGTCATAGAACAAGAGAGGCAAAATAGCAGTAAAGTTTGCACGGTGTTCAACCCCATGAAACTTAACAGTAAATAAGGTCCATTACAGAAATGGCATGAAGAAAATCCATCTCATTGCCAAATCTTATTTTAGGATAAGTGGTATATGCACAAGCAATTTGCTTATACATATGTTTGGCCACAACAGGATCTATAAACACACAACCATATTAGCAGTGCTTTAGCATACAATTTGGGGCTTTAAGTATACTATTCACAATGAAATAAATCAATGTAGAATGCTGCTTCCCTTTGTCATTAACCATGAAATCCAAGTGTTAAGTACTCTAAAAAGAGCAGCCAACAAAGTATCGCGCTACTTAGAATTATTAGAAATCCTTTACATTTCAATCAGTCAAAAATCTTTATTCGGATTTATATTCAAATCCATAATAGACAAAGATATACATAAAAGTAGCATATATCATCCACAGATATAAAAGAAATGATGCATAATATATTAAGAATGTAAAATTTTACAATCAGTATTCAAGGGCTGGTCAGAAAATAGTGCAAACTGCATAGTCCAATTTTTAAAATAATTCCAAAGGGTGATTTATATACATCAACAGACAAATTTTACTATCAAAAACCGACAAAAACATTTTAGCACTATTTAAAAAGAGCAATAATAAAAACGTTAATCGGCCATGGCCCTTCCTGAGAATCAACATATCCCTACACCCTCTTCAGTTTTCTTCGTAGCATAAACTGTTCAAATGAGATAGTGATTTTCGCCAGCGAAGAGCCATTTTAATATAAACGAAGGTTGTACAACACGTATGCACACTTCTCATTGATTATAAAAATGGAAGGGCCTCCTAATGGTAAATAACACCTTGTGACAGGAAAAGGGGTTGTAGAATAGAAGATCTATTATCACAGTAAAATTTACAAAATAACATAAAATGAGCCATTGTATGTGTTGCCTTTCAGTCACATGGGCATCTCGGTAAGTTCCTGGGCCACAGATCTGTTTTTGGAAAGACCATTAAATGATGAATCAGTACTAGGCGTAATCTGGTCAACAAAAATCTGTCATAGGTTTCTCATACCTACCTGGTAACCTTGTATCCCCAGATCGTATTGGCCCATACAGTACCTATTTATTGTAGGTTTGATTTTTTTCCCTGCGTTCTCTACACACATTCCTTTTACTAACCAGGATGGATGAGGGCGTGGCCAACCGCCGAACATGGCGGGCGTGTTCTAGCAGAGCTCCGTGTCCGGACCAGAGAATACGGTACATATCTGTGAGGTGGTGGGGGCATCTGCGAAAATACTCTGCCCTACTACGAGCGGGCACTAAAGGACAAGCGAACTAAGGCACGATCGCCCCGCTGGATGGCGGAGGCGACGCGCGCGGTGTGTGCTGCGGACAGCCGCCATGTTGTGAGGGCCGGGCCGTTCTGGCTGTGGCGGACCACGAGGACATTGGAGGTTTGCGGCGTCTTGCCCTGCGGTGCCCCGGTGCGGCCTTCGGATGTGGAGAAATGTAGCAGCTCAGTGCAGACGCCCATAGGTGAGAGTGTGACTGGGCTACCGGGACCATAGAGACCTGCCTGAGGCTGGGAGCGGAGTGAAGTGTGAGGCCGGGGGCGCCAGCACCGGGGAGAGGCAGTGGAGGGGACCTATGCCTGGGTGGAGAGAGCGTGCCTGCGCGCCTTCCCCTCTCCCCCATCAGCTCCGAGTGACTGTTGCTGAGCTGATTTGCCGCATGGAGCGCGGCGGACGCTGGCATCCATCACGCGCTGCTTGAGGCTGGCCCGCGACGACCCACCTGAAACCGGTGCGGAGTTGCTGTGCCTGGTGCCGTGACCGACGATACGGCGTGTACTCTCCTTTCCGACCTCGGACGAGGGGGGCCGCCGGCGCTGCCAGAGCCAGTTGTGAGTCCTGCTGTAGGGGGCCTGGCCGGAGCGCCTGCGGGGCAGAGCCTGCTTGCGGCAGTGTAGAGAACTGAGGCCTGCCTAGGCCGAGGCGGCCGATCTGCAACCCAGCCTGAACCCGAGGAGCGGCCTGTCTGGTGATTACTCTGACCCCCCCTCCTTCACACTTGGGGAGATGGTACTGCTGGGGCGGGCGCTACTACTTGAAACTGCTATGGCATAGTGACTGTGCGCTGGCCGGCGGGGTGCTGCTCCTGCGCTGTGGCTGTACTGGACCAGCTGGGGGCATTGCCACATAGCCCCGGCCCAGGGTCTGGCGGAATAACCCATGGGTGCTGCACCTCCAGGACCCAGATTTGCGTTGCCCCAGCCGGTGTGTTCCGTCGCCTGCGCGGTGGGCTACTGCGTTGCCATAGCGCACTGTGTGCCCTGCTGGAGCTGGCCTGACCTGGGCACCTGTGAGGAGGTGGCGGCGAGAGGCGGCGAAGAAATCTGAGGCATGGCCTGGGCAGAGGTGGGCGGTCTGCAGCTTGGTCTGTACCCGAGGAGCGGACTGACTGGTGCTTTCTCCAACCCCCCTCCTCCACACTTGGGGTGCTGGTACTGTTCGAGCGGGCGCTATTGCCTACAACTGCTGTGGTCTGACTGCTGAGTGCGCTGACTGGCGAGGTGCTGCGCCTGTACTGGACTGGGCTGGACCTGCTGGGGGCATTACAACATAGCTCCAGCCTGGGGCTTTGCGGACTGGCCTGGGAGGGGCTACACCTCCATGACCCTACTACGAGTTGCCCCAGTCGATGTGTCCCGTCACCCACGCGATCAACTACGCCGCCTGGCGCCACGCTGCAACACTGAGGCGCTGTACTTGGGCCTGCGCTGCCCAACCCGACCGGATACTTGGAACAAAGATGGGGTCCGTGAGAGTGACACGTGAACAGAACGCACAATCGCATCGGGACATGTATTGCAGGGGGGCGCTGCCAGCCCTTACCCCGGACTGCTGCAGTTAGACCTGGGACTACGCGGTGGTACATGATGGGGCATACGAAAGGGAAGCAGCCAGTCAGTCTCTGCCAGCGCTATGCAGCCTGAAGAGCACGAAACCATCACTCAGCTGCCTCTTACAGACTGTATTCCACCAACAAACGTGGAGACTGTTTTAAGAAGGAATGGACACCTTCTTTGGTAGGAAATTCCTTTATTGAGATATCTGGAACAGCCCCCAGGAGTACATACAGATCAGCTCCCAAACGTGCTTT
Source organism: Calotriton arnoldi (assembly GCA_963921515.1). Taxonomy (NCBI): domain Eukaryota; kingdom Metazoa; phylum Chordata; class Amphibia; order Caudata; family Salamandridae; genus Calotriton; species Calotriton arnoldi. Next base: position 1,961,398 of record CAWUFW010000828.1, read on the forward strand.
TCACCTCCTCTTCTCTCCCCACATTCCAGAACTCTCTGCCCAGAGCCTTGCTGCATCATAACATAGAAACAGTATCCCGGGGCAACACCATACTGGTAATGACATGAACCAATGTAAGGATATAACATATCTCTCTTAACAAACTGAAATTAAACAAAGTACATGAAGAAATATGTATGATGCAAGAATCTAACAATGTAAATAAACAAAATAAACTTTTGCATATAACAACTTCATGAATGTTTTATAAGTAAGATTTAACAATACCTTCAACACATTTTCAGAATTTATGAACACAAATAATCCTTATGCCAGATAGGTTTTTCTCTTGCTCTCCTACTCAACCTTTCTTCACCTTCTTTTTTGTCTCCACTCCGAACTTCTTTCCTTCTCTCCCACTCATGCATTTCCACATTAGAACATTTCACCACCCTTCTAGCATTCCACCATTTACCGTCCTGACAGTAACAAACGATTTAAACGAACTTCTACCACCCTTCTTCGTTCTGACAATTTAGAAGCACCTTTCACCACTACATTACCTGCACAGACTCTTACCCACATATTCTCCAGAAACTTTTGCCCCCGTTTGACAATTTTATTATTATGTCTCTGCATATATTGCTGTTGATAGTTTATCATTTTTTCATGTTATGCATCCTCATGAAATGTTTTTTTCCATACCTCATCATCCATGCAGCAACAGCCACAGTACATGGCACTCTTCCTTTCAACAGACTAAATAGAGTTTCTCCTGTAGCAGAATGGGGGGTAGTTCTATAATTCCACAACATTTCTTTAACCTGTTTTTTCCAACAGATGTTGTTTGAATTGGCTAATTGCACACTTTCACCACGCACACGGTTAAAGCGCTCGATAAGACAGTTTCCCCAAGGATGATACAGGGGAGTCCTGGTATGTCTAATGCCCCAACATTTAAGAAAATTTTGAAATTCAAGTGATCCAAACTGGGGACCATTGTCTGTTACCAATTCAGCAGGACACCCTTCCCTGCGGAAAATATCCTCGCAAAACAAGATCAAGTTTGTGGCCTTCACCTCGTGCATGAACGCCACCTGGGGCCACTTTGAGTGATAATCCATCATCATGACAGCAAATTTATCGTTCATACCTAAACACCCAAACAGTCCACAAATAGCGATAGTAATCTTCTCCCAGGCCTTCTTGTGCCATTCTACAGGATTTATGGTGGTCTCTTGTGCGGCATGTGATTTATCGCTACACGTACATAAAATGCAGTCCCTTACATACCCTTCGATTTGTCTGTCCATTCCCAGCCACCAGAAGTCCATTCTTATTTTCCTTTTCATGGCAGACATACCTCCATGTCCTTCATGCATTATGCCAATAAGTCTACCACGTAACCCCTCTGGAACCACCAACTTGTCACCTCTTCTCACAATTACATTTATCTCAGATAGTTCCTCCCAAACATTCTTATAAATAGTTAAGTCTTTATCTAGTTTCCAGCCATAACTCACAGGTAGATTACTTGTTACTTTCACTAACAGAGGTTCTCCTTTGATCGCCTCCCTCCATTCATTCTCATCAATAGCCTGGCACACCTCTGAAATATCTGTCACCATCCAATCATCATCCTCATCAGCCAGATCCAATGACAATCTGGACATACAGTCTGAATTAATGTTCTTTATACCTGGGACATAATTCACAATGAATTCATATTCTTGTAACCTATGTAACTATTTTACGATGCATGGGGGAGCTTTCGCTGCTCCTGCAGTAGAAAACAAATCTATCAACGGTTTATAATCTGTACGCAATTCAAACCTGCTGACCCAGATGTAAATTCTAAAATATTGCACCCCCCACCAACACGCCAGTGCTTCTTTTTCGATGACTGAGTAAGATTTCTCTGCACCCTTTAGAGTCCTAGAGGCGAACGCTACTACTCTTTCCTTCCCTTGAAGTCTATGCATTAGAATAGCTCCCAACCATAACTACTGGCATCTGTAACAATAGTAGTTTGGTCAGCTGGATCAAAAGGTGCTCAGTGCATAAACAGCTACGGGTACACGCTCAATTGAATAGGAGGAAAATACAATTTGCACTCATGCAGGAGACACACCTTACCGACTCTGAGGCTGCTAAATTACGCAAGAAATGTAAAGGGCAGATATACAACACATCATACTCCGCCTTTGCGAGGGGGGCTGCTATTTAGGTCAGACACTGTGTCCCGTTTGAGGCTGTGGAGAAGCGAGTGGATGTAAACGGCAGATATGTTCCAATTCATTGCAAGCTAGATGGTGCAAACATAATTATCAGCAGCATAAACGCCCCAAATTATGATCAGGACAAATTCTTAGTAAACTTGAACACAGTGTTGGCAGATTGGGCGGGATACCCATGGGTGCTGGGAGGAGACTGCAACGCGGTACTGGACACACAATGGACACACATCTAGATCGCTCACACCCCCCCCTTCCGGGAGCGGCCTCCGTGAAGCAGGCAGACACCCTCCGCGGGTGGGCCGAGGGGTGGTCGCTGACGGACATCTGGCGCCTCAAAATCCTCGCCACCCCACATGCTTCACAGGAGGCTGGATAGGGTGTTCTGCTCTATCACCCTTGCAGCCAAGATTGCGCATGCTAAGTATCTAGGGAAGACTTTCTCTGATCACAACACTCTAGAGGCTACATTATCCTGGGGGAGAGTCAGGCTGAGGATGCAGCCCACCAGACTGCGTCCTCAGTTACTCAAAGATGCCGCTTTCCGTGGCTCGATGGTCACAATCATTGCCAACTTTTTTGCCGAGAACACCGGCTCTGCGTCCTTGCCGCTAATAGAATGGGAGGCGTTTAAGACTGTCTTACCGGGGGCAGCCATCAGTGCCACTGTAGGGGCCCGACAGGAGACTCATGACAGCCTTAAGGCAGTAGAAAACACACTGAACAGACTAGAGCAGGAGGCGGTGACCGACACTTCTAGGGCAGAGGAGCTACAGGAGGCACCTATTAAGCATGCAGAACTTCTGGAGCGCTTATGCATAATAGACTACTGATGGAGCAAGGACTCGTAAAGGAGACTTGCTCAGAAGCAATCCTCTCGTTTAACTCGCTAACGAATTACTAACAACGTCTTGTAAATAATAACACGCAAATACAGAAAACACGCGGGTTAGAGAAGCTTGCGTATATGTGTACTAATATAAATAACAATGAAAACGGACTAATCCAGCTCTAACTGGGAAATCTTTACCGCGCATGCGTCAACTGCATCTATGCAGTATGACGGTACTAATGCTTGGAGGGAAATTCTAGCGCATGTGCAGAAGGCATTAAAATGGAGTCTTGAAGACTCACGTGCATGGCATCTGCTTAGCCGAAATGAAAACCAGCTATTTTACGAATGCTGATGCGGGGAAAGAATTAATAAGTAAAGAGGGTTAGAGTAGAGAGGGGTGGTATACAGTGAAACCATTTATTTGTGAAAGTAACATTTCTTCTTTTGACTTTATTATTAGTGCGCATTTGGGCCTTTCACGTTTGTCTGAATTGAGCCGACTGATTCAAGTTTGCGCATGCCTACATGAGAGCTGACCCAGAGGGATGACCAAGCTTTTTGACAGCCGCCAAGGACGAGAATGACGTGCCCTGTGAACAGTGGGTGAAGAGTTCATGCAAGAAGACTTGTATTCATAATGTTGAAATAATTGCATCTAATAAAGTTTGGACATGTATGTGAACGGAAGGAAAGAATAAAGTTTATGGGGATGGGTTTTGCGAACAATGGTTCAATGAAAATAAGTAATATGTAAGCATGGTGTGATGATCATCCCCCCTTGCCTGACCAATCAGAATACGTATTTTTGCGATATTGAAACTTTAGTGGGTGGTACATGGAAAACAAAAGGTATAACTGAGGTAGCTTTAGTTAGTTAGTTAGTCAGAGGCGTCGATGCTGGAAGTCGAGAGCTCGGGATGCTGTCGGTGCTGTGGGTGGTGCTGATGCTGAAAGGGACGCTGTGAGATGCTGATGAAGACTCCGAATGCAGAACCATCTATCTTTAATTAATTGGGTTAGACAAGAAGATCGCGGAAGAAACTCGAGGAGGAAGAGAGTGTCAGAGAGGGGTGCGACGCAGTCGTCAGTATTTTAGAGAGGTTAAGTATGCTGTCCTGATTCCTGTCCTGGAAGTCTTTGTCTCCTGATCTATCCCGGGGACCCTTACCAGCCCTTTGGCCAGAGGGTTTGGTCTTCACACCATCCTTGGTAACTATAAATTCATGGTATTTGTAGATAATCTTTTCTCTCTGTCTTCTCCTTTCCAGGCAAAGTTATTGTATGTGTCTGAAATATTTTCTTAATGAAGATTTGATTTGAAATCTTACTAAAGAGGGTGTTTGTACTGTAATTTGAAATGGTTCACATTCACTTAATTTAGATAAAGATTTTAAAACTTCCCGAGTCTGTGGTTATTTCCTTTAATTAAAGAATAGTTAATAAGTTATGTTAATTATCACCATCAACTAGTTCAACTAATGGTCCATTGACCAGAGGAAAGAACTTTTTGATCAGTGAAAGGTTAGTTAGGAATAAGAAATAACTAATCCTGAATAAGGGAAAATATAAACTAAACCCAGCGGTCTACTTGGATCTGTGTAAGTGTTTATGGGCCCAGGTGAGTATATATGGTAGTAGAGTATCTGTTGTTAGTATACCGCTGGATCAGTTTTCTGGTAGCAGAGTTATGGTTATTATTGACTAGTTTGGTGATAAGTATTGATTATTGATTTATGTTTTAACAAAAGAGTTAGCGTCTTTGTTTTATGTCGTCCAGAATTCCCGGGGAATGAATAGCGGGTGGTGACAGAAGCCATACTGCAGTGAGGTTACTCGTCTGTTGGAATAACACTGAGAAGCTACGCAGGGCTGGCAGTGTTAAACTAGGGACTATTTCGTATAAAAGTAGATTGCGAATGATAGCAAAAGGGTTTAGCTGGTGAAACTTTGGTCTCATTTCCCAATACGGGTGACACTGGAGGAGTAGCAGGTTCTCTGGAGCTTGAATGAAGGGTAAGCGGAAGGTTTTACTCGCAGCGTATGAAGAGTAAGTGGAAGGTTTTACTTGCAGCGGAAAGAAAATCTATCCTTTGGTTTCAGTGGAACAGGCAGAGACGCAAATGTTTTTATGTAGTTAACAAAGAATTTAATGCAAAGTATTAAGAAAATAAGTTTTCGTATTACCTTGTGAAGGGAGGGTCAGTCGCCGGAGTTGGACTGACGTCACAGAGAGCCGCGCTGGGATAGGTTGAAACAGCGGGCGTGTGACAGAAGCAGCCTTGTAAAGGAGGGGTCAGTAGTAAGGAGCAGAACTGACGTCAGAAAAGGCCGCGCTGGCATTGGTCAGATCACGAGCGCGAGCCTGATTTTGATTGGATAACCAGTTAGAAGCCGCGCTAGGATTGGTGGAAGGAGAGACTGTATGCGGGATTTTGATTTTACTACTAGTGTGAGACGTGCAGATAGAAGATTTCAAGGGTTTGCAGAATACAATTTTATATATCGTTCATCTAGGATGTATGGAGAAAAGAGGAAAATGTCATTTATAAAGAAAATTAAGAATTTCTTTAAGAAAGATAAGCCTGTGTTGACTAGAGAGGGAATTCCTATTCCGCCACCGAAGACACCAGCATCTTTTATGATGATGGAAAGAGGATATCATACTTGCGTGTGGTTGGAAAATTGGATAGAATATACGAGAGGTGATGGAGTGCTAGCGTTTTCTGAAAATGGTATGTTTAATGGGAGAATTCTTCAGAATTTGAGAATGAATGATTTGGAACCTAGACCTAGGTTAACTCAATATGAGGCTTTGGAAGAATGGGAGACTGGGTCATATGAACGCGAGAAATGCAGAGGTGGGAGATATAAAGGATTTTTTCCCCAGATACTTGCAAGAATCACGCGAAGGGCAGATGAAACAGGGAAGGAGAGCTATGGTATCTGAAGGTTTATATCCAGTATTAATGGCTGAGGAACAGTCTGGAGGAAAGTGTAAAGAGAAAACGAAACACTTGAATACAACCGGATATGGTGAATCAGATGATGAGTTGTTAGAGGATATTTTAATTAAAAATCCACTGCCGTATCAAGAAGCAACTAGTAAGGTTACCCCAAGCGCACCAGCGATAGGAATGCCTTTAACCCCACAAATTTTACATGATACGCCACTTAATAGGGTGCTGCAAGATAATGCGAGAGATGTTTTAAATAAAACTAGAGAAGAGTTAGTAAAGAAAATAAGTCAATTAAATTTGAATACTGAAGTTTTGACAGTACCAGTGACTATTGGTCCGGTAATCCCATTGTACGGAGATAAAAAGACTTGCCAGAAACCACAAACTGTAACAATTCCGTTAAATAGTCCTAGAAAAGAAGTAATCATTACAGATGATCAGGTCAGTGAAAGTGAATCAGTTATTTCATTAATGGATCTCACTAATGTGGAAACCTTAACTGAAACACCGAAAAGAGTTACGCCTATGAATTTGAGAGAAAGGAGACCTTTGGTTCCTATAGGAACTGGAGGTGCAACAGTAGTTACCCCTGAAGACAAAGAAAGATGGGCACAGGAAAGAGAATCAGAACCCACCACCAAAGATTTTAGACATTAGTAGATTGAAAGTGGAATTAGAAGAAATGATAGTGGGAAGTGTGGGTACAGAAAGATTGAATGCTTACAATGATGAAGAATTATTATTTTTATGTAAGAGTATAACCAGAAGAGCAAGAGTATTTCATGAGAAATTAACAGAAGTTGCTTCGGAAATTGGAATAGATATAGGAAAATCAAAGTTGTTGCAGAAACCATATCGATTGGATTTTACTGACAAAGATTTAGAAAGTGTTTATGCATCTGGAAAGAGACTACAGATAAAGGAGTTAATTAATTTTTGCGAAAATGGGGAGACACTGATAAATGGAGAATTAGATGGATAAGAAAGAAAGAGGAAGTTCAAGCGAGAGAAGCGTCATCTGCATTTCCAGTAAGGGAAACAGAAAAGGTTGAGAAATTGTGTCCAATGAGAGAGGTTCCAGGAGGAGGATGTTCATGTTCCTTGGAGTAGACAAGATATTTTGTCATTTACAAATGATTTTCCAAAATTGAGAGAATAACCAGTTGAATGGTATAAACAGGTAGAAAGATTTGTGAAGGTTTCAACGGTCTTATTGAAGGATCTGGATGGTTTGTTTGACATTGTGGTACCTGCTGATTTATGGACGAAGTGTAAGATTAAAATAGATTGGCCAAGTGAAGAGTATGCTAGAGACTCAAAGACAGGAGCACCCTCAGAGGAGGTGATGAAGAAATATCACCAAGTGATTACTTATTTGAAAGGGAAAATTCCTCCTAAAGAAACAGATTGGGTAAAGATAGGACGACACAAGAACCAAATGAATCTGTACATGCGTATTATGAAAGGTTATTGCAGGTGTTTAAGCAGTATAGTGGTTTTGAGAATATTGGTGATAAGGACATGGGACATTTTGTGTATCGGTTTGTATATGGTTTGAAACCAGAGATTAGTCAGATGATACAGCAGCACATGTTGTGTTGGCAAAGCAAGACAGTGGATGAGATTTTAAAGTATGCAAAATACTGCGGAGACGACATAGAAGCAAGGCGTAGAAAACTAAAAGAGAAAATGATGTGGGCACAGGTAAAGTTGGCAGAGCAACAGGAGAATAAAACCAATACTCAGACTGATAATCAAGTGAAAGAGCAGAGTCAGAATGATCAAGTGGCGAATGGTAATAAATATAGAGGACGAATGAACAGAGAAGAAGCGAAGAAGAAGTTTCCTTGTCATGCGTGTGGAAAGCTTGGACATTGGAAGAACGAGTGTAAGAGTATTCAGAATAATAATGGGCCAGATCAAAATTTAATCCCACAGATGCAGAATGAAGTACTTATGAATCAGCAGCAGCAGGTAGTTACTCCACAATATCAGGTGCCACCAGCTCCTATGCCAAACTTTGTGAACCACCAAAAGTTCAGTACGAACACCGGATTTCAAGGAGAAAGTGGTAAGAATAATCGAACAGTTGCGCAATATTTGTTGCAGAATGATGAGGAAAATTCAGACTTTGTACAATGACGGTGCCTGAGGGAGGAGGAAGAGGAGTGCGTGCTTGGCGCATCCTTGCCGGTAGATCAGTCAGGTCCATTTGTTGATGGGAAAGTGGAAGGTAAAGACATCACTTTTCTATTGGATACTGGTGCTACGCGGTCTACTGTGAGAACAGCAGACATCCCAAACCTACCCCTCTCGGGAGAATCTATCCAAGTTGTAGGTGTATCAAATCAACAGATTAGAACCCCAATCACGAAACCAATGGAGGTGCACATTGGAAACTTTAAAGAAATGCATCGGTTTGTAGTTTGCGATTCTAGTCCCGTAAATCTGTTGGGAAGAGATCTACTGTGCAAAATGAATTGCACGATCTATTGTACACCAGATGGTGTCGCTTTCCAGACCCCTGATGAAGATGTTATATATAAAATGATGCTAGTCAAGCAAGGAACAGAAGTAGATGAAATGTTTTCATTAATGACTGAAAATGAATTACCAGAAGAGTTGAGAGCCACAGTCAATCCGGAAGAGTGGGATTTTACAGGAAAAGATATTGGGCTGATGTCAAATGTAGACCCAGTGAAAGTGACAGTGAAGGAAGGTGCAGTTTATCCAAACACACGACAATACAAGATGAGTCCAGAAGTAAAAGCAGGAATTATTCCAGAAATCGATCGAATGGTTAAACAAGGCATTTTAAAAGAAATAATGAGTAGTCCTTGTAACTCACCAATCATGGGACTTAAAAAGCCTAGTGGAAAATATAGGATAGTGCAAGATTTATGAAAAATAAATAAAATTGTAGTACCATGTTGCCCAATAGTACCAAATCCAGCAGTGATCCTTTATCAGATACCTTGGAATGCGGGCTGGTTTACAGTAATTGATTTATGCCAAGCATTCTTTTCTATTCCTTTGCACCCAGACAGCCAGTATCTTTTTGCATTTAAGTTCGAGGATCGTATTTATGCATGGTGCAGAGTTCCTCAATGAGTACACAGAGAGTCCCTCGATTTTTAATCAGATCCTGAAAAAGTGTTTAGAGTCATTAGTCATGCCTGGAAATTCGGTTCTGGTTCAGTACATTGATGACCTACTGGTGACATCAAGAACACGAGAGGATTGTGTCATTGACACAATTGCATTACTGAACCATTTGGCTGAAGGAGGACACAAGGTGTCTCCAGAAAATTACAGTTCTGTCAACAAGAAGTTAAATATTTAGGGCATAAAATAGAAAGAGGAGTAAGAAAAGTGACACCGGAAAGAATAAAAATAATCAAGGAGATGCAACTACCTCAGACGCAAAAGGAAATGAGAATGTTTCTGGGAGTGGTTGGGTACTGTAGGCAGTGGATTAACAGTTTTTCCATGCTAGCAAAACCATTGATACAATTGACACGGAAGTGAGCTAAAGATCCAATTGATTGGAATGATGAATGTTTTGAAGCCTTTGTGAAATTGCGGTATTGTTTATGTGAAGCTCCTGCTTTGGGCATGCCTGATTATTCAAAAGAATTTGCGTTGTTTTGCTGTGAGAGAGAAAATTGTGCACTTTCAGTTTTAACACAGAGACATGGACTGAGCCGACGTCCAGTGGCGTATTTTTCTACCATATTGGATCCAGTGGCTTCAGCTTTACCTGGCTTCTTAAAAGCAGTAGCTGCTACTTGTATGAGTCTGGAGCAAAGTGAGTCAATAGTGATGGGACATTCAGTAAAAGTCTATGTTCCACACTCAGTTGAAATTCTTCTGACAAGAACAAGAACACAACATCTCACACCTAGTCAGCTGACTAAGTATGAAAGAGTGATTTTGGGAGCAGAAAATGTGACAGTGATAAGATGTACGGTTATGAACCCTGCCACATTATTGCCAGACCAGTGCAATGAGGAAGTAAGAGATGAAATTGATCATGATTGTTTGGATGTGACTGAATTGTGTACCAAGCCCCGTCCTGACATAAAAGAAACACCATTAAAGGAAGCTGATCATGAGTTATTTGTGGATGGGTCTTGTTTGAGGATAGAAGATGGAGGATTAAGTGCTGCATATGTTGTATGTAAGATAACAAGGGTAATTGAAGCATCCTGTTTACCGTGAGTCAAATCTGCACAAGTAGCCGAATTGATGGCCTTAACAAAGGCATGCAAAATTGGGAAAAATTGGAGAATAACCATATTTACGGACAGTCAATATGGTTTCGGGTTGTGCACGATTTTGGCCAACTCTGGATGCAGAGGGGATTTCTGACTTCTTCAGGATCTCCTATAAGAAACAGTAAAAATGTGAAAGATCTGCTGGAAGCATTACAATTGCCAAAAGAAGTAGCAGTTGTTAAATGCGCTGCACATCAGACAGGAAATGACTATGTGGCAGCTGGCAATAGATACGCTGACCAAATTGCTCGATATTGTGCGAAGAATACAATGACCATAAACAGAAAAGTTAAAACGGGTGAAACCAGCTGCCAACTTATGTTTTTCTCAATTCCAGAAACATGGGATGAGATTAGACAGTTACAAGAAGAAGTTGAAGATAAGGAAAAAGAAATTTGGATAAAAGCAGCCTGTACAAAAAGGTCAGAAGATGAAGTATGGGTGTATTTAGATGGAAGACCAGTCATGCCAGATTGTTTGCTCTCGAAAATGGCAAGAGTATATCATGGAGCAACACACATAGGGAGAGATTCAATGATCAGATTATTCAGTCAGAGTTGGTATAATCCGAAGTTCAGGGTAGTCGCAGAGAGCCTTTGCCAAAGATGCTTAACCTGTCAGCAACAAAATCCAGGCAGGAAGACAGTGGTTAGCTGGGGAAAAATTGGAAAGGCAGAAAGACCCTTCACGAGGTTGCAGTTAGATTTCATAGAGTTACCTCCTTGTAATGGACTAAAGTATGTACTAGTCATAGTGTATCTGTTCTCAAGATGGGTGGAGGCATACCCCACCAGAAGAAATGACAGTCTTACAGTTGCCAAATTACTGTTGAGGGAGTTTATTCCTCGTTTTGGTTTTCCAGTCACCTTGGAATCAGATAGACCTCATTTTAATAATGAAATAATTCGATTAATCTGTGCTGCATTTAACATTGAACAAAAACTGCACTGTGATTATCGTCCAGAGGCTTCTGGAATAGTTGAACAGCTAAATGGCACAATCAAGTCAAGATTAGGGAAAGTGTGTGCATCCACAATGCTGAAATGGCCAGATGCATTACCTCTTGTATTGATGGGTCTCAGAAGTATTCCTGACAGAAAGACAGGAATGAGTCCTCATGAGGTTCTCATGGGAAGGGCAATGAGGCAAGCATTTATTCCTGGAAACAATTAATGAGTATAACTGATGATCTGGTATTGGACTATTGCAAAGGATTGGCTGAAATGGTGCGTTCTGTCTCCCACCAGGTTGGAGAAGACGCAGTTGAAAGACAGCCAGACCAAGCACATGATTTGAATCCTGGAGATTGGGTGTTAGTGAAGAAACACGCAAGGAAGTCGTGTCTAGCACCAAGGTGGGATAAACCGCGTCAAGTCATACTAGTCACTACCACAGCGGTGAAGTGTGCAGGTTTGCCCAATTGGATTCATGCTAGTCATACCAGAAGAGTACCGAGCCCATCAGAACAACAAGAGCAACCACTGACTGAGCAGGCTGAAACGTCAGAAGTTGAAAGCAGTGAAATTGAAGAGTCTAGAGTGATAGATTCTGAAAGACAACTAAATGACGAACAGCCAAGTACAAGTCAGGAAGATTGGATACCAATAATTGAAATACCTGATGATGCCTTCGAAACAAGAAGAACAACAAAACTGAAAAGGCAGGAAAGCAGAACACACTCAGGTCGAAATAAATAAAGACAATCAGGGACCTGAGGAGGGAGAGTCAGAATTAGAAGAACAAGTTCAGGCAGAAGAAGAACAAATTATAATAAGACCCTGGACAGGTGCAAGTAGAGGAAGGTCAAAGCACAGAAAATAGAGAACAAGGACAGATTGTGCCTAGATTAAGTGAAAATAAAAGGATTCTAGAAGGAGATAGAGAAGGTGAAAGTGCAGTTCAGGTCAAAAAAGAGTTAGAAAAGGAGACAATTGACCAGTAGGAGTGAAGAAATTAAAATATTATATGAGAAAATCAGAAAAGAAACCAGAACAAGTAAATGAAGTCACAAGTCAAACACAATCTAAGCAAACTTTAGTGAAACTCACACGAAGAAGCCCAAGACTGAGAAATTTAAACAGAAAATACAAGGCCCGAGTGGACTTACGTTATACTCGAAGAATTTGAAAACTTAGGCTTAAGTGAGGAAACAGAAAGGGTTCATGTTGCACAGATTGATGAAAGCAAATTGAGACCTCCTTAAAACAAAAAAGAAAAGAAAATTTAGCATAAAGAAAAAAGAGAGAAGAAATTCTCTCAGATTAAAATGGCAGAAGTTGAAGTCACCGAAAGACCAAAACGAGGTTTAAAAAGAAAATGTTTTAGATTTTGTTTTTGTAGTATATTATTGGTAGTATTACTATGGTTATTCTGAACTGTAGGAGTACCTTTATTAATGGAAAAAAGTGACAAAAATAATCCCATTACTAATGAAAAGGTAGATAGAATAAAGGGAACTAAAATAGAAATAGGGGTAGAAGATGAGGCAAATTATCATAATGAGTCTGATTATATGTCTTCAAATGTGTTTGCTAAATTGTTATTTCAGTATGTTAATACAATGGAAATTAAAAATTGCTATGTTTGTATGAAGTTACCTTCATCAGTATCAGAAGGGGTGACATATCACCATATACCTCTAACATATGGTGTGTCATGTAGTATTTTATCAAGTTTATTTTATGCTACAGGGAGACTTCAGTATTTTTATTCAAATCTAGATGTAGTATTTTCAGAATTGCCTATTAGAGAGAAAATGAATCCAGTAGCTAGTAGTAAGAATGCACAATTTATGGGTGAATTCTTTTTTTTTTTTTTGATAAACAAATTTTTGTTTATTGATTAATAAAATAAAGAGAAAAAAGAACAAACAAAACACCAGCCTTACAGTCCAACTCCATAAATGTCCAGGACCTGGAAAGGAAAGCAGCACCACAAAGTTTACAGACAATGATAAAAACAAATACATAGGGGTATAAAATTGGGCGTTCCCTCTATGACTACTCCACCTCCCCCAACCATTTCCCCCAAACCCTACGGTACTTCCTAGGGCACCCGCGAGCCTCGTACATAGCTTTCTCCTGCGTGGCACACCAGTCCACTCCAGTCCTCCAGCGTCCAGCGCACGGAGGTTCGGAGAGCTTCCAGGAGGCCACAATGTCTCTCTTAGCAACCACCATTGCCGTAGTGTAAAACAGTTTTTCGTTCCGTGACCCATCCAGCCCATCAGTGATACCCAGGAGTGCGTGCCTTGGGTCATGGGGGACCTCCCAGCCCAAAACCTCAGTGAGTTCCTCCTCAATCCCCTCCCAGAACCGCTCCAAGCGGGGACATACCCATACCATATGGAAAAAATCTGCGGGGTCGTGACCGCACCTGGCACAAGCAGAAGTTGGGCTAAGTCCGGCCCGGTGAAGGCGCATTGGGGAAGATATGCAGCATGTAAGTAGTATAATTGCACTAAGCGCAATCTGGCTGAGGCCGTGACCGTCCTAGGAGCCATAAGGGCGTCGCGCCAGTCCTCCTCGTCTAAGGTGCCTACCCAACCCTCCCATTGAGCCCGATGTCGGTCTAAGGAAGTGGGGGCATTGTTGATCAGTGTACGGTAGATGCGGGAGATGCCGCCTCTCCCCAGGTCACCAAACATTATCTGGGCCTCAGGCGGACTGTGGTCATGAAGGCGCGTGCCAGTCGTTAGGTGGGTGTGAAGGGCGTGGCATAACTGCAAATACCTATAGAATTGTGACTGGTGTAAGGAATACCTGCTTTGAAGATCGTCGAAGGACCGCATGTGGTCCCCCACCCACACATCGCCTAGCTGCAAAATGCCTATCAAATCCCAGGCTCTAAACCCCTGTAGTGCGTTGACTTCTTTGAGCCAGGTCCCTTGCCACAAGGGTGTGCATTGGGTTAACGTACGTGTCCATTTGGTATGTCGCAATGCAGCTCGCCAGGCCAACAGCACGGAGCGTGTCACCTCTGGCAAGCGGGAGGGAATAGGGGCCCCATATAGCATAGCCTGGATCTTGGCGAAACCCAATTCTCCGACCTCGAGCCTGTACGCCGGGTCCGACCAACCCCCATTGAACCAATCGTGTATGGAGAGGAGCCGCGTGGCCAAGTAATATAAATAGAGGTGGGTCATCCCCAATCCCCCGTCGAATGAGGGGATCCTAAACACTGTGAGTGCCAACCGGGCCCTACCTTTTCCCCATAAAAACTTACTAGCAATGCTATCAAGTTCACGAAACCAGGCTCTGGGAAAGCCGATGGGGGTGTTTTGCAGTACATAGAGGAACCGGGGGAGCACCATCATTTTAAATAGGGCGACCCTCCCCATGGGATTCAGGGGCAATGACTGCCACTTCTGGAGGTCTGCCTTAACCCGCTTCACCAGTGGGGCCACGTTGAGGGCCCAGCTGAGCTCAGGGAGCAAGGTCATCCATATCCCCAAGTATTTGAAGGATTGACGGCGAAGAGGAATGTTGGATTGCCAGTCAAAACATTCGCGGGACAGGTGTAGGGGAACCAAGGTTGACTTATCCGGGTTAAGCCGGAGGCCCGAAGCCCGCTCGAAGAGGTGTATGATGCGGAGACAAAGGGGGCCAGATCTGGCGGGGTGTGCCAAATAGATGAGGACGTCATCTGCATAGAGTGCGATTTTGTCTGGTTCTGTGTTGGGCCACTCCCATCCCCGCATACTCTCGCTCGACCGCATCATGGACGCCAGGGGCTCCATCACCAAGGCGAACAGCAGCGGGGATAGGGGACAACCCTGTCTTGTTCCCCTACAAACCGGGAAGGGCTCCGACAGAACCCCGTTCACCAAGACACGGGCACGGGGGGAAGCATAAAGAACTTTTACCATGGCACAAAAACGGGGACCGAGTCCCATCCTAGCAAGGACGTCCGCTAAGAACCCCCAGTCCACCGAATCGAAGGCCTTTTCAAAGTCCACCAGAAGGATCGTGAGGTAGGGAGTAAGAAGATGACGGTGTGCCAGGGCGACGTGCAGTCTACGAAGACAATGCCTAGTGCCACGTGAGGGCATAAATCCGCATTGGTCGGGGTGGACCAGCGTGGACAAGTGGGGTTTGAGTCGTTGGGCAAGGATCGTGGCGAACAGTTTAATCTCAGTATTGATGAGGGAGATGGGACGGTAGTCCGCACACCGTGGCGAGGGTGGTTGAGACTTGGGAAGAACCACGATGGTGGCCAGATCCACCTCCTGGGGAAAGGAGCCTTTTTCAACAGCTTCCCGAAACAGCCCCGCCAAATGCGGAGTGAGACTGTCCCGATAATGCATATAGTACTCTTGAGGGAAGCCGTCTGGGCCCGGCATCTTACCGGAGGAAACGAGGGCAATCGCTCCCTCTATCTCCTCACGTGTGATGGGGCGCTCAAGGTCTTTCTGGCTAATGGGATCTAGGCTGGGGAGGGGGCCACCCTCGACCTCCAACATACCAGCGAGTGAAAGGGGTGGGGATCTGGCCATGTATAATTGCTGATAGTAGGACGCAAAGGCACGGGCCATCCCGTCTGGGGACCGACATAACGAGCCATCCTGCGCCATGACCTCTGGAATTATGCAATTTGCCCTAGGGTATGTGGCAAGGCGATGGAGGAGCGAACCGTTCTTGTCGCCCCAGCCATACACCCTGGTCACGGATGAACGCCAAAGGAGTTTGGCCGCCTCCAGCGACAACTGCTTGATTTCCGACCGGAGCCGGGCAAGGAGTCTGGCTTCAGGGGTGTCTGGAGACTGAGCAGAGGTCTGCTCGAGGCGTAAGGCTTGCGCCTCACGACTGGTAATTTGTTCTGCCTGGGCCTGTCGCTGATGCTTGAGCTGGCCCTTAGCGAACCCCCTAATCGTGGCCTTGCCCGCCTCCCACAGAACACCCGGGGAGGAGACGGATCCGTCGTTGGAGAGGAAATAATGCTTAAGTTCCTGACCCACCGCCTTCCGGAACTCCCTGTCTTGGAGAAACCAGGCATTAAATCTCCATGTCTGCCGCATGCAGGTGGGAGGAGGGCCCGTGCGAATCACCACCGGGGAGTGGTCCGAGATACCACGCGGGAGGATGGCGACGTCCTGGACCGTGAGACAATCTGTTGCTGGGACGAAAATGGCGTCAATACGCGCTTGCGTATGGTGCGCTGCCGAAGTGTGTGTGAACTGCTTAGAATGCGGGTGCCATGTACGCCAGGCATCACACAAGCCCAGGGACTCAGACCAGGTCATCAATTGCTTTGC
The DNA here is from genome assembly GCA_963921515.1 of Calotriton arnoldi. NCBI lineage: Eukaryota > Metazoa > Chordata > Amphibia > Caudata > Salamandridae > Calotriton > Calotriton arnoldi. Next base: position 1,977,933 of record CAWUFW010000828.1, read on the forward strand.
CTGAGCAATTCTACTGGAGGAAGGGGGCCAGACGTGTCAAGGTCTGGTGAGGAGACCGCGTTGAAATCCCCCGAGATAAGTGGGGCCCAATGGTAAGGACGCCAGGAGATCTGTAGCTTTAGCTAATGTCGCCGCCAGCATTGAAGGAGGAGAATAGAGCGATACAAGGTTAATGGGACTCCCATGTAACTTACCGCTGATGGCCACAAATGTACCCTGGGCATCGAGGGCTGTCTGCACAATGACAAGGGGAAGAGAGCGCTTCACCAGGATCGCCACCCTCGGGATCCCCGAGTGAACCCCGAGTGCCACGCCCTATCATATCCATAGCACGCTAGGAAGGGGCAATGGTTACCCAGCAAATGCGTCTCTTGCAGTAGTAATATGTCAACCCCTAGGCGGTGCGCGTAGCGCAGGGCAGCCATCCGCTTGAAACGGTCCAGGAGGCCATTAACGTTCCAAGATAAGATGCGTAGAGAAGTGCTCAGTGGAGGTACATCTGGCATGGTGGGATGGCATGGCAATTGGGTCCCAGAAGGGTGGCCCACATCAAAACGGAGCGCGTGAGGGTGTAGTGTAGTGTCCAAAGGGAAGTCTATGTACGCCACCGGATGCAAGTCCGGGCATGATATGAGTACTGGTGAAATGCAGAGAAGTGCCCCGCAGGGGTGTGTCAGGCGTAGTGGTGTATAAAACATTGTGATTGTGGGTTCTGCGGGGATAAGGCTTCCCAGCTGGATATCAGCAGGTCCATCAAGATATCTGAAAGGAGGTCTGCATGTCTCTTGAGGTACAAATTAGGGTGTCGTGTGAAGACTGGTGCAGCGGAACTAAAAATAAAACAGCCAAAAGTAAAATCAAAACATGGGACAACGGTCCCACCCCCAACCCCTCTCCCACCCCCACCCTACACTTCGGGAACGGAAGCATCTGTCGCCCTAACAATAAACCAGTGAGTAAACAACCAAACTAAAACGCTTGGGAATGGGGAAGCGTGGAGGACCCCTCCTCATGTCCGGATGTGTGTTTACGAGTCCATCGGGAAGGAAAGAAATGTTCAGAGCTAAAGCCCGTCTCCGGCCGCGGAGCCAGGCCCGGCGGGCAGAGACCAGTTCAAGCAGGGTCTTTCAGAAGTATTGGGCTACGGGAGAGGTCTGATTCTGGGAGGTCAATCGCCGCGGGCCCGGGCGTAGCACCACCGCCATCCAAACGGCCGGAGGAGCCAGAGCGCCTCCCGGTCAAGGGTCCCTCGGAGAGCGATATTGGTTGTCGTGAGTGGCCCGGTGGGGAATCCGAGCGGGCCCTCCTCCGCCCACGGCGCCTGCGGGAGCGGTTACGCTGAGGTTGAGGAGCGAAGGGGGCGAGGCGGCCAGGTCCGCTCTCCGCTCCCTCCAAGCCCAGGGCCCGGCCGTCGGCCCGCAGAGGGCGCTCTTCCGTTGCCCAGGCCCAGGCCTCCGTCGGGTTGTCGAAGAACAGCGTCTTGTTTGCGAACACCACTCGCAGGCGAGCCGGGAAGAGGAGCCGATACTGAATGTTGAGTGCCCTCAGCTTTTGCTTGACCTCCCCAAAGGAGCGGCGCTGGCCCTGGACCTCGCGGGTGTAATCTGGGAAGATCATGATTGCCCCGTTTTCGTAGCGTAGTCGCTGTTGTTTGCGAGCTTCAGACAGGATGACATCGCGGTCTTTGAAGTTGAGGACCCGCATTATGAATGGCCGAGGAGGCGCACCCGGCGCTGGCCTGGGGGCCAAGGACCGGTGGGCCCGCTCAATCGCGAACCAGGTAGAGAGAGAGCCCTCCGGGATCCACGACCTCAGCCACCTCTCCAGGAAGTCCACCGCCCGGCCCTGCTCCGCTCCCTCCGGAAAGCCCACCAGGCGGAGGTTATTGCGTCGGGATCTATTTTCGGCATCTTCCGCCCGACGGTGCAATTCCTGAGTGTGCGACTGGAGACGGGCCACCTGCCCCTTAAGTTGCTGGACGTCATCCTCCACAGTGGAGATACGGGTCTCAGTCTCTGTAATCCGAGCAGTGGCGTTCCGGAGGTCCTGTCGAATGAGAGTCATATCTACTCGCACTTCTGCAATCTTGCCCTCCACCGAGGTTTGTGAGGCATGGATAGCCTGGAGGATGGTGGTCAAATCCGCAGCTGGAGGAGCCTCCTGTTCAGACACACCCCCGGTAGCCCCCACCTCCAAGGTGGTGAAGCGGTCCATTTTCGTCTGGGTGGCAGGGGTCTTCGCTGACCGGTCCGTTCTGCCCATGGCGACCCGAGGAAATCACGGGCTCAAAGTCCCCACAAATAGACCCCACAGTGGGAAGTTGACAGGCTAACACTGGTGGCCGAGGGTCAGCGGGGGCCAGCAGCAAATGTTAAGACTCGGTGCGAATCATCCTGCCGCCGCCCGAAATGTGCGGCCGAAGTAGAGGGAGAAGGAGCCACGCACAGGTCCCCCACCCCAGGGCCACCAGGCACTCCGCCGGGGCGGCAACACAGAGTATCTATAGAGGTCCGGGGCACTGCGGGTCCAGGGCTGAAGGGCCGGTGCAGGCAGGTGATCCCAGGAATGCGATAGTGACCAGTGACCCAGGACAAGCCCAGGAAGAGGATTAGGAGGCCTCACAAGCGCCACCACACGGGGCTATGACCGGGGCCCCCAGGGAGCTATCAGACCACCATGCCCAGTTCAGGGACGCCCTATAGGGGGTCACCGCCACCCGAAGTGGCGGCCGAGCAATTCCGTCCACCCCCCAGGCCCAGAGAGGGGAGGCCCAGCAGGCCGTGCCGCCGAAACCACCTCACGGGATGGGTTCACCTCTGCCGCAAGTCACCGGGGGGGCACATCAGGAGTGGGGGGGGAGGAGGGGGGGAAGGAGCCGTGGTGACCAAGGGCCCCCCCCGCACCTCGCCTGCTGCCCGGTCGACAGCCGAATCCTCACCCAAACCCAGATGCCACCGCACCCCCACTCCTTACCTCCAGGTCAGCTCGCCGGAGCGCTCCGTCCGCCGCAGACCGCCCACCGCAGTAGCGGCTCAGGCCTCGGGCTCAGCCGGAGTGTTCAGGTCGTGTGCAGGCCCCTCCAACGCAGATACCACAGGTTCTCCACTCCCAGTGGACCTCAGTGCCGACGAAGGCCCGTGGATGCAGTGGCAGCCCACGACACCGGCGATGTCCGTCCAGGCCCCAGGGGTGACGCAGGATCACAGCTCCGACTACTCACGCAGCTAGCGGAGGCCCATGGCGCCGATGGTGTCCATCCAGGCCCTCCGGGGGCAATGACGAGGCGCCGCTCCCAACAGCACAGCAGGCCCACAGCACCTGCACCGCCAAACCAGGCCCCGGGCCGATCAGGGAGCCCCGCAGCAGCAGGCCGCGCCAGCGATCGGGCCTCGGGGGGCAGCAGGGGGGGGGCCTCGCCCACAGACGCGCACACCGCCAATGGGGGCCCACGGCGCCGGCCGCGCCGACCCGAGCCTCAGGGAGCAACCCTGGATCTCCGTCCCCAGTGGACTGTACCGGGGACACAGGACCACCGCGCCGGCGAAGTCAGGCCTCGGTGGTTGCAGAGAAGGCTCCGACATCCCACAGGTCCGACAGGATCACTGCAAGCGGCCGGCGGGCACAGGGGCACCCCGCCGAGCCGCGTCACTGAGCGGGCCCCGGAAGGGGCAGGCAAGCCCCGGACAAAGGCGCCAAGCACCACCACTCCTCCACAACTCACTCAGCGGCCGATGCCGCCGCTCAGGAGGGGAGACCGGCCGGGTCCAGCGATACGGGGGGCACCAGCCACAACAGGAGCCCCCTCGCTCAGTCGAGTGTCGCCGATGATGGGCAGCGGGCCGACGGCGGGACCGGGATCACCACGACAGCAGCCGCCATTTTGAGGGGTGCCGCGCTGTGGGTCCAGGAGACCAGGACAGCCAACACGGTCCCAGGTCGGCACCCAGTGCCCCACACGGAGCTCCGGAGGTCCCCAGGTGGCCAGGTACGTGGCGCCAGGTATCGGGCGATCCCGATGGCAATGGGTGGCAGAGCGGATGACGGAGGGGTCCGGAGCACACCTAAGGTGCGACCGCCATCTTGACGCTCGTAGCCACGCCTCTCCGGGTGAATTCTTTTTAACAATGAGTTCAATAGATATAGCTCAAGCACACGAAAATAATTTAACTTGTACTTTACGTGAAGAAGAAAAGGAGTTTTTGAATTTAGTAGAAGAAAGGAGACGGGATTTAATAAAGAAAGCTGTTGAACAGAAAACCCATGTACCTCCATGGGTTGGGAAAGAGGGAATCTATGCAAATGGCAAAGCTCATGCTGCGATGTCCCTGGATTTTGTGAAAAGGGAAAATTCTGCCTCCATAGATTAAAGACAGATTATAATAATAATTACATTGGTTCCAGTGAGTGTGAACACAACTTCCTAATTTTAGGAGGGTGGGGACTAAAAGGGGGAACTGATCCTGTATTTCCAGGAGTTTATTATATCTGCAGGGAACAATGCCTATTATAGGTTACCTGCAAGATGGTACGGGAGCTGTTATTTTGGAATAGATTTCGAAAATATATCATGTGGACAGAATCAATGGAATCAATGGAAAATCTAATGAACTAACATGAAGAAGAAGAGCTAGTTTTTCTGAAATAGTAGGAGATATATTTAGTGCATTGATACCCTCAGTTGGAGTCATTCTAAATTCGCAGAAAATTTGTAAATTATCAACCATAGTTGATCGTCTTTCTACAGACACTGCAGGAGGATTCTTGATGATTAACACAGAGATGGTTGCAATCAGGTCTATGGTTTTACAGAACCGTCTTGCTCTTGACATTTTATTAGCAAAAGAAGGTGGAGTCTGTGGTATGTTGAAAATTCAACATTGCTGCACTTCTATTCCGGACAAGAGTAGAGACATTAAAGGATATATTGAAAACATTACAAGAATGCATAAAGACTTGACCCAACTGGAGGTTGACAGTGTGTGGGGAAAACTAACAAAGAGCATAACATCAATAGGGAAATGGTTTACTAATTTTGGGAAAAATTTTCTAGGTCAAATAATATTACCATTAGTTGTGATAATAACAATAGTAATGATATTAATGATTACATATAAATGTTGCAAAAATAGAGGGAAAGTAAGAATACATCTAGAAAGAGAAGGAAAAGGAAAGTAGCGAAAAGAGAATATGAGGAGATACAACTAGAAGAAATGAAAGGAAAGATATATAAGAAGATGAAAGATTTAGAAGCAAAAGAAGTAACAAATGGAAGAATGAGAAAAGAAATAGAAGATTGAGATGTGCTAAAGTTGGCATCTGGGATGGGATGGGTAATTTTATGATGGCTTAAAGTGCCATCAGAGAGGGGATTGATGGAGCAAGGACTCGTAAAGGAGACTTGCTCGGAAGCAATCCTCTCGTTTAACTCGCTAACGAATTACTAACAACGTCTTGTAAATAACACGCAAATACAGAAAACACGCGGGTTAGAGAAGCTTGCGTATGTGTGTACTAAAATAAATAACAATGAAAACGGACTAATCCAGCTCTAACTGGGAAATCTTTACCGCGCATGCGTCGACTGCATCTACGCAGTATGATGGTACTAATGCTGGAGGAAATTCTAGCGCATGTGCAGAAGGCATTAAAATGGAGTCTTGAAGACTCACGTGCATGGCATCTGCTTAGCCGAAATGAAAACCAGCTATTTTACTAATGCTAATGCGGGGAAAGAATTAATAAGTAAAGAGGGTTAGAGTAGAGAGGGGTGGTATACAGTGAAACCATTTGTGAAAGTAACATTTCTTCTTTTGACTTTATTATTAGTGCGCATTTGGGCCTTTCACGTTTGTCTGAATTGAGCCGACTGATTCAAGTTTGCGCATGCCTACATGAGAGCTGACCCAGAGGGATGACCAAGCTTTTTGACAGCCGTCCAAGGACGAGAATGGCGTGCCCTGTGAACAGTGGGTGAAGAGTTCATGCAAGAAGACTTGTATTCATTTTTTTTGTTTAAATTTCTTTATTGGCATTTTCAGAATTCTGCAATCTCAGACAGAATATTTCACACAGACATTCACAATATATCCAAGTGTCAATAACATTTTATACAATATAAAAAGGAACAAAATATATCTTATATTTCAACAAACACCGTTGATGACGTCTTTACCTTTGCGAAGAACTTGGCTTGCATCTCTGCTAGATATGCACACTAGAATTTCAGTGTGCCATCACTCACAATGCTTCTATTACACAATTTTAACTTTATTATCAGTCCTAATCATAACTAACTCTCGCCTCAATAAATTGGCTACATATTAACATTTTCCTATATATCTCCAACACAGATATACCTTTGCTGCTTCTCGGGACTGAATCGTACGTTATTACATAAAAGAAATGACATTTCCGTCCAGTGACAGTGTGTGAAACGAGAACACCGAGAATGTCCAACAAATCTTATTATTAAAAACTATGCAACCCAAACTAATACTATAAACAACAAATAACGGAAAAAAAAAAAAAAAAAGGGAAATTTGCCATCATAAAATACCAAAGGAAACATTCTCTCTTGGCTGGGTGTTTGAAGATATTGTTGAATCTAGTACTCTCTGTTCAATGGGACGGTGCGTGCCTTCTGGCGTAATTGCCATTCAGGAGAAGGGGACTCCAGTGTCTGGTCAGACAGTCAGAGAATGGATAGCGCCCCATGCTCGGAGTCAGGGAGATGTGGTGAAGGCGTATGGTGCAATCACTGAACGGTGACTAAGTTACCCTCTACAGCGGCGGCAATATTGGCCCGTAATGTAATGAGAAGTGCATCCCAATCTTGCGCAATAGGGAATTTACGGAGCCCTGCGGTCTCCTCCCTGTGCAACACCGTGCTTTCCGCTTGTGCCCATGTCAGGAAGGATCGCTGCCAGTTGGGCACTACTGGAGGGTTCGCGTTCTTCCAGTTTTTGGTTATAAGGCGCTTTGCAGTAATTAAGCCCAAATCCTGAAATCTCGAGACAACTTTATTTTTTTTGGATCTGGCATAGAGCCCTAAGAGACAGGACTCCCATGACAGTGGCAGCTGCATAGTCGTACAGGAGTTCAGTGCCGTGACGACTTCCTGCCAGTACTGCTGAAGAGATGCACAGGCCCACAGCATGTGAAGCAGGTCCGCGCCAAGTTGTTGACAGCGTGCGCATGCCGCAGTGGCGGTGTTAAAATACCTGGTTATCACATCCGGTGAAAGGTATGCTCTGTGTATAATATATGTTTGTATAATCCTAAATCTGGCGTTTCTTGGTATATTCCTAGCTCCTGATAGTATGGCCCCCCACTCCCTCTCCGTCCAGGGCCGACCCCTGTCTGTCTCCCATCGTTCCCTGAGTCGCTGCATCGGTTTCAATGTGTGCGCGAGCAGCGCCTCCACCAGCCAGTGTACTACATGCGATCCAGCCCCCATAACATGCAGGTATTGCAACACCAGGTGCGTCGGCGGTTCAGTCGTTAGATCACCCCAAACCGATGACAGAGCCTTCAAAAGAGAAGTATGTAGTAGGAATTGGCCTGCCGGTAACCCGGACTCTTCGACCAATGCCTCAAATGTAAGCAGTGCCCCGTCCCTATACAAATCACCCAGAGTGTGTAAATCTGCCTCATGCCAGGTCGACAACACTGCCTCTGACGTGCCCAACCTTCCTCGCGGGGTCCCCAATAATGGCAGGATCGGGGCATAAGGTGTCGTCATGCGGGTAAGATATAAACCTCTTTTGTAGCATTTATGGGCCAGGCCTAAATATAATTGCTTTGGCCGCGGGGATTTAGCAATGGGATGATATAAATGACATATTTGAGAATATGTCCAGGGCTGTTGCAGCGTTGCCGTATCCTCCAGATGTCTACCGTCTAACCATTTCGTCACCCACTGTAGTTGTGCAGCTAAATAATACAACTCCATATTAGGAACGGCTAACCCACCTTGATCGAGAGGAGCATACATCTTCCATAAAGCTACCCGTGGCCTGCCCTTATTCCATATGAGATCACGGAACAAGCGTTCCAGATCTCGAAAGATCTTAGGCTGGACATAAAGAGGGAGATTGGAAAAATAATAGAGCAATTTAGGGAGTACAATCATTTTCAACAGAGCTATACGGCTCGGCACATTTAGTGGGAGCGTTTTCCAAAATTGCACCTGGGCTCGTATGGCGGAAATAGCCCGCACCAAATTTCCGTCAAATAAATCATCAGGTGAGCGATATATAAAAATTCCAAGATACCTGAAAGTGGTGGGATACCACGTAAGAGGTGATCCGTTCAAAGTGACATCTTCCTCCACTACGCCAGCGTTAAAGGAGTATATCCCTGACTTGGCCCAATTGACCCGCAGTCCTGATTTCTCTTCAAATGCCTGAAGTATCCCTGCAATGGATTCCGGGATCGCCGTGATATCTCGGAGATACAACAGCAAGTCATCCGCATACAGGGAGACGGCATGTAACCCATCTCCCAATCGTATACCCCAGTGCTCACCATCAGCCCTGAGCAGCACCGCCAGAGGCTCCATAGCGAGAGAGAACAACAACGGGGACAGTGGGCAACCCTGGCGCGTCCCTCGTTTCACCCTAATGCAGTCGGAAACCAGATTACCGGTGCGGACCCGGACCGTAGGTCGCCGATACAGTAAACTAACCATGCGTAAATATTGATCCCCCAAGTCATACTTTTCCAACACAGCTGCCAGGTAAGGCCATTCCAATGAATCGAAGGCTTTTTCCAGATCTAGTACCAGGCAGCCTGAGTGTGGCCAACTATGTGTTGCATATTGTTGTACTCTGAATAGCCTCCGTATATTAAGGGAGGTGCATCGCGCGGGGACAAAGCCATTTTGATCGGGGTGCACCATCGTAGACACTAATGGTGAAAGACGCCTGGCCAGTAGAGATGCAAATATCTTGTAATCCGTGTTGAGGAGCGCAAGCGGCCGATAAGAGCCCAGCAGCTCCGGATTTTTATCAGGCTTGAGGAGGGATACCAACAGGGCTTCATTTTGTGTGGTGGAGAGGGCAGCGTCATCGAGTGCCGCCTCGTATACCTTCAATAATTGCGGTATCAAGATATGTGAATATGCTTTGTAAAATTCGGCCGGTAGACCGTCCGGACCTGGCGATTTCCCGTTAGACAAGGAGAAAACGCTATCTCGGATTTCCTCAGGGCTAAGGGCAACATTTAATTCATCCCTTTGGGTGCAGGTGAGCTGTGGCAAAGCTATATCACCCAAGTAATCCCGCAGTTCCGAAGGCATAACCCGCATACACGAGCTGTACAGGTCTCGATAGTGTGTGACAAACGCACCATGTATGCTCCGCTGGGTGTATGCGATATCTCCAGTGGCTGATTTCACCGATGCTATCGGCGTCGACGACTCGTTCAGGCGGATAAGCCACGTGAGCAGCCTGCCCGCTCTATCGCCCATGTGATGCGTTCTCGCCGAGTGTGCAGCATAATTGAGACAGCGCAACCGTTCTAGCAGCTGCGTGTGTTCCTCCCTATGGCTTTCCAGCCGTTCCTGAGCTCCGTTTATGGCAGCCTGTTCGCTTGCGGCTAGTCTCTGTTCTAAACTGGTAAGGTCTTTTTCCAGTTGCCTGCGCATTCCCGCTTGCGTCCCCAAGCAATGTCCCCTGGTCACTACCTTGAGGGCATCCCATTCCACCAACGCCGAAGTGGCCGTTCCCTCATTGTCTTCAAAGTATTGTGCTACAGCGGTAGCCAGCGAGTCGCGAAATGGCGCATCAAGCAGTACATCCGGTTGAAGACGCCATATCGGAATCGGCGGCAGTTCCACTTCCCATTGAAGCTCTAAGACATGTGGGTTATGATCAGAATGTGTGCGTCCCATATATAGCGCATCTGCAACGCAGGGCAGGAGTCCGTCCGACACCATAAATCGGTCTAAGCGCACATACAGTCGATGGGCCCCAGAGTAATAGGAGTATACCCTATCTAGTGGATTCCTATGTCGCCACGCGTCTGTGAAATGCCACTGCGCAGCCCAGTGTGTCAATGCTTTCGCTGCCGCGTGTGTGGTGGTGCCCGGTAAGGGGGAAAGGACCGATCTAGAGAGATGTCTAGGACACAGTTATAATCCCCACCCAAAACCATAGGAATATCATGCCATACGGATAACTTCTGCGACAGCTGGTCTAAAAAGCAGCTTGCTCGACATTGGGCGCATAAAGGGATGCCAATACAATCGGTTTGCCATCCAATGTCCCCCTTACCAAAACATACCTGCCCTCCCCGTCCACTATCACGTCCACCACCTTAAATGGGGTCCCCGGCCTCACCCACACTAGAGCCCCCCGTGCATAGGACGAATACCCTGTTGCATATAGTTGCCCTCTCCAGCGCCTGTGAAGGCGCGCAATTTCTGCCTTAGCCAAATGTGTTTCCTGAAGAAGTGCTATTTGTATGTGATGTCGCTTAAGATAGGAATATATAAGATAGCGGCGCGCTGGGCTATGTATACCTCGCACATTCCATGTGCCTATCCTAACAGGAGCCATAAACAGCATATATCTGGAATGCGACTGGCCCCGGCCGGCCGCGAGACAGCAGGGGGGCAGCAGAAGGACATCGTTCATCCCGGAGCACACACCTCCGTACAAATCCATTCTCCAACACTCATACCCATGTTGATATAAGATGGCATAAAAAATAATAATAAATAAACAACACACTAAAAATTCCATAAGAGCGAGTCTGCAACTGGCAGTCGCCTAAACTTATGATGCAATGGCACACTACTTGCGTCCGGGGAGACTATTGTGCACAGCAAACAATTAAACAAATAAAGAAATGAGGGGAACCGCCAATTGCGGCTACACTCTGCTCTGGCCGATCATTCAGCAACTGGGGCCGCTGCCTATTTACTATATATAATATTCCCATACTTGAAAAAATAGGAACAGATGGAGGGAGAGACCTGGCAACGACCAGAGACACCACCCCACGGATTACCAACATTGACATGACTCCTCAATACTAACCACCCAATACCTCAACAGTACTTAGTGTCATTTATATATACTTGCATGTCCGGCGGGGGCTCACTTCATGCTATCCGCAAATGGAGGAAGAATTAACAATACAAACGAATGTTCAAACGATATTTTCAGAGGTCTGTGGAGTAACATGCGGCAGCCTTGGAGAGTCCTGAGAGCCGAGGAGTCCATCCGAAAGTTCCTCGTCGCTGTGTGGGCCCCGACGGTCAGAGCCTGAATCAGAAGCCTGTCCCGATGTTCCACTGATGTTCGCCACTGCCTGTACTGCTCCAAGCTGACCACTTAAGATTAATTCCGGTGCAGGGCCAGAAGCCTGAGACGCCGACGACTGCGATTTCCTTCTCCTACTCCTGCGGCGCCGTGGTGCGGCCCCCGGAAGCGCCTCCCTCGTCCCGATGGTGTTGAGGTATAGGATTCTACCCATTCTGCAGCGCTGTCTGGGGTAGTGAAGAAGTGTGTCCTGCCATTCGCGACTACCCTCAGTTTCGCCGGAAACAGCAGGGAGTATTTAAGATCACATTGTCGCAGACGCCTTTTCACCGCCAGGAATGAGTGCCTCTGCTTCTGAACTTGGAACGTGTAGTCCGGGAAAATCATAACTTTATGGTTGTCTACTTGAAGGTCCTGCAGCTTCCGAGTCTCTTGGAGTATGGCATCCCGATCCCTGTAGTTCAGTAAGCGTATTAGAAACGGCCTTGGATTCGAGCCCGGAGGTGGAGGTTTGGCAGGCACTCTATGCGCTCTTTCAACAACGAATTGCGGAGACAGGGCCTCCTTCGGAACCATTGACCGGATCCAGTCTTCCGCATACATCACCGCAGCCCTCCCCTCCGTTCCTTCCGGCAGACCTATAACGCGTACATTATTGCGGGCGGGCCCTGCCTTCGGCATCCTCTGCTCTGTCTTCCAAGAACTCCACTCGGTTCAATAAGTCCCGGATATGTTTCTCAGCCGTGGTTACTCGCGGCGAAACCTCTGCAACATCTCCCTCCGTAGCGGCCGCGCGGTCTGCGAGCTTGCGATGGTCTGCATGTAATAACGTGAGGTCTAGTGCCACCTTGTCTATCTTGCCTTCTAAGGAGGTGCGGATTTGGTTCATAGTCTCTCCCAACTTTTCAACAGCTGCCAGCACCGCATCCAACCTGTGCGTCACTGGGTCCTGTGTTTCCGCTCCTGCCATCTTGTCTACGTGCGCCCGAGTCTGCGGGTGAGGAGCCGCCGCGCCCCCAGTGCCAGTCTTCGTCCGGCCACCGCGCGACATGGAGTGATGGCTAATGAACGTCGGTCGCTTCCGAAAGAAGCCGTGGACCCCTCACTTGACAACTGTAGCGTGCTAACCAGGGTACAGGCTGTATGGCAGGCGACAAACCCCTGTGCGGTGGCTTCCACTAGGGCCCACAGATCGCGACCAGAGCACCGCCCAGGCAGCGTCGGTCCTCGGCGTGGAAGCCGTGTGTGGATAGCGTGAAGTCCCGCGGCTCTCCAGATTACACCCAACAGTATTAACGAACCGCGTGAAGCTAACCCCTCGCTGCACCAATGCGCCAGGCCACAGTCTTGTCCCAGGCTACTTCACTTGGGCGGGGGGTCTCAATTTCTCCATCACGGAGGGGGAAGAGGTCAACTATCAGTTCGAGACGGGTCACCGGGCCCGGCGCCTCACCCCACTCACCCGCAGGAGGGCAGGCCAGTCCTTGATCACAAATCTATGTCGTCCTACCGCAAGGACCCACCGGTGCCCTTGGAACACCAGCCGCCACAGTCCACGACCGCCATCCACCTTCAGCCCCCCGCCGCCGAGCGGCGCTCAGCAAACAGGTCCCTCCTCACCTTTGATCCGCTGCCACCCAGTAGGTACCACCATTCCCCACCTGGTAGCTCTGTACGCAGACGGGCACCTCGACGGACTCCACAGCACAGTTCCAGCCGAGCTGATCGCTGTCAGGTATAAGCTGTATGCAGCCACCAACAAGGTCCAGGGGGAGGAGGCAATCCCCTGAAGGCCGCAGACCAAAGAGATCACCACTGCGGCCCGATCAGACACTCTCCGGTGCCCTCCCACAGCAGGTCCCATACAAGGCCGCAGTCCCAGCACCGCACCTCACCTCGCGGCTGGAGGACGGGCCATTCGCTACACACCGGCTCCCCAGCCTTCTCAGCCCTGATCGTCGGATGCCGATTTTGGCCCCGCAGTGTCTCAACTGGTTGCGGGCAGGCCAATCAGGTGGAGCCGGTCCCCGGAGTCTCACACAGGCCCTCCGCGAGTGCGTACCTCTCTCCCACCGCCGCTCCGTGGGTGATGAGCCGAGCCGCCAGACCCCTCCGCAGAAGATCAGCCGTGTCTGTACGGGGTCAGCAGCAATCGCAGGCAGTATATAGGGCTGCACACCTCCACCACAGCCGGTCGGGCCTGGAAGGCGGGGCCGATCCCCGGCCTCGCGTAGTCCGCCACAGCCAGCACCAGCAGGGCGCACACGGCGAGCTCTCGGGCCGGGGGCGCCGCACGGCGCCGCACGTCGCCCAGGCTGCCACCGTTGCCACCGAGGCACCAGGGCAGTCACAGGAGCAGCCACGTCCAGCCGCGGCCACCAGTTTCCAATTTCAGCCGGATATTTCGGCCAGAGCCGTGTGCCGATGGCGGAGCTCCACTACTACGCGTCCAGCTCCATTGCTGGCTAAGCCACGCCCCCCGCAAGAAGACTTGTATTCATAATGTTGAAATAATTGTATCTAATAAAGTTTGGACATGTATGGGAACGGCAGGAAAGAATAACGCTTAAGGGGATGGGTTTTGCGAACAATGGTTCAATGACAAAATAAGTAATATGTAAGCATGGTGTGATGATCATCCCCTTGCCTGCAATCCAATCAGAATACGTATTTTTGCGATATTGAAACTTTAGTGGGTGGTACATGGAAAACAAAAGGTATAACTGAGGTAGCTTTAGTTAGTTAGTTAGTCAGAGGCGTCGATGCTGGAAGTCGAGAGCTCGGGATGCTGTCGGTGCTGTGGGTGGTGCTGATGCTGAAAGGGACGCTGTGAGATGCTGATGAAGACTCCGAATGCAGAACCATCTATTTTTAATTAATTGGGTTAGACAAGAAGATCGCGGAAGAAACTCGAGGAGGAAGAGAGTGTCAGAGAGGGGTGCGACGCAGTCGCTCGGTATTTTAGAGAGGTTAAGTATCCTGTCCTGATTCCTGTCCTGAAGTCTTTGTCTCCTGATCTATCCAGGGGGACCCTTACCAGCCCTTTGGCCAGAGGGTTTGGTCTTCACACCATCCTTGGTAACTATAAATTCATGATATTTGTAGATGATCTTCTCTCTCTGTCCTCTCCTTTCCAGGCAAAGTTATTGTATGTGTCTGAAATATTTTTCTTAATGAAGATTTGATTTGAAATCTTACTGAAAGAGGGTGTTTGTACTGTAATTTGAAATGGTTCACATTCACTTAATTTAGATAAAGATTTTAAAACTTCCCGAGTCTGTGGTTATTTCCTTTAATTAAAGAATAGTTAATAAGTTATGTTAATTATCACCATCAACTAGTTCAACTAATGGTCCATTGACCAGAGGAAAGAACTTTTTGATCAGTGAAAGGTTAGTTAGGAATAAGAAATAACTAATCCTGAATAAGGGAAAATATAAACTAAACCCAGCGGTCTACTTGGATCTGTGTAAGTGTTTATGGGCCCAGGTGAGAATATAGTAGTAGAGTATCTGTTGTTAGTATACCGCTGGATCACTACCAATCCTACACCCAGCTACAACATGCGGAGGCTGACAAATCCGGTGCACTCCTTGCACGATTACTGCGCGAGGCGCCGTCTCACACCACTATACATGAGGTAGTCTCACCCAGTGGCACAGCAGCGACTACGCAAGCAGACATCAATTAAGCTTTCTCCGAATATTATGAAACACTGTACAGGGCCCCCGCACGAATCGAGGAGGAGGCATTAGTATCATTCCTGGGCAACCTCTGCTGCCCCCAGTTACCCCCGCCGGACCGAGAGGCTCTGGCTGGCCCCATCTCTGAAACTAAAATTAAAGAAGCCATCAGGGCACTCCCACGTAACAAAGCACCAGGTCTAGATGGCCTGCCATTCGAATTTTACGACACCTTTTCAGATAAATGAGTCCCTCACTTGGACCGTTTGTACCGATCAGCTCTGTAATCGGGAATCTTGCCCCCTACCACAAGGCAGGCCCTAGTTACCTCTCTTCCTAAGCCAGGCAAGGATCCCACGGACATCTGGGGCTACCAGCCGCTGTCGTTAAATACCGAATACAAAATTCAAAGTAAAATCCTGGCCCGTCGCCTGCTCCTGTATCTGCCGCAACTTATACATACGGACCAATGTTGCTTCGTTCCAGCGCGCAGTACCTCTCTGAACATCAGGCGCTTCTACCATGTCATGGAAGCCACCCCTAAGGAACTTCTCGGGTCCGGTTGCATTTCCCTTGATTTACTCCCGGCCTTTGATACACTCAGCTGGGAGTACATGCTATTCGCCCTTGGTAGGTTCGGTATACCCCCTGCATTCGTACGCTGGGTTACCCTACTCTACGCGTTGCCCACGGCTAGAGTCCACACGTGTCGTGCCCATACCCGTTGTGCAGAGGCACGCGGCAGGGCTGCCCACTGTCGCCCCTCCCGTTCGTGCTGGCACTTGAACCCCTGGCACTCAAGCTCCGAGAGGAGGCGGCGGGGAAAGGGGTTCGGATTGGCAACACTGTGCACGTATTGTCAGCGTATGCGGATGATCTCATCCTTTAGAGCAACTTGGAGCCGATACCGCACATCTTTAGTCAATTTGAGCAACTATCGGGACTTGCCATAAACGAAAGCAAATCCCACGTGTTGTTCTTCCGGCCCAGCGCCCACCCTGATGCAGTTCGATTGAGGATGCTTACTATCCCAGTGGCACCAACTACCTTTAAATATCTGGGCATCCAAATATATAGGTCCCCTCAAGATTTGCTGGAAGGTAATCTGTTGAGAGCAATCAAGTCCCTCCGAGCGCAGGTCACATTCTGGGTATCCTTACCTCTCTCTGTGGCGGGTAGAGTGGACATCTCCAAAATGGTTATGGTGCCGCGCTTGCTATATTTCTTTACGAACCTCCCGGTACTTATCCCTGCCTCCTTTTTAAAAACACTAGATACCCTCCTGTCGTACCTGATCTGGGTGAAAGGCTGGAGACGGGTGGGATTGGCCAAGCTGCAACTTGGGACTGACAGAGAGGGCTAGGGGGCTCCAGACTTTCAGGCATATTGTCTCGCGAGTCAGCTGCAATGGCTTGCGTACTGGCTGGCGGGGCGTAATTTACACGAGCTAGGTTATACGCTGCAATCTTTGGCTCGAGGCACCCTTCACACACTACTTTTACCCCAGGGTTGGATTCCAATTACAGCCCCCCTTCTGCTCCGAACGGCCCTAACCTATTGGAGACGAGTGCTACAGTATACGAGGCAACGGGCCCCATACGCCCCTAATACCCCGCTGCTTGGGATCCCCACACCCTCAGGGTTGGTAACTAGTAGGAGCATAAGGAACTGGGTGGAGGGGGGCGGGGGAGGGGGGTATCCACAGTGTGGGCGTGGTTTATGGATGGCGCAATGATGGACCATGAGAATTTTGCTCAGGAGCAAGGTGTCCCGAGATCCCTTTTTATACTACACGCAGCCATCAGCAAATATGTGAAGAAACACTGGGCTTCGGGCGGTGTAGAACCCCCTACTCACGAGCTAGTCTACGCTCTGTACTTGATGGGAGAGAGTCGTCACTTGGTGAGATGGCTTTACAGAGGCGTCCGCGCACACGCAGCGATTCCCCTCACAACACTCAGAGAAAAATGGAAAAGACATGCCAGACAAGGACTGGGCCACTCTCCTTGAATACCCCAAGCGGGTATCCCGCAATGCTAAAATTTAAGTTCATACAGTATATGATATTACACAGGGCCTACCTTACACTGCACCACCTAAACTGCATATACCCGGAGGCGCAGGAACACTGCCCAAGATGCCACGCAGAGGACGTCGACCTACTACACGACATGGACGTGCCTGTGATTGGCAGGCTTTTGGGCTGGGGTTGCTACTATACTAGGAGATGTGACAGGGACCCATGGCTGGGACACAGCAGAGCGATGCATACTGGGGCTGTGCCGATGCCCTAAGACACAGAAGGTGCAGCTCCGGTTTGCAGATTTGGCCTTAATCATAGCGAAGCTTTATATCACCATGAGGTGGAAATCGGCCTTGGTCCCAACGGTGCAGGGTTGGCAAGAAGAGGTGATACGATGGGGTAGAGCAGAAAGTGCAACTATCCCTAGGGAGGAGTACAGGGGGTTACGGAAAACACAGATCCAAGGAATGGGACATGATGCTCGAGAGCCTCAAAGCCAACGACCCCTTGACATTTTTTTTTGTTTTTTTTACAACCAGATTTTATTAGGTTTTTAAGAAATCATTGACATACATAGATATTATTCACGTCATATTTAATACACATTATGCATTACGGTTACTGTCTGGTGTGCTTAGTGTAACACCCCTTTTAACGAAACGGTCCCCCCTCTCCCCTTGAGTTGCACTTAAGTGGACGTAGTCTAATCCCTAGATGTTGTTGGGTTCTCGTGGGTCAGGCTTGTAGTTTCAGTATGATGTGGTGCCTATTGTCTCCCTCTCTCCTGTTCCAGCGCCGCCGGCTGCAGGGAGCCCGTCCTGCTATTATCCTGTCCACCTGCCGTCAGTTCACTCACTAGATTTTCCCACGCCCTGGCCCTATCTATTTTACCTATCCCTCGACTAGCTTCCCCGAGCAGTAGTCTACCTTTCGCTCCGGCCCACTTTTCGAGTTCTTTTTTCCGGGAAACAATCCGTGGACCACCTGGTGCTTTCCAATTCCTGGCTATCTCTTTTTTGGCCAGAACATAGGCCAGGTCCTGAAACTTCCGAGTCGTCTTGTTTTTGGCCGTGTGTGGGAACCATACTAGCAGGAAGTGCTCTGGGGTATGCGGGAGATCTTTGTCGATGAGATCACCTACCACTTGCCTTATCCCTTCCCAAAAAGATTGCAGCATGGGGCAGCTCAAAAACATATGAATTATATGTGCCTCCTTCTCTCCACATCTTGGGCATGCTGCTGTCTCTGTCCCAAAATATCTCCTAATGCGGGACGGGGTGAGGTATGCTCTATGCAGTATGTAGAAATTAATCAATTTAAATCGCACATTTCTAGATGCTTTCGGGGTTCGCTCTAGGATCTTGTCCCACTCCACTTCTGGAATCTGCTTCCCCAGGTCTTCTTCCCACTGTAATCGCAGGCACTCTAGTGGCCTTTGCATGTTTTGCCTCATTGCCTTGTAGAGGCAGGAGACTGTCTTGATCCTCCCCGCTGATAGCGCAACATACCTACATCCGGCAAGCACCCGCGGCTCCATGCCTCCCACGTCCCAGTGTTTTCTAATCCTTCTGGTGAGGGACCCATGCTTCAGGAAGTGGCCCCCGGGTAAGTAATATGCCGCTTGCAGTTCTTCGAATGGGAGCAGTGTAGAACCTTGGTATAAGTCCCCCACCACTTTCAGTCCTGCCTCTTCACAGTCCTCCAACCCCACCCTGTGTTGTCCCTTTGGCAGACAGCGTAGCATTGTGATGGGCAAGTCTGGGGAGTAGGGGATCTCGGCACCTACCCATCGCAGGTATCTAGCCCAGCAGCGTACCACCACCCTGGTTTCTATTGTGTCTTCTGACACATTTCATCGCACCCATAGCAGGATCTTCACTAGGGCTGTGGCATCTGGTGCAGCCGGGTATTGTTCCCTTTCCGGATTACGTTACGCCACCAGCCATTGGTCCGGCCAGTACAAATGGGCAGCTATATAATATCCCTCGAAGTCAGGGACCACTAGGCCACCCTCCGCTGTAAGGAGGTCAGCGCTACCCTTCTGCGCCCTGCTCCCCAGATAAATTACGTGATCATTGAGTCAAGGTCTTTGAATGTTGCTCTCAGGATCCACACCGGGAGAGCCCCGAAATAATACAGCAGTCGCGGGAGTGCTACCATCTTCAAGACTGCTACCCGTCCAGCTACTGATAGCGTCAGCGTTCCCCAGAATTCCATCCCGGTCCTCACTGATCTTATCGCTCTACCCACGTTACCCTCTAGCAACTCTGCTGAGCCGTGGTATATTTTGACTACAAGGTACGGCAGGCAGTTAGACCCTCATTTCAGGTTCTCTAGGTCAGGTGGTGGAAGGGCATTGGGCGCCATAGGGTATAGGCTGGATTTCCGCCACTTAACTTTGAGGCCAGATATGATACCGAACTGGGCTAGCATGCCCCGCGCCCCTCTCAGTTCACCCGCTGTGTCACTGAGAAATAGTAAGAGGTCGTCTGCATATAGGGCTATAGAATGTTGCACCGCTCCTGTCCTCAGGCCCTTATAGTCCTGCCCACTCCTCGCCCTGCACGCCAGTGGCTCCATGGCCAGTGCGAACAGGAGTGGGAAGAGGGGGCATCCCTGCCTCGTACCCCTCTCCACCCTCTGTCTGGGTGAGATAGTCCTCCGGGTGCGCACCCGGGCCGTGGGGGACGTATACAATAGCCGCACCTATGCCAGAAAGCCTCATTCCAGTCCCATCCTGGTCAGGACTTCATAGAGATAGGGCCACTCAAGGCTGTCAAAAAACTTTTCGATGTCCACTGCGAACACCGCCGCCTCTTGCCTGTCGTACCCGTTGGAGCCCATGACTGCCAGGAGTCGCCTAATATTGATGGTCGTGTTCTGCCCTGGGATAAACCCCACTTGGTCTGCGTGGACCAGTTCTGGCATGTGGGGGAGTAGGCGAATCGCCAGGACCTTGCCTAGGATTTTGTAATCCATGTTCAGCATGGATAAAGGCCTGTAGGCTGTATAGTCGTGTGGCTCTTTCCCTGGCTTAGGCACCGGGACAATGAGGGCCTCCCTAGCACTCTCCAGCAGTATGCCCGCTTCCCGGGCCTCCTGGTACATTGTGACCATTCTGGGGGTCAGCTCCTCCATATAGGCTGCGTAAAATTCAGCCGGTAGGCCGTCCGTGCCTGGGGTTTTATTCGGTGCCATACCCTTAATGGCTGCTCATACCTCCTGCTGTGCATTGTCCGCTCCTAGCTCTTCTGCCTCCTCAGGGTTCAGCCTCGTCCTCTGCAGACCTGCGAGGTATTTCCTTGCTTCCGCATGCTCGCGACCTTCTGTATAGTTTCGCATAGCAGCGGGCAAAGACCTCATTAATCTTTGCCTGCGTATAGTGACTGCCCCCTTCCTCATCCTCTATTTCCACAAGTGGCAGGCCCCTGCTCACCGGATTTGCCAGCCATGCCAGGAGTGATCCCGATTTGTTCCGCTCAGCGTGGGTGCACTCTAGGTATTTCTTATAGTCGAAGCATCTAAGCCTCTCGGTCTGTCTTGCCACCTCCTCCTTGGCCTCTAAGACTGCCAGCTGAGGCTCTGGGTGTTCTGGCCTTCTGCGTTCCAGTCCCCTAAGGGTTGTCTCTGCTCCCTCTACTTCTCCCAGGATGACGCACCTAACCCCTGTGGTACGCGTTATGCATTGGCCCCTCAGGACCACTTTGAAGGCGTCCCACTCTGCTTTCGGCGAAGAGGCTGCCCCCGCGTTAGACCGCAAAGTAGTGTGCTTATTCCCCCCTAATCTCTTCCCGGAAGACCTGGTCTTCCAAGGTGTCCGGGCGGAGCCTCCATGTGGGGATCGCTGATACAGGGTGCATCCATCTCAAGGATAGGACCATTGGGTTGTGGTCCGCTATGTGTGCGCAAGATATTCCGCAGCAATAAAGTGGCGCTGCATGTCTGCTGAGCATAGGAAAGCGTCTAGTCGGGAATGTACTTCATGTACCGCAGAAAAATAGAAGTAGTCCCTATCTTGGGGTGTAAGGTCCTCCAGGCATCTATCAGCCCCCAGCTCTGTCTCCAGGTGGTGAACGCATGCGAGGCGCGTGCTGCTTGGGAATTTCGCAGTGGAGAGCGAGATCTGTCTAGAAGCGTATTTTCCACACTATTAAAGTCGCCCCCCAGTAGGGTAGTGCCCGTCAAGTATTGCGTCAGGCAGTGAATCAGTCTTGCGAAGAAGGCTGGTTGCTCTGCATTGGGGGCGTAGATGCTAATTATACTCATCTCCCGGCCCTCTAGTCGCCCTTTTATGGCTACGTAGCGACCCTCCTAATCTACCAGCGAGTCCGTCAATTGGAATGGGAACCCTGCTTGGCTATATATTAGCACCCCCCATGCATATGCCGAGTAGGTAGTGTAAAAGAGCTGGCCCCTCTACCGTCTCTGCAAGGCTTGTCCCTCTTTCTGAGTTAGTTGCGTCTCTTGCAATAGGGCTATCTGGGCTCCCCGCCTTCTAATGTATGAGAGGACATTATGGCGTTCGTCATTGTGTGCATACCTCTAACATTCCAAGTCATGCATTTGTACTTCTGTATATAAGCCATTGGGTGACGTTACGATTCCCGGCCCGCCATCCCCCTTATGCACTATCAGCCTCTCTCCCCACTCGATCACATGTAGTTCTTTGTTCTTTGTGCGCTGCAACTCAAGGTACCCCCCATATCAACATTAAACATTTCCCCCATGGGACAAACTACGGGAGCGAGCGCATTTAAAAATGTTGTATGCCCCATCTATCCCCCTAGCTCACAACCCCATGCTACCCACCATGGGAGAGGGAGCAAGTAGAGCATTGGCACTTCAGATGGGTATACGTACCTTTGCAGACCTCTACCCGGGAGAGGTGTTCAGAAACACCCCCGAACCCGAGGAGGGGCTTGCAGTTTCTTTTTCAGAGTTATTTTTTTACCACAAACTCAGTGCCACTTGTAGAACACTACATGACACGTTCCCTAACCCACCCCCCACATTAATGGCTCTTGAAAATGTGCTGAAGACTGACTCACCTCGTAGACTCATTACGAGGATTTATAATAACATGCAGTATTCGGCCCCATTATTAACGCCCAAGGCATTTCAAGCATGGAATGCAGACTTACACACTCCGCTAACTGAGGTACAATGGGCGTTCTGTTGCAATCAACTAACGGCCTTGTCCCCAAACTACAAACTTCGCCTAATTCATTTAAAATTTTTACATAGATTCTATAAGACTCCTGTTCAGCTTCACCGTATGGAGAATAAGGCGGATGATGGCTGTTGGAGATGTGGCTATGCCCCAGCCACATTTCTGCACATGGCATGGAGCTGCCCTAGATTTGTCACATTTTGGCCCGCGATTTTTGACACTATACATGACATCCTTGGTACATCTGGTGAACCGGATCCCCTATTGGGACTTTTAGGATATGTCAAGGACACACCAAATGGGACCCGAAGGCTGCATGCAACATTATTACTGCTAGCCAAGCGTAGGGTCGCTATGTATTGGGGAAGGAAGGGAGTCCCCTCCATGAAAGAATGGATCCGAGATGTGACGTTCAGTCAAACACAATTATCCACTTTCTGGGAACTGATGCCATTGGCGTCCCGACCAGAGACATATGGGGCCCCTTCTTGGAGTGGGCACGCACTCGCCAACATGAGGCCACGGATGCCACTGGGACACCTGCAGACCCATAGACATGACCATCCCTGCCTACGGGCGAAAGTAATGTAGTTTTGGTATTATTATACATGGCACTAAATCAGATTCGATATTGTAGGCATACATAGGCCCGAATTCAGATAAATACCAGATGGGACTGTGGTTTTAAATTGTAAAGCATATACCAACCATGTAGTGGATGTACAATGTATAATGTGTTTTGATTTATTATGGAAACAGGGCTTGCAGGAACTTTATTGTGTACAGACATATTGATACAATTCATGTAAAGCTATTGTGTGTAACGATGAGGAGAAGCGGGCTACTAAGTTAATGTGGTTTGTTTTTATTGCTAAATGCCAATAAAGAAAATTTAAAAAAAAAAAAACATTTACCCAAACTCCCACTCCCCAGGATAAGCAGGAAAACACCCCGCATCCAAACTAAGGTTATAAGTCCGCAAGTGACTGCTTGCAGTTCGTTCAGTCAATTGCAAGGGGGAAGGTCACTCGTCCGCCGCTCTCCCAGTCTCTGCAGCTGCCCTTCAGTTCCGCAGTCCCAAAGGAGCCCCCACAGTGCCCTCCCTCCCTCAACCCCAGTACCTCATTGTTGGGTCAGGTGCGTCTAGTGTTACTCCAGACCTGCTCGTAGTGGATCTCAGCTCTCTCCGTCTAAGCGATGTCGTCTGCTGAGTTATGTCTGGGAGTACCACGCTCTGTGCCTCGGAGTCGTTGGTCCCCTGCTCCGAGCCAGATTCCGCTGCAGTCTCGCTGCCCTCAGGGGGTACGTGGCTTCTCCCTTCACTGCTGATCAACACCACTACTTGCATCGCATTTTGGCACTCAAGCTGTGCCTCTTCTTGCGTGGGGGCTAGAGTCTCCCTCATGGTCCGCCGACCCCGAGAGCGGTTCTCTCTTCTTCTCCTCCTCCCCGGATCCCGTAGCGGCGCCATCCCTTCGTGCTTCTCCAGCCAGTCTTATGCTTCCTGCGAGGTCCTGAAGAACTCTGTGCCATTCTCCGTGGTTACTCGTAATGTGGCCGATTATTGCATTAAGTATTTGTAGTTCACTTGCCGCAGCCTCTGCTTCAAGTCCCGGTAAGAGCCTCTTTGTCCTTGTACCTGCCGAGAGAAATCTGGGAAGATTCTCACCATTGAGTTGTCCACCGCTATGTCTCCTTTGAGGCAGCCCTGGGAAAGGATGTGGTCTCTGTCCCTATAATGGAGAAGCTTCGCTATTACCACTCGCGGCGGCGCTCCTGGCATAGGTGGTTTCGTGGGGACCCGGTACACCCTCTCTAAGGCGAAGAAGCTTGATAGACCGTCTGGCGCTACTTACTTCCGCAGCCATTTTTCCAGGTAGTCTATCATGTTGCGGCCTTTGATTTTTTCTGGCAGGCCTATGATTCTGAGGTTGCTTCTGCACAATCTGTTTTTCGCGTCTTCGGCTTGGATTTGCAATGTGCGGACCTTTGTCTCGAGCGCTGCTAATCGCTGCTTCATTATTACTATGTCTGGTAGAGTCTCGGATAGTTGGCCCTCGTTTGTCTTAACGCGGTCCGCCAACTTTTTGTGATCTTCCCCGAGGAAGCCCAAATTTAGACCCAGTGAGTCGATTTTGGTTTCCAGGCGCTCGCTGGAGGAGGTGATGGCCTGTAGAATGTCCTGCAGCGTGGGGTCTCCGGAGTGCTCTGCCTGTGAGTGGGTCTTCCCCCTCTCCTCCATCGATTTTTCTGTTGAGGCTTCTTCTCTGTCCTTTTTGGGTATCTTCCCCATCGTGTCTTCACGATCTGCAGTGCTTCTGGTGCAGCGCGCGCTCATAGGGCACTCCGGATAGCCCTTGTCGCACGTGGGGTCCTCTCTTCTGGCAGGCGCTCTTCGATCCGTTATGTACTCCCACTAGCACTTAGGCTAGTCCACCCTCCTCATTGTCTGCCAGGGGGCTCCGGAGTACGCCGTGTCCTGGCCCTGCGCGCCATTATGCACTGCTCAGGTTATCGCTTGCCTCACCTTGGGCTCCCAGGCCGCAATCTAGTTAGAGTGCCTGCTTCGCTTGCTTCACCCCTCTTCTCCACCTGCTCACACGCACCTCGGGGCTCTGCGTTATTCCGGCGTGATCCCCTGAGCTGCATATTCTGGTGGGTCTCTCCCCTGTTTTGTATGCTAGGCACTGATTTAGGCGATCCCTGGGCCCATTCTCCGGCCCAGTCAGCGCTGCTGGGCCCACTCAGCTATATTAGGTCTCCTTGTTGGCGTGGTTAATCCTCTACTCTTCTCCTCAGGCCCCAATGAATTGCAGCTTGCCGCTTGCTTGGGGAGGTCCTGCCACTTCTCGGGCCGCTCGTTGCTAGTCTCCTCCATTGGGACCCTGGGCACGCTTCCAGGATCCCCGCAGGGGCACTCTCCCATAGGATCTCCGGGGCCTCCCAGTCGCCAGGATGTGCAGGGCCCTCTACGGTGCGGTCCAGATCCCTCGCCTCTGCCTCTCTCACCTGGCTCCTTTTGGCTGCTCTCTCCGTCAGGCACCCGCCAAAAGCCCCAGGCCCGCACTCACTCCATCGCGCTGAAGGGGGGGCCCTCTCTGCCTCCGTCTCGGCTGCAGCCCCTGCCGATCACGCCAATGCTGCTGCAGTCGGCTCACCTCGTGGGGACCAGCGCAGCGTTCACCGGGGGTTGCCGGGCCGCATTCTTTGCTCTGCTTGCCGTCGCCGGTGGCTACCAGGCTCAGCACTCGGTTCTGCCACGTGGGGTCCCTGGCAGATCTGCGTCCGCCTCTGCTCTGCCGGTTTGGCCTAGGCTCGGTTCCGGGTCCTGTGGTGGGGCGGGGGAAGACACTCTAGGTCTCAGTCCGCTGCAGCCGGGTCAGTGCTGTCGGCTGAGTTTTCCTCCCGGCTCCGCGACATCCTCATGGGCACCGCCATCTTGGCTCGCGGTCGGATTTTGCTAGTCTGCCATTTTCGGACGTTGGGACGCGATTTCCCCGTCTCCGACATGCACCTCTCCCTCTGTATGGCTGTGCTGCAGGGGCTTCTGTCCCGTTCAGGGCATCAGGGTGGTGTTCGACGGCGGCAGGCCAACTGGAGATCGCAAGCTGCGCTGCTCACTCCATCGGTGACAAGCAACGCCCCCCTCACCGACCCCTTAACATTATAACTCACTTCAGGGCACCCTCCCCCGCCCCCCCCAGCCCGTGGCCTCAGACGGCCTCCCGGTGCCCATGGGAGACACGGCCTGTTCAGGGGTTCTGTATATGCCTCTAAGCCTCCACAAGGAGATTTCACACAGCCCGAGTCAGATTCTAGGCAGAGTGGTCCAAGCATAGGGTGAGCCAGATGGGGGGAGGGTCGGGTAGTTATGATTTACTGTTCTTATTGTCTATCAACCTGCACCTAGCACATGGCACTGGCTGTAAGCTAGACTGCTAAATGTCACATGGCTGGGCTTCCCAGCCTTAGACTGTATTTTATATGCTAGACCTAGGAACACTATACTACCCATGTTGGAAAAACAATACTCTGTATGTAATAAGAATCATATCAGGTGCTTTGTCTTGAGAAAATCAATAAAATGTTTTTTTCTTAAAATACTAACCAGAATGGATTTGATTACCTTTTTTTACTAAATTGCAGGATACTATCAGGTTCTGAAGGGTTCAAGTCCTCCCCTAGCTCGTGCAATAGGGTATGTACTGAAGCCAAGGTATTTTCTCAAAACTATCCATACCCAAGCAATCCTTGATGATCTCTCTGGTAAACTTAATGCCTTACTTTGACCAGACACCATGCCAAATCATCAATGTATTACAGTGGATAATGTCCTCTAGGTACTCAATGTCAAGTTCTTTATGCGCTATAAAAGCAGCAGTCGAACCTGCCACAGCCAAAAGTCTTACATATCTTTATTAAAGTGGTAATGGCAGAAAGGTTACATTATTACCAGTTTGTGAACAAGGTTAGCAGGGGAAAAAAACAAAACTCAAATTTAAAACCAAGTTATTTACTGCCAAGAAATTACTTCCACTTGTCTAAATATCACTTGAGTGGAGCATACTGGAATTTTCTTAAAGTGCTTTAGGCAACACAATTAAAATAAAAAGATTCATCAGTTACAAAAAAACCATTGTGCGCAATATTGCACTAAACAACCAAGTATACACGTTAATATGGATGCAGTGTGATAATGCGAACGCTACAAAAGAGGCTCTATATATTTACTGCTGCCACATTCATTCATCAATTCCACTGGGATACAGAGGCTTTTCACTTCATTGAAGGGAAAGTTGGACTATATAAAGTAGGTGAATTTAACTTTCCCAAAAACTTTTGATGTGGTGCTTTCTGGAAAATAATCAATTCATCGACATTGCAACCATACCCAAACGATGATGTAAAGTGCAACATTTAATAATGCAGGTTACAGCATGCTTTAGCAAATATCCTAAAAGGGGGACTTTATTTTTGCTGACAATTTTTTCCTTAGACATTTGTTCTCCCCCATGTGTGGTAGGCTAAATAAATCCCTGGCCAATGCTGAACTTTGGCCCATAATAGATGCTGACAAAGAGGATGCTGGCTTTCATAAACGAGAAAGATACCCTAGCTATATTTATGCTACAATCTGGGTTCTGAAAGTTGATAAAACAGCAAAACAAAAAACATGTCAGCTGGGGTAAAAACAAAACAATATGCGTAAAAAGGATAATCAATATTTTGAAGTGATATCGTAGGTAAGGGTTCATTCAAATATTATGCCCGCAACTGAACACCTGGACAAGTGTTTTCTCATTATGTGAAAACTCCATTTGAAGAATCAAGTAGATGCATGGGATTGGTGTAGGGCTGTAGGTGCAGCCAACGCCCACTGGGCTGTCATATCAGAGAAGGCAAATTGAGGGCAGTTTTGTGAAGGCTGACAGAGATGCTATTTATATTCTTTATCACGGACTAATGTAGGGGAGGGAGCCAGACATTCATTGTTAGTCTTGGACCACTGTTGCTCAAAAGAGATCTCATGACGTGGGGAGAACCGGATCTAAAAAAAAGGTAGAGTACTCACCGGAGATCTGAAGCTTGACAAGTTCTACACTGTTAACAGCATGCATATGCCCTCCACAAAGAAATGAAAGGTTGTGGAATGTACTACTGACAAGCATCACTGTGGCTTACCACAGATTACTGTTTGGGTTTAATTAAAAGAAGAAAAAAAAAAAAAAGGAGTTTTACCATTTTTCTCAAGAGAACTCTACTTCAGACCTCCCCATGAATTAGAAAGTGATGACAATCCTAAATTGAATTCTGCTGCTATTCTCTTTGGGATGATGGTACATTTCTCCCTAAAAAGATTTCCAAAACTTCTGCTCGTATTAACAAAACCAACTCTTACAAAACTGAATTTCAACTGTGGAGCAATACATTTAAAACACTGGAGGACGAATAGGACAAGGTATGGAGTCATCTTAGCTAGCATCATAATGTCAATCCGTAGAGCACCAATGTGTTTTTCACTACTACATCTTCATGCAATGCCCTTAGGAATGATGGTCATTTTCTGGAGCCAACTGAGAGAACGTGGTGCTAAGCATAAAATCAAGTTACGAATTATTAGGGCTCTGGAAATGCAGAACCACCTTATTACACTTGCCCCTGACCCGCTCAGAATGAACAACATGGCACTAGTGACCTCTACTGGCACTAGTGACCTCTACTTGATGATCAGATCACATTCTGCAGATGAAGGGGTGGCATTGCTACTGAAGAAAGAATGCTGGACAAAGGATCTGCCACATCTCTGGCAAAACCATGAGGCACTGGCAGGGAGGTAAAGTAGGTTGGAGGCAGCAGGTGAAACAATTGGGTGTGTAAGATTCTCACATGCAATTGAGGTAATCCAGACATCAATGTTAGCTGGTGGGGCTGAAAAACACGAACAAAAGAAACATGTAAGGGGTCTAGATCATCCTGCCATACAACCAGTTCCCCCTGACACGACCACATGACCCGTCAGGACATCTTCCCCTTCTCCAAATTCTTTTTAAATATATTGCAACACAACCACAGCGCTTCTACAGACAAATATGCAAGCCAGCTTGTGATCACTTCGGACAGTTAAAGTACATGAAGCCATACTATACAAATACCAGATAACAAAATATGTGGCTTCAGTGTCTACAGAATCAATGAAATATATCAATAAGTACCATTCTGGAGCAGGCACTGTTGCCCAGAGTGAACACAAGAACTATGTTGAAGTGCCATATGCACTCTACCACCATGACGTAGCCTCTAAGTAGATGGGCCATAGGGCAGTTAAAGGTGGTTACCAGGCTTAGAAGAATGCAGATGACCATACTCAAGTTACAGGACATTTCTGTTGATGAGATTCATAAAGCTGATAAATGATCAGCCAGAACTACAGGAATCACGGTAAAACCAGGAAGAATAACCGGTGTATGGAAAGCCAGCACTGTAATATCGAAGAGCAGAGGACATCGCAACAAATAAGGAGGTTGTTCAAGAAAGTGATCATAATTCCAGGAGGATCCTGAGATAGCTGCATAGATGGATTATTTAACAATATGGAGGTGTCAAAGATATGGAAAAAAAGTAAATCCCAGGGAAAATGTGACAGACAAAGGTACCAAAAGCTGCTGTAGAGGTACTTACGAATGACGAACGCTGATCTGCATAATGAGATAAAGAGTAGGTAACTCAACATATGAAGTCTTTTGAACTGGGTCGAACAAAGCTGATAACAGATAATTACATCTTAACCTGGTTATGAATCAGATCAATACAAAGAGTATAATTTCTGACCGTTTTCCTTTTGCGCTGTCCCCTAGGTCATACCCAATAATCTATTTTCAAGACTTAAAATTAGTTTAAATAAGGTGCTGCAGTAGAATTATAATAGTGACTTTAAAGACTTGTGCTTTTACCCCTAATCAAGAGACATAACATTATTGATTTTAGAGATGCATATAGTAAGCTGCTCCAATTGAACGATAATTGTATTTTTCATGTGGGTATGTTTTTGAAAACTGCCGAAAGGGCCCATCTCACTTTGAATACACTAGGAAACCTTCAACATTCTTAGATCAGATTCTAGCCCAGTGATGGCCATTTCCATTGCTAAATCTCTGGGTGCAATGTGGGTGCTCCGTAGAAAAGCCCTTTGCCGTCCTCCTATATGATGTGTTTTGCACTGTATCTGGTATATATTATTGCTGCTATAATAACATACTGTTTTTAATAATACTCCCCTATTTTGATAACTAACTGTACTTATAGGTTAATATTTTTAGGTAATAACTGACGTACTTTCATATGATCTATTTTGTGATGGATTTTTAACTACCTCGCATATTGTATTTATTGCAAATGAATTGTACTTTTATGGCCCTTGCAGCCGAAATAAAGTGATTTGAAATGAAATGTGTACCCCAGGACTGTGCCCAAAAAGAAAGGGATTGATTGTAGATGTTGGTAATGGTTGTCTCTGCAACCATTGGTCTTTCAATTAAATGAACAAGTTAAACTACAATACTGCTTTAATGTTAGTTAGATGATCTAAGTACTCTGGGGAGTAATATTCATAGATGGACATGCAAGTGACATGCTCTGGCCCCTGAGCAATACTTGTGTGTGCGTGTATGGAAGGGGGGGGGGGGCGAGAATTTACTCTCAATCTCTATGACAAATGGAGCAAATTCTTTTGAGGAATGCTATTCCTTTAGTTTCTATGACAGGTTATTATTGTTTGTTATGTCTGTTTGAAGGTTGGGGTTAGGGTGTAGGGAACAAATGATCGATGCTGGAAAGAAGAAACAAGAGAAGAAGAAGATCTAAGCTAGGAAATCAAACAAAGGCCATCACAAAACCTTAAGTCTGATCTACAGTGAAAATAATATATCTTAATCCTAAAGGCACTTGTGAAAAGCAGAGAGGAGAGATAAGGAGCCTCCAAGAAACGCATTTAACAAAGAGGAATCAACATAGGTTGAGACAATGGGCATATCCCTCAATGATTTACTCTGCTAGAACAGAACATAATGACTTGGCCAAATTCATTCATTTTTATGAGAAACAAAAACGGGTATAGAGGGACGCTACTTGATTTTGTGCAGCACCGTGTTAGACCAATAGCCAGCCACAATATCACCATAGTGATGTGAGCACACACTAGTCGCATGAGTAGTGCAAATCATTTAAGTATGAAGAAATATATGTTCACAACTACAGCCAGGTGAACACAAAAACTTGTAGGCTTAATGGTCCATTGACCCAGTAATCGGTGGAAAAGTTATCAACTAAAGTATTGCAGTGTTGTTATTCCATATCCTTGGAGGTAAGGACTGAGTGTAGAGTGAGGGCAGCAGCAAGAGGAAAAAAGAAACCAAAGAAAATTAAGGAAAGATATTAAGGAAAAAAGGTCACAAGCTATTTGTGGCTCGACAGCTATTACTGAGGAAGTAGAAAGGCAATCAAAATGTATAATCTACTTACAAGAAGATTTAAGGTTTACAAATGGTATGTATAAACTGTGATAATCCTGGGGCAAGAAGCAAGTCTAAAGGGCTCCATGATGATGCATAGATCAAAAATGTATAGTGATTAGGCCATGATAGCCATTCCAAGTAGAGAAGCCGCTGTAAAAGGTATAAAAGTGTATCAATAAAGTAGAAGTAAAGAATAAACAAAACTACGAAGAATAATGATTAACAGCATAGTGAATGAGGCACCTAGCCCGGACAAGACAAATTGAAAAACCATGGGAGTTTGCCAAAACGTACATCACAGTTGTAAAAAGGAAATTAGTTATTAAAATTTTTGATGAGGAGTGTATTGTTAAGAAAGCAGCATAATAATTTATATCCTATCTAGTAAGTCAACAAAACACCCAACATTAGTTGAGAACGGCGAAAGTGCCCACTAATGATAACAGTCGTACCAATGAAAACACTGAAATATGCAGCATAATTAAGCAGTAACATTATAATGTCCATCAACTTAATAAAAAACAGTGAAGTATTTCATAAGCAACTGTCACCGCTAGCAACCAACCGCAGTATGGTAGGCAACATAAGATGCAGGTTGGAAAACTGGTGGGTTGTTGATAAACTGACATCTTAAAGCTCAAGATTACACGGAAACCGGAGTCTATCAATTTATGGTGCAAACATGGAGTGTCAGTGACACATAAAGGAACAGGAGTGGCCAAGTGAAAAAGAGTTCAAAAGGAATTAAAAGACTCAAACTGTACAAGGAATGATACACTAAAAACAGTATAGTCTAACCTGCGTCATTGTGAGGGTTTAATTCGGCGTGAAGAGGAACCAGGACGGTTTAAAACCGAGTAACACAAAAGAAGGACTATAGACAGAAGGCCATTGATTAGAGGCTAGACCATAAACAATGTAAGAACCATTTTGGGAGAAGGTCATAATGGTAGGAAGGCCAGGCACGAGGGTTATGGGTAACAGAGGACTATGAAACCGGTGACACTAAGGAAAGACTATACAAAACAGGGCATCGATTGGAGGCTAAACTGTGAAAACAGACGGCACCATTGGTAGAAGGCCAAATGGAGGAAACGCACCGGGGTTGTGCTTAGAGGTCCACCTACAAAACTAACTTAGCATGGAGACCATAATCTCAGATGAAGGAAAAGAACAGTGGCAAACAGTGGAACTCAAATGTGCATCAATTGTGACCCAAGGTATTGAAGTCACATATGGTGAACCAATTATAAAAATGTACAGTATCCCCCTAGGAGGAATTAACATTGATCCTATTGTGCTACACATTGTAATGGTACACCACTTAATATTTTGAGCAGGCTAGTGGTAATACGGTCACATGTGATATTAGAAATATAATGGTACACAGCACCATATTAAATTTCAAACATGGGAAAGCGATATCCGAGCAGGAGTATGAGATACACACAAATCTAAGAGTTGGGATGCATCAAAGTATTTTCTTTGGAACCAGATCTATGGTACAATTGTATCCTTACAACACAGAAAAACATCTAGTACCTAATTTTCCCCAAAACCCATATGCATTAATGGTATGATATAGCCTTATAGTTCGCCGTAGTGAGCTCTACCGGCCATTTAAGGCACGAGGCGAGGGCCTTTAACAAGGGAGCGGGCCTTTAATGGCCGTTAGAGCCCACTACGGAGGGCTCAAAGGCTATTATAACCTTCCACCTCTAGAGGGCAGAATGCTATAATTTGTAAAACAAAGGCCTCACGGAGCTCGAGGGGGTGGAAATCCCCTCGGGCTGTGTAAGGCCTTTGTTAACCACTGGGATGTTGATGCTCCGGGCTTCTACCGGCCATTAGAAGCCCGGAGCACTCCATTGTTTTCAATGGAGCGCTCAACATTCCAATGTTCTAATAACTGTTCAAAAGTAGTTGTAATATACAAAACAAGGGCAATCAAGAAAATACGGTTGTGAAGTGGTTAACAGAGATTATATAACCTGCTTTCTTGATCAGATGCCTTGTTTTTAAACCATGAGCAAACTATGCAGCTCCCTATCCTGATTTAATTCCCCGTCTACCGACCTCAGTTTAATTATCCAAGTGACTTCCTGTTAAAGTAGATCAAGGACCCAGTTACCTCCCATCGGGTAATTGGGGTAGGAGGCAATAGCATGGAAACTAATTTGGATTTGTTCACACTGTGTATGTTCTGAATGACAATGCTTAGCCAGAGGGTAGCTCAGATCACCATTAGTTATAGCTCTGTGTTCTTGAAGTCTCTCCTTCAAGGGGCTGATAGTACTACTAACATAAATTTTGGAGAAAAGGCAGATTATGAAACATAAAACAAAAGTGGTGATGCAATTTATAAAATTCATAATGTTCCATCTTTTTCTGTTATACGGGAAAGAAATAGTTTTGTCCAATGCATACTGACACATGTTGCATCTCCCACATTTGAAGAAACTAAACGGTAAGTGTGGTAACCAGGTTGGTCAAGGAGTTTTGGTTTTTGTATTAAAGAAACTTATCATTGGCAGACTTTATTGTAACTCATTTGCTTGCTTCTTATTTGATGACTTTTCTTGTCCACCTTGTGGTCTTCCCTCCCATGGATCATAACCTCTTGACCCTCCTTTGGCTTGGCTGACTTGCAGCCTTCCACTTTTAGGTGATTACTTTCTTCTTTTTGCTTAATCATTTCACCATTGCCTGAGTTTTCCAGCTCTCTCCATTGGGTGCTTTTCCACAGCCACAAATCCATTCCTGTGCTACGTGTTGCTGTCTCCCTCGTGTTGCAGACTCTCTCTTGTGTGCTTAAACCCCCGCCAAACTCCACCTCGCACTCTGTGCTGCTTTCTCATTCGTGTCCTTATTCCCCATGTTGCTCTCCTTTAAGTGCTGCTTTTCCTACCCCCCTGCCCCCCACTCCCTATTGCTTCCCTCTTGCCAATAGCTACTCTGTTGCCCCCCCCACGTCCTCCGCTACCCTCACCTGCACTTCTGAGGTCTTTTTTTTTTTTAACTATATTTTATTTTTGGGAGGATCAGACAGCAAATTGCTTTTAAAAAAAATTAAAAAGCATTACAATTATTTCATTTCTTTATTTACTGATCCATCTTGGATGGG
Organism: Calotriton arnoldi; assembly: GCA_963921515.1. Lineage (NCBI taxonomy): Eukaryota > Metazoa > Chordata > Amphibia > Caudata > Salamandridae > Calotriton > Calotriton arnoldi. The sequence continues at coordinate 2,012,211 of CAWUFW010000828.1, forward strand.
TAAATTTAAAAAAGGCATCTGTGTAATTTGGAATGTGCGTGCGTGCGTAATGATCCATGCGTGCCCACATCATGCATGTGCACGCCTACAAAATGCTGCAGCCACGTACGTCATTGTCTCTTTTTTACTTTTGGCCGTGCAGCACTATATCTTGCTGCTGCTGTACAGCATCATTAAAGCCAATAGGTCCAAAGGTGTGAACTACTGCCTTTGCCAATGCTGGTTTCCCTTTAAAGGTCCTTTTTTAGGTCGAGCCTGGGCAGCGCATGCGCTGCTCTCCGAGGCATGCTGTATTGAGGTAGGGACTTGAAGCTCCGACCACTCTCCGCCCACATTTTTCATTGTCTTGTGTCACTGTCCACTGTAAACTGTGGCTGTTCATTTGTTAAAAGGCTTTTAGTAGTCCATCCTTAGTAACGCCTGGTCTCATTTTGTAACCTCCGATGGCGACACCCCCTGTTATGTGTGTTATTGCTCGGCAGGGTTTAATTACAGCCTTTGAGCACTATTTTCTCAAATAGCTTTGTTCTGCCTGCTATTGCAGGACACGCTCTCTCCTAACTGTTTTTTAATTTTTAAAGCACGCATTTGCAACGCAATAGGTCTTGCATTTGCGAGAGTTTAAGCTATTGGCATTGTAAATGACAATGCTTTTTTATTTATGTTTTAAAAACAACACATCAAAAAAAGGCATTGTCATTTACAATGCCAATAACTAAAATTCTCATTAATGCGAGACCTATTGCATTGCAAATACTTATTTTTTTGTAGCTCCCCAGAGAGTCCTAACCAGGCTGTTTGCTTGCCACTCATTTCATCCACAGTATGCTGCATCCTTGCAAAAACTACAACTAAACTGGATAGTCATCTTGTAATGGTATTGTCCATACCATTGTTTTACCATTCCAAGATAGCCACCATGTTTTGCAGCATAATGTTCGCCATCTTGTATCATTGGCTGCACACTGAAGCATTCAAAGATGGCTACCCGGTGTGATGTTTAATGAGCGGTTGTGCATAGTTTTTTAATTGTTTTTACCACACCAAGACAGGAGGCATGTTGCTTCTAAAAGTGACAGCTATGTTATAACTTTAATACAATGCGATACAATACCATTGAAAGATGGCCACCCGCTGCTTTAATTATATTTTTGCATTGCAACCATATGCCCATCAAGTTTAGTTGGCAGCACTTTTATTTCTACTTTATTCCTTTTATTAACATTGCATTGAGTTTGACTCTTAATGCAGATGTGCAAGGGGCAGAATGCAAGAATAAGTCAGTGGGTGGACGAATGGCTGGATAAATGCAAGGATGAGTGGCAAAGTGCATTTGTAGTGACTTAATGAGGGCTTAAACTCAGCGACTAAAGAGGCCCTTTCAGTTATAAGCTAGAGAAGCTAGCATTGCCAATGCTTGTGATAACCTGGAATTAAAACATCAATAAATTCTTCTTGTCCCAGACAGAAGCCTCATGTCTTGAGCATCGGCAGACAAATTCACAATTCTGCTGTGGTGTTAGCCCATCAATGTCAATGGTCCTACGACAGCAGCCAGAGATTGAAGTCCAAAGAGACAGAATCCAGTGGTCTAAAAAATGAGGTTAAAAAGCTCTAATGTCCTGCTGGCTTTTGTGCACAGCATTTTCCCCATCAAGAATTTGAAATTAAGCCGATTCCAGTCAGTGCATGCTAAAAACAAGACCCAAGAAGGTAATAATACCAAAACAATGGTAAATGTAAGTCCGTTTTTATATAGCGCAGCTACTCACCCTTACGGGTCTCAAGGCGCTGGGGGCCGTAGTGGAAATTAAGTGAGCTATTGCCCAGAGTCACATGGTGCTGAGCTGCCGCCGGGGATCGAACCGTGAACCCTGTGCTCCGAAGTCAGCTGTCCTGGCCGCTGCACCACACCTCTTATTTTCTTAAGAAATTGTTTTTCAAAAAGGTACCGTGCGATCAACTAGGTCTAGGATAAATATTCAAGTCTCATTTAAGAAATCCTACTAACTTCCTTTAGCCATCTGAAACAGGAGATCGAGCATTATGCTTTGACTTTTTTCATGTCACTTAGAGACTCTTTTTGCCTATGCCAATTACTACATTGAGCTTTAGCCCCAGCGATTAGAGGGGAGTTTGCGAGATCTATCTTATGTCAAGCAATGGTAGGATAAAGGATCACCTAAAAGAGGAGTCTTGCTGCAATATGAGTTTTTGCTCTACAATAAGGACTCCAGTTCAAATATGTTTCAAACTGTTATTAGACAATTATATTTGCTGCTTGTTGACCTGTTATATATTTAAATTATTTTACTTGTGCTCAAGTTTTGCTTTTCTCCTTATATATACTTTGACTGCTGTCAAAAACAGCCATTTTTACTTCTTCTGCTTCATTTTTTCTTCAGTCTTGCATTTTTACCCAATTGACAATTCCAATTAACATTTCATCAATTATCACCGCCATAAATTAACTTCTTTCACCAATTCTCTTCCACCTGCTGCCCGAAACATATGGCCTGTGTAACACCCTTGCTTTAATTTCATACAGCTACGCTTCTTAAGGCTATTTTCCCATGTAAAGAAACTTTAAAGGTTACTTGCACCGTTGTAATCATCTTCTGGGTCTAATACTTTAGTGACTGTGAAATGTAGGAGTGCATCTGTGAAGGATTGCAGGTGCACGGACTCTACAACCTTCAGCAGTTCATGCTGAAAATAGAGTCATCCTCTGCAGTCTTGGCCCATAAAAATCTTTAGTGGGAGGCAGTGAGCACAGGGTGGGTGGCAGCTGGACCCCAAAGAAAGCATGTGCTTTTCGTTTTTACAGATTTATTTTTTATTTTTTATAACTCTTCAAAATAGCTGTCACTATCCGATAAAAATGTACTACAAAAGTAAAAACAGTGCCGATAAAGAGCAATGTGGGCTGCGCATACTACTTTCCAAAGGAGTTTTAAATCTTATAACTGAACTTTCAGAAGATCACTAGCTATGAGTTTCTAGCATATACTACCAACATTAAGACTACATCTTTCGCAATTGATGAGAATTACTGAACCCGCACAATAAAATATTTCAAGAAAGGCTTGCATTTATGCCACCTAGATGTGAGCACAAAGCTTTGAGTAACTCTAAACTAACATAAAAAATAGGGAAGGGACCTTTAAAAACAGTCGCAATGTACTCAAAAGGAAGCAGATGCCACACAGGAGGCAATTTGCTCAGACACCACCTACCTCCGGCATAATCGTCTTGGTTGATCAACTTATATTATAGTAATGTCTACAACAATATCCCCCAAAATAACTTTTAAAAAAGGCATGACCAACTAGATCCAAATAGTCGCATTCATCTTTGAAACAAATAATATAAAATTGTACTGTCTTTCGGGTAACATGAAGCCTGGATTAGATTGGGGAAGACTGAAGTAGACTAGGGTACATTGTAGTGGAGTAGATTGTAATTGAGTAGTATGAAGTAGCGTGGAGAAGGCTGGAGTGGGATAGACTGGATGGGGTAGACTGGGATAGATTAGGGTGGGGTGTAGTTGGGTAGATTTTAGTGGGGTGGAGCAGAATGGAGTGGGATAGATTGAGGTGGGGTAGACTGGGATGGAATGGGATAGATTGAAATGAGGTATATTTTAGTGGCATAAATTGGAGCGGAGTGGGGTAGGTTTGGGTAGAGCGGAGTGTGGTAGAGTGGAGTGAATTGGAGAAGAGTAGAGTGGGGTGGAGGTAGAATGGAGTTGAGTGGGGTGGGTTAGAATGGAGTAGGGTAAATTGGGGAAGAGTGGGGTGGACTGAGGTAGATTGGAGTCGGGTGGAGTGGAGAATAGTAGGGTAGGTTAGGGTAGAGTGGGGTAGGGTCAATGGAATGGAGTGGGGTAGATTGAAGTAGGGCAGAGTGGAGTAGTGTGGGGTAGATTGGAGTAGTGTGGGGTAGATTGGGGTAGTGTGGGGTGAAGTAGATTGGGATTTTCACTATACTAATTCACCACTAATCCTTTCCGAGTTTCCGAAGTAGCGTGCTACTCGCTGAAAAAGCGTCCAACACCCCATCAAGGGTAGCAAGAGCTATATAAATGCAAACCTTTTCCCTCTATCCTTCCACTATCCTTCTCAATCCAAATAACTAACATATCCACCACTCAAATTATTTCATATTTTCTCTATACTAATTCACCACTAATCCTTTATGGGTTCCGGAGTAGCGTGCTACTCGCCGAAAAAGGGCTTCGACGCCTCGTCAGGGGTAGTAAGCGCTATATAAATGCAATTACAATACAATAAATTTAAGAGGGGTAGTTTGGGGTGGATTGAGGTAGATTGGAATGGGGTGGGATGGATTAGATTGGAGTGGGTAGACTGGAGTGAAGTGGAATTCATTGGGAGGATTGTAGTAGGTTAGAGAGGGGGGTAGACTGGAGTGGAATGGAGATCAGAGTGGGGTAGGATGGGATTGCTTAGAGTGAAGTGGGGTAGATTAGGGAAGATTGAAAGAGTGCGGTACAGTGGGGTAAATTGGGCTGGGGTATATTGGAGTGGTGTAAAATGGGGTAGATTGGGGGTGAACTGTGGTAGATTGGGGGTGAACTGTGGTAGATTGGGGTGAAGTGGGGTAGATTAGGGAAGACTGAAGCAGGGCGGGGAAGAGTGGGGCGGGGAAGAGTGGGGCGGGGAAGAGTGGGGCGGGGAAGAGTGGGGCGGGGAAGAGTGGGGCATATTGGTGTAGACTAGGGTGGAGTGGGGTAAAATGGGGTAGAATGGAGTGGTGTTGACTGGGGTAGAGAAGAGTGGAGGTCTGTGGAAGATTGGAGTGGGGTAGACAGAGTGGAAAGGACTGTGGTATACTGGAGTTAAGTGGATTAGTTTGGGGTGGAGTAGACTGGAGGGGTGTGGGCTGGGGTAGATTGGAACGGAGAGGGGTAGATTGGAGTGGACAGGGGTAGAAGGGGTAGACTGGAGTGAGGTAGATTGTGGTATTGGAGTGGAATGAGTTGGAGTGGTGCAGATTGGATTGGAGTAGATTGTTGTAGAATGAGTGCAGTGGGGTAAAGTGGAGTAGATTGGACTGGGGTAGACTGGAGTGGATCATAGTGGAGTGGATCATAGTGGAGTGGATTAGGTAGAGTGGAGTAGGGTACACTGGAGTAGATTAGAGAAGGGTAGACTGGGGATGGTTTGAGAGGGCGGGGTAGACTGCAGTGGAGTGGTGTAAACTGGGGTGGAGTGGGGTAGACTGGAGTGGGTTAGATTGTGGTATTGGAGTGGGGTGTAGTGGTAAGGATTGGAGTGGGTTAGGTTGTGGTACTGGAGTGGAGTGGGGTAGATTGGGGTGAAAAAAGTGGAGTCGATTAGGGTAGAATGAGTGGGGGTGGGAGTGGGGTAGACTGGAGTGAAACGGGGTTGATGGGGTGGGGCAGATTGGAGTGGGGTAGATTGGAGTGGGGTAGACGGGTGGGGAAGATTGGAGTGGGTCATAGAGTGAACTGGGTAGATTGGGGTAGGGTAGATTGGGGGTCGAGTGGGGTAGACTCAGGTGGAGTGGGTTAGATTGGAGAGGGTGGGGTAGACTGGTGTGGGGTACACTGGTGTGAAGTGGGGTACATTGGTCTAGACTGGAGTATGTTGGGTAGAGTGGAGTATGATAGATTGGAGTGGGTTAGATTATGGTACTAGAGTGACGTAGGCTGGAGTGGAGTGGTGTAGATTGAAAGTGGGTCTGATTGTGGTACTGGAGTGGGGTAGATTGGAATGAAGTGGGGTAGACTGGGATGGAGAAGAGTGGAGTGGGATAGATGGGGAGGAATACAATGGAGGGGATTGAGTGGGGTAGATTGGCTTAGAGTGGTGTAAACTGGGGTGAAGTGGTATAAAATGGGGTAGAGTGGAGTGGGTAGATTATAGTGGAGTGTGATAGATTGGGGTAGAGTGGATTGAGGTAGATTGGGGTGGAGTGGGGTGGAGTAGATTGAGTGGTGTGGACTGGGTTAGATTGAAGTGGGTTAGATTGGAGTAAACTGGAGTGGGGAAGACTGCGGTAGAGTGGAGTAGATTGGGGTGGAGTGGGGTAAATTTGGGAAGGGTGGAATGGGTAGATTGGGGTGGTGTAGATTGTAGTGGGGTGAAGTGGTGTAAACTGGAGTGGGGTAAAATAGGGTACAGTGGAGTGGGTAGATTAAAGTTGACGGTGGTAGATTGGGGTGGGGTGAAGTACACTGAAGTGGTGTGGACTGGTGTAGAGTGGGATGGAATGGGTTAGACTGGGGTGGGGTGGATTGAGATAAGAGAGGAGTGGCGAGCAACAGGGTACACTGGAGAGGAGTAGACTTACATGGGTTAGATTATGGTAATGCAGTGGATCTGGGTACACTGGGGTGGAGTGGGTAGAATGGAGTGGGGATAATTCAAGTGGATTGGGGTAGACTGGACTGGGGTAGACTGGACTGGGGTAGATTGGGGTGGAGAGAGGTGGACTGGGGTGGAGTGGGGTGGACTGGGGTGGAGGGGGGTAGGCTGGGGTGGAGGGGGGGTAGGCTGGGGTGGAGGGGGGGTAGGCTGGGGTGGAGGGGGCTAAGAAACTGGCTCTATATATACTACACCAAAATGAGGTATAGTGTGTATAGGGTCCAGGTGACTCCAAAGGTAGGCAGAGGTTAAAGTTAGATAGAACCTTACTCTCTACTTGTGGTAGCTTGGTCGAGCAGTAAGGCAGTATCAGAGGACAGTGTTAAGCATTTGATGTACACACTCAGTCAGCAAATGAATTCACACACTCAAGAACTGAACTCTAGGCCAATTGTTTTTGTATAAAAATATATTGTTGTTTTATTTTAGAACCAAGCAAGCCTGGCACAGGTAAGCATAAAATACTTTGCAATAATAAGTTCCTGAATATAGAACAGTTCGAAAATGCAATAGAATGTGTACTTTGTTTGATTTACAGGGAATGCAGTAGGTTGCAACACTTAGCAAATACAGTACATTGGAATGAATAGGCTTTTCCAGTAAATCACAGGTAAGTTACTTTTCACGTTACTTTTTCTAACTCAGTGCTGGATACCTAGATTCAGCACTGGGACATTTCCTGCAAACAGGTAAGTAAACACGTTTTGGTTATATGTGCGATTTTTAAAGAATATTTTTAGGTTTCAAAACTCCACACTTAGAAACTTTTTGGAGAAAAAGTGTCAATGTTATCCTATGGAGGAAAAACAGGTTATCGGTTTGTAGTTAAGTAATCGACTGTGCGAGTTAAGGTTCTGGGGTAAGACTCAGTGATGCACTGTTGGGTCAGTGATGCACTGTTGTTGCACCCTCAGCGGCACTAGGGAGGCCGGGTGCAGAGTGTTGAGGCCCAATGTTATCCTATGGAGGATAGGGGGTCTCCGGTTGGTGGCTGCTGGCAAGCAGGCCACTGGGTTGTGGGAGCCAAGCTCCTAGACTTTAGCTCAGGGCAAATAGGGAACCAAATTAGCACCAAAAGTGCACCCTCAGCGGCACTAGGGCGGCCGGGTGCAGGGTGCTGTTTTGAGGTTGGGTGCCCTGTTGTTTTCAATGGAGCGCCTCCGGTTAGAAGGAACACTGCAGGCTCGGGGACGAGGATCTTCTGGGTGCGACCACCACTTCGAGGGGTAAGTTGGGATGTCTTGGGTTGGTTAGGCACCGTTGGTTTGGGCACACAAGGCCGTGGGGCGTCGGGTGCAGGGGTGCCTTGGGACGTCGGAAAGTCTTACCCCGCTCTGGTCGCAGTAGAGGGGATCCTCTGGATTGAGGCTGCAGGCGTCGTCTGGAGGCTTGAGGTAGGTCAGGAGTCGCCGGATCTCGGGTCAGGATCGCCGGGGTGACCTCCTCGTGGTGTTTTTCCACTCGAGCTCGGGCCGGGTTCGGCGGGTGCAGAGTGGGCTGGATTCGTGGTATCCGGCCGGAGCCAGAAGCTGCAGTTTGAACAAGTCCGGTGTTCACGGGAGAAGCAGGCTTGGAAGTGAAGGCAGGCAGGTCCTCCGGGGTTTTTGAGGTTGCTGGCTGCAGGACACACCGGGATTTCGCAGGAGCAGGTTCGAGGGGAGACAGGCCTGTAGGGCTGGGGCCAAGTCAGCGGGCGTCGTCCTCTTGTTAGCTCTGTGTGAGGAGGCACGACTCGGCTCGCGAGGCCGGCGAGGCCGGACTGTCCCTAAAAGCAACGACGGCTTACCTACGGGGAACTCGGCACAATACCCGGGTCCTGGAAGGAAGTCCGTAGGGATAACCCCACCCCCCTGTGCTCTATCCACACAGGAGGCATCCGGACCTGATGACGCGGCGGACGGGGGAGGGACTGACCCCGGAAGTGCTTCCCGGCCGGAGTTGAAAGGGCGAACGACCGGATCGAGGAGTTGCGAAGACGCCGGAGGAGGAAAGGAGTTGCGGAGCGAGGAAGAGGAGGAACAGGAGTACGGAGACGCGAGGAGAGAAGAAGCAGACTACGGCGAGGAAGACGAGACGTGGAGCGAGGAGTGGTGGAACCCCTAGGAGGAGGCTGGAGAGCGGCCGCGACTCAGGAGAGTTGCGGCAGAGTCGGTGAGTCACGAATAAAGGGAGGGAGAGGGAGTGGGGAGGCGGGTGAGAGAAGGGTTGGGAAGGGTCACGAGGGAGACACACCGGTTGCAGTAGCATTGAGCACCAATTCCTCCTTCACTTTCCCTTCTTGTTTGGTTCGTCGGCAGTGAACACACGGCTATTATAGTCCCGGGCAGGGGATTGCCATCACGTGTTACCGACCACTTGTATATATCACCGTCCCTTTCACGAATACCCTCCTTTCACTGACGCGGTGCTGCCTCACGCATAATTATCCACAAGTAGATCCACCGGGTGTGGTGACAGATAGAATAGAAGCCAGTGAAGTATTAGCCAGGGTAACTGACGACTCCTTTTTTGTCCTTCTCTCTATGCACCTCCGTGGGAGAGTTCCTGGACCGGAGGACAAGACCCAAAAGGAGAACACCAACAAGGAAGGAGAGGGAATTAAGGAGAGAAGAGTCGTTAAGGAGAAAACCAAACAGCCCACAGAGACATTGCCATCCCCTGTTATTGACTCTGTTAATAAAACTCGCCCACTGGCACATTACATACAGCCTCCGCGTCTGTATATCCGGCCTGCCCTCCCACAAGTGGTGTCAGAAGTGGGATCGCCCGGAGACATGGAGGCTGTCATCGCTAGAATGGCGGAAAGCCAAGAGAGTCTCGGGAAGGCTATGGAGAAGTTCCTCTCGGTGGTCGAAGATGACCGGGGCGGCTGCAGCAGGTCATCACGGATCAAGGACAGTCCCATGATACCGCCATGGGGAAAATCGCGGACGCCATCGGGCAACAAAGGGCCCCAAGTGCCCTACCCTCTGTCGTCCTACAGAAGTACGTGAGCGGAGAAGATCCCGAATACTTCTTTAACAACTTTGAGAGGATGGCTTTGGCTGCGGCCTGGCCAGCAGACAAATGGGGACAGTATTTGGGACCTCTCCTTTCTGGGGAACTACAAGCTTCTTACCAGGCGGCCAACATCCTAGGGGTTACCCCATATGCGGAAATCAAGCAGTGTATCATGGAGAGACTGGGGGTCGACGATGAGACGTATAGGCTGAGACTTCGGCAGATTAGAGAGGGCCCCAAGAAACCCCCAGAGCCCTGTATTTTCGAGTACGAGACATGGCCGACCGATGGTTACAACCAGCGACTGCTACCAAAGAAGACATCATGGCTAAAATATATCTGGAGCAATATTTGTCGTCCCTCCATCCCCCCATCCAGAAGTGGGTTAGACAGCATGCCCATCTCACCCTCGAGACAGCCGTAGAGATCGCCAATGCCTACAACAGGGCACAAGATACCCAAAAGGGAAGAGAGGAAGCTCCCTGGAGGGCGGGTGTGAGTGGAGTACATCGTCCTCCTCGTCCCTTACTTCCCCGAAGGCCCGATCCGGTCACCATCGTCCCTGGTCCCCCTTTGTCTCGAGCTCCAGGACCTCCGACCTATAGACCACCCGTCCCTGGTCCACAATGTTTTAACTGTGGTGGGATGGGCCACATAGCTCGCTTTTGCCCACAAAAGGAGGAGCCTATGGAGATAGGCGTAGCAAGGAGGAACTACTGCTGTCTATCACACCCTGTCGATGCCTATCCTTACCGGTGTCACATAACATTGAATGGGAGAACCATGACCGCTCTCGCCGATACAGGGTGTCGCCAGAGCGTGGTAAGACCCCAGGATCTCGAAGGCAAGTTGGGACCGGTTGAGGGGACCGTAGACATTCAATGTGTTCACGGGGACACCAAAAGATACCCCACCACTCATGTCCACGTGCAACATGCTGCAGATCCAGGCTCAGAATTAAAGGTCGGTCTCATTCCTCGGTTACCGGAACAGGCGATACTGGGTAACGATTATCCCCTCCTCTCTACTCTACTCACTGAAACCAACCCAGAGGAAAAGAACTGGTGGGCCGATGCCCCCTTCTCACAAGAGGTCGATCCAGAATGGCCACCTTCCAAACCCCGGAGAACGAGAAGGGAAAAACGAAAAGACAAAAAGAAGCCCGTCCTTGTTCTACCCGCTCAGGTGGAAGAGAGCCCGTGGGATAACGATAGGAGCTTCCACGCAGCACAGAGAGAGGATCCTGTTCTGCAGGAGGCTTGGAACAGAGCCCTAAACGACGAAGACCCGTTACATGTATGTCCCTATTTCTTTGTAAGGAATGGGCTGTTGTACAGGAAGGGGCAACCCACCAGTATCCCACAGCTATTAGTCCCCACTCCGTTTAGGGATAAGGTGTTGTATATGGCTCACAGTCATCTTCTGGGGGACATTTCGGGGAGGAAAAGACTGAAAGACTGATAATGGAAAAATTCTATTGGCCGGGCATATACAGGCAGGTGAAGTCCTACTGCAGACAATGCCCCATATGTCAGAAGAATAGCCGATATAGACCCCCGAGAGCCCCTTTGCATCCCCTACCCATTATAGACGAACCGTTTAGCAGGGTGGGAATGGATATCGTTGGTCCTTTACTACCCTCCCGGAGTGGGTGCCGTTACGTGCTAGTTTTAGTGGACTACGCCACCCGGTTCCCCGAGGCGATCGCTTTAAGACAACCCAACGCCCCCAACATCGCTAGAGCAATGGTATCAGTCTTTACACGGGTGGGCTTTCCAAAAGAGATACTGACTGACCAGGGGACCCCGTTCGTATCTAAACTCCTGAAACAAGTTTGTACCCTATTAGGCGTCAAACAGATAAGGACGGCGGCATATCACCCCCAAACGGATGGCTTGGTAGAGCGGTATAACGCTACCATTAAGACCACTCTAAAAAAACTCCTTGCCCTCGAAGCCAAGCGGTGGGAAGAAATGTTACCCCTGGCCTTGTATGCCATCCGTTGTAAAGTCCAAAAGAGTACTGGGTACTCTCCGTTTGAGCTATTGTATGGCCACCAGCCACGATCCTTAATGGACATGGTGCGAGAGAACTGGGAGGCAGAGCCAAATAATAATAAACCGCTGGTGGAATATGTAGCCCATCTAAAAACGCACCTAGAACAGATTCGAACGATCGTGCGGAGTAACATGGAGAGGGCACAGGAAGCCCAACAAGCCCATTATAATAAAAAGGCCAAGGAAAGAGTCTTTGCTGTAGGGGACGCGGTGTTACTTATGATGGCGTCCTCTGACCATAAACTGTTGGGTCAATGGCAAGGCCCGTATATCATACTGGACCGAGTAACCCCTGTCACCTATAGGTTGGAGCTCGACAGGACTCGAGGTACCTCCCAGATCTATCATGTGAATCTCTTAAAGAGATGGGAAGGACCTCTTCCTGCATTGATGGGCTCGATAGGTCCTAATCCTCCGTACATCCAATGTATTGACGAGGGGTTGAGTCCAGTTCGCAGAACCGAACTGGATAATGCCTTACGGCCCTTACGAGACATCTTCTCTATCACCCCAGGGAGGACCTCTTTGATTGAACACTCTATTAAGACCCTTCCAGGGAAGATAGTACGGCTTCGCCCTTATCGGATACCCGAGGCTCGTAGGAACACCATCCGAAAAGAGGTACAGCAGATGTTACAGATGGGGGTCATAGAACCATCAATGAGCGAGTGGAGCTCGCCCATAGTCCTCGCTCCGAAGCCAGATGGCTCGGTGCGTTTTGCATCGACTTTCGGGAAGTAAACAAGATATCCGAACTCGACACCTATCCCCTCCCGAGAGTAGATGAAATGATCGAACGCATAGGGAGAGCGAAATATATCAGCACCCTCGATTTATGCAAGGGGTATTGGCAAATCCCCTGAAAAGCGAAGACAGAGAGAAAACAGCGTTTTCTACTCCCGACGGCCTCTACCATTTCACCGTGTTACCCTTTGGATTGCACGGGGCGCCCGCTACCTTTCAGAGAGCCATGAACCTTATCCTACGGCCCCATGAGAGATATGCAGGGGCTTATATCGATGACATCATCGTTTATAGCGAGACCTGGGAACAACACCTTACTCACATGTACCACGTCATACAGGCTTTAGGGAAACAGGGACTGAAAATAAACCCGGCCAAGAGCCATCTGGCCGCCCAAACCGTAAAATACCTGGGTTACCTGTTAGGAGAGGGAGTCATAAGACCCCAGAAAACCAAACTCCTGGCCATATCCCTGATACCCTTCCCAAGGACTGCGAGAGACCTACGTGCCTTTATGGGGTTGTTGGGGTACTATAGACGGTTTATACCCCAGTTTTCACGAATAGCAGCCCCTCTCACAGACTTATTGCAGAAATCAGTGAAAACCGAAATCAGGTTAAGGAACCCAACCCGCGAAGAAATCCAAGCATTTGAAACCCTGAAAACAGCACTGACGTCCGATACCGTATTAGCCAGCCCCGATTATGACCTACCCTTCATCCTACAGACAGATGCCTCGGAGCAGGGATTGGGGGCAGTTCTATCCCAAAGAAATCAACAGGGGAGGAGAAGCCTGTACTCTTTCTGAGTAGGAAACTATATCCCCGTGAAAAGAACTATGCTGTCATCGAGAAAGAAGCATTGGCTATTAAATGGGCCATTGACTCCTTGAAATACTACCTAGAAGGGCGAGAGTTCACCCTCTTCACGGATCATGCCCCCTAGAATGGATGGCCCGGAATAGAGGGAACAATGAAAGGGTATTGCGTTGGTTTTTGTCCCTCCAACCCTACAGGTTCCAAACCAAACACCGAAAAGGGACCGAGCAGGGAAATGTGGACTTTTTATCCCGTTACCCACAAGATACCACCCCTACTAGAAGGACAGCAAGGGAAAGGGGATGTGAGGAGGCACGACTCGGCTCGCGCGTCCGGCGAGGCCGGACTGTCCCTAAAAGCAACGACGGCTTACCTACGGGGAACTCGGCACAATACCCGGGTCCTGGAAGGAAGTCCGTAGGGATAACCCCACCCCCCTGTGCTCTATCCACACAGGAGGCATCCGGACCTGATGACACGGCGGACGGGGGAGGGACTGACCCCGGAAGTGCTTCCCGGCCGGAGTTGAAAGGGCGAACGACCGGATCGAGGAGTTGCGAAGACGCCGGAGGAGGAAAGGAGTTGCGGAGCGAGGAAGAGGAGGAACAGGAGTACGGAGACGCGAGGAGAGAAGAAGCAGACTACGGCGAGGAAGACGAGACGTGGAGCGAGGAGTGGTGGAACCCCTAGGAGGAGGCTGGAGAGCGGCCGCGACTCAGGAGAGTTGCGGCAGAGTCGGTGAGTCACGAATAAAGGGAGGGAGAGGGAGTGGGGAGGCGGGTGAGAGAAGGGTTGGGAAGGGTCACGAGGGAGACACACCGGTTGCAGTAGCATTGAGCACCAATTCCTCCTTCACTTTCCCTTCTTGTTTGGTTCGTCGGCAGTGAACACACGGCTATTATAGTCCCGGGCAGGGATTGCCATCACGTGTTACCGACCACTTGTATATATCACCGTCCCTTTCACGAATCCCCTCCTTTCACTGACGCGGTGCTGCCTCACGCATAATTATCCACAAGTAGATCCACCGGGTGTGGTGACGGATAGAATAGAAGCCAGTGAAGTATTAGCCAGGGTAACTGACGACTCCTTTTTTGTCCTTCTCTCTATGCACCTCCGTGGGAGAGTTCCTGGACCGGAGGACAAGACCCAAAAGGAGAACACCAACAAGGAAGGAGAGGGAATTAAGGAGAGAAGAGTCGTTAAGGAGAAAACCAAACAGCCCACAGAGACATTGCCATCCCCTGTTATTGACTGTTAATAAAACTCGCCCACTGGCACATTACATACAGCCTCCGCGTCTGTATATCCGGCCTGCCCTCCCACACTCTGCACGGCTCTTCGGTCCTTATTCTAATCTTCTTTTCTTGTCGTTGCTGGATCTGAGGAAGCAAGGTTCAGGGTGCCCCCTAAATACTAGATTTAGGGGCGTTACAGGTAGGTAAAGGGCAGGGACCAATGGGTCCCTTTCCTGGGGTGGGTACACCCCCTATTGTGCCACCCTCCAGTGGGAGGGGGCAGGAGCCTGTCCCTGGTTGGCTAGGTCCCCCCATCCTCAAGATGGCGGGGACTCAGAGTTGTGCTTCACCTCGCCTCCCCCACCTGAGGGGTGGAGTTGGCAGAGGTGGGCACACCTCTTTCCCTCACTTGTTTTTCCCGCCGGTTCTCCCGCCCAAAGTGGGGGTAGAACCAGTGGGGACCAGTTGCTGAAAGCAGCAATGGGTCTGGGGAAGCTCACAAAGGCGGCATGCCTTTGAAGCTTCCCTTCGTGAACCCTGCCCATCCTGGGGAGGAGGCTTGGCACCTCGTCCCAGGATGTGCATTGTTTCAGGCCCCGAGAGCAGCAGGCTCTCGACCCAGAGGTCCAGAAACATGTCTGTTGGTGGCAGCCTAAGCAGCCACTCAGTCAGGTCACTAGAAGTTGGTCGAGTTTCAGGGGGAATCTCTAAGATGCCCTCTGTTGTGCATTTTACATTAAATACCACACTGGCATCAGTGGGGGTTTAATGTGCTGAGAAGTTTGATCCCAAACTTCCCAGACTTCAGTGTAGCCATTATGGTGTTGTGGAGTTCGTAATGACAAACTCCCAGCACCATATACTCTTAACGGCAGCACTGCACTTACAGTGCCAAGGAATGGACTTGGGCAGTGTAGGGGTACAGGGCTCATGCACCTGTACCCTCACCACTGGCATAGGGCACCCAGCTAGAGGGGTGACTGATGTATGCCAGGGCAGTTGTTTGTGGGCATGGCACACAGGTGTGTGTGCCATGTCGACTCTTCACTTTGTTCTGCACCAAGACGCACAGCCTGCAAAGGCAGTGTGTTTGTGAAAAGGTGCAGGGCCTCTAAGGGTGGCACAATAAGTGCTGCAGCCCTTAGGGGCTTTCTCTGGTCACAGTGCCCTGGGTACCTGTGGTACCATTTATCAGGGGCTGACATGTGGTCAGAGATGCCAATTGGGTTTAGGCTTCAATGCAGTTTTAGGGAAGGAACATAGGCCCCGAGTACCTGATTAACAGGAGCCCAGGGCACACTCAGTCAAAGAACATCAGCAATTCAGCAAAAAGTGGGGGCATACCATGCGGAAAGAGGGCACTTTCTCACAGGGGTAGACTGGGGTGGAGGGGGGTAGACTGGGAGGGGAGGGGGGTAGACTGGGAGGGGAGTAGACTGGGGGGAGGTGGGGGGTAGACTGGGGGGGAGGGGGTAGACTGTGGTGGATCGTAGTGGAGCAGCTTGGGTAGACTGGAGTGGGGTGGAGTTGGGTAGACTAGAGTGGGTGGGATAGACTGAGGTGGAATGGGGTAGATTGGAGTCGGGTAGACTGGAGTGGGGTAAAATGGGAAGAGTGGAATAGAGTGGATTGGGGAAGCCTGGAGTGGGGTACAGTGGAGTAGAGTAGGGTAGATTGGAGTGGAATGGGGTGGAGTGGGGTAGATTGGGGCAAACTGATCATAGTGGAGTGACTGGGTTAGATTGGTTTTAGGTGGAGGGGGGTAGACTGGGGTGGGGTAGATTGGAGTGAAGTAGAGTAAAATGTAGTGAAGTAGAGTAAAATGGAGTAGAGTGGGCTAGAGTAGAGTGGGCTAGAGTAGAGTGGGCTAGAGTAGAGTGGGCTAGAGTAGAGTGGGCTAGAGTAGAGTGGGCTAGAGTAGAGTGGGCTAGAGTAGAGTGGGCTAGAGTAGAGTGGGCTAGAGTAGAGTGGGCTAGAGTAGAGTGGGCTAGAGTAGAGTGGGCAAGAGTAGAGTGGGCTAGAGTAGAGTGGGCTAGAGTAGAGTGGGCTAGAGTAGAGTGGGCTAGAGTAGAGTGGGCTAGAGTAGAGTGGGCTAGAGTAGAGTGGGCTAGAGTAGAGTGGGCTAGAGTGGAGTGGGCTAGAGTGGAGTGGGCTAGAGTGGAGTGGGCTAGAGTGGAGTGAGGGAGTGGGCTAGAGTGGAGTGAGGGAGTGGGCTGGAGTGGGGTGGGGTAGGGTGAGGTGGGGTGGGGTAGAGTGGGGTGGGGTGGGGTAGAGTGGGGTGGGGTAGAGTGGGGTGGGGTAGAGTGGGGTGGGGTAGAGTGGGGTGGGGTAGAGTGGGGTGGGGTAGAGTGGGGTGGGGTGGGCTAGAGTGGGGTGGGCTAGAGTGGGGTGGGGTAGAGTGGGGTGGGGTGGGCTAGAGTGGGGTGGGCTAGAGTGGGGTGGGCTAGAGTGGGGTGGGGTAGAGTGGGGTGGGCTAGAGTGGAGTGAGGTGGGGTGGGGTAGAGTGGGGTGGGGTAGAGTGGGTGGGGTAGTGTGGGGTGGGGTAGAGTGGGGTGGGGTAGAGTGGGTGGGGTAGAGTGGGGTGGGGTAGAGTGGGGTGGGGTAGAGTGGGGTGGGGTAGAGTGGGGTGGGGTAGAGTGGGGTAGAGTGGGGTAAGAGTGGGGTAGAGTGGGGTAGAGTGGGGTAGAGTGGGGTAGAGTGGGGTAGAGTGGGGTGGGCTAGAGTGGAGTGAGGTGGGGTGGGGTAGAGTGGGGTGGGGTAGAGTGGGGTGGGGTAGAGTGGGGTGGGGTAGAGTGGGGTGGGGTAGAGTGGGGTGGGGTAGAGTGGGGTGGGGTAGAGTGGGGTGGGGTAGAGTGGGGTGGGGTGGGGTAGAGTGGGGTGGGGTGGGGTAGGGTGGGGTAGGGTGGGGTAGGGTGGGGTAGGGTGGGGTAGGGTGGGGGTGGGGTAGGGTGGGGTAGGGTGGGGTAGGGGTGGGGTGGGGTAGGGTGGGGTAGGGTGGGGTAGGGTGGGGTGGGGTGGGGTAGGGTGGGGTAGGGTGGGGTAGGGTAGGGTAGGGTGGTGGGTGGGGTAGGGTGGGGTAGAGGTGGGGTAGAGTAGGGGTAGAGTGGGGTAGGGAGTGGGGTAGAGGTGGGGGTAGAGTGGGGTAGAGTGGGGTAGAGTGGGGTAGAGTGGAGTGGCGTAGAGTGGAGTGGGGTAGAGTGGAGTGGGGGTGGAGTGGGGTAGAGTGGGGTAGAGTGGAGTGGGGTAGAGTGGGGTAGAGTGGAGTGGGGTAGAGTGGAGTGGGGTAGAGTGGAGTGGGGTAGAGTGGGGTAGAGTGGGGTAGAGTGGGGTAGAGTGGGGTAGAGTGGGGTAGAGTGGAGTGGGGTAGAGGTGGAGTGGGGTAGGAGGGAGGGGTAGAGTGGATGGGGTAGAGTGGAGTGGGGTAGAGTGGAGTGGGTAGAGGGAGTGGGGTAGAGTGGAGTGGGGTAGAGTGGGGTAGAGTGGGGTAGAGTGGAGTGGGGTAGAGTGGAGTGGGGTAGGAGTGGAGTGGGGTAGAGGGAGTGGGGTAGAGTGGAGTGGGGTAGAGTGGAGTGGGGTAGAGTGGAGTGGGGTAGAGTGGAGTGGGGTAGAGTGGAGGGGGTAGAGTGGAGTGGGGTAGATGGAGTGGGGTAGAGTGGAGTGGGGTAGAGTGAGGGGGTAGAGTGGAGTGGGGTAGAGTGGAGTGGGGTAGAGTGGAGTGGGGTAGAGGGAGTGGGGTAGAGTGGAGAGGGGGTAGAGGGAGTGGGGTAGAGTGGAGTGGGGTAGAGTGGAGTGGGGTAGAGTGGAGTGGGGTAGAGTGGAGTGGGGTAGAGGGAGTGGGGTAGAGTGGAGTGGGGTAGAGTGGAGTGGGGTAGAGTGGAGTGGGGTAGAGTGGGAGTAGAGTGGAGTGGGGTAGAGTGGAGTGGGGTAGGAGTGGAGTGGGGTAGAGTGGAGTGGGGTAGAGTGGAGTGGGGTAGAGTGGAGTGGGGTAGAGTGGAGTGGGGTAGAGTGGAGTGGGGTAGAGGTGGAGTGGGGTAGAGTGGGGTAGAGTGGAGTGGGGTAGAGGGAGTGGGGTAGAGTGGGGTAGAGTGGAGTGGGGTAGAGTGGAGGGGGTAGAGTGGGGTAGAGTGGAGTGGGGTAGAGGGAGTGGGGTAGAGTGGAGTGGGGTAGAGTGGGGTAGAGTGGAGGGGGTAGAGTGGAGTGGGGTAGAGTGGAGTGGGGTAGAGTGGAGTGGGGTAGAGTGGAGTAGACCGTGGTCGAGTGGGGTATAATGGGGTGAGTGCGTGGGGTAGATTGGAATGGCTGTGGTAGACTGTAATGGAGTGGGTGAGGTGGAGTAGATTGGGGTAGAGTGGGGCAGAGTGGGGTGGGTTAAACTGGGGTGGAGTGGGATAGAGTGGGGTAGGGTAGACTGGGTGGAATGGGTAGATGGGAGTGTAGTGGGGTAGATGGGAGTGTAGTGGGGTAGATGGGAGTGTAGTGGGGTAGAGTGGGGTAGAGTGGGGTAGAGTGGGGTAGAGTGGGGTAGAGTGGGGTAGAGTGGGGTAGAGTGGGGTAGAGTGGGGTAGAGTGGGGTAGAGTGGGGTGGGGTAGAGTGGAGTGGGGTGGAGTGGGGTGGAGTGGGGTGGAGTGGGGTGGAGTGGGGTAGAGTGGGGTGGAGTGGGGTAGAGTGGGGTAGAGTGGGGTAGAGTGGGGTAGAGTGGGGTAGAGTGGAGGGTAGAGTGGAGTGGGGTAGAGTGGAGTGGGGTAGAGTGGAGTGGGGTAGAGTGGAGTGGGGTAGAGTGGAGTGGGGTAGAGTGGAGTGGGGTAGAGTGGAGTGGGGTAGAGTGGGGTAGAGTGGAGTGGGGTAGAGTGGAGTGGGGTAGAGTGGAGTGGGGTAGAGTGGAGTGGGGTAGAGTGGAGTAGACCGGGGTCGAGTGGGGTATAATGGGGTGAGTGCGTGGGGTAGATTGGAATGGCTGTGGTAGACTGTAATGGCGTGGGTGAGGTGGAGTAGATTGGGGTAGAGTGGGGCAGAGTGGGGTGGGTTAAACTGGGGTGGAGTGGGATAGAGTGGGGTAGGGTAGACTGGGTGGAATGGGTAGATGGGAGTAGAGTGGGGTAGAGTGGGGTAGAGTGGGGTAGAGTGGGGTAGAGTGGGGTAGAGTGGGGTAGAGTGGGGTAGAGTGGGGTAGAGTGGGGTAGAGTGGGGTAGAGTGGGGTAGAGTGGGGTAGAGTGGGGTAGAGTGGGGAGGGGTCGGATGGATTGGAGAGGAGTGGATTGGGGTGGAGTAGAGTGGGGAGGAGTGGAGTAGAGTGGGGAGGAGTGGGGTAGACTGGGGGAGTGGGGTAGACTGGGGGAGTGGGGTAGACTGGGGGAGTGGGGTAGACTGGGGAGTGGTAGACTGGGGGAGTGGGGTAGACTGGGGGAGTGGGGTAGACTGGGGGAGTGGGGTAGACTGGGGAGTGGGGTAGACTGGGGAGTGGGGTAGACTGGGGGAGTGGGGTAGACTGGGGGAGTGGGGTAGACTGGGGGAGTGGGGTAGACTGGGGTGTGGGGTAGACTGGGGGTGTGGGGTAGACTGGGGGTGTGGGGTAGACTGGGGGTGTGGGGTAGACTGGGGGTGTGGGGTAGACTGGAGTGGCTGTGGTAGAATGTAGTGGAGTAGGTTAGGGTGAGGTAGAGTAGATTGGAGTGGTGTGGATTGGGGCAGAGTGGGGTGGGTTAGACTGGGGTGGAGTGGGATAGAGTGGAGTGGGATAGGATAGACTGGGTGGAGTGGGTAGATGGGAGTAGAGTGGGGTAGATGGGAGTGGTGTGGAGGAGCGTGGAGTGGAGGGGCGTAGATTACGGTATCGGAATGGATTGGGGTAGATTGGAGTGGAGTAGGGTAGACTGGGTAGAGTAGGGTAGACTGGGTGGAGGTGTGCAAAGCAGAGGGGCGGCAAAGCAGAGGACGCAGGCGTAAAGTAGAGTGGCGTAAAGTAGTGTCTTAGAGTGGAGGGGTGTGGAATGGAGTGGTGTACAGTGGAAGGGCATAGAATGGTGTAGTATTGCAGAGTGGAGTGACAAACCATGGCAGCCTAGGGGACCTGTTGCCTCACCACCTGGAGTAACCACAGTCTTACAAATAGAAGTGCCCACCTCAAATGATATGCTACTAACTGTCATAAATTAGACAGATTTCAACACAAAATGAGGCAATGTTGGCTCTCATTTTGTGTTGAAAAGTAAAGTGGAGTGACGCAGTGTGGAGTATGCATGATGTGGTAGCACATTGCCACTACAAACAACAAATTTTCAATTGAATGTTATCATTATGTTTGCACAGTTTTACTGCGCACAAACGATAATGTGTGGAAATGTCATCACAAAGTGTATTGATGTGTTTTTTAGATCCTATTCAATTATTTGTTTCAACCACACTTAAGAAATACAAAACAACGTGTTTCATTTGTACTTTCCTAATTCTGATATATTCTGAAATAAAAGCACAGTTCGTTTTTGTTTTGTGCTAGAAAATACATCATCTCCTCTCACATGGGTACCCAGAAGGATAGTCACAAATTCTCTCACTTTGAAGTCAGAGAAACAAAAGTAACACCAAGCTCCCTCCGAAGACAGAGCCTGACATTTGACCTCTGTCTTTGAATGCTCAGCAAATGTGACAAGATAACAAGGTTTAAAGGTCTGTTTACAGAAAGTGAGTACTCGGAAGGTTACAGTAAACAAAGAAATGCTCCACAAGAGTGGCTGTCCAGCTTCAGTTTGTAAAAGTTCAATAAAGCCATCAAACAGAAAGCAAGTAACTATGAGTTACAAAGCCAATAGTAAACAATGGGTGAAATGCATTCCCAGGAAAGCGTTCAGAATGTCCACAAGAAGTAGTTAGCAAACAAGACAGCTGCACTGTCTGCTAGGTTTCCAACTCAAAAACTCGAGTTTGTGACATTGCTTCTATAACACTGCACTTCAATAGACGAAACCCCTCTGCAAGGTGAACACATGCTACATACAGTGTTGAATGGGGCTTACCCTAACTGTAAGGAACTAACACTTAATGGTCTGGTGGAGGTGGTATACTCTGTAGTCACACACTGTGTATGAAACGAGTGATTTGAAACAAATTGTTTTGTTAGCCCTACATGCTGTTTGTCAAGTGGTTGGTCACAGTAGTATGCTACCCCAATGCCCATATTGATTTAAAATTTTGAAATAGACTCAAAAAGGCTGATGGATGTAATATTTGAGTAATGTATCAAAGTATCATGAAATACAATTCTCAACAAGCAATGGTAAATGCATTAGGTTTCGCCTAAGTGATTAATAATAAGCTTTTTGTGCAGGCGAAACCTAAAAACACAGATATCCGACTTGATATTACCAGTACTCGGTTCAGTACCTGAACAACATAAAACCTGAATAGATAATGTATGCAAGAGCAATTTTTACATTCAATAAAAAAAAATAGCCAGTAGATCAGTTCTTCCAATATGAGGAGAGAGGGACGTGAAATCTTCGTGCAGGCACACTAATATAACTGCCCAAAACAAAGTCCTCTGTGGCGTCACGATTAAAAGATGAGGAGGAGGAGGAGGAGCTGGCTGCGAAGTGGCCGCCATCTAGGGAGGCTCCGCGGGCCGGACCGATAACCCGATAATTATCGGGCGGAGCTGGCGGACGCCGGGCGCCTTGGACAGCGGGAGCGGACACCGGAATACTTCGGCAATAAGCGGGAGCACACCTGGGGGCTGAGAACCCCCGCGCTGCCGAGAAAACACTGCTGTACACTGCCGCTACGGGGCTCGCCTTGGGAAGCAAAATGGAGGCCCCGCGATCCGTCTTCTAAAAGCAGCGGCGTAAACGGAGTTGGCTGGCGCTGAGATCCTTGAATGACAGGAGCGGGCACCGGAACATCACGGCAGTCAGCTGGAGGCGCTCTTGAAGGCTGGGAGCCCCCGCGCTGCCGAGAGAACATTAATGCACCCTGCTGCTGCGGGGCTCGCCTTGGGAAACAAAATGGCGGCCCGCGATCCGCATTTTAAAGAAAGCGGAGCGAACGGAACGCTGAGTCGGGGAGGAAGTCATTACCTTGATCCCTACTGGGGCTGGTTGAGAGCGGCTGCTGCACTGAGGACTGCGGTAGACCAACGCAAACCACCGGCGGGCGGATCCTGATCAAGCGCCCTGCAAGCTGGGCGGGCCTTGCAGCGATCGGTGAGTCTGTGGACCGAGGGGGGAAGAGAGTGGGGCTCCCTATTCCCCCGAAGGCCAGCGAGGTGTTGCAGCAAGAACGGGGGCAGCAACAAGCTCCCTCCATGCCGCCTGACCCCAAGATGGCGGACGAAGCGCCCCAACAAATAGAACGCCCATGCAGCAGACCGGGGGGGCAACAGATGAAAGAGCGGTCACAAATAGGAGTCCACCAAGACCTCTGAGGAAGCGCCTTGGAGACCAGACGCGAGGGAATTACAGGTCCATAACCAATGCCTGACCCTAAGATGGCCGCCTCCTGGGACATCTGAAATGTATAGCTGCCACACTCTCACGACAGTGAAGCACAAATGTGCACAGCATAGAACCCGGAGAGGAAGCGCCATTAGTCATAGATACCTGGCCTGGATGCCCCAGCAAGCAGTGGGGCCAGAGAACTCCTCGCATCTGCATTGCACATCAAACACACTCTCCCGAGCGAAAGACTAAAATGGGAACCGGCTGATTTTAACTCCAAGGTCAGAATCCCTTGCCTGACCTCAAGATGGCTGCCACATTGGTTCCCTACCCCGACCACGACAGTGGACATCAACCAGACCTCGAACAGATCCCCCTTCCGGCCTACCCATCAGGATACTGAATCTGTGAACCTACCTCTGACCGTGGAGACCTAGCTTTTTGGCCGATGCCCGGTGGAGCTACTTGATAGCTAAAGAGGAAATGGGCAGTGGACTGCCGTCACCTACCCAGCCGGACTTTGGGCAGACCTTACTGCGTCTCTCCGTTGTATTCTCCCTCCTACCCCTTTGCGCTCCATTTATCCCTCCTCTTTACTCTTTAATTGTTTTCCCGTTGAGACCTAGCTGTTTGGCTGATGCCCGGTGGATCTACCTTCGTCTCTTCATCCTATCTACCTCCTACCCCTTTACCCTTCTAAACTCCATTTATTTAGTCTTCTACGCTCTTGAAACGTTTTCCTTGTAACTGATGTAACTTGTAACTGATGTAACTTGTAACTGATGTAACTTGTAACTGATGTAACTTGTAACTGATGTAACTTGTAACTGATGTAACTTGTAACTGATGTAACTTGTAACTGATGTAACTTGTAACTGATGTAACTTGTAACTGATGTAACTTTGTAATTTTGTGGAACCTTATGTAAAGCGCTCTGATACCTTCGGGTCTAGCCAGCGCTATATAAAACTCAAATAAATAAATAAAAGGAATGTAACACAGCTGCTTCAATGCGTGCGACCAGAGAAAGTAAACAAAAAATGTTCCACACAACAGCAGATGAACACAGTAATTCAAAGACGGGGACTGATAAGAGCACCCTTTTAAGATACATTAAATTTAAGAGATTGCGCTGTGCAAGCAAAATCTAAAAAGGTTAATGGGTAAAAAAGAATATCATGTCTGAAAGAGTCAAAGGATTACTGAGGTTCAAAATATTTTTAAATTGCTTTTTGATTCATAATTGATTCAGCACAATATTGCAGGATTTTGTAGTACGAGGATTATTCTCCTGTATGACTAGTTAATCAGAGTTTATACCCACACAGGGCTCGAAAACTCTACCTAACTGGAATGTACTTGACCCGAGAACTGGTCTCAAATTGTGGGATCCTAGGCAAATATTTTGTCTTATGGAGCCGCCTTTTTCTTTAGCACAAGAGCGCACCTCCAAATATGCAGGTTCACTATTTCTGCTGTACAAAAAAACTATTCCTAGACTAAATGTTTGCTCCATGTATAACAAGAATCGAGTCAATATATAGGGTACACATGATCCCTAGCTTGCCTCTTAGTTCACTAATAGCATTGTCATCCGGGCAGGAACAGTAATAATTCCCCGTTCTTGTTTAAAAACTCATTTTTCATAAATATATTACCAAAGCACGATGTGGTAGTGCACTGTCATTAACAGCATATTTTCCAATGAAATGGCCACAAAATCTTCCAATTAATATGTAGTTTTACTAATAGCGCATAAACAATGTTTGGAAACAGGGTTTCAGCAAAAATATTTAAAATTTGCACATCACCAACTAAAGTGTTCTAATTTGTTTTGATCCTATAAAAATATTTTTTTCACCACAGAATTACAAAAATGGGTCTTCATAACTAGGAAATATATTTGAAATGTTTGAACAGTTCACTTAGCTATTTCAGTGTTGTGTTAGAAAAAAGCCTGACATCTTACAGCCTTTCATTTAACATGCTTTGCACAGTTCAATTGTCTCACAGTTCACTCTACAGAATCCTCTAACTTTAGTCACAGAAAGAAAACTAAATGTAGGAACACAAACTGACTTTTGACCTCTGTCTCTGAAAGCCAGCAAATGTGACAAGATAACAAGATTTAAAGGCATTTTTATTGCTCTTTCACTTTGTGAGCAATAAAGATGCCTTTAAATCTTGTTATCTTGTCATATTTGCTCTGCTTTCACAGACAGAGGTTAAAAGTCAGTTTGTCTTCCTACATTTACTTTTTGTTCTGTGACTGAAGTTAGAGGATTCTCAACTTGCCAGAAAGGGCAAGTAGTTCCTAAAAATAGCTCGTCCTGAATAAATCTTGGATTGGGGAGTGGATTTTTTGACCCCTGCCATATATTTCTGACATAGTAGCAAAACGAGGAGGAAACGCACACTTACGTGGCAAGTTCTGTCTTAGTAAAGAGTCACTTTTTAAAGGCCGTAAGGTACAAACTCTCATGATCAAGCAAATGCTCTAAATGCGCATACAATCATATCCGAAGGTGGTCAGGTGGGAGGAGGAACGCCAATTCACCCACTAAAGCATTTGCATAGAGGTAGCCCCTATTGTAAGGTAAAGACTTACTTCGTCAAAAGAGGTATACTGTCTGGAACACCTACTAGCCTCCTATACCCCAGCCACTTCTGTGCCAAGTGAAGCAGCGGCAGTGTAATTCTATGTCAGGACCGAAGGCGAGGATTAGACTTAACTTTCTCTACTTTATTTCACCAATAGCCATCAACTTTATGTATATCAACATTAAACCACATTCCCCATAAGTCCTTGGGAATGGAAACAAAAAAATAGTGCATCCAATCCGGGGGTTGCAGACCCTCACAACATTCTCTGGAGACTCTCTATACCCCGGTTTCTTCGCTACTCCAGCAGCCTCAGATAAGTGTTTCCTTCTCACTGCACTTTTATTGACTTTGCTAGTGATATTTAGCAGCTAAGACAAATGGAGATTACTAGTTTCCCGCTGGGAAGTGTGCCGCTACAAGATAATAGCTTATTTGTGTTTATTAACTGAATTGACCGTGGATTTACAGCGCGGCCAAGGGAACGTTCTCGCTCCGTGCTGTCAGTCAGTCGATAGAGAGCCGGCGCAAATATTTCTAACCGCGCTCTACCTCCCGGCACGTCAGTTTCACTCATTCTACTTCAAAGAGTGAAGCGCGTCCGGCCGCATTTTTGTATGGGGGCTGTGTTTACCTCTATTTGGCACAAGGTTAAGCTCATAATCAAAGCCACTACCTGGAGCCGAACACCTGCGTTGTGGGTAAGACTAACCTCGACACGAGCCATTTGTTGGGACACGTCCCAGGGGACTAGAAAAATCATACTTGCTCTATATATCCACAGGGTGTACTGTACCAAGGCCCTATTAGAGCCTGAATACTTGATTCCCTTGGGGATTTACATACACTTCCCTGGTTTTGCCCCAGAATCCTATATGCCCCCGTCATACAGGGGGACTCTGAAGAGTATACGGAGGAGGAAGACATTACTTAACTCCCTATTGATAACCAATTCTGCCAGGTCATGGATGCCGCAATTTTTAAGGCAGTATCCCAATTTGTGGCGTCCTTGGAGAAGAAAATAATACAGCTACAGGCTCAATGCCAAAGACCACGCGAGCCGAGGAAAGACACTTCTGGGCACCTGGCCCCCAAACCTCCAGGGCAGCCATCGACAGAGATCCCCAATAATAAGCGAAAGCGCGCAGACGGCCCAGGGGTCGATCTTTATGCCTTTGCGCGCCTTAAGAAGGTCTTTATGGATTCACAGCCCCTCCCTACGAACCCTAGTACCTCGGGAGGTCCCTCTCACCCAACCCCACCAAACAGATCCTGGAGACAGATGACTCTCCCAACACTTCTGAAGGGGACGTGACCCTAGTAGACCATGGTGTCCGTCTAGTAACCCCTTCCCCTCCGACAGTGATCCTAGTACAGATGCTGCTCCCCAAGTTCCAGACTCTAAAATGCTGGCCCGGAGGACTTTTTACATCTGTGTTCTGCTGAATGGTCCCCAGCACCCAAGGTGGCCTCCTATATAGCGGCCCGATTGCGAAAACCTCTAGAAAATAAACTACTGAGTTGTCTCTGGGCCAGTTACCCTATGCCTTTTATTTTAAGTCTTTATTTATAATTTCAAAACAATGAAGTACCGTAGAAGCACATTGTATAAATAGTACATTATATACAGCACATTGCTTCCAACATCAATGTAACATCCCATCGTCTGCACCTGATATTCTACTGTGGTGTGTGATACCAAGCCTTACATTACTTGCCAGCTGCGGATACTATTATACGGTGGAAGCTGTGCGAATGCCTACCCAGGTGGTTTGTGAGGGTGTGTTGTGACCAATTTGCAAATCTGCTGTGTCCTGGAGCTCCTGCAAAAATGTACGAAATGGTTGCCATATATCGTGTGGTCTAGATGCCGGTGGCTGAAACTGTGCATATAAGTCACTGTTTGTGTTACAATTCGACATACTGTGCAGCTGTGTCTTTATTATTGGCGGGTGCTTAGTGCCCCATTTGATGGCCAGCTCCCTTTTAGCGAGCATCAGTGCTATCGTCACAAAGAGTCGTGCTGACTTCGGGATTTCATGTACAAACCCGGCTAATGCCAACAATGGAGCAGGCTTAAGTTCAAGGTGTATCATCCGTGACAGTTCTACCAAGATTGCCCCCCAGTATTTAGCCAGTTGGTCACACGTCCATGTCATATGTGCAAAGTCTGCTGACTGAGAGCGACGCTTGGGGAATGCATGCGCGCAGGACGGGTCCATGCGATGCAACTTGACAGGGGTAATGTACGCGTGCCATAGGAATTTAAAATATAATAGCTTATGTCTATGATTTAATGAAACTGTATGTGTTTGCCTACAGCAGTAGAACCATTGGCAGTAGGAAAGTGGATGACCCAAGTCCAGTTCCCACGCAGCCCATACACCCGCGGGCATCAGGGCTATAGACTATTTATATATTTTGGACATTAGATGGTCCCCACCAGTGTCCTTGATGAGTAGTGTCAGAGGTGGGAAATCCGAAGGTTCAAGGGGATAGCTGGGTGGGCCTTAAGCGCACCCTGTAATCTCCGAAGTGCAAATTGATCCATCAACGGGGCGTCTTTAAAACAATTATCCACTGTACGCGAAAAAACATGCCCACTTGGGAACAGGTCCCCAACTGTTTACAGGCCATATTTGGCCAGAGTACGTTTGACTAGGGCCTCCTGCGTGATGGGTATCCAAACGTTACCCGGCAATGGTATAGCAGGGGAATATAGTAGATGATTTCCTGGTGCCCTAATAAGTCTTTTCCAGGCCCAGCTAGTCGTTGAAACTGTGTGGATGTCACGTGGGTCACGCAGCAGGCTGGCAGGTAAAATAGCCGCCAGTGGTATGGGGTATGTTAGATCCGCTTCCGGTTTAGTTTAAGGAATTTTGGCATCAACATATCAGTGTCTGGCAAAACTACACTGGGCCACCAGGTAATATATATGAAAGTTAGGCACCCCAAACACACTGCACTCATAAGGCAATGTAAGAGTGTCCCAGCTGATCCGCGGTTGTTTGCCGCCCCATATAAGCCTCAGCAATAGTGTACGTAACGCTGTAAAGAAAACATTGGTTAGAGGAATAGGGATGTTTTGGAATAGATATATAAACTGGGACAGTACCACCATTTTGATTATAGCAATACGGCCTGCCATGGACAAAGGCAGTATACACTTCACAATTGATGGCTGGGAAAACAGCGCACACTCAATACTGGTCCAGGAGCAGTCCATAGACAAATGCACAATATTGCAGTTGGTGCTAAGGAGGAGGGAGAGCCACCAAGTCTTCCACAACCGGAAAAGAAACTTCTCCTCAATAAGTTCAAAGAATACTCCAAGCACTCCAAAGTCAAGAACACAAGTGTGTATTAACGTTATTGCATCCCACCATTTTGATTGTTCAGTAATCTTAAGTCTTTCTAATTTCAAAAACTTTTCTTTCAGCCCCTCATTCCTTATTATCCTCGGTTGTGTTACTCAACCTGAACTCAAATTGCTGAAAAGTTCTTCAGCTACCTTTTCTCTATCTGACAAATCAGACATGTTTCACAATATAATATCCAGAATATAAAGTAGACCCCAGGTGGTGCTGCACAACCCAAACAGAAATATACACTTCACAATTGATGGCTGGGAAAACAGCGCACACTCAATACTGGTCCAGGAGCAGTCCATAGACAAATGCACAATATTGCAAGGGGCTGAAAGAAAAGTTTTTGAAATTAGAAAGACTTAAGATTACTGAACAATCAAAATGGTGGGATGCAATAACGTTAATACACACTTGTGTTCTTGACTTTGGAGTGCTTGGAGTATTCTTTGAACTTATTATGGACAAAGGCAGCTTCAGCCCTCTCTCGACTCCCGCTGGTCAGTTTGTCCATTGCTGGGCCATAATTAAGCCTTATTATTTGTCCCTGTGTATATGAATGGCCAAATATTTAACAGAGTCCTCACACCACTTTAATGGGAAGTCGGTGTCCCGGTCACTGGGGGCAGATGTCGGGGGGAAAATCTCGGATTTGCCCCAGTTTATATGCAGACCGGACAATGCCCTGTATCGAGTTATTTCACAAAGTAAAGGTCCCAGGTTGTTACCGGGGTATCGCACATATAATATAATATCATCAGCGTACAACGTGATGAGCAATGGGCCTGTTTTGAACTGAAGGCCTCTGTGAAGGTGCTTCTCCTGTAATTGACAAACCAGGGGGTCCAGTGCAATCACAAACAGCAAGGGGGAGAGCTGACATCCCGGTCGCGTCTCACGTGTAAGGTCAAAGGCGGGTGTCAGTGTACCATTTATCCGGATATGTGACGTAGGCTGTATATATAACAACCTAATGAGCGAGATGAACCCCAGCGGCATACCCATCAAAATCTTTTGGAGCATCTAGTAACACAGCTGCAGCTGGAATACAGGGTGTAATTCTGTGGAGTGCCGCAAACAGTGTGCACAAGTTCATAGCGGTGGACTTATGTGGGACACACCCAGACTGTGCCGGTGAGATTATCTGGTCTAGGAGGAGCGAGAGCAGTCTGGCCACCAATTTGGCTAATATTTTATTGTCGTAGTTTAATAGTAAAAGCTTCGATAAGAACTGCAGTGGAGCGGGTCTTTTCCAGGTTTGGGGAGTAATATGACGGCCTGGCAAAGCGTGGGTGGGAGTATCCCATTTTCCTATGCCTCTTGAAACACCTCTAGCAGGTGCGGGCCAGTAGGTGCTTGAATGCTTTATAGAAGCTGCCTGAGAACCCATCTAGTCCTGGCGCCTTTGAGCCTTTTATAGCATCAATAGCTTGAAGGATCTCTTCATCCGTAAATGGTTCCGCAAGGAATTCCTGATGGGCCGAACTTAGCCATACCATGGCTATTTCATTCAAATAGTGATTAATGCCCACACTATCCACAGCGGCTCTCGATGTATATAGGTGTGAGTAACAGGCAAGTACTGTTTTTTGTATGCCAGTGGTGTCAGATACGTATTTGCCGTCTGTGTCCTGGAGAGCAGAAATGTATGTCTGCCTCTAGGGGGTTGCAGTAATCGCGCTATTGTGCAGCCGGGTCGCTCCCCGTCCCCATACCGTCTAGCTGCCGCATACGCCGAAACCCCGTTCATGCAGGAAATGTAATAAGCAATTTAACGTACTTTGCAGTGAGGCCCAATTCACTTGCTGCCCAACTTGACAATCTTCCCCGCAACCGCCGGAAAGGATGTTCATTCCTGTGCACACCCTGGGCCAGTATCCACGAAGCCCCTAACTGGCAGAAAACAAGTCAACACTGGCCCACAGTTGGAGCCGGGGGGTGGGGACTGGTCCGGAGAGGCTATTGGACGAGTTCCCTGCGACTTGGAGAGGGTGCGGTGAAACTCTTGCGCAGCGGCCAGCGTTTCAAAAATCCGTGACCTGCCCTCAATGTCAACTCGT
The DNA here is from genome assembly GCA_963921515.1 of Calotriton arnoldi. Lineage (NCBI taxonomy): Eukaryota > Metazoa > Chordata > Amphibia > Caudata > Salamandridae > Calotriton > Calotriton arnoldi. The sequence goes on from CAWUFW010000828.1 coordinate 2,042,932, forward strand.
AAACGTGCAGGGTATAGCATCCCTTATCTCAAGCCCAAATTGCAACGGGTAGCCTGGACACCAGCGAATTTCCGGTGTGTGTCCTGTACCATTGCAGTAAAGTCCGGATATAATGAGATTGCTGAACCTTGCCAGCTCAAGGGACCCTTTTCTCTTGCCAGGCGCGGCGCAGTGTCCAGGTATTTGAAATTCAAGAGCCGGGCAATTATCGGGAACGGTGGGCAGCCCGGGTTGGGGACCGGTCCCAGCGTGCGGTGCACCCTTTCCACCACAACTGTCGCTGTAAAGGACTCGCGACCGAATAGGTCATGCAGTATTTGCTCTACAAAACCATCAAGTCACCCTGTGTTCGAGGATTCCGGGATGCCCACTATGCGGATATTATTGCTTCTTCCACTGGATTCCATATCCTCATTTTTAATGGCCATTGCTTTCAAAAGCTTTTCCATGCGCTCCAGTCGTTTAGTGGTCTGGGCAGAGCCATCTTCTAGATCGGAGAGCCTGCCCTACGCAGTGTCCAGCCTACCCTCGTGGCGGTAGAGTCGCGCACCCATTGCATCTGAGCGCCTGTCCAGAAAATCAAAACGAGTGTCTAGAGCCTTAAAGCCGGCCCTTAGTTCCAACATAAGGGCAACAGTGCCCGGCAAGGCAGCAGCAGTAGCCGCCGCACGGTCCCCACTCTCCGCCATCTCAGTGCCCGGGGGGGGGGGAGGGGGTGGGAGAGGGATCTCCCTCCCGTCTGGCCTTCTCGAAATTTCGCCTGCACTGTTTAGGGTCGCCACGTACCATGACCCACGTTTGTTTAAGGTATCAACTTCTCTGTGCACCATGCTCTTAGTGTTCTATGCAGACAAGAGGAGGAGTGGGCAACCCACCCCTCACTTCACAGCCGCAAGGCGACACACTAGTTTGAGCTACGTGGGCCAGGGGCACGGGGCCTGACCGTTTAGAGTGCTCTGCAGGGGGTTAACACTGCCCCTGTTGTCTCCGCCCGGCTTCGGTGATTAGGTCCATAGCTCAAGCAATGGGGTGGCCCGCACCACAGGAGCCAGAGCCCATCCAGATCCCACGCCCATGTATTATGTTGGCATGTGTCCTTCTTGCACCAGGCCGTAGGATACCCAGCAGTTCACCCATATACTGTACTCTCCTGGTATGCAATCCGCGGACCCAGGATCAATCAAACGTGGCACAACGTGTTTACAGAGTGCCAAGTTGTAGTTGCACGGCTTACACCCTGCTGTATGTGCTGCTTTATGTCACGGGCATCAGATGGCTGCAGGACCGCCCACTGGCACACCAGGGGGGGGGGGAAAACGCAGATCTGAGTGGAGGGAGGGGGGGAGCAACCGCACTTGGTCAGCCCAGCACGGCCCGATTGCCGGCCCCCAGGCTCACTCACAGTCCCTGTCACCATGGGGCCTCCGGAGGGGCTGCCGTATAGCCTCACCTCGTTCTGATGTCTCCTGCGGTGCGGCGCTCCCTCCGTGCGTCAGCACCCCCCACACCGCTGCCAACCCGCCGTTCACAGGCACAGATCTAGCCGCCAGATGCCGGAAGCAGTGCGCCTTCGCCTGCTCCAGTCCATAGTCCTCCACTGCAGGCTAATTTGGAATACAAGGCTATCCAATCCCTGCATACGATCCGGGGCACCGGAAACGGACGCTGGTTCAGGCTGTACACACCAGCTATAGTCAGGTCTGCCAGGCCCGCCGTCATCACCCGCTACCGCGGCTACACTCGGATATGCACATATTCCAGGGACTTTCTGGTCTCCGCCCGTGTTACTGCATCGGTCCCACAGCTCAGGAGCACCCCAGGTTGCGTGTGTGCCTCATCACATGTCAGGATGTCAGGAAAGTCAGTGGAGCTCCGAAGCTACGCGGCCATCTTGGTCTGCAGCTCGGCCACGCCCCCTATGCTTTCCTTAGAGGGCAAAGTGGCCCTCACTCCCAAGATAGATGCCAAGAGGTCTACTTTCCTAGCGTTGTTTGTCCGGGATCAGAAGAAGGGAATAGATCGTTCCTGGCGCTCATGCCAGGATAAATTACTTGACGTGGCAGGACCCCTATCCAAGATACTGGATATGGCCGAAGATGATAGGGCATCCGGATCCCTGGTCTACCAAGAGGCCCTGTCTAACTGGGCTCAGAGAGCCATCATTTTTTGGGGAAATGCCAACAGTGTGATTTCTACAGAACAGCGTAGATCTCTCCTTATCAAAACAGACCAGAAAGTGGGGGAGTTATCTACATCAGAGGTGGGTCCCATAGCTCAGGGAAGCCTCTTTAGGGACACAGTTATCTGTGAGCTGGGCACATTTGTAAATATATTTAATTCTCTAGATAAGCCCCAAACATCCATTAAGCAAATTTTTACACCGTGTTTTTGCCGGAGCCGGTCGTGGTAGGGGGCGCTCGACCGACTGCACCTTTCACCAAGCCTCAGCTAGGGGTTCTGACTCCCACCGAGGACAGTGGCAGGACTCTTGAAAATTCTGCAAGTTCTATCCAACAAGGAGCTATCCTTGTCGCCGGGGTGCGAGAGGCGTTTCCAGAGGCAACTGCGCCTATAATAATCCCCACGGTGAGTGTACAGAATTCCGAGGGGTTAAAACTTGGGGGAAGGTTGGTGGATTTTTGCACAATTGGGATGCTCAGACGCTTGGGTTGTTACGACTGTCAATGGGTTTCAAAAAAGAATTCTACGGTTTTCCCTCTCAGTCGCAAAGACAGAAACCTCGGTTTTTTTCTCGGGAACAAACATAGTCGTGGACATAGAGATTGCGCAACTCTTGGAGAAGGGCACGATTGTTCCAACCGTTTTACATCCCAATGGTTTCCTCAGCTACGCTTTTTCTAGTGAAAAGAGGGATGCAAGTCAACGGGCCATCATCAATCTCAGAGAATTTAACAAGTGGTTGGTTTACCGGCACTTCAAGATGGAGGGTATCCATCTTCTCAGAGACTTGTTGCAAGTAAACGACTGGATGGTCCGCATGGACTTGAAAGACACCTACCTCACGATCTCCATCTTCCCCCCCCCCTCACAGACGTTTTCTGCAGTTCCAAAGGAAGTCGCAGACATTCAAATTCACTTCCTTTCGGCCAATCATCCGATTTATGGTGCTTCACCAAAATGTTGAAACCAGTGATCAAGCACTTAAGAGCTCGGTGTCAGACTGATCGTCTACCTAGACGATATTCTTATCATGAAACAAAGCCCAGTACACCTGACCAATCATCTACAGATGACGATCGATCTGTTGGAGTCTCTCTGCTTTGTGGTCCATGAGAAGAAGTCTTCTCTGATTCCAGTCCAGACCTTGCAATTTCTGGGGTTTGTGGTGGACTCTGTCAAAACCACTTTGAGCCATCCATCTCGCAAACGTACCAAAATTAAGCATGAGCTCAGGAAAACTCTGTCCAGCCCTTTGATCTCACTTCACTAGGTAGCACGCATCGTAGGTCTTCTCCCATCGTCCATACAGGCCATTTTCCCAGGCCCCCTTGACTATCTGGCGCTACAGCGTCTAAAGAGCCCCATCTTCAGTGGGGTCTTACCTATCCCAATTGATTCCCCTCTCAGTTGAGGCGAAGGAGGAGCTGCAATGGTGGGTTTCCCATAAGGAAGCCAGGAATGGCCAAGCGACTTTTGGCTCCCACCCCTATCTCATGAAATAACTGGATGCCAGCGGCTCAGGTTGGAGAGTATGCTGCAGAGAGTACTCCACAAGAGGAAAAGGATCATCTACAGAACAAGCCCTTCACATAAACTGTCTGGAATTAATGGCAGGTTCTTTTGCAGTGAAATGCTGGACCAAAGGCAATGTCCAATGCTGTGTCCCTCTCAAGATGGACAATGTGGTGGCGATTCATTGTGTCAACCTTCGGGGGGAAAGGAGATCAAAGATCCTTCAGACCTGGCTTGAGCATTTTTAAACTATCGCCTGGACAACCAGACTTCGGTGTCAGCAGAACATCTTCCGGGGAAATCCAATTAGATGGAAGATTGGCATTCCCGGCATTGGCAGGATGTCAGTCTTTGGAAACTACGTCCAAAAGTGTTTCAACTGATTCAAGACAGGTGGGGTCCTTTCACAATAGATGTTTGCCTCTCGGCTGGAATATCAGCTGGACAGATACTGCAGTTGGCGACCAGATCCCAATGCAGTGTCGACCGATGCGTTTCTCCAGGATTGGAGTACGGAGAGGGAGGATGCATTCCCATCATTCGCGAGGATCATGCGATTGTCCACACAAGTTCTGAGACAGCGGGAGGATCTGGTGGTGATCTCGCTAGTTTGGGGGTCTCCGGTATGGTTTCCAAATCTGATGGAACTTTCTTGGGATCTCCAATCCCTCTACCCCCGTTTCCGGGTCTCCTCCGGGATCCCCATGGGAATCCTCATCACATGGTACTAGCAGGCTCTCTCTCTCCTGGCGTGGAGGATAACCGAGAACGTTGGAAAGTCCCGGGCATTTCAAGAGAAGCCGCATCATTACTCGCCAAAGCCTGGGCAGATAGCACGAATAAAAGATACTATTCCCCCTGGTCTCAATGGTTGGGTTGGTATCACCAACACAAACTGGATCCCTTGGGAACAGAAGTCCACACTTTGAATTTTCTGGCTGCCTTAGCATCAGACGTTTTGGCTTATATGCCAAATAATATGTTTCGATCGGCTATTCAGCAGCCACTCGTGGATAGAGGGACACCCGGTTGGAGAACACCATTTGGTTTGCAAACTCCTGATGGGTATTAGGTTATCGGTTTATAACAGGTCCCGTGCACACGCATATGAGTAGATACAACAATAAAGGTAATCGTTATTAAGAATGGCAAAATTGTTTGTGGGTATTAATACTTCCATATATATTTTTTTATTTTGTCAGAGTGCGTGGTTGGGCAAGCATCTTGTAAGTCCTTATGATGTGCATTCCATATGTGCCTATGAACTTAATACTCAACAGTTATTAGTCAGTATGAAACGTGTTTACAAATCCGAACAGTTAGGGGGAGTAGTTCCTTGTCAGTGGAAAAATCCACAGAATGGTGGAATCACAGGGCCAAATACCTGGATCTCCAGGGAACCGAATGGTCCGATCTTAATGCCCTCACACACCTGGTAGGGTGTCATGCTTCATCATAGGGCACTCCTCGTCAAGTCGGCTCTGCAATGCCTGACGGGCCTGGGGGCTCTTTATCGGAGATCTTTTGATCCGTAAGTGCCGTCAGATGAATGCATGAGAGGGAATCGTGCGGAAAATAGGGTGTTTGTGTAAAATAGACTAAAGTACCCAAAGGAATGTTTTTATGGGGTGACGGTACCTTGACTAAGTAAAAACAGAGGTGCTATCCTCCACTAACAGTGTACCTTGATAGCTACAAGTCACAGTGATAAGGTGGGGTCGACATATTTCATGCCTATATTGCCAGGAGGGTCAGTTAGCATTTCATCAGGACCAAAAACAGGTAAACCCTCATGAGAAATATTGTTTGTCTGTACATCTTGTCCGTAATTCAATAATTCTGTATGTGTACCTGCGACACTGTTATGTTGCATGTCCTGTCGGTAAAACAGTAATTATATAGTATATAAAGTACTAGTCGCAGTGACTTATGCACCCATAAAAATGCAGAAATCAAAATTTCTATCTGCTTAAAAAATTTCATGTGCACAAAGCATGGAAGAGAAGAAAATAGAAAGTTAAAAAGCTGCAAGATCAACATCCGAATTAAAGCTACCAGCCCAATAATTGGAAGTGTATTCCATTTATTGACTAAGGATTTGACTGTAACCATTAATGATTTAAAATTCAGATCATATAGATCTTGGACCCTGGCTGTTGTCTGCATCCCTAAATATCGATTGGGATTCGGGTTAAAGGGCGAAGTTCTTCCAATAAAGTGCAGTTTACCAATAAGATCTCAGTTTTTTATTTATTGATTTTATATCCCCATAACTCTTGAAATTTAGAAAACGTTATGCTGGACATCCAGATCTGGTTTTAGGAACAAAATAACATAATTGGTGTAGAGTTTAATTTTTGACACTTCATCAGTTGGGGCTTTAATCTGGTTACTCTTTTGTATGGTCATAGTGAATGGTTCAATGAAGAGGGCGAATAAAATCAGTGACAAGGGTACCTCTGCCTAGTTCCTCGTTTAACTTTGCATTGCCCTGCATCAACAGAATTTACAATCAAACACGCCTGTGATCCTTCATAAAGATGCCATACTACAGTAATAAACTGAGATGGAAAACCAAATGCTTTTAAAATCATGAAAAGACTGTCCGAACTGACCAAGTCGAAAAGCTTTTCAGCATCTAAAAAAGAAAATATGTGCCAGTATCTGTCTATTAAAAAAAATAAGGCTTCAACTAAGTAGTGAGTATTTGTCGACAAATGCCCACCTGCAATAAAACTGTTTTGGTCCTGATCAACCTACTTATTATCAATTTCGATCTATTCACCAATAGTTTTGAAATTATATTATAATCTGTATTGAGCAGACTAATTGATCTATAACAATTGAGATGTTCCAGATCCTTATTCTTTTTAAGGAAACTGACCACCTTGACCTTATTAAAGGACTCAGACCATCTCTCCTTGTAAAATATGTTTTGCAAGTTGAACAATGACTAGGTTTAAGACTTAAGCACATTTTTTGAAAGACTCAACAGGAAAACCATTGTCTCCACATGCCTTACCAGTAGATAAAGATGTAATCACATCTGAAATGTCTTCATGTGTGACCATCTTCAACAGAGATTACCTAGCATGTGGACATAATATAGGTAACAACAGCTTTTCCCAAAAACCCATCTAATCTTCTGTGGTCAGTGGATTGACTTTGACAATATAAGCGGCTGTAATGTTGAAATACTCTTTTTGGAATACTTTTTCTATCCACTAGCCTAATATTAGTTTCTGGATCTTTGATGACACCCTACCAGGTGTGTGAGGGCATTAAGATCAGACCATTCGGTTCCCTGGAGATCCAGGTATTTGGCCCTGTGATTCCACCATTCTGTGGATTTTTCCACTGACTGTTCGGATTTGTAAACACGTTTCATACTGACTAATAACTGTTGAGTATTAAGTTCATAGGTACATATGGAATGCACATCATAAGGACTTACAAGATGCTTGCCCAACCACGCACTCTGACAAAATAAAAAAATATATATGGAAGTATTAAACCCACAAACAATTTTCCAAGAGCCTAACACTGCACATGTTGGATTAGCAAACACTTTACATACTGACCAACAATTGTCACATATTAAGCCCATAGACAGATATGGAATGTACATCTTAAGAACTTACAAAATGCTTGCCTAAACCATGTATTCTGACACAAACTAGATAAGCAAGGAATAATATCAACAAAAACAATTTGCCTAGAGCCAAACACCGCACATGCTGGCTGACAGTTAATATGGATTGTGATCAGCAAATAAAAATAACCTAACATGTAAATAAATAGGAACATAGGCCATAATTAGCATAGAAACGGGAATCATAACCATAGACATTTCTTGAAGAAGGCGTAACACACAGCTGCCACTTTGTAATCAGGTCCGGTATCCTTGACAACGTGGAATCCATCCACAAAAAAGCTGTAACTATGCGGAAAACGCCCGCAGGAATTAAAGACGCGTGATAACGACATATGGGTCACACGCCTACAGGTGCAGAGGTCAATCTCCGCCCCCTTCGGGATGAGCACCGACATGTCACCACCGCAGAGCGGGAAATACTGCATAAAAGCAAAACCTCCAGAGGTAGTCCACAAGATGCGGGACGACTGAGGCGAGGCAGGTACTACGGAGGGCGAGATGCCTTGACGAAGTAAGTGGGCTGGAAAAGAATAATGGGGGAGCCCGACTCAGACCTTAGAGGCTTACACTTACTAAAGGGTTTCTCCTCCCTTTAAAATCTACAGAGTTTGACATCAGGGTCCACCCCCTCGGCCTATCCCAGGTAGCAAGAAGCTTAAGATCTGATGTCACTTCTTATGATGCCACTTCCTGTGAAATCACGCAACGTGATGTCACTTGCATACTGATTAACTAGGTTAGTCCCCCCACTTCTTTTTTTTAGGACTTGTGCCCTGGTTGTAAGTACAATCCACACACACCATCCCTACATGCCATAGCGCACATGCTGGTCTTTTTTGGTCCTGACAAAAGCCATTCTGACCCTGAAAGGCACTTTTTGAAGATGGCTGAAACATGTAGACCACATTGAGGATAAGTTTAAAATCCTACATATATCCTCCACTATATTTTTTAACATTGACCAAGACTTCCCTTATTAAAATGTATGTCTAATTGAATGGAATTCTTGAGCCAATTTTAAAACTGCATTTTTCACTAACTAACTCACCATCACTGTTCTTTCCTAAAAAAAAAAAAAGAAAACAGCTCCGCTGTAATCAGGGAATGCAGCACACCCTGGGAGCACTCGGCGACCAGGGTGGAAACCCAATGATGAAACATGTCACCTACTAGGTAAGTGAGTGAGGGTTCTTTTAAAACAGCCTTTGGGTTCCAGGGCAGTGCACCTATAATATCCACAAAAAAGTGGTTATAGGTACAGTAGCAAACGTAATAGAAGTTCCATTCTCATTTTATTATACTAATTATTTGGAAAGACAAACGGGTCTTGGCTCTTGCTTCTCACTCTCCTATTGATGTTTAGATACACTATAAGACATGAACTCATGAATGGCCCCTTACACGACACATGATGGGAAGGTAGACAACTTGTTAAATGGGCCCTTCGTAAATGAAGCACGTAGAAGGAAGTAGATGTGGTCTTCTTTATTCTTTACAGCACACAGCACATCTCCAAAACATCAGTCAGCTTCAGAGGTCTCCGCATAACTGCCGGACCCCGAACCTTCAGCTGGAACCTACAGTGCATTCCAGCCCCACATTCCAGCAACCATTCCAATAGTAATTGGAATGGAAACACAACACATCTTCCCCCCTTTAAAACAACCAAACAAAATAAAAATGACTAAACTACTACACTAAAGCCAACAATAATAAAATAGAAATATTACATAACAATGAAAAACTTGACGGAAACAATGGAGAAAATAAATAAAACTTATTGTAGGATATAGTACTTTAAGTAATAAGGAGCACGTATTCTTCTTGTGCTTTCCCTTGGCACAACAACTGCACCACTGGGAGTAGTACCAGTAGTTGCGCCATTACAGACTCTTCCTTCCCCTTCAGACAAAGAGGGATGGATTTGAACATGCTCAGATGAAGAGAAATTATGAACGTCTTGAGAAAGCATGGCATCACCACTACCTGTATTGTGAGCTAACAAATCATTAGTTTGACTGTGAAAAGAAATAATCAGGTAAGAACAGACCAGAAGGAGTTTCAATGTCAGAATCCCCCCATAGATTGTTTTTCACCAACACCACATTTCTTTTGCTCCACCACTTGCCATTCTGCACCAAAACTGCATGTTTAGAAATTCCAACAATACGTGTTAATGGGAAAAAAAAAATAGATTTTTGGTTTTGGACTCCGGCTGGTCTTTTCACCTTGACAAGATCCCCAACAAGAAATTGGATATCTTTCACTTTCTTGTTCATGTCATAGTTTTGCTTCATTTTTACCTGGGCTTTTTCAACAGTATCACGCACTTCTTTAAAATCAGGAATTTTGTTAGTGCACTTGGTTTGCTCCAAAACCCAGTTAGGATTAAGTTTGGAAGACTATAACGTCCTTTTAGTAGTACAAAAGGAGGAATTCCAGTCACGGAGTGTGGAGTATTGTGGTAACTCCACAATCTCTCCTGAACAGCTTCGCAAATAGATTCTCCCTGAGTAGAAGCCAACTGAATCGTCTCTTTTAACATCCTGTTCACCCTCTCCACCATGCCATTACCTTGGGGACTATAAAGAGCCACAGTTAGATGCTGGACTCCCATGATTTTTAGAACATTTTGCATTGAATGAGACTTGAATTGAACCCCATTATCTGAGACCAGAATTTTGGGGATTCCTTCTCGACGAAATAGATCACGGAGCATATCAACCACAGCAGTGGTAGAAGGTTCAGGCAAAAATCTAAATTCCACCCATTTTGAAAAATAATCAACTGTAACTAAAGCGAATTTCATGTTAGTTTTAAGGTTGTACATGGGACCAATGAAATCTATCCCAAGTTTTTCCCAAGGACCATTGGGAAAGGTCACTGGATAAAGGAGTGTTGCGTACTTTCAGAGATTTGTCAGCCATAGAGCAGCTAGAACAACGTCCCACAAAGCTTTCTACCTCGGTATTCATCCCTGGCCACCAGTAGTATAGTCGCAGACGTTTTTTAGTGCCAGTCATGCCAAGATGACCTTGGTGGGCAAAGTTAATCAATCTTAACCTGAGCGCTCCTGGAGGAATCAATAGACTCCCTCTCATGATATAATTATTTTCAATAGTTAGATCATCTTTCACCTTGTGAAAAGGGCGTAGACCTTCAACACAAATTCCTTTCATCAGGCCACCCTTTGGTGATAAAACCTTTAATCAATTCCTGTGATTCATCACTTTTTGAGCAATCCATCCATTCTGAATTGCTGATGGCCCCCTCCAGGACAACCAGACCATCAACCAAACCAACAACACATTCTAGGTCATCATCAATGGAGTTGGAATGTAAATCATGTAAAGGACACCTAGAGAGAAAGTCAGCACGAGCATTTTTCCCTCCCGGAATATGCTTAATGACAAAATTAAATTCGAACATTCTGGAGAGTAATCTTACTAGTCTAGGACTGACCTTGTCGTGATCATTTTTTGACATCAGAAACACGAGAGGCTTATGATCAGTGATTAAAACAAACTTTCTGCCCCATAGAAAGGTTCCAAAGTGTTTGGTGGCCCACACACAGGCCAAAGCCTCCCTTTCAATGGTACTGCAGTGGTGTTCTGTTTGAGAAAGATCTGGAGGCGAAACCCACAGTACGTTCTGCACCCTCCACTAACTGTGTGAGGACCGCACCCAACCCCACTGGCATCAACTGTGACAATCGATTGAACATCATCTCTGAAAGGGTGTAAAGCAGGAGCTTTCACAATGAGGTTTTTTAAATTACTGAAAGCTGAGGACTCGGCTTCCTCCCAAGCGAATTGTTCACCCTTCCTGAGGAGTTTCCTAAGGGGTTCAGTTTGGAGGGCAAAACTGTCAATAAACCGTGAATAGTATTCACATAACCCGAGAAAAGACCGCAACTGGTCTTTATTCTCAGGAGGGCTGTCAAAAAATGCTTTGACAAGGTCAGACTTAATGCCATACTCAGAAAATGTGATGGCCGAAGTAGTCAATATTGCTAACCAAAAATTTGCACTTCTCTTTTTAACTGTAAAACCATTTGATTCCAGAATTTGTAATACATCACTCAAAATTGCAAGATGCTCTTCAGTATTTTTTGAAAATATAAGGATGTCGTCCTGATAGGCAAGAACATTTTTACATTCCCCAAATAATTTGAACATTAATTTCTGAAAAACTGAAGCAGCCGATGCCAGGCCGAATGGCATTCTTAAAAATCTGAAGGCGCCAAAAGGGGTGTTGAAAGCCGTCAGGGAGCGCGAGTCTTCAGAAAGCTCCACCTGATGGTAGGCAGATTTTAAATCAAGGAAGGTGAAAACTTTGGCACCTCCCAGATGAGCTAGCATTTCTTGGATTTTAGGCAAAGGGAAACAATCAACTAAAATGTTCTTATTCAGAGATCTTAAGTCAATACAAAGTCTGATATCTTTTGTGCCTTTCTTCTTCGCGACGACGATCGGAGAAATACATTCCGATGAATCAATCGGTTCTATGACCTTATCAGTGCATAAATTCTCCAAATGCTGCTTCAATTGGTCTCTGATGCACAGTGGGACATTCCTAACTCTGTGGATGATAGGTACTGCATTCTTTTTTAAGATGATTTTGTGCTCAAAACCATGCACTAGACCTAATTTGTTGTCAAATAAAGCATTATGCTTAAGTAACAACTGTTCCAACGAAGGATTGACTTCTGGTATATCCACTAATGAAATGGGGCAAGAGGTGCCTGGTCTTAACACCATCCCAAATTTACCTTGGTCTTTCCATCCTAGGATGTTGAAGCCTTTCTTTGCTACATAAATTTTGGTGAAAATTATTCTGTCTTTAAATTTAATATTGCTAAGAAAAAAAACCATCATGTCGATATTGTGACCACCAAAGGCGATAGTGCGAATGTCCGGTGGTGATAATTGGAAAGAGTTCCAATGATTATAGAATAATTCATCAGTAACAAAGGTAATGGGGGAGCCAGAGTCTACAGTCACCTGAATCTCAACATCATTAATAGAGACATTGCACAGAGGACCACCATCCTTTGCATCAGAGTCAATAGAAAGCACAATCTTTTTAAAACTTTTGATAGTGCAAAGGTTAGCATCAGGAGAGTCTTCCATATTTTTAAGGGTAGCAATCTTGCGAGGATTCTTGCACGTTATAAAAATGACCGATCTTTTTGCATTTAGTGCAGGGTTTGCCCAGGGCTGGACAGTTTTTTGCATTAGCTAAATGTGTGTAGGAGCCACGTCTGTAACAAACACTTTGCTTCTTGTTGTCATTTGCTTTATTAAAGTTGGTTTTAGGTTTGGTGCCAATAGCATTGACAGGTTCAGCAATAGGATCAGTTTTGACCTTGTTCAATTCTCTTTGTGCTACAACTGATCTCTCGATGCCTCTAGCTATTTCGAGGGTTTCATTAAGAGAAGGATTTCTACAGCAGTAACCTTTCTTGAACTTTTTTGTTAAAACAGTTAACTATTAACTGGTCTCTTAAATAGGAATCAATGTTGCCATCAAATTCGCAAGTGGCAATTAAAACTCTCAATTCAGCTAGACAGGTGTCAACCGTTTCAAATTCATATTGTCGTCTGGTGTAGAACTTGTGTCTCTCGACCACCACACTGGTGTCATCTTTAAAATGGTTAGAGAGTCTGCAAACGGCTTCTTTATAGACATCCCAATCTGTTTCATCAGGTTGAGTGATAACTGGCAAGTGGTCAAAAATGCGTTGTCCTTCTGAACCAAGATTATTATAAAGAAGAGCCAATTTCCTGACCGGCTCAAATTTTGACCCATCCAACGCTATAATGTAGCTGGCAAAACCTTTAAACCATTGCTTCCATTTTGTTTTGAGTACTCCAGGTTCTGGTAAGAAGTGCGGAGGACAGGTTATATTTTGCATGGTGACTTAAATGGCAAAACAAAATCAGCAAATTCCTCAATGAAGGATATATAATTAGTAATGAAGTGTGTACAATACCATATAGTAAAGTAATAGATGTAGCAGTAGAAAAGACGGGATTAAGATGAATAAATTATGCGCATCACAGGTGTGCGCATCACCGTAAAGAAATTCCAAAAGGAGTTGTACTGAATTAGGTAACAATACCAAATCTTATAGAAATGAATATTACATGCACACGTAGTGAAGATAAAAAGGTGTGCGCATCACCGAATATACAGAAATAATGATGCGCTCAGTTGGAGACTTGAAGCAAAAAGTATTGGATATGGGTGCAGGTAAAGAAGGCAAACAGGTGTGCGCGTCACCGAATACAAGGAAATGGTGCGCGCTGACTTGAAAAAATAAACAGCCAACTAGTGAAGACAAAGAGGTGTGCTGTATTAAAGAAGGCAAACAGGTGTGCGCGTCACCGAATACAAGAAAATGGTGCGCGCTGACTTGAAAAAATAAACAGCCAACTAGTGAAGACAAAGAGGTGTGCTGTATTAAAGAAGGCAAACAGGTGTGCGCGTCACCGAATACAAGAAAATGGTGCGCGCTGACTTGGAATAATAAACAGCCAATTAGTGAAGACAAGGAGGTGTGCGCGTCACTGAGTGTAACAAACACGATGTGCGCTAAACAGGAAACTTGAAATTGAAATCCAAAAGGTGTGCGCGTCACCGCGCAGAAATGCTAACAGCGTTGGTGCCTGACAAAATGGCGGCACGCAAGTTCACGTTGCGTGACCCTGAATGCACAGGGTGACGTGGAAGAACGCTGCTGCCGGGCAAGAATTTAGCTCGGGTGCCGGCTCCTTAGCACTTCAGGCAGGCGTATGGACGGGGTAGGTGCTAAGGAGCCGGCACCCGAGCTAAACTCCCGGTAAGGTGCGGGCGTCCTACGCTTTTAGCCTTTGGAGTAATTCTCCATTCTTTGACTAGGTCGTGATCAGGAGCGGTTTCAACTACTTAGTTGTAGCCTTACTGTAGGGTATACAGTTCTCTGGCCCGCCCTGACACCAGTAGAGGGTACTTACCCTTTCTTTCACTTTCCACGTGCACATCACCTCACTTTGTTTTTTCGGTCCTGAAGAAGCGCCAAGGATCCTTGTGACCACGCAGGCGCGAAACATGTCGACCTCTTAACTTTGCAGTTACCCGGGCACATTGCGCCGATTGAGGTAACATACAACCTACGGGTTTTTTATTCTGTCAAGGGTACTGTCACATTAAACACTTTTCAGTTTTAATTTTGTTGCACGCACCTCATCTCCCTCCACATAGGACCCTCCCTGCACACCAGCATGCATCATACGGCATTTCTCTCTTAAAAGATCTCCGCCAAAGTGACCCTTCGGGGGACCCGTAGGGCATTGCAGCGCCGGCCCGACGAGGAGCAAACGCCAGATGATGAAGCATGACATCCTTCGGGGTGTGCGAGGGCAACAAGAGGCAAGACTTGTTCTCCCCTCTTACTTGTGGGTTCTAAGACCTAGGCTTCTCTTTATCCCCCCCCTTTCCTTTTTCTTTTCCTCAAACGAGTGGGTGACACGCTGCACCCCTCCTCGGGAACAGTGTCCCTTTTGTTGATTAAAGGTATTAGCAACTCACACACAATCTTTCTTACAGCACAAATTCAGTGTGAGATGGCAACGATTAGTGGCCTAATTTGCGATATGTAAATTTTTGTGCTTCTGACCTACACATATTAAGCAAGGTCTTGTAAATTTCTCAGTTAACAACCTTATTAGGAGATCAATTACTACGTGCACCCCTGAAAAGATAGAAACACATCTCTACACTTGCTCCATCACTGCAGTCCACACTCACCATTAGGTCTTTAGATTGAAAAGACAGCCCTCGTTGCGCTCACAGAACAGATCTGACAAACCCTGTAATCACCATCTTTCCGTTTGAATACCCTTTAGTAATTTTATCGGGGTGGGGCTATAAAAACGTATTGATACCCTTAAGGTTTACACCCATAAAAAGCTGTGTATCTAGCTGGGGAGTTTACTGTGTATCTACATATCAGGGTATTATGTTGCGATAGCCTTTGTTTTATAGCTTTGAAAATCAATAAAAAGTATCTAACGAAAAAAAAGAGCCAATGGTTAAAAAAGTAGTGGACCCAAAGCCCACTACAACGGCCTTATTATGATTGCCACAGAAAATTGCAATCCCTGTGCAAATTGTAACTATAAGGAGTGCAGAGCTACTGTGTGCAATAAAGATCTCATCCCCTGTTAAATTTCAGCAGGACAACAAGCAGTTTCCAAAAAAAGGACCACGTTTCATTTGCGTACACTCAGATAATTTCTTCTGTGCTTGTCATCGCTAGGTGTATTACCATCAGAAACCGGCAGCAACAATCCCTGCTCTGAAGGACGGTTAGCACAAACTATGGAGCAGAATAGGCCAAAACTTTAAATATTGGAAATGTACTCTAAAATTTCCACCCAAAATTATAACGCCCATAAACCAAACAAGCCACAACATCTCATTTAATTTATTTCTGTTTTATCGATCTCAAAATTCAGGCAAGTGGTCATTAGATGTCACTATATTTAATGATTCCTTCAATATATTTAAATGATTACTTCATTACACCCACAAACACAACCTAGACAATATTTTGCTTTCCTTTTGGCACAGGAACTTCATTAAGCTAGTCACAATTTACACTCAATTGCAAAATGAAGCTACTGATGTCAAATCATCGAACTTCTAATGTCATCATATTGCACCAGTGTAGTTGTTAGTACATATTCTGGTGGTGACTCAAGTGTGCATTGAAACAAGTCACATTAGAAGAAAAAAAATAGAGCAACAGAAAAACAACAAGTACACAGATTCGAACAGGAAGCTCACCTAGGAATCGGTCTCCCTGCTTTTATATTGCCTTGTAGAGTGACCCAAGTTCGCTGTTCCACTTACAGTTAAAATATGAGCAACATTCCACTTTCTAAAGTGATAGATTCTGGGGTGTTCCGACGTTCCCATGTTCAGCATTAACACATTGTTGCAAGATCCATGGGTTGGAATGGAGATAAGAGAACGACATGTTCCAAAATGCAAACCTCAGAATATTGTGGTTTCTCGTCGCAAAAATTTCTACCTGGTCATCTAGTAGATGTGGTAATTTTGCACAAAATGTAATCCTGATTAGGGAGTAAACTCCTCTTTGCGCCTGAATATGGATTGCTGACGGATCCCTATGATGATCACTGAGTGATCTGGAGGTAATCGCCACATTCGTTGACTCAGTTTCTTACGCTGTCAATGATTTTGATGTGCATGCAATTCACCTTTAAATATTACCAATTACGTCTAAACGGCTCATTCTGAGGTACTGTTATTTGGTGCGTAGCACCAGACCCACTAAAAACAGATACCTCATGGTGCGGTATTACTTGAAAACAGGGTGTAGCGTTTTATTAGCACATTTTCACACGTCTCAAGGAAACTTTCAATGTATTATTGGTGTTTCCCCACAAATTAAATCAGGTGGCAGTGGCTAAACGTGTGCGGTGATAAAATAGTGAATTGTATGAATTAAGTATTGTTGGGATTACTACGCAATCAGAATGAAACCATGAGTGTATCTGAATATTATTGCTCAAACTAGCAAAACCATCATGGATTTTATAAATCACGTCAACTATTACTCTCAATCATCAGGAATTCGCTATTAGCAAACTACACAATTCTGCATAATTCATCAACCGACGACAAAACTGTTAGATCATCCAAATAGTAATCTTAAAGAGGTAAAGTCCATATCCATTCCAGTAGCGTAACGTTATCACGCCAAGCTGCAATCCTCGTTTTCTTAAGTACAAATCTAGGTTTTACAAAGGTGCTATTTCAGGGATGTAGAATTCCTATAGCCCGACACCCAGGACATATTGTTTGGGGTCAAGGGCAACAGGTTTTCATGTGTATTTTGTCCTTGGGACAAGTAGGCCCAACCCCCTGCAGCACAAACCCTTTGGCTACCAGTTTGCAGTACCACATTATGGATCAGGTAAGGGCACTGTCTGCCGTTAAGGTAATATTTTTGCCCATATGTTAATGCTGTTCAAACTTGTATTTATGGCTCATTAATTGAAAGACTATCATTAGGGTGAGCGGTCTAAGTAAATGTTGTAAGCTCTGACTGCACTACTGACTGGTCCAAATTTAAAAATATGTACACACGTTTTCAAAGTTTAGCAATATGAGGCTATGTATAATGCTCCCAGAATGCTCTCTGATTTGATACAAATATTTGCATAAGCTTAAAAGCAAGATTGATGATTCTTTGCTTTCAAAATAAAATGTTCATAAAAAAAATGAAAGCAGGAAAAAAAAAACATTTTGCTAAACTAATGTAAAATTTCAAGTACTATTTCTTTGCAGCATCATTTAGTAACATGTGTTGATGCATGCTAGTATTTCCCAAAAATATTCATAATGGAATATCAGTGTGCCCAGTTTCAATAAAATTATGGGAAACAAAAATAAACAAGCATTGGCAAAGCCAGTAGGTCTGAAATTGGTGGTCAGCTTTTTAGTTTTGTCAATGTGGGACTTATTTTGGCATGGTTTTTGTAAAACCTTATTGGTGTGGGAGCTGCCGGTCCCTCACCATTATAACAAGCATTCGCAAATGCAAAAATTGTTTTTTGGTCTCAGAAAGCACACACTGACACAGTAGTTACTGGCACTGAACAAAACTACTTTGTGTGCAAATATGCTCCTTGTGAAAGAGCAGAATGCTGTCACTCACAGTGAAGCCAGCCGATACAGAGAGAGAGAATTTTAATAAACACAAATGGTCACGGTCAACGCCAGACCAAATTAAGGGCCCAATTATTAAAGAAAGTCTCAAAAGTGCACCCATTGTATATGTCCTTGCATTAAGTGCAGCTATGCGGCTATCATGAATTCCCCAAAGAATTTACATTAGTAGGGCAAGAAATAGTACTCCTAGAAAATATTGGTGAACTGCATTTTAGCATGAGCAAATCTGCATGTGTAGATTTGCTCATGTGAAAATCTGAGTGTTTGCAAGTTTTCTTTCCCTCCAACCACTTTTTTCCCAACTCTGGAAGAAGGTTTACGTCTGCCATTGTCAGGAGTAAATTTCCAACATTTCTCAGTATGGGAAAAGATTAGAGAAGAGTTGTTGAAAACCCTTAAAACATGCAAGTTAGTAGGTTTGCAAAGACTCAAAAGGGCATTCTAACCCAGGAACTATTGCTTACCACTACCTTCACCCCAGTAGATCTGGGGAAACCTGGCAACATAAGGGGATTGCAGGTATTCAAACACTACTATGGTATGAGCAATGGCATAATCAGAGAGGCTGCATCAGAGCTCTTATATAATGAGATTTCTGCCATAATTTGTCACGGCACCAAAGGGGCAAGTGGATTTTGTTACAGGACAAGTAGATTTATGAAGCAACCTGCCCCATGGGCAATAAGATATTTTATTAAATTCCACACCCCTGTGCTATGTACTTGTCTATAAACTGAGGGTTACAAGGTCGCAACCTCGTTCAGAGCAGCTTTCGACAGCATTTAAGAATGGGGCAACGTTTGCAATTCTTTTTCAAACAAAACATTTTTCATGATTACACAAAGACGATTCAAGTAGTGAGTGCGTGCTACGTGTGTAATAAATAGGTGGCAGCAAACGTTAATAAATAATAGAAATGCAAAAGACCAATGGTGTAAGGTTCTTGAGGGGTGCTTTATTCGTCCTCGATGCTCATATATAAAACCATATATTCACACACACATCTATTTATCCAAGTCAAAACGAAACAAAAAAAAGTCACCGATATGTGTACGCTGCGAGGAACAGGTAAACAAAATATAAAGACAAAGAGCCATTGACACATTAAAGATCTATAGTATTACAACTGTTTAGGTACAAGTAACTTAAAAAAAAGCACTTAACAATTAAAATGTAACGGATTTGTAAAAACCTTTAAGTCCTAGTGAGAGGTTCTATAAGGCCAACATAAAATAAGGTGTATATTTTTCGGGGGGGTGGGCACATATAATGGCCAGTTTTACACTGCAACACTTAAAACTGTGGCGTATTTGGTAAAACCATAACATCCATACTATTTCGGATGTAAAAGACAATTGCAAGGGAAAGTCAGGCACGGAAAAGGTCCGCCAACGCATAACCTGGAAGAGTGGGAGGGTATTGCCAAAGTGAATGCCAGAACATAGCAGTCAACCTCTTAAAGAGCTGAAGGGAAATCAAAATAGCCTCCTTTGTACCGATGATCCAATGGCGATGCAGGGAGCTTGAGTCAGCATGGGCGGCAGTAGCAGCACTGCCTGAAGCTGGGTCAGCCTCCCTTCAACAGGTGACCTACACGTGCTTTACAGGAAATATAACAAACTGTGTGTATAACCAGTGTTTTTTGGAAGTTCTTGTGTGCCTAAAGCAATTTTCAGTTTAAGTGTAAATTATTCTGGCGACACAAAAACAAAACACAGCACCCGACATCAACATGCTGCATTCACTCCAGGGTGTACCATGCCTGAAGCCATGAGACTATATACAACATAATTATATTGATGAAAGACGCAAGTGAAAGGGTGCAGACTGGATTTAAGAGTAAATGTTATTCACATCATACACCTTTCTGGCGCAGCGCAGAGATAAATAAAACATGGTGCTCGATATTTTTAGAAGCACTTTATGCATGGGCATCTTTTTATCGTTTTATTCGGTGTGCAAAATCCGGCGAAAATGGTGTATATTTTGGAACCGAAAAAAAATATTAAAACTGCTTCCAACTGCTTTATTTCGTAAGGAATATGGATTTAAACACTTCCCATTTAGATTAAAAAATTAATACTACCGGTATTTATATTAGCTAAACATGCAGATAAATATCTAAATAGGCACACGCATAGAAAAGGCGTGTATATATATATATATATAATCGAGTGCACAGCGCATATTTGCTACAAACCCGCGACTGCTATTTAAAAATAAACAGAAGACGCACGTGTGACAATGTTTTCCTATCGCACCCACTTCCAAAATGTTTTGACCAATCGGAAGAGGGCTATGTCCCTTATCTGGTTCTCCAATTCCCATCCCTCACTGGATGACTGCGAGTTTGACAGAAAATGAGCGTGCTGGTTGTATTGTGTTTTGTGATGCTCCGTGTATGCTGTAAGGGTTGGAGGTTCTTGCAGCATTGCTATCGGTCTCGTTGCAGGGCCGAAGCCCCAGTTCATGTTTTGAGATTATGGAGCGGAGCGTGTTGTGCAAGTCGTGCTGTAGTTTCTCCTGCAGAGCAAAGCGGTGCATGCGGTACGTGTAGTGCTGTCCACAGGGTTAGTGCTGTGTATGGTGTGGGCTCGTGTGATGTGTATGCTTTGGAATAGCCCCTTGGTACAGTGCAACCGCCCTCCAACTTCACGGGTGTGGTACCTGGAGTGCTGCTGTACGTGCTGTGGCTCCTGAAACTACTCTCCGTGCAGTAGCTGTCGCAGTCCTCCTCGTCACCCGGGTAGTCGGAATCGTCGTCGGGCCGCAGCGGCAGCAAGTCCTCCTCGGCCTCCTCGTCCGGCCAACCCCGTCGCTCCTCCTCCGAATGCGCGCTATCCTCCTCGGTACTAGAGTGGTCATCGTACACCACCTTGCTGATACCGCCCCGGCCGATGGAGGGCGTCCGAGGGCCGGCACATGAGCTCCCGGGGGGGCGTCCCCTGCCCCGGCGCCCAGAGCCCCGCTTCCTGCAGCCCCGCGCCACCCCCGGAGAGTACTGCGGCCTCCGCTTCTTAGGGCTGTCATCGGCTACCTCGGCAGCCCAGCGGCCTCGACTGCTACCCCGGTAACGGGAGCGCAACCCTCCAGTGGGACCGGAGGCAGTTACAGGGGCTGGGGGCTCCTCCGGTCTCGGCTGCTTAGGCGGCCGGCCTCTCCTCCCCCTCATCCCTGCCGTCTGTTTGATCTCCGCTGATGTACGTGCCCGCCCTCCGGAGTTCTCCTAGGGGGCGCCCGAGCCCGCGGAGTGCTCTGTCCGGGTCTATTGTTGCGCTGCTCCCCGACTACCACAGAGGGGAGCCTGGGAAGGTGCTTTCAATCAGAATCGGCGCCGTCCCGCTTCGGGTCGCCCGCCGCCGCCATCTTGGTTGCTCCTCACTCAAGCCGAGCTGCTGGGGACGCACGGCTGGGCCTAGTCACGTGACGCGGATACCACCGCCGCTGGGCTCTAGGTGGCGCTGCAATCCCAGTCTCGGCGCCATATTTGGTAAACACATCGGCTTAAGGACCAAAACTCGCATCCTGGGCAGATGTGCAACACCTTTGGTGTCTTTAGTGCCCTGTCCGTGGACACTCAGAAGAACTCTGACTCGAAAGATTGTTTACAATGTAACAAATGCTGTTGTTTGTTAAATGTTTCCTTATCTGTTTTTCGAGGTCTTTCGTACGTTCAAGGGACATAACCTGGACAGTCTCACCTTTGAAAACAAACTCTTTTAGGGCGTGAGAGGGTCCTTTCTCTTTTTTTGTCTTCTTTACAACGAGAATGGTCGGTTCCCACAGAACTCGATATTCATCCAGTCAATGGTGCTGGCTGGGTCGTTTTTTAGCGTGGATGTGCTGGACATTGATGTGCCACTTCACTACAGAGGGATTTTAAACACACAGGTGTTATTGAGTGAGCATGTCCAGAAAGACCCAAACTCGTTCTAAATGAGGGAAGCGACCCCTTTGTCATCTTCCTATTAGTAGGCAAGGTCGGACTGGCCAATAGGTAATTCAGGCAGTAGGTCGGGCAGGTCGGTGTGGGCCTTTTTTTTGGCTGTATGTGGACCGAATTTATGGTCTCCTGGGTCGGTTTGTATGTTTATCTCCCTGACATTAAAACAAATATCTCAGAAGTATTGAAGAGGGCAGGGATATGAGCTTGCTACAGAAAAACACTTTTACAGCGTGTCATCAGATGTTCAAAACTGGCCCAATCTGCAAATATGGGCCACGTTTTTAGCTATCTAATTCCCTAATGGGCGCCGCTTTTATTTTGGTGCCCGGCTTTTTTTCAGTCTCAGTCCGACACAGTTAGTAGGCCTTTTAATTTACATTTTCTCCAAAACGTGGATTTAACATGATGTGGTACTGGGCTTCAGGTGGGAGTAAACACAAAAAATAGTGGGGCGTTTCTAAAAGGGTCGTGGCCTACGTACTTAAGGGTGTGGATGAAACACGAAAATTAATTTTCTGTTATTTCCATAGTGTGCCACCCAACCGGTAATTTGGGGCCCCTTTGAGCTTTCTGTTGTTGCATCCAGATATATAACACCACAATTGATATACACTTAAAACCAGCCAGGACTATTGGCTTTGTCAATGATTTTGTTATAAATAATAGTGAAAAGGTTTTAATTATGAGACTGTAAATTGAACGTTACTGAGGCCTGAGGAAGGGCTATTGGTCTTCAGAGTGTCTCAATCACTCCGGTCATGTTCACTCTATGTTGAACATGTACACATTTTTTCTATCCAAATCTCTTCCATCCATATTTTACACTTCATTTGTTTTCTTTTCAGCACCTTTTTTTCATTCTTTCCTGAGTGCACTTCCTCACATCTCCTTCACTTCACCATCACCAAACACACAACACACCCACTCACCTATAAGCACTACATTTTCTTTTAAATTTTACCTTGTCAATATTTTGGCAACTATGTACCTCTTTCCCACACATTTACACAGAATCACAATTACAACTGGAATACATGATCATTGTGCTGTGAGCTCCGCAGAGCGGGCAAGAATTGGATGACCATGTATTCTGAACGTTTTTTTGACCCATTGACAGGCATTGCAAGAAACACACACTGCCTTCAGCCTCAACTCAATAGCTTTCAATTGTGGGTCGTTAAAACACCTGGAGGCGACGCAGTTCAAAGTCTGCACTATACAAGAATAATATGTCACACAAAAGAAAATACAGAAACCCAACATCCTGGAAATAGTAAAAACTCTTAGGAATTGCAAGGTTAAAACATAAACAGGAATTAAATTGCTGACATGGATTACCTTAACATTTTCCACATTCAAATTCAGAAATTACTTGGCCTTATTGCCTGTAAAGTTCATGAAATCAATATACCTGTTTCAATGTTCATTTTTAATTACTACCAGGTCTGAGACACAGACGGACCCATCCCACTTAAAGCCCTGATTTGGCATGTTCCTTTGCAGAAAGCATGTTCTCGGTTTAAATGAAAAAGAATCAGATCTTAATCGCTTATTAAAATTTACAATATCTTTCAATGATCGATATGAAAGTGGGTCATCAAAATTTTCAGGGCCCAATTAAAACACTGATTGAACAAAATAGATTCACTCAGTGCTCTCTTTTACCCAGGCTCCCGGGTCCTCACAACTGTGCTACTTAAAGAGCCCTGCTTAGCTGAATTCTCTGTTCATGATAGTAGGTATGTATTTGGTATTTCTATAGCAAGAACCTAGCCAGGAAGCAACAGAGAGCTGCACAAGTTAAAAGAAAAGCCAGAGTCAACAATTGATATGAGAGGTAGCTAGGGTGACCACCTGGCATGGAGGCTACTTCTGGGCAGTGAGTGTAAAAAAATCAGAACAAAGAGTCCAAATTCAAGACAAAAAATCAGGACAAAGCGTAAATTTACAGACACATCAGCAGAAGTCATATAATATTACATTAGGTAAGTAAATGGATGCCTAACACAAGTACAAGTCAAATAGGTTTATGTGTTTTGTGGTCTATATAATACATTAGCAATATTGAACACACATTTGTATGTATTTGGACTTATTTAATGGTTAAAAAACTGAAACTTCCCTCAAACAAAATGTGACTGCTGATACAAGGTGCAGTCGACACATGATTCTGCCCCTTTAACATGAATATTGGTACCAGAAGCAGCTCTTTTTTGTTGAACATGGTCTCCTAGGCAATAGCAATATTAGGTTTTGCTTTTGAAAGTGTACTTTCTATCAGAACTGGCAGATTTCAGAAGTTCTTTGTTCCTAAAAGAAAACAAATACAAATCTTCACAAGTGTTTCATGTCAACATGGATCTGCAATTCTGCTCAACATCATACCTACTTTGTGTGTCAGTCCAGGTGAATTTCAATTGAGAAAAAAATCTCTAATTACCTGCATTGCTGTCTGGCAAGGAAAGCACAAACAACATCAGTTATTTTATGTTCGTAACATTGCATGGCAGGTTTGAAAAAAAATTGTCATTTCTGCACTTATGATAAGTTATCGCCTGCCACAGTTCGCTAAGCTGGAACAATTATTTGATTCAAGAAATGTTGGACCTGCAGATGACGGCTAAGGTTAACCGCATCAGCAGCTTTGCAGAGTTGCTGAAAGGTTAGCATTTCACTTAAGCAGAATGGTACTAGCGCTGACAGTCAGTGGTTCTCTGAAAAAATCAAACAATTTTTCTAAATAAATTATACAGCACTACAAAGGTCTTAAAAAAATCACGATGCACACTGGAGCTCAAATCAGACTCATGGGTTACACATAACAACTGACGAGTTTACAACTGGCATTTTTGTCATGGTAGGGGGCGTAGGATGTTTAAAACTTTAATCACTTTTAATACATCCCTATTTTGCATCTCCGGCTTCTCGGCTGCCTGGGCGCCCTAGAACCACACTACTTCGTGATGTCCAGTTTTTTCCGTGCAATAGAAGACTCTGTATGAATCCAGCAACTGCCTGAGGGTATGCAGCTGCATTTTAATGCAACTCCATAGCTAGCTCCATAGCTAGTCCACTTCAGATTTTTGTTCTCTTGATAATAAGACCCATTATGCCCGAGAGGTCTTGGAGAGTGTTCTAACAGGTCCAGTGGTTATCCCATACCTACCAAAAGTATCAAGGGGAGTGAAACCATACCATTCTAGGAACCAAAGTCTCTTAAAAAAAATGCATTGGGGAGCTCATTCAAAACACTTTGCCGCATCAGTGTCTTCAGCGCCGGTCCCTGCACCGTTTGGAGCCGCGAGGGAAGCGGACTCCATTGCCCAGCAGCCCCAGAGCAGCGCACAGCCCACGGTCACCAGACGCGCCAGGAGGCGCTTAAAACAGCGTCGGAGCTCCCGCAGCGCGGGAGCTCATTCAAAACATTTTGCCGCATCAGTGTCTTCAGCACCGGGGTCCATGCACCATTTGGAGCTGCGAGGGAAGCGGACTCCATTGCCCAGCAGCCCCAGAGCAGCGCACAGCCCACGGTCACCGGACGTGCCAGGAGGCGCTTAAAACAGCGTCGGAGCTCCCGCAGCGCGGGAGCTCATTCAAAACACTTTGCCGCATCAGTGTCTTCAGCGCCGGGGTCCCTGCACCGCTTGGAGCTGCGAGGGAAGCGGACTCCATTGCCCAGCAGCCCCAGAGCAGCGCACAGCCCACGGTCACTGGACGCGCCAGGAGGCGCTTAAAACAGCGTCGGAGCTCCCGCAGCGCGGGAGCTCATTCAAAACACTTTGCCGCATCAGTGTCTTCAGCGCCGGGGTCCCTGCACCGTTTGGAGCCGCGAGGGAAGCGGACTCCATTGCCCAGCAGCCCCAGAGCAGCGCACAGCCCACGGTCACCGTACGCGCCAGGAGGCGCTTAAAACAGCGTTGGAGCTCATTCAAAACACTTTGCCGCATCAGTGTCTTCAGCGCCGGGGTCCGTGCACCGTTTGGAGCCGCGAGGGAAGCGGACTCCATTGCCCAGCAGCCCCAGAGCAGTGCACAGCCCACGGTCACCGGACGCGCCAGGAGGCGCTTAAAACAGCGTCGGAGCTCCCACAGCGCGGGACGCGCGCGGGCGAAGCCCGGGCCAAGGGCGGGCCCGTCTGCGCCCGTCAGTGGCCGGAAGAGGCTGGGCTGGCCCACCCCTCTGACATCCATCATCAAGGGAACATTCCCTACATCCGTGTTTCAAGGTACTACGAACCCAATTGTTATAAACTGCTCGTTAGTGTGCCATCTTGCGGTGTTATAATTGGACCGTTCTGAGTTCTTGGAACGATGAGTAAACGCAAAGGAGTAGCCGGGACATTAGACGCTTTTATTGTGAGGGCAGAGTCCCTGCTGACCCACGAAATCGAATTGACAGAGCGACGCCTGTCCATGGACCCTGTAACACTACACTCCCGTCTATCATTAGGCGGCCCGAATACTGACAGTGTAACATGTGAAACCCCCCATAAATCACTGCCAACGGAAGCATGCTCTGTTTCCCTAGAGTCATCACTGCCATGCCCGGGAGCCCCCAATACGGACGTCCCGGACGCACCTGGCATTAACACTAGAGCACGGGCGGCATGTCCTCAAAGGAACGTTAAAGTGAAAACACAACCTGTAAAAAGAAAGAGGAATGTAGGGATGATTAAGCCTAAAAATTCTAAAGGTTGCCAACCCGTTAATAATGTAATAAACCCGGTGGTTACTCGCTCTGTTTCAGTGGGTACACAGACTGATGCTTCTTCCAACCCTGCCCATAACGACACTAATATAGATGTTGGGGGAGATGTTGTTGTTGCCCCCTCTGCATTGAAACCTATTGAAAATGCCCTGGTTGACTTTAAGAACGTAATCGATAAGAATTTCAATTTATTGTGGGGGAAATTGGAATGTTTGAACTCTGAATTGGCTAACTTAATGGGCAGGAATGTGAACTCAGTTCAAAACATTGGCGGGGGTGGATTATTCCCATCTTCTATGAGTAACATACTTGGGCTAGAGTCACATCCCAGCTCTGTCTCCCATAAAGATATCACCTCTGTTATCTCGCATACAAATTGCAGTAATATAAATGCATTCCCTGGGCTAAATTCCCATAGTGAACAAAGGGACAGACAGGATGTCCCTCTAAGAAATATAGATAATTCAAACCTAGCCTTAGGAAGAAGTTGTCTTACTCACCCATGCCTCAGCGCCCCTGCAAGTGATATAAGTTTAAGCAGGGATATTCCCAATTGTCCTAGGAACGCCTGTTCGAGACCAAATACTGACGAGCTAAGTTTACCCCCTGCCTCCTGTCCCTATGTGTTAGTTTTGGCTGGGGTTCCCAACCTAGCTGGGGATCAAAGGGAGTCCTGGGCAGATTTGCGTAATAAGTCTGTAGATTGGCTTTGCAAACATAAGGGGTTTCATCCTTCCAACATTAACAATATCCTTATGGTCAGAAGAGTAGGGTGGGTTGGTCATTCTGCCAAGAATATCAATGGCGATTGCGTTGTCCTCAATTTCCGTAGACCCCACATGGTTCGTCGTTTACTGAGTGTCTTTAAGCAACCCCCCACGCAAAATACCTGTATTAGTGCGCTCCCTTTGGGCTATTTTTACAAGCCACCCTTTAAACCCTCTAGGGATGCCCACGTTTCGCCTCTGATAACCAATAGGTTCAACGCACTGTCCAGTTTAGATGCACAGGATTGACAACCACCATTGATGGTTGTTCAGCAGCTTCAGCAGCATCATTTGGAGGATCCCTTTGTAATCACAGTAACAACCGATATTGATAATGACGAGCGATCCCCAACTAGAGTTAACAGTGGAGTAGATCTGAACATTGTTAGTTGGAATGTAGCAGGGTTACAGTCTAAGCTTGATGACCAGGATTGGCTGTGCTTAGTTAAAGAACAAGACATAGTAATGTTTCAGGAGACTTGGGCCATACACGATTTGCACATCGAGGGGTTTCACTGCATCAGTGTAGCGGCATCTCGCCATAAATTGGGCCGACCATCAGGGGGCCTTTTTATTGGGCTTAATGTAGCAGCTGGAGGAAGTTTTAAGATACTCCCAACTAACAGTTGCAACTTTCAAATTGTACTTTACAAGAGAAGAGTTTCTTTTTATTTGGTAAATTTTTATAATAATGATTTCTTTTCTACTCTCAACAAGAATTTCATTGAGCTTTTTGATTTTATCTCTAATTTAGACTATAAGCAATGTTCGGGTAATATTATTGGGATTATTTTAGGAGGAGATTTTAATGCAAAACTTAACGATACGCACCTCGGTGCAGAGCCATATAATCTAAGTCCTTCCTCCCGTAGGGGCGTAGAGCTGGCAGTGTTTTTGAGTTCGCATAACCTGGTCAATGTCATGGATCAGATGGGTACATTACACGCGACTAACAATCACCATCCGACATTTAGAGGCAGGGGCTATTCGTCTACAATAGATTTTGTTTTTATCTCCCACTTGCTTGCGGATTATCTAATTACGGCAGAGGTTGTTGCTACTATCCATGGGGATCACAACCCTATTAAAATAGCTTTGAGATTGGCTTCACGACCCGCGTTCTCATCCGAATGCGGGGCCAGAGACTTAATGCCATCGACTGACAATTTAAGACTAATATGGAGGGGCATTGACAATGGGGATTTGTTTAAGTCACTAGCGAAGGATAACTTGCCCCTCATTAATACCTGTTTGTCATTTCAAACCCCGCATCCAGAGGTAGTCTATGATTTCTCTAAACTCTGTCTGGCTATTAAAACCTTTCTGTCGAAGCCTGCATCTTTGAGAAAGCAGGGCCCTAGATGGTTTGACTATGAACGTACACTGGCCAATAGGAATTTGCGTAGGGTATTGTCAATTGAACCTAGGTGTGCTTTAGACGTGAAATTGGCTAGGCAGAAGTATAACACAGCAGTTAATAACCGGAAGGGAGTACTCTTAAGGGACCGCTGGAAAACCCTATCACAGGCTGCAACTGATAAAAAGGGTAAATCGTTTTGGTCTGCTGTAAGGGATCTTCGATCTATGGGACAGTTATTAACTCCCATCAGCTGCACTATTTCTAGTCAATCCTGGGAAACCCACTTCTCTAAAATCTATGCTACCCCCCTATCGGAGACCGACCAGTATGAGCATGGTTCATTTACCAGTATTCAGATAACACTTTCTGAAGTAGAAGAAGCTATTCACCAGAGCATTGGGAACAAGGCCCCTGGCCCTGACGGCCTACCAATAGATTTTATTAAATGGAAACCGGACTTTTGGGCCTTGCTTCTTCTGAACGTCTTCAACAATCTAATGTATGCTCCGTTAACTGACACCTGGGCAAAGAGTATTATTGTCCCAATATTTAAAAAGGGGGATCGGTCGCAGCCCAATAATTATAGGCCCATTTCATTGATCGATAATACCCTTAAAATACTGGGCAGAGTTTTATATAATAAGATCCTGGAATGGTCGGAGGAATGTAGTATTTTAGAGCCCTGCCAGCTAGGCTTTCGCAGCAAGGTTGGCACTAACGAACAATGTATCAACCTTAGCCTTGTAATTGGGAAATACACCATTGCACAGAACTCTCCAGTCTATTTGGCCTTCATGGATTTGTCCTCAGCTTTTGACTTTGTTAATAGGTCAAAGCTGTGGGCTATCCTGTTGGCCTATGGTCTGGATGAGCCTTTGGTCCATTTTCTGGCATATCTCCACAAAGACCTCCAGGCACAAGTGAGGATCGGCAGAGATGGAGAGGTTTCAGGACCTATTAAGGTTGAAAGGGGGGTCAGGCAGGGATGCGTCTTGCCCCCCCTTCTTTTTATCATCTATATTAATGGATTGAATAAATCATTAGTATCCATGACCCAAGACGTCCCTATGATCAATGGGAAACCCCTTCCTGTGCTATTATACGCAGACGATGCGGTTCTTATATGCCGCACCCCAAACTCTCTGCGCATTCTAGTACAGTCTTTTGTTAAATACATGGATAGCTTGGACCTAAGAGTTAATTTTAATAAATCATTTTTAATGTCATGCGGCCCCCGGAAACGCCAGCTCAGCTCCATTACTGTTGGCAGTCAAAAATTGATAAGCACCTGCAAATTCCCCTACCTTGGGGTGGTTTTTGCTGCGAACGGCTCCTGGACTGAGCACCTCACCCATTCCAGGAGCAAGTTCTCAAAGACCATCAATTCGGTCTTTAGTTTTCCCCATCCAAAGAATACAGGTGCTATTTTAGCTATTTTAAAAATATTTAAACTGCAATGTGTTCCAGTGGTTACTTATGGAGCCGAGATTTGGGGTACTGCAAATAGTTCCTGCATCCAGCAGGAAGAAAACAGATTCTGTAGGAAACTGTTGGGCATCCCAATCTCCACACCACAATATATTTGCCACAAAGAATTAAACTTAAATTATGTAACCGATTTTATACGTGCTCGACCAGCTCTTTTCTGGTTATTGGTCTGAAAGAATGAGGCAGCGACTCTAACTAGAGACATTATTACTGACTGTTTGAAATGTGAGAAGGGGATGGATATTCCTTGGCTATCTGGAGTATATCAGAGTTTATGCAGCGTTAATCAAGGCTGTATTTTCTTAAAGCCGAAACTCTGCACAAAAAAGAACTCAGAAGCGCACTCTATTTGTTATACAGCACAGAAAGAATCGCGCTGGAATTGAAGAAACCCTCTGTTTCTAGTTATATGTCTCTTGAGCGGCACTGCTACCCCTTACCAAATTATCTTATTTTACCCATGAGTTACTGGGAAAGGTGCCTCCTATTTCGCTTGAGAGCAGGGACAGTTAAATTTGCATTGTGTTTCCCTCTTGGCTACCATTCGAAACTTGATTTAGTACCCTGTCCATGTGACGGGGTTAGTGGACAATCAACCCTACATTTTTGCTCTTCTGTAAATATTACATGAAATACAGCAAGGGGCTTCTTTACCCTTATTTTAATAGGAGCAGGCCTATTAGCTTGGATTCTGCGTATTTAAGTATGCTTGCCTTGACCGATGAAGAGCTTGTTTTTCGTATAAGCACATTTCTGAGAATTGCTACTTGGGCACGTAAGACAATGCTCAACTCTTGAGTTTTTAAGTTATGAATGGATAAGCTTGTAATTGTTGATAATGAATTTTCCATTTTATTTACAACCTAAAATCTGTGACATTGTGTTTTATAACTGTAAATTCCTATTAGCATTTATTGTTACTCTTCTTTTGTCTCCTATACTTCTTTTATCATATTGTACTTTTATGGATACAATGTTTATCCGAATAAAGTTTATGAACTGAACTGAGCATTGAGACTCTCAACATCTAATTTCTATCAATGGTATATATTATCTCCACTGATGTACTAGTAGCGGGGCGTTTCATTATTGGGTCTTACTTCACCAGGCGGAAGAGTGTTTGGGTATAGAGACATGGTGGAATCTGTAAGTGTAGATTAAAAATACCTCCTATCCCAAGAGGTGCCACTTCAATAAACCTGGTATGGGGTAAGGTTAAAAAACACTTGGATGTGTTAGGGACAAATTATAAACCCTTCACATCTCACAGTATGGCCAACATTTTTAAGCCATCTTGCGCCTAGATAGGCCGTAGGTTTTCTTCAGGACCTCTGAATACCAGATCCCAATATTACCAGTTAGGACCGTCCTTACTGGAACTTAATAGTAAGAATATTTACTTACATATTCTGAGGCGTGAAATGCCATTCCCTTGAAGAGGGTACCCCAAAACTCTTCCTCCTGGTGGAGGTAAGACCCGATGATAAAACGATCCGTGGAGATAATATATACCATTGATAGAAACTAGCAGTTGAGGATCTTAATACAATGTTTTA
Organism: Calotriton arnoldi; assembly: GCA_963921515.1. Taxonomy (NCBI): domain Eukaryota; kingdom Metazoa; phylum Chordata; class Amphibia; order Caudata; family Salamandridae; genus Calotriton; species Calotriton arnoldi. The sequence goes on from CAWUFW010000828.1 coordinate 2,074,850, forward strand.
AGCGACTCTGGTCAATGGTAGCAATGGTATTTTTTCTCAGACATCTGATTTAGCACTGCCCCTAATCCAATTTGCCTTGCATCCGTGTGCATCCGTGGTTACTACACATTGTAATTTTTCATCAAATGACTGTAAAGATGGTGCCATTTCAAGTTCTTTTTTAAACTGATCCATACTGTTCTGACACACATCATTCCACATAAACTCAACATCTTTCTTAGTCAACCATTGTAGTGGTTCTACTTTGATTGCATAGTTTTTGTAATACATTTTGAATTAACACTTCTTTGTTTCGTGGAGCTGGCGTAGCAGATATAGGGGCCGATTCCGATTCGGGCCGGAAATCTCTCCGACCGAGCCGGACCCGGAGAGATTTCCGACCGAATCGGACCCGTGCAGCCCGACCAAACGAGTACGATGCGTCCGTATGCTATCGTACTCGAGTCGGTCGGACTCCCATTGAAGTCAATGGGAGCCGGTCGTACAACGCGTACGCGGGCTCCCATTGCCTCAATGGGTGCGAGGTGAACAAGGGCGCCCCCTACAGCGGGTACGCGGCGAAGCGACTCGCGCCGTACACGCACAGGTAGGGGGACCCATGGGTCCCCCTGTGTGCGACTCGCGCGGCTACGCGTACAGGGGGTCCGACACGGACCCCGAAGTACGGCTCCGACTGCTCTTTCGAGCCGGACGGCGCGTGTCGGTCGGACTGCTCGTGGCGCGCATCGTACTTACCCGGCCGGGGAACGTCTCCATTGCGCGGTGCGAGTCGTGTCCGAGCGAGTCGGTCGGTGCGGTTAGACCCGGGAACGAGTCGGTCGGAGCGGTTGGGACGCCCGAACGTGTCGGTCGGCGAATTCGCATCGTACTCGCTCGTCCGGATGCGCGTACGAATCGGTCGGGAAATAGGGCTCCGAATCGGATCCGGTTATGCCGAATCCGATTCGGAGCCCTACCGGCCGAGATCGGAATCGGCCCCATAGTCTTTACTAAGGATGGCTTTGGATGCACACCATTGTCATTAATTAAATGTCCAAGATACTCTACCGTGTTTTTTAAAAATTTGCTTTTACTTTTTTGTAAGGTCAAAACGATGTCCTTTATTTTCGTAATACCAGGTTCAGTGTATGAATATACTCCTCTAGTGTTTTGCTGTATATTAGTATGTCATCTTAAAATGTTCTTACATTTTGCATCCCTTCAGATAGGTTGCTCATGACATGCTGGAAAACAGCAGACGCTGAGCACAGTCCACATGGTAGATTGCAAAACTGGAATACTCATTTTAGAGTAATGAATGCTGTGTAAGCTTTGGATTTTTCATCCAGTTGTATCTGATCATAGAATGTGCTGAAACCAAAGGTTGTAAATATTTTTGTTTGGTTTAATGTCATAAACATTTCGTTTATCAAGGGCAATGGTTGACAATCTGCTATTATATTGCAGTTCAGTTGACCCAGATCAATGCACAGACGTATTGCGCCATTATTTTTCTTTCCGACGACCACAGACAAAAGCCATTCTGATGCATTGATTGGTTCTATCACTCCATTGTCACACCACTCCTTGAGTATGGCTTTTACTACACTGTGGACCGACAAAGGTATATTCCAGACATGCGCTTGACTGGGCATGAGTTAGCCTTTAGTATTATTTTGTGCTTGAAGTCCTTTAAACACCCTAGTTTTTCACTGAATTCTTCCTTGCATTCATCAAGAATAGTATCTAGGCTGTTTTCTTGAATACTGAAAACATAAGGTGGCTGACACAGGTTTATCATCATTTTCAATCCTTGTTGCTCTAGCCATCCTAAAATATTTACATCATAATCCACAACATACACCCTTGTATATATTCTTCTTTCTTTGAATGCCAAATGTGCTTTAAATACTCTTTCAAGTTTTATCTAATGTCCACCATATGCTCCAGGAATGGCTGCTGTATTTGAGTGGTGCTTTGTTTTCAAGGTCATCGTAAGTGTCTTTTGAAATTATTGTTATTCTTGACCCTGTGTCTATTAGTACTTCAACATTTTTCTCATTTACTTAGACACAACATTATGGTTGTTTCTGACCTTTTCCTTTATTAATGATAGCCACAAACAGCAACAAAGTTTCCATTAATTCATTCTCATCAGTCTTCCTCTATTTCATAGCCCTTTACTGTGTACACCTTTTTTGCGTGTCGTTCTACGCATCTTATAGAAGTGTAATTTTTTTCCACATCCCTTGCATGTTTTATTCCATGCTGGACAATCCTTACTTGATACTACGTATAAATGAGACCCTCAACAGTAACATGTTACTTTGGAACCATGAAATTTGCTTTCTTTGTTTTTAATATTTCTGCGGGACATACCTTTTGAAGCTTTTTTCTTTTTGCGAATGAGGTTTGCCTCTGCTTGATGACCATCTTTAGTGGACCTATCAATACTTTTGATTGTAGTAATCACCTTTTCAAGGCTTGGACATAGTAGTTTCTCTTGTGCCTTGACACATGTAGCTCGCATCACTATTTGATATCGAATCATCTCATCCATGTCTTTGAAAGAGCATGTAGTTGCTAACATTCTTAGTGATGCAACATAGGATTCTATTGATTCGCCAGATGATTGGTATCGGTAATAGAAATTATATCTTTCCATTATGACACTCACGGTTGTGTCAAAATAGTTCTTCATTCCAGTTTTTGTCTCTAAAAACACATCTCATTCCTCATCCTCTTCCTTCTTTTTCAAGTGGGCTAATATGATCAAATAATCTTCTCCCTTCTACCCCTAAACAGTTATACATCATAGCTTGTTTTCTTGCCGCATTGTAATTTGTTCCATCAATAGCTTCCAAATGTTTTTCAAAATACCTAATTCACTGAATCAAACTTTCACTTGGTTGTACTGGGACTTCCAAAAATGTACATGGCACAGCCACTGCTTTCATTATCCCAGACATTTTAATATTATTTATATATCAATATGGAATGTGATTTCAATATGCTGAACTAAGGGGCTCATTAGGATGGCGGGCGGACCTGAGACCGCCCGCCATCCCCGCGGTGTTGGGACCGGCCGCCAGACATGCAGCGGTCCCGCACCGCGAATTAGGATGCGACCGCCACCATGGCGGTCGCATTCTGCAATGTAACATTGCGGCGGGTGCTGCTGACAGCAGCACCGCTGCGATGTTAAAATCGCCTGCCTGGCATTTCACTGCACCACACGGTGCCTGCCACTTGGTGCAGCGAAATGTAGGGGGGGACCATAGGTACCCCCCAAGTGCACCCCACCTCCCCAAGACACAAGGGGGGCCCGCAACGGGCCCCTGGACGCAATCCCCACCAGCCTTTCAAACACAACATCCTAATATGGCGGACGGTGCCTGCTAGGCACCGCCACCATATTAGTGGCCCAGCTCGGCGGAAAAGCGGCAGACGGACTTTGCGTCCGCCGCGATACCCACCGCCATCATAATATGGCGGGGGTATTTCACATGAGGATGGCGTAACGATCGCCACCGCCGGTCCGGCGGTGGCGATCGTTACACCATCCTAATGAGCACCTTAGTTCTTTTCCTCGTAGGTATTTTATTTTGTTATTTAAAGGTTAAATTATTTCTTATTTTATTATGTTGTTAGTGCTCCCTCCAGTAGTCTTTTAACGTAAATGTTCTTGTACAAATTGCACTTCTGAACAGCTCACTCATTGTCAGTTCTTTGACTCCTCCTAAGGCAGGGTTACCTTGAATGCCACACGCAGGATTGGTTAACTCCACCCCGGGGCCATACTAAGGTGGTTTCGCTTTCCAGAAAGCCTGCTTGCAGTGCGGACTTTGTCACTGAAGCAAACAGGCCGACAGGAATGATCTACTGGGTAATCGCTCGTCTCCATTCACATGCGATATACTTCGCCAGTGAAACTGCGCTTCACGTAATCAGCACAGTAGGCATGAAGCGATTAAACTTGCTACATACGGGTTCTCCGCTCATCGCCAGTTTTATATTAACGAGGACTCAGGGATAATTTCAATAGTCTTTTTGTCAAGAAGCTCCAGTTATATACTAACTGTAAAAATGGTTCTCCCACATCAAAACCTTGTAAACATTCTAGAGCGACAGCGCACAGCCGGGGCCTCGCACACAGATACAAAAGGGAGGATGGACAAGGGACAGGCAAGGGGGGGAAGGGAAACACAACACAATGAGAGTAAATATATTAAACAACATATAAGTAATAATAGAGCACATTACACATGTTCAATGCCTCTACACCTGTTAGTTGGACACAGGCTGTACAAAAGTAGGTAGAAAAGTGATATGGTAGTTACCTGCCACTATGTAAACTATAAAACAAACTTAACAACTCATTGGATGATGTTATTAGTGATGTCATCAGTGATGCCATCAATGATTTCATTTGAGATGTCATCAGTGATGTTATAAATGATGTCATAGAACATAACATGAGTGATGTCATATGTGAGGTCATAAGCAGTGTCTGGCGGGTGCACAAGTTATAGTTATTGCTGCTAACTATAACTGGTGAATTTCTTTCTTTTTTAGTTCAAAACATTAATTTTCGCACTGACAAATTCACCTATTATGTTACTTTAAGCTTTGTTTTTTTCTGTGAATTTCTAAGGTTTTTTTATTTAAAAACAGATTCTTTTATCACACCTAACTATAAAGTTTTTTTAACATTTAGTTTTTGGGTGAATTTAAAGAGTTTTTTCAAAACAAAAATATATTTATATATAGAAACTAAATACTCCAACAATGTTTGCACTGAGAATGTTCATCATCTTAGTTTTTGTAACTCACATATTGAGAAATGTTTCAGCATAGTTTTCATAGTCTTTGTATCTATTTTTACATAAACTTCATATTTGTATTTCAAAAAGACACTGATCAGTTTTTACTATACTGTAAACTATATGTTTTCACTATATGCATCCATTTTTAAGGTGTGTGATCGCTCTCACGGGAGGCAGGCGGGTAATTCACGAGAGACCTGTGAGATCGTAGAGTTATGAATTTTGTTCTAATCTATTGTACAGAGTTCTTTTTCATGTGGTGAGTTATTATTGAATGCTAATCATTAATAATTGAGTCATTAGAGTATGTATATTGTATTAATTATTTTGTTTACAAATTTATGGCTCTTGCGAGATGATTGCGGGAGTCGAACACAAAATCCCCTGTGTGGACTACGAGGGGCTGTATCTCCTGTCCGGCTCCCTGTACATTTGGAAATAAGTTCATAACAGCATATTTTTGTAATTTTGAAGAGCATAAGAAGTGTTGTTTAAAGTAGGAAAACTGTTGATGTATTATTACATTTGAAATATAATCGAAGTTCTCTTGTTTTACTATCTCACAAGGAGAGGAAAGACAGCCCAAGGAAGGATTGTGATGGGTTCATATGGATGTCTTTATTTAGAAAATAAAGATTTCTTCTTCGTTGCTTCATTTGTCTATTGAGTTTTGCTGTGTTTAGACCTTTTTGGCTACCTCTCTGACATTGCTGATTTTTCTGTCACCAGAATGTCATCCTCAGATTCAGATCAGAAGAAAAGCCTACTGCTGTTCCTACAGCTAACCCACCTCATCCACCCAAGGAGTCCTTGGTGTGGCAATTTTTTAAATGAGGCCAGGTGGGAAAAAAGTATCTACGAAATATGTGATATGTAAAATATGCAAAAGGAGTTCAGTAGGGGCAGCCAGAACAAGCAATACAACATGAGTACCGCAGGGATGTGGCAACATTTGAGAGATATGCACCCTCAACGCCTTGCTCGGGCTGAGTTAGCCAGTGCTGCAGAGCTTCTCAGGGGTGTCCACGTGACCTGGTTACACTGTGCCTGCCCAGGTTCTCAACACTCAAGCAGATAGCAACCATGCTTATTTAACTAAAGCCCTTGTTTGCTGCTTATGTAAGCAGATAATCTTTTCTTCTGAGATAAGCAGGGCTGCACAGGACAAGTTTGTCCAAGGCCATAAATGCCCACCTCTGTTGGGTTTTTTTTACTCCCAGTTTCTTGTTTTTGTTGTACCCTTTTAAAAAAAAATACAAAAAGAAAAACAATTTAAAAAAAATAGTTGTTCAAAAGTGTAAATAAAAAAGCTATTTTCAGAGCTACCCTATACTTTCATTATGTAGGTTTTTTGCACTATGTTACCCTTTTTTTCTCCTTTATGACTCTTACGAGACACTCGCGAGAGCCACGATGCTCTCATACATAGCATGGTTGACTCTCACAAGCCTCTTACGAGAGCCAGACGCACAGTCCTCCACATCCATAGCGAGGGGCAGTGTTTGCAGCTTTACACTCGTGAGTGTCTCACGAGAGCGTACTTTTATAATGGAATTTACATTTTAACTGAACATATCCTGTTGTAATATGCATAATTTATAAGCTCCAGATTTTCTGAACCCCTCTTTTTTTGTTTTACAGGATCCCTCAAGACTCTTGAGAGATCGTGAAATTACTTTATGGGAAGAATTTACATTTTCCTTCATTACAATACGTATACCTTCTAATCCCCACTACTAGAATATGGAGAGAGACTGGCCTCTCTACTGACACCTTGCATGAGAAAACCAGTGTGTAGAGTAGGGTGTAAAGAGACACTGCCTCTCCAATCACACCTTTCCCCAGGCTCAGTAATATGCATAGTAGGGTGGGGAAGGTATGCACCTCACATGTAAGACCTCACTATTCCGTAGTAAGTATAACAAGTCCTAGCCTCCCTACTGAGACCTCTGCCCAGGGAAATAACCATGTATATTAGCGTGTGGAAACATTAGGAAGGTGACAATGGTCAGTGAGAAATGCTAGCACATACACAGTCTTAAAGGCAAAAGTCAACAATTATACGTAGTAAGCGTGTGTTCAATGAGACAGATAACACTATGTCACAAACTAGTGTAAGGTGTATCCAGAAAATTCCCAGATACCAAGCATATACAAATGTCCAGAGCACCACACGAAAGAAAAGTAGATAGTCCGTCAGAGAGACAGGTCCAAGTAAGTATGTAGACTCCAGATGTAGAAACTGATGGTTCCATTCACTTTAATATTTTGTTCTGTTTCTTGTATAGTGCAAAATTATACGACAGCCGACACGTGTTTCGTCGTACGAGATGACTTTTTCAAGGCTCTAGTATTAATCAATGTGTGCACAATATATCCAAAGCTTGTAGAAGACCAGCCAGTGGCCTTTATCTCCCGACGACTACTCCCCCGGGAACAGCGGTGGAGTACCATCGAGCGGGAAGCCTTTGCTGTGGTTTGGGCGGTGAAGAAGTTGAGGCCATACCTTTTTGGTTGTCACTTCTTGGTCCAGACCGACCACAGACCCCTTCGCTGGCTCATGCAGATGAGAGGCGAAAATCCCAAATTGTTGAGATGGTCCATTTCCCTCCAGGGGATGGACTTTCGGGTGGAACATCGACCCGGTGTAGACCACGCCAACGCTGACGGTCTCTCCCGGTTTTTCCGCCTTAGTGAAGAGAACTCCCTAGAGGTTGGGAAGCTCTCCCCTCTTTCGGCTGGGGGGACGTGTGTTAGACCTGTCAGCCCTAGGGTGGTCTTACCCTGTTTTTTCCCTTTCTGCGCCTCATTTTTGCCACCATATTTTTACTGGACCTAGGTCTCCGGGCGCCTTGCCACTGCTGGTCAGTGCTGAGGTGCAGGTGCTCTCTCACCAAAGATGGCTGCCACAGGCCCCTGCTACTGCAGAGGGCCTTCCACACATACACACTAGTCGCCAGAGTCAGGCTGGGACAAGGGATACAGTAGCCATCCCGTCCCCGCCTCTGGGCCCCATAGCTAGGTAGGTGGAAGGTTCCAGAACCTTCCGGGCTGTGGGAGGAGTTACACTTTGCCGCCTTTGGGAGGGTCACCTGACCTAGGGGTATAAGAGGCTTGGAGGGAAAACCTGGAGTTAGTTAGGTTGAGGCACCGCTGAACCTGGGAGAACCTGCGCTGGAGTACAGACTTTAGGGCCTAGGGGGAGACCTACACTACTGCCGCTGACAGGGTCAAGGCCCTGCTGCCGTAAGATAGATGAGGAACGCCCACCACCCACTGATCTTGCCCAGTGTGAGGGGACCCAGGGAACCATCTCCAGCGTGCCAGGAGGCACATCAACCCCTCCAAGAATCACCAACTCACAACCCCCCTGTTCATAAAGAGACTTTGCTGAATCCATGACCTGCAGAACCTAAAGTGAAAACCATTGAGAGGGGATCAGGAGGCGAAGCGCTGCGTCCTAAGCGCTAGGCCTCCACCCCTATCTACCTATACAGACAGCTGGACTGTCCTCCAAGAACCATCCTTACACAGCCCGGTGCATAAGGCTGTCAGCGCGCCTGCGCTGCAACTCCAAGTGAGGAGAGAACTTGACCTCCCCTCCGTCACTGACCTGGTGACCGGATCGCCGCCGCGGCCGCCGCTGCGTGAAGAGGGAGCTGAGGCAGGAAGACCTCTCCCCGTGCATAACTGTGGTGAGGGCGCCGTCCGCGCCCTCACCGAAACCCCAGAAGTCACCGCCGGGCCCGAGACCCCTGCCGCTGCAAGCGCGGCCAAGAATAACACCGTCGCAGCCCCGAGGGCTGCGTGAAGTGAGCTGAGGCCTACTGCGGCCTCCAGGCCCGTGGACGCTGTTGCCGAGGGCCGGGGACGCTGACCGCGTCACAGGTCGCGCCCCGAAAGGCCGCGACGGGATTGGCCCGCCGGAGTCAATCGCCGGAGAAGAAGGAGAGGGAGGCGTCGCCTGGCAACCAACGAAGGCCGCGACGCGATTGGCCCAGCCGGAGCCAAGCGAGACGACGTCAGAGGGGCTCCACTGCCAACGGGAGCCCCCGGAAGAAGAGAAGACCGCGACGCGATTGGCCCAGCCGGAGCCAATCGAGAGGACGTCCACGGGGCTCCACTGCCAACGGGAGCCCCAAGAAGAATCGCCGCCGCGCCAGGATTGGGCGCCGTCAAGAGCCCGCCTCCGCCCAGCACGTCCGGAGGTAAGGACGAACCTCCTGTGCCTTCGCGGGAAGCCGGAGCCGTCTGCAAGGACTGCCGGCTCCCGCTCAGAGTCCCCACTCTCTCCCTGACTCCACGGGGGCCGGAGGAGTGGCATACCGGCCCCCAACGACGCAGCAACACAGCGAGAGGCTCCGTAGCCTCGTGAAGTAGAAACAGCGCCGGCCGGAGGGCCGTGAGACTCACGCCGGGCCCCGCCCCCACAACAAAGGGCTGGCCCGGAGAAGAGTCCGCCGTGAGGCCCCCGCAGCCAGCCACAACACCGCAGGTGAGCCCAGGAGGCCCCTAGGGCTCTAGGTTAAGCCCCTGGGGGCCGGGGCCACGCATGAAGAGGGATTAAGGAGGGAGGGGGCCTTTGATAACCTTTGATAATAGGCCAGGCACCTGGTGTAACCCTAGCCTAATATAACCCTCACCTCCCCGGGAGATAAAGGAGTCCCCCTTTTGGTAGCCCCCAGCTGCTGGACATGTTGAGGGGTTCCCTGTAGGATTCCCTCCCGCCTAGTGTATCATAGGCTGTATAGAGTACCTAGGCCTACTGTATATATGTTGATGTATAAACCGTGTTGCGTCTGTTCTAGGCCCTAGTTGGTAAAGAGCACCCGAATGAGCAGTGGTGCTGTGATTTTAATGCGGCCTTTAGTGGCCAGAATTGTGAAGGGTCTTTTTAAATGAACGCGCACTAGTTACCCGAATGTATAATTTGAATAATTGAATGCCATCTTGATCAATATAAAGGAACCTGATTGTTACTTATACAAGCCTGGTGTGGTGTCCGGTTATTGCGTCGCATTTCTGAGTTAATGTGAGAGTGTGCTGCACAACTGCCTTACACATTGCCTTCGCGTGCCTTTCCCCGCTTTGCGCCATGCTACCATAACGGTCTCGGTAAGCTCTCCTGGCTCCATGACCCATGCCCTCAAAGCCTTCTGAAGTACCTCCTTCCTGGCACCTCGCTTGACGGCCACCCCCCTCTCTAGGCAGAACTCCTTGAGCTGGTTCACCGTGTACCTCTCTAGGTCGGCTAGCTCAAACTCCATCCTCCTAGGTGGGGTCCCAGACAACTTAAGGAAGGGGTCCTAAATGGAAGGCAGCAGGTCTAACACAGGACTAATACAACTGGCAATTTACAATAGAATTCCTCCTACTTATTATTTTCCTAGGTGTCCAATTGCGGCGCACACTGAGTCACTGTAGGGTGCTGCACAAATACCAGTCCTTATCCCACCGCTGCCACCAATGTTGGAAACGGGTTACCGAGACCGTTATGGTAGCATGGCGCAAAGCGGGGAAAGGCACGCGAAGGCAATGTGTAAGGCAGTTGTGCAGCACACTCTCACATTAACTCAGAAATGCGACGCAATAACCGGACACCACACCAGGCTTGTATAAGTAACAATCAGGTTCCTTTATATTGATCAAGATGGCATTCAATTATTCAAATTATACATTCGGGTAACTAGTGCGCGTTCATTTAAAAAGACCCTTCACAATTCTGGCCACTAAAAGGCCGCATTAAAATCACAGCACCACTGCTCATTCGGGTGCTCTTTACCAACTAGGGCCTAGAACAGGCGCAACACGGTTTATACATCAACATATATACAGTAGGCCTAGGTACTCTATACAGCCTATGATACACTAGGCGGGAGGGAATCCTACAGGGAACCCCTCAACATGTCCAGCAGCTGGGGGCTACCAAAAAGGGGGACTCCTTTATCTCCCCGGGAGGTGAGGGTTATATTAGGCTAGGGTTACACCAGGTGCCTGGCCTATTATCAAAGGTTATCAAAGGCCCCTCCCTCCTTAATCCCTCTTCATGCGTGGCCCCCGGCCCCCAGGGGCTTAACCTAGAGCCCTAGGGGCCTCCTGGGCTCACCTGCGGTGTTGTGGCTGGCTGCGGGGGCCTCACGGCGGACTCTTCTCCGGGCCAGCCCTTTGTTGTGGGGGCGGGGCCCGGCGTGAGTCTCACGGCCCTCCGGCCGGCGCTGTTTCTACTTCACGAGGCTACGGAGCCTCTCGCTGTGTTGCTGCGTCGTTGGGGGCCGGTATGCCACTCCTCCGGCCCCGTGGAGTCAGGGGAGAGAGTGGGGACTCTGAGCGGGAGCCGGCAGTCCTTGCAGACGGCCCGGCTTCCCGCGAAGGCACAGGAGGTTCGTCCCTACCTCCGGACGTGCTGGGCGGAGGCGGGCTCTTGACGGCGCCCAATCCTGGCGCGGCGGCGATTCTTCTTGGGGCTCCCGTTGGCAGTGGAGCCCCGTGGACGTCCTCTCGATTGGCTCCGGCTGGGCCAATCGCGTCGCGGTCTTCTTCTTCCGGGGCTCCGTTGGCAGTGGAGCCCCTCTGACGTCGTCTCGCTTGGCTCCGGCTGGGCCAATCGCGTCGCGGCCTTCGTTGGTTGCCAGGCGACGCCTCCCTCTCCTTCTTCTCCGGCGATTGACTCCGGCGGGCCAATCCCGTCGCGGCCTTTTCGGGGCGCGACCTGTGACGCGGTCAGCGTCCCCGGCCCCTCGGCAACAGCGTCCACGGGCCTGGAGGCCGCAGTAGGCCTCAGCTCACTTCACGCAGCCCTCGGGGGCTGCGACGGTGTTATTCTTGGCCGCGCTTGCAGCGGCAGGGGTCTCGGGCCCGGCGGTGACTTCTGGGGTTTCGGTGAGGGCGCGGACGGCGCCCTCACCACAGTTATGCACGGGGAGAGGTCTTCCTGCCTCAGCTCCCTCTTCACGCAGCGGCGGCCGCGGCGGCGATCCGGTCACCAGGTCAGTGACGGAGGGGGAGGTCAAGTTCTCTCCTCACTTGGAGTTGCAGCGCAGGCGCGCTGACAGCCTTATGCACCGGGCTGTGTAAGGATGGTTCTTGGAGGACAGTCCAGCTGTCTGTATAGGTAGATAGGGGGTGGAGGCCTAGCGCTTAGGACGCAGCGCTCGCCTCCTGATCCCCTCTCAATGGTTTTCACTTTAGGTTCTGCAGGTCATGGATTCAGCAAAGTCTCTTTATGAACAGGGGGTTGTGAGTTGGTGATTCTTGGAGGGGTTGATGTGCCTCCTGGCACGCTGGAGATGGTTCCCTGGGTCCCCTCACACTGGGCAAGATCAGTGGGTGGTGGGCGTTCCTCATCTATCTTACGGCAGCAGGGCCTTGACCCTGTCAGCGGCAGTAGTGTAGGTCTCCCCTAGGCCCTAAAGTCTGTACTCCAGCGCAGGTTCTCCCAGGTTCAGCGGTGCCTCAACCTAACTAACTCCAGGTTTTCCCTCCAAGCCTCTTATACCCCTAGGTCAGGTGACCCTCCCAAAGGCGGCAAAGTGTAACTCCTCCCACAGCCCGGAAGGTTCTGGAACCTTCCACCTACCTAGCTATGGGGCCCAGAGGCGGGGACGGGATGGCTACTGTATCCCTTGTCCCAGCCTGACTCTGGCGACTAGTGTGTATGTGTGGAAGGCCCTCTGCAGTAGCAGGGGCCTGTGGCAGCCATCTTTGGTGAGAGAGCACCTGCACCTCAGCACTGACCAGCAGTGGCAAGGCGCCCGGAGACCTAGGTCCAGTAAAAATATGGTGGCAAAAATGAGGCGCAGAAAGGGAAAAAAACAGGGTAAGACCACCCTAGGGCTGACAGGTCTAACACTGGCGGGTGCACAAGTTATAGTTATTGCTGCTAACTATAACTGGTGAATTTCTTTCTTTTTTTAGTTCAAAACATTAATTTTCGCACTGACAAATTCACCTATTATGTTACTTTAAGCTTTGTTTTTTTCTGTGAATTTCTAAGGTTTTTTTATTTAAAAACAGATTCTTTTATCACACCTAACTATAAAGTTTTTTTAACATTTAGTTTTTGGGTGAATTTAAAGAGTTTTTTCAAAACAAAAATATATTTATATATAGAAACTAAATACTCCAACAATGTTTGCACTGAGAATGTTCATCATCTTAGTTTTTGTAACTCACATATTGAGAAATGTTTCAGCATAGTTTTCATAGTCTTTGTATCTATTTTTACATAAACTTCATATTTGTATTTCAAAAAGACACTGATCAGTTTTTACTATACTGTAAACTATATGTTTTCACTATATGCATCCATTTTTAAGGTGTGTGATCGCTCTCACGGGAGGCAGGCGGGTAATTCACGAGAGACCTGTGAGATCGTAGAGTTATGAATTTTGTTCTAATCTATTGTACAGAGTTCTTTTTCATGTGGTGAGTTATTATTGAATGCTAATCATTAATAATTGAGTCATTAGAGTATGTATATTGTATTAATTATTTTGTTTACAAATTTATGGCTCTTGCGAGATGATTGCGGGAGTCGAACACAAAATCCCCTGTGTGGACTACGAGGGGGCTGTATCTCCTGTCCGGCTCCCTGTACATTTGGAAATAAGTTCATAACAGCATATTTTTGTAATTTTGAAGAGCATAAGAAGTGTTGTTTAAAGTAGGAAAACTGTTGATGTATTATTACATTTGAAATATAATCGAAGTTCTCTTGTTTTACTATCTCACAAGGAGAGGAAAGACAGCCCAAGGAAGGATTGTGATGGGTTCATATGGATGTCTTTATTTAGAAAATAAAGATTTCTTCTTCGTTGCTTCATTTGTCTATTGAGTTTTGCTGTGTTTAGACCTTTTTGGCTACCTCTCTGACATTGCTGATTTTTTCTGTCACCAGAATGTCATCCTCAGATTCAGATCAGAAGAAAAGCCTACTGCTGTTCCTACAGCTAACCCACCTCATCCACCCAAGGAGTCCTTGGTGTGGCAATTTTTTTAAATGAGGCCAGGTGGGAAAAAAGTATCTACGAAATATGTGATATGTAAAATATGCAAAAAGGAGTTCAGTAGGGGCAGCCAGAACAAGCAATACAACATGAGTACCGCAGGGATGTGGCAACATTTGAGAGATATGCACCCTCAACGCCTTGCTCGGGCTGAGTTAGCCAGTGCTGCAGAGCTTCTCAGGGGTGTCCACGTGACCTGGTTACACTGTGCCTGCCCAGGTTCTCAACACTCAAGCAGATAGCAACCATGCTTATTTAACTAAAGCCCTTGTTTGCTGCTTATGTAAGCAGATAATCTTTTCTTCTGAGATAAGCAGGGCTGCACAGGACAAGTTTGTCCAAGGCCATAAATGCCCACCTCTGTTGGGTTTTTTTACTCCCAGTTTCTTGTTTTTGTTGTACCCTTTTAAAAAAAATACAAAAAGAAAAACAATTTAAAAAAATAGTTGTTCAAAAGTGTAAATAAAAAGCTATTTTCAGAGCTACCCTATACTTTCATTATGTAGGTTTTTTGCACTATGTTACCCTTTTTTTCTCCTTTATGACTCTTACGAGACACTCGCGAGAGCCACGATGCTCTCATACATAGCATGGTTGACTCTCACAAGCCTCTTACGAGAGCCAGACGCACAGTCCTCCACATCCATAGCGAGGGGCAGTGTTTGCAGCTTTACACTCGTGAGTGTCTCACGAGAGCGTACTTTTATAATGGAATTTACATTTTAACTGAACATATCCTGTTGTAATATGCATAATTTATAAGCTCCAGATTTTCTGAACCCCTCTTTTTTTGTTTTACAGGATCCCTCAAGACTCTTGAGAGATCGTGAAATTACTTTATGGGAAGAATTTACATTTTCCTTCATTACAATACGTATACCTTCTAATCCCCACTACTAGAATATGGAGAGAGACTGGCCTCTCTACTGACACCTTGCATGAGAAAACCAGTGTGTAGAGTAGGGTGTAAAGAGACACTGCCTCTCCAATCACACCTTTCCCCAGGCTCAGTAATATGCATAGTAGGGTGGGGAAGGTATGCACCTCACATGTAAGACCTCACTATTCCGTAGTAAGTATAACAAGTCCTAGCCTCCCTACTGAGACCTCTGCCCAGGGAAATAACCATGTATATTAGCGTGTGGAAACATTAGGAAGGTGACAATGGTCAGTGAGAAATGCTAGCACATACACAGTCTTAAAGGCAAAAGTCAACAATTATACGTAGTAAGCGTGTGTTCAATGAGACAGATAACACTATGTCACAAACTAGTGTAAGGTGTATCCAGAAAAATTCCCAGATACCAAGCATATACAAATGTCCAGAGCACCACACGAAAGAAAAGTAGATAGTCCGTCAGAGAGACAGGTCCAAGTAAGTATGTAGACTCCAGATGTAGAAACTGATGGTTCCATTCACTTTAATATTTTGTTCTGTTTCTTGTATAGTGCAAAATTATACGACAGCCGACACGTGTTTCGTCGTACGAGATGACTTTTTCAAGGCTCTAGTATTAATCAATGTGTGCACAATATATCCAAAGCTTGTAGAAAATCCACAGTCTTGATTCTTGGAGCCCCGAGGTCCCACGATAAACGAGTACAGTTGGCAGAAACAATATTTCTCCTGTGGATTAAATCATCCAAAGTCACTCTAAAATAAAGTCTTGTGTTTCAAGTCTGTGCAAAGCATAAATAACATTCAATTTGAGAAAAAGTAGGCCAAAGCATCGAGCGCCATGATAAGCCAAGACTCAGCCGTAATGTCAAAGATTGTCCTACAAATAGTGTGTGGGAATGGATTTCCCTGTCCACTCACAGCTCTCCCCAGCAAGACAAACATATGCAGTAGTATGTAAGGAAACATTGTCTTCTGCACAAACACCTATCTTCAGGCCAACATGGATGTTCAGTACAGTGTAGTTAAGCAGTGGCCTCTGTCCTGACACCCCTTCTTAGAACAACAGCGATAAGCAGTGCTGTCTGGGAAGGAAGTGACCTGTCCGCTAACACTTCTTACCAGAGTGAGAGGAGTCTCCAGTAGGGTTTTAGAAAAATGTATCTTTCTACTCATACCTCCTCTCATGCTTTCAAATATACATAATAGGCAGTGAGGAGAAAGTTCTCTGTTTCCTGGCACAAGTCTCTTGCAGGATAACTCTGCGTAATATAGTGTGGGGAGAGAGACTGGCCTCTCTCCTGTGACCTGTCTCTTGGATGATGGGTGTGCATATTAGGGCATGGGACACAGCATACCTCTCTGGTCACAGCTCTCCCCAGTATGAAAGATGTACAAGTAAAGTAAGGAGTTGAAATTACCTATATACTCAGAAGTCTGTCTTGCATAGCAACTATAGAGACTATGATAAGAAAATACACTACCCTCTCAGGTGAGACATCTCCCCAGAGTGTCATATGTGCAAAGTAGGCTGCGGGTTGAAACTGTTCTCTCTGCATATACCTGTCTTCATACTGATGAATAGAGTGTAAAATGGAGTATCCTCTCTCTCTCAAGAACTGTGTCTTGGACAACTGGTGTCCATGTTTAATTGCGGAGACATACTCACCTCAGTTTCAGACACCCCCCAATGGCAACACCCATACATGACAGGTTGTGCACAGCAGCTGATAGCAGTGTGTATTAGAGTATAAAGATGCACTGCCCTCTGAGCCTAGACCTCTCTCTTGTATCAGAGTTCCCTATACTACAGTATGCACAACAACTTATCTCTGTAGGAACACCTCACTATTGCATGACAACCTTAGCTGCATAGCAAAATAATTGGGTTCTCCATTACCAAGTCACTGTAAGATAAAAGATGTGCATAGTGCCATTGGTGTACATATACATGTAGTAGCATATTCACAATTCATCAACATGGAACTGCCAGTTTTATTGAATATTGCAATACTGTAATAAACTTGAAATTTATAATAAGTATTAAGGGAAGTTATCTATAGTAACTTTAAATGTTTTTATTACAACAAAACAATTTAACAATACAAAACTACAACTATATTAGCAAACTATATGAACAACTATAATACAAACAACTTTAAAATACATACAAAAATTTGTAATGCTCTTAAGCAGTTGCTATACACACACCTCTTTATGCTTTGTTTGCCTACTTGACTTTGATCTTGGCAGCACATCTTTTCCCGTCTTTTCGCTACCCTAGCCTACCAAAGACTCTTTAATTTCCTGGTATAGCAGCATATCTATAAATTACAGTTCACAAAGCCTAGTTCGTGCAGAGTTAGCTTGTGCTGCTGGACTACTCAACTGTACAGGAGCCTCCACATCCTTCCAATATTAATACACTGTGCCTGAAGAGGTAGTTATTGCTGAACAGCACAATAATCCTGCTTGTCTTAACAAGGCTCTTCTTTGCTGCTCATATAAGCAGATAATTATTTCCTCAGAGACAAGTTTCCATTTTTCTCCTAAACAAAAGACAAAATAACCAAAAAGATAAAAGTTACATACTAGTCAATAATTGATAACAGTGATACATTAGTATATTTTCTAAACCGTTCTACATTTTTCACCCACAATCACATATTTACATATAATGAACTAGTAACTTGTCATTCTTTTCTCCTGAAAAATTCTACAACCTCACCTAGTGCACTTCTTTTCACAAATAATATTTAACATGCCATCAAACCTCATTTCATAAAACTTTATAAAGTAAAACATACCTCTTAAGACACCTTTGCTGACACTCACCACAGCTTTTCACTCTATAAATAGCAATATCACCACTCAAACATTTCATAGGTTTCAGGTATATGGGCAATCAGACTAATAAGAATAGTAAGCTTGTATTATTACATTCTTTGTTTTATAATTTCAGAAACATTGTTTTTTTTACTTACAAGAAGATGCAGTTTGTGCACTTCATTTTTCAACACCATCTGCAAACTCTCTACATTCTAATCTATACCTCTCAAAAGTTATATTAACAGATCTACAAGTCGCCAAACAACTTTTCACTCTGTAAACAAATATAGAATAAGTTTACCAATATTAGTACAGTTACTGACACTTCACAACAAAGTTAATGAAATATATTACTAAATACCTTAACTTGTACTTCTTTCTTAAATGCAAATGAACACACCAGTCTCTTTCAACTCCAGATAAACTAACTTCTGCTGAGCACAACTCAAAGAGTCTTCCTCCTCCTCCAAAGCACCAAGTACAAAGTGATCTATCGCTGGTTCTGCACCTAATCACATCACAGCATTTCTTCAAACATTTAATAAGTGTCATGTCCCGTATGAGTGCACAAACAATTTAGTATACACTTCCTTTTTCATGACACTTAAAAAAAATTTTTTTTTATTAGTTTCATAGTATACAACATATAACATTGCATATTAAAATATCAGCAAACAAGCTAGTCTCACCAATATAAAAAATGCATTGATCTTTTACATACTCAGCTTACTCTTTATATATGCCACTGTATTGTAATTTTAATTCAATTCGTATCTGACAGTCGCATACCGACTAATGTATGATCCAACATACAACCCCATCTTATGCTACTTGTATTAAGTGGAATTACGAGCACAGACTCCCCGTCCGCTCAGGCGGTGCCCAGATAGACAATGTTTATACCACCTCCTCTATTTGTATCAGCAACGCGCAGTCCCAGCCTAACAAGGACATCTATCTGCCGGCCTGAGAATATTCTGAACCAGAGTGATGGGCGCCATTCTCAATTGGGAATGTTTGCAGGTATGTTTTAAGCGGTTGCCAGATATTTTTGGGCCTGGAGACAGGGGGTTGGAGTGAGGCGTATATGTCACTGGAGGTATTGCAATCGATCAGGTCCCGTATCCACTGTTTGGTTGTGGGGCAGAAGAGCGCTCCCCAGTGGACAGACACCTGGCACTTAGCCAGCAGTAACGCAATGGCTGTGTATCGTCGGACTCTCTTTGGTAATGGGAGGACGTAGCCCAGTAGATCAAAGATAAAATACGGAACACCTCCTCCCAGTATTTCAGTATGGGTGCACAATTCCAGGCTAAATGCGTAAAGTCTGCATGCTCTGCAGATCATCTAATGCAGTTGTGGGGTTTGGAAGGGTCCAGTTTAAATAAAAGCTGTGGCGTGTAATATGAGCAATGTGAATATTTAAAATGTAATAGTTTATGTGGATGGTTATTGGAGAATAACTTGGTTTGTTCACAACAGGAGTACCACATTTTATCAAACAGGGGAAAACCCAGGTCATCCTCCCAGGCCGCCCTCAATCCCTGATGGGTTTCATGCTAATGGCTGCATGGTAAAGTCTGGATAACAGATGCGTGTTGTCAGGAGTTGTGATTACCTGTGTCAGCAGTGGAAAGTCAGGCGGTTCAAGGGGGGTCGTGGGGATCGTCAAGCGTAATGCACTGTGGAGTCTATATAAGATGAATCTGTCCATCTGTGTGGCGTTGCTACACTCATGAAGTGATGTCACTGACCGCAAGCTAGCCTCCTCAAACAAGTCTCCAAGTACCTGTATATGACATGAGTGGAGTGTTTTTTGAGTTAATGCTTCCTTTGGGACAGGCCACCATGGATTATTTACAATTGGGATATGCGGGGAATAGAGATGTTCAGCACCTAGATACCATTGCAGTTTGTTCCATGCCCAACATGTAGTTGCAATCGTCTGAATTTCTACTTTGCTTCTGGGTAGTCCTAGTGGCAGAAGCGTATTAGCGGGTAGGGGTGAATCTGTGAGCTTTCTGGCTTCAGGTATTGGAGCCGCACGTCCGGATGATACCAATATTAAGAGAAGTGCACTTGCACAACCAGATAGTAAAGATAAAAACCTGGAACTCCAAAGCCACCACGTACATATGGTAATATGATGTTGTCCTGCCCATGTCAACCGGGTGAGCGTACTGCGGAGGCCATCAAAGAAGGTGTTAGTGTTCGTGGCATGACACTTGTCGGGTGAATGAATTGCGAGTTCTTACCTTTATTTTTAGGATGTGGGTGGCCAATTCCACATCGCTGTCCTAATCTTGGTCCTGCAGCATGTTTAGTTATCGTGCTTAATGACTCGTTGGTTGGGAAGCAGGAGCACCCTTCTGGAAAAAGAGAGAAGTATGTGGGTCGCGACCCTGGTTCGGGGGGGCGTGAATATAAAATGTCCGTCCTCCGTAACCAAGACGCTTGGTTTCGTTTCCCTTTTGGGAAGTATTCTTGCTGTTTTTGTTGGGAGATTTGTTACCTTCCGAACCCTGGAACCACCGGATTCCGCTTCATCCTTGTTCGTGTGTTTTCTTCAGGAATTAATCTTTGGAGTTTATTTTTTCCTGTTCCAAGTATCGAGAGATGCCTTTTGTTTTCTTATCTGCCCGTCCAGGAACCTCGACAAGTAAGACTGTTCCTTTTTGTTTCTTTGACCAGTGCACTGTGTCTTCCTTGTCCTATGGATTCATTATAATTTTTAATGGTACTATTTCCTCAAGAAGTACCATTGTGTCTCCTGTGTTTACCTTCATTTTTGGTCACCCTTGCCATTACTACTCCTCATTATCCAGGAGCTACCAGTGCCTTTTTTTCTCTTTCTTCTGCTAAGGATTTGACTTACTCTTACATCCTCCTATGATGGTAATAGGAGAAGTTATTTGGGCTACTACCGCTGCAACATTGGGAGTTTATTTTTTTATGCTTATCTACTCCTTTTGAATAATTGTTTTTTGAGTGAATGGTGAGGATATTTAATTTCCTATAGCATCTGATGTGCCAATTGGTTGTAATCCTTATATGAATGTATGTCCCTACGAATCTGGGTTTCCTTTTTTTCCCTTAGAGGAATATTCTCCTACACATTCCTTCCTGAGTTGAGGGATTCCAGACAGGGATATACCCACCTTCTTGGACACACACCTTGAGTGAGCAGCAGGACGGTGCAGAGAATCCTTTCCTTGTTTTTTCCCTCCTTTAACCCCCTTTCCCTGGATGTTTTACCGCTCACAGCTATCTTACTAACTAAGCGTGGCGGGTTAAACACTCAGCGAGAGGAATATCTCGCCAGATCTGATATCCCTGAACTGGCTCACATATGAAGCTCGGATACAACTAAAAACTGCATGTATGGCACATAAAGCCATTCATTTCAATACCCCAATGTACCTCGCTCAAAAACTGGAGTTCTAAGGTGGTTCGAGAGCCTCTAGAAGTGTCAGCACTTTACTGCTCAAACCACAAAAATTCAATAAAAAAAAACCTACATTCGAGCCTTCTCGGGTATCGCCCCGAGGATATGGAACTCCTTGCCCCCTGAAGTTAGGTTGAATCCCTCTACTGTCCTTTTCAAAAAGGAAGTTAAATTGTTACTGATGAAGAGATTTTTTCCATAGAAAGGGAGCTTCCAAGGAGCTAGAGGACACCCTCACTGGTTTGAGTCTACGAACTCTGTTTTGTGGACCTGTTGGTCCTTTGTGACCTCCGCTTCTTCCGTTTGCAAATGTTATACTGTATTGTGCCATGACACCCCTGTGGCCTTGTTTGCTACATTGTGAATCCCTCCACTGCCTTTTCAAGGAAGCAAATGATACGGATAAAGAATCCTCTGCCTTAGAGTCCTAGCTTCCAAGGCTCCCTAGGGAGCCCAACTCTACAAGAATGTTAACTTTGTTTTTCGTTTGGTTGTTCTGTTTTTACCTCTTGTATCCTTCTTGATGTATAAACTGTAAAGCGCTCTGATACCCTCTGTGGTCATGTTCGAACTATAGAAAACCTTTTTAAATAAATAAGAATTATCTCAGTTCCCATAGTAGCGGGATTCAGGTGAGTGGCCCTGTGTAGGAAGCTGGGTTTCTGTTGCAGTAACCCCCCCTACTTTTTGCCAAATTTCTGATGCACTTTGACTTGCTGTGCCCTGGATCCCTGCCAATCAGGTTCCCAGGGCCTGTGTTCTTTCCCAAAACTATACCTTGTACCCCCAATCGGCACCTCTCTGGCCACATGTCAGTCCCTTGTAATTAGTACCACAGGTACCAAGGGCACTTTGGCCAGGGAAGGCCTCTAAGGGCTGCAGCACTTATTGTGCCACCCTTAGAAGCCCTGTACCTTTACACACACACTGTCATTGCAAGCTGCATGTTTTGGTGCAGAGCAAAGTGAAGTGTGACATGGCACACATCCCTGTGTGCCTTGCCTACAACCCACTGCCCTGGCATAGGTCAGCCACCCCTTTAGCTGGGTGCACTATACCAGTGGTGAGGGTACAGGTGCATGAGCCCTGTACCCCGACAGTGTCTAAGCTAATTCTTAAAGCAACCACAAGGAGATGATGGACGGAGCGCTGAAACTTTTCAGACACTCATCCCCAGTCAGAGATCTGGGTAGAATCCATCATCTTCTTTAGCTCACTTCGCCACCCCAGTTCAGACACAGCTATATGCAAATCAGTCTTGGCCCTGTGCCTCATGGGAACAGTCCAGCCCGAACTGCCAAGCCATGTCTTCCCTGGACCGGAAACAAGCATCCTGGGACCGGTTTCGGGCTAACAGCCCTCATAAGCCAGGCTAGCTTGAATCCAGTGGCAAAGTGAGCAAGGGACCCATGTCTGGGCATACCCTGCCAACTTAGGGCGAACGAAACAACCACAAGGAGATGATGGACGGAGCGCTGAAACTTTTCAGACGCTCACCCCCAGTCACAGATCTGGGTAGAATCCATCATCGTTCTTTAGCTCACTTCGCCACCCCAGTTCAGACACAGCTATATGCAAATCAGTCTTGGCCCTGTGCCTCATGGGAACAGTCCAGCCCGAACTGCCAAGCCATGTCTTCCCTGTACCGGAAACAAGCATCCTGGGACCGGTTTCGGGCTAACAGCCCTCATCAGCCAGGCTAGCTTGAATCCAGTGGCAAAGTGAGCAAGGGACCCACGTCTGGGCATACCCTGCCAACTTAGGGTGAACAAAGCAACCACAAGGAAATGATGGACGGAGCGCTGAAACTTTTCAGACACTCACCCCCAGTCACAGATCTGGGTAGAATCCATCATCGTTCTTTAGCTCACTTCGCCACCCCAGTTCAGACACAGCTATATGCAAATCATTCTTGGACCTGTGCCTCATGGGAACAGTCCAGCCCGAACTGCCAAGCCATGTCTTCCCTGGACCGGAAACAAGCATCCTGGGACCGGTTTCGGGCTAACAGCCCTCATCAGCCAGGCTAGCTTGAATCCAGTGGCAAAGTGAGCAAGGGACCCACGTCTGGGCATACCCTGCCAACTTAGGGCGAACAAAGCAACCACAAGGAGATGATGGAAGGAGCGCAAAAAAATGGTGAGCAAAAAAACGATGGATTTAGGCCCAGATCTCTGCACTGGGGTGAATGTATGACATTGTTCTGCATTCTGTCCATCAATTGTTCTTTTTGCATTTGTCACCCCGAGTGGTACGGGTATGCCCAGACGTGGGTCCCGTGCTCTCCATGCCACTGGAGTCAAGCTATCCTGGCTGAAGAGGGGTGAAACCCCGTAACCGGTCCTAGGATGCTTGATTCCAAGTCCAGTGAGGACCTGGCCTGGCAGTTCGGGCTGGACTGTTCCCATTGGGCGCAGGGTCAAGACTGATTTGCATATGGCTGGGTCCAAACTGGAATGGCATGGTGAGCAAAATAACAATGGATTTAGGCCCAGATCTCTGTTCTGGGGTGAATGTATGACATTGTTCTGCATTCTGTCCATCAATTGTTCTTTTTGCATTTGTCACCCCGAGTGGGACGGGTATGCCCAGACGTGGGTCCCGTGCTCTCCATGCCACTGGGGTCAAGCTATCCTGGCTGAAGAGGGGTGAAACCCCAAAACCGGTCCTAGGATGCTTGATTCCAGTCCAGGGAGGAACTGGCCTGGCAGTTCGGGCTGGACTGTTCCCATTGGGCGCAGGGTCAAGACTGATTTGCATATGGCTGGGTCCAAACTGGAATGGGATGGTGAGCAAAATAATGATGGATTTAGGCCCAGATCTCTGTACTGGGGTGAATGTATGACATTGTTCTGCATTCTGTCCATCATTTGTTCTTTTTGAATTTGTCACCCCGAGTGGGACGAGTATGCCCAGACGTGGGTCCCGTGCTCTCCATGCCACTGGAGTCAAGCTATCCTGGCTGAAGAGGGGGGTGAAACCCCGTAACCGGTCCTAGGATGCTTGATTCCAGTCCAGGGAGGACCTGGCCTGGCCTGGCAGTTCGGGCTGGACTGTTCCCATTGGGCGCAGGGTCAAGACTGATTTGCAATTGGCTGGGTCCAAACTGGAATGGCATGGGGAACAAAAAAACGATGGATTTAGGCCCAGATCTCTGTACTGGGGTGAATGTATGACATTGTTCTGCATTCTGTCCATCAATTGTTCTTTTTGCATAAGCTAATTCTTAGATGTCACGACTCGCTCCCTGCATTCTCGTGTCCACCACCAGGGGGCCGAATTGTGGGGCTTTCCAGTGTTCTAATATGCTTCCAGACACTCCCCTGCATGCATATCCTGACTTCCAGGCATTTGGACATCATTTAGGAATTGACATCCATTCCCAATCCATGCCGGGTTTTGTGGAAGCCAGTCTACTCCTGCTGGAAACTCCATTACCTAGAATTCCCTGCTCACTGCTTTGTCTCCACCCCTGCAGGCCAAGGATGGGTGGAGGAATTCAGCTCACCTGTGGCTGGCTGCTGCTAGCCTGCTCACACCTGATGCATGTGATTACTGTGAGCTCTTTTAAGCCCCAGCTCCCTTCAATCCAGGGTTGGTCATTGTAGCTGTATACCGGTGATGCCGATCCTTGTTTCCAGTGTTTCCTGAGCTTTTGATACCCTTGTTTCCAGTGTTTCCTGAGCTTTTGATATTCCTTGATTCCTGAGCTATAGTTAACCCTTGTTCCTTGATTCCTGAGCTATAGCTATTCCTTGTACCTGAATTAGCACTGCCTGCAGTGCTACCTTGTTTCCTGAGTTCCTGAGCTATAGCTATTCCTTGTGCCTGAATTAGCACTGCCTGCAGTGCTACCTTGTTTCCTGAGTTCCTGAGCTATAGTTATTCTTTGTTCCTGTTCCTGGGCTTCAGCTATTTCTTGTTCCTGAACTAGCACTGCCTGCAGTGCTACCTTGACTCCTGAGCCTTAGCATTCCTTGTTCCTGACCTGCAGCAGTTTCCCTTCTCCTGAACTAGCACTACCTGCAGTGCTACTTTGACTCCTGAGCTTTTGCTCAATTCTTGTTCCTGCCCCAGCACTGCCTTCTATGCTACTTTGTTTTCTTGATTCCTGAACCTGCACTATTCTAGTATACCCTTGTAGCCTCCCCTTCTGTATATCCTTTTCCAGTCCCTGCCTTTCTTCCCATTTCCTTGGTTCCAGTTCTAGTTTGCTGTCTTTCTATTTCTGCTGTCTTGCTTCTGTTACCTTGTATGTTTGTTACCTGCTTTCTGCCAAGTGTGCCCTGTGATTTCCTTCCTTTCCTGTTAAGCACTCCTCCTTGCTAGCTCCTTGTCTATTGTGCTTGTGTTTAGTTCTACCCTTTGCTGTTACTGCCTTGCGTGTTCCTGTTTGATCGCCAGGATCCGTGGGCACAGCTGACTACCTAGGTGGTGTTTCTTGTTCACTGTGAGTATTGTCTTTGAGTTACTGTTATAACATCACCATAGGTATAAGCTCCACAGACCCTGCCTTTGCATACATATCCTATATGTGGGTATTTTCAGTCAGTATCTGTAACAGCAATTGTGGGTGAGGAACTTACTGAGCTTCAGTCTTACCGTGTGGAGCTCCTGAGTGCTTTACCCCACATTCCCTTTATTGCTAATGTTGTATTATATATATGTCTTGCACGTCCGTCCTGGGTGTAGTTAGTCTGAATGCTAAATTGCCTTGTGAGTGCCCTTCCTTTCTGAGTCTTAGCCATCTTGTTCCTTTGTACAGGCTTCCCCTTTGGATCCCTTTTCTCCTCTGACTTCCTGTGTGATCCTGGGCAGCGCTGTACTCCTCTATCTGTGTACGTTTTGTACCCCGTTCCTAGTCCTTGCCCAAGTCCCTGACTGTGTTCCCGACATAGTCCCGGACAGTCCTTGACATTAGACATTGTAAGTACAGTAATGCCATTAAGAGTATATGGTACTGGGAGTTTGTCATTACGAACTCCACAGCACCATGATGGCTTTACTGAAAACTGGGAAGTTTGGTATCAAACTTCTCAGCACATTAAACCCACACTGATGCCAGTGTGGGATTTAATGAAAAATGCACTCAGAGGGCATCTTAGAGATGCCCCCTGAAAAACGACCAGCCTCTGATGGGTTCCCTGACGGGTAATCACCAGCCTGCCACCACGAGACATGTTTCTGGACCCCTGGGGTGGGAGCCTTAGCTCCCTGAGCCCAGAAACAAAGCCTTTCCTGGGCGGAGGTGGTCACACCTCCCCCAGGCCAGGAAGAGCCATCTGTGGCAGGTGAGCTTCAAAGGCCTTGCTGCCTTTGTAACATGACTCCCAGCCTCTCCTGCTATCAGGAGCAGGCCACCTTCCCGTCTCCCCTCCTTTTTGGCGGGAAGACAGGCGGGAAAAATTAGCACAGCCCAGAAGGTGTGCCCACCTCTGATAACCCCACCCCTCAGATGGGGGAGGCGAGGTGAAGCCCACTCTTCAGTGACCGCAATCTTGCAAATGGCAGGCACTCTCCAATCAGGATTAGGGATTGTGCCCACTCCCCCATGTCGGGTGAGCACACCAAGGGTGTAGTCACCCTAAGGTCAGTGCCCATTAGCTACTGACCTCGAGACCCCTAAAATACCCCCTAAATACAGTATTTAGGGGGCAGCCCTGAACCAAGAAGTCAGATTCCCGCAACTTACGAAAAAGGACGAAAGAAGATGCCCAGCAGAGGAGACTGCTGAGAAGAATTGACTTGGCCCGAGCCCTACCGGCCCGTCTGCAGTATCCAGAGATCCTGCGCCAAAAGTCGCCTTGTCCTGCAGCCAGTGACCTCCAGAACCCCTGGGAGGACTGACTGCCTTCAATAAAGACCGGATCTACTGTGAACAGCAGCTCTGTTCAAAAGAAACTCTCAAGACAGACTTTGAGCCTGCTGAGGACAAAGAAACCCAATGCCTGGAACCACCACTGCACCCCACGCCTACAGCCCGAATCCGGGTGGCCCACCAGTCCCAGCGAGGTCCCCCAGCGTTCCAGAGTCCGAGCCCACCGTGGCTTGACCCCTCCAGGACTCCCCATCACCTGCAGCCTCTGCACGGAGACCCCCGCCCCAACCGCGTGTGGCCCAGTAAGGGGAAATCTGACTTCAAAAGACACCCCTGCATCCAGCCACCCTGGAAAAGAGAACCTGAGGTTCCTACCGAAAGTCTTCCTGGACAGAGCCTGCAGCTAAAATCTAAAACCGGCAACTCCCATTGAAAACAACAGGGCACCCGATGCCAAAACACCATGCACCCGGCTGTCCCAGTGCCGCTGTGGGTGCACATTGTGTGCTAAATCGGATCCCCCTTTGCCCTGAGCCTAACACCAGGAGCTTTGCTCCCACAACCTTGTGGCCTGCTCGTGAGCAGCCACCAACCGAGCCCCCCCATGCCCCATTGGATAACATTGGGCCGCAGCACTCTGCACCCGGCCACCCTAGTGCCGCTGAGAGTGTTCTGAGAGTGCATCCTCAACCCTGGGGGAACCCTGGTTCTAACCCCAGAATACTAACTCCCACAAATAAGTACTTACCTGCAAACCGTTAACTTCATTTCCTCCCGTAGGATTGCATTGACTGCTTTTCTTGAAAATTGTTCTAAGTGTGGAGTTGGTTTGTATGGAACATTGAAAAACTGCATATGTACTAAAAGTGAATTACTTACCTTTTGTCAAGGAGATGTCTCAGTGTTATATCTAGGCATATCACACTGATTAGCAAAAGTAATCTAACAAGTAACGTAAATAGTAATCTGTAAAGTAACTGGAAAGTAATTTCGAACTGTTGACTTACCTGTAATTCAGCCAACTGCATTTGAACCTGCAATCAACTGTAAATCATTGCATAAGATTCTGCAAAGTATTATTTCACTTACCTGCACCAGGCTTGGCTTGGTTCTAGAAATAAAATAACTAAATAATTATTTTTGATACAAACAAATTCGTCTGAGTTCAGTCTTTGAGTGTGTGACATCATTTGCTGCCTGAGTGTGTACAACAAATGCTTAACACTACCCTCTGATAAAGCCTTACTGCTCGCCCACACTACCACAAATAGAGAGTAAGGTGCTATCTACTTTTACCTCTGCCTACCTTTGGGGTTCCACTGGACTCTGTGCACACTATACCTCATTTTGGTATAGTATATACAGTATATACAGAGTATATACAGAGCCAGCTTCCTGCACCCTGGCAACAAAAAACCAAGCCCACAAATTTAAACTGCCTGAGGGGAGATGGATCAGGCAGGACTCCCCGATCAGACCAGTGGGGTTGGACATGAGGGTGTGGGGCCTACAATGCAGGACCTTGCGCCGGCTCTATTGGTGATCCAGGCAGAGGTTCATGAATTAAAACAGGAAAATCAGGCATTGACAGGAGAATTGGATGCGTACAAAACTAGGGGAGAACCCTGGGAGCGTACAACAGAAACCATCCCAAAATCCCATGCCCCTGTGTTACAACCTGCCACTTTTCATTTTGAGAAGGCTCAGGCTGGCAGTGGGAATCCGCCTATGAACCTGACTGTGGTTACTCCTGCATCTGGTCTGCTAAACAGCCCCCAAACTGTTTAGCGGAGACAGTAGTAAGTTTGCTATATTTATGAACCAATGCCATCTACACTTCCTCTGCAAATCCACTGCCTTTCCTAATGATGGTGCTAAGGTTATCTCCTATCTAGGTGACATGGCTGCTAATTGGTAAATTCCATTAGTCGAAAATGACGATCCTGTTTTGTATAACCTTGCCGCATTTAAGGATCAAATGCGATATTTGTTTGCTAAACATACCTTTATGCAGGCAAGTGCCACTGAACTCCTAAATCTACGGCAAGGAAAACAGGATTTATTGACATACATATCTAGTTTTAATCGCCTGGTGTCTGAAACACACTGGCCTCTGGAGAAAATAACTTCTTTGTTTTATCAGGGGCTTGATGATGATCTTAAAGATATTTTGATCCAGGTAGTAGACCCTCCAGAGGGTTGTGCAGATTTCATTGATCTTGTGGTAAAACTGGATCACCGTTTGAAGGAACGAAGAGGGGAAAAGAATAAATTAGGTTTACCCAGGGTTTTCATGTGTCAAAGGGATAACAAGGATGAGGAAAAATCTAGTGTTTCTCCAGAGCCTAGGCAATTAGGGGGTATAAGAGCCCCCATAACCAACAATGAGAAGGAGAAAAGACAGGCCTTGAACCTTTGTTTATATTGTGGCAAGGGAGGCCCTTATGCCCTTGACTGCCCTGTCAAACCCAAGGGTATCTATCCTAAGAAACCGGTAGCTTTTGTGGAGCATGGTGGTTTTTCTGTGCACAAAGAACAAAGTAGTTTGGGAAGATAGGTCTCTCCTGGTATAGAAGGGAGTGAAGCAAGAGTAACGTTTCACTTCACTATCACGGTAACACTGATCATCTCCAACACCAGACGAACAGTGCTTCCTATTCTCTTGGACTCTAGGGCTACTGGTAATTTTATGAACATCAATTTAGCCAGAATTCATGATAGCCCTTGTGTACCGAAGGGTGTACCTGAACCTGTTAGAG
The DNA here is from genome assembly GCA_963921515.1 of Calotriton arnoldi. Taxonomy (NCBI): domain Eukaryota; kingdom Metazoa; phylum Chordata; class Amphibia; order Caudata; family Salamandridae; genus Calotriton; species Calotriton arnoldi. The sequence continues at coordinate 2,104,409 of CAWUFW010000828.1, forward strand.
CGATAGATGGTACCAAATTGTCTTCTGGGTTGATCACCATGCAAACAGAACCCCTTATGTTAATTGGGGATAATGGCCATTCAGAAACGCTTAGTTTTGACCTGATTGATACTCTTGCTTTTGGTGCTATCTTGGGGGTACCTTGGTTACAACTGCATGACCCCAAGACAGATTGGACTAAACACACTGTTACTCTAGATTCTAAACATTGTTTACAACATTGTTATAGGGGAGCCATAGAATGGGCTTCTCTGCTTATTTGTGCTTCTAGGATGACTACTGAGTCCTCGAATATCCCTACTCCTTATCTGCAATACGCCGATGCATTTGTTAAAATCAAGGCTACAGAACTACCACCACACCGTAGCTTTGATTGTCGCATAGATTTAGTGCCTGGGGCTACACTACCTTGTAGTCGGATCTATGCTCTCTCAGAAACAGAAACACAACACTTACATGATTATTTGGACAACATGCTGTCATATGGATTCATTAGATACTCTTTGTCCCCTGTATCTTCCCCTCTCTTCCTTGTAACAAAGAAAGAGGGAGATCCTTGTACATGCATACATTATAGGGCCCTAAACAAGGTAACAGTGAAGAATAAGTATACCTTGCCCTTGATCCCAGTGTTACTGGACCAATTGCGACATGCCACAGTGTTCACAAAATTGGACTTAAGAGGTGCTTACCATCTCATCAGGGTCTGCGAAGGAGATGAGTGGAAGATGACTTTTCGCACCAAATTCAGTTTATACGAATACTGTGTCATGCCGTTTGGTCTTTGTAATGCCTCAGCGGCATTTCAGTTTTTTATTAACGAGGTGCTCAGGGAGTTTCTTAATATAAGCGTTATAGTTTATATTGATGACATCCTGATTTTTTCTAAGACACAATAGGAACATGAACAGCATGTTGAACAGGTGTTGCAGAAACTATGTGAGAACCATGTGTTCTTTATACTAGACAAATGGATATATTCCAAGTTACCAAAGTGGATTTTTTGGGGTTTGTTATCTCGTTTGCAGGATTACAGATGGATCCTAAGAAGACTGAAGCAATCACATCTTGGCCGACTCCTACCTGTGTAAAGGATGTACAGGCATTTTTGGGGGTTGACAATTTCTATCAGCACTTTATTACCCTTTTTTCAGAGATAATCACTCCCATTACTAGATTTTTGAAAAAGGGGGTTGTTTTTCAATGGTCTCCAGATGCTAAAAAAGCACTAGAACTGTTAGTTACCAAGTTTACAACCGCTCCAGTGTTGATACATCCTGACCCTGCTCTTCCATTCTTTGTAGAAGCAGATGCTTCCCAATATGCTGAGGGTGGGGTTTTGTCCCAACGTGAAAGAGAGACTGGTCTAATGCATCCTATTGCATTCTTCTAAAAAAACTCCTCCCACCAGAAGAGAATTACACTATAGCTGAGAGAGAGCTCCTTGCTATCAAATTGGCATTTCAGGAGTGGCAACATTGGTCGTTAGATTCAGGGGCATCAGCGTTGCTGGTGCTCCTGGATCTGTCTGCAGCATTCGACACCGTCGATCATGCCTTGCTGGTTCAGAGACTACAAGACACGGGCTTTGTGGGGAAGGCGCTGGCCTGGTTGAAATCATATCTGAGCGGTCGTACTCAGAGAGTCGCCTTACAACCATTTGAATCCAAACCTAAACATCTGTGGTGTGGCGTCCCTCAAGGCTCAGCGCTGAGCCCCCTACTTTTTAATCTGTACCTAGCTCCGCTTTTTTCTTTGATTGCCAACTGGGGAGTGAAGGCGATCTCCTACGCTGACGATACCCAGTTGGTTTTCCCTTTTCAAGAGCGGACGGTAGAGGCTTTTAAGAATTTTAAAGTGTGTTTGAGAGACACAGCACTATGGATGAATAAATACAAACTAAAACTCAATGCGGGAAAAACAGAGGTGCTGTTTTTTGGAAAGGGCCTAGTGCCTGATCCAGATCTGTGGTGGCCATCAGAAATGGGCCCACCGCCTTCTCCCGCCACTAATATCAGAAATCTTGGTGTGAGATGCGAGGCGGATCTCTCTTTTTCGGCTCAAATTCAACAGGTCTCCGCTACTTGCTTCAGCAAATTGAGAAACCTCCGGAAATTTTTACATTTCCTGCCAGAAGATTGCCGCAAATCCGTAGTCCATGCCACAGTGACATCTAGGCTGGACTACGCAAATGGGTTATACATTGGCCTTCCTAAATATTCGATTAGACGTCTCCAGATGGTACAGAATGCGGCTGCGAGACTAATCAGACGTATTCCCTTCCGGCATCATGTCTCTCCGCATCTACAGGAGCTTCATTGGCTCCCAGTAGCCAAAAGAATCGAATTTAAGGCCATGACTCTGGCCTATCGGGCCCTCAAGGGTAAATGTCCCAGTTATCTTAAACAAAGACTCTGCTGTTATAAGCAAAATCCTTCCCTAAGGTCAAATTCTCAGAATTTGCTTTGTAATCCCTGCTTTGCGAAAGCCCGTTTGGGTGGTAGAGCGTTCGCAGTGAGAACGGCCAAAATGTGGAATACCCTGCCTGGGAACCTCCGCCAAGCTAACACAGAGACCTGTTTCAGAAAAGCGCTGAAGACATGGCTCTTTAGACTTGACTAGGCTCGGTTTCAGTGCTGAAACCTCCCTGCGCATGCTGCCTGCTGCCAGAGCGCCGGGACACCTCTGTTTTGAGGTAGCTGTTTGCGCTATACAAGCTCCAGTATTATTATTATTATTATTATTATTTATGGGGCGCTCAGCATCCAATTACCATTTATTCAGATCATAAGAATCTGGAATTTTTCAATTCAGCACGTGCCTTGACCCCTCGTCAAATGAGATGGGTATAATTCTTTAACAAATATGACTTTATCATTACTTATCGTCCTGTGGCACAACAAGTAAAAGCTGATGCCCTTTCTCATATCCATGTGTCCCATTTACCTTCCACTAGTACCACAGATGCCGTCCCCATGATTTCTAGGGATAAGATAGTGGGTTATTGTTCTCATAATGAATTTTTAGCGGATATCAAGCAAAACCTGAAGACAGCGGACTTGACCCCCTGGTTAGCTGATCCTGGGTACGTCCTACAAGACGGGATTCTTTATCATGACTCACACCTTTTTGTACCACCCGATTTAAGAAACACAGTATTAACATGGTGTCATTGCTCTTCTTTATTTGGTCATCCCGGTATTGCTAAAACAAGAGAAATATGTCTTTGATGGTTCTGATGGGAAGGGATTGGGCAGGACATACAGACATTTGTGTCTTCTTGTCCCACTTGTGCCGCGAATAAAGCATTGCATACACCCCCAGTAGGACTCTTACAACCACTTGCCTTACCCCCTGCACCTTGGCATATCATTAGTATGGATTTTGTTACCGAATTACAAAAGATGCAGGGTATACCACGGTTCTTGTTGTGGTAGATCTTTTTTCTAAATTGGCCCATTTTGTTTCTTTGACTAAAATTCCAACAGCCAAAGTGTTAGTACACATAGGGGCCTATTACGATGGCGGTCGGAAAACCTCCCCGACCGCCATGGTAGCGGGAAAAGACCGCCCACATGGACCCCGACATCACCGCCGGTCGAATTACGATGACCCGCGCTCGAAATCCAACCACGGCGGTCTGATCGCGGGCCTTAACATTGCGGCGGTTGCTGCTGCCCGCAGCACCGCCACGATGCCCTAAGGAGCATGTCCTGCATTTCCCTGCACTGAGTGGCAGGCACTGCACAGTGCCTGCCACCTGGTACAGGGAAATGTAGGGGGGACCATGGGTACCCCCCCAGTGCACCCTCCCCCCAACACATTGAGGGCCCGCAACGGGCTCCCGGAAGACAATCTCCGCATGCCTTTCCATGGCAGTTTGACCGCTGAGGAAAGGCTGGCTACCGCTGGCATCATAATCCTGCCAGCGGAGCCTGCTCTGCACCGCCACCATTATCCCGGTCGTGCTCCGTCCGCCAGGCAGGAGTGCGGATGGCAACCGGCGGAAAAGCCGCGGTCGGAATTTCCCACAGCTGCGGTCACCACCCCCATCCTAATTTGACCGGCGGTTTTCTTGGTTGCGATCGCGGGCGGATGTCCACCACCGGTACGGCGGTGGACATCCGACCGCCATCGTAATAGACCCGATAGTTATTCAAAACATCATTCACCTACATGGTTTACCATCACCTATCTTTTCCGATAGGGGTACACAATTTGTGTCCGGATTTTGGAATGAGTTGTGCAGTGCATTGAATATAAACTTGCGACTGTCTTCGGCCTATCATCCACAAACCAATGGCCAGACAAGGCGTACAAACCAGTCCATGGAACAATATCTCATTGCCTGCTATCCACTCTAACCAGTAGTTGGTCTAAGGCATTGCCGGCAGCGGAATTTGCCTACATCAACAGTATGCACTCGGCACAAGGGATGTCTCCTTTCTTTTGTACCATGGGGTTCCATCTAAAAGCCATCCCTATCCAACCCACAGATAGAGTACCCGCAGTGGATTCCTTGTGTTTCAAACTAACTGACATGTGGAAAAAAGCCAGAGAACAACTACATATTTCTAAAGTGAGCTTGAAAAACCAGGCAGACAAGCACCGCCGCCCCGCTCCCTCATATGTTACTGGTGATTTGATATGGCTGGCATAAAAAAAAACTACACATGGGCGGGTCCAGAAAATTGCAACCCAAGTATGTAGGACCTTTTAAAATCCAAAAGATAATAAACCCTGTGGCCATGAAATTAGATCTACCTACTGAATACCGAATCCATCCATTTTTTTCATACCTCAGTGCTTAAACCATTTCTGCCTACTACCCAAACACCACCTTCTCTGCTGGTTGACGGGTGTTAGAAATGGGATCTCTAGTTGGCAAGGGCTTGCACCTTTGTCCAAGTAGGGACCCTTCTTCCTAGTCAGGGTAAGGGTGTTACACTCGTGAAGTAACCCCTGCTCACCCTCGTGGTAGCTTGGCACGAGCAGTCGGGCTTAATTCAGAGGCAGTGTGTAAAGCATTTGCACATAACCAACAGTAATACAGTGTAAGCACTACAAACGGACACCACACCAGTTTAGAAAAATAACCAATATTTTATATACTCAAGACAAGACCAATTACGACAAAATCCACAATACTGTACTTTAAAAATGAATGCTTGATACGGTAACCTCTTCTTTGCAGGAATAGCACAAAAGCAAAGTTCGTACTGAGTCGGTAGCTCCGTCCGAGCCTACCGCGATGCTGAAAACCACAGAGTCTAACAGTTCCAGCCGACCGCGTCGATACGGGCCAGCAGAGTCGTGAACAGACTCGGTTACAGTACCTTTCTCGTTGTGGCTGGTACGGAGTGTACGAGCCGGTCGGGCGTTCGTCGCGGCTGCGGTGCAAGACGGAGCGATGCAAGGTGCGGTGTCCCTCGATGCGGTGCAGGCAGCGGCTCGATGAGCGTCATGCAGACGGAGTCGGTGAGTCCAAGGCGTGCGATGCAGGGTGAGACGATGCTCGATGCGGTGCTGACAGGTTGCGATGCAGGCGACCTAGCCGGAGTGCGGGAGCTGGCGCCGGACAGCGGTGCGAGTCGGAGCGGTGCGCCGCAGACGTGCGAGCGGTGCCCCAAATGCGATGCGGTCACGACTCTTGAGCCAGTTGCAGCGACCGCGTCGGTCGGTCCGGCTGGTTCAGTGAAGCGATGCGATGCGAACTGCGGTGCCCACAGGTCACGGTGCAAGCAGCGGCTCGATGTTGGCGGCGCCGGACGCCGCCACGGTGAGACCAGGGTTGCGATGCGAAGCGGGGCGATGCGGTCTGCGGTGCAAACAGGTCACCGGCCAGGGATGGATTCGGTTGACGGAGTCGGTTGCAGTTCCCTTCCTCTGTGGCAACTGAAACAGCGTTCCAGAAGCGGTACCCAGAGGCTTGTGAAGTCTTTGTAGTCCCTGAGACTCTTAACAGGAGGCCAGCTCGGTTCCAGGCCCTTGGAGATACTCAGCACAAGTTTGTAGAAAGTTCAGTCCAGTCCTTTCACTGCCCAAGACAGAAGCAGCAACTGCAGGCCAACCCAACAAAGCAACAACACAGCAAAGGGGCAGTACTCCTCCTGGCAGCTCTTCCAGCTCTTCGTCTTGGCAGGTTCCTTGATTCCAGCGAGATCTAAATTCATGGGGTCAGGGCCCCAATATTTATATCCCAAATTCCTTTGTTCTCTGAAGGCAGAGAGGCCTTTGCCTAGTCCAAACCAGTTCTGGAGCACTTTGTTGACAAGTCTCCGTCCCTTCTTTCAGTGAGTAGGCCAGGGACATCAGACGCACCACAGGAGGTGGAGCCAGCATTGTGGAGGGAAGGCACTGTCCTATTCAGGCCCAGGTGCGACTCCCTCCCACCCATCTACATGTAGATCTTGCTATTCAGCCCTGTGCTGACTCACCCTGTCTCCTGGCATCCCCAGCCCCTGTCACTCACATTCCAGACAAGGAATACACAACCTCGCAGAGGCAGGCTTGGATGGTTAGACAAGAAAATACCCACTTTCTAAAAGTGGTATTTTCAAACACAGAATGTTAAAACCAACTTCACTAAAAGATGCATTTTATCATTCTGAGTCCAGGCATACTAAACTCGAATTTCTACCATGTTCCCGGGTCAGTTAGGATTATAAGCTGTAATAATCAAAACTGCCCGTTCTGGCCTAGGGGAACAGGTAGCCTTGCAATAGTGAAAACGAACTAGGCTGTAATTCACTATCAGGACATGCCGCACACACTCGGGCATGTCCTACCTTTCGCATACACCGCACCCCTGCCCACAGGGGTACCTTGGGCCTACCTTAGGGGTGACTAACATGTAGCAAAGGGAAGGTTTAGGGACTTGCAAGTGTGTGCACTTGCTAAGTCGACATGGCAGCCCCAGGCTGCACACAGGCTCTGCGATGGCAGGCCCGAGTTACACTTTACGGGCTGTTTGCGTGGGTGGCACAATCCAGTGCTGCAGCCCACCAACAGCATTTGGTCTATAGGCCCTGGCACTCGCAGTGCACTTTACAAGGACTGACACATAAACCAAATAGGCCAATCATGGAAACACCAATCCATACCGCATTTTATACAGGAGCACTTGCACTTTCCCACTGGACCGCAGTGAGGAAAGTGCGCAGAATCATTACACCAGCAAAAACAGAGTCAAAACCGGGAGGTCAGAAAGCCAAAAGTCAGGGGAAACACGCCAAAAGATGCCAAGTCTAACAACGGGCAAGAAGAATATGAAGTCAACTGAATTTTAGATTCCTGAAGATGCCAGAGTAGGCTATTCTATTTGGTGGATTGGAAAGATTACGCTTCAGACGTCCGTACTTGGAAACCCGCACATCACGTGCATGCCCCCCGTCTTGTACGATCTTTCCATTCCCGAAATCCGTCCAAGCTACGTCCTGTGGGGAGGCCTTTGAGGGGAGGTGCTGTCACGTCCCGTATAAGTGCACAAACAATTTAGTATACACTTCCTTTTTCTTCGTGGCATGACATTTGTCGGTTGAATGAATTGCAGGTTCTTACCTTTAGTTTGGTTCACTGACAGAATAGCGATGTAAAAAATATAGAAATAAAAAATATCGATGAAAAAATATAGAATGCAAAAATATCGACTCCCTATACTTAAACAGGTAAGTACAAAAATATCGGGGGGAAAATATCGATGTTAAAAATATAGTTGTACAAAATATCGATTTTTATATATATATAAAATAATAAATATATTAAATAATATATATATTTTTTTAAATAAAGTGGATTTAATATGCATTTTAACAAATATAGCAAATAAACTTAGTCAAAAAGAAATTTAAACACACATACATAATAATTTATATATATATACACATATTTACTTTAAAACAATTAATAAACTATTAATTTTAATTTATTTTAGAATTTTAAAAGTATATAAAAATATACACACACACATATATATATTATTGTGTATGTATATATATATATATATATATATCCAAAAACGCACGTAGCTCCTTCTGGAGTGCAGGGACCCAAGGAGGGTGGCGTACACGCCGGCAGAGCGTACCGGCAATATTATCCTCAAAACAAAAGTCCAATGAAGTACGCTCTCAGGATAGGAAGCAGGACACTAGTGTAGTTAATCCAAGCTTGTATCCCGATCAACGCGTTCTGCTGTAAACAGCCTTGATCACGTGAAAGAGCACACAGACTACGGTAGCTGATAAAGTTTTTCACGAGTACAAACACTAGAAATCAAAAGAGGACATGTCAGTAGACAGAAACTTGGCGGCCATGATGGAACAGTAAAATATAATACAATACCATCTCCTTTGCATATCAACAGTTAAAGAATATAACCGCATACACAAAATTATACATTTATAATCAAAGCAAAAATATGCGCACATACTCATGCAGAGTCACAATACATGTTAGAATACGCGTCTATATTCTGGCTCCAGCCCACAGTCACGCTAATCAAAAAGACAAATTCAAAGGGCTATGCCGCTCGCCAATTATCCTCAATCTACCTACAAGATCGACATATTAGTTTAATATAGTTTTTTAGTCGAACGAAATGAGCTAAAGGGCAAGTGCCCTGGCATAATACAGTGGCTAATCACCCTTTAGGTTAACATAATAAATCACGTGATATAATGTCGAAGCCACTAAATTCAACCTCCATAGGTAGCAAAACAAACTCGTGCATTTGACATTCATCAACTACCGTAACATCTCAAATTTACAAAAGTGAAGAGTGACAAGGGAAGTAATAAGTGAAAAAGGAGGAGAATGAAAAGGGTAGGTTGCCCGTGTAGGTCTGTACCAGTGAATGGGCCCCTTCCTTTCCGCCTGCAACAAAAACAAAAGAAAATATATAGGTTAAAAACTAAGTAACATAATGTTAGACAAACATTATCACAAACAAATATGAAGATCCATTAAAAACATACTTCTGATGCACACCTTGCAGGGGGGAAGCGGCAAAAAATGGCAAGAATCCTCTTGTCAACAAAGCCTATAGGAACAGAATACACTCATACAACTCAGCAAACCAGACACAAGGGAGAACTCAACAGTTTTCCCTAAGATGTATAGATAATTCCTCGTCCATATTCAACCCTCCAGGGGTTTTAGTGTGAAAATCAATAATATACCTAGATTCACGTTGTCTGAGTGTAAGCACTCTGTCTCCTCCTCTAGGATTTTTTGGAATTTGTTCGAGAATTAGATAGCTTAGCTCTGCTATGTTAGAAAAATGTTTTTCATAAAAATGACGTGCCACCGGATATTTAGGATCATTATTAGTAATTGCCCTCAGATGCTCGAGGACCCTTTTCTTTGCTATGCATGTGGTGCTCCCAATATACCATAGCTTGCAACTACACTCAATAGCATAGATGACAAAGCTAGTGCTACAGGTTAGAAATTGGGTGATTTTCTTGGTAACACCCCTATACTCTAATGTTCCCCTGAATTTACTATGTCTACACGCTTTGCAATGGCTACACGGGAAAAACCCTATGAGGCCATGGCTAGCGGTAGTGGGGTAGTGGGTGATGTCATTCTTAATCACCAAATCACGGATATTTCTATCCCGTCTGTATGTCACGTTAGGTCTATCTGTCATGGTATTGCCTATGATCCCATCACTTTTCAAAATGTCCCAGTTTTTTGCTAAAATACGTTTGACTTCCTGAGAGTCAGAATTGTAGGTAAGAATCATACGTGTACTGTCCATCTCCTGTTCCCCTTCAACCACTGGTTTATCTCGCAGAGTCTGTGTTCTCTCTACCCCCGCCACCCTCTCCCTAGCTTTATTCAGGACCCAGTTTGGATAACCCCTAGTTCTGAACCTGTTGATGATGATCTTACTCTCCTCAGCATAGGCTACAGCATTGTTACAATTCCTTTTTGCCCTCAGCAGTTCTCCATATGGTATACTCCATTTTAGTGCCTCAAGTGACTGCTGAGGGCATGTAAGATACTGTTACCTGCCGTTGCCTTCCGAAACAGAGAAGTACATACTTTCCCTTCTTTTATTTCAAGGCAAACATCAAGATATTCTGCTTTAGTGGCATCGATGTTACCAGCGAGGAAGATGTTATACTTGTTAATATTCCGTTTTTGATGAAAACCTCAGCCTCACCCCTAGAGCCCCTCCAGATGATGAAAAGGTCATCAATGTAACGTAACCACATGATGACTTTCCGGAGGTCCTCTTTGAGGGTGAGGCTGGCAAAGATTTCCTCCTCCCAGTAGCCCATGAACAGATTAGCAAAACTGGGAGCGAAACAAGATCCCATCGCCGTGCCTGTAGTCTGCCTGTAGAGGGCGCCATTAAAAATTAAAATACAAATATATTTAATATTGCAAATTAAAAAAAACATATAGGGCCCGATTCTGATGCGCGTTGGAAAAGCTTTCCGACCGAGGGCCTGATTCTGATGCGGTTAGGAAGGCCTCCTAACGGCATTTGCTCCTTCCAAATCGGATCGGGAAAATTTAAGGCAAAATTCTGTCATTTCAATGATCATGCGACAATGCTCACGATACTTCAGTGGTCTATGCTTCAAAAAATGTTCACATGCCTCCAGACCCTGCTGATGATCAATTATGGTATAAAGGGAATGTACATCAAGGACAATGATAAAATAGTCCGGATTCCATGTCAGATTTTCCATTTTGCACAGAAAATCCTTCGTGTCCCTTATGTAGCTAGGTAATTGTATGACAAAATTCCTCAAAAATTATCGACATATTTAGAAATATGTTCGGTGACACTCCCTATAGATGACACAATAGGGCGCCCTGGTGGTCTAGTGGTGTCTTTGTGGAGTTTGGGCAGAAGATACAATATAGGTAGTCTGGGATGGTCATTCTTCAAATAACAGAACTCCTCCCACTCCAGAAGACCTTTGTCCCTCCAAATAACCAGTTTATCCCATATATCAATAATACTAAGATTGTATGTTTCATGGGTAACCTGCATGTAAAATCTGTTGTCTTCAAGTTGTCGTAAGGCCTCATTAATGTAGTCATCCCTATCAAGGATGACCACATTGCCACCCTTGTCTGCTGGACGAATGACAATGTTGGGATCCTCAGTAAGAGCCTTAAGTGCCTGTCTCTGCAAGAGAGAGAGATTGTTGTTAAAACGTCCTTGTTGTTTTCTAATTTTCTGTCTCAAATCACTGAGTGCCCTGACAGTACAGTCGTGAAATGTATCGATGTTATCATGTGGGAGTAAAGGTACAAAAGTAGATTTAACCCTACAATCAGTGCGTGCGGCTGCATCATACTCAATATCCATACTCTCAAGAGTTTGCGTGGCACCAATAGGATCACTACTCTCTCCCGTATTTGATGAATGTCAAATGCATGAGTTTGTTTTGCTACCTATGGAGGTTGAATTTAGTGGCTTCGACATTATATCACGTGATTTATTATGTTAACCTAAAGGGTGATTAGCCACTGTATTATGCCAGGGCACTTGGCCTTTAGCTCATTTCATTCGACTAAAAAACTATATTAAACTAATATGTCGATCTTGTAGGTAGATTGAGGATAATTGGCGAGCGGCACAGCCCCTTTGAATTTGTCTTTTTGATTAGCGTGACTGTGGGCTGGAGCCAGAATATAGACGCGTATTCTAACATGTATTGTGACTCTGCATGAGTATGTGCGCATATTTTGCTTTGATTATAAATGTATAATTTTGTGTATGCGGTTATATTCTTTAACTGTTGATATGCAAAGGAGATGGTATTGTATTATATTTTACTGTTCCATCATGGCCGCCAAGTTTCTGTCTACTGACATGTCCTCTTTTGATTTCTAGTGTTTGTACTCGTGAAAAACTACATCAGCTACCGTAGTCTGTGTGCTCTTTTCACGTGATCAAGGCTGTTTACAGCCGAAACGCGCTGTGGAATAAACTTGGATTAACTACACTAGTGTCCTGCTTCCTATCCTGAGAGCGTACTTCATTGGACTTTTGTTTAGAGGATATATATATATATATATATATATATATATATATATATATATATATATATATATATATATATATATATATATATGTATATATATATACCAATAACATAAAATCTATTAAAAAAAAACCATTCTATTATAAATTAAAACATGAAACTATTTAAAAATCTTTAAACTTAAATTTACCACTCCAGTGAGTGCAACAGTAGGGAAAGTGTTGGATAGCGGAGGGGTAAAACTTACTATTCCCACTCCAGTGAGTGCAACAGTAGGGAAAGTGTTGGATAGTGGCAAGATAAATTTTACTATTCCCACTCCAATATATATATATATATATATATATATATATATATATATATATATATATATATATATATATATATATATATATATATATATATATACCAATAACATAAAATCTATTAAAAAAAACATTCTATTATAAATTAAAACATGAAACTATTTAAAAATCTTTAAACTTAAATTTACCACTCCAGTCAGTGCAACAGTAGGGAAAGTGTTGGATAGCGGAGGGATAAAAATGACTATACCCACTCCAGTGAGTGCAACAGTAGGGAAAGTGTTGGATAGCAGAGAGTTAAAAATTACTATTCCCACTCCAGTGAGTGCAACAGTAGGGAAAGTGCTGGATAGCGGAGGGGTAAACTTACTATTCCCACTCCAGTCAGTGCAACAGTAGGGAAAGTGTTGGACTGCTTAGGGGTAAAAATTACTATTCCCACTCCAATGAGTGCAACAGTAGGGAACGTGTTGGATAGTGGAAGGGTAAAACTTACTATTCACACTCCAGTGAGTGCAACAGTAGGGAAAGTATTAGATTGTGTAGGAGTAAAAATTACTATTCCCACTCCAATGAGTGCAACAGTAGGGAAAGTGTTGGATAGCGGAGGGGTAAAACTTACTATTCCCACTCTAGTGAGTACAACAGTAGGGAAAGTGTTCGACAGTGGAGGGGTAAAACTTACTATTTCCACTCCAGTGAGTGTAACAGTAGGTAAAGTGTTGGATAGCAGAGGGGTAAAAATTACTATTCCCACTCCAATGAGTGCAACAGTAGGGAAAGTGTTGAATAGCGGAGAGGTAAAACTTACTATTCCCACTCCAGTCAGTGCAACAGTAGGGAAAGTGTTGGATTGCGTAGGGGTAAAAATTACTTTTCCCACTCCAATGAGGACAACAGTGGGGAAAGTTTTGGATAGAGGAGGAGTAAAACTCACTATTCCCACTCCAGTGAGTGCAACAGTAGGGAAAGTGTTGTATTGCGTAAGGGTAAAACTTACTATTCCCACTCCAATGAGTGCAACAGTAGGGAAAGTGTTGATAGCGGAGGGGTAAAACTTACTATTCCCACTCCAGTGAGTGCAACAGTAGGGAAAGTGTTGGCTAGTGGCAGGGTAAAATTTACTATTCCCACTCCAATGAGTGCAACAGTAGGGAAAGTATTGGATAGCGGAGGGGTAAAACTTACTATTCCCACTCCAGTGAGTGCAACAGTAGGGAAAGTGTTGGATAGTGGCAAGATACATTTTACTATTCCCACTCCAATCAGTGCAACAGTAGGGAAAATGTTGGATTGCAAAGGGGTAACAATTATTATTCTCACTCCAGTCAGTTCAAAAGTAAAAACAAATAAAATATTAACAACAAAAATATTTAAAAAACAAAATAAATAAAAACATATATAAATATATTAAAAATTAAAATACAAATATATTTAATATTGCAAATTAAAAAAAACATATAGGGCCCGATTCTGATGCGGGTTGGAAAAGCTTCCCGACCGAGGGCCTGATTCTGATGCGGTTAGGAAGGCCTCCTAACGGCATTTGCTCCTTCCAAATCGGATCGGGAACGTGTCTTCCCGACCGAGGGCCCAATTCTGATGCGGTTAGGAACAAATGTTCCCATTGAAGTCAATGGGAGTTCAACCAAATCGTATCTGGAAGCATCCGGATGCATCCTACTCCGCCGGTCGGACTTTCCCGATCCGAGTGGGTCGGACACCATTTCCCAACCGATTCGGTCGGGAAGCTTTTCCAACCCGCATCAAAATCGGCCCCATAATGTTAAATGCATATGACAAATACCTACAAATATTATATTAAATAAAATAAAAAATAATTTTCAAACAAATCAAAAACATTAATTATTACATAAATTTACTTTTTTTTATTTCCTACCCTATAACACCACACAATTCACAACCCACATCTAAGTATTATTTAAAAAAATTCCTCACATAATTAACATAATTAATTACCAATTAAAGAAATATTATTAATTAAAAAACAAATTAAAACTCATAAAAATTAAGAAACTTCCCACACTTTACCCTTATAATCCCCACAAACCACTGGTAAAATTAAACTGTAAAAAAATTAATTACACAATTAAAACTTGTTTTCAATAAAAAAACTAATAGCATATAAAAACTAATGATAAAGTAAGTACAAATAATTTTCTCCCCACCCTTTACCCCTAAAAAGTAAAACCCACACACAAAAAATATAAACTACCCAAATTAAATATCAATTAATTAACATTAATGATCAACCAATTATTAATTAATTAAACATAAATTACTTCCCACACTTTACCCCTATAAACCCCATACCCCACACCTAAAATTAATTACACAAATTATTATAAAAAATGTTATTTTATTTTACAGAGTTTTATACAGCGCGAGTATCAGAGCGCTTTACACGAGCACCAGTTGCATTACATGAGGACACATTCATTTTTTTTTGTTAGGCACGGGGAAATTAGGTGATTTGTCCAGAATCACAGGATGTTGAGCGTCCTTGCCGGTTCCCCAGCTTCGATCTCGACTGCCCTAGCCATTAGGCCAACTCCTCTCCAATTCCATATTTAATTTTCAATTAATTAATCAATATTAAGTAAGAACTAATTATTAATTAATTAATTAAACATAAATTACTTCCCACCCTTTACCCCATAAACCCCACAACACACACCTAACAAAATCACACAATTACCATAATTAATTAGCAATTAATTAGTTAATATAAATTAACAACTAATTATTAATTAATTAAACATAAATTACTTCCCACCCTTTACCTCTATAGACCCCGCAACCCGCACCTAAAATTAATTACACAATTTCCATAATTAATTATCAATTAATTAATTAATATCAATTAACAACCAATTAATAATTAATTACAAATAAATTACTTCCCACAATTAACACTTTAAAATCAAAATTAAATAAATAAAAAATAATCATTCATTTATTATAATAAAATTACTTCCCACCCTATTCCCCTATAAACCCACAACCCGCTATGGAACTAAAAAATGCAAAATTTTATTAAAATAAAATTGATAACTACTAAAAATTTAACACATATATTAAAAAACATAAACAGTACTTATACAAAAAAACATGCATCACATACATTTTAAATATAAACTAAAATACATAACACTAATTAAAAAATCGATATTTTAAACTATATTTTTGCAAACAATATAAATGACTTCTATATTTTTAAAAACGATATTTCTTACCTTAAATTCGATATTCTTGACCACGATATTCTTGCTGTCGATATTTCTGAATCATAATATTTCCAACTCGATATTTGTGTAAGTCGACATTTCCAACTCAATATTCTGTCTCAGCACCCTTTTTTTTATGATGTGGGTGGCCAATTCCACATTGCTGTCCTAAACTTGGTCCTGCAGCATGTTTAGTTATCGTGCTCAGTAACTCGTTGTTTGGGAAGCAGAAGTGCCCTTATGGAATCAGAGAGACGTCCGTGGGGCTTGACCCTGGTTCCGGGGGCGGGACTAAAAAATGTCCGTCCTCTGTAACCAAGGCACTTGGTTTCGTTTCCCTTTTGGGAAGGATTCTTGCCATTTTCGTTGGGAGAATTTTTACCTTCAGGACCCTGAAACCGCCGGATTCCGCTTCATCCTTGTTCGTGTTTTTTCTTCAGGAATTAACCATTGGAGCTTATTTTTTCCTGTTCCAAGTAATCGAGAGATGCCTATTGTTTCCTTATCTGCCCGTCCAGGAATCTCGACAAGTAAGACTGTTCCTTTTTGTTTCTTTGACCAGTGCACTGTGTCTTCCTTGTCATATGGATTCATTATACTTTTTAATAGTACTATTTTCTCAAGAAGTATCATTGTGTCTCCTGTGTTTACCTTCATTTTTAGTCACCCTTGCCATTATTACTCCTTATCATACACAAGCTACCATTGCCTTTTTTTCCTTCTTCTGCTAAGGAGTTGATTTACTCTTACGTCCTCCTATGATGGTAATAGGAGAAGTTATTTGGACTACTATCGATGGAACATTGGGAGTTTATTTTTTATGCTTATCTACTCCTTTTGAATAATTGTTTTTGGAGTGAATGGTGAGGATATTTAATTTCCTATAGCATCTGATGTGCCAATTGGTTGTAATCCTTATATGAATGTATGTCCCTATTAATCTGGGTTTCCTCTTTTTCCCTTAGAGGAATATTCTCTTACACATTCCTTCCTGAGTTGAGGGATTCCAGACAGGAATATACCCACCTTCTTGGACACCCACCTTGAGTGAGCGGCAGGATGGTGCAGGGAATCCTTTCCTTGCTTCCCCCCCCTTTTATCCCCTTTCCCCGGGTGTTTTAGCGCTCACAGCTGTCTTACTAACTAAGCATGAAGGGTTAAACACTCGGCGAGAGGAAGGATTATCTCAGGTCCCGCAGTACCTGGTTTCAGGTGAGTGGACCTGGCAACAATAGGAATGGTATCTATTGGTTGAGCCTTGGCCCTTTTTTTTTTACTTCGCTCCATACGATTTTGCGAGACTCCAGCAGGATTGTAAAATACCTCATGGCAAGCCTAGTAATTTTTCATGCGAATCTTGTGAGAGGACTGTGGGATCGCAAACACCTCGTGGCAGGCTTTCCCATGCCAGTCTCACAGGATGCTCGCAAGACTGAACGAACCCCATAAAAAATAACCATCTACTCATCACAGTACTTATCTCTTACACTCTTTCTCTCAAAAACAAGGACCACAATATGCATTCCTACTAATGGAGTGTATTCAAAACTCATCAACTCCTTTACAATTACCGATCCCGCAAGAGTCCCGTGAGATCGTTAAAATTAGTTATATAAATATAAATTTTTATTTTCTTCACAGTAGTTATCCTTTAGATACCTCCTCTCTAAACTTAGGGGGACTGCATGCCTTTCTGCTGCCCCCTTATATAGCTTTTTTACCTTATTTCCACAACACCTCCAATTTTTCACAATAGACAATAATGATGGCCATTTAATTTCTAACATTCCAACAGCCAGACAATCAGAGCGCTCGTGGGAATCACAGGAGCCTCTCCCTCCCATGAGAGTGTGAAGGTTCATGGGAAAAACAGGCCTCTCGACCAATCACAGAGCTCCACTTTTAAATACACGCTCTCATGGGAGGCTCTAAGGACTCCCAACCATCCAAATATAAAATTATTTTTGACCCTTAATTTCTCAAAAACTACTGAACAAATTTTCACCAAATCACAAAAAGCACAATCTGTGGACCACGATCTAGTTTCCTGTTGAATTTGGTATAATTCCGTTTATCAGTTCTTTCTGTATCTATGTCTAAAGAAGTCTATGGAAAATGCATGGGGATTTTATGTTTTGGGGCTCCCTTTTTTCTTGGCTCCTGCTCGACAGATCACCCTGAAACTTTCAAAGTGGGAGCTGAAGTGGATGAACTTTGTTTTTGGAAAGTTTTGTGAAGATTCATCAAACAGGGCCAAAGTTATTAGTAAACCAATAAACGCTCCATCTATGGAAAAGCAGACCTAACTATAACTACCTGGTGGCAACCACCACCAGGATATATATATATATATATATATATATATATATATATATATATATATATATATATATATATATATTCACTGAAAAAAACATAGGTTTCAGGGACGTTATAGTTAGAAATTAGCATTTAAAAAACCTTAGAAATTCACTGAAAAAACCATAGGTTTCAGGGACATTATAGTTAGTTGGACATTTCACTCGTACAAAACCAGAGAAATTCAGCCGTTATAGTTAGTTGAGCTAACTATAACTCGCGCCCCCGCAATGCACTGCTGATGACGTCACATATTACATCATTCATGACATGGTCAGTGACATCACTGATGACATCACTGATGACATCTCAAATGACATCACTGATGACATCATCCAGTGACTGTGTGTTTCTGTAAAGATTAAATATGTTTTATATATATATATAGGCCAAAGTGTATTGAAGAATGAGTGGGTGTATGACTGTCTGAATGGATGATTTAGTAGGTGCGTGACTGACTGTATGAGTGAGTGATTAAACGTGTCTTACTGAATGCATGGGTTAGTGACTAAACTGTGTGAATGTCTGTATCAGTCTGTCAGTTGGTATGTAAGCGGCTGCATGGGTTGGGGAGTAGCTACATGAGTGTCTATATGGGTTATTGATTGGTTGTCTGACTATCTGTATGGGTGCCTAAGTGTCTGTGTGGGTGTGAGGGGGTGTGTGACTCTGTGCATAGATGTGTGAGTGGGTGATTCACTGGGTGTATGGGTTCAAGAGTGCATCTGTGAAGGGCTGTATGGGTGGGTGAGTGTGTGAATGGGTGTGTTGGTGAGTGAATGGATGTCTCAGTGGACCATGTGTGAGTAACTACATATGTGAAAGGCAGTATATGTGAGTGTTGGAGTATATAAATGACTATATGTGAGAGTGAGTGATTGTGGCTGTATGGATGAGTGTGTGCTTGTGTCAGTGATTGTAGAAGAGAGTAAGTATGTGTTAGTATCTGTATGAATAAGTGAGGTGGTGTGTGTATAACTGTATAGGTGAGTAAATGGGAGTGTGATTGATTCTTTACATGACTGACTAGGTGTGTGAGTAACTCTATGGATGAGTGGCAGTGTGTGAGTGTCTGTATAGGTGTATGAGTGCATATGATAGTGCTGTATTGATGAGTGACTGCATGTATGAGTGACTGTATGGGTGAATGAGTGGATGTGTGTATAGACATAGGAATCAGTGAGTGGGTATATAGTAACTGGTATTGGTGTGTCTATGGTTTCGAAAATGGTAGTCTGTATTTTAGAGTGGGTGTATCAAAGGTTATATTAGGGTGTGAGGAGGTGCATCAGATTATCACGTGGAGGATGTCATCAGTGATGTCGTTTGAGATGTCATCAGTGATGTCATCAGTGATGTCACTGACCATGTCATGAATGATGTAATATGTGACGCCATCAGCAGTGCATTGCGGGGGCGCGAGTTATAGTTAGCTCAACTAACTATAACAGCCGAATTTCTCTGGTTTTGTATGAGTGAAATGTCCAACTAACTATAACGTCCCTGAAACCTATGGTTTTTTCAGTGAATTTCTAAGGTTTTTTAAATGCTAATTTCTAACTATAACGTCCCTGAAACTTATGGTTTTTTCAGTGAATTTCTAAGGTTTTTTAAATGCTAATTTCTAACTATAACGTCCCTGAAACCTATGGTTTTTTCAGTGAATTGCTAAGGTTTGTTAAATGCTAATTTCTATCTATAACGTCCCTGAAACCTATGGTTTTTTTCAGTGAATTTCTAAGGTTTTTATATGCTAAATTCTAACTATAACGTCCCTGAAACCTATGGTTTTTTCAGTGAATTTCTAAGGTTTTTTAAATGCTAATTTCTAACTATAACGTCCCTGAAACCTATGGTTTTTTCAGTGAATTTCTAAGGTTTTTTAAATGCTAATCTCTAGCTGGGTGCGTGCCCGTTGCGCGCCTGGTGCGCGAATCCCATGTGAAAGAAAAGGAAGGAGAGCATTGTGTGGGCTTTCTTCTCTATCCCAGAAGGAGAGAAGAAAGTAAATGCGCGCAAAGTGATCTGCACTGTGTGCCAGAAAATACTATCTCGTGGGTCTGAAAAGAAATATTCGTGTGGGATATCGTCTATGCTAAAACACCTTCAGACCATGCACCCAAACCGTCTTGCACGCGAACAACATCGGCGCAAGATGCAAGAGTCCCAACAAGACGATGAGGTCGCAGGACCTAGTACTTCTGGAGGATCCACTACATCCACAGATATTATTCCCGAGTTTGCAAGACTGGAACAGCACTGTATAAAGTGCAAAAAACTGCTTTGTGCAGGTGAACAATCTGTTGCAGCTGTTGTTGTGGCTGCAAAAAGTCATCATTGTTCATTTTTTATTTTTTTCTTTTGTAATGAGTTTGTAACTGCAAGATGTTTTGAAAAGTTTTTTTTGTTCATTTCCCCGTTTTTTTCAATTTTTTCTTTAACCCCTTTGGTGTTTGCGTCGGCCACTGGCCGAAGCAGGCACTACCTCCCTGGTGCGGCGCACGTCCATTGTCCGTCACCAGGGAGGGCCCCCTTTAAACCTCCGGTGCATAGCACCGGAGATTGTTTTTTTTTTTATTCCCGCTGGGGGAGACACGGAAGGCTTTCCGCGTCTCCCCCCGCCCCCCCTTCCCGCCCATCTGTGACGTCAGCGCGCCGCGAGGCGCTCTGACGTCACTGATTTCCCCACCGGAGCCGAGGACAGCAGCAGGTAAGGCCGCGATCGACTCCGATGGGGAAATCAGGCTGAAAACGGCCTCCCCAGCTTTCAGGGAGGCCTCGTTTGAAAGGAGAGAGTCTCCCCTTTCAAACGAGGCCTTCCTGAAAGGGTTTCCTGGCCGTGGAGCGCGGCAGTGCTGCGATTCATGGCCAGGAAACCCCACTAGACACCAGGGATGTCTTTGGGGGGGTCAGCCCTCGTGGTAATGGGTTGCCCCCCCCTTTGGGGGCAATTATTTTTTATAAAAACACTTGGCTTTCCCTGGGGGGCGCGATCGCCCCCCAAAATAAAAAAAAAAGGCAAAATCATTTTTTAAAAATGGCGGCGATATTGGCAGGGGGTCGGTCCTCCTGCTCAGTGGCCGACCCCCTGTGGGGGCAATTTTTTTTTATTAACCCCTTTGGTGCTTGCTGTGGGGGCAAATTCTTTTTTTATAGCTATGTGCTTTCCGTGGGACGACCACACCAGCAGAGTGCTTGTCAAAAGCCTATATTTGTAGAAACCGGCATTTCTGCTCCGACAAATTAAAATCCTCCGACGCGTTTCGGAGCTCTCGGGCTCCTTCTTCATGGGATGACGCTTGTTGCAAACTGCAGTGCTCGCTGGCACCATTTAACTGCGTGCTGATTTGATAGTCACGCCCACGTGGGCCTCTCAAGTGAGTAATTTCATGGCATGCTGGTACCTGTAGTCTCTCGAACCGTTATTCCACAAGTGTGTCAGTTCGTGACAAGAGTCTTTACTTAGTAAAATCACTGCCCCAGTGGGCTTCGGAAAACGCTCACCGGTTTCTCTTTGTTCTTTACTCCGCTGTGCCTAAGATCAGAAGAGTTCCGATCTCTCGGGCCCCACATTGTTCATATGGTGGTTCGTCCTTCACGGCCAGGCTGCCGCGTTCACATCCACAAACAAATTTCCCTGAGGCAAGGACGACCGCACCAGCAGAGTGCTTGTCAAAAGCCTATATTTGTAGAAACCGGCATTTCTGCTCCGACAAATTAAAATCCTCCGACGCGTTTCGGAGCTCTCGGGCTCCTTCTTCATGGGATGACGCTTGTTGCAAACTGCAGTGCTCGCTGGCACCATTTAACTGCGTGCCGATTTGATAGTCACGCCCACGTGGGCCTCTCAAGTGAGTAATTTCATGGCATGCTGGTACCTGTAGTCTCTCAAGCCGTTATTCCACAAGTGTGTCAGTTCGTGACAAGAGTCTTTACTTAGTAAAATCCCTGCCCCAGTGGGCTTCGGAAAACGCTCACCGGTTTCTCTTTGTTCTTTACTCCGCTGTGCCTAAGATCAGAAGAGTTCCGATCTCTCGGGCCCCACATTGTTCATATGGTGGTTCGTCCTTCACGGCCAGACTGCCGCGTTCACATCCACAAACAAATTGCCCTGAGGCAAGGACGACCGCACTAGCAGAGTGCTTGTCAAAAGCCTATATTTGTAGAAACCGGCATTTCTGCTCCGACAAATTAAAATCCTCCGACGCGTTTCGGAGCTCTCGGGCTCCTTCTTCATGGGATGACGCTTGTTGCAAACTGCAGTGCTCCCTGGCACCATTTAACTGCGTGCCGATTTGATAGTCACGCCCACGTGGGCCTCTCAAGTGAGTAATTTCATGGCATGCTGTTACCTGTAGTCTCTCGAGCCGTTATTCCACAAGTGTGTCAGTTCATGACAAGAGTCTTTACTTAGTAAAATCACTGCCCCAGTGGGCTTCGGAAAACGCTCACCGGTTTCTCTTTGTTCTTTACTCCGCTGTGCCTAAGATGAGAAGAGTTCCGATCTCTCGGGCCCCACATTGTTCATATGGTGGTTCGTCCTTCACGGCTAGGCTGCCGCGTTCACATCCACAAACAAATTGCCCTGAGGCAAGGACGACCGCACCAGCAGAGTGCTTGTCAAAAGCCTATGGGGCCGATTCCGATTCGGGCCGGAAAACGTACCGACCGACTCGGAGCCGGAATTCCTTCCGACCGACACGTACCGGTGCAGCCCGACCCACAAAGTACGATGAGAAGCGTGCAAAATCCGACTGACTCGAACGGAACACAAGCCGAACGACCGAGCCGCGTGGAAAACAGCTATCCGGCCGGAAAACCACGCGAATCGAACCGACCGACACGCACCAGGAAGAATCCCGAACGAAACGTACCCGCGAACTCCTACCCGCCAAGTACGATGCAACGCGTGGAAAACACGACCGAGTCGCACGGAGCCCAAGCCGTACGACCGACACGCATACAAAACTACGAGCCGAAGCAACCCAATACACCGCGACCGACGCGTACGCAGCATAGAAAACAGCACAAACACAGCGTGAACGACTCAGAGAAGCTCGTACGAGACAACTGCAGGGTCCGACTCGGTCACAAGAACGTCTCCTACATGCACAAAAAGTACTAAAGGAAAAACACACAATAAAAGGCCAAACAAGCAATTACAAAGGCAATAAATACTGGGGGGGGAACAGGGAACAAAGACACACCCACAACTCCACCCATATAAAGGACACGAATCCCTACCATGATCCTTTGCAAATTCAAATTACCTGCCAGCACTCAACAGACTACAACCACACACCCACCCACAGCTCATCCATCACACAAGCCACACACCATCAGCACCTCAACAAATAGCACCCTCACATACACCCAGCAAAACACACACTCACACACCCTCACCTGCACACCAACACACACATCACTCACCATCACCACCCATCACCATGCCCCCAAAGAAGAATCATAAGTTCCTAGATAGTGAATTGGAAGTCCTGGTAGATGAGATCCTCAGGGTAGAGCCACAGCTGTTTGGTACACTGGTCCAACAGACACCCATGTCGCAGAAAACCAAGATGTGGGAGAGGATTGTCGACAGGGTGAACGCACAATCACCATGTTTGCGCACAAAGGGAGACATCCAGAACAGGTGGTATGACGTGCGCAGGAGGGTCAGGGAGCTGTTGAAGAAGGACTACCTCTTGAGCCAACACACCGGAAGTGGCCCTCCTGCCAAACCAGTATACCTCAGGCCCTGGGAGGAGAAGGTGC
Organism: Calotriton arnoldi; assembly: GCA_963921515.1. NCBI lineage: Eukaryota > Metazoa > Chordata > Amphibia > Caudata > Salamandridae > Calotriton > Calotriton arnoldi. The sequence goes on from CAWUFW010000828.1 coordinate 2,128,103, forward strand.
GGGCCATCCTACCACCAGTGAGCGTATATGGACTAGAAAACATCCCAGAGCCTGGTGAGTACACAACAAATGTACACAATATTGTGCGACAATACACACACATCACTGTCAAGGGGAGAGTCAAACCAAGCACCCTTAGCAAATACACACCAACCAGAACAGAATCATCCCAAAATGTGTATGTCAGTCAGATAAACACAACACATGCCATCTCATAGTGATATGTAACTGTGTCATCACATGTACAAACACAACTACAACTACAGCTAGGCAGTGGCACAAATATAACTAACAAACACATCCAGACATGTAGCCACCACTACAACACCACCTCACAGTGAAGCCCACTGAAAGGAAGGAATCCTGTGTATGCTGGGCAAGTCAGTGTAGCCAATAGCATCATGGGAGTCGTAGTCACAGATATTGCCCACCCTCACAATGCGCACATCAACACCACCATGAACCATGCTCACATCACAGGGAGTGGAAAACAACTGACAAGATGGCTGACACTGGCTACTGCTGTGGGGAGCACAAGGTCCTGCTGGCAACTGTGCACCAACCAACAGCAGGACACCACTGACTGACATCCTGAAAGACAACTTGCACTCCCTGCAACGGAAGCACGTTCCGTGGTGGAAAATCTGGCTGGGTGGGAAGGAGGACTGACAGCACTGACCATAGTTACCAGCAGCTCCACTCACACACACCCCTAACACAAACTCCACACAACTCACCTGGGAGAATGCATTCCCTCACACTCTAATCAAATATCCCACAAAGAACCACAACCCTGGGTCATGCAGTGTGAAGCACAGGGACACACATGGGACTTGCAGCAAAACTAACACCAGGATAACACTGTCAGCCATCTTGTCAGCACAGGCACACAACCCCACAGGGAAGCAGAGTCAAAAGGAAGGAAGCATGGGCATGCTGGGAAGGGGGTGGAGGCAATAGCATGATGGGAGTGGTAGTCACAGCCCAACATCCCCCACCCACATGGCCCAGCAAGCTCACACCCAAGCATGCACACCTCACAGGGAGTCAAAAGCCACTTCAAAGATGGCTGACACTGGTGCTCATTTGTGGGGAGCACATGGCCCTGCTGGGAACTGGGCACCAACCAACAGCAGGACACCACTGTCAGCCATCTTGCCATTGCTCTCACACTCACACACAGTGAAGTCCACCCAAAAGCAAGTAAGTATGGGCATGCTGGGAAGTGGGGTGGAGGCAATAGCATGATGGGAGTGGTAGTCACAGCCCAACATCCCCCACCCACATGGCCCAGCAAGCTCACACCCAAGCATGCACACCTCACAGGGAGTCAAAAGCCACTTCAAAGATGGCTGACACTGGTGCTCAGTTGTGGGGAGCACATGGCCCTGCTGGGAACTGGGCATCAACCAACAGCAGGACACCACTGTCAGCCATCTTGCCATTGCTCTCACACTCACACACAGTGAAGTCCACCCAAAAGCAAGTAAGTATGGGCATGCTGGGAAGTGGGGTGGAGGCAATTGCATGATGGGAGTGGTAGTCACAGCCCAACATCCCCCACCCACATGGCCCAGCAAGCTCACACCCAAGCATGCACACCTCACAGGGAGTCAAAAGCCACTTCAAAGATGCCTGACACTGGTGCTCATTTGTGGGGAGCACATGGCCCTGCTGGGAACTGGGCACCAACCAACAGCAGGACACCACTGTCAGCCATCTTGCCATTGCTCTCACACTCACACACAGTGAAGTCCACCCAAAAGCAAGTAAGTATGGGCATGCTGGGAAGTGGGGTGGAGGCAATAGCATGATGGGAGTGGTAGTCACAGCCCAACAGCCCCCACTCACATGGCCCAGCAAGCTCACACCCAAGCATGCACACCTCACAGGGAGTCAAAAGCCACTTCAAAGATGGCTGACACTGGTGCTCAGTTGTGGGGAGCACATGGACCTGCTGGGAACTGGGCATCAACCAACAGCAGGACACCACTGTCAGCCATCTTGCCATTGCTCTCACACTCACACAAGGTGAAGTCCACCCAAAAGCAAGTAAGTATGGGCATGCTGGGAAGTGGGGTGGAGGCAATAGCATGATGGGAGTGGTAGTCACAGCCCAACATCCCCCACCCACATGGCCCAGCAAGCTCACACCCAAGCATGCACACCTCACAGGGAGTCAAAAGCCACTTCAAAGATGGCTGACACTGGTGCTCAGTTGTTTGGAGCACATGGCCCTGCTGGGAACTGGGCATCAACCAACAGCAGGACACCACTGTCAGCCATCTTGCCATTGCTCTCACACTCACACACAGTGAAGTCCACCCAAAAGCAAGTAAGTATGGGCATGCTGGGAAGTGGGGTGGAGGCAATAGCATGATGGGAGTGGTAGTCACAGCCCAACATCCCCCACCCACATGGCCCAGCAAGCTCACACCCAAGCATGCACACCTCACAGGGAGTCAAAAGCCACTTCAAAGATGGCTGACACTGGTGCTCAGTTGTGGGGAGCACATGGCCCTGCTGGGAACTGGGCACCAACCAACAGCAGGACACCACTGTCAGCCATCTTGCCATTGCTCTCACACACACACACACAGTGAAGTCCACCCAAAAGCAAGTAAGTATGGGCATGCTGGCAAGTGGGGTGGAGGCAATAGCATGATGGGAGTGGTAGTCACAGATATTGGTCACCCCCACAACTGTCCCATCAACACCACCCTGAACCATGCGCACATCACATGGAGTGGAAAAGAACAGACAAGATGGCTGACACTGGGTACTGCTGTGGGGAGCACAAGGCCCTGCTGGCAACTGTGCACCAACCAACAGCAGGACACCACTGACTGACATCCTGAAAGACAACTTGCACTCCCTGCAATGGAAGCACGTTCCATGGTGGAATATCTGGCAGGGTGGGAAGGAGGGCCGGATGTCAACCAAATACAACCAATGCAGACCATGTACACACCCCAACATTCATATAGAAATGCCCAAAGTATGCAGGACAATGTGCTACACCAATATCAACCTCTGACTGTGACAACTTAGGACAATGCAATGTACAGGCCCGCATCCAGAGGTACAGTCACAACTGTCAGGTGTGTCAACCATTGATGCCTGCAGAAACATAACATACACTGTGTGTGTCTCCCAAAAACAGGTGATGATGGGGACACAGCAGCAGACGCTGAGGATTCCCCGTCCCAGGCACAAGGGGAAACGGAGCTCACTGGTGTGGAACAGCCTCTGCCCTCCTCGGATGACGAAGACCTACCTGGCACCTCCGGAGCAAGTCATCATGCAGCACCAGCAGGACCACCAGCTGCACCCCCTGCACCCACCCCTCCAATGACTGTCAACACACATACCACCCCTGCCGACATGGACAGACCAAGGAGCACCACCACCACCAGCACAGGGACCCTGTGTCAAAATCTCACCTGTATTTTCACAGGAACGCCATGAAATTGAAGAATGGTCCACAACGTCCCCGAATCACCTACACGCCCAATGTAGAATTGAGCTATAACAGGTGACTCGGGGAAGAAGGGAAACAAAACAAGGGAAGGAGGGGAAGACAAGTCCTCTGCGTAGTTCAGCAGTCAGCCAGAGTGCACCAAGAGAAGTAAAAAGAGCTGTGAAATAAGAGGGGATATACGTTAGGATATAACAAAGCACACCCTCTATTCTGCCTTATGTGTACGAGCTGCTTTTACCTAAACATCCCTTTCTTCTGTTACAGGTAGCAGTGAAATGTTCTGGCGTTCCAACCACTATGTCCTACTGTAAAGAGAAAACAGGTATGAAATATACTAGAATGCCCTCGAAACTAAAACTGTAAGTAAAGGCACCTTGCCCACCTCTTCTAGTAGACTTTAACTCAATCTAAAAGGACTTGTGGAGCGGTGTGTCTGAATTATAACAATAGTCTTTGCTTCCTCTCTTACGCTTCCTTTAGGGACTAAGCAGAACCTTCAATAAAGGGAACAACCCCCGGATAATGCTGGTCCCCACTTCAGGTAAACGAGAGAAACATAAATACGCTTCCAATAACAAACTATGAAAAGAACTGGCAGCGCTTCGGGCGCTGTTACCGTAACCACGGTGAAAAAGGTCTCTAAAAGTCCATCCTTTATCTTCTGACAAGGTTTCCAGGAACCGGACTGAAGGGCTGGTGAAGAGTGCTCCAGAGAAAGGGAATCCGTGATCCTGGCGGTGAGACGGAGCAGGTAAGTGAATTTGTCTCCCTGGTAGTACAGGAGAATCCAGGAGACGAGCAGGAGAGGATTTCAGCGTGGACGCGAGCCGCCGGCATCGACGAACGCGACGCGGAAGTGAGGGAACGCGGCGGACCGGAAGTTAGTGCACGAGCAATTGCGAGCAGGAAAGAACAGACGCGAAGCGCCGTTACTCTGATGGAGCCGGTATTTAAGCACCTGCGCCTGCGCGTCAATTAACTAACGGCCATCTTTGTAGTTCAGAGGCCCCTGGATCTGCAGGCGTGACAGTACACCCCCCCCACGCCCCCCCCCCCACCGGCTTGGGTTTGTCGGGATGGAGCCTATGAAAAGCCCGCAATAAGCGAGGGGCGTGTATCTGACCGGCAGGTTCCCAAGTGCGTTCCTCAACTCCATATCCTTTCCAATGTATGAGATACTGGAGTCTGTTTCTTACTCTCCGGGAGTCTATGATAGCTCCTACTTCATATTCTGGTTCATTGTCCACCATGACCGGACCAGGAGTAGCAGGAATACGAGTCCCTGGGACTACAGGTTTCAAGAGGGACACGTGAAAAACCGGGTGACACTTCAAAGAGTCAGGCAGATCCAGCTTCATGGCCACTGGGTTTATTATCTTACAGATCTTATATGGCCCTATGTACTTGGGTTTAAATTTACAGGACCCTCTCAAGGTTAAGTTCTTTGATGACAGCCATACCTCGTCCCCTTGTTTGTAGGATGGTTCTAGGCTTCTGTGAGCATCCGCCCCTTTTTGTAGCTAGCCTTGGCCCTGTCAAGATTTATCAGTGTGGACTTGTGTACCCTCTGTATATCCTGTACCATATCTACCACTGCCGGTATGGAACAAGAAGAAAGCCGGGGAATAGACAGTATTCTGGGATGATACCCGTAGGTGCAATAAAAGGGTGTATATGTCGTGGAAAAATGATAGCTATTATTGTAGGACAGCTCTGCTAGCCAAACTAAGTCATCCCATTCCTCTTGCGAGTGTAAGACCTGACACCTGATATATTGTTCGAAACACTGATTTACTCTCTCAGTCTGCCCATCGGTCTGTGGGTGGTGACTAGATGACAATCGTACGTCTATGTGTAAGAGAGTACACAACCCTGCCCAAAATTTGGAAATGAACTGAGCCCCCCTATCGGATACTAGAATTGAAGGGAGCCCATGTAAGCGTACCACCTGTTGTAGAAATATCGAGGCCAATAGTCTTGAAGAGGGAAGCCCGGTCAAGGGGATAAAGTGTGCTGTCTTCGAAAACATATCCACTACCACCAAGAGGGTAGTGTTTCCGTTCTTTGTACGTGGTAATTCTACTATGAAGTCGAGGGAGACTGTATGCCAGGGACAAGGGGGGTTTGGTAATGGTTGTAAGAGCCCTGCCGGTCTTTGATGAGAGGCTTTACCCTGAGCACACACATGACAAGTCTGGATATAATGTTTTGTATCCCTTCCCATCGTGGGCCACCAAAAATATCTCTTGAGTGAGTCCATGGTTTTTTTGTATCCAGGGTGCCCAGCAAGAGGATGTGTGTGACACCATTCTAAGGCCTGTGATCTCAGGTTTTGCGAGGGGAGTACTAACCCACCCTGTACATAAGCCAATTCCTGCTCTATGGTAACCTCCTGTGTGCTCACTACTTCTTCCATACCTGGGGATGTCTGTGCTTCTTGGACCTGCCTTACAAAATCTACATCAGAACATAGAACTCCTACAATGCGATCTTGGAGAATGATAGGGGTGGTTCTTCTAAAACAGGCATGGGTTCGTATCCAAAACGAGACAGGGTGTCTGCTTTGCCGTTTTTTTTCCAGCTTGAAATTGTATAATAAAGTCATATTCGCTAAAAAACTGGCTCCATCTCAACTGTCTCATGGATAACGCTCTCGCAGACTTCAGAAATTGTAAGTTGCGATGATCTGTAAGAACTGTAATAGTGTGATTTGCACCCAACAAGTACTGCCTCCACTCCTCAAAGACCTTCTTTATGGCTAATAGTTCTTTGTCCCCTATGGAATAATTCATCTCCGCAGGTGTCAGCTTTTTGGAGTAATATGCCACTGGGTGAAGGGCTCCTGTAGAGCGTTCTATTTGAGACAGAACCCCCCCAACTGCCACTTGGGACGCATCTGCCTCAACTACGTAGGGACTAGAGGGGTCAGGATGATTTAGGATAGGAGCCTGTGTGAAAGCCTTCTTTAGTCTATTGAACGCGTCTTCTGCTTCAAGCGACCAGTGAAAAGCACTCCCTTTTCTTAGCAACTTGGTGATAGGAGAAGCGAGGTCGGAGAAATTACATATAAATCGCCTGTAAAAATTGGCGAAACCAAGGAAACTCTGTGTCTCTTTCACTGTCTGAGGGGCCTGCCAACGATGAATTGCTTCTATCTTGTGCGGATCCATGCTAAGTCCCTGAGGAGAGATAACAAAACCCAAAAAGCTAACCTCTTGCACATGGAACTGGCATTTCTCCAATTTACAATATAATTGGTTTTCCTGTAATCTTTCCAAAACTCTCTTTACGTGTCTCTCATGTTCTTGCACAGTTGGGGAAAATATCAGGAGGTCATCGATATAGGCTATAACATATTTATCTAGCATGTCTTTCAACACCTCGTTGATCAAAAACTGAAAAGCTGAAGGAGCATTACAGAGCCCAAAAGGCATTACTAGGTACTCGTATAAGCCATATTTAGTGCAAAAAGCCGTTTTCCATTCATCTCCCTCCTTGACGCGCACCAGATGATAGGCACCACGTAAATCTAGTTTGGTGAACACACGTGCGTCTTTGATCTGATCAAGGAGGGAGGAAATCAACGGCAATGGGTATCTATTCTTCACTGTGATTGCATTAAGGGCTCTATAATCTATACAACATCTAAGGCCCCCTTCCCTCTTAGGTATAAAAAAAGAGAGGATGAAGCAGGGGATCTAGAAGGACGAATAAAACCAATCCTCAACATTTCATCCAAGTAGTCTCGTAAATACACATTCTCCTTTTCTGTTAAAGAGTAAACTCTGCTGCAGGGTATGCGAGCACCAGGCTGTAGGTCAATCCTGCAGTCATAGACTCTATGCGGTGGAAGACGTGTGGCCTGCTCTACGTCAAACACTGCTTTGTGATCTTGATAGATTGTAGGTAATGGGTTGTCAACAATAACTGCTAGAGAACCACTGTTCCTCGGCTCTTCTGCAGCAGGACCAACATGATCTCTACAAGAATCGTGATCGAAAGTAATAGTCATAGCCTTCCAGTCAATTGAAGGACCATGCCGACTTAGCCATGGTATCCCTAATATAACAGGGAATTGGGGGGACTGAATAATATCAAAGGCTATGTATTCATGGTGTTTCTGCTCAATAACCAAAAACAACTCTACAGTGGAGTGTGTAATGGGCCCAGATTTTAGTGTGCTACCATCAATGGTTGTGACCTCTTCCCAAAGCGGTTTAGAAACCTGGGGTATTTTCCACTTTTGTGCCCACTGGGTGTCCATAAAATTCCCTGAAGCACCAGAATCTATCATCACCTGCACCTCCACCGCCTGCTGTTCCCACACTATGCGGGAGGTGAGCATGAAATGGCGAGACTGGTTTAACGGTATGTCTAAAGATGAGACAAGTAATCCTGAACTACCCGAAGTCTCTGTCTCTGAAGACTTCAGGCGTGCTAGTTTTCCGACCCTCTTTGTTTAGGTTTGACGGGACATTCTCTAAGAAAATGTCCCGGCTTACCACAATACAGGCACAATCGTCTTTCACGCCTTCTTTGTCTCTCTTCATTAGAGAGAGGACCTCTTAGGCTCCCAATTTGCATAGGCTCAGGTTCCTCTACTATTTTATCCGGCTCTGGTTTCCTTTCGCGATAAGACACCCATCTGGCCTCTGACTTGCCCCTCTCTCTTTTCCTTTCACTGATTCGGTGGTCCAATTTAACCACTAAATCAATAAGAGCAGGGCAGGATTCTGGAGGGTCTACCACCTGGGCAAGGGCGTCCTTTAGGTCGTCCCTTAGCCCCTTGTAAAACAGAGCACTGCGTTTTTCCTCGGGCCACCCTGCTTCTACCACTAGTCTATGAAACGTAGATATGTAATTTGTTAAGTCCTTAGTACCTTGCTTCAGGGTCAGTAGTTCAGTGTCAGCTGAGTGAGTGAATGTGTGTCTATCAAAAAGTTTTTTAAGTTCCTGTTTGAAGGCGTTATAATTCTGCAACAAAGGATCATTCCTTTCTATTAATGGTATTGCCCAATTAGCCGCAGACCCCCAAGATATGATATGATAAAAGCCACTTTAGCTTGATCAGTAGGGAAGCAGTTAGCCTTACACATAAAGTGAAGCTGGCACTGGCTTATGAAAGCTGCGAATCTAGTGGTATCACCCAAAAAACGCTCCGGTGGTGCCAAAGGAATAGACTGAGGGGTTGACACCTGTATCACAGGATTGTGGACACTAGTACTCGGCATTTCTTGCCTGGTTTCGGAACTTCTTCCTTGCTGTAATACATCTAACCTAGTGGATAGGGCTTGAGTTTCAGCCTGCAAACTTCCCATCATGTGAGCTAAATCAGCCAATGTCACCTGACTGAATTCCATGGCGCTCGGGTGAAAAGAAAGGTAATTTCTTTTTCAAGGCTTCGCGTTCTGTCAAAATCTCACCTGTATTTTCACAGGAACGCCATGAAATTGAAGAATGGTCCACAACGTCCCCGAATCACCTACACGCCCAATGTAGAATTGAGCTATAACAGGTGACTCGGGAAGAAGGGAAACAAAACAAGGGAAGGAGGGGAAGACAAGTCCTCTGCGTAGTTCAGCAGTCAGCCAGAGTGCACCAAGAGAAGTAAAAGAGCTGTGAAATAAGAGGGGATATACGTTAGGATATAACAAAGCACACCCTCTATTCTGCCTTATGTGTACGAGCTGCTTTTACCTAAACATCCCTTTCTTCTGTTACAGGTAGCAGTGAAATGTTCTGGCGTTCCAACCACTATGTCCTACTGTAAAGAGAAAACAGGTATGAAATATACTAGAATGCCCTCGAAACTAAAACTGTAAGTAAAGGCACCTTGCCCACCTCTTCTAGTAGACTTTAACTCAATCTAAAAGGACTTGTGGAGCGGTGTGTCTGAATTATAACAATAGTCTTTGCTTCCTCTCTTACGCTTCCTTTAGGGACTAAGCAGAACCTTCAATAAAGGGAACAACCCCCGGATAATGCTGGTCCCCACTTCAGGTAAACGAGAGAAACATAAATACGCTTCCAATAACAAACTATGAAAAGAACTGGCAGCGCTTCGGGCGCTGTTACCGTAACCACGGTGAAAAAGGTCTCTAAAAGTCCATCCTTTATCTTCTGACAAGGTTTCCAGGAACCGGACTGAAGGGCTGGTGAAGAGTGCTCCAGAGAAAGGGAATCCGTGATCCTGGCGGTGAGACGGAGCAGGTAAGTGAATTTGTCTCCCTGGTAGTACAGGAGAATCCAGGAGACGAGCAGGAGAGGATTTCAGCGTGGACGCGAGCCGCCGGCATCGACGAACGCGACGCGGAAGTGAGGGAACGCGGCGGACCGGAAGTTAGTGCACGAGCAATTGCGAGCAGGAAAGAACAGACGCGAAGCGCCGTCACTCTGATGGAGCCGGTATTTAAGCACCTGCGCCTGCGCGTCAATTAACTAACGGCCATCTTTGTAGTTCAGAGGCCCCTGGATCTGCAGGCGTGACACCCTGGACCAACGTGGGGCTATGGACACCAACACCACCAACAACCCCCAAGGGGGCCCAGGGTCACCTGTGCGTGCCACCTCAGGTACTGCACGTGTCGCCAGGGGTGGTGGGAGGGGTGGGAGACACAGGTTGCTGATCGCAGAGGGGTCTGGACTGCATGATGACCCACAACTGGTACGCATAGCCGATGCGTACCAGTCCAGCACCGGAGACCTCAGCCAGGCAGTGGGGCTCCTCAGGGACATTAACCAGCAGCAGGCTGCCCATCATGCACGCTTGGACTTACACATGTCCCGCGTGGAGTCCAAGTGGGACACACTGCAAGAGATGACGGCGGTGCATAGGGACATATTACAATGCCTCTGCCAGATGAGCAGCAACCAGTCAACACCTCCCTGTGTGCCCACAACATCTGGTGCTGAAACAACTGCAACTGCCACAGGGAGGGAGGATGACTCTGGCAGAGAGTCCCCTGCACCGCAGCAGCCTGCACTTGAGGGTCCCCCCCCAAAGAAGAGGGGTCGTCCGAGGAGGGGCAAGTGAGAGGCCGATGGCCATGTGCAACCCCCAGGAAGCCAAAACCTGTTCTGGATAATCACCTTTGTGCGCAAACTGTTCACCCTGTTGACTGCAACACAACTCCCCCACATGACATGGGGAGTACAAGTTGGACCAATGTATCAGATGACTGTGGACTTTATTCAGGACATTAATGCTACCAGGACTTCCAATTCATCTAGGAACTTTGGATTGCAATCAAAATGTACAGCACCCACCATCCTGTGCACTATACACACACATGTATGACAATAAACACACTAATACACCATACCTGCCTCTGTTGTGATTCCAACGTGGTTTCTGTCATGGAGATGATGACCTGCGAAATTACACTGTGCATGCTAACTGCTACAGCAAGTACAACACAGGCATGTGAGTCATGGCAACGTGACACATATGAGGGAGACACACCACCAGGGCTACACAACATATACACACCTAGGCCATCTGACTCATCGCCTACACTGATGTTGCCAGGAAATACGGTGCAATGCACAGACACAACACCTATTCACAGTCTTTGTCAACTAGCCCACTGGTGCAGTAAGCAAATGTCAGTCAGATGTGTGACCACACACAACGCACATCACAAAGTGAAGCACAGGTTTATTACACATTTGCAACATGTTGTAACCACTACAGATGCAAGGTAATCCCACCTGGCAGCGGGCACACAGTCAACAAGTGTAGAAGGAAGGAAGTCCATGGGTGTGGCGCACATCACCTGTAGGGACACGACAGCTACCACCCTGGAAGTCGGATCACGGTGTCGGGGCTCACAGTTGACCAAACGACTCTGAAAGTACCCTGTGAAGGACAGAAATGAAACACAGTCAAAAGCACTGAAGAACAGGACAGAACTGCAATACTCATGCCCAATACATGTCACAAGATACCCACCCAGAACCAAGTTAGCATGTCAACACTGTTGGGGAGTACAGACTACCTGTAAGGACACATCGCTACACGCATACAGTCATGTAGCACATGGACACACTCAAACAGCACCAGAGCACCACCAACACATATCATGCATACTCACATCATTGACATGACATCTCTGGATACTCACATTCAGCTGAAGAAGTTGGTGATGAGCTGTGTGCGGACATCACCATCATCATCATCATCATCACTGGCATCGTGGTCCAGGCCAGGATCCTCCACAGGTGGCGGATGTTGGTCATCGTCATCCAGGATGAGAGGCAACTCCTTCCGCACTGCCAGGTTGTGTAGCATGCAGCAGACGATGACAATCTTGCACACCTTTGCTGGGGCATATGGGAGGGCCCCTCCTGTCTTGTCCAGGCAGCGGAAGCGGCTCTTCAGGAGACCAAATGTCCGCTCAATCACTCTCCTGGTCCGACCATGTGCCTCATTGTAGCGCATCTGGGCTGGTGTCACAGGGTTCCTGAGGGGCGTCAGCAACCACGGCATGTTGGGGTATCCGGAGTCACCTACATACAGACAATTGCACATTAGCTGAGTTGGAAAAGAGTGTGGAACACTACATTGCAGAACACACACAATGGTACAAAGTCAGTACACACCAACAAGCCAGGCACGCTGGTTCCGCATCTGTGACATCATCCTCGGGATGCGACTACTCCTCATCACGTAGGCATCGTGTGCAGAACCGGGGAAACGGGCACAGACGTGTGAGATGCTCATATCATCAAGACATACCACCAGTGCATTGACCGAGTGGTAGTGTTTGCGGTTCCTGTATGCCTGCTCTTGGGCCTGTGGTGGTACCAAAGCAACATGTGTCCCATCAATGGAGCCAATGACATGCGGCATCCTCCCCAGGGCATAGAAGTCACTCTTCACGTCAGTGAGTTGTTGGAGTCTAGGGAAATAGATGTACTGGTTCAGGTATATCAACATAGCCTCCAAAACATCGCGGAGCACACGGCTGAACATGGTCTGTGACATCCCACCAGCAGTCGCCACAGTGTGTTGAAAGGTACCGGTGGCAAAGAAGTGTAGGGCTGCCATCACCTTCACCTTGGGGGTCAGCGCTGTAGGGTATGTCCGGCCAGCTTGCAAATGTGGGGCCAACCGCACCATCAATACCTCAATCAGCGGCCTGCTGAAGCGGTACCGTCGGATGCAGTCCTGTTCCACCATGGTTGCAAGGTCAGGGAATGGTCTATGGACAGCTGGTGCCCTGCAGTGCATAGGTGAAGAAAGAAAGATTGTCAGTCACCCCACATATGTGGCATTGACCATACTCAATATCACATGATACATCATTATGAGGCACAAGTACATGATGTGTGCAGTTCCGTAAGGACATGTATGGCACATACATGGCCAACATCTAACATCACAGTTCAACAAGTGGCATCAACAAGTCCCAGGTTGTGCCATAGGATATCATGAGGCCGTGTCACAGTTCCCATCTCCTGCTGCCACGTTCCAAACACACCCCACAGTGACATGTGAGGACAGATGTGCCCCAGGCATCACAGCTCAACGACAGGTAGATTCCCAGGGACCCTGTATTGCCACATGGACACTGGCATGACATGGTGTATCATGAATACACCACAGCAAAACAACCATGACCCCCACAGGTTGTGGTCCCTGTTGCCTCGGCAGGACAGACATGGACGTCTGTGACACACACACGCACAACATCAAAGTCCATGCACAAACAACGTGGATGTGGAGACTGTCTCCCATTGTGCACATGGAATCAGAGACATTGTAAACACAACATGCACACAGACTGTGGAGGACCATCACTATTGTGGCAATGGGTCACCCTGGGACGTACATACCGTCCCACATTGGACTCAGGGGGTATGTGACATGACATACACATACACCACCGTGAAATGTGACCATGCCACATGCTCAGAAATGAACAGTTGCACATCACAGTGGTCATGTACACGAAACACCAAGGATTATGTCCCCATGAACACGTGCACAGCCTGGGAGTGGCTGCCCCCAAGTGACACCCACAGAACATGTTCACCCCCATACACGGAATAGGAAATGCAGCCTTACATACAGTGTGGACAGGCTGTGGTGTTGTAGGTGTGCCCCTCACTCCCTGGGAAGTATATGTGGCTGGCATATGTTCACCTGTGACAGGCATGGTGACATATGCCAGCGACTTGTACATGGACGCGTTGGACAGCAATGGACCGATCGGTGCGCACACATTGGCCATTGCATTCAATGTGAGCGGGTACGCGTTGTATTCGCAATACGCGTTGGACAGCAATGGACAGATTGGTGCGCACACATTGGCCATTGCATTCAATGTGAGCGGGTACGCGTTGTATTCGCAATACGCGTTGGACAGCAATGGACCGATCGGTGCGCACACATTGGCCATTGCATTCAATGTGAGCGGGTACGCGTTGTATCCGCAATACGCGTTGAACATCAATGGACCGATCTGTGTGCCCGGCCGGCCCATTGCATTCAATGTGAGCGGGTACGCGTTGTATCCCGGGTACGCGTTGAACAGCAATGGACCGATCGGTGTGCCCGGCCGGCCCATTGCATTCAATGTGAGCGGGTACGCGTTGTATCCGCAATACGCGTTGAACAGCAATGGACCGATCGGTGTGCCCGGCCGGCTCATTGCATTCAATGTGAGCGGGTACGCGTTGTATCCCGGGTACGCGTTGAACAGCAATGGACCGATCGGTGTGCCCGGCCGGCCCATTGCATTCAAAATGTGAGCGGGTACGCGTTGTATCCGCAATACGCGTTGAACAGCAATGGACCGATCGGTGTGCCCGGCCGGCCCATTGCATTCAATGTGTGCGGGTACGCATTGTATCCTGGGTACGCGTTGAACAGCAATGGACCAATCGGTGCGCACCCATTGGCTATGGCCTGGCCTGGCAACGGACGCGTTTTCAAATCTTGAACGAGTCTGATGCTGGAAATTTAGTTGGTCACCCACAACAATGTTGCAAATTCATGGGTGTCATGAAGTTGAACTTTTGAAGGATGCTGTGGGCGTGTGTAAGTGGTGCAATTCCATGGATTGGCCAGATTCAGAAGATGCAAATGACTTGGACCTATCACTTTGGACACATGGGACAGTATCTGCCTCAGCAGCACACATATAATGCTGGCTGTTCCCCTGAGAGCTCACTTGCCTGCACTACATGCTCCAGGACGACATCTGCCACCACCACTGCTGCTGTATCTGCACCCTCTGGACCCTGCAATGGCACGTACTGTGGAGAGAGCCCCAGCCTTCAGCACTGAGGAGAACCAGGCCCTGCTGGACAGCCTCCTTCCACAGTACAGCAAGCTGTATGGGAAAGCAGGGGAGCAGGTGAGTGTGCTGTCCACTGCCTTACTAAATGTGCATGTTGTATGACTAGCAAGGCTAACAGTCTGCACGCCACTGGCTAGCAGGCTCACTGAGTAGTTGTCACCCCCATAGTGTGTAGTTACATGCACTGAACAGGTATAGTGCAGTGACAGTGCATTTAAACAAGGTTTTACTTCCCAGGCAATGATACCATGTAGTAACTGCTGGCATACTGTCCATAGCCATCGTTGCACTGCCTGTGTACATCATGTGCCCCTGTGATTGAGACATGTATATCCAACTGTGTAATGCACGGATATGTTGCATGTGTAGTAATGGCATTCTCACTTTGTCATCCTCACAGGTTGATGCCCACCAGAAGCAGAAGATATGGCTGACCATCGTCCGGGCAGTGAGATCCGTGGGGGACTACAAGCGCCGGATCCGCAACTGCCAGAAGAGGTGGCAGGACATTCGGGGCTGGACCCGGAGGATCGCACGGGTCCAGCTGAAGCTGTCGCCTCCTCGCAGGAGGGACGGACACCGGACCCTGACCCCCACATGCTCAGGATCCTGGCGGTGGTCTTCCCTGATCTGGATGGGCAGCTGAAGGCCAGAGAGCAGCAAGGAGGGGTGAGTCCATGACTGCATTGTGAACTTTGTCTGCCATGCTATGTGCCCTCCTCTGGCCTGGTTAAACTTCCACAGTACATCAGTCATGTGGTCCAGGACCCATGTCCCTCGATTGTGCACTGCCCACTCCTCATCTGATACCCAGGTGTGGCCCTTGCAGTCAGGGAATTGTGTCACTTGGGTACTGTGTCCTTGCAGTTTGCTTGACTCAAGGTGGGGGCCAGCATCTGTTCCCCTAACTCTGTGGTGGGCATCATGGGTGGGTCCATTGCTTACACAATGCCTGTGTTCTGACATGTAATCTGTGTGTTACTTTGATATGTGGTCCAATTGCTGAGCTGATCCACCACATGTGCCTGGGGTATCTGGCACACACCCACGCTGCGGGTGGGAACAATGTTTGGGCCCCAGGAGTGTGTATATTACGTGTGTCACACATACTTAGCCAGCTGCCTACTGTCCAGGGCTCATCCCTCATTCATGTGGGGCGGGGCAGGACAGTCATGCCTACTCCAGGCCATACAATACACTCTGTACTCCCACTTCCGTGTATCAGCTGACACGTTATGCTCAGTGATATGTCCCCTCAGGTGTCTGCCTCTGTGTCAGTGTGCTGTGGCTTCGTTGTCAGGACTGCTGGGGTGTTTCTCGGTTGGGGCTCAGCATGCCATGTGATACTTGTGTGACACATAGGTGTTTGATCACCTGACCGTGCAGACTGGGGTATGCGAATGTGAAGTTCAGGCAGCTGTTTCCCATTCACAGCAGATTGTGAGGTGCTCAGGTTCAGAGGGTTGTGTTACAGGTCTCCCATATGTCCAATCGGTATGACCTGGACAGATAAGGGTTCAGATGATGTGGTGTGTGGGGGATGTACATGTGCACTTGTTCAGCTCCAGGACTTGCATTCCCCATGACCTACTATTGTGACACAGTGCAGACTGTTGTTGTCTGGCTGCCCTGCCCATGTGACTGGAGACAGTGATGTATGACTTAGCAGGCATGCCTGTGCCATGGCATGTAACTTCCAATGAGTGATCCTGCAGGGGAGTGACATGTGCTACATGCACACCATTGTGGCAATGGCTATCAGGACATGGGTGCATCATGGTGTCTGTCGCTGGTATGCATCACATGCATTTCATATTTGACACTGGGCATCCCTTTCATCCGGACACCTGTACTGACTCAGTGGCAAGAGTTGTGATGTGTGCATGTTCACATGCTTCACCGTGTTTTCTGCACTGTCCAACTACTGTGTAGGTGGTGCATGTGTCCACACTGGGGTATTAGAAAAACACGATGGGACCACGTCCGGTCCCCTTAAAGATGCACAGCCGAGGCTACCGAAAATGAATCCAATAAATCAATCTTTAAATGTATTCCTCAATTATTCCACGTTTTATCCATGTTTTTCATCCGATTCTTAACTGTGTCAATTTATTATACTCATTTTTCTTAATTCTTCAAAGTTGTTCAAAAAGCACACAGGAGAAGTTTCCTTATGTCACGATGTTTATTAAAAATCGCCCAATGCATTTCGGGATAAACCCTTCATCAGGGGCATCTAAAATATAAACAAATCGATAAACAATCATGCATTCAATTGTTATAACAACTGTCTAATTCCAACACATCAACCTGCCATTCTTTAAAAAAAACGGAATCATGTCATTAATTCTGTTTAAACCCTCATAGAAACACTGCCCGTATATAACACCCCTTCATTTCAAACCCAACCATGTTGATTGCACAACCCGTCCCTACAACCTAAATGCTTGTTGCAGTTTATTCACCCCAGGAACAATTGTTAAACAGTCCGCGCTATGATAGTCTCAGCTGGCTTACCGTGACGCAATTTCTCTCTTTGTTTTACAGCAACATTTTCTCTGTAATTCACTGCATTCTACCTCCATTTCTAACATCAGTACGTTTTCGTGTGGTGCTGCCTACACGTTGATCTTCCATAACTGACGCTACATCAACTGTTACAAACATATGCTCGCGCTTATCATCCCCTCAGCCCAGCCCACAAATTAATTGATCACGTGTCTTTACTCAAAACCTAACGGTTTCAACTCGTTCCTATCAAGTTGTACAACACACTGCAGATCTCGAACCACTACATTTCCCAGAGTGCCTTCTGGTTGTATTTACGAACGTGTCCATACTAAAAGTCAGAGTAAAGAATGGGAAATTGAAGACAGGACATGTATCACTAATGTCTCAACAAAATTAACATCGCAGTTTATATAAATAAAAATAAAAACGAACAACATTGATCCCCATAGTATTTAGTGCTGAAAATAACCACATGTACTCAGGAAACACACCTCCTGTGTTCGTCCATATGTTTAACAATTATTAAATTTGTCCCAATATTAATCACTGTGTTTATCGCCGTATTTTTGCTCCATCATCATCTTGGGTGCACTCACGCCGGTTAGGGCGGAAGGCCATATAATAAATCACAAAAGTGGCGGAATGCACACCGCTTTCTCCAAATTTATCCACAACATGTATTCTGTTCATTATTTCAACCAATGAAGGCGTGCAAACTTGTAACGCGCTCCACCCACGCCAGCTGAGACTATCATAGCGCGGACTGTTTAACAATTGTTCCTGGGGTGAATAAACTGCAACAAGCATTTAGGTTGTAGGGACGGGTTGTGCAATCAACATGGTTGGGTTTGAAATGAAGGGGTGTTATATACGGGCAGTGTTTCTATGAGGGTTTAAACAGAATTAATGACATGATTCCGTTTTTTAAAGAATGGCAGGTTGATGTGTTGGAATTAGACAGTTGTTATAACAATTGAATGCATGATTGTTTATCGATTTGTTTATATTTTAGATGCCCCTGATGAAGGGTTTATCCCGAAATGCATTGGGCGATTTTTAATAAACATCGTGACATAAGGAAACTTCTCCTGTGTGCTTTTTGAACAACTTTGAAGAATTAAGAAAAATGAGTATAATAAATTGACACAGTTAAGAATCGGATGAAAAACATGGATAAAACGTGGAATAATTGAGGAATACATTTAAAGATTGATTTATTGGATTCATTTTCGGTAGCCTCGGCTGTGCATCTTTAAGGGGACCGGACGTGGTCCCATCGTGTTTTTCTACTTTCCTAGCGCAAGTGGGTGGAGCGCGTTACAAGTTTGCACGCCTTCATTGGTTGAAATAATGAACAGAATACATGTTGTGGATAAATTTGGAGAAAGTGGTGTGTATTCCGCCACTTTTGTGATTTATCACACTGGGGTATTGCCATCCAACAGACACCAGACAGATGGGTGCAAGGCCAGGAGGGATGTGAGTGCCATGGTTGACCATCAGACTGACAATTGGCTTCTCCTATTCTGTTTGGGCACTTTTGGCAGTGTTCAACTAAGGATGCCAGGGCTTGCTCTGTAATGTGCTGTACTTACTGTGGTGTGTGCGTTCGGTGCAGGTGACTGATGTCTGTCTGTTTCCCTATTGTTTGCAGATACATCCACGGCCACAGGAGGGGACAGCTCCACGGACCAGGAGGAGCCGCAGAGCCAGACTGGGTCAGCAGCCGAGAGTGGTCGGAGGGACCCAGTGGCACGGAGGGCGAGGGGAACCACACCGAGGAGTCCTCAGCACCATCCACCTCAGCTGAGGACCACAGCAGCTCGGAGGATGACTCCCTTGTGGATGCGGGTGTCAGCAGCCACCACACCCCAGCTAGTGTTGCTGTCCCCGCCACCACCACCACCACCACCACCGCCCTCCCATCGGCTCCCATTCCCAAGGTCCGTGGAGGCTCCCATGTTCGGGAGCGTGTCTCCTTCGGGCCAGACACCGCACCCCCTGCCCCTGTGTCCCCTGCTGCCCTGAGTGAGGAGTCTGTGTACCTCCTTCGCCAGATCCATGTAGGGCAGACAGCGATGCTGAGTGTCCTCCATGCACACACCACTCTGTTGACTCAGCTGGTGTCGTTCATGGAGGGCATCTCATCGGGCATGTCTGCCCTACAGAGGGGCAATAGGTCCATGGACTCCTCCCTGACGGCAGCAGTGTCCCTCCTCCAACAGTCCCTCACCCCTCCTGCCTCTGCCCCATCCACACTCCCCAGCACCTTACCTGTCCCAAGCACAGACACACCGGCACAGGCACACACCAGCACAGACACGAGCAGCACACAGACACACACACCACAAACAAGACGCACACGCACGCACAGTCAGGGGACTGAAACCACACTCACAGGGGATGGGGCCCAGGCACACACACACGCATCCACGAGCACTGCGCAGTCCTCAGTTGCCTCTCCCTCCAAAGCCCCCTCCCTTGCCTCACCTGCAACCCCAAAGACACAGCGGTTCTTCCTCAGTGACCTCGGCCTCTTCCCCTCCGATCCAGCTGATCCAGCATTCAGGGGGAAGAGGAAGCCCACCCACACGGAGCGGAGTGCCCCTCACCCCCGGACACCCTCCCCCAGGCGCAGACCGACTGACGCCCCCATCCGCAAGTCCCCCCGGACCCGGAAGAGCAAGACCCCGCCGCCGCCCTGCAGCTCAGGCACCAAGTCTCCTTCCTCCATCCCTCAGGCCCCCACTCCACAGGTGCCCCCACCACACCCTGCCCCAGGTTCCCCCACCCACAGATACACCATCCCCAAAAAGATCAGGCCTTCTCCCCCTGCCACTTGCTCTTCCGGCCCCACACCCCCGCTGCGCTTGTCTGTGCCACTGGTGTGGAGACGGTGTCCTCCCCCTCTGTCCTGCCCACCTTACCTGATCCCCATTCTCCTCCCCTGGAGGTAGGCACTGCAGTGGAGTCCACTACCACCCTGTCTGACTTGGGCACTGCAGTGGGGAACCTGTCCACTCCATCTGCACGGTCCACTGCAGTCGTGCCGGCACCCACACCATCTGAGTCATGCCCCCCAGTTGTGCCGGCACACACCATGTCAGACACCTCCACTGCAGTTGTCAGTGGCTCTCCAGCACCCACCACCCCTTCCCTGCCTCCTTCTGGTGAGCCCTGATCCTGTCCCTGCGGTGCCTGGCCTGCCCCCGTATACCCCTCCGAGGGGATTGTCCCTGGTTTTTATCAGTGCAGGCATGCGTAGGGTGACATCTGCCACTGTCACCCTGTTTTGACTTTCAGGATGGACTGGCCATTGGCCTTTGTTTCTTTTTTACTGGACTTCAACTTTTGAACCCACATATGCTGAATAAAGCAACTTTCTGTTCTCTAGTGCTTTTGCTTCAGATGTACATGATGTTGATGATGCTAACCATGCCCTTGCTGCAGTGATAGTGATATTTGGTCTCATGAAAATGAAGTGTTACTGTTCAGGAACCCATGTGGTCCAGGGGGAATGTGTCCTATCCTGTGGTGTATCCATGTCATCCTTAGCAGCATCTGAGGGTGTCATGTTTTCAATATTTGGCAATGGGATTTCCAACTTACATTAGCAATGTCACATCTGTGGCTTCCACCCCTGCACATCTGTTGTGCTTGCCATTGTTCAATTAGTCTACTTCCCTGACCGTGTGGCCATCTCCACTAAACATGCAGGTTTGGGCATCAATGGGGAAGGACTCATCTGTGTTGTCAGTGCAACTTGCTATACATGTGTGTTGGATCTGTGCTGATGATTTCATTGACACTCCCATGACCAGGCTGATGTGACGGGAGCCTTCATTTGGTGCAAATTGTTGACTGTGTGACCAAGTGTTCTGCTGACATGATGGAGCCCTACTGAGGCAACATATGGCACAGCTTTCCTCACACAGGAGTGGAGTCCCCTCATGGCAGTGTGTACTCCTGTGACATCGCCTGCGCCCAAGGTGTGTGTTGTATGAGCATGTCTGTGTGTTCACTTCCATTTTGCTGTGCATGCTGGGATCCCTAGTGGTGTTCCTGTTTGTGATGCTTGCTGAATTGACCTATGTTCCCCCAAAGTCTTCTCCCTGGGTTCTCTGTGATGTGGGTGCATGGCACATTACTGGTCATCAGGGTGTCACCCATAGGTGTGTTTGCTGTCAGGGCTGAGTTTGTGGGCAGACGCAGATGGGTCACAGTCAGGATTCCCCTTGGCACTTGTTGTTTACACCTGTCATGTGATTTCCAGTTTGTGTTAGCTTTCAGTGATTGTGACACGTTGTGTGTGTGACTGCTGGCACTCCTCAGGGTCAGGGCTGCAATGTTGGTAGTTGTCTATGTGTGTTCTTTGTGGGTGACCTTGGCTTCTTCATTGGTGTGGGACTGTGGCTGGGATCCCATTGGTTGGTGTGGTATTGCCGTCATGTCCATGTACAGCGTAGTGTGCAGTGTGTCAGACATTCAGGAGTCTTGTTGAGTGGCCATGTGTGATGTGTTTCTGCACCTTGGTTCCCACCACCACCCATGGGATTGTCATGGGTGCATGTGCAATGTCACCAGTGCATGTGAGCTTCACTGCTGCACATTGTTGGAGGTCGAGGTGTGTGGTGTTGAGTGTGTGCAGATGAGAGTTGTTGCACGGCTAGACCCCTGCCTCCATGTTGGCCTTGGCTTACTGGCCATGCTGATCGATTTGTGCTTGTGTAGGTGTGATGGTAGTTTGTTGCTCAGGACACATGACTGTGGTTCACAGTGTGAACGACATCTAGCTTTGTCATCACAGTGGGATTGTAATGCAGCCCAGGGTCACCACATTGTGGGGACCCTGGGGGTAGTGCTGTGGTGTCTCTGTGTCTTGCTGTGTCAGTTGCTGTTCCTACATGCTTGTGTGACATGTGTGATTTGTGCTCCCTCTCATCTAACAATGCCTGATTGTCCACATAGGGTATTTGGATCCATGAGTTACCTTTGTGTGGCACTGTATGCACATCTGTGTAATTGGTATTCAGGCCTCATCATGTGTTGTGTGGTTGCCTGGGGACACTGGCACCCCCCCCCCTCACCTGTTGTGTTTGATGTGCAGTGTGGGTCTGCCTGTTTGTGTTTGTGCATCTGCACCACTGCATTGGCATATCTTTAGTGTGCCATTGGCTGTATGTTGTTTGGTGGGTTTCCCCTGCTGTCCCTGGAACTCCTAGGTCCTCAGTCAGCACAATGATCATTGTTTGTGTGTCCCATTGCTGCCATGGTATGGTATCTGTTCACCTCACATCTACAGTCTCCACAGGGTATCTGCATTTGTGTGCCCATTGGTGCAAATATGTGGGTCTGCATTATCATGGTCACTTCTGTCATTGTGTCATTGATGATTGTTGACAGTGTCAGCCCCCATGGGTGATGTTTGTCTGCACATGGCCAAAGGTATGTCTTATTTGCACTGCAGTGTTTGCCTCCCCCAATCTATGTTGCTATGGGACACAAGCACTACTTTGCCACTGATGTGTTTGTTGTTCTGTGACCAGGAATCATCCATGCAGTTTGGCAGTTGCAGCTTATTCAATGTCAACACTTACATTTTGGTCACTGTGATGATGGGGGTTTGGACCCCATTGCCACAATGTTCAAGATGTGCTTCAGCTATGGGCCCCACACTTACCTTTTGGTCACTGTGATGATGGGGGTTGGACCCCATTGACACAGTGGTCATGGTCAGCTTGCATTGTGGGGGCCACACACATTTATTTGTGGCACATGTGATAGGGGGTCACATTGTATGTTCGAAGTCATGTTCAGTGTTGTAGGCATTTGACACAGTCTACACACGCTTGTCATGGTGTTGGGGGGATGTCTTTATGTTGCATTGTTTATGTTGGTGTGTGCTTGTTGTGTCATGTATTAGCCATCCTGTGAGTGGGGGTGTTGTTGGTGGTAGGCATCCAGCCCCCATGGGTAGAGGTGGTAGTAGTGACAGGCATCCAGCCCCCATGGGTAGAGGTGGTAGTAGTGGTAGGCATCTGGCACCCCTGGGTAGGGGTGGTAGTGGTGGTAGGCATCCAGCCCCCCATGGGTAGAGGTGGTAGTAGTGACAGGCATCCAGCCCCCCATGGGTAGAGGTGGTAGTAGTGGTAGGCATCTGGCACCCCCTGGGTAGGGGTGGTAGTAGTGGTAGGCATCTGGCACACCCTGGGTAGAGGTGGTAGTAGTGGTAGGCATCTGGCACCCCCTGGGTAAGGGTGGTAGTAGTGGTAGGCATCTGGCACCCCCTGGGTAGGGGTGGTAGTAGTGGTAGGCATCTGGCACACCCTGGGTAGAGGTGGTAGTAGTGGTAGGCATCTGGCACCCCCTGGGTAGAGGTGGTAGTAGTGACAGGCATCCAGCCCCCATGGGTAGAGGTGGTAGTAGTGGTAGGCATCTGGCACCCCTGGGTAGAGGTGGTGGTAGTAGTGACAGGCATCCAGCCCCCATGGGTAGAGGTGGTAGTAGTGGTAGGCATCTGGCACCCCCTGGGTAGGGGTGGTAGTGGTGGTAGGCATCCAGCCCCCCATGGGTAGAGGTGGTAGTAGTGGTAGGCATCTGGCACCCCTGGGTAAGGGTGGTAGTAGTGGTAGGCATCCGGCACCCCTGGGTAGGGGTGGTAGTAGTGGTAGGCATCTGGCACACCCTGGGTAGAGGTGGTAGTAGTGGTAGGCATCTGGCACCCCTGGGTAGGGGTGGTAGTAGTGGTAGGCATCTTGCACACCCTGGGTAGAGGTGGTAGTAGTGGTAGGCATCTGGCACCCCTGGGTAGAGGTGGTAGTAGTGACAGGCATCCAGCCCCCATGGGTAGAGGTGGTAGTAGTGGTAGGCATCTGGCACCCCTGGGTAGAGGTGGTAGTAGTGACAGGCATCCAGCCCCCCATGGGTAGAGGTGGTAGTAGTGGTAGGCATCTGGCACCCCTGGGTAGGGGTGGTAGTGGTGGTAGGCATCCAGCCCCCATGGGTAGAGGTGGTAGTAGTGGTAGGCATCTGGCACCCCTGGGTAAGGGTGGTAGTAGTGGTAGGCATCTGGCACCCCTGGGTAGGGGTGGTAGTAGTGGTAGGCATCTGGCACACCCTGGGTAGAGGTGGTAGTAGTGGTAGGCATCTGGCACCCCCTGGGTAGAGGTGGTAGTAGTGACAGGCATCCAGCCCCCCATGGGTAGAGGTGGTAGTAGTGGTAGGCATCTGGCACCCCTGGGTAAGGGTGGTAGTAGTGGTAGGCATCTGGCACCCCTGGGTAGGGGTGGTAGTAGTGGTAGGCATCTGGCACACCCTGGGTAGAGGTGGTAGTAGTGACAGGCATCCAGCCCCCCATGGATAGAGGTGGTAGTAGTGGTAGGCATCTGGCACCCCTGGGTAAGGGTGGTAGTAGTGGTAGGCATCTGGCACCCCTGGGTAGGGGTGGTAGTAGTGGTAGGCATCTGGCACCCCTGGGTAGAGGTGGTAGTAGTGACAGGCATCCAGCCCCCATGGGTAGAGGTGGTAGTAGTGGTAGGCATCTGGCACCCCTGGGTAGAGGTGGTAGTAGTGACAGGCATCCAGCCCCCCATGGGTAGAGGTGGTAGTAGTGGTAGGCATCTGGCACCCCCTGGGTAAGGGTGGTAGTGGTGGTAGGCATCCAGCCCCCATGGGTAGAGGTGGTAGTAGTGGTAGGCATCTGGCACCCCCTGGGTAAGGGTGGTAGTAGTGGTAGGCATCTGGCACCCCCTGGGTAGGGGTGGTAGTAGTGGTAGGCATCTGGCACACCCTGGGTAGAGGAGGTAGTAGTGGTAGGCATCTGGCACCCCTGGGTAGAGGTGGTAGAAGTGACAGGCATCCAGCCCCCATGGGTAGAGGTGGTAGTAGTGGTAGGCATCTGGCACCCCCTGGGTAAGGGTGGTAGTAGTGGTAGGCATCTGGCACCCCTGGGTAGGGGTGGTAGTAGTGGTAGGCATCTGGCACACCCTGGGTAGAGGTGGTAGTAATGGTAGGCATCTGGCACCCCCTGGGTAGAGGTGGTAGTAGTGACAGGCATCCAGCCCCCCATGGGTAGAGGTGGTAGTAGTGGTAGGCATCTGGCACCCCCTGGGTTGGGGTGGTAGTTGTGACAGGCATCCAGCCCCCATGGGTAGAGGTGGTAGTAGTGGTAGGCATCTGGTACCCCTGGGTAGGGGTGGTAGTAGTGGTAGGCATCTGGCACACCCTGGGTAGAGGTGGTAGTAGTGGTAGGCATCTGGCACCCCCTGGGTAGAGGTGGTAGTGGTGACAGGCATCCAGCCCCCATGGGTAGAGGTGGTAGTAGTGGTAGGCATCTGGCACCCCTGGGTAGAGGTGGTAGTAGTGACAGGCATCCAGCCCCCATGGGTAGAGGTGGTAGTAGTGGTAGGCATCTGGCACACCCTGGGTAGAGGTGGTAGTAGTGGTAGGCATCTGGCACCCCCTGGGTAGGGGTGGTAGTAGTGGTAGGCATCTGGCACACCCTGGGTAGAGGTGGTAGTAGTGGTAGGCATCTGGCACCCCCTGGGTAAGGGTGGTAGTAGTGGTAGGCCTCTGGCACCCCTGGGTAGGGGTGGTAGTAGTGGTAGGCATCTGGCACACCCTGGGTAGAGGTGGTAGTAGTGGTAGGCATCTGGCACCCCCTGGGTAGAGGTGGTAGTAGTGACAGGCATCCAGCCCCCATGGGTAGAGGTGGTAGTAGTGGTAGGCATCTGGCACCCCTGGGTAGAGGTGGTAGTAGTGACAGGCATCCAGCCCCCCATGGGTAGAGGTGGTAGTAGTGGTAGGCATCTGGCACCCCTGGGTAGGGGTGGTAGTGGTGGTAGGCATCCAGCCCCCCATGGGTAGAGGTGGTAGTAGTGGTAGGCATCTGGCACCCCCTGGGTAAGGGTGGTAGTAGTGGTAGGCATCTGGCACCCCCTGGGTAGGGGTGGTAGTGGTGGTAGGCATCTGGCACACCCTGGGTAGAGGTGGTAGTAGTGGTAGGCATCTGGCACCCCCTGGGTAGAGGTGGTAGTAGTGACAGGCATCCAGCCCCCCATGGTTAGAGGTGGTAGTAGGTGGTAGTAGTGGTAGGCATCTGGCACCCCCTGGGTAAGGGTGGTAGTAGTGGTAGGCATCTGGCACCCCCTGGGTAGGGGTGGTAGTAGTGGTAGGCATCTGGCACACCCTGGGTAGAGGTGGTAGTAGTGGTCTGTCATCTGGCACCCCCTGGGTAGAGGTGGTAGTAGTGACAGGCATCCAGCCCCCATGGGTAGAGGTGGTAGTAGTGGTAGGCATCTGGCACCCCCTGGGTAGAGGTGGTAGTAGTGACAGGCATCCAGCCCCCCATGGGTAGAGGTGGTAGTAGTGGTAGGCATCTGGCACCCCCTGGGTAGAGGTGGTAGTAGTGACAGGCATCCAGCCCCCATGGGTAGAGGTGGTAGTAGTGGTAGGCATCTGGCACCCCCTGGGTAAGGGTGGTAGTAGTGGTAGGCATCTGGCACCCCCTGGGTAGAGGTGGTAGTAGTGGTAGGCATCCAGGCCCCTATGTGTATATGTGGCATTGCTGATGGCCATCCCGCCCCTATAGTGCTGCTGTTGCTGGTGTAAGTAATTTCTGCATCCCTCTGTGTGTGTGTGATATGTCGGGTACGTGTAGTGTGTTTTTGTGGTTGGTGTCTGACTTACCTTCTGCGCCGTACGCGTCCGTGCCTGTTCCGGTAGTAGATGTAGAATATTGGTAGGATCGGCACGATGGGATTCATGGTTGGTTCGTCTCGTTCGTCTTTCTCTTTGCTTCGCCTCGTCCTCGTCGCTGGCGTGTTCGTCTCGTAGCCGTGGATCGTGTTGTGGCGCGAATCGGAGCTTATGTGCGCCTCTCCCGGATGCTTTGACGTGCCGTGCGTAGCGACGGTGTTCGGCGCGTACGGAAAGCGCATCGTACTTGTCCGGCCAGACGGGGCTGCATTTTGGCTTCCGTGCGACTCGATTTTGCGTTTCCGGATCCGCCTCGGTCGGAAAACAGGACCTGCATTGGGTGAGTACGACTGGGTCGGAATGTATGCAGTTGTGCGCATCGTACTTGCTCGTTCGGAATAATGTGCGGATCGGTCGGGAAACAGGCATTCGCCTGGCTTTTTTCCCGGCCGAATAGTGTTAGGTGCGCCTCCGACCGAGATCGGAATCGACCCCTATATTTGTAGAAACCGGCATTTCTGCTCCGACAAATTAAAATCCTCCGACGCGTTTCGGAGCTCTTGGGCTCCTTCTTCATGGGATGACGCTTGTTGCAAACTGCAGTGCTCGCTGGCACCATTTAACTGCGTGCCGATTTGATAGTCACGCCCACGTGGGCCTCTCAAGTGAGTAATTTCATGGCATGTGGTACCTGTAGTCTCTCAAGCCGTTATTCCACAAGTGTGTCAGTTCGTGACAAGAGTCTTTACTTAGTAAAATCACTAATCAATTATTATTTATAAAAACACTTGGCTTTCCCTGGGGGGCGGCGATATTGGCAGGTGGTCGGTCTTCCTGCTCAGTGGCCGACCTCCTGTGGGGGCAATTTTTTTTTTATTAACCCCTTTGGTGCTTGCTGTGGGGGCAAATTCTTTTTTTTTTTATAGCTATGTGCTTTCCGTGGGGGCCACAATCGGCCCCCAAGGAAGCCATGGTTATAAAAAAATAGAGAAAGAGAGATATCTCTTTCTTTACATATATATATAAATATATATATATATATATATATATATATATATATATATATATATATATATATATATATATATATATATATTATCGCTCCATTCCTTTGATTTACAAAAGAAACTCCGCACTCCCGGGGGCGCTTGAAAAAACTTTATTCCTCGGCAACCAGCAGCAACAAACGCGTTTCGGCGAACTGCCTTCCTCGGTGTCAATGACACACCGGAAAAGGCCATGTTTTAAAGACATTACATTTGTGCATTGTAACAAAGAAGGGACCAGCGCTCTCGCTCTTACGTCAGCGCCATCTTGAAGTTTCATATAAACCAACATTACATATGTAGCTCATATCTCCCATGATATCATTCATGAATACCATGATTGTTCTCATATTTTAAAAACAAAATTGTAAATAAACATTGTAAATACACAGGAACATAAATTTACACAGTGCATTTGTGATTGTATAGCTAATTTTACAACTCACTTTTGTCTACAATTCATAATTACATCAACCGTATATCGGTTTTATAATGCACTGTTTGACATGGTATTTCTAATCAATCTCGCCGTGGATCGGCAAATGTCCCTTCCTTCTGTAACTCTCATACATGCACTTCTTACAATGCAATCTGATATTAAATTGGGGCGTGCATTATTTTCATATTTTCATTTTTTTCTACTCTCTATTGTTTAGGAAAACATATTACAAATACAATTCCAACTTCAATTATATGGGCTCCCAGTCCTACATCCCAGCCATAATTGTCCCAGAACAATACAGATTTAAGAGCCTATGTGTACGGCTAACTCCAGCAATTGAACTTTTGGAAAATCTCCGACTAGAAATAGAAGATGACGTAACAGCCAATGACAACATGGCTGTAAGGGCCAGGAACATGGGCATTGAGCAAGAACGAGAAGAGAGCCCTTTTAAGCCTAAATCTCTCTTCAACCCACAAATGCCGCTTGATGCGATAGATGTTTTTTCAGAAACTATGGTGAATGATCTTTTAATATTCAGGTTGAAAAATAGGACGAGGCCAGTAATGAGCAATTTATCAAGGATGGAAAAAACAGCATTACAGAATTTGATGCAGGATGTGTCTATAATCATAAAACCCTCCGATAAAGGGGGAAATGTGGTCCTTCAAACTAGGGACCAGTACTGCAATGAGGCTCTACGTCAATTATCGAATGAAAAATGTTACCAGAAAACAACTAGTGACATGTATCAAAAGAGTATAATAACTTATGATGAATTAATTCGAAAATGGTACAACAAATCCATGTTGGGGCCTGAAGAACATTTATTCCTTCGCAGTTCAAATCCGGTGGTTCCTACTTTTTACCACATTCCAAAATTACATAAAGATAGCCTGCATCCACCAGGCAGGCCGATTGTGTCATCTTTGGATGGTCTGACTGAGCATTTATCCATGTTTATTGATCACTTTTTGTTTTCTTTTGTGGTACAACTGGGATCTTATATCAAGGATACCAAGGATTTTTGAATAAAATTATGCATGTAGTGTGGGATCCCACTTACCAATTAATGGTGCTGGATATCACTAGTCTCTATACTTGTATTGACCATAGGGATGGTGTAAAGGCTGCTAAGTTTTATTTAGAGAAACGCCAGTTGCGTTATTCAGAACATGATCAAATGCTCATAGAGTTTATGGAGTTCTGTCTTATGAATAAAAAAATTTTGTTTGAGGATCAATACTATAGACAGATGTCTGGCACGGTGATGGGTACCTGCTTTCCTCCAGCTATGCGAACTTGTTCGTTGGCTGGTGGGAGGAGCGGGTGCCCAAAACATACGAGGGTGTGAACAACAGTGGTAGGATGGTTGAGTGGTATCGATATATCGATGATCTGTTCATTGTGTGGCAGGGGACAGTGGACTCGGCTCTTGGGTATATCGATATTCTCAACACAAATGAGGTAAACTTACACTTCTCGGGGACAGTGAGTCCGGTGGCAGTGGACTACCTGGACCTGAGGGTGTTTGTAGAAGATGGCAGAATTCATACAGCCCTATACCGCAAGTCCACCGCAGGGAACTCCACATTGTTTGCAACTAGCAGTCATCCACCTAAACTTATCCAGAGTATACCATACGGCGAGCTTCTTAGATTAAAGAGGAACAGCACTAGGGAGAAGGACTTTGAGGCGGCTGCCTCAGAGAGTATAGCCAGGTTCACTGTGAGGGGGTACGAGCCCGCAGCATTGAATGCTACATTACAGAAAGCAAGAAGAATCCCAAGAGATAAATTGTTGATCGATAAGGACAAACAAAGGAAGAGAGATGATAAGGGTAAATTCCGGATGGTTACCCCTTATTCTGCAGAAGCCAATCATTTAAAACAGATGCTCAAAAAGAATTGGCATATTCTGAAAACGGACAGTACTATACGTGATGATATTCCAGCCTATCCCCTACTGACCTTTAAGAAAGCAAGAGTCGCTTCGCGATATGTTGGTCAGAAGCCATTTGGAAAAATACCACAGAGAGTGAGTACTTTGAAAGACATGATGGGATTCTTTCCATGCAGTAGGTGCAAAGCTTGCACCAACAGCAAAAGGGTCCTATCATATAAGATACCGGACACAGGAAAGGTAAAGAAGATAAGCAAGTTTATTACTTGTAGCACTTCATATGCAGTATACTGCCTGGTGTGCCCATGTGGGCTACGATACATAGGCAGTACGGTCCATCAGTTGAAGATCAGAATATTGGAACATCTGAGAGCTATTGATAAGATAGATTCTGCATATCCCGTAGCACGCCACTTTGCTGAGAAACATCAAAGTGACCGTAAACAATTGCAATATTACGGTTTGGATTTTGTTCCTTTAAATGTCCGAGGAGGTGACAGGGTACGTAAATTACGGATACTGGAGTCACGTTATATTATAGATCTACTCACGAAATTTCCGAGAGGCCTGAATAGTGGAGAGGAGTTAGCCGTACACATAGGCTCTTAAATCTGTATTGTTCTGGGACAATTATGGCTGGGATGTAGGACTGGGAGCCCATATAATTGAAGTTGGAATTGTATTTGTATTTGTAATATGTTTTCCTAAACAATAGAGAGTAGAAAAAAATGAAAATATGAAAATAATGCACGCCCCAATTTAATATCAGATTGCATTGTAAGAAGTGCATGTATGAGAGTTACAGAAGGAAGGGACATTTGCCGATCCACGGCGAGATTGATTAGAAATACCATGTCAAACAGTGCATTATAAAACCGATATACGGTTGATGTAATTATGAATTGTAGACAAAAGTGAGTTGTAAAATTAGCTATACAATCACAAATGCACTGTGTAAATTTATGTTCCTGTGTATTTACAATGTTTATTTACAATTTTGTTTTTAAAATATGAGAACAATCATGGTATTCATGAATGATATCATGGGAGATATGAGCTACATATGTAATGTTGGTTTATATGAAACTTCAAGATGGCGCTGACGTAAGAGCGAGAGCGCTGGTCCCTTCTTTGTTACAATGCACAAATGTAATGTCTTTAAAACATGGCCTTTTCCGGTGTGTCATTGACACCGAGGAAGGCAGTTCGCCGAAACGCGTTTGTTGCTGCTGGTTGCCGTGGAATAAAGTTTTTCGAGCGCCCCGAGAGTGCGGAGTTTCTTTTGTAAATCAAAGGAATTGAGCGATAATTTATTGCGGAGTCCACAGCCGCAAATCCGCACCCGCCCAAGAGTGCTTCGTTCGAAAGTGGAGTTGGAGCGTATATATATATATATATATATATATATATATATCATGAAATGCAAAAATAGTTGCCCCTAGGTGGGATGCACTCCTAGCTGGAAATTACGCCAAAGCAAGGGCACAAGGAAGAGGTGTGGCGCCGCGGCCAGGGCGACTGACGCTGGGGATCACGGTTCGATCCCTGCCTCTGGCGGCAGGGGTCTGCTCAGCACCATGCGACTCTGGGCAATAGCTCGCTTAATCTTCCCAACGGCCCCCAGCGCCGAGATACCCCTTCGGGGGTGATTCGTGCGCTATACAAGTACTGGATTTACATTTTATTTTATGCCATGAACAAAGTCCTTTTTTGGTTTCCTGCCAGACGCGTTTCGGGCCAACGCCCTCTTCAGTGGCAGACCATGTGACGTGCGGCAACAACCAGTAAATCCCCGTAATAATTATGCTCAGGTGAACCACCTGAAGCAATGCTTCCTGGGACTGGTGGTTCAGTAAAACCCAAGTGGGTCGCCGCCGGCACTCACATTCAAAAATGTCTTTAAAAGGATTGCCAATGTTCGCGCCGCCACCCCTGTATATAACAGGCACCTCCTGTTCCACAGTTAGCTGCCCCAATAAAGCAGCCGCGGACCCGCAAGTGTTTCACGGTGGTGCAATCCCGCAACCAGGCTGGCCGCTATACAAAATGCAAAAAGAGTTGCCCCTAGGTGGGATGCACTCCCAGGTGGAAATTATGCCAAAGCAAGGGCACACGCCATGAACAAAGTCCTTTTTTGTTTCCTGCCAGACGCGTTTCGGGCCAACGCCCTCTTCAGTGGCAGACCATGTGACGTGACGGCATGCGGCAACCACCAGTAAATCCCCGTAATAATTATGCTCAGGTGAACCACCTGAAGCAATGCTTCCTGGGACTGGTGGTTCAGTAAAACCCAAGTGGGCCGCCGCCGGCACTCACATTCAAAAATGTCTTTAAAAGGATTGCCGATGTTCGCGCCGGCACCCCTGCATATAACAGGCACCTCCTGTTCAACAGTTAGCTGCCCCAAAAAAGCAGCCAAGGACCCGCAAGTGTTTCACGGTGGTGCAATCCCGCGACCAGGCTGGCCGCTATACAAAATGAAAAAAGAGTTGCCCCTAGGTGGGATGCACTCCCAGGTGGAAATTACGCCAAAGCAGGGCACACGCCATGAACAAAGTCCTTTTTGGTTTCCTGCCAGACGCGTTTCGGACCAACGCCCTCTTCAGTGGCAGACCATGTGACATGACGGCGTGCGGCAACCACCAGTAAATCCCCGTAATAATTATGCTCAGGTGAACCACCTGAAGCAATGCTTCCTGGGACTGGTGGTTGCCGCACGCCGTCACGTCACATGGTCTGCCACTGAAGAGGCGTTGGCTCGAAATGCGTCTGGCAGGAAACCAGAAAAGGACTTTGTTCATGGCGTGTGCCCTTGCTTTGGCGTAATTTCCACCTGGAGTGCATCCCACCTAGAGGCAACTCTTTTTGTATTTATATATATATATATATATATATATATATATATATATATATATATATATATATATATATATATATAGTCTCTTTCTCTCTGTAGATGATATATGTGTATATATATATGTATCTATATACATATATATGTGTATATAGATACATATATATATATATACATAAGTCTACAGAGTGAATGATATATATGTAGCTATATACATATATATGTATGTAGATACATATATATAAATATATGTAGCGATAAAATCTTATATATGTATATATATATATATGTGTGTGTGTGTGTGTGTGTGTATATATATATACATATATATATATACACACACACACATATATATATATATCTGCTCCTTGATGCACCGTGAACGGCGCACTCGCGGACGGGTGCTTTACAAACGTGGGGGCAGTTGCTAGAGTTTGTTGGCAACGCAACAATAAACTCTAGCAACTGCCCCCGCGAGTTCTGTTTTTCTTTTTGGGAAACAAGGAAATATATATATATTCAGGAACACAAAGGATGCCGCAGTCCAGAGATTGGTTTCAGAGTTGCTTTATTTTCACCACGACTGGTGGTAGTGGTGGTGAAAATAAAGCAACTCTGAAACCTGTCTCTGGAGTGCGGCATCCTTTGTGTTTTTGAATTTAAATATCGGGTAAGCATTCTACCCGTTGCTGCCTGCACCAGGTATTGAGTGCGCTGACATTGGGAATTAATTGTTTGAGATATATATATGGCCTTTGGCCGAAACGCGTAGGTCGTTCTGTTTGTTTCCTGATGCACCTGATATCTTGCACTTTGCACTTTTGAAACTGAATGAAGACAAATATTTGAAAAAAATAAAAATGATAAATGCCAAAGCGACTTGAACTTGCCTGAAACTCTTTTGCTGAGGAAAAGTGCTGCCTTGTCTGTGATCTTCGGGGACTGCTGGATGGTATGGACTGAAGAACAAACACAGCAAATCTCTTTATATATATATATTTTTTTTTTTTACAGAGAGATTTCTCAGTGCTGAAAATATGAGACGGTGAAAGAACTATAATGAGTCTCTTTGAAGTTACATGAAAGGCAGTAAAGTGTGGTACTGCTGCAGAGTACAAAAAAAATTCCTGCTAGATAGAGATATCTGACTTTTATCTAGGGGCAGTTTTGACGCCATAAAGGGCATGCTGGAAAGAACAGATCTGTATTATGTGGATAGCTAAGTGGATTAGTAAAGCCACACAGTAGAAACACTTTGAAACAGATGAAATGTATGTGAGAGAGGGGCTATGGAGAGATGAGGGGCACGTTTGCAAGGATGGTAGTGAGGGAATCAAAGGAGGTCATAGTGTGCAATTGTAAAGCACACGTTCACCCGTAGGCATCTTGGTGCCAAAATGATGGTCGCACTGGCTTCCACCAGTGCTAAAAGGCTGCGATGATGGGTATGTGGCAAGGTAAAGTAATACTGTGTCTTTTTTCTCTCTTTCTTAGTCTTTTTGGAGAGCGTACGGATTACGCAAAGGAAAGGTAAGGTGACTTCGTCATTATTGACTGTTAAACACTTCACTCACACACACACCCACCTACACTTTAAAACCAACAACCTATCTGCCTTCTATGTAGGATAGTATTTTAAAAGGATAGTTTTAGGCACTTGCAGAGATGGTATATCGTTGGATGAATGCTGCCCAGGCGCTAAGTCTGGTTCTGGAGTCCAGCTCTGAGGCAGGATCAGAGACTGAGACAGCAGATACTGAGACAGCATCTGAGGGAGAGGACAATGGAGCCGAATCTGGGAGTGATTTTTCAGTCGGCGCAGTTCCATCCGACGACTCATCTTCCAGCGATTCTGAAGGAGAAGATGTCAGTCGGACTGTCCCTTTGCCAGCACAGTCTGTGCAGCAGGACACCAGTAACAGGTTAGAGCAACCCAGAGTGCAGGCACGTGCGGCCACAAGCACAGACAGAGTGCTGTCTTGGCAGCCTCCCAATTTAGTTCAGCCCCAAATTCCACCTTTCACTGGTGACGCTGGATGTAAAGTCTATACGGCAAATTTTTTGCCAATTGACTACGATCCATCTCTTTTGGATGTTGACTTCCTTGACGAAATTGTGCAGCAAACAAATTTGCGTGCCAAACAATTTCTGAGGGAGCAAGGAGGCACTCTTGGGCCTCATTCTAGGGCGTGCAAGTGGACTCCCACTTCTTTAGGGAGTTGAAGATATTTTTGGGCCTCACGCTTAAAATGGGGGTAGTGCATAAACCAACCTTGCTATCCTACTGGTCTACTCGCACGGTTTGGTTAACCCCCATCTTCGCACCATACATGAGCAGAGATCGTTTTTGCTATTGCAGCGCATGCTGCATTTCAATGACAATTCTGCTGCATTGCCCCGGGACCATCCAGACCATGACAGGTTGTTCAAAATTCGGCCTGTCGTGGAACATTTGTCTGCCAGGTTTCCAGAGGTTTATACTCCTGGAAAGAATATATCCATTGATGAGTCCTTGATCTTGTATAAAGGGAGGCTGCTGTTTAGGCAGTACAAGCAAACGCGCTCGCTATGGCATCAAGCTGTACATGCTGTGTGAGAGCTCGACTGGCTATGTGTACAGCTTGAGAGTGTATACAGGGAAGGACACAACTCTTAACCCTGTAGGTTGCCCTCCCACGCTAGGAGTCACAGGAAAGATCGTATGGGAGCTTGTCCAGCCACTTCTTCACAAAGGTTCTAACCTTTATGTGGACAATTTCTATACAGGAGTAGAGCTGTTCAGTGAGCTCTACAAAGCTGGCACCGTGGCTTGCGGTACAATTCGTTGTCGCCGCAAAGGATACCTGCAGGAGCTTGTTTGCAAGAAGCTCCAGAAATCCCAGAGCACTGCGTTGCGTTCCAACAAACTGCTCGCAGTCAAGTTCTCAGATAGGTGTGACGTGTACGTGCTCACTACAATTCATGCTGAGAGCACTTCCCCTGTCACGGTTTGGGGTCAGATGGCCGAAGTCCACAAGCCCACCTGTATACTTGATTACAACAAGTACATGGGCGGAGTGGACAAGAACGACCAGGTTCTTCAGCCATACAATGCGAGTCGTAAAACTCACACTTGGTATAAGAAACTGTTTACTCACCTGATCCAGATGGCAACATACAATGCGTATGTTGTTTATCGTCAGACCACCACAGGAAGACTCATGTCTTTCCTTGACTTTGAGTTGTCTGTGATTGAAAGTCTCATTGCTACCGAAGCAGCAGCCTCCCCTTCATGTGTTCTGGAGGACGTGGCAAGGCTGCAGGAGTGACACTTTGCTGATAAAATTCCTGCAACACCCAAAAAGGAGCAACCATGTCGTCGTTGTAAAGTGTGCTCGATGCAGGGAAAGAGGCAGGAGACTCGTGTTTAATGTCTCCAGTGCCCAAATAAGCCTGCCTTCTGTTTTCCTACTTGCTTTATGTTGTATCATACTAAAGCAAAATACTGGGAAATTGACTGAGGTGGAGCTGCCAATAGGTAAGCCTTTCAATTGATGTGAATGTATACCTACTGTCTGTGGGCCACTCCTTCACTACGCAAGCAGGTGCAGAATATTTGTTCCTCTACTTCAGGAAATCATGGATTTCTCAACACCTTTATCTGCTTTCAGAACGTGGTAGTTGTTCTGTTCGCCAATTGACAAGTGCATTATAATCCCCACGCTGCACATACTGGTGGACAGAACATTTGCCACGTTGTCATGGAGTACCCGTGTTTCACATTCAACCGTTCTTCATAGTTTATGATGTTCTCTTTAGAAAGCTTTTGAAAATTTCCAGCATGTTTGCCTTAGTTTCAAAGGTAGATATGCTTGCTCAGCTCGAGGAATGACTTTGCGGCATACTCGGGCACCCCTAACTTGCATCCACAAACTGGAAGGAGTTGGATTGAGCATAGTGAGAGCATTGATAGCACATGACAGAAATGTTTACTCAAGCTTCAAGTAGCTAGAGATGGAAGGCATTAGTAGAGGGTCTCTTGACAATTGGACAGGATTAGTCAGGACTCTGATGAGGACAGACACACGAACGGGTTAGAACAACTTACGGTAGCTGCGCTTTCCGAGGAATATTGCAAAGGTAGAAGGCAGATAGTAAAGGTAGTATAGATACACGTCATGACTTCATCTTCACCCATGGATTCAAATCCATTGCTGCCACAATCACACTGAATTTACTGTAGTACTTATGGGTCAATGCTGCTTGCCATGTTCATCCTCCGTTAGAACTTAGTAGATGGTCAGTTTGCTGTTCGATAAGTGCATTATAGTCACTGCACATAATGGTGGATTGGACATATGCTACGTTGTCACGGACTACCCGTGTTTCACATTCATCCGTTCTTCATAGTTTGTGATGTTATCTTTAGAAAGCTTTTGAAAATTTCCAGCATGTTTGCCTCAGTTTCAAAGGTAGATTTGCTTGCTCAGCTCGAGGAATGACTTTGCGGCATACTCGGGCACCCCCCAACTTGCATCCACAAACTGGAAGGAGTTGGATTGAGCACAGTGAGTGCGCTAAAGGCGCATGAAAGACATGTCTTCCTGAACCATATGTGGCTGTCATGGGAGCCATTAGTAAAGGTTCACTCGGCATGCGTTTGGTAATGTAGGAGGGAGACTTTACAGGTGGTAAAATGTAGTCAAACTCATTATGTTTTGTGGCATATGAATGTGATGGGCCCTTGCATGGCGGCGGTATGTTTATGTGAGTGCAAGTGATCTGGTTGATTGGGCCCATGGCTGGCGGTATGGAAGTCTTGTGTGTGGTGCGTGAATGGCGTGTGAATGGACCATAAAGTGGTTGGTGCCTTGATTTGGCTTTATGGCTCCCCTTCAGAAGGCTTGGCTTCAATATTTATATACTTTGATAAGTATTTGTGCTTTGAAGCCAGCGTTTCTGGAGGTGCTAAAACCAACCAGTGTAATTGGTGGATTTGCTTTATCAAATTAGTGTTAGAGTTATATTTGCGGCGGTTTAATGGCCGTTTGTAAGACTTTTATTTTGTCAATATGAGTAGCAGGGGACTTTGTGTCCTAGCTCAGTTGTCACCTAGGCAAACCTTCACATTTTTGAGTAGTAGACAAGGGGGAGTAAAAGGGTGAATGACTTGGCTCTCATTGTTTTTTTACCCAACCTCCCCATGCAAACCTCAAATTTAGCTGAAAAAATCACTTTTTCCACACATTTTTGTGTGGGAAAGTTGTGGGATCACCGGGCTGACACAAATTTCCTACCACCCAGCATTCCCCAGGTCTCCCGATAAAAATGGTGCCTCACTCGTGTGGGAGGCCCAAGTACCCGCAACAGGCAAGGGCCCAAAACGTATTGAGGAGAAATCAAAATTGCCTATCACAAAACAACCTGGTTTTGCAAGGGGGTCACCTGGGTTTTGGCCCCGTGCTCGGCGGCCAGCTAGAAACCTACCAAACCCACACATTTCTGAAAACTAGACACCCGGGGTATTTCAGGGAGGTATGGCTTGCGTGGTTCCCCCAACGTTTTCTTACCCAGAATCCCCTGCAAACCTCAAATTTAGCTGAAAAAAATCACTTTTTCTACACATTTGTGTGTGGGAAAGTTGTGGGATCACCGGCTGACACAAATTTCCTACCACCCAGTGTTCCCCCAGGTCTCCCGATAAAAATGGTGCCTCACTCGTGTGGGAGGCCCAACTACCCGCGACAGGCAAGGGCCCAAAACATATTGAGGAGACATCAAAATTGCCGATCACAAAACAACCTGGTTTTGCAAGCAGGGTCACCTGGGTTTTTGGTCCCGTGCTTGGCGGCCAACTACGGTAACCTACCAAACCCACACATTTCTGAAAACTAGACACCCAGGGGATTCCAGGGAGGTATTGGTTGCGTGGATCCCCCAACGTTTTCTTACCCAGAATCCCCTGCGAACCTCAAATTTAGCAGAAAAAATCACTTTTTCCACACATTTTTGTGTGGGAAAGTTGTGGGATCACCGGCTGACACAAATTTCCTACCACCCAGCGTTCCCCCAGGTCTCCCGATAAAAATGGTGCCTAACTCGTGTGGGAGGCCCAAGTACCCGCGACAGGCAAGGGCCCAAAACGTATTGAGGAGACATCAAAATTGCATATCACAAAACAACCTGGTTTTGCAAGGGGGGTCACCTGGGTTTTTGGCCCCGTGCTCAATGGCAAGCTAGGGAAACCTACCAAACCTACACATTTCTGAAAACTAGACACCCGGGGGATTCCAGGGAGGTATTGGTTGCGTGGATCCCCCAAAGTTTTCTTACCCAGAATCCCTGCAAACCTCAAATTTAGCCGAAAAATCACTTTTTCCACAAATTTTTGTGTGGGAAAGTTGTGGGATCACCGGGCTGACACAAATTTCCTACCACCCAGCATTCCCCAGGTCTCCCGATAAAAATGGTGCCTCACTCGTGTGGGAGGCCCAAGTACCCGCGACAGGCAAGGGCCCAAAACGTATTGAGGAGACATCAAAATTGCCTATCACAAAACAACCTGGTTTTGCAAGGGGGACCCTGGGTTTTTGGCCCGTGCTCAATGGCAAGCTAGGAAACCTACCAAACCTATACATTTCTGAAAACTAGACACCCGGGGATTCCAGGAGGTATTGGTTGCGTGGATCCCCCAACGTTTTCTTACCCAGAATCCCCTGCAAACCTCAAATTTAGCCGAAAAAATCACTTTTTCCACAAATTTTTGTGTGGGAAAGTTGTGGGATCACCGGGCTGACACAAATTTCCTACCACCCAGCATTCCCCCAGGTCTCCCGATAAAAATGGTGCCTCACTCGTGTGGGAGGCCCAAGTACCCGCGACAGGCAAGGGCCCAAAACGTATTGAGGAGACATCAAAATTGCCTATCACAAAACAACCTGGTTTTGCAAGGGGGGACCCTGGGTTTTTGGCCCCGTGCTCAATGGCAAGCTAGGGAAACCTACCAAACCTATACATTTCTGAAAACTAGACACCCGGGGGATTCCAGGGAGGTATTGGTTGCGTGGATCCCCCAACGTTTTCTTACCCAGAATCCCCTGCAAACCTCAAATTTAGCCAGAAAAAATCACTTTTTCCACACATTTTTGTGTGGGAAAGTTGTGGGATCAACGGGCTGACACAAATTTCCTACCATCCAGCGTTCCCCCAGGTCTCCCGATAAAAATGGTCTCTCACTCGTGTGGGAGGTCCAAGTACCCGCGACAGACAAGGGCCCAAAACTTTTTGTGATAGGCAATTTTGATGTCTCCTCAATACGTTTTGGGCCCTTGCCTGTCGCGGGTACTTCGGCCTCCCACACGAGTGAGGCACCATTGTTATCGGGAGACCTGGGAAGCGCTGGGTGGTAGGAGAATTTGTGTCAGCCCGTGATCCCACAACTTCCCACACAAAAATGTGTGGAAAAGTGTTTTTTCAGCTAAATTGAGGTTTGCAGGGGATTCTGGGTAAGAAAACGTTGGGATCCACACACCAATACCTCCCTGGAATCCCCGGGTGTCTAGTTTTCAGAAATGTATAGGTTTGGTAGGTTTCCCTAGGTGGCCGCCGAGCACAGGGCCAAAAACACAGGTGACCCCCCTTGCAAAACCAGGTTGTTTTGTGATAGGCAATTTTGATTTCTCCTCAATACGTTTTGGGCCCTTGCCTGTCGCGGGTACTTGGGCCTCCCACACGAGTGAGGCACCATTTTTATCGGGAGACCTGGGGGAACGCTGGGTGGTAGGAAATTTGTGTTAGCCCGGTGATCCCACAACTTTCTCACACAAAAATGTGTGGAAAAAGTGATTTTTTCAGCTAAATTTGAGGTTTGCAGGGGATTCTGGGTAAGAAAACGTTGGGGGATCTATGCAACCAATACCTCCCCGGAATCCCCCGGGAGTCTAGTTTTCAGAAATGTGTGGGTTTGGTAGGTTTCCCTAGCTTTCCACCGAGCACGGGGCCAAAAACCCAGGTGACCCCCCTTGCAAAACCAGGTTGTTTTGTGATAGGCAATTTTGATGTCTCCTCAATACGTTTTGGGCTCTTGCCTGTCGCGGGTACTTGGGCCTCCCACACGAGTGAGGCACCATTTTTATCGAGAGACCTGGGGGAACTCTGGGTGGTAGGAAATTTGTGTCAGCCCGGTGATCCACAACTTTCCCACACAAAAATGTGTGGAAAAGTGATTTTTTCAGCTAAATTTGAGGTTTGCAGGGGATTCTGGGTAAGAAAATGTTGGGAGATCCACGCAAGCCATACCTCCCTGGAATCCCCCGGGTGTCTAGTTTTTAGAAATGTGTGGGTTTGGTAGGTTTCCCTAGATAGCCGCCGAGCACGGGGCCAAAAACCCAGGTGACCCCCTTTGCAAAACCAGGTCGTTTTGTGAATGGCAATTTTGATGTCTCCTCAATACGTTTTGGGCCCTTGCCTGTTGCGGGTATTTGACCCACTCACACAAGTGAGGTACCATTTTTCTTGAAAGACTTTGGGGAACGCGGGATGGGTGGAATTTTGTGGATCCACGCAGATTCCAGAACTATCCACCACAGAAATGTGAGGAAAATGTGGTTTTTTGGACTAATTTTTAGGTTTGCAGGGAATTCTGGGTAACAGAACCTGGTGAGAGCCAGTCAAGTCACTCCATCCTGGATTCCCCTGGGTGTCTAGTTTTCAAAAATGTATAGGTTGGCTAGGTTTCCCTAGGTGCCGGCAGAGCTAGGGTTCAAAATCTACAGCTAGGCACTTTGCAAAAAAAGGGTCCGTTTTCACTGTGAAAATGTGGTGTGTCCACGTTGCGTTTTGGGCCGTTTCCTGTCGCGGGTACTTGGGCCTCCCACACAAGGGAGGTACCATTTTTCTTGGAAGACTTTGGGGAACGCGGGGTGTGTGGAATTTTGTGTATCCACGCAGATTCCAGAACTTTCCACCACAGAAATGTGAGGAACATGTGGTTTTTTTGACAATTGTTTAGGTTTGCAAGGGATTCTGGGTAACAGAACCTGGTGCGAGCCAGCCAAGTCACCCCATCCTGGATTCCCCTGGGTGTCTAGTTTTCAAAAATGTATAGGTTTGATAGGTTTCCCTAGGTGCCGGCAGAGCTAGGGTACAAAACCTACAGCTAGGCACTTTGCAAAAAAAGAGTCTGTTTTCACTGTGAAAATGTGGTGTGTCCACGTTGCGTTTTGGGCCGTTTCCTGTCGCGGGTACTTGGGCCTCCCACACAAGTGAGGTACCATTTTTCTCGGAAGACTTTGGGAAACGCGGGGTGGGTAGAATTTTGTGGATCCACGCAGAATCCAGAAATTTCCACCACAGAAATGTGAGGAAAATGTGTTTTTTTGGACAATTATTTAGGTTTGCAAGGGATTCTGGGTAACAGAACCTGGTGAGAGCCAGCCAAGTCACCCCATCCTGGATTTCCCTGGGTGTCTAGTTTCCAAAAATGTATAGGTTTGCTAGGTTTCCCTAGGTGCCGGCAGAGCTAGGGTTCAAAATCTACAGCTAGGCACTTTGCTAAAAAAGGGTCCGTTTTCACTGTGAAAATGTGGTGTGTCCACGTTGCGTTTTGGGCCGTTTCCTGTGGCGGGCCCTAGGCCTACCCACACAAGGGAGGTACCATTTTTCTCGGAAGACTTTGGGGAAAGCGGGGTGGGTGGAATTTTGTGGATCCACGCAGATTCCAGAACTTTCCACCACAGAAATGTGAGTAAAATGTGTTTTTTTGACAACTTTTTAGGTTTGCAAGGGATTCTGGATAACAGAACCTGGTGAGAGCCAGTCAAGTCACCCCATCTTGGATTCCCCTGGGTGTCTAGTTTTCAAAAATGTATAGGTTTGCTAGGTTTCCCTAGGTGCCGGCAGAGCTAGGGTTCAAAATCTACAGCTAGGCTCTTTGCAAAAAAAGGGTCCGTTTTCACTGTGAAAATGTGGTGTGTCCACGT
Source organism: Calotriton arnoldi (assembly GCA_963921515.1). Taxonomy (NCBI): domain Eukaryota; kingdom Metazoa; phylum Chordata; class Amphibia; order Caudata; family Salamandridae; genus Calotriton; species Calotriton arnoldi. The sequence goes on from CAWUFW010000828.1 coordinate 2,171,300, forward strand.
TGCGTTGTGGGCCGTTTCCTGTCGCGGGCCCTAGGCCTACCCACACAAGTGAGGTACCATTTTCTCAACAGACTTTGGGGAACGCGGGGTGGGTGGAATTTTGTGGATCCACGCAGATTCCAGAACTTTCACCACAGAAATGTGAGGAAAATGTGTTTTTTTTTTTACAAATGTTTAGGTTTGCAAGTGATTCTGGGTAACAGAACCTGGTGAGAGCCAGTCAAGTCACCCCATCTTGGATTCCCCTGGGGGTCTAGTTTTCAAAAATGTATAGGTTTGCTAGGTTTCCCTAGGTGCCGGCAGAGCTAGGGTTCAAAATCTACAGCTAGGCACTTTGCAAAAAAAGGGTCAGTTTTCACTGTGAAAATGTGGTGTGTCCACGTTGCGTTTTGGGCCGTTTCCTGTAGCGGGCACTAGGCCTACCCACACAAGTGAGGTATCATTTTTCTCGGAAGACTTTGCGGAATGTGGGGTGGGGGAATTTTGTGGATCCACGCAGATTCCAGAACTTTCCACCACAGAAATGTGAGGAAAATGTGTTTTTTTTTTACGAATTGTTAGGTTTGCAAGGGATTCTGGGTAATAGAACCTGGTGAGAGCCAGTCAAGTCACCCCATCCTGGATTCCCCTGGGTGTCTAGTTTTCAAAAATGTATAGGTTTGCTAGGTTTCCCTAGGTGCCGGCAGAGCTGGGGTTCAAAATCTACAGCTAGGCACTTTACAAAAAAAGGGTCAGTTTTCATTGTAAAAATAAAGTGTGTCCACGTAGCGTTTTGAGCCGTTTCCTGTCGCGGGCACTAGGCCTACCCACACAAGTGAGGTACCATTTTTATCGGGAGACTTTGGGTAACACAGAATTGTAAAGCAACTGTTATTACCTACTAACTTTTGATGCATTTTTGCCTTCCAAATGAAAGACAATGTATAAAAAAGAAGTCATTTTGAAAAATGACCTATAATTCTCATGCTAGTATGGGTACTCACAATTTCGGAAATGTGCAAATATCTACTGTTTCTAAACTCTATATTTTGTTCCAATTTCAGAAATACATAGGTGCCTTTCATACCGATTTTTCCATGTATATATTTTCCCAAATTAATTGCTATATACCCGGTACATAATAAAAACCATTGCAAGACGCTGCTCAGTTATTGGCTCTGGGTTCGTCGGGTTCTTGGTGAACCTACAAGTCATATATATCCCCACAACCAGAACTGTCCAGCAGATGTAACGGTATATTGCTTTCAAACAGCTGTCATAATTAGAAGAAGTTACAGGTGAAAACGTTGACACAAATGTCTGTTTTTTCAACTAATTTTCAATTTTTCCTATATTCAACGGTTAGTTTCTATAAAGAAACCTTGAAGGATCTACACAAATGACCCCTTGCTGAATTCAGAATTTTGTCTACTTTTCTAAAATGTATACCTTTCCAGGATCCATTATTGCTTTCATACCCATTTCTACCATTAACTGAAAGAAGGTTGAAAGCACAAAAAATAGCAAAAATAGGCTATATCCCAGTAAAATGCCAAAACTGTGTAAAAAATGTTGGTTTTCTGACAAAAGTCTGTCAGTCCCCAAAAGCCGGGAAAATGGTGATTTCAGCCCCACAAACCCTTTGTTGATACCATTTGCAGGGAAAAAACCAGACACTTTCATTTACAGCACTTTTTTCCCATTTTTGCCCAAAAAAACTAAATTTAGCTGTATTTTGGCAAATTTCTGGGTCCCTTCCAGGGGAATCCACAAACCCTGGGTACCTTTAGAATCCCTGGGTACCTTTAGAATCCCCATGATGTTGGAAGAAAAGGATGCAAATTTGGCGTGGATACCTTATGTGGTCAAAAAGTTACAGGGGCCTAAGCGCGAACTACCCCAAATAGCCAAAAAAGGGCTCAGCACTGGGGGGGGAAAGGCCCAGCAGTTAAGGGGTTAAAAAAACACCAAAAAAATTAATAAAAGAGTTAAAAAAACTCAAAAAAATTTAAACACAAAAAAAGAAGAAAAAAAATGGTTCTTTTTAGAACCGCCTAATTGGTTTAAAATAGACAAACTTGTATGTGTTGTATGAATGAGTGCAAGGGTAATGTCTGAGTCATTGTATCAGTGAATAAGTATTGTCTGAGTGAATGAATGAGTGCACCAGTATTGCTTGAGTCATTGGATGAGTGCACGGATAGTGTTTGAGGGAATGAATGTGTTCAGCAGTAGTGCCTGAGTGATTGAAGTAGTGCATGGGTACTGCCTGGCTTATTGCATGAGTGCAGGGGTAGTGCCTGGGTGATTGGAAGAGTGCATTGGTACTGCCTGAGTGCATGGATAAGTACATGGGTAGTGTTTGAGGGAATGGATGAGCGCAAGAGTTGTATTTGACTGATTGAATGTGTGCATGGATAGAGACTGAGTGCATAGAAGAGTGCATAGGTTTTGCTTCAGGGAATGGATGAGTGCAAAAACACTGCCTGAGTTATTGGATGAGTGCAGCTGTAGTGTATGGATGATTTTATAAGTGCATGAGTAGTGCCTCTGTGATTGCATGAGGGCAGGGGTAATGTCTGGGTGATTGAAGGAGTGCACGAGTAATGCCTGGATGCATGGAAGAGTGCATGGGTAGTGCCTGGGTGCACGTAGGAGTGTATGGGCACTGTCTGAGTGATTCAAGAAGTGCACTGGTAATGACTTGGTAATTCCATGAATGAAGGGGTAATGTCTGGATGAATGGAAGAGTGCATGGGTAGTACCTAAGTGATTAGACCAGTGCAAAGGTAGTGCCTGGGTGATTTTATAACTGCATGGGTAGTGCCGGGGTGACTGGAAAAGTGCCTGGGTAGTGCTTCTGTGATTCCATGAGTGCTAGGGTAGTGCCTAGGTGATTGGAAGAGGGCAAGAGTAGTGCGTGGTGATTTTATAAGTGCATGGGTAGTGGCAGGATGATTGGTGGAGTGCATGGCTACTGGCTGGGTAATTGGAGAAGTGCATGGGTAGTGTCTAGGTGATTGGAGAAGTGCATGGGTAGTGCATGGGTGATTGGATGAGTGCATGGGTAGTGCCTGGGTTATTGCATGAGTGCATGAGTAGTGCCTGGGTGATTGAAGGAGTGCATTGGTAATGCCTGGGTGTTTTTGTAACTGCATGGGTATTGCTTGGGTGATTTTGTAAGTGCATGGGTAATGCCTGGATGATTAGATGAGTGCATGGGTAGTGCCTGGGTTATTGCATGAGTGCATGAGTAGTGCCCGAGTGATTGGAGGAGTGCATGGGTAGTGCCTGGGTGATTGAAGAAGTGCATGGGTAGTGCTTCTGTGATTCCATGAGTGCTAGGGTAGTGGCTATGTGATTGGAAGAGGGCAAGAGTAGTGCATGGTGATTTTATAAGTGCATGGGTAGTGGCAAGGTGATTGGTGGAGTGCATGGGTACTGGCTGGATAATTGGAGGAGTGCATGGGCAGTGTCTAGGTGATTGCAGGAGTGCATGGATAGTGCATGGGTGATTGGATGAGTGCATGGGTAATGCCTGGGTGATTGCATGAATGCAGGAGTAATGTGTGGGTGATTAAAGGAGTGCATGGGCAGTACCTGAGTGATTAAATGAGTGTATAGGTAGTGCCTTGGTGATTTTATAAGTGCATAGGTAGTGCCTGGGTGATTGGACAAGCGCATGGATATTACTTGGATGACTGGAGGAGTGCAAGGATAGTGCCTGGGTTACTGCATGAATGCATAAGTAATGCCTGCATGACTGCATGACGCCACGAGTAGTCCATAACTAGTGCCTGGGTAATTGCATGACTGCAGGGGTTGTGCCTAAGTGATTGAAGGAGTGCATGGCTAATGTCTGGGTTATTGCATGAGTGCAGGAGTAATGTCTGGGTGATTGAAGGAGTCCATGGGTAATGCCTGGGTGCATAGAAGAGTGCATGGGTAGTGCCTAGCTGCATGTAGGACTGCCTGGGTAGTTCGTGAGTGATTGGAGGAGTGCATAAGTAGTAGCAGGGTGATTGCATGAGTGCAGGAGTACTGCGTAGATGATTTGAACACTGCATGGGTAGTGCTTGGTTGATTCCATGAGTGCTGTATAAGTGCCTGAGCACATGTATGACTGTATGGTCAGTGCCTGAGTGATTGAAGTAGTGCATGGGTAATACCTGGGTGATTGCATGAAGGCAGGAGTAAAGTCTGGGTGAATAAAGGACTGCATGGGCAGTATCTGAGTGATTAAATGAGTGTATAGGTAGTGCCTTGGAGATTTTATAAGTGCATAGGTAGTGCTTGGGTGATTGGAGGAGTGCATGGATAGTGCCTACATGACTGGAGGAGTGCAAGGGTAGTGCCTGGGTGATTGCATGAGTGAGGAGTAGTGCGTGCATGATTGGAAGACTGCATGGGTAGTGTTTGGGTGATTGAATGAGTACATAAGTAGTCTCTGGGTGATATTATAAGTATATAGATTCAGGCTAGGTGAATGGAGAAATGCTTGGATAGTGCGTGGGTGATGATAGTAGTATGAGAATAGTCTCTAATTGTATAGATCAGTGCATGTGAAGTATTTGAAAAAATGGATCAATGCAATAAAAATATCTGTAAACATTACTTCATATTATTATGCTTATTACATTATTTCATCTTACCTTCTTTATTCAAATACATACCAAACTGAGTGAAACTATTTTACAGTTCTTTTGCTGTAAATTGAATTTAAAATCTTTTCAAGGTTTATTATTACTTTCTGTAATAAAAAGAAGGAAAACTGTTATTACATATAATATTATGTTTTTTAAACACAACATAATTTTAGAATTACATAACATATCCAGTTTCCCTTTTTGCTGTTCTCAGATTCTATTGAATTTCACTATACACAGTGATTTCAACGTAGATCATCATATAACAGCAGGGAAAAAAATACAATCAATGTGATTGTAAAAAACAAACAAATCTAAGTCGAAAATATTTACAACAAATTCAACTATCTGTTTACCTATCTACAGTTTCTAAATTACATTCTTCAACTACATTAAATTATTTATTTTTCTGAAGTACATTTTCTAAAATATACACTCTCATTTACATTGCATATAATATAAAGATCAATATATAAACTAGTTCCTTGAAACACAATTTTGCTAATTCAATAAAAAAAGTAGAAATAATAATCCAAATGTCAAGCCACAGGTCTCGTGACGAAGCACATAGCAAATCCTATAAAGGACTGCACTTCCTTTACAGAGCTGGGACTGGGCCATTTTACTAAGGCTTCTATTTTCTTTGGATCCATGTGAACACCTTCGGGAGTAATCACAAAACCAAGAAAATCCACCTGGGTGGTATGAAAGGTGCTTTTGTCTAGCTTGGCAAACAACTGGTTTTCTTTTAGTTTTTGCAAGATCTTCTTTACGTGTTCAACGTGTTCTTGTTCTGATTGAGAGTAAATCAATATATCGTCAATATAGACGATAACAAATACATCTAGGTATTCCCTCAGGATCTCATTGACAAAAAAGTGAAATGCAGCAGGGGCATTGCAGAGGCCGAACGGCATCACACAATATTTATAAAGACCGAATTTGGTACGAAACGCGGTTTTCCACTCAACTCCCTCTTTTATCCTGATCAGATGATAGGCCCCTCTAAGATCTATTTTAGTAAATATCTTTGCCCCTCGCACTTGATCTAGTAAGACCGAAATAAGAGGAAGGGGATACTTATTCTTTACGGTTACTTTATTAAGGGCGCGATAATCCAAACAAGCGTGCAAACCTCCTTCTCTTTCAGGGATAAAAAATAAAGGAGAGGATACAGGGGAGGTGGAATGTCTGATAAATCCCTTCTCTAGCATCTCATCAATATATTTTTGCAAGTACTCAGTCTCAGGTGCTGTTAGGGCATATATACGACTAACCGGCAATTTTGTTCCTGGGATGAGATCGATCCAGCAGTCGTAACTTCGATGGGGAGGCAAGGCAGTAGCTTTCACTTCGTCAAAGACTTCTTGGAATTCCTCATATATAACTGGAAGACTGGGGGTGTCAGATACTGTATTCATAGCACAGCATAACGAGTTGTTCCACTCACTGGCCTCTTTGTAACAGTGCAGCATACAGTGGTGAGATTTCAAAGTAACTGTACGGGAGGCCCAATCAATGTGAGGATTCTGTGTTTGCAACCATTGAACACCAAAGATGGCGCCAAAATTGGGTGTGTCAATTAGATCAAACTTAAGGGACTCTGAATGTCTGTTACCACAAACCATAACTATCTGCGGAGTCTGATAGGTGATCAACCCTGAGGACAGCTCCGTTCCATCTACCGCTCTCACCGGTTCTGGATGTGCTTTCGTTAAGAACGGAATCCCTAATTTACGGGCCAAGGAAATTCCCAGTGGCGCCAGAATCCAATAAGTTAGATAAGTTCTTCCTATTTTGAGAGGAAATAATCAATGTAACAGACAAGGTAAAATGTTTGGGTACTAGTGTAACGGTATTTGCCAACTTTTTTGAGACCTTAGAGATCACAAAACTTGAAGAACCGGTCTCTTGTTTTTCCAAGTGTTCTATTTTCCCACCGAGGATGCATAGTACTCACTGCTCGCTATGCTCTTAGGAGCAGAATGGGGTCTTACAGGACAATCTCTGGCATAATGCCCTCCTTTTTCACAATATAAACAGAGTTTATGCTTTTTTCTCTTTTCTTTTTCTTCCGTTGATAGAGGACCCTTGAGTCCGCCTATCTGCATGGGTTCACAAACATCTTTGGAGTCTTTAATCTCCTTTTTCTCTGTCCTGACCACTAGAAATCTAGAAGGGGCACTGCGGGATTTCTCACCTTTTCTTTCGCTCAATCTATGGTCTAGCTTTACCACTAAATCAATAAACGCAGGACAGTCTTCTGGAGGGTCTACGATTTGGGACAAAAGATCCTTGAGCTCATCACATAACCCACGATAAAACAGAGATGTTTTTTTCGCCTCCGGCCAATGTGTCTCTGCTACCAACCTATTAAAGCAGGTGATGTGTGAAAGCAGATCCTTAGATCCTTGTCGGAGGTTTAGAAGAGCATTATCGCTGGCCTGCATGAAAGTATGTTTAGAAAAAAGGTTTCTCATCTTTTCTTGAAACAAAGTAAAGTCATATAATAAAGGATCATTATTCTCGACCAAAGGTACAGCCCAATCGGCAGCATTACCTACTAAATATGAAATAACAAAAGCGACCTTGGCTGCGTCATCAGGGAAGGCAGCGGCTTTACATAGAAATTGGAGGTGACATTGATTCATAAAGAAGCTGAACTTAGAGCTATCTCCATTAAATCTCTCAGGCATAGCTAGGGGAACAGGACTAGGCGTATGTACTGTAAAGTGAACAGGAGGGATGCTTCCTTCCCCTCTTGTGGGAGCACCAGCATTATGAGAAGGCGCAGAAAAGTGAGCAGGTTGTATATAGCTTCTTTTGTTCTTTTGTGTAGCGCCTGAAGCTTTAGTGTCTGGGGGGTCTGTGCTTTAATCTGAATTAGTTTGGTATGAAGGCGTTGATTTTCAGACCTTAATCTTCCTACCTCAGCCTGTAAGTCTACTAATGCCTCCGCAAGTTCTTCTATTGAGGGACTCTGTACGGCGGATTGTAGTGATGTGTCTAAAGGGGCGCAAGCCCCGTCTGGGTTCATCTTCGCTTGGGTGGAATATAATTCTTGGGCTTGGCTTTCTGTTGAGCCACAGGTCTCTTGACGAACCTGTATCTTGATGGATTCCACAAGAACGAAGATGCGTTCCCCACACTCCCCGAAAACAGTGTCTGGAGGAATAATGAGATACTCCTTCACAGGTAACTGTCTTCGAAGAGTAAGGGGAATGATTCATAGAGTGACCACCACTCTTCCCCAGCTTGAGGAACTGGTAACGCTCGTGAAGAAAGACAGGACACAATGAGAGCTGTAAAGAAATAGGAAGACCTATTAGCACTGAATCTAATGTGGCTAGTACCCCTTAAGATTGTGATAATGCATGTCAAGTTCAAGAAAGTAAATCCACTTACCAGCCAAAGGAGCCTCAAAAGCTTCCTCAAAGAAGAGATGGAGGAGTTACAGTCACTCCCCTTGAAGCTGCAGGAGCAGGAGGCTTGTGCCAAACTTTGGCAGTAGCAAAAATAATAAAAGGTAGTCCGTCCTAAGACTAACAGGCGGCTGAACCATAGGGCGAAGAGGCAAAAAACGATATAAGGAGGTCCTCACAGTCTGTTATAACAAATGGTTTATCAGCGTTAATGGAGTCCTCTAAAAGCAAGGAAAGGTACCAGGAATCAACAGGATCAGAGAGGGAGTGCCCTTCAGCAACTGTGGAGGCAGAGCACCGGAGAGGCGCATGCAAATGTTTAGTCAAGAAATGCCACGAACTGAAGCAGAGTGCTCGGCAGTATCAAATGCAGTAGGGCACAGGGGAGGAGAGGATGTTTTCTGCCCAAGAGGCTTGGAAATCTGCTGCCGATAGTGAAATGTGCTGCGGGCAGGGAGAGCGGAAAGGAGCTTCCGGGTAAGGATCGTGCTAACCCGCCTCAGAGTCTGGATCCAGCTGAGCGGGAGCACGGGTAGATAGGCACACACAAATACGGGCGTGAAAATCCTGGTAGGCGATCACGAGGAAACTAACTAACTAAATATGCACCAGAAACGCGGTCAGGATACCAAATGCCGAAGGCGAGCGGGAAACAAAGTAGCAAGTCCTTCTGCAATTGACGAACAAAAGGGGCATGGTTACGGGATCCGAACAGTAAGCCAAGCAAAGGCTTGTTCCGGACATGTCACTTTAAACAAAGGAGGGGACGTGTAAAAAGATACGCTGTATTTGCGCTCATCTGGAAGCAGTAAGGGATCGTCTAAAAAGAGCAGACCTCCTTAAACATGACATGCGCTAACACAATGCCTGCCTCCGGTCCCAAGATATAGAACAAGAGGCCTGAGCCCTGACACCAAACACTAATTGGTCACATCTTCCCAATAGGCCGAATAATATTTCCTCATCCATTGACATTGATAATATCCTAAATAAACTCGTTATTTTGTGCTCACATCTTCCCAATAGGCCGAATGATTTTTTTAAAATTTTGGCATCAAAAATATCAGATATGAATCTGGTAATTCGCAAGGCAATCTACATTTGAATTCCTAATGGCCATCATTGCAATGTGTCCATCCTTTATTGCACTTTAAATACACAGTATAGTGTCCAGATGTTATAGTAGGTCCATCATGGAATATAATAGCCACTGCTTTAAAAGTTCTTCCTGAAACTGACACTTTACTTGCCACAAAATGTTAAATTTTTGTTTCCAATTTTCTTCCATTTGCGCTACAACGTTGTAGCATTAAAATGACATATTTTCCAAATTTTTCTATATATAATGTTGACAACATTTCTGATTTACAATGAAAACATTTAATATCTTGATTGGCTGTTTTTACTAATTTGTTAAAAGACACTGATTTGCAATCTGGTATTGTCAAATATATGAATCGTTCAATGTCTATTTGAGTGGTAGGACAAAATGAACACTCTTCACATTCATGATCCCATCTGTAACTTAGTCCAAACAAATTTTCAATTTCTATTCCTTCATCTTCCAATACTGCAAGCATAAACATAAGAAATTCTTGTGCATCTTGTTGTACATTAAGTGTAAATTGTGAAGAACCAGAACATATATCCAAAAGATGTCATATGCCAGAAACAGTATGGATTTTAGTTCTATCAGTTTCCAACTTTTCAAAAATATAATGTAACAAAGAGCAGAATCTTCTTTCGCGAATTTCCATAATTTGATGATGAAGATCTTCTAGATAAAACACAACGTTCACAATTACATTAGCATAGCAGTTGATACCCAAACTATTTTCTAACTGGTATCCTACAATATCATCAACAGTGTCCATTTTTCTTTTCTTTGCAGCCTCATCATTCTCTTGGATTGTTTTCTTTTTCCAACCTCACTAGAATGTTTGTCATATTTTCGTTTTGGACATACTACACATTTTTCATATATGGGATATTCACCTAAGTTAGGAGCATACAGTCTTCTTAACTGATTATACGCTCTTACACAATTTGCATCAGCCCTAACTTTTTTCTCATCAAAATCAATCAAATACAAACCAGATAATGTTCTTACTCGAGACAATGCAACATATGCCATACCCTCTTTAAACACTGTACTTCCAATATTTACCAAAGCACTGTCTACACTTAAACCTTGAGATTTATGAATGGTCACTGCATATGCTAAAGAAAGAGGAAACTGTTTTCTACGAACATACAAGTCTTTTACAAGCAAAAAACGAACAGCACAACGTCCAATCTGTTTTACCTCTTCAATCTGATCAAATTTAATCTTCAAAAATTCAATTCCATTGCTGTTCTGAAAATTTACATAATCAACAACTTTTCCCATTGCTCCATTTACTAAACCTTTTTCTACATCTAAATTTCCTGACAGTTTACACATACATATAAAGTCTTTTCTAAACCTGCAGTCTTAGACACCGACTTTTCCAAAGAATCCAATTTTGACTGTAATTTCTCTGAGAGAAGAATAGTAACCCCTTCATGTTCCAATTTATCAATGGCTTTCATTTTCACTATTGGTTCTTTCTCCAGTTTCAAAAGTTCTTGATTGAATGTAGAACACTCTTGCAGTGTTGGCATTAGACAAACTATAGACTTATTTTCTCCAATTGTTTTGAACATTATTTCCGGTGCAATATTTTCATTTGGAAACAAGTTTGTTAGTAGTCGACTTTGTAAAGCTTCTTTACCATGTTTTGTCAAAACACCAATTCCAATATCTTGAAGAATGTTTCCATAATGTTCATCACTTGCTTGTCGCTTATTCTTAATAAGTTCTTTATATTCAAAAAGAGACCAAATGTTCACATTTCCAATACTTCCCAAAGATTTCTTAGTGTCTTCATGGACAAGTGTTTTAAAAACTGATTGTCCTTTCACAGGAGTAAGTTGTAGTAGATCGTCGAATACAATTACATGTTTTTCTTCAAATAAAACATCACAATCTGTTTTTAAAATCTGTTGCATTCTTAAATGTACAAAGGCAAGCATTAAGTTTGAGACCATGCTCACCTCATCAATGATCAGAAGTTTCATTTTCTTTAGTACTCTTGAAACTTCATAACAAGCTTCTCCAGATAGCTTGTGATATTCCAACTTATTTTCATGTTCATCTGGTAGCATGAGTAATCGATGTAATGTAATCCCTTTAATGTTATGTGCTGCTAACCCAGTTGGAGCGGTTACAATACAACATAAATGTGATTGAGTGGTTTTGTATAGATAACTGGTCAAAACTTTAATTAAAAAACTTTTTCCTGTTCCAGCTTGCCCACTGATATACATTCGAATAGGTTTAAATGATGAGCATTGGCATTCTTTTTTTTCATGCAGTAAACCATGCTCTATCTGTTGTGTAACTTGCTGATATATTTCTTTTTGTTCAATATTTAGTTGTTCTTCCAAGTTTCCCAACTCAATAATATCCTGTTGTGCTTGTTGCATTGCCATTTCTACTTCATTCATAGCGATTGCTGCTTCATTTTCAAGAATTGGTTGTCCTAGTGGATCTTGACTTAGTGGAGCAGAACTTTGACTATCTTGAGAACTATCTCTAGCGATTTCAGCTGCAATAGTAGTTTCTTGTTCAATCTCCTCATTCAACATTTGAAAATATTTTGGAAAAACTGTGCATTCATTGCTATCTTTACATGCATTAAAAGAATCTTCATAGCAGTCAAAATCTCCAAGTAATTCCATTTCACTACGCCAAGGCTTGAACAGTTGCAGAAGTACTAAATAGAAAAATTCCCTTTTATGTGGAGTATCACAACTGAGTTTCCTGTGATTAATAAGATTTCCTTTGGCATGTTTTACCAAACATCCATCACATCCAATTACTGCATATTTTTCTTCATTTATATTTTCTGTAACATTTCTCTTAAAGCTGTAATGTTGCAGTACTTCATAGAGACATATGTTTCCAGATGTGGACTCCTTTTGGGATAGTACGTATCCAACATATTTGTTTTAACAATATCTGTACTTTCCGGCTCATTCAAAGCTAAGTATTCAATTTCTTGTACAGATTTCAATACTTGATTTCATGTTGCAGCAAGACCTAGACTTACCCACATGATTCCTTTTGACTTTGAATATAAACTTGCAGAGGTCAACTGATTCGAACATTCGTATGATCCAATCTCTCGATGGGAAAGCATCTTCAAACTAAAGCTGTACAATTTGTTACTAAGAGTCTTCTCTTGTGAAATTTCTTCCCACATTTCTTTCAACTCCGTCTTTTCAGATTTGGTTATATATGATGTAACATAGCGAGCAACAGCAATCGAATTATCTGCAACATATTAGATATCCATATTTGCATTCCACATCGTCAAAATCACTGGATTGTAGTCATTAATATACTTTGAATCTTCACTTCTTTTTATGTTGTAAGTACTCTTCTGAGATTTCCGAGTTATAGTATGCCTTACTGCTGACATGAAACTGTTGACTCTTCCTTTCGAAATTACTGGACGTGGGAATCCAAAACGACATTTTGTATAAAATTTTCCCTTTGACTTGTATTTCCGTCGACAATATTTCCCACATCGATGACTTTGAAACCGTAAAACTTGTTGTCTTAAGCTATTTTCTCCTCCTCTTTTTGGAATAGCACAGGCAACATAGTCTTCAATGAAAGACAAAACAGTTTCATCAGAATCGGTTCCAAATTTAGGTGCATCCTTGATCCATAATAGCATGTGTATATGAGGAGCACCTCTGGCTTGGTACTCCTTTCTCCAAAAGAAATCAATAACTTCTCCAAGAGGTGGATTATTTTTATTGCAGATAAAAGACATCATAGCTTGAAACCTATGATTAAAATATCTGCACACATTTACAGGATCCAAGGAACACAGTTCTCCAGCTGTCTTCAATTCAATGTTTTAATATTTGAATTTGCTTCTCGTAGAAATTCAAGTAAATCTTCCCATGCGTATTCAGCACAGCTAAGCATAACAAACCACGTAGGGGTTCCTAAGTTCCTTAACATACATTTAAGTTCTCCATGATGATATACCAATACTCATTGGTACCACGTTGACATGCCATCAAATTAATTAACTGAGATTCTAAATGATCGTCTCTTTGTTGAACTTTGTCCAAAAATTTCTTTGCAGAAAGATGTGTAAGATGAACTCCTGTTTTTAATATGTGGTTCACTGCATATGAAAGTCCAGACAAGTCACTTTCAAACAGAAGATGAAATAAATATGGAACACATTGTCGAAATCTTGGATATTCTAAATACAATCTTGTTGAACGGTATTCTGAAGCTGGAATATGTACTGGTCGTTCATCATATCGTCCACCTTTTCCAGTGGGGAAGAGCTGTGGAAAACGACGAGCTTCTAAACTTTTCTCCCAAACACTCATGGGAGTTCCCTTCACTTTCTTCATTTGGAATAATTAAATAGTGTTTCCAATAACTTATTTTGAATGTAAAGGATGTATACTATAATGTTCATAAATTTCTTCACTCCTGGAGTTGTCCACTTTTCGATTTGGCCAGTTGAAATTTCTCTATCATCTCCTAGAGATATTTCTTGTTCTTCCAGATTTACATTTTTATAATAAATATTGTTTTCTATGAGATATAACGTAGCCTTTTGAAGTTTGGTGACATCTACTAACTCTTGCCATATTTTCCGACTCTTTGTTGGTACACCATTAACTAGAATAACTACAGGTTCACTTTCCTCTCTCTCTACACCAACAGTTTCAATATTTTTCTTAAAATCTAAAGGTAAAATACACAACTCTTCCTTTTAAACCTCTTTGTAAATCTGAGGGAGGCAGCTTACCTGTTTTAGGCTCCATACGAACTATAGCCTGAAATGGGTGCACAGATTGAATAAGAATGGACTCATATGAATTTAAATCTACCAGTTCCGGTGGAATAGCTACCAACTCTAGGTTATTATGTACAGCTCTAGCTGGCATATTGTTCTCTTCTAATTTGCTGTAACAATATTTACAAATACGTTGATCACTACCCAACTCAAAATGACCTTCCACCAACAAATAAGCACCAAATTGCTCCCACTTATCATTGTTTTCCTTTTCACTTTTTAAATACACATCAACATTCCTAATTTGACTTCTATAGTGAGTACGTCGACAACAAATACAAACATAGTTTGGTTTCTCACAAGAAACTACCTTAAACTTTGTAATTTCTTCTGCAAACTTCTCAGTAGTACTATCTTCCACCTCTTCTTCAACACCTACACTTATCAAACTCTCACTTTCTCTACACTCCTCTCGAGGACCAAAGAAACGAAACTCTATATCATCAGAAACTTTTTTTACATCCAATACTGAACCATGCAAAAAAGCTGTGTTTATTTCACTTAAACATAATGCAGGACTTTTTACATAGTACAATCTTCTCACTAGCTTCCGCATTTCTGAGTGATGTACTGCTAACATTCTTAAAGGATGAAAAGTACTTCTATACACTTTTCTAGAAAGACAAGCCTGAGAATGACCCTGCAAGTTACTATATTTTCTCACTTTACAAGGATCTAGTCCTTGCAACATCTTAATCTTTTGTTTAACACTTATTTTAGCATAATCTCGTAAGAAATTTCATAATATATCAATAGATTCCTGTCGTATACTACACATACTACTACAATCCCACCTATACACTGGAGCTTGTGTACGTCTCCCTTGAACTTCTTCAGCTATTACTCGTTCCACATTTCTAGGAACCATCTTTTCTTTTTCAATTGGACATCCGTTTCTAACCTCATAACAACGACCCCTGGTATCAACAGCATGAACTAATGTAATTTGTTGAAAATAGCTTTTTTCATTAAAAAAAGGTTCAGTACTAGAAGTGTGCTTCCATTCACCCGAATTTTTCTTTTTACAAAAGTTAGTTCTATTAACCAGTCTTTCTCTTTTACTTTTCTCCTTCATAAACTGCATTGTTTTATTCAATGTTTTCATTCTCTTCAATACTAATATAAACAATTTTCTTTTCAATTCAAAAGCCTTTTCGACTACACTGTCAATCTGTTCTTCTTGTAAAATGCAGATCTTCTTTTATATTTCTTGCAATCTTTCAATAAATTTTGTAGTACTCTACTTTTATACATTCTCTTCCTAATGTCTTTATATTCTTTCATCCTTTTTTCAACATGTATTGTTTTCCTATAACCTGATTTTGTATTAATTTCTCCTTTTTCTTTTCCTTCTGATTGCTTGTAGTACTTTTCTTTCTCTTTTCACCATTTTGAAAATCTTTTAGATTTTTTAAAAGACTTTTAACAAATTCTTTCGTTCTTTTACCAGAAGACTTTTTCTTTAACGTCACATGTTGTAATTCATCTACTTTCTGTTTTTCTCTCTCCTTTAAATAGTTCTGTTTTCTTTGTTGTCTTTTCTTTTCAACTTTTCTTGTCATACTGAATATTTCTCAATAATTATGGAAAATTTCAACAACAAAAAAAAAGTTTATTATCTTTCAAAAAAGTATTTAATATTATTAAAATAATTATAAACAAATATTGTCATCTATAAATAAAGAAATACATTGAGTAGTGCCTGGGTGATTCTATAACTACAGGGGTAATATCTGGGGATTACTGGAGTACATAGGAAGTGAGTGAGTGATTTTATGAGTGCATGAGTACTGCTTCAGTGATTGCAGGAGTAATGAGGTAGTGTATGAGTGAATAAAGGAGTGCAAAGGTGCCGCCTGGGTGATTTCATAACAGTATGACTACTGGCTGAGTGATTACATAAGTACAAGTGTAGTGCCTCTGTGATAGAAGGAGTGCAACATTAGTGCCTGAGTGATTATATAAGTTCATGAGTAGTGGCTACATGATTCAAAGAGTGCATGGGTAATACCTTGGTGATTGCATGAGTGTACATAGTGCCTGGATGTTTGCATGAGTGCAGGAGTAAAGCCTGAGTGATTACACCAGTGTATATGTAGTGACTGAATCATTTGAAGACTGCAAGGGTAGTACTTGGGTGTTTTTATAACTGCATGAGTATTGGGCCTAGCCAAATATAAAGCAGCAGACTATTAAATAACTCAACCATAAGTCTCTCTATATCGTTAAAAGCATGCATACATATATCTCTACCTTTTCAAATCAACATCACATTTAAATGAAATATATATACAATATTTCTAAAATATAGTGAAACCTAGAAACAGAGACATTTAATAGATCTGCCTGAGTGATTCCAAAACTCCATGGGTAGTGCTTGGGTGATTGTATGACTCCAAAGATACTCGCTGGGTAATTACAGGAGAAGATGGATAGTGACTGACTAATTACATGAGTGCACAGATAAAGGTTTAGTGCATGGATAAGTGTATAAATAGGACCTAAAGCCATAGATGACTCAATAAGAAGTGCCTAGGTGAATAGATGACTGCAACAGTAGAGTCTGGGTGATTATATGACTGCAAGGGTAGTGCCTGGGTTATTACATGAGTCCATAGGTAGAAACTGCATGATTCTATGACTGCAAAGGAAATACATAAGTAGTGCCTGGGTGATTCTATGACTACAGGGGTATTATCTAGGGGATTATTAGAGTACATAGGAAGTGAGTGGGTGATTTTATAAGTTCATGAGAACTACTTGGGTGATTACAGAAGTACTAAAGTACTGCCTGAGTGATTACAGGAGTGCAAACGTAGTGCGTGGGTGGTTTTATAAGTGCATGAGTACTGGCTGACTGATTACATAACTACAAGAGTAGTGCCTGCATGATTGAAAGAGTGCAAGGACAGTGCCTGGGTGATTGAAGCACTGTATACCTAATGCATTGGTGATTGGATGAGTACAGAGGTAATGTCTGAGGGATTAAAGGAGTACATACGTAACGCCTAGCTGACTACATGACTACAGGGGTAATATCTGGGGATTTACATGACTACATAGAAAGTAACTAGATGATTTTATAACTGCATGTGTACTTCTTGGATTATTGCAAGACTACTGAAGTAGTGCCTGACTGAATAAAGGAGTGCATAGGTAGTGCCTCGATGATTGCATGTGTGCAAGACTAATACCTGAGAGATTACAGCACTGCGTTTGTAGTACTTGCATCATTCGAAGACTGCATAGATAGTACTTGGTTTTTTTTTTATAACTGTATGAGTGTTGGGCCTAGCCAAATATAAAGCAGCAGACTATTACATGACTGAACCATAAGTATCTCCATATTGTTAAAAGCATGCATACATACATCTCTACCCTTTCAAATCATCATCATATCTAAAAGAAATATATATACAATATTTCTGGAATATAGTGAAACCTACAACTGAAATATGTAATAGATCTGCCTGAGTGATTGCATAACTTCATGAGTACTGCTTGGGTGATTGAATGAGTTGAAGGGTAGTCACTGGATAATTGTAAAAGAAGATGGATAGTGACTAGCTAATTGCATGAGTGCACACATACACATTGAGTATATGAATAAGTGCATAAATAGCACCTAAAGATATAGATAACTCATTGAGTAGTGTGTAAGTGAATAGATGAGTGCAACAGTAGGATCTGGGTCATTCTACGTCTGCAAGGGTAGAGCCTGGGTTATTACATGAATGCATAGGTACAGCCTGCATCATTGCATAACTGCAGGAGTAGTACATAACTAGTGCCTGGGTAATTGCATGACTGGAGGAGTATTATCTACGGGATTATTAGACTACATAGGAAGTGAGTGGGTGATTTTATAAGTCCATGAGAACTGCCTAGGTGATTACAGGAGTATTAAAGTACTGCCTGAGTGATTACAGGAGTGCAAGCGTAGTGCGTGGGTAGTTTTATAAGTACATGAGTACTGGCTGAGTGATTACATAAGTACAAGAGTAGTGCCTGCATGATTGAAAGAGTGCAAGGATAGTGCCTGGGTGATTGAAGCACTGTATAGCTAATGCTTTGGTGATTGCATGAGTACAAGGGTAACGTCTAGAGGATTAAAAGAGTACATAGGCCTGGGTGATTGCATGACTACAAGAGTAATATCTGGGGATTAACATGACTACATAGAAAGTGACTGGGTGATTTTATAAGAGCATGGGTACTTCTTAGGTGATCGCAGGACTACTGACGTAACACCTGAGTGAATAAATAAGTGCAAAGGAAGTGCCTGGGTGATTTAATACCATGAGTACTGGCTAAGTGATTACATAAGTACAAAGCTAGTGCCTCTGTGATTGAAAGAGTACAACGTTAGTGCCTGAGTGATTATATAAGTGCATGAGTATTGGCTACATGATTCAAAGACTGCATGAGTAATATCTTGGTGATTGCATGAGTGCATAGCTAATGCCTGGGTGATTGCATGAGTGCAGGGGTAATGCCTGGGTGATTCCATCAGTACATATGTTCTGCCTGGATCATTGGAAGACTGAATGGGTAGTACTTGGGTGTTTTTATAACTGCATGAGTGTTGGCCCTAGCCAAATATAAAACAGCAGACTATTACATGACTCAACCATAAGTCTCTCTATATCGTTAAAAGCATGCATACATATGTCTCTACCTTTTAAAATCATCATCATATCTAAAAGAAATATATATATACAATATTTCTAAAATATAGTGAAACCTAGAAACTGAAACATGTAATAGATCTGCCTGAGTGATTGCAAAACTCCATGGTGTAGGAAGGTGGAATCTGACTGCATGGTTGCCCCCACTTTTCTCCTGGTGTTTTGCTGGTTTTCGACTTAGTTTGGCTGGGATCCTGCTATTCAGGACCCCAGCCTATCTGCTATCCCCTTAAATTGATTGCATGTACTTTAGGTACACTCCAGATTGGATTCTGGGGTACCCTTATAAGTCCCTAGTATATGGTATACTATGTACCCAGGGCATAGGTACCCCAGAGGCCTCCCAGGGGCTGCAGCATGTATTATGCCACCCCTGAGAGGCCATCCAAAATGACACAACAGGTCTGCTACAGCAGCATGTGTAAGGTGGTGTATGCACCCCTTACTGAGATATAGGTTCCCTATATCTCTCCATATCACTGCACATGTAAATCTATCAGTCACCCCTATGGCAGGCCTTAACAATCCCGAAGGCAGGGTGCTGGGTTTCATGTGAGAGGGTGCTCATGCATGAGGAGAGCCCCTCTGCAGCTTTTGGAATCTTCATTCCGGGGTTGTTTGTGATGCAGCCAAACCATATACTCTTAAGTGCATTATGACCTTGCGGTAAATGCTAACTCGAGAATGGCTGCATGGAAACATGTCGTGTTTGGTGTCAAACACCTTGGAATCAACCCTCCACCCCAGTAACTGGGGTGGGAGGTATGATTCCACCCTACTAGAGGGAGAAACATGGCACCACCGGTACACCCGGTACCAGCTTAACAGAACCCTGGCATCACAAAATGGATGCTGCAGCCACAGACACGAGTCTGCCCTCCTGCTGCTGGACGAAACTCCGGCAGGGGAGGCCTGGACAATAGGTTTCCTGTCACAGGGAGGTGTGACCACCTCCCAGACAGGCTTTAGTGTATTGGGGCTGGGTGGGTGCACTCCAAGAGTGCTTTGAAGTCTGCACTGGACGCACATTTGGTGTCCCTATGCATAGTCCAGCTCAAACCGGTTGCAGGGGCTACCAGCCCCTGCTCTGGCGTGAAACTGGACAAAGGAAATGGGTGTAGCCACCCCTCTTTCCTGACCCTCCCATAGGTGGGTCCCCAGAGTTTGTCCCACCCCTTCCTTGGGTATAAAGTTGGAACCCCTGACTACAGGACTTTAGATTACACCTGGACTAAACTCTGACACAGAAACCAAGAACTTCGGCGATCTACACTACGCTGGATGACTGAAGAATCTCCCTTGGAGTAAAGGAGTTACTCCCCTGCAAGGCAGGCACCTTTAACGCAACTGACTGGTTGGCATCTCCAAAGCTCCTGCGGACTCCGAAGAATATTGCCACACAGGAGGTGGGTTCCCGAGGTCTCTGAGGTCGATCTGTACCCACAGCAAGTCTTAGGCCTGTATCCCTCGTGGAGACCGTGCAACCCGAACCCCTGGACACAGCGACCATTTGCAGAAGCATCAGCTTTCCGGCGACCCCTGAGGCTGAGCTTTGGGTTACTTGTAGCCCTGACCCCGAGCAGTAATTGCACTGAAGATTGTTGGCCTACACTCAACGAGTGTTCCGTGGGCTGCCATTTCGTGATTCCTCTTGAGGTCCTTTGCGATCCCTGGCCCGTTGACCTGTGGGTCCCCAAGAAGGCAACTCTAACTTTTATTGGGCTTCCCTAGTTGCTACAGATGTACCCTGTCTCTCCATTGCTTGGGGAGTCCCCAGGGCCTTGCTGGTCCGCACAGAAGCATCTTTTCTCTTCCTGCGTGGGTTGCTGTTGCCAAGGCTTGTTGTATTCAATCCAAGCACCGACACCCCAGAACTCGACATCCTTTGTGGGACAGCTCGAATCCGGCTCCTGGTTGTCCTTGATGTCTCCGGGACCCCGTGGCTGCAGAGTCAAGCTTCACCTCTTCGCACCTGAAGCACCCGACATCGGTGGGCATTCGATTGCTCCGCTCCTGGTCACTGGCTAGTGACCCAGACTCTGTCCCCTCTGCTTTCAGGTTCTTCACATCTTCGATCCAGGCTTGGATCACCCCGGACACTTTTCTTCTTCACAGCAGCAGCACTTTGCAGCAGATCGCCATTGAAATCAACGACGATTCCCGACACCCTTTGACACCTATGCACCCGGCTCCCCTGGGTGAGGTAACTCGAGTACTACGGTGCTCCCGTGGGTGTTGGCCCTAGAACCCCTTAAGTCTAAAGGGGTTTGCTCAAAGTCCTCTCCTAAGTGTTCTTTTGATTTAAAATTCCAACAGCGACTTTCCTCATAGAATCCTACGGCACTCGGGGCTGTGTTCTCACACTGCACACGTCCCCCGTGGGTCTCCTGTGTCACTACCTTGGGTGGTTCCTTGGGGTCCCAGCGATTCTACGTGCTCTAGGCACTGTGTCTAGTCAAGTCGTGGTGCTTATACCACTTTCTTAATATATGGTTTGGTCCCCCCCTGGGACCCATTGTATATTGTGCTATTTACTGTCGTTTTAATACTGTGATATTGTGTATCTTGGACTCTAATCTCATAAAGAGACTATTGGGTAGTGTTTAGAAATAAATACATATATTTTATATATATACCTTGTGTGGTTCTCCTTTCATTTGGTCATTCAAGAGGTTATAATCTGGTAAACCAAGCTGCTTTACACTCCTTCAAGACTTAGCCTGAAGGCTGCTCTCCATAGCTACCACTAGGATAGCTTTCAATAAAGGTTGTCTTTAAACCTATCATCAATAAGGGTCGTTTGGACTGGTGCAAGGTGCTCACTATAACTAGTGGACAGCATATGCCAGGCCAACTTCTCACACATGGGTAGTGCTTGGGTGATTGTATGACTCCAAAGGTACTCGCTGGGTAATTACAGGAGAACATGGACAGTGACTGACTAATTACATGAGTGCACAAATAAAGGTTTAGTGCATGGATAAGAGAATAAATAGCACCTGAAGGCTTACATGACTCGCTAAAAAGTGCCTAGGTGAATAGATGAGTGCAACACTAGAGCCTGGGTGATTATATGACTGCAACAGTAGTGCCTGGGTTATTACATAAGTGTATAGGTAAAAACTAGATGATTCTATAACTGCAGAGGTAGTACATTACTAGTGCCTGGATGATTGCATGACTGCATGAGTAATATCTGGGGATTATTGGAGTACATAGGAAGTGAGTTGGTGATTTTATAAGTCCATGAGTACTGCCTGGGTGACTGATTACAGGAGTGCAAAGGTAGTGCTTCGGTGATTTTATAAATGCATGAGTATTGCCTGAGTGATTACATAAGTACAAAAGTACTGCGTCCATAATTGAAAGAGTGGAAGGATAGTGCATGGGTGAATGAAGCACTGTATAGCTAATGCATTGGTGATTGCATGAGTACAGAGGTAACGTCTGAAGGATTAAAGCAGTACATATGTAACACCTAAATAACTACATGACTTCAGGGGTAATATCTGAGGATTTACATAACTACATAGGAAGTAACTGAGTGATTTTATAAATGCATGGCTACTTCTTCAATGATTGCAGGACTACTGAGGTAGTGCCTGACTGAATAAAGAAGTGCACAGGTAGTGCCTGGGTGATTGCATGAGTGTATAGATAGTGCCTGGATGTTTGCATGAGTGCAGGGGTAATGCCTGGGTGATTGCGTCACTGCATATGTACTGCCTGGATCATTGGAAGACTGAATGGGTAGTACTTGGGTGTTTTTATAACTGCATGAGTGTTGGGCCTAGCCAAATATAAAGCAGCAGACTATTACATAACTGAACCATAAGTCTCTCCATATTGTTAAAAGCATGCATACATACGTCTCTACCTTTTCAAATCATCATCATATCTAAAAGAAATATATATACAATATTTCTAAAATATAGTGAAACCTAGAAACTGAGACATGTAATAGATCTGCCTGAGTGATTCCAAAACTCTATGGGTAGTGCTTGGTTGATTGAATGAGTTGAAGGGTAGTCACTGGATAATTCTAAGAGAAGATGGATAGTTGCATGACTGCACACATAAATGTTGAGTGTATGGATAAGTGTATCAATAGCACCTAAACATATAGATGACTCATTGAGTAGTGTGTAGGTAAATAGATGAGTGCAACAGTAGAATCTAGGTGATTCTATGACTGCAAGGGTAGAGCCTGGGTTATTACATGAGTGCATAGGTACAGCCTAAATGATTGCATGACTGCAGGAGTAGTACATAACTAGTGCCTGGGTGATTCCATGACTGGAGAGATATTATCTAGGGGATTATTGGAGTACATAGGAAGTGAGTGGATGATTTTTTAAGTCTATAACTACTGCTGGGCGATTACAGAAGTACTAAAGTACTGCCTGAGTGATTACAGAAGTACAAACGTGCATGAGTACTGGCTGAGTGATTACATAAGTACAAGAGTAGTGCCTGCGTGATTGAAAGAGTGCAAGGATAGTGCCTGGGTGATTGAAGCACTGTATAGCTAATGCTTTGGTGATTGCATGAGTACAAGGGTAACGTCTAGAGGATTAAAAGTGTACATACGTAACGCCTGGATGATTGCATGACTACAAGAGTAATATCTGGGGATTTACATGACTACATAGAAAGTGACTGGGTGATTCTAAAAAGAGCATGGGTACTTCTAAGGTGATCGCAGGACTACTGAGGTAACACCTGAGTGAATAAATGAGTGCAAAGGAAGTGCCTGGGTGATTTAATAATACCATGAGTACTGGCTAAGTGATTACATAAGTACAAGGCTAGTGCCTCTGTGATTGAAAAAGTACAACGTTAGTGCCTGAGTGATTATATAAGTGCATGAGTACTGGCTACATGAATCAAAGACTGCATGGGTAATATCTTGGTGATTGCATGAGCGCATAGCTAGTGCCTGGGTGATTGCATGAGTGCAGGGGTAATGCCTGGGTGATTCCATCAGTGCATATGTTCTGCCTGGATCATTGGAAGACTGAATGGGTAGTACTTGGGTGTTTTTATAACTGCATGAGTATTGGGCCTAGCCAAATATAAAACAGCAGACTATAACATGACTCAACCATAAGTCTCTATATATCGTTAAAAGCATGCATATATATGTCTCTACCTTTTAAAATCATCATCATATCTAAAAGAAATATATATATACAATATTTCTAAAATAGAGGGAAACCTAGTAACTGAGGCATGCAATAGATCTGCCCGAGTGATTGCAAAACTCCATGGGTAGTGCTTGGGTGATTGTATGACTCCAAAGGTACTCGCTGGGTAATTACAGGAGAAGATGGAGAGTGACTGACTAATTACATGAGTGCACAGATAAAGGTTTAGTGCATGGATAAGTGTATAAATAGCACCTGAAGGCTTACATGACTCAGTGAATAGATGAGTGCAACAGTAGAGCCTGGGTGATTATATGACTGCAACAGTTATTATTATTAATACTTTCTTGATATAGTGCATGGCTACCCGTAGGCCTCCCAGCGCTCAAGCCATCACTGTAAATATTCCATCTTACTACATGTGCTGAAATAGCCAAGTTTTCAGTTTCTTCCTGAGGTCGAGATGATGGGTCAATTTCCTCATTTTGTTGGGGAGCGAGTTCCATAGAACGGAAGCATTGAACGAGAACATCCGGCCTCCTGTTCTAGTTCTCTTGATCTTTGGAACTGTGGCTTGCAGTTGGTCGGCTGATCTCAAGTTCTGGGAAGGGTGGTAAAACGACAGCATGCTCTTAAGGATCTTGGGGCCGGTTCCCCACAGGGATTTGTGTGCTATGCATAGCGCTTTGAATTTTATTCGTTCCGTCATAGGTAGCCAATGTAGCGCCATCAGTGCCGGTTTGGCAGACAGATTTCTTGGGACATTGTGTAGGAGCCTAGCTGCGCAGTTCTGTACTATTTGTAGCTTGTTAGTAGTGGTCTTTGGTGCCCACAAGTATAAGGAGTTGCAATAGTCCAGCCGTGTGAGCACCATAGATTGTACCAGTGTTCTGCGTGAGGTTTCTGGAAGCAGAGGTAGAATTTTTCGAAGTTGTCTAAGCATGCCATAGCATGTGGCCGCAACTTGGACTGCTTGATGTTCCAGATTTAGTGAAGAGTCAAGCCAGATTCCTAGGCTTTTAATTCTGTCTTTAGGTTTGGGGGGGGCCCCTAGGAGGCTAGGCCATTGTACTGGAGGGGAGGTATCATGTTTATCCCCGAGGATCATTAGCTCCGTTTTCTCTCCATTCAATTTTAGGAAGGATTGGTCCATCCAGGCGGCAACAGAGCTCAGACATGCCTCTAAGTCGATTACTGTTTTCTTAGGGTGGTTGAGGGCCAGAACAAGCTGCATGTCATCCGCATATGTCACAATCTGTACTCCATAGGGGAGGACTATGTCGGCCAAAGGTTTGATATATATATTAAAGAGGGTCGGGCTCAACGAGGAGCCCTGGGGTACCTCGCACGCGAGTGGGATTGAGCTTGAGGCGTGCATGCCGTCAAAGACCTGGA
This sequence comes from Calotriton arnoldi, assembly GCA_963921515.1. NCBI lineage: Eukaryota > Metazoa > Chordata > Amphibia > Caudata > Salamandridae > Calotriton > Calotriton arnoldi. The sequence goes on from CAWUFW010000828.1 coordinate 2,196,495, forward strand.
AGGTTCTTTCCTCCAGAAAGGATCTGAGCCAGGCCAGGGCTTTACCTATCACTCCTACCTCTTTGAGTCTGTCCAGTAGGGTGCTGTGATTTACGGTGTCGAAAGCGGCGCTTAGATCAAGGAGGATGATCGCCACCGTCCCTCCCTGATCAAGCAGGCGACGTGCTTCTTCCATTACCATGAGCAAAGCTGTTTCCGTCCCATGATTGGGGCGGAAACCAGTCTGGGTTGGATGTAGGATCTCATGTGATTCTAGGAAGTTCGTAAGGGTTATGTTTATATGTTTCTCTAGAATTTTGCTCGTCATAGGCAGTAGGGAGACTGGTCGGTAGTTGCTCCAGACCTCTGGGTTAAGGTTAGGCTTTTAAGAAGTGCTTTCACCATTGCGTGTTTCCAAGTTTTAGGCACTTGGGAGGAGTAGATGGATGTATTAAGCACGTTAAGGAGAGCTGGTAGGATGGCTTCTCCCGCTTTCGTCAGTAGGTACACAGGGGCTACGTCGCCTGGGGAACCTGATTTAATTGAATTCCATAGTTGGGCGAGTTTGGCGGGGTCTAGAAGTGGGAAGTCTTCCAGTACCGCCTTGTTCTCCACCATAGTTTCTGGGGTATCCGAGGTCTGGTGTGGGCATTCTCGTGCTATGGGGGGAAAGGCATTATAAATATCCAAAATCTTGTTATTGAAAAATTCTGCCAGCTCTCTACATCGTTGCGGAGATGAGGCCGCTGATGAATCTGCCTGAGGGGGGCTGCTGAGTGTTTTTACTATCTTCGCAATTTCCTTAGGGGCATTCGCTGACCCTTTGATTTTCTCCTCATAGTAGCAAGCTTGGGCTTTTTTAATCTCAGTTTGATATTTTTTAATCGCCTCTCTGTAAGTCTGTTTCTTATTGGGGCAATAGTCTATCCTCCACGCCCTTTCCAGCTTTTTACATATTTGTTTAGTTTCCCGAATCTCCACACACAGTAGTGCCTAGATTATTACATGAGTGCATAGGTAGAAACTGCATGATTCTATAACTGCAGAGGTTGTACATAACTAGTGCCTGGATGATTGCATGACTGCAGGAGTAATGTCTGGGGGATTATTGGAGTACATAGGAAGTGAGTTGGTGATTTTATAAATCCATGAGTACTGCCTGGCTGATTACAGAAGTACTAAAGTACTGCCTGACTGATTACAGGAGTGGAAAGGTAGTGCTTCAGTGATTTTATAAATGCATGAGTATTGCCTGAGTAATTACATAAGTACAAAACTACTGCCTCCATGATTGAAAGAGTGCAAGGATACTACATGGGTGATTGAAGCACTGTATAGCTAATGCATTGCTGATTGCATGAGTACAGAGGTAACATCTGGGGGTTTAAAGCAGTACATATGTAACCCCTAGGTGACTGCATGTCTACAGGGGTAATATCTGGGGATTTACATGACTACATAGGAAGTAACTGGGTGATTTTATAAATGCATGGCTACTTCTTCAATGATTGCAGGACTTCTGAGGTAGTGCCTGAGTGAATACAGGAGTGAACAGGTAGTGCCTGGGTGATTCCATAAGAGTATAGGTAGTGCCTGGATGTTTGCATGAGTGCAGAGGTAATGCCTGGGTGATTGCATCAGTGCATATGTACTACCTGGATCATTGGAAGACTGCATGGGTAGTACTTGGGTGTTTATATAACTGCATGAGTGTTGGGCGTAGCCAAATATAAAGCAGCAGACTATTACATAACTGAACCATAAGTCTCTCCATATTGTTAAAAGCATGCATACATACGTCTCTACCTTTTAAAATCATCATCATATCTAAAAGAAATATGTATACAATATTTCTGGAATATAATGAAATCTAGAAACTGAGACATGTAATAGATCTGCTTCAGTGAATGCATAACTCCATGCGTAGTGCTTGGGTGAATGTATGATTCCAAAGGTAGTCAGTGGGTAATTGCAGGACAACATAGATAGTGACTGGCTAATTGCATGACTGCACACATAAACATTGAGTGCATGGATAAGTGTATGAATAGCACCTAAACGTATAGATGACTCATTGAGTAGTACCTGGTTTATTACATGAGTGCATACGTACAGCCTGCATGATGACATGACTGCAGGGGTAGTACATAACTAGTGCCTGGATGATTGCATGACTCCAGAGATAATATCTGGGGGATGACAGGAGTACATAGGAAGTGAGTGGGTGATTTTATAAGTCCATGAGTACTGCCTGGGTGATTATACCAGTACTAACGTAGTGCCTGAGTGATTACAGAAGTGCAAAGGAAGTGCCTGGATGATTTTATAAGTGCATGAGTACTGGTTGAGTGATTACATAAGTACAAGAGTAGTGCGTGCGTGATTGAAAGAGTGCAAAGATAGTGCCAGGGTGATTGAAGCACTGTATAGCTAATGCATTGGTGATTGCATGAGCACAGAGGTAACGTCTGGGGGATTAAAGGAGTACATAGGTAACGCCTGGGTGATTGCAATACTACAGGGGTAATATCTGGAGATTTACATGACTACATAGAAAGTCACTGGGTGATTTTATAAGTGCATGGATACTTCTTGGGTGATTGCAGCACTACTGAGGTAGTGCCTGAGTGAATAAAGGAGTGCAAAGGTAGTGCCTGGGTGATTATATAACAGCATGAGCACTGGCTGAGTGATTACATAAGTACAAGATTAGTGCGTGCGTGATTGAAAAAGTGGAAGGGTATTCCCTGGGTGACTGAACCAGTGTATAGCTAATGCATTGGTGATTGCATGAGTTCACAAGTAATATCTGGGGGACTACAGGAGTACATAGAAAGAGCCTGTGTAATTTTATAAGTGCATCAGTACTGCCTCGGTTTTTGCAGTAATACTGTGGTAGTGCCTCAGTAAATAAAAGAGTGTAAAGGCAATCCCTAGGAGATTTTATAAGTGCATGGACACTGGCTAAGTGATTGGAGGAGTGCATAGATCCTGACAGGGTGATTGGAAGAGTGCAAGGCTAGTGCCTGCATAATTAAACCAGTGTATAACTAAAACATTGGTGATTGCATGATTGCAGGAGTTATGTCTGTGGGATTAAAAGAGTACATAGGTAATGCCTAGTGATTCCATGATTGCAGGGATAATATCTGGGAGATTACAGGAGTACATAGGAAGTGCCTGAGTAATTTTATAAGTGCATGTGTACTGCCTGAGTGATTGGAGTAGTACTACAGTAGTGCCCGAGTGATGAGAGGACAACAACATTCTAAGTAGTAGCAGAATACTGAAACTGCAGCTCAAACGTTAGGTCTATGACATGGTGTACACTTTTGTACTGCAGCCTCACAATTCTAAAACTACTCAGGGTGCTGAACATACTCAAAATAAAGTATAAAAGCTACACATGACTCTGTTATAAATCTCACCATATTCCTAAAACTATACCTTTTGAAATCATCATCATATATAACAGAAATAAACAAATAGACTGAACTTTACATTACAAAGACACACCTACATTTCTTCAATGTATTTCAAGTGTACCTTTCCCCAAACTTATAGAAAGTAGCCTAATCAGTAATCCCTTCTGCCAACATGTCTTTAAACTCAGTTTTATTCTACAGATTCACCATTCTACAAATATTAGACCTAGTCAAACATAAAGTAGCAACCTATCACTTTTCTACTATAACTCTAACCATATTCCTAAAAGCATGCATGCATCTTTCTATACCTATTGCCAAAAGCATTACACATATTAGAACACATGTGCAAGTAGAAACAAAACCACACTCACAAGACCATAAAGGCCTTAAAACTTGACAGACTACGCTTAACATTTCAAACATACCTTGATTTATGCGGCAAATTTCAAGTGTACTTTTATACAGAATCTTATAAAGCACCATAATCAATAATTCCTCTCCCAACATATCTTAAACATCACTTTTCTACTACTACTGCTTTACTATTCTAGTACTAATCTGGTATTGAGCATAGCTAACTTCAAAGCAACCCTTCATTTAACTTTGATGAAAGACTCCCCATATTTCTAAAAGCATGTATGCATATGTCTGTACCTTTTGCTAGCAGCATCATAAAAGTAATACACAGATAAATGTATACCTTTGTTTTATATATCTATCATCTTCAGACACATAATACACCATAATATATGTGCTAGTAGAAACATATCTCAGTCACAACACCATTCACAGCTCAAAACTTCAGAGACTACACTTCAATTTTCAAACATACACTGAAAATTATGCGGTATATATGAAATATACCTTTCCACACATCATACAAATTACTCTAATAAATAAAATCTCTACAAACATATCTCAAACCTCTCTTTTGGGCTGCTGTTTTACCATTCTACAACTACTTATAATGTTACACCAACCCAAATACAAAGCAAGAACCCTGCACATGTCTTTACTAAAAGTCTCACCATATTCCTAAAAGCATACATGAATATGTCTGTAGCATAACACTATCCAAACCTTAAAAATTCACAGAACAAACTTCCAATTTCAAGCAAACACCAAAAATTATGTGGCATATTTCAACTGTACCTCTCTAGAAACTTAAAAAAGAAGCCTAATCATTAATACCTTATGTCAACATCTTTTAAACAACACTATTATGCTGCATCTTAGCCATTCCACTACTACTCTTAGTCTTCAGCCTACCACATAAAAAGCAACAACACCTCTTTGTTATACATCATGCCCCTTCAAATGTATAAGACATATCAAAATAAATATACAAGTAGAGACACACTTGAGACAGAAGTCCATGGTCACCTTAAAACTTGACACACTCCACCTCCACTTTTAAAGCAACACCTAAAATTATGCGGCATACTACAAATCTACATATCCACACACTAAAACAAACTACCATAATCACTAATCCATCTTCCAATAAACACATATTACTATACAAAATATGATTCAAACATCATTTAACTAGAATAAAACAAACTACAATACACATCTCTACATTTAATAATATATTTCAAACAACACAGTTTATCAATAATCTTTAAAGATTAAAAGTAAACCTAATACATAATACACCTCACAAATTTATAACTCACCTTCCAAATCGATTTGTAGAATTTAAAATATCACAAACTCATAAAAGATTTTATAATGCACACAATCAATGTAATGCACCACTCTCAGCAAGGTAAAACCAGTAATGGCAAACCTTCCCTCTCTTTCTCCACACAAATACATGTAAGTAACAAATCACTTTGCTTCCTACATTATTTCAATTTATAAAAACACATTTCTATTGGTTAAACATATGAACCCTAACCAACTGACTTCTAAAACTGCCCAAACTGGTTCTGGAATTTTTTGGAGTCGCGACTCCACCGTGCACCAACGCGATAAAACCGCAAATCCATACGGGAGTTCTAAAATATATTACAAATAAAAATACCACTATTTTTTAACAACACACCACTTCTAAAGATAGTACTGACTTAGGAAATTATACTTTAATAATATAGCACCTATATATAAATTACAATTTCACATTTTAAGTCCACAGTAAAGTTTCAACCCTTCCCCCATTCTGCTTAATGCCAGTTTCCATAGTAACAGTTCATGGAACATTCAACTGAACTTACAGGTCACAAGTTCACCATATTTTCAAATCCAGCACACAAGGTTACAAATGCAAACAGCAGGTGTGGTTGATGTTTGCAAAATATCTCCTTATCCTATCTACTGTACCTTTCAAACATTTTCTACTAACCAATAAGGAACATGCATTTAAAGATAGTAACATGCACCCTATTTTTGAGTGTACAATCTTCTTAAACAGCCAATCAATTCTCTACTTTTTTTAAATACTGCATCTTGTCCACCATTTTAGATACCTCTCATTCTACCAACTGACTACCTCAGCTACAGACATCTTTTCATTACTTCCAGACATCCCTTCAAGATGCTTACAGTATGGATTGTTGGACACAGCTATGTTTTCTGGTGCAAAAGGTATGCTGAATGCAGAGGTATTGACAAAGACCTAGCTTTGCAAAATGTGGATATTAAATGGATTGCACAGAGAGGATTAAAGTGGCACAAATTGATGCCTTTGTTTAAAACCTTTCTGCATCTCCAACCCCCTGACCTCATGATTGTGCACTGTGGTGGTAATGACCTAGGCACATTGACTGGCGTAGGTCTTGGCATAGGTCTTGAAATGCTAATGAAGGACACCTTTGCACAATTGATGTTGCTTTTGCCTCAAACTGTCTTTGTATACTCTAATATATGCCAAAGACAGAAATGGAAGTGGTCAAATCAATTCTGTCCACAGATTGAGAAAGCTAGAAAAAATGTCAATAAAGCTGTTTCTGCTTACCTCAGAGACCATAGAATGGGCTCCATCTATAACAACAATCTACATTTTGATATGGATGACATCTACAGAAGTGATGGAGTACACTTCACAGATCAAGGAAACAGAGTCTTTCTCAACAACCTAAAGCTCTGCATCCGCACTTACATGTAGCTATAACAAACTCATAATAAAAACAAGGGCTCTTTTTAGAGCCATCCTATAACATAGTAGTGAATATAATTTATTTTTTTACACATATATATTGTTTTTTTTTATATGTACGAGAGGGGGGCCATGTGGCCCCCCTTCCCTGGGCCACTATTGGCCCCCGGGGACCCCATCCCCCGGGGCCTGGCCTCTTTTATTTATTGTTAAATTAGGGGAGGGGGGCCGCGTGGCCCCCCTCCCCAGGGCCACTATTGGCCCCGGGGACCCCGTCCCCCGGGGCCTGGCCTCTTTTTAAATTTTTTTAAATTAGGGGAGGGGGGCCGCGTGGCCCCCCTCCCGGGCCACTTCTGGCCCCGGGGACCCCATCCCCCGGGGCCTGGCCTCCTTGATGGGGACCGTGGGGGGAGCCCCAATGCCCCCACGGTCCCTGCCGGCTCGCCGCCTCCTGCGGGAGCCGGCATTGCTTTTGGGCGAGGGGAGCTGCTAACATGCAGCTCCCCTTGCCCAAAAGCATTCTGCTTTGCTTCGTTGAAGCGAGAGCAGGTATCCTGCTCTCGCTTCAACGAAGCAAAGCAGTGTTTGCTATGACAGGGCGGGAGCCGTGCTCCCGCCCTGCCATAGCAAACAGCAATGTCCCGGGGGTGGGCACAGCAGGACATTGCAGGAGCCGGCCCTGGGGGTGGCGGTCCCCAGGGCCATCTAGGGCTCCAGGAGGGGGCTGCGTGGCCCCCATCCCAGCATTTTTAAAGCCCCGGGGAGGGGGTGGTCCCCGGGGGTCCATAACGGACCCCCTATGTAAATAATTAGTGACCCGGGGAGGTGGTGGTCCCTGGGGCAGTGTGGGGGGGCTCGAGCCCCCCCACACTTTAATTTTGAATATAGCCCCGGGGAGGTGGTGGTCCCCGGGGCTTGGGGGGCCCGCGTGGCCCCCCCCAAAAATAATTAAATGCCCCGGGGAGGTGGCAGTCCCCGGGGCTTGGGGGGGGCACCCGAGGCCCCCCCACATAATTAGGAATGCCCCGGGGAGGTGGCGGTCCCCGGGGCTGCAGGGGGGCCGCGTGCCCCCCGCATATAATAAACAAAGCCCCAGGGAGGTGGCAGTCCCCGGGGCTGTGGGGGCCCCCATGGACCCCACACCATAATTAACAATTGCCCCTGGCCCACCCGGAGGCTTGAAGCAGACGAAGCGCTGGAGACCGCGCTTCGTTTTAAAAAAAATAATTTCTGCCGGATTCGCGCACCCAGCGTGAATTCGGCTGAAATAATTTTTAAAAAAATGCTGTTTTTGGACCTGGGGGTCCTTGTGGGACCCCCTGAGCAGGCCTAGGGGGTCAGGGTGTTTCTACCCTGCCCCCTTTTCTTGTTTTTTTATCTTTGTTTTACCTTTTTCTTGTGACTCGGTTTTACTGAGTCACAATACTACTGAACGGATTTACACCATTTAAAAAAAAGGGCGCTTTCTGAACCAGGAGCTACCTTTTTGCCAAATTTGGTGTAATTCCGTTCAGCAGTTGGGCTGTAGCCTGTTCCAAAATTTCCTATGGAAATTAACGTGGAGAAAATGCGCATTGGGACCCCCCTTTTTTCTCGGCCCCCGCTTGACGAATCACCCCGTAACTTTCAAGACAGGAGCTGACCTGAGTGAACCATTAGTTTTGAAAATTTCGCGAAGATTCGTCAAACGGCGCCAAAGATATTGGCAAAAGGAAAAACGCTTTTTGATTAGAAACAAGGTCCTAACTATAACTACCTACTGGTGACCGCCAGTAGGTAATATATATATATATAGGTATATATTATACACACACACTTACCTTATATATGCTTACCTTGTGATGTGCAGGCATACGTTGAAAAGCCATATTCGTGGCAAAAGCTTGCATTGTAAAGGCAATATGTGGTAAAGGCATTGCATGGTAATGGATGCATGTTTAAGGCATTACGTTGTAATGCCCACACTGTAAAACCTGTTTCCCCTGGAGAATTTCATCCAACTCAATGACACTCTAACAAAAACCCAAACTTGGCTGTCTTGCAACCACCTCAAACTCACCTTGATGAAAATGGAATTCCTATTCATCTCTCGACAATTCATGAATGGATGAACCACCTAGACACCCTCAATTGCAAACATGTCATCCAGTCAACAAAGTCTCTTGGTATAGCCATGGATAAAAACCTCAGAATACAAGTACACATCAGCTCATCCACACAAAGTGCAGTTTGCCAACTGAAGAAGGTGAAACCATTCTTTCCACCACCAGATTTCAAGATCGCAGTGCAATCTCATAATATATCCAGACTACATTATGGGAATGCTACCTTAACATTTCTGCCAAAATTGAGGATGGTATCACTCAAGGCGGCCCTCAAATGTGGCGGTGAGACTGATTACAGAAAAGAGATGCTTCAACCATATCACACCACCTCTCAAATCTCTCCGCTGGCTACCATTCGAAACCAGGATCCAACTGAAAATAGCAAGTCTGATGCACAAAGCCCTGCACTCAGGTACCTAATTCCTACCATAAATTTGCTGAGCAAGGGTTGACTCCTGGATGCTTGAGATAAAGATTCATCGCTATATACCGTTTCTTTGCTGTTGCATCTTTGAGAGGGTGTCCATGAACAATGTTCCTATTTTTGTTTTTATGCATTGTATGTCTGTATTTCTCATCTGCTGCTTGATGCCTTATGTTATGTAACAGAACATGGTTGTTCTGTGTACCGTGCTCTGATACCTTTGGGCCACGTTCACACTTTATAAAACTCTCTAAATAAAAATAAGTAAACCCACCACACTCTGTTATATTCCATATAGGTACCCCAATAAAGGCCCAGGTAACATCACAACCTTTCACCTATATTCGTCCCTACATTACATTACAACAGCTGCTAGGACTGACTGCTAGGACTGACCCTTTACCTAGTTACAGTACTCCTTACAGAACGTGGGGTTTTCCCTGAACAATAGCCTCATACATTATGCATGAGGATTCTGGATTCTCGGAAACTCAGCAGGACTATCATCTCCTGCATAATAACTATGTACAAGGTTCATTCCCGACGTCATCCTAAGTCCGACAGTGGCACAGCAAGGTAGAACCCCTGGGGATACCTTTGGGTATATAAACATCACATCTTGCTGAGAATAGAGAGAGGAGATCACGACTTCCATGCCGACACACTGACGCGAGACGCTGAGGTTTCTGCATGCAGACACTCCAGCTCGCAGCGTTCTGAACATCCCTTGTGGGGTGTCCAACTCGAGACCAAGACGGGGTCCCACAGTCTCTCACTTCAGGTAATGGGATTGACTTTATCCTAGAGGGATTCTTGGCTTTAACACCTACCCACATGCTAGGTACACTTAGGTACATCTAGTTAGGATTGCATCGTAGGAGTACGCATTTTATTGTCATGTATTTTATGTACTTACCTGTATTCATGATTATAGCAAAATGGTAGAGATCTACCATCCTTTCACGTTTCTAGTGCTTTTAATCATTTATATCGGTTACTGTCTGATGATTGTTTCAGCACACCTATTTTACACTAGAATGACGAATGTTCAATAAATACCTATTGAAAACGTCCATATCGTTTATTCTGTGTGCATCTCTGAGACTAAGTGAGCACGAGTGACTGAGCGAAAATTATTGCACTGTTTCCCCAATTCTGAGGGATCAGGGTTGTCATGTTCGATAGTTGACGAGAACTATTCTCTCCTTGATAAGAGGAGTTTCTAGTGGCACTGTGAGCTAGCTGGTATACAGGCCAACATACCCGGTGGGGGTGTCTGGAATCAGTTTAGACACAAAGCCCGCAGTGTATGTTGTCTAAACGCGCAGATCTTATATAGATTTATAAGAACTACACAACATGGCGCCGCCAACGTTGGTTGGCTACTTATTTAACGGTCAAATGTGAGTAGTTCAGTTGTGCTATTCTCAGAGACCCCTACTCACATTTTACCCAGAGACGTCTGGAGTGGGAGGAAACAAAATCCGCCACAGCTGAGTAGGCAAAATCCTATGTATTGACTGTTGGTTTAATCAAGCTTGAAGGATACAGTGTTCCTATTGTGCATAACACCTTATCTCAGTTCCCTTGAAAAGCTCTCCTTTCTAAAAACAATGACTGAGCCGGGAGACGTTGGGCAGGATGAGCAAGTAAATGTACTAAACTTCTCAACAGAAGAAGAAGATGCAGATACAATACACATTGCAGAAAATGTTAGAAATGCTATCACCCTAAAACTGGTAGCATACGGTGTTACATCTAGGGGTGGGCAAGTGACCTTCGTGATTGAGGCACACGAATCATACAGAACGGAGGTATTCTATTCATGGATTAGATTCCCACAGGCAAATGCACGAACAAAAACATTTCATTACTATGTCGAAGATGACATACCAAATGAATATTGTCCATATGAGGATATTGAAATTCCACTCACTTACCACGAACATTTATACTGGTTTAAAGGCGCCCTCCCCCATACAAGAAACAGAGTAAGACTCGGTCCGCTCAGAAGAGGTGGAGCAACATGGCCGGTACTAGCGGCCTACACACCACACCCTGACATTGACACAATGCCAGGAGGAGACTTACTTATACATCATAAAGAATTAATAAAACTTTACAGAAACATGACACAGTTTGTGATGAGAACACTCACACTTTAGCCAACAACGGCTACACAACCAGGACCAGTCCATACTTCTACAACCAAAATCACACCACAAACATTACACGCAGTGATGGGTAAAATGCCCACTAAACGTGAACAAATGCCTTTCTGGATAGCTCAAAAAATAACACAGCTGGAGGCAGTATTTCCACACACTGGTCCACAGGAAAAGCATAGAATGCTAACAATTTGCTTCCCGATGGGGATAGCTCCCCCAATAGAGGATTGTACTTCTTGGGGTACAGTCTTCGCTGCAATATATACCAGAACTCATGGTATCCCTTCATTAGCAGTGATACCAGACGTATTGAGACAAATACAGAACGAGTATGGAGCGGAACCCGCTCTAAACTTAGGGATGAAGTTACTAAATAACTTTGCCCAGGTATCAGCTATAATATTAGCAAATATTAAAGGGGAAGCAGCATCAGTGGCAATACGCCAACGTCTGAGAGACTTCACTCCTTTACAACAGGAGACAGAACTACCTAAAATAATTGAAACTGCTTATGCAGAATTAGGTAGAGATACTCTGGGAGCTAGACCAGTAAAACCTCAACTAATGCGAGGTCCAGAAAAAGAACAGGCAAAGCAAACACCCGTTTCTTCAAAGAAGAAATGGGACAATAATAAACAACAAAAGAATAGATCTCAATCCAGGGGCAGGTCTCCTCAGTAGAAGCCCCCCGAAAGGAGGTATGACCTTAGGAATAGAGATAACATAAAAAACCTGACAGGTATCAGGACACTGATACACGTTCCTCTCGTTCCTTTCAGGGTTCATCAAAAAACTCTGAGAGAGAAGGACGGTCAGAACACAGACAAGAAGAGCGTACAAAGTCCAGAGACACGCAACGCACTTCAGACTACGCTTCCAAAAAAGAAGAAAAGCCTAAAGCAAAACCTCAATTAAAAAAAAAGAAAGTAGTATGTCTTAAAGTTAGACATGCCCAGAATTCTGAGGACTCAACGAATGAACGTGGAATGGGCTCTGACGATGCAAGACAGCACAGCAGAAGTAACAATAGCTCGCCAGAACCTGATGGAATTTCTGGTGACAGCGGAGTTGAGTGAGTATATCACGGTGGAAACACCTGATACTAGGGTAAGTGTCCCACATAGGTTATATGAAATAATACTGAAAATGGAAGTGGACAAGCCCAGGAAAGTTAAAAGTCTCTTTTGGGAGAATCTGACTTTTGGATATGACATTCTCTTAGCTGAGAAAGATTGGCCGCCTGCTTTTGTTATGGATTGCCCAAAGGGAGAGACGGTAATTATGCCAGCCTTTTCCGACCTCGTTCCCCAATACATAAAACATACATACACGCGGGAGTGGGCGGTGGCCCATGCTCCTGCACTATATCGCAACCATGTTGGGTGGGATGAACAATCAGCTCACCACGTGATACCACTAAAACGTACTCCAACTCCTCAGAGACAGTATCCAATAAAATAGGAAGCAAAAAAACAGGTCAGGGAGATCTTAGATCAACTTGAATACCAAGGTGTGATTGAAACTTGCACCTCATCAATGAATAATCCGTTGTTTCCTGTAATGAAACCTGATAATTCATATTGTCTAGTTCTAGATTACAGACATCTGAACTCATGCACAAAAACATTTGCAGTACAGAATGCACATAGTGCCGCATTAATGAATAACATTGTGCGGAAAAAATACAAAACTACATTAGATATCTCAAATGGATTTTTCTGCCAAAATATAGTGCCTGAGAGCAGATATTTGACAGCATTCTCAGCGCTGGGGTCCCAACGGCAATTTTGTCGACTCGCCCAAGGGTATAAAAACAGCCCGGGTTATTTTCCGCCAGGGTAACTGAATTACTTCAGAATCTGGATGAAGAGGCATTATCCTATGTAGATGATATTTATCTGACGGATGATGACCTGGAGGAACACTTAACCAGGGTAGGCACCATAATGTTGGGATTTGCCTCGGAGGGCTACAAGTTTAACTTTAAAAAATCAAAAATAGCCCACCTCAATGTCCTGTTTTTGGGATATGAGCTTTCAAGTGAAGGGAAAAGCCTGGCAGCCAATTTTTTTGAAAAATGTGAGCTGCTCCAACCTCCAAAATCATAAATTTTTTTACAATCCATACTGGGATTCCTAAATTTCAGCAGAACATACATTTTGGATTACGCAGAAAGGGTTAAACTTTTCTACGACCTCATAAGACCTGATTTTTTCAGTTAGGCAATGGACACAGAAACACACAGAAATCCTTTGTTTCCTACAAGCTAACATGATAGCATCTAAACACTTACAGACACGAGTAAATGTCCGCAATCTGGTGATCCGTATAGTTGCGGGTCAATTTGGATACACCTACTTAACATACAATGAAGGTGAAACAGTACCAATAGTATACAAATCAGACCTGTACACAAATGCTGAGATGCGCTTTGCATCCACAGAGAAAATTCTGACAGCAGTACAGACTGCTGTTGTGAGAGAAAGCAAAAGACACACAATTGATGGACGGAATGCAGAACAAATCAAAACATTCACCCCCAGTCAAGAGATCTGGGTTAAATCTATCATTCTTTTGCTCACCATGCCACCCCAGTTTAGACCTGGCCATATGCAAATCAGTCTTGACCCTGTGCCTCATGGGAACAGTCCAGCCCGAACTGCTAAGCCAGGTCCTCCCTGGACCGGAAACAAGCATCCTAGGACCGGTTTCGGGGTTTCACCCTCTTCAGCCAGAATAGCTTGATTCCAGTGGCACAGTGAGCCCAGGACCCACGTCTGGGCATACCTGGCGCACTTAGGGCGAGAAAGCAAAAGACACACAATTGATGGACGGAATGCAGAACAAATCAAAACATTCACCCCCAGTCAAGAGATCTGGGTCCCAGGATGCTTGTTTCCGGTCCAGGGAGGACCTGGCCTGGCAGTTCGGTCTGGACTGTTCCCCTGGGGCACAGGGTCAAGACTGATTTGCATATGGTCGGGTCCAAAGTGGGGTGGCGTAGTGAGCAAAAGAACAATGGATTTAACCCAGATCTTTTGACTGGGGGAGAATGTTTGCATTGTCAGCATTCCGTCCATCATTTGTTTGCTGTAACACTTTTCGCCCTAAGTGGGATGGGTATGCCTAGACATGGGTCCCTTGCTCACTGTGCCACTGGATTCAAGCTAGCCTGGCTGAAGAAGGGTGACATACCCTGAAACCGGTCCCAGGATGCTTGTTTCCGGTCCAGGGAGGACCTGGCCTGGCAGTTCGGTCTGGACTGTTCCCATGGGGCACAGGGTCAAGACTGATTTGCATATGGTCGGGTCCAAACTGGGGTGGTGTAGTGAGCAAAAGAACGATGGATTTAACCCAGATCTTTTGACTGGGGGAGAATGTTTGCATTGTCATCATTCCGTCCATCATTTGTTTGCTGTAACAGTTGTGAGAGAAAGAGCACTGGCTCAGGGGAAACGAATCATTGTCGTGACTCAAGTACCGGCCTTAGCGGCTGCTACAAAGGCGAGCGTTCCGAATGCTAAAGCTTTACACCCGCAATGGATACAATAGGCTAATTCTCTCACTGCATCAGATGTAGAATACAGGTACGACCCAAATTTAAAAACACAGGAATTCCTGCAATACGAACAAGATTATCCTTTCCCGAATGAAATTATGCCTCTAGATCAGTATGAATTCATAATTTACACTGATGGATCTGCTCAACCAGCCATAGGATGTAAACAACAATACAGCACCGCGTGTGCGATTGTTAAAGGTAGGATGCAGGATGGCAAGTTCCATCCGAGCTGTACAAAGACTCAGTCCTTAGGAGACTGCACGGCTCAGTTAGCAGAACTGAAAGCTCTTTTACTGGCACTGATTAACACGGATCAAGAATTCCCCCCACTAATAGTGTGCGATTCATTTTACTGTGTCCAGTTATAAAATTAATATCTACACTATTGGGAACAAAATGGGTTTAAAGACTCAAAAGGTGGCACAATAAAGCACAAAAGGCTATGGGAACAGGTAGCGGAGATGAAAAACAAGCTACCAAGAGCTCACGTGATACATACGCTGAGTCATCAACATGATGGCGTTCACGTTGAAGGGAATTCATTGGCTGTTGAAGCCGCGAAGGGGGCAGTACGTACTGCGTCCATAGCTGAAATCACTTGTTCAAAAACGAGAATAGACGGACAGATAATGGTAACTGTCATTGATTCACGCAAAGACAACAAAACACTTCCGAAAGGTTTTCCACTCAAGTACTCCTACAAGTTAGATGCAAATAACATTCCATTTGCTCAGATTCCAGGAGTGGGGGATAGAGTAATACCAAACATGGATCGCAGATTTGGCTTAATTTTAGCTGCAAACGAGGGTCTGGGTTCTGCACACCCAGGAGTTATGGCAACTATTTCTTTACTGAAACAACGCTATTGGTGGCCAGGGTTAACGAAGCAGACCAAAGACTATGTCTTAAAGTGCGACATCTGTCAACAGATGAAGGGCTCCACCATAACACGTCCAGCGCAGACACCGTTATTGATATCAGACAGACCTCTTGCGTGTGTCTATTTGGACCACTGCGGCCTCTTACAATCTGATGGGGCTTACAAAAATATAATGGTTGCAGTGGATTCCTGCTCAAGATTCCTTTGGGTATGGCCTCAGCGCTCGGCTGATGCTCGAACTGTTATCAAAGATTTGCGAGTCTTTATAGGGACATACGCAGTTGGCACATTATATTCTGACCATGGCCCTACGTTTAGCTCTAGGGCTTACAAGGAGGCCATGGGAGGTTTGGGTGTAGCATTGCGGTACTCCTCTCCATACCATCCCGAGGGAAATTCGGTTGTGGAGAGGAAAAACTGGGACTTAAAGCAATCATTAACAGCTAGGGTATTAGGCGCGGCTGGTAGTTGGGTCAATCACCTATATGGGGTCCAAAGGGCCTTAAACAACATGCCAAGAAGCTCTCTAGGGGGGGTCACTCCTTATGAGGGCCTATTTGGGACGAGAATGTGGGTACCTGACCTAGATTGTGAAGGCACAGTGGCGGATGAAAAACCTTTTGACATCAATAAACGTTTGGCTGTCTTACAGGAACTGAATGAATCAAGGGCTCTACAGAGCAATGTCCAAGTGAAAAGGTTCGCCACTGGGGAAGTCAAGTCAGTCACGGCAAGACCTGTCTGGATTCCAAAAGTCAGGGATCTGGTCAGAGAAAAGATAACGGACAAAAGAGAATTTGGACCATCATACAGAAAGCCTGTAACTGTCATGGCAGTTGAAGGAACAAGAACTGTACTTCTGCCGCCCCTTGCCGGAAAAAAGGAGAAAGATTTGTCTCCATTGATCTGATAAAACCACACTATGTGGCCGATACTGAATAGTAGGCCTCATGGGCTCCTGGGTAGCCGACGCCCTCCTCTCGCTACCATACAGGAAGTTCAGACAGAAAGGCTCGTCACGTTTGAAGAGTCACCCTTACAAAGCACCGGAATAAACAACAATGCGATGGAACTCGTTCCTCTTGCAACAGAAAATCAAAATCAAAATGAAAGACAAATTTCAATTTGACCTAACACTGATGTCTACATAAACATGCCTCAAACAGAGCAATCTACAAGTTCAACAAAACCTGCTGAGCTACCAAAAATAGATCGAACTGCATCCGGCTATTTCATCGACTTTGATACCTTTTCATTGGATCCAAGTGAACCTGAAATGATTCCAGCCCCAAAAACTCATCAACAACAAATTAAAGACTTTTTCACTTTTCTTAGAAAAATTTACCTGGTGTCACCTTGGATTGAACTTTGGATAATCACCGGGATACTATTTTTTCTTTTCTGGGTAGGCCTAGTGACAACTTTCCACTTACTAATTAATGGAACTTATCTTCGCCAAAGCTCTGCAGCATCAAAAGTGAACTTAATCCTGAAACCTCATGTTTCATCACATCGTGAACAAAGAGACTTGTCATCAGTGAACATTACATCAGTTCCTATACCTGATGGTATAGTATGGGACAAGGTTGATTATGATATATTTGGCCCGACAGAACTTTTAAAAATACCACATTTATTTAAAATTTCCTTAAATTATATCATTTCCTCCAGTACATTTTCCGATGATTGGGATTTTGAAACAGTGAATAATATGTTGTCTGATTTAGAACAATCTGCCGCATGTTCTAGCAATGAAATGTTGGAAGACACATCAGATTTTAACACTATGTATTGTTATCAACATTATGGTCATCACTTCCTACACAAATCCAGTAGCCCTAGGAATGTTTTCACTTATCACCAATGGGAAAATTGCCCTACACCACCGAAAAGCAGTTCAATAACGTTTGCACAAAAACTTTCATATTTTTCAGGGTTTACCATTTCAGATCCGACCTCATATTATTATAAGGTTGCACCTACATCCGCACAGAAAAATATGCTAACCAACACCAAACAGATCTACTCTGCTTCCTTTATTACCCAACTGTCTGTACAGGGTTTTGACTTATGGAAAGACACTATAGACTTAAAATCAGTCTGGGTTCTAGGGGTTGGCAAGTCCGGGGAACAGAAGCGTTATTTAGAGCATGCCTCATTCCCCAGCAGGTGATTTTTCTAAACGAAATTGTGCAACAAACTTCCTGTCTAGGGATAGCCAAGAACAAGGACTTGAACACACCTCGGATTCCTACACCAACACATACCGGGAGAAATCTTACATCAGATGAAGGGGCTACGATAGATGACATCCTACAATACAATAGATCAGACCCCAATTGGAAGGGATGGTTGGTTTGGCCCACATACACTAACAGATGTCAAGAAAGATTCAGGGGTGCCACCGAAGGGTACAGTATCCATAGGCCAGACCCACGCTATGTACAAAGAGAACATCCGGGGGTGGTGACATCATACAGTGTTGGGAAGTTATGCCTCGATTGGCTAAAAACCTCAACACTAACACAGGTGAAACAACACTTATCCTTACTATCAGAGGATGTGGACCTCAGGGATTTTTATTAGGCCCCAGAAAGCCACGTCAGAAAAGTTTCATATATGCTGTCTATAATGAAATTTGGAAAATCTCCCAACAAGAAGCAGCAGAGAGACTACGAGAAATAGATAGGATTAACTTAGAAAAGGCATTAGCCATGGATGACAATGGTATGACTACATTAACATCCAGGATTTATTCACTGGGCAATATTGTATCTTCTGCTATTGACGTACTAGAACAGGACTTGTCCATACTACAGCACGGGCAATCACAATTACGTTCTAATATGTTATTGAGCTGGACGCTGCAATCATTGCGCGCTGGTAACATGCCTTGGCGGTTTATCAACAGTACGTCCCTGTTTTCTGCATACAATCTAACAGAAAAACAGATGAAAATGGCACAGAGGGGAGCAAAATATGCAATGCTGCGTATTGAAAAACTGAACAGATTACCTTTTACTGTGGGTGAGTCACCGTCCACAGAATGGTTAATCCATGGCCACATAACTCTACCGGTCACAACTTTCCAGTTTCAATATTGCCTAGAACAACAACAGGCGGGCAGATATGAAAATATGGGTAAGGAATTCATCAGGGAATCTTGGGAATTACCGTACAGATTTCGATGCAGGATTCGGGATCTTGAAGTGTTCCTAAGTGGTACTAACTGTGAGGACGCTTTGAGTGGATCTCTCATTTGCCAGGATATTATGCTACATGGAGCTTGTAATGGTTCAGTGGCAAACTTATCCTGTCATTTGAAAGGTACCCCGGCAGCTGTGATCACTCCGGTATTCAGGCTTCTCTCGAATGGGAGTTACTTTTTTTTTTCTCCAATTTTTATATTTTTTTAATTGGCATTTAGTCTTAATTACAGCATACATTAGTGCACCACAAATCAATTTACAATACTCTTCTAGGTTTCACTTACATCTCAGTCAAATTAAGCTGTAAACAGCCATGTGAAAGTACTCCCGCACATTATATAAACAGTGTGAGAACACTTCGAAACATTGTGGTGTGATTCAACTTCGCTGCCAATAGTTTGTACAACTTAAAAAAAAAAACTGAAACATTAGCCCCTCCCCTTTTTCCCGTCCCGTCCCTTGGAGCAACATGTTTCATATCTTTATGATCACCTGTAATGTGTTTTGCTACAGCTATTGGAACATTGGAATCTCCCGTTCCGGGCCAGTGGTACTCTTGTCTCTCTGGGTAGTGTTTCCCTGCTCAACCTGTTGGGAGGTCTGGTCTTGGTCCCCCTGGAGATCTATTATCATAGAGGTCCACGCCATCCTGTCGTCTTCTGCCTTTTCGTCTTTTCTCACAAATTTCATCCTAACTAACTCCACCATTGCCCACTCCTTCATATCTCTTAGCCAATCTGCGTATGTCGGTGGTTGGTGTTGCATCCATCTTATAACTAATCGTCGTTTAGCTAAGACCAATCCCAGATTCACAAATTTCTTACTAAATGCCTTATTTTTGGGTTAGGTAGTAGGCCTAGTAGCACCTGTCTGACCTCCCGTGGTATGGTCCAACCCGCAGCCTCCCCCAAACGAGTCAAAACACTGTCCCAGTAGGGCTGGATCCTGGGGCATTGCCAGATCATGTGGAAAAAGTCCGCTCCCCCAGCAGCACACCTAGGGCAGTTGTCTGTACGGTGTGGGTAAATTGCGTGGAGGGTGCGCGGGGTCAAGTATACTTGGTGAATTACATTATAGTGAAGTAATTTAAATCTTGCATTTGCATTGACCTTATGGACCCCTTCGTGTACCTTTCTCCATTCAGCCTCCGTCAGAGGCGTGTTCACGATCGCATCCCATTTATGTTGTAGTCCTAACGACTCCTGTGGAATGTCATCTCGTAATGCTCGGTAGATGTGAGAGACAATTCGCCTCCCCTGTGCCATATACAACATCGTCGCTAGTATATTAGTGATGGGGGGCTCAGAGGGGAAATTCGGCCATAGCTCCCGAGCCACAGTTGAGATTTTCGCATATTGAAGGAACTGCCCTGTCCCCAGCTTAAACTCGGTTTGTGCATCTTCTTGCGTTATAAATTGCCCTTCCCTATAAAGGTCTCCCAGAAGTAGACAACCCCCCTCCTTCCACCGTCGAATCGACATGGAGTCAGCAATCGCAGCGAAGGGTCGGATCTCCCACAAAGGCATGTCCGGCACGTATGGGGCGTGCCGGACCACCCGTCGAACCGCAGTCGCCCACATTTTTGCTACGTGACGTATTATATACGGGTAGCCTTCGGGGACCGCTCCTCCCATCATCAGTAACCCTGCAAGTGTATTCCTTCGGTATGTCCCAGCCAGAAGGGATTTTTCCCAATTGTCTTCGTCATCGAGCCAGTGAACCGCAAACTGGAGCTGGGAGGCCATGTAATAAAGCTCTAGCCTCGGAACCTCAAGTCCCCCCGTCCCCCAAGTTCTCTGCAATGTCTGCAAACTCACTCGCCTACGTTTCCTGCCCCATAAAAGGTCTCCAAGCAAAGAGTCTAACGTATTGAAATAGGATCGCGGAATCATGTAAAAGGAATGCTGCAGCGTATATAGGCAGTGCGGTAGTATAATCATTTTAATGATCACTATACGCCCCATTAGCGAAAGTGGCAAGTCCGCCCAAAAGCGAATGGAGCCCCTCAGACCCTCTACCACCCGATTGATATTAAGTCTATGGTAGTTATCTGTGGAGCACGCTAAATAAATCCCCAAGTACCTCGTCCCCTCTTCCGTCCACGGTATAGCCAGGAGTGGCCTCAATTCCGGGGTGACCGCCGCTATCCTGCCCATTGGTATCAGTCTAGATTTTGCGGGGTTGACACGCAATCCCGAGATATTGCCAAACTTACCCATTTCGTCTACAAGTATCGGGACCGAGTGCTCCGGTCGCCTCAAATAAACCAATGTGTCATCAGCATATAGCGATACCACATGGTTAGTGTTCCCCAACCATATACCCCAGGGATCCATAACTGTTCTCAGCCGTATAGCCATGGGTTCCATAGAGATGGCAAACAATAATGGTGATAGTGGGCATCCCTGCTGGGTGCCACACTTTAATGCTATAGATCTCGACACTGTTCTGCCTACCCGTACTCTGGCCATGGGGGCTGCGTAAAGTAATTGACTCCACTGCAGGAATTGCGCACCCACTCCCATTTCTCTCAAAACGTGCCACATATACAGCCATTCCACTGAATCAAAGGCTTGTGCGATATCTAGTGATGCGAACGCAGCGTCAGCTTCCAGCAGGGCTGGAGCGTGCCACACGTGCGCCAGCCGCCTTAAATTATAAGTTGTGTTCCGCCCAGGTATAAACCCTGACTGATTGGGGTAAACCAAGCGTTTCATCAATGGTAAAAGACGCTCAGTCAGAATACCACTCAATATTTTTACGTCAATGTTCAGCAACGATATCGGCCTATAGGAACTCGGTAAATCAGGGTCTTCATCCTTTTGTAGGATCATGACGACAAGTGCCTCACTAATGGTAGGTGGAAGTTTACCCCTGTCCAACGCCTCATTGTAGACCTCCAGTAGTCTATCCACCAAGAGTGTTCCGAAGCACTTGTAGAACTCCGCGGGCAGGCCATCAGAGCCCAGACTTTTGGCTGTCTTGAGGCGGCCTATAGCACCTTTTAATTCATCTGTAGTAATCGGGGTGCCCAGAGCTTCCTGGTCTTCCCTGGTAAGCTGGGGGAGCCCCAGCGCATCCAAGTAACTTTCCATTATCCCCAGGTCAGGGTCAGAGCGGTTAGTGTATACTCGTTCCAAGTGGGCCACCAGAGCCTCCGTGATAGCCTGTTGTGTATAGACTAGGGTCCCGGTCTCATCCCTCATCTGTAATATCTGAGTAGCAGACGTTTCTTGCTTAACCAACCATGCCAAGAGCGTCCCAGTCCTATCACCCTCCCTATAAAGTTTTTGCCTATACGTTGTGTAAACATATTTTTCTAACCTGCGGAGGTCCGTCATAAGTGCTTCCTTGGCATCGGTCCACTCTTTCAATTTTTGTGGGGCTGTGCTAATCTCGGCCTCCAGTTTCCCCAGTTGAGACTCATGTTGAGCTACGTCCCTTTCTAACTGCGTTCGTACTCCGAATGTGGTCTTTATACATATGCCTCGGATCACTACCTTCATGGCCTCCCACTCCATAGCGCGGCTCGAGGCCGAACCCCAATTGTCCTGGAAGTAGTTACCTAACTGCGTGGAAATTGTGGCAACAAAGGGTGGGTCCGTGAGTGCATAATTGTTAAGCCACCAGAGAGGTATGTCGGATCATATTCTTCTGGTCCCCAATTCTAATAGGACCGGGGCATGGTCCGAGAGATATCTTGGCTGGTATGTTATCCCTCCCACACTCCAACCCAAATCTGAGGACAAGAACCAGTGGTCCAACCTACTGGAAGTCTGTGTGGCCGGTGTATAGCACGAAAAGTGTTTCACTGTGGGGTGGCGCTCCCTCCATACATTTTGCAATTTTAACCCTAGTATCATCCCCTGGAGTGCTGTAGTCATTTTTGGCTTTGTGTGCCACTTTGGAGGGTCCCTATCTAGGGTGCCGTCTAGTACACAGTTCATGTCCCCAGCCAATAGTATTGGAGCTCCCAGATAGGGGGAGGCCATCTCAAGGAGATCACCAAAGAATGAGGCATTGTCATCGTTCGGAGCACATACATGAATTATACATATTTCTGCCCCATCTAGCCTCCCATGTAAAATAACATACCTCCCTTCGGGATCCGTAACATGATGTAAGCGCTGAAATGGAACCCCCGGTGCTATCCATATAAGGGTTCCTCGTGCAAAGCCAGAATATGAAGTGGCATAGATTTGTCCCCTCCATTGTTTCCTCAAACATTTTATAGAATCTCCCCAGACATGAGTCTCCTGGAGACATGCCACCGCCACCTCATATCTTTTCAAATAGGCAAATATTCGCCTACGTTTCTCAAGAGTGGCGATGCCTCTCACGTTCCATGTAATTAATTTACTCATGGAGGTTGCCCCAACACCCGTCGTCTGTTGCTCCATCTTACATGATTTAACTGTGCATATAGAAAGGTGATCATTACCAACAAATGATACATTACAATATTTCCACTCATTCGAGCTCTACAAAGGACGGTCTGGTGTTGGTCAAACAAAACTACCCCAACTTCCCCCCTCCCCCTGGGCAATATCACATTCCCCACCTGTGCCATGTGTAGCCTAGTGTGGATATGTAGGTGTCGCCCCATTCCCCCTCTGTAACACCCCAACTTAAAACCTTAAAAAGGAGTATAACAAGTAAACTCTGTTATCCTTCCCCTCCCACCCACCCCCATTTGAAATAAGTGGTTGGTTGGCTGTCGAGGTGTGAGGACATGCCTCCAACTCCAACGACAGGCACCAGCCTCTAGGGGGGGCTCGGGCTCCCGCCATCCGTTTCAGATCTGTGGTAAACTCTATGATATACTAAAGCCTCCTCCCCCGTCCTTAATAGTTCAGTCTTACCAAATATGCAGCATACATATGTCGTGGGAGTCCAAGCAGTTCAAATACTTCGATACAGTCCCCTCTCAAACATATGTGTCGTCGCTCACATTATTGCTTGATGGATGCCCCGGTGACGATGGTCGTGAGTCCGGTACTACGTCCGATGCCTGCAGTGTGCCATCCAAGCAGACTCGGATTCTGGTAGGGCTGTGGCTCTTGCGGCGTCCTGTGACTGCCCCCGGCGACCTCTAGACTGACTTCGAGTTCCAGGCTTCTTTGGCGTTGTTGTGGAGGGAACCAGACAAGCCCCAGGTGAACCTCTTGCGTCCAGCCAGTCCATCGCTTCACCCGCCGAGAAAAAGAATAGCGTCTTGCCTCCATACTCCACCCGTAGTTTTGCCGGAAAGAAGAGACTGTATCGAAGGCTCAGGTCTCTCATACGGCGCTTCACGGCTAAAAAGGAACGCCTCTGCTCCTGTACTCGCTGTGTATAATCCGGGTAGATTGAGATTTGATGCCCTTCATACAGCAGCTGGCCTTTGTTGCGTGACAGCTGCAGCAGTAAGTCCCGATCCTGAAAATTGAGAAAGCGGGCTATAATAGCCCTGGGAGGCGCCCCCGGCTTCGGGGGAGGGGGGGGATCAGCACCCGGTGCGCTCTCTCCACTGTAAAGAAGCGAGAAGGTTTCTGTGGAGCTAATATGCTGATCAGCCATTCCTCCAGGAACAACTCTGTCGATGGGCCTTCCGCTTTCTCAGGGAATCCGATAAAGCGGAGATTATTTTGCCGCGACCGCCCTTCAGCATCTTTGGCCTGTGCATCCAGTTGTACCAGTTTCTGCTGTAAGCTGATCACTGTGTCCTTGAGCGTGTGCATCTCCGTTTGTAGCGTATCCACATTCTGCTCGGTGGTCGTTACTCGGTCTGCGACTTTCCACAGGTCGCAACGAAGCAGATTCAAATCTATTGCCACTGAGTCAATCTTGGTACTCAGTTCATCCCGCGTGGCGTGGATACCAGTTAGCACTTCCACTATGTATGGAGGCCGACCAGTGTCCTGCGCTGGTGGTTCCGCTGTGGATAGCATTGACATTGGGGCCCCGTGTTCCAATGGTAATGGTTGGGCGTAATTGGAGATCTTGTTGGTCTGGGCTGTTTTGATCCCTTTATCCTTAACCATGATTGATGTGAAGCTGCGCGACAGCAGCGAGCAAGATCCCGAACTGCGTGTAACTTATGATGGCATCAATTGTCAATGATGGACCTAGTACATGTAATAAGCCATCCAATTATAAGACCGCCAATTGTTCAGGTGGTTTCCTGAGGCTGGGATGGTGGTTTCCGTCGCTGATTACCGCTGGTGGAGGGGGGTATCCCAAACATATGTCCAGACACACGTCGGGTTCCGGCTAGAAGCTCAGGGTGTGTACGGTCAACTACAGTTCTCCCCCATCTTGTAGCGGGCCGTCAGCGGTCCAATACTTTTATGTGCCCCAGTGCAGTGGTAATGATCAGCAGCAGCTGGCCCCACTCCTCCAGCAGGGTCACCGCAGCAACCATTTAACAGAATATACGTCTCCTGTGGGGAAGCCACCACCGAGATATTCCTGCCCACCGGCTCACCTTGTACCACGCCCGCAATCCCAGACCATGGAAAGTGTTTGTAGGCCTCAGGTGCCGTGGCCTAGCGTGGACCGCCTCGTGAGTCCCCTCGCTGCCAGGCCGGGTCTCAGCAGCACAGTTCCCCTCTGATCACATCCGGATCTGCAGGGAGAGTGCCACGCAGCAATCAGGGCGCTAGGTGCGAGCAGCACACGCGTCTCGGGTGCACCGGTGCAGCGTTCGGCAGTCCGTAGCACAGCGGTCAGGGGGGGGGACGCCCTCCGGTTCTCTCAGCGGCCGCAGCAGGCCCGGACGGCATAGTTCACCTCCGGCACCGCCCGCCACCAGTGCCCGCCAGGAGGAGTCCACCAGTAGCGTCCGGCAATCCGCTTCCAGGCAATCGACAGCGAATCAGGGCGACGGCTGAATTACAGTGATTCCCGCACCGGATCAGTCGCAAAGCCGCCAGGGTCCACAAGATGGCCGTCCAGCTCCAGCCGCCGCAGTCGAAACCTCTCCGCACCTCCCGATTCAGCAGGGCAGTTTTCCAGCGATGTACTCCCGAAACAGAGAAAGGGGAAACTTGTGTTTTACAGGCAGTAATGGGCTGTTTACCACCGTCAGGATGCTTCTCGGATGCGGAGACAGCGGGAGCTCTTCGAGAACGCGACTACTCCGCCATCTTGCTTGGCCACGCCCCCCTCGAATGGGAGTTACTTGATGCTGAATGATTGTTGTGGGATGCTTAAGGGCATCGCATACCTGGTAACCATGAGCTCCAGGGTTACTTGCTGTATGCAAGTATTGTTTCCACCGACACATACAGTCAGGGAGGCGCCGCTATGGCCTTCATTTAATGTTTCACTTATACGGTTTGATACTCTGAGCAGAATGAAAGCCATGCTTTTACAGAAAATTGTGCCCTTAACCTCCGCCCGGGAGACTTTTGATCTCCAGATCGCAAGGTCCTCAGCCGAGATACAGGCACTAATACGTACAAACTGCCCTTTCCATTTCGTAGAAATGGTAAATCGTATCTTTAACATGTCTGATACGATGGGTATAGTCCACCTATTTAAGATCATAGGTTCAGGACTGTTAAGCACCTTTCAGACGGTCCTCGGAGTTATACCAAACTTTATACAATCCGTATTTGGAAGCATTTTTGGAGGACTTCCGCTGATCCTGTTTCTAATAGCAGGTATCCTGATTGTAATTTTTATGCTACGCAATGGACGTCCCAGTCAACAGGGAGATGGAAAAGGCACTCCTGGAGCGCAAAACCGTGATCGCATGGTACTACATCTGGACACACCTCGCCTACGAGAACTAAGTGCTTCTTGGTTCCTGTCATTAAGACCAGTCTGGATGGACTGCATCTTACCTGTTCTCCGATGCCTGTTCTGCAGAGAAGAATGCGTGGTAGATCTGTGTCTGACACTTCCATCAGTTGCGCAACCAGATGTTGATGCATTGCTGGACCCGATACCAGCCCATGTTCTGCAGTGTCCCCAGCGTATTCCTATGTTGATGGCGGCATTCTTGGAGCCACCACAGGAAATTTCTGCTCCTGTTGGTATGGACACCGGCTCCTCCACAAACACCCAGGCTGTCCCAGCATCGGCTGTAGGCAGTACGGAAGATCATCTGTGCTTGATTGACGTAATGTGCGAGGTGTTACAGGGATCGTCGTCTGCGAAGGCAGGCAACAGCGATATTGCATCTACCAGCCAGGACACATAAACATTTGGCCTGTCGTGTGCTGGGAAAAATTCGGCCTTTTTGAAACAAACTCCAAAACAAATTGACACTTTTTATCACCTGCATGGCTTTCCAATGCTTGTAGTCGTTCGAACTATATATACGGACACATTAGAGCTACTGCTTGAGTGACAATTTCTGGTTTTAGCACCTTTTTAGAATTTTTAACATGTTATAAATTCTTTAGCAGAATTATTGTTTTATTACATATGTTTGCGTACCCGTACCTAGACAGGTAGTACGTTAGAATTAGATTAAGTCGTCCAGTCGGATGAGGCGTGGATGTTATATTCCATATAGGTACCCCAATATAGGCCCAGGTAACATCACAACCTTTCACCTATATTCCTCCCTACATTACATTACAACGGCTGCTAGGACTGACCCTTTGCCTAGTTACAGTACTCCTTACGTGGAGTACTGTAACTAGGCAAAAACGTGGGGTTTTCCCTGCACAATAGCCTCATACATTATGCATGAGGATTCAGGATTCTCGGAAACTCAGCAGGACTATCATCTCCTGCATAATAACTATGTACAAGGTTCTTTCCCGACGTCATCCTAAGTCCGACAGTGGCACAGCAAGGTAGAACCCCTGGGGATACCTTCGGGTACATAAACATCACATCTTGCTTAGAATAGAGAGAGGCGATCACGACTTCCATGCCGACACACTGACGCGAGACGCTGAGGTTTCTGCATGCAGACACTCCAGCTCGCAGCAGTCTGAACATCCCTTGCGGGGTGTCCAACTCGAGACCAAGACGGGGTCCCACAGTCTCTCACTTTAGGTAATGGGGTAGACTTTATCCTAGAGGGAGTCTTGGCATTAACACCTACCCACATGCTAGATACACTTAGGTACATCTAGTTAGGATTGCATCGTAAGAGTACGCATTTTATTGTCATGTATTTTATATACTTGCCTGTATTCATGATTATAGCAAAATGGTAGAGATCTACCATACTTTCATGTTTCTAGTTTCATTTATATTGGTTAATGTCTGATGATTGTTTCAGCACACCTATTTTACACTAGAATGACGAATGTTCAATAAATACCTATTGAAAACGTCCATATCGTTTATTCTGTGTACATCTCTGAGACTAAGGGGGTCATTACGATGGCGGACGGAAAAGCCCTCCGACCGCCATGGTTGCGGAAAAAAAACGCCCGGATGTTCCGCGGCAAAACCAGTGGTCACATTACGATGCAATGATTGAAAAATCCGACCGCGGCGGTCGGATTCCACAAAAATCCGCCCGCAACGTCCGGAAAACCAGAAAATCCGACCGCGGTGGACAGAAATGCTGCGGAAAGCACCAAAAACGCCGATCCACAAGCGGAATAAACGCAAGTGAAATTATGAAAAGATGGCGGAGCAAGCGGAACGATAAGTCTTTTCCGACCGCTGCGGTCGCGCGAAAAGATGAATGGCAGAGCTGGCGGAACGATCATTGCGTTCAGACCGCTGCGGTCGCGCGGAAAGAAGAATGGCGGTCGAATGCAACCACACCACAAGGCCTCCAAGTGTGGCTGATTTTTTTCCGCTGCCTTCAAAAACATTTGACACACCCCAATGACACACCCCCATGGCATTTAAAAAGATACAAACCCTAGGTCAACATAGAGAACACACCTGACATGAATACCCCATTTGGACACACCCACATAGCTGAGTATGAACCCAACCCCTTCCTTGACCAGCATCCTTTGCACAACTCCAGATGTGAAGGGCCAAACACCACAGCATAAAGGAGAGGCAAATCATCACACATCACACCATCACAACTACCCACACCAACACTTCCAACACACACCTCACACATCTCCACCACCATCTTCCCACCTGCACTTGTCACCCATTTGCACATCAGACACCATGTCACAGAAAAAAATGCCCAAATTCACAGACAATGAGTTGTCAGTGATGGTAGACGAGATAATCAGAGTAGAACCACATTTGTTTGGAAGCATGGTCCAACAGACACCACTAGTCAGAAAAAATCAAATGTGGGAAAGGATAGTCAACAAAGTCAATGCAGTAGGGACCACCCTGCGCACACTGCGTGACATCAAGAAGAGGTGGCAGGAACTAAAGACCAGGGTGAAATACCGTGCCAACAGGAACCATGAGGCGGCTCAGAGGACTGGCGGTGGCCCTCCCATTCCACCACTAACATTCACTGAATGGGAGGAGAAGGTGCTTGCCATACTGCATCCAGAGAGTCTCACAGGAATAACTGGGGGAGTGGAGGCTGGTAAGTACCAACAAATGTATCCCATCACACTGCCATGTACTGTCTTGCACAACTAGAAAGCTACACTTCCTAGACCTAAATGCACTTACGTACAACACACTCTTCCCAACACATGTCTCACATATCTACCATTTCCTTCCTCTGATTCACCTCAAAGGTAGCTAGCAATATTTCCATGGTGGTATGTGTACAGGTAGCCAGCACTACAACTCCCACCAGGCACCCTTGTCCCACAGCTGAGCAGGATGGAACCCTTGTCCCACCCAGAACCATGTGGCAGCCATTTAATTTCTCTCCTCAACCTTACAGGTAGGTAGCCATCTCAACAGGGAGGGGGGTTTGTGGATAGGCAACCAGCACTACAACTCCCATCAGGCACCCTTGTCCCACAGCTAAGCTGGATGGAACACTCCCTCCACCCAGAACCATGTGGCAGCCATTTCATTGCTCTCCTCAACCTAACAGGTAGGTAGCCATCTCAACAAGGAGAGGGGTTTGTGGATAGGCAACCAGCACTACAACTCCCATCAGGCACCCTTGTCCCACAGCTGAGCTGGATGGAACACTCCCCCCACCCAAGAGCCATGTGGCAGCCATTTCATTGCTCCCCTCAACCTTACAGGTAGGTAGCCATCTCAACATGGAGGGGGGTTTGTCGATAGGCAGCCAGCACTACAACTCCCACCAGGCACCCTTGTCCCACAGCTGAGCTGGATGGAACACTCCCCCCACCCAAGAGCCATGTGGCAGCCATTTCATTGCTCTCCTCAACCTTACAGATAGGTAGCCATCTCAACAGGCAGGGGGGTTTGTGGATAGGCAGCCAGCACTACAACTCCCATCAGGCACCCTTGTCCCACAGCTGAGCAAGATGGAACCCTCCCCCCACCCAGAACCATGTGGCAGCCATTTCATTGCTCTCCTCAACCTTACAGGTAGGTAGCCATCTCAACAGGGAGGGGGGTTTGTAGATAGGCAACCAGCACTACAACTCCCATCAGGTATCCTTGTCCCACAGCTAAGCTGGATGGAACACTCCCTCCACCCAAGAGCCATGTGGCAGCCATTTCATTGCTCCCCTCAACCTTACAGGTAGGTAGCCATCTCAACAGGGAGGGGGGTTTGTCGATAGGCAGCCAGCACTACAACTCCCACCAGGCACCCTTGTCCCACAGCTGAGCAGGATGGAACCCTCCCCCCACCCAGAACCATGTGGCAGCCATTTCATTGCTCTCCTCAACCTAACAGGTAGGTAGCCATCTCAACAAGGAGAGGGGTTTGTGGATAGGCAACCAGCACTACAACTCCCATCAGGCACCCTTGTCCCACAGCTGAGCTGGATGGAACACTCCCCCCACCCAAGAGCCATGTGGCAGCCATTTCATTGCTCTCCTCAACCTTACAGATAGGTAGCCATCTCAACAGGCAGGGGGGTTTGTGGATAGGCAGCCAGCACTACAACTCCCATCAGGCACCCTTGTCCCACAGCTGAGCAGGATGGAACCCTCCCCCCACCCAGAACCATGTGGCAGCCATTTCATTGCTCTCCTCAACCTTACAGGTAGGTAGCCATCTCAACAGGGAGGGGGGTTTGTAGATAGGCAACCAGCACTACAACTCCCATCAGGTATCCTTGTCCCACAGCTGAGCTGGATGGAACACTCCCCCCACCCAAGAGCCATGTGGCAGCCATTTCATTGCTCTCCTCAACCTTACAGGTAGGTAGCCATCTCAACAGGGAGGGGGGGTTTGTGGATAGGCAGCCAGCACTACAACTCCCATCAGGCACTCTTGTCTCACCCCTGAGCAGGATGGAACACTCCCCCCACCCAGAACCATGTGGCAGCCATTTCATTGCTCTCCTCTACCTTACAGGTAGGTAGCCTTCTCATGCTCCCTTGTCTCACCCCTGAGCAGGATGGAACACTCCCCCTACCCAGAACCATGTGGCAGCCATTTCCCTCTATACTGTGCTACCTAACAGGTAGCTAGACAGTGCATGCTCCCTGTCATCCTTCTCAAAATGCATGGAGCCATATGACCACCACATCCCTCACGTCAGCCAACTCTGTATAGATCCAAATGTTACATCCAGTGTGCAGACAGCTAAGCGCATGTAGCTGTCACAGGAATTACACTTTGACTCACCAAGTCACATGTGAAATAAATTCAGGGCCCAATCATGCACAGCACAGAATGCAATGTGTAAGTGCCATGGTTTCAAAGCATGAAGGCTCATATGAACACAACATATGCACGGTCAATCTGTCAAACAAAACCACATGATTTGAAAGAACATATAAATAATTAAATTGTTATGTTTTGGCATAGCTGAAACAGATTCTCTGAAAAGTCAACTAAATCCACGCATAAACCAAAGTTGACGTGCACCAAGTTGGTAGATGATGACATGTCCTTGTAAACACACTATCTGTACATGTCACATGGTTGTTATTTACATGTCACACTAATGACAAGTAATGTATGTACCTCAACATCACGTCATGATGCTGATAATCTTTTACCAATACCAAGTGATTGCAATGTCAAATGTTTGGCGTATCAAATGTAACATCCAAAAGTGTGACACCAAGGTTGTGGAGTGCACTTAACTGACAATCTAACCTCTGTTCAACAGGAGATCCCCAAGCAACAGCTGGTGAAAACACCACCAACCAGCAGAGCCAGTTCCAATCCCCCCCCTTCTCCCCCCCCCCGGAAGGTGAACTCTCTGATGCTGATTCTCTACGTTTCTCGGATGAGGAGCAACAACCTGGCCCCTCAGGACTGCCAGGGCGCACTCCGTCTCAGGGCCTCATTGTCCCCACCACCACCACAATCAACACACCAGTGACAACCACTACGCTGACCCCTGCTACAACGACCTGTGCTGCAGCCACCTCCACCACCACCACTGCTGCCTGCAACACTGTCCCTGGCTCAGTGGTTATCAACACCACCACACAAGCCGAGGATGCCGGAGATAGTGTGCGGGTGCGTCGACAGCCAATGCCACAGGTCCGTGTCAGCAGGGCAGGTGGGAGGGCAACTGGGGGACAATCAGATGAGGACACTGAGACAGAAGCCCTGGCCATCGTTGCAAGAGTCCTTGGTGCATATCAACAGAACCAGGGACAGATGGGCCAGGTTGTAGAAGAACTGCGTGAGCTCCGCCTGCTGCAGAGGTCCATGGACACACGAATGGGACAACTTGTGTATCTCATGGGCCAGCTTGTGGGTGTTCTGAGGGACATACATGCTGCTCAAATGACGGCTCAACCCCCCTCCAGTGGCCAGCCTGCTGAAACACACACCACCTCAGCTGCGGCCACAGAGATGGGTGAGTTGCAAGACAATGACTCCTCGGACACCTCTGAGCC
Source organism: Calotriton arnoldi (assembly GCA_963921515.1). Lineage (NCBI taxonomy): Eukaryota > Metazoa > Chordata > Amphibia > Caudata > Salamandridae > Calotriton > Calotriton arnoldi. The sequence continues at coordinate 2,229,198 of CAWUFW010000828.1, forward strand.
TGCAGCAGAGGCCCCCCCTGCCAAACGCAAGAGGGGGCATCCGAGAAACACCACGGGAGGATCACGTGGCGAAGCACCAACCAAAGCCAAGTCACTGAGCCAGCCATGATGCCACATGTGTTGCCCTGAACATTGACTTTGTTGATTATCCTATCCCACATTGCCATGTTGATGGAAAGGAGTTTGTTGGACTGTGTAATTCTATTAATGTGGGGACTACTCTATTTGTCTCCTTTACCATCACTGACAGCTCATACACTCACTATGCACAAATTACCTTACATCCACTTTAATTTTAACACAATCTAATAGAAAATCAACACTATTTACACACCTATGCCTTTGTGTCAGTTCCATGTTTATCACAGTATGTACAATGTCAACTCTGGTTCCAATGTACCACAAGCTCTGATTGTGACGAGACATTGATGGGGCGAAGGAACCTAGAAAGACACAAGAGGATGACATTTAGTTGTCAGGTGATGCCATTACAGCAACAACACACCACTAGTCAACACCGTACAAGATTCATCACACATAACAATGACCAACACCATCAACATAGACATGAGGTAAGTGGAAAACAATACACTGTGCCACACACTTCAGCCATTAGCAGTGAGCCAACAACAGCCAGCATCCAAACACCTCATCTATGCTTCGCCACTAACAGCGAAGCCAACAGACAATGTCATTGTTGGTCAATGGTACTTACACTCAAGGGAAGTAGTTGTCGATGAGCTGTTGACGCAGGTCAACACCTTCCTCTTCTCCACTATCATCGTCACTGGGCATGTGTGGATTTGCAGCGGGGGGCATCTGCTGCTCATCATCGTCCAGGATCAGGAGGATCTCTTTGCGCACGGCCAGATTGTGGAGCATGTAGCACGCAACTATGATCTGACACACCTTTTGGGGAGAGAAGAGTAGTGCACCACCGCTCTTGTCCAGACACCGAAATCTAGCCTTCAGAAGTCCAAAAGCACGCTCCACTACACGACGTGTCCTCCCATGTGGATCATTGAAGCGGACTTCCCCTGGGGTCCTTGGATTCCTCAGTGGGCTCAGCAACCAAGGCCGATTGGGATACGCAGAGTCACCTAGTTGTGAGATACACAGACCAAGGTTGTAATACAAAGAGCTGAGGAGAACAGCATGTCACACATACAGCACACTAGTTGACTCAGCGAACTCACCAACAAGTCATGCACACTCCGGATGCAGATTTTCCATCAATTGTGGGATGATGTGTTACGCAGTATGTAGGAGTCATGTGCAGAACCCGGATATTTGGCACATACATCGGAGATAATCATATCCGCTTGGCATACCACTTGCACATCAATGGGATGGTAATGCTTCCTGTTACGGTAGATGTGCTCACGTGCCTGTGGTGGAACTAGGCCAACGTGTGTGCAGACAATGGCTCCAACAACATTAGGTATGTGACCAAGGTAATAAAATTCCCCCTTCACATCTACCAATTCATGTCACCGTGGAAAGTGGATGTAGCGGTCCTTGTAAGTCAACAATGCGGACAGGACATCACGCAGCACCATGCTGAACATAGGTTGAGACATCCCACCTGCGATGGCCACCGTGTACTGAAACGAACCAGTGGCAAAGAAATGCAGTGCGGCCATTACCTTTACTGTTGGTGTCAAAGCTGTGGGATATGTTCTGTGAGGCCTCAAATGGGGCTCCAACTGAGCACATAGCTCTTGAAGGGTAAGGCGATTCAGACAGAATTTCCTTATGATGTCCTCATCCTCCATGTTCCCCAGCACTGGGAAAGGCCGATGCACAGTTGGTCGTCTCCTACGTATTCTGAAAGAGGACACATGTAAATAGGAGTCAGAGATGAGATGTGGCAAACATCTTACGTAATGACTAACACAGCCCCAACATTGACAGGAACGTGAAATCAGCTTAATGCACAAGTCACATGCACAGACACCTTGATCTCATGTAGCCATTCATGTGGGCAGGATGTACATACTAACTACTGTCAAATCAGATTCAGACTATGTGAATGGTACATGGTACACTCCTACATCTTGTGTCACCAGTCCTGGGTGTAGCTGACACAGCACATGTGGCAAACAGCAACAATGCTGAGTTGTACGTAGCTGCTGTCCCTGCACAACCTTCTTGCTTTAGTCTCACTAAGCACAACATAATTACAAAATGAGCACAGTGAGTGTAAGCTGAACAACTATCAATATAAATACAGCACTGTATACAGTGATATAGGCACAGTATGTGGTCAGTCCATCATGACTGTGGGATGAGTTGCCATTTCACACATTGGCATGTTCACAAAAATGAGACTCAATTACACCTCAAATCTGTATACATGCACACAAAGATCAAATTTGACATGTGAGTAAGTACATACCAATGCATGTAATCATGTGTACTGACATGACATGTGTGGGCATCATTGAGTTAAATGTCACACTCTCATTTCATTTTACAACCTGGTGCAACAATATAGTGTAAATGTATAGTGATCAGTGATGCAATTTGCAAAGTGACAGTGCTATAGCACAATGTGTCCATAGGTGCGGTAGGCGTGCTCTGCCACTGCAGTCACGGGCATTGGACACAATTTAAAGATGCCGGATTACGGAAGAGACCACCTGGCCCCTGCAATGTGACACCGCCTATGCGAATGTCATTGCAGCCAATGGGAACCGCCATCATGGTAGTGCAATACATTTTTGAAACTCGCGGTAGGCGTGCTCCGCCACTGCGGTCACAGGCATTGGACACAATTGAAAGATGCCGGATTGCGGTAGAGACCACCTGGCCCCCACGGTGTGACACCGCCTATGCGAATGTCATTGCAGCCAATGGGAACCGCCATCGCGGTAGTGCGATACATTTTTGAAACTCGCGGTAGGCGTGCTCCGCCACTGCGGTCACGGGCATTGGACACAATTGAAAGATGCCGGATTGCGGTAGAGACCACCTCGCCCCCGCGGTGTGACACCGCCTATGCGAATGCCATTGCAGCCAATGGGAACCGTCATCACGGTAGTGCAATACATTTTTTAAACTCGCGGTAGGCGTGCTCTGCCACTGCGGTCACGGGCATTGGACACAATTGAAAGATGCCGGATTGCGGTAGAGACCACCTGGCCACCGCGGTGTGACACCGCCTATGCGAATGTCATTGCAGCCAATGGGAACCGCCAACGCGGTAGTGCAATACATTTTTGAAACTCGCGGTAGGCGTGCACCGCCACTGCGGTCACAGGCATTGGACACAATTGACAGATGCAAACCAGGCAGACCAATTGCATCAGCAGAACACCACTGAAACAACTCTAGGGGCCTATAAATGTCTGTGAGAGAGCCACACCTGTCACTTGCATTCAGACACTGCTGCCTGCCATTCATCACCACCAACTGCTGCTGTACCTCTACTCTGGACCCAGTCATGGCTCGAACAGAGAACATCAGGGCCCGTCCCTTCACCACAGAGGAGCTGGAGGTCCTGGTGGATGAGGTCCTTGCCCAGTATGGGTGGCTATATGGTGCTCCATAGGTACTGGTAAGTGTATGAGTAAAAGTTTGAGAGTGCTCTGAATGCTCACATGATGTTTCTGTACAGTAGTATGTGCCTGTGAGTGCAAGCCAATGTTCATGCATTAATATTTTCCCAACAGCATGGTCCATACATGACCTAGAACTTATTGCACTTGAGATTGTGTGGAGGATGGCAACATAGACACTGGTGCAGCTCATTTGAAGCCAAAAAACACACATGTTGTTCTGAGACTGTGTAATGTAAATCTGTGAGACACTGCCTAGCATGATGACTTTACGTCAATGGGGTGTATAGCCTTATTTCCACAGATCCCTGACTGCATGCAATGATGTAAAGGACATATTGTGGTTTAGCAGTTATACAGTTACACTGCTGATTTGAGACACTCGAACTCTGAACACACATTCCCTGTGCCATGTAATGTCATAGTTCATTAAGTGTTCATATGCTCATTTGTGACATGTCTAATGTAGATTGGCCAGAGGGTAGTGAATAATGTGTGTACTGCTTTCAAATTGACTCTATGGAGATGTGGACATTCTGCACAGGAGTACAAGGCCTGGATCTATCACTATTTGTGCTAAATCACCTCTGACACATCTTCCAAATGTACGATGGACATGTCATCCTTCTTATGATTCCATAATGTGTACAGTCTTGCATGTCTATGGACTGTTCCACCAATATGATTGTACATGCATGTGATTTCTGTGATGGTCCCGTGTTTCCGCAGTGATAAGTCCTCAGGCCTCCCCAGTTAATGCACAATGTTTCAAGGCCCCATCACTAAAATGACTTTGATAAACATATGTGTTGGCCACCATTCTATTTTTGATGGAGATATCATACGCCTGAGGAGTACACAAGACAGGCCTACACCTTGTGACAAGAGTGTGTGAATGTAAGATCAGTTACTTATTTGTGACCTCCATGACACGTGTAAATATGCATTGGTGAAGGACATTAAGTTAAGGGGCGTGTAGTGTAAGACACAGTGAGTCTGACCACTACCCATCATTCACAGTGTATCGTATGTCATGCTCACTTGCATAGTGCATCACAGATGAGGCACATTTTCAAATTGCTTTCTGTGCTGGCACTCTGCATGTGTATGAGATGGGCATGTAGTGTGTCCATCATCATATATGTTTACATTGCAATGATATGGCTTGATCAAAGTGTACTATGTGACATGGTGTATGGGCTCTGCTGTCCATTGATGTATCTGTGTGTTATGTGTTTACATGCTCCTGTACTGTCACACAGTGGTACACAATACAGTGTTACAAATATTCCTCTTCTTGTCTCCCATGCGAACAGCTCAAGGTCCATCAACGTAAGGCCATATGGAGGGCCATTGCCCGCAAGGTGCGCTCCCTGGGTGTCTCAAACCGACGCCATACACACTGCCACAAGAGGTGGGATGACATCTGCCGGCTCAGCAAAAACGTCGCAGAAATGACGCTGGGGCTGGTCCCTCGAAGTGGCAGGTTGGCGCGCATAAGCATGACACCACTAATGGCCCGCATACTGGCAGTAACACAGCCAGAGCTGGATGGACGTTTAAGGGCCCACCAGCAGCAAGTTGGGGGTGAGTATTGTGCTAAGTGTGACTTTGCGCAAGAGTGACTGTCTGACTCCCAGCCCAGAGCAAGTGCGTAGCTCTGTGATGTCTCTGGTGTGATGCAATGGCTCCTAAGTATCCTCAGTGTTCAGTGCAGAGGCTCTGCATGTGTCCAACATTTAGTTGCTCATTTGGTAAATCCATGAACGTTGTCATAGCAAGTCAGCTTGACATGTTTTCATCTCACATTTTGTGAATGTTGTCTGCAATGATACCTTCCTACACATCAAAAATCTTTGTGTGAAGTGTGTAGCCCAGTACACTTGTCAGGCTTGTGTGTGCTGTGTGTCTACCACAATAGTGTGCTCATGTGATGATGTGTAAGTGGCTACATCAATGCACAAATGTGGACTGAGGGAGCAGTGAGTTGGTAGAGGTCACACCTGTCCCATGGGTTGTGTTTTTCACAATGATTGAGATGACAGCATCATTGCAAATAAGATTAGCCAAATATCAGCAGCATGGCATCACAAGATGTGATTTCCTGCCACAGTGACAGCAAGTGCACACAGGTGCTGAGGGGGTAGGTGGTGATGATTGCAGTGATGCATTGGCTGATTAGCATTTGCCAATTGTGTACATGGCAACATGACTGGGATGGTTAGATTCTGGAATTTAAATGCAATGTTGCAGAACCAGGCTATTGTGAGATTGTTTGGGCACTAGGGCTTAACATGGTTGGATGTGATCAGTGGGTAAGCCAAATTGTGATGTGACTGAGGTGTTGTACTGTAATTTGATAGTTGAACAGAAGCAAATGTTACCCAGAGTGTCAGTCCTCAGTATGTGTGCATTGTGGAGGGGTGTCCATGTGCATCAGTGCATGGTGAAGTTGTGGCTACTGCTTTTGACCAGTAATTGTTTTTTTTGGCACATAGATGTGTCATCAATGTCATCAGTCAGCACAACGTAGGGATGTCATATGCCAGACCCTAGGTTTTGTCATACATTAGCTGTCCTAATGGAGGCCACTCACAACTTCATCTACAGAAGGAACTATCATGCCTTGGATCAATGAAGGCCTGTCAGGCACTTGTAAAGATGTTGGTATGTGACATGTCACAACACATGAAGGCCTTGCATTACATTCCTATTCTCATGCTATTGTGCATTGTCTATGTGACTACATTGTTACATGGGGCTTATTTGCACTACATTACCCAAAAAGATGTGTCCTTGTGACATATGCTGCAGTGTGAGAGTCAGAGACATCAACTGGCATTGAACAGCAGTGAGCATCATGTTAGTGTGCATTTAGAGATGTGTTCTGTGCACATCAAATAAATTGTTAAATCTACACAGCTGACACCAATGTACAACTGTAGTTGTGTTTCAGTGCACAACATAGTGGATTTAAGGAGGTAATATCACTTGCAAATGGATATATTTGACTTTGTATCTGTGGTGTTCAGTGAAATATACTTCAAATTTGACTGAGACAACATGTTTGGATGTGTAGCTATCTTACCTACAGGCATGTAGGTGTGCCTACAGACAATTGTATGTGATGTTTAAATGTAGGTACATGCACAGCTATTAGGCTGTAAAAAAACAGAGATTCTTTAATGGCGGACTGTTGCTTCTGCACCTCACGCTAGTTTCAATTATGGTAGGGGTCCTTGCGCAGCAAGCCCTGGCACCAGCCGTCAAGTGATGCCTCTGTGGGACAGATCCTAAGCGAAGCAGGGGTTGGGCGTGCGCCATGTAATGAAGTCCAGAAAGTCAATATTATGTTTTCAAAGTAAGTCTTTATTTTCAATCGGTTAATTCTCACGAAATTGGAGCTTTATAGTCAGCCAACGCGTTTTGTTCTCACAAGGAGAACTTCATCAGGGCTCAATAGGCGAGTGTCCTCACAATGAAGTTTGGTCGCTACACGGGGTTGCGCTTCCCAGGAGTCTAGTGGGCGCAGTGTAGGATGTGCAAGAAGCCAGGTCTGGCCTATTCAAAGAGGTCTAAGTTAAAACAAGGTATTGCAAATGATGAGCAAGGTAAGGTAGGTGTTCCAGGCAGTAACACTGGAAGCATTTGGGATGTCCCAAGGCCAGGGTCGGCCTGAAAGCAGATCTTGCAGTTGACGGTGTCACGTCCGAGTTGGTGAGCTATTTGGCTGTGTCAACGCAACATGGAGCATGACTATCAACTAAGCATGTTTCCATGCATCAGCTGATGATTGCATACATTTGGCATATGCTGAAAGTACATGGAGTAGTTAAACATGGGAGTTTCAGTCAAAGGATTTGAGTTTGTATTGCATATAATGTTTGTGAGTATGGCACTATACTGAACCTATGTCTCTGTCTCTTGCAGCATCTACCGAGGGAAGGGAAGGACAGGGACCCGACACCGTTGGGGAGGCTACTGGCACGACTGGTACACAGGAGTTCAGTGACACGGAGGGGACCAGCGCCTCGGAGGGGGGCAGGAGTGCCCTTGAGGATTCCCGCCCGGAAACACCAACCTCCACATCTTCCCAGTCCAGCGGTGACTCCTCGATGTTGGCGGGCACAGGAAGTTCAAGATCTGTATCTTCTTCCGCCACACCTCGTCCTGTGTCCACCCTCCCGGAAGCTCCCCCAAGTGCTATCCGTGCCCGCAGCCCTAAAAAGGGTAGAGTCTCCTTCCCCCCAGGCACCGCTGCCCCTGCCTCCCCTGCTGCCCTCAGTGTGGAGGCCATAGACATTTTGCGGCAGCTGTGTGTGGGTCAGACTGCTCTCCTGAATGCCCTCCAGGATCATGGCAACAAGTTGTCACAGGTTGTTGAGTTCATGGAGGGCATTCATTCGGGCGTGGGTGGCCTACACCGAACTGTCCAGTCTTTGTCCTCCACAGTGACGGCAGCCATTCAGCAGTCCCAAGCTCCCAGTCCAGCTCCTGTCCCTTCCGCAACCACACTCCCAGTGCCCCCACCTGCCCAGAGTACACACACACCAGAGCCCTCAGGCACCCAGTCATCCACACGCAGCACACAACACCAGCACTCTAAGCGAACCAGACACCATACACCATCACCACAGCACACAAAGAGACACATGACCGCAAGACAAAAAGCCCATCACAGGACACTCAGGGACATAAGGCAAAAAAGCATTCATCCACATTACATTCCTCCACCATCCAATCGCACTCCCATCCCCACACCTGATCCCAAAGACACACAAACACTTGCCCTGTCTGCAGTGAACCTGGTGCCTGCCACAACTAAGCCCAAACACATTCAGAAGGCAGTTTCACCCAAAACTTCGACTCCCACCCACCCCCTGTGAAGCATGGACAAGAGAGCAAAGTGGGGAGTGTACCTCCACAACAGGGGATGCAGGAGAAAAGGCAACCCCACCCCCAGCGTACCACCAGGTCCAGAAAATCCCCACGGGAAGAGCCACCACCACCTGCTACACTTTCGGGGAAGAGGGAGGCTGTTGTGCCCACCTCACTTCTGGCAAGACACTTGTGGGATATCGGATCCCAAAACAATTGAGACCCAGCCCTCAACATTCACCATCAGCCACTGAGCCTCCACACAGCATGTCTCCACCTCCCCGTGCCACCATTCCACCTGGTCCAAGCAGCCCTCAGACTCCCACATCCACGGATCCCTCTACCTCAGCCAGTTCTCTCCCTCCCAGGTCCAGTCCTCCAACTGGCCCAGACAATCAGCCCCCTCCCAGTTCAACTTCCACCCAAATTTGAAGCCAAGTCCCCCTTCCCACCCCATTTCTCCCTGAGCGGTGCCTGGACTGCCCACTCGAGGCCCCTATCCTGTGGTGATTCCCATGGCAGTGGACTGTGTTACATATTTGTTGTGCAGGTTTTCATGCACACATGTGCGGACTTGAAAATTGGACTGGCAAATGGCCTTGATGTTCTGCACTTTTGATGCATATACAGAGTTTATGTAATAAAGACTGTTACTCATTTTCTGAGCTTTGTTGCTGCCCTTGCTAATGATGCAGTGGAATGTATGTGTATATGTTCATCTGTTACATGCTCTGTATGCCACATTCACATTGGCATCAGCTTGATTTTCTTTTGCAGAGGTTGCCAGAGGTTCCAGCCACTTTTGTGCTTCTTGACTCAGAGGCTTGAGGGTGCAATGATGCTTGTCTGTGATGGTCTACTCTTGTCCTAATCTTTCTATTGTCGGGTCTCTAGTTTTGTACACATGTCATATTTGGATGCTGTACCACAACAGCAGAGAATTCTATTCACATGATAACTCGCGGGGTGGAGCCGGGTTAGTCATATCTGTGGAATCTATCTTGATGTGTACACAGCCGTGTAGATGTCTAGTCATCTTGTGTAGGCCTGGCTTCATAGTCACATGGGTACATTTGAATGTGTGCACTTGAGTAGTCATACAGTGTGATTGTCCTGTCATTTGCTGAAGTGTTGATGTGTATGTGCCCTTGAACATGACACTGACACACATGTATGATCCAGTTGATGAGTGACTGTTTGTTTACATGATCAGACACCTGCTGTAGATTGTGGGCACATGTAGGAGTTGTTTGTTGAGCAATGTGCAGTGTGTCGGTATGACCTTACAGTCCTGGGGTACACCTACTTGTTGTCAACGCCATTTGTGAGTATGCAGATTGTGTCACTTCAATGTCTGTGTTGTGGTTTCATGATCAGCCAAGGCTCTTGCTTACGTTTGTGCTCACTGTGCTGACTGGCTCAGGCGAACAAACATTATAAGTGACTTTTCACATACATTGATGTCATTTTACACTTTATTTTGACCACTATATGGTATTAAGAGTCATACCAGCCCCAAGAGGAGCTTTTGATGCCTACACATTGTGAGTTACTCCTCTATGTGTTTTTGCTCTGTACACTCCTCACCTGTCCAATACTAATGTACACACCACTTCAGTCTAATATCTTCCACCCCATGCCTTGCCAGTGTTTGACCCTCCACACCACTTCATAGTGTGACACTATACTGTGGGAGGATGATCTGTGTCCAGGACCAATGTGCCCCTCAGCACTGTTTCACAATTTGTTATGTGCTATTTTCTTCTACTTGATTGCAGTCATGGTTGCTCAGGTACAGTGCAGATGATTTTCCAGCACAGTCCTCTAGTCATGTTCCATAGATCTGTGTTTTCCTGAGTTGTGCAGCAGTAGGTGATAGCTAAAGTGCATATCTGTTTGCTGAGGTTCTGCTACCCATCCTGAGTGTGATGTGATCTGTGTGCTGTGATGGTTTGTGATGTTGAAGTTCATGGTGGAGCACTCAGATATGTGTGATACTGGTTTTGGTGGTGTTCACACACTGCTTACTGTGCATGCACTGCTGTCAGTGGATGTTGCATTGTCCTTGCCAGGTGTGAGTCCCCCTGATGTCCAGCTGAGTTTGCTATGTAATGTTTTTGTATGTGCATATGTTATGTATTTGTTGTTGAGGGATGCAGTCTTTATCCTGTGCTGGCTCTTTCTACTGACAAGTCCATGTGTGTGTAATGTTTTTTTAGCATGACATTGTGTGTGAGGAGTTTGTGTATTTTAATGCATTCAGATGTGTGTTGAATTTGTAGTGTGCATTTCTTGTGTGAATGTCGCATGCAGCAATGTGGAGTCTTGTTCGTTAGCTTGTTTTGAGTGCACAATTGTGCTATGGCCTCCTATATTTGAACAGTCACTTGTCAGGATTGCGCATGTGCATGCTTGTGCTACATATTGACACCATGCTCACTTTGTAACTGGTGGAGTGTCTAGGTATGACCTAGCAGATTTTTATGGTTGCACACAGTTTGTGTTTATGATTGATATTTGTTCATGTATTTTTTGATTGGTTTGGATGATGGTGTCTGTGCAGTTGGCCAGAGTAGAAATGTTATCTATTCCAGTGCTGTCTAGGATCACAATGCCTATCCACTGTGTGCCTGCACATGGCTGAGCTTGTTGGACTTCTTTTGATGTGGTTTGTGATACATGTGTTTGGCAATTGGTTTGGGATCAGCATTGGTTCAGACATCCCTGAGTGGGATTCTGACATTTGTAGATACACACCAGGGTGTGGCATTGGTGATCAGGAAACTCACAGGACCTTATTTACAACTTTATCTGTGCTTCTCACAGGTGTTGAGTAGTGAAGGTGGGAGATGGGTAGATGAGGGGTATGTGTGAAGGTCATACTTGGGTTTGACAGTCAGGGAGTGTCACCGTGAGCCATGAGTGTTGTGCTGGTGGCATACACATGTCAAGATAGTTGACAAAGATGAGGGGCTGGTCACTGTATGGCTTATGACAATTCATATCATCCTGGGCCAATGCATTGCTTGCATTGCTGTATCACAGGGATATTGCACAGATGTTACTTTCGTTCAATTTCAATCACTGTGCCACCCATGTATGATTTGATGGCCTAAGTGTAGTGTAATATGTGGTACCTCTTGCATGTCATGTACAAATGGTAACAGTAATTTCTCCATGCTTTTCCTGCACTGTGCACTCCACTTTAGGCTAGTTTAGTTATTATGATACAATGCTGCTGACGTATGGTATGTGTATGAGGCTAAGTTTAAGTGTGTGAGCTGTCTGAAGGACTTAACATGCAGTGTGAACAGTTCCAAGGTTGTTAATCTGCACAGTGACTCTTCATTTCTTCAATTACTCACTTTAATTCACATGAGTGGAAGGCAGGTGTGAGGAGGAGGAGGACGCCCTACATCCCTCACCTCTTCTGCACCCCCTGGACAGGGTTGTCATGAGTCTCAGGTCAGAGTTTCCTGCTGTCAAGATGGACTTTTCCTGACATTTTGGCATTCATTCACTACTTTGTAGTTGGTGCTACCTTTGTTGAGGTGGAGTAATGGTGTGTAGGTGTTCTGTGAGTTGGCAGTGTAGTCAGTGTGGTTGATGTAATGGACATACTCACATGGTGTCATTTATTGCAGCAGTACACTTGTGAGTCAAATGCACAGTGGTGCTTACTTTGAGTTTGCTGTTTGAGTCACGAATTTCTTACTGTGTTGCATGGTATGGGCTGTCATTGTGTGATATGGTCTGCCATTGTATGTGATGAGCCTATCAATGTCTGCTTGGGGGCTGTGGTGATCAGTGATTATGTGGCAGTGGTGTCTAATATGATGTGTCATCTACCTTGGCTCACTGACTCATTCCAACACCTTGTTGGAATACTGTGAAATACACATACACACCCTGCTTGCTCTGCCCTCCTCTGTTCCACATTGCATTTGGACTGACCCTTATTTGTGTGCAATGATGACTATTGTCATTTTGGAGGGACTCTTGCCTCACCCCACACTCATGTTACTATACAATTGGTGATGATCCTAATGAGATGTCACTATAGACAGTGTGTCTGCACATGACTTCTTGCTGTAGATATGTTGTGCTGAGTGGTGCTTCTTTTATGATACATGTGGTGTGGATGTTGTGATGTTGGTCTTGGTTGACTGGGACAATGTCCTGGACTCCTACTACATTGTGGGCAGGTTTTACCGCAGCTTCACCGCTGCGGTGACATGACCGGCACGACTGGGCTAGTTGCAATTATTTCTATGGGGATGGGTGACCCCGATGTAGAGGTGACAATTTGTGACATGCAAGACGTGTAATTGGACTATGGGATATGTTCCTGTCTCCACCAGGGTGTATGTTGTAGACAAGACACGTATTTCACTGCGACAGTTGTGTGGTGGTGTTGTTGTGCATGGGTTGTATGCAGGGATATGTTTTTGACATTCTTGCGTTGTTGACCGCGACGGCGTCTTATCTGCTGGTAGTGGATCAGGTACAGCAGTGGAAGGGCTTGTAGAGCAGGATCCATGGTGGCCAGCAACGTGTGGAGGTGTCTCGGACTAGAGTTTCTATCTCCGCAGTTGTGCTTCCGCCATCTCCGAATGGCTGGTTTCTCCGCTGCGTTCTGATGGGCTGGTTGACGCATCGCGATTTGTCTGGCGGTCGTAACGTCATTCCGCACGGTGGTCTTTCTCTATTGGCTCCCTCCGGCACCGTTGCGGAACCAAAAATCTGGCAGATCCGGAAACTCCGCGACGGACGGGAAATGGGCTATCTTTGCCCATTGTAATATGGCGGTCGCGAGGACCGCCGCAGGAGTAACTAAATGGACGTTTTCCGCCAGCACCGTGGAGGGGCCTACGACCCCCATCGTAATAAGCCCCTAAGTGAGCACGAGTGACTGAGCGAAAATTATTGCACTGTTTCCACGACTCTGAGGGATCAGGGTTGTCATGTTCGATAGTTGCCGAGAGCTATTTTCTCCTTGATAAGAGGAGTTACTAGTGGCACTGTGAGCTAGCTGGTATACAGGCCAACATACCCGGTGGGGGTGTCTGGAATCAGTTCAGACACCAAGCCCGCAGTGTATGTTGTCTAAACGCACAGATCTTATATAGATTTATAAGAACTACACAACAACTCGATGGTTCTTGGTTCAGAATAGAAAGGGTGAGGCATAACCATATGGTGATGCTGAGTACAGAAGTCATTCAACCAGTCCAGTGATGGACCACTGATGCCACTTTCTTCCAATCTGGTATATAGGATGTGATGGTCAATTGTATCAGAGGCTGCAGAGAGGTCCAGGAGCACTAAAGGCCTTTCTCCATCCATTAGTCTGAGAAGATTGTCTACAGCAGAGACCACTAACAAATCAGTGCTCATTTCAGGAGTGATACTGGCTTGGAGAGGATCAAGATATCATTGGATCCCACAATGTCCTGTAGTTGAAAATAAACCCATTTCTCCAATCATTTCAACAAATAGGGCAGTAAGAAATGAGTCAAGGGGTCCAAACCAGTTTTTTAAATAAATGTTTTATTATAGCTTTCTTCCAGGACTGGGGAGCCAAGCCAGTCTTCAAGGAGCAGTTGATCAGGGGGAACATAACTTCGGCCAGTATACCTGCAAGTTTCTGCGCATATTTTGGAGGGATACAATCTAATAGTGACCGGGGGGGGGGTGACTGTTGGAGATTAGTGATGTGAAACTTCTAGAGGAGAGAAATCCTCTATTGTTGCAATAACCTTACCTAAAGGGACAAGAGAATTAATGAAAAATGGCCTGGAAGGAGCTTGAAGGCACCTCTCTTCCCTAGTGACAGTGATCTTATCAGAAAATAATTTGGTTAGTGGCTCACACTATTCAGGGGAGGCTGAAACATCATTTTGCATTGCAACATGATTTTGAAGCTGTCTGATAATAGAGAAGAGTTCTTTAGGTAAATTATGTGCATTTTGTAGCTTATGAAAATAAGCCTTCCTATGAATCCTTTATATTAGAATAGTATTATTTACTTTAGAGGAGTAAATAAGCTTAGAGTCGGATGAATAATATCTATGCCATTTGCTTTCCAGCTGGCAAAGGTTGAGTTTTAATTTTGCAAGTTCCAAAGAGAACCAAGGATCAGCTTTCTTTTTCAACTGGATAGTTCTTTGTTGTTGGGTTAAAAATTAATTTAAAATGTTTGCTAATATTTTATTAAAAGAATTTAGAGAGGCGGAAAGATCTAAGACCTCAGCCATAAATTTTTAATCAAGATCATTAGAAATGTAATCAACTCAAAAAGCCTCTTCCATTGGCATTGAACAGTTATCTCTTTACTTAGGATTAGTTTCTTAATCAGGAGGACATGGACATCCAAAGGGATTGCTAGGCGATCAGTCCTGCACAAGGAAAAGCCCAGTGGATGACTAAGTTGACTAACGTAGTAAATAGGATGTCCGAAAGGTGACCAATCCAATGTTTTGGTTTAGTTGACAATTATTGAGCGTGTCAGAGGAGGAGTGAGCAGGAAGATAAACTAAAATGAAGGTTACTTGGCAGTGCTTAAATGTTAATATATAAATTAGGTTGTTACATAGTTGTATGAGGTAGGAGTCATTCTATTGTAGTAAAAGGGTATACTGGTAGATAATAGCGATTGCTCTACCTCTTTTATCTGCTCTCATAGCTTGAAAGATTTTGCACCCATGAGGGACTAAATAATCTGTAATTGCTGAGCTATTATTCAGGGTTAACCAAATTTCAGTAATAAATAGAATCTGAAGGTTAAATTCATGGAATACATTGCAAATTTCAATGCAATACACACTGCTGAGTGAACATTACACAGCATAGTGGAACGTTAGAGGGTGTCGATTTTTATAGATTTTAAGGACACCTCTTGGAGTCGCTTTATCTGAAAGATTGAAGCTGAATTTAGTTTATATGCCATGACTGGGTTAAGAATGGACTCAGACTTCAATTTATTTAAGGTGGTTAGTTCTATTACAAATACCCTGATTCCAAGTTTGTCAGAATTCAGGTGCTTTTTATTGCACCATAAAAACGGCAATATCATGGGTTATGCTATTTATTGGGTGCAATAAATAGCACCTATTATGAGTTTCTGGGGAATAACGTGGATTTTAATGCATACCGCACCAGAAATCCACATGAAACGGTAGAGTAGACTTTTCCCCTGTTCAATTCTGACAGGTTTGACTTGGCAAAACTTAACAAATGGTGATATATTTAACATAGCCGGTAGTTATTGAATGTGGTAAATACCACACAACTTGTAATTCCAACCCCTGTAGAAACAGGTTTAGACAGAGGTCATAAAATAACGCCCCACTCTAAATCAGGGACATAGAATTCAGACCTCAAAGCACAAAATTCTTGTGAAATATCAGAATTTACCCCTACCTGAAGCTCCATCTTATATTAGACATGCAGTGTGGTGATAGGTGATTGGGTGCGGACGCTCATGGAAGGGCTTGGCTTAGGTGTGCCTGCAGTGCACCAGTGGCGCACCCACTGCAGGCATCCATGCAGAAGATGCGTTTTTGTATGGTTTGACTGATCAACACATGAAAGTGTGTCTGGTCTGCTAACCAACACTACCTTCAATATGGTGCTGACAAAGAAAAGCACGCATAGGATTAAAACCCCTTCAATTACTTTAACATTGGATTAGCCCATAAATCTTAAAAGTGGTAAGAACTCAGCCATCCTGCACTGTTCAGTTCTAAATGAAGTTTAACACAGGAATTCAAGTCACATAGAAACGTAAAACAAATAACAGAATAAAAATAATACAGCACATCTTTTGTCAAAGCCTTCCAACAAACATTAATTTAGGTCAGCATAGTTGATGCATTTTTGGAGGGTTGGGCTGGTCGACACATGGGAGTGTGTCTGGACTGCTAGCCAACACTAGCCCCAAATGGCACTGAAAAGGAAGAATGCTCCAGAGATCAAAATCTCTTCACTTACCTACGCGCTGGATCAGCCCATCAATCCAAAGTGGCAAGAACTCCCCCAGGACTGTTTAGAAAAATGTAACACAGCACCTGAGCACACTTCTAAATGAAGTTTAAAACAGAAATTCAACCCACAATAAGGTTTAAAAGTAACTACAGAAAAAATATAATATGGCAGCTCTTTTGTCAAAACCTTCCAACAAATAGTAATGGGCCAATCCCTTGATCCTTGGCTTGATACATTTCAAACCTTTTTAAATAAATTCCCATCCATATTTGAACACAGACAGTTAAAAAATGAGCACATATGGGTCTTCTTACACTAAAACAATTGTCTCAAGAATTAATGTCTTATATATCCCAATTCCAGAGACACCTAACTGAGGCTGCATGGACTGATGAGGCTTCATCTGCAGCCTTTTATCATGGGCTACTATAGGAAATCAAACATGCAGTATCTACCGTAGTCAATTGACCTATCACTACTAATGATTTGATCGATCTGGTGTTACAAATAGACAACCAACAAACTTTTCAAGAGAGAGAAAGAAGATCAGAGACACACATAAGAACAGTGTATGAGAATCGATCTCTCTGTTACCAACCTCAACAAGCAATACTGTATTGGAGGAGCCGATGCAAGTCGGTTCTATACTTGATAAACTCTAATGAGAAGAAGGAGAGAAGTTGTTGAGACCACCTATGCTTACATCGTGGTCAAAAAGGATACTTTGTATGCACCTGACCACAGGAGCTGGAAAATTACTCTGATCGTTCCTGAACTGCAGGTAAAGATACTTGAACCTGCAGAAAATAAGGTGCATTTATTCTTGGATACGATACTGTCCTTGCTTACGGGATCCAAAATCCCGGTGTCATATGCTCTGCCCTTTTCCTTCTTTTTGAATGCTCATTGCATTAATTTATTCATGTGCACATTATCATTTACATATATCTTAAAGTGCATGATTTTGTATTATGTTTCATTTATATGTGTTGCTTGAAATAGGTTGATAGTGCATCACTCATTCATAAGATGTATGTTAACACACTATGATATTTAAAAAGTCATGCAGTAGTCGTAGACTAATGCATACGATAATTCACATTTCTTTTCACATCTTACATCACAAATCATAAGGCTCCTTTTTCTCAACATAATGTTGGGAAACAGTATATCCAAGCAAGTGCCAGTTAAACTGCATTGACTTTATAAACAGTCTGCTTAAAGGTGCTTGCTGGCCTAGCCTATCTTTCTGGCTAGCTATCTGAGTCATAAAATAACAGCGACACAACATAACAAAGACTGGCTTTGCTTCCAAGAAGGCTGCAGACTGAAAGAAGATTAAATTATGAGGAGGTATGTGTATGCCACATTAACTAGGAAACTCCTACATGTGGCATTTTGATGCTAATGTATATTTAACTAGGGGCTATGAAAGAGAGGAGTCAATCATAGATTGATGACATCTATATATTGCCATCTAATATGTTGCTATGTTTTATCTTTTAGGATTTATTATATTTATTCTGTTCACCATCATTTTCATATCTGGACAGGGTACTCCATGACCAATACCAAACCCACAGTCCTCCCACCTCGATGGACATCCTCTGACAGCCCGATGGAGGAGGGGCCATCAGTGGAAGGACATTACACCATGTGCTGTATTTATGGTAAACGGTGTAATGTTTTATTATCCTGTCCCTCACCACCAAGTGGTGAGAGAGAGAATAAAACACAATGACCCCCACAAACTGGACGAATATTCCCACTGTGTGGGTGTCATCAGTTCTTTGTTTTTCTGAAACAAACCACTTTGGGAGTTTGTTTCAGAAACACAAAACAATTTTGGAAAAGTTTGGAGAAGGCCGTCAAAACCGACAGCGGCCCTCCACCAAACTTTTAGTATATTGAAAGTAACCACCCTGATGGCCTGACTGGGCTGTTGGTCATCTCTAACTTAGACGAACAGGTAATGTCCTTCGCCACCCTGACGGATGGAGTACAGTCTGTCAAATCCTGAATCAGACTCAAAGCCTCTTAAACAATAGTGTGGATTTTATGTGTGTATTCATCTTTGAGGAAAGGTGTTAAATCGGATGGACCCATCTGGTTTTGGCCCCAAAGTGATAGGGGAATTCAACTCACTAACAGAGGGTTCTATAACACCTATCTGTAACATGTTCCATACCTCTTTCTCAATGGCCTCTCTATGTGCTTCAGGGATCCTATATGGTCCAAGGCGTACCTTCACCCCAGGCTTGGTGGTTATTGAGTGGTGGATGATATTAGTCTTTTCTGGAAGAGTGGAAAACCCTTCCTGGTCTGGCCGCAAACAATCCCTCAACTCCTGTTTTAGATCTCCCAGGAGTACTGGATCGATACACTGGATGACCTGTATGTCCTTTTCTCCCGGATCTCCAAAAAGGACCGGAAGGGGGCCTCCCATATCTTAAGCTAGGTCACATGGTAAATTTGTGACTCCTTCTTTTCTCTATTGACTTCCACTCTATAGGTATGGGCCCTGCCATTGACACAACAGTTTGTGTTCAGAGAACGGTAACATACAGGACCCTACAGCAAATGCTCATAGTTTTTTTTGTCGTATTGGGTTTTCTGTATCTGTTGAGCCTGCTCTAAATTGGTTTTCACTATGCCCGTATCTGGTTGAAGTGGGTCCTTAGGCTGGCGACATATTCCAGGATGGGTTTCGTAACATTCTTTTCCTGCTTCCACTCTTCCTGGGCCGTATCTAGTAAGATGCTGGGCTTTCGGCCGAACAGCAAAACAAAGAGTGAGAACCTTGTGCTGCTTTGGACCTTGCACCTTATAGCGAAGAGCGCTACGGGTACCGTCTGCTCCAATTTCTGTGCTTCCAGGTCTAACAGTTTCTTTAGTATGCTTTTCAGAGTGGCATTGTACCTTTGTATGAAGTCGTAGGTTTGTGAATGGTAGGCTGCTGAGCGTATCCTACACGTGAGAAAGACTTGTCAATTACAGGTAGGGGAAGTAAGGGGGCTCTTATAGGCCAATAGCGACTTTGTTTTTGGCAGACCGGACATTCCCAGCAATATCTCTTCATCTGAATATAAATGCCAGGCCAATAGAATCTGTTGAGTATTATTTTATCGGACCAAAGTATCCTCCTAACAAATGACATGGGGCCAGTGTGGGAGTGCGGGCCGGATAAACAGATGCGGAGACTGTATATAATGAGCAATGGTGGGGGTTTTATTGGCTTTATCGGGTTCTTGCTTTTTAGGGGTCACAAATGGATCGTCTTCTTTGTGGTCGATCTGGTTAGTCGTCACCATCGCCTTGGCTTGGTCTTCGGAGTTCCGTGGGCTTCCCCGGAGGCTCATTAAGTTTTAATTTATTTGATTTAGTTCTCTGCTGAGAACAACAAATTTCGTACAAAACGGTTACTATTACTATACACATAAAACAATCAATACAAATTTAAAAAAGATTTTAAAAAATTAAACAAATGACATACAAATTCATCTGAGGGAGAGTTAAAAAGCGTGATCAGATTCTGCACGGATGCGCTGTTATATCTAAATTGTATTGGTTTTAAATAGCGCCTTCTAGCCTCAACCAGTATCGGGTTTGGGCATACCGACAATACGTGCTTCATATCTTGCACACCACCATTGCAAAGATCACAATTGCTGGTAACCGGTTCTTTGTGAGTCCATTTAGATGTCAGTGATTTAAAAGGGAGTGACCCAAACCGCATTAAAATTATACACCGCCGAATTCCATGCCTTAAGGAAAAACAAATGTATTGTTGAGCCTGTTTGTATGTAATGGCTTCTGCATAATGTTCATAATGGTGTAATTTAGAACAGTGCAAGATGTCCAGATCGTAACTAATCCTTGGCGTCAGATGTTTCAGGAAGAGCTTAATTTGGGCAGGAGTCCACGATTTCAAAAGTGCAATTGTACAATTAGATAATTTAAAAGCAATGATCAAGTTCTGGCTTAGAGTATATTTTGTATATTCAGTCTCGAATGTCTCTATTTTTAGTAAGAATCTTAAAGTGCCTTGGTCTACGTGTAGAAGATTGTACGCCCATCTTAGTACATTAGTGATCGCTCTAGCAAAAGAACTGACTAAGGAAAATTCTAAACGCAGAGCTTGTGCAGAAACAGCTTGTTGGACCTTAGCCAGTTTACGGAGAATTTTCCCTTCTTTCATTTGTATTTGATGCCACTGGGTAATTGGGATATATTCCAGAGCATACGATAAAATTGGGGGAATCAGAGCTATAAACGTGTAGTAAGGATTGGAAGTGTCTTTGCCCGGAAGAAGAGTATAAACGTTGGAGTGCTCCCACATGAATATCTGCTTTACGATTTAAATGCTGCAGGTGGGTAGAGTTTCCTAGTGTTTGATTAAAGATCCGCCCCAAATAGGTATATTCTTTTACCACTTCTAACGTTTCTCCTCCCAGTGTCCAGTTGTAATTTGTGTAATGCTTTCTCCCTCTAAATGGGACTATTTCCGTTTTAGTTGTATTTGGAACCAAGAAATTTTCCTTTATATATCTTGTTAGTACGTCTAGGTTCCTTTGTAATCCGAAAGGGGTACGATCAAAAATTACAACGTCGTCGGCGTACATCATGGTATGTATGTTACATGATGCTATCTTCGGGGGGAAATTTATAACCTGTAGAAAACTGTCCGGGAGATCACTGAGGTATAATGAAAAAAGAAGGGCAGCCAGAAGGCAGCCTTGCCTAAGGCCGTTTGGTGTAGCGATTGGGCTGGTGAGTCCCTTTTCTTGTACCAGTTGTACCTGGCACCATGTTTCGGAGTGGAGTGAGATACTAAGATCAAGAAGAATTTCCGGGATTCCCAGGTTTCTGAGTTTCTTCCAGAGTGTTGGTCTATCCACTCTATCAAATGCCGTTGAAAAATCAACAAAGACCGCATAGACGACCTGCGATTTTAGGACTACGTATTTGTCGATAATAGTCTGTAGAACCGCTATGTTGTCCGTTACTGAATGTTTCTGTCTAAACCCGGCCTGATTATGAGGGATCACTCCAGAAGAAAAGGCCCAATCTTTAAGATGGTCCAGGACACTTGCCGCAAAGATCTTCCCTATTGCGTCCAACAGTGCAATCTGTCGGTAGTTCCCTGGATGCAGCCGGGATCCTTTCTTATGAATTGGAATAACTATACTCCCCTTCCATGATTTGGGAATTTTCCCGGTATTGTAGCAATGTGAAAATAATGGTACTAGGAATTTGCTCCATTCCACGGGATTACATTGTAGTGCCTTCATTGGAATTTGATCCGGGCCCATTGCTGCTGATGATCTTGCTTTCTTTATGTGATACTCTATTTGACGGGCCACAGGAGAAGAAATATTTTGTTTATTTTCCGTCTGCGTACATAATTGATGATTCAAATTATCATGATTCCAATTTGATTTATATAGATTACATAGGATTTTTTCCATTCCTTCGGGGGAACTGGTGATGCTTGCAAGGATTTCTTCGTTCCGGTTTGTTTGGCTATTAAGCTCCAATACACACGAGTATTGTTTTGTTTTGCTGCAGTTTGGATTTCGACCCCGTTTTTGTCCTGCTGCGATTTTCGCAATTTTTCTTTTCCCTCCTCCGGCATTTTCTTAGATATTTGATTTCCAATTCTCTTGTCTTAGAAGGGTTTTGAAATAGCATGCAAATTAATTTGTTTAATGCGGTGACTCTTATGTCTTGGAACTTTCTTATTTGAGATATGGCTCCGTTGTCCCGATGTTTTAGATTTACCTGTAGAGCTTGCATTATTTCATTGAGCACTATTTCGAAATTTGCTATTGGGTCAGAGGAGTGTGTGAATTGTAATACTTTTGCCTTGTCAACTGCGTAGTTGATTTTATTAAAAGCGGTGGATGCCCAGAATATTCTCCTTTGGGCCTGATTCACGAGTACTGAACTTTGTACATGCATAGTCAGTCCCGGAGATGTGCGTTGCAATGTTATTTCGGTTTCAAGTCTTAATATGGCTTGATCACTTCCATGATAAAATTTTGTACTTAATTTTTCGACCCTGTTGAACAGAACTAGACTACAGATCATATAGTCTAACATAGAAGCGGTGAAGTTGCCTTTTCTTGTAAAGGATGCCGGAATGTCTCCTACTGTACGTCCATTTAGGATGAATCCGTTTATTATGGGGAGGGAAGATAGTAGAATTTTCCCTCGTTTGTCTGCCTTGATCCCAGGTGGAAATAATGGAGTAGGGATTAATAGAGCTTCTGCTTGTTCTTCGTATTCTCATTTATCTATGAGATCATTGGATATTTTCCCGTTGAAGTCTCCTATAAGGAAAACGGGAGGGAAACCTCTCACTTCCACCACCCTTTCTATTTCTTCGAATATTTTGACCAAAAGAGCGTCGTTCGAAGGCCCTGGTGGAATGTAGGCGTTAAAGATTATTAGGTCAGCCTTATCGGCGAGCCAGCATTTAACCTTTAGGCATTGGATATTTCTGTGGTCCATGGGGGATTACTTCCTGATCCCAAAAGAAGTCCTCGTGAACCAAAATTGCTAAACCTCCTTTAGCGTGACCCCGGGCCACCTGTTCTGCTGCTTTATCATAGACAAAGTAATCGTTTTGATCGAATGGCTTTGTTGCCCAAGTTTCCTGGAGAATGACCAACGCCGGGGAGTCTTCCAAAATTGACGCCATTTTCTCTTTGGTTTTTCCTGCGATATTCCACGATGCTATGGACAACCTGCTGTTAAAAGGGGAGTTTGATTTCCCTTCCCTGCTTGTGGCTGTTTAGGGTCTCCGGTATCCAGGACCAATGATGTTCCATTGAGGGTATCTCCTGCTTAACTTTGCTTTTATTCCTGATCACTCTCTCTCCGTTTTCTATCGAAATGGTCAAATTTTCGTTAGGGATACTTGTGGAATTTTTGATGCTGCTGATGTTATCGTCAGAGAGCTGTGTTTTTATAGTGTTCTTTTCCTCTGGTTTCCCCTTTGGTTGGGTTCCCCTATTATTTGCTGCTGCAACATCATATCCATTTTTATGAAGGATCTCACTTTCGTTTATGATTATTGATGGAATAACACACGACATGAATTCCACAATAGCCACCGTGTTTTTAGACTTTGACGGGAACACTACTAATTTTATTTCAGAACTTGTTAGCGACTGTAATTGTGGGATCTTGCGAATTAAATTCACTATTCTCCCTCGGTTTAGTGGATCATTTCCTGAGGGAAATAAAGAAAGAGACAAAAAGGAGCCATCAGTCACCGTGCGGCAGTAGGGATTGGATTGTTTATCAACCCGTCACCACACCCGACCGGTGTTGCAAAAGAATTCAAACTAAGGAAGAGAGACGTGGGGTGATTTTCTCAGTGTAGAGGGTCTAAAGGGTATCAGACAACCAAGAACACACTAGACAACAGACACTCCTTGTGTGCTTGCTCTCAGGAAGAGTACCTTCATAGCAGAACCTCCTAGCTTGGCGTGCCTGATCGTCTCCTGGTCTCACACAACAGGGTAATCGGGGTAAAGATAAGGAGGGTGTTATCTCAGGTTGGCCTTGCGGCTTAATACGCGCTTAGCGCTCTGTTGCCCCACCAGTGGTATCTGTCACCCTCCCGTCTCCCCCAGTCCCTTCTCCCTCTTCCCCCTTCTCGCAGTCACTCACCTGCTCGGCCGCAACTCTCCTGAGTTGCGGCCGCTCTCCAGCGTCCTCCGGTGGGCACCACCACTCCTCGCTCCACCGCTCGTCTTCTTCTCCCAATGCCACTGCATCTTCTCCTTCGATACCGCTTTCTCGGCTCTCCACGCGCTGATCTCCTCTCGATTCCTCTCCGTCTCCTGTACTCGCCGGCCTTTCCTCTCCGGATTGGTCCTTCTTCACTTCCCGTGTGCAACTCCTTCCGGGATCGGCTCCTCCTACTTCCGCCGTGTTCGTCTCGCTCTCGTCTCTCCTGTGTGGAGACATGACAGGTGGGCGTGGTTATCCTCTTGGACGATGCACCATGGAAGCCACGCATCCGGGTCCATTCCTCGGCATGAAGGCCGTCTCGGGCATATGGATCCGGAAGAATAGGTAAGGGATAGGTCCCCGGCGGTACCGCCTCACATCCCCTTTCCCTTGCTGTCCTACTAGTAGAGTCCCATTCTTGGGGATAACGTGATAGATAGTCAACGTTCACCTGGTATGTCCCCTTTCGATGTTTGGTATGGAATCTGTACGGTTGTAGGGACAAAAACCATCTCAGAACCCTCTTGTTGTTACCTTTATTACGGGCTAACCATTCTAAGGGGGCATGGTCTGTGTATAATGTGAAGTCCCGTCCCTCCAAGTAATAACGTAGGGTGTCAATTGCCCATTTGATGGCGAGGGCTTCCTTTTCTATGACAGCATAGTTCTTTTCCCAAGGGAACAATTTGCGACTAATGTATAATATGGGTCTCTCTTCCCCCTGGTTGGTTTTCTGAGACAACACAGCCTCCAGCCCTTGGTCCGAAGCATCTGTCTGCAAAATGAAAGGAAGGTCATAATCAGGGCTTGTCAGGACGGTGTCTGAAGTGAGGGAATTTTTTAGGGTCTCAAAGGCCTGCACCACTTCAGGAGTGGGTCGTTTTAATAGGACTTCTGCTTTTGCGGTTTTCTGGAGTAGGTCTGTTAGGGGGGCTGCTGTTTGTGAGAAGTTAGGTATGAACCTTCGGTAATATCCGAGTAAACCTAAAAAGGCTCGGAGGTCCCGTTTAGTCTTGGGAAAAGATATCTGGGAGATGGCCGTTAGTTTGTTATGTTGGGGCCTGATGACTCCCTCCCCCAACATGTATCCCAGGTATCTGACGGTCTGGGCAGCTAGGTGGCTTTTGGCAGGATTGATTTTTAGGCCTGAATCACTTTGTGCAAATGTATCAGGTGTTGTTCCCAGGTTTCACTATATATGACGATATCGTCTATGTAGGCCCCATCGTATCTCTCATGGGGTTGTAGAATATGATTCATGGCCCTTTGAAAAGTGGCAGGAGCCCTGTGTAACCCGAAAGGCAACACCGTAAACTGATACAACCCGTCCGGGGTGGAAAAGGCTGTTTTCTCTTTATCTTGCTCTCTTAACGGGATCTGCCAGTATCCTTTGCACAAATCAAGGGTGCTGATGTATTTGGCCTTACCTATTCTCTCAATCATCTTATCTACCCTGGGTAGGGGATAGGTGTCGAATTCAGATATTTTGTTCACTTCCCGGAAGTCTATACAGAAGCGTACCGGCCCATCCGGCTTTGGTACGAGGACAATGGGCGAACTCCATTCGCTCACTGATGGCTCGATGATACCCATGTGCAACATCTGCTGCACTTCCTCTCTAATGGTGTTTCTACGTGCCTCGGGTATCCGGTATGGTCTGAGACGCACTTTCTTCCCTGGAAGGGTTTTGATGGAGTGTTCCAACAGGGATGTTTTACCTGGGGATAGAGAAAACATGTCTCGCAGGGGAGGAAGGACATCCACCAGCTACAGTCTCAGACAATGAGGTAATTCGGTGTCGATACATTGGTCAAACAAAGGGGCTTGTCCTCCGGTCATACCCACTAGTGCTGGATGGGGTCCTTCCCACTTTTTTAATAGATTGACGTGGTATATCTGTGAGGAAACCCGGGTTGTATCTGTCTCAATGCGGTAGGTTACAGGTGTTACTTTCTCCATCACGGTATAGGGGCCCTGCCACTGCCCTAACAGTTTATGATCGGAGGAAGCCATCATTAGTAATACTGGATCCCCTACCCTGAAGGATCTCTCTTTCGCCTTCTTGTCGTGTTGGGCCTTTTGGGCAGCTTGGGCTTCTTTCATATTGTTTCGGACTATGGTCCGTATTTGACCTAAATGTGTTTTGAGGTTCGACACGTAATCCACCAGGGGTTTGGTGTCGTTCTGCTCCTTTTCCCATGCCTCATGAGCCATCTCTAAAAGGGATCGTGGTTGGTGGCCGTACAATAACTCAAAAGGGGAGTATCCTGTGCTCTTTTGTACCTTACATCGGATGGCGAATAATGCCAGGGGTAACATGTCCTCCCACTTCCTGGTTTCTAGGGCTAGGAGCTTCTTAAGAGTGGTTTTAATGGTGGTGTTGTATCGCTCGACTAGACCATCCGTTTGTGGATGGTACGCTGCAGTTCGTATCTGCTTGATACCCAGCTGGGCACACACTTGTTTCATAAGTTTAGACACAAACAGGGTTCCCTGATCCGTCAAGATCTCTTTGGGGAACTCCACTCGCGAAAAAACGGTTACCATGGCTTTGGCTATGTTAGAAGCGTCTGGACGACGCAGCGTGACCGCCTCAGGGAAACGGGTGGCGTAGTCAACTAGGACAAGCACGTAACGACACCCGCTTCGAGAAGGCACTAAAGGTCCTATGATGTCCATTCCTAACCTGCAGAAGGGTTCATCAATAATAGGGAGAGGACGAAGGGGTGCACGAGGCGGCCTATATCGACTATTTTTCTGGCATATGGGACACTCCCGGCAATATGCCTTTACATGCTGGTAAATCCCTGGCCAATAGAAGTTTTCCAATATCAACTTTTCTGTTTTGTCATTACTAAAGTGTCCACCTAGGAGATGACTATGGGCTAGATACAGAACCTTTTCCCGAAATGGCCCCGGGACCAGCAGTTGGGGTGTGTGGGAGGGGTTTCCCTTCCTGTATAACAACCCGTTTTTAGTAAAGAAGTAAGGACCTACTTGAAGAGGGTCTTTGTTTTCTAGGGCTTTGTCCCACGCTTCCCGGAGGACAGGATCCTCTCTTTGAGCTGCGTGGAAGTTCCTGTCTGTTTCCCATGGGTTCTCATCTTGGAGGACTGGAAACACTGGGGTGGGTTTCTTTTTTTCCTTTCTTCTTTGAGTACGGCTTTTCTTAGCCTTGGATGGAGGCCATTCGGGGTCTTCGTCCCTGGAGAAGGGAGCGGTATTCCACCACTCTTCGTCTGCTGGTGGCGTATCTTTGATCAGTTTAGACAGGTTCGGATACTCGTTTCCAAGGATGACCTGTTCAGGTAAACGCGGGATGAGACCCACCTTCAGAGTGGATCCGGGGTCGGATTGGTGTTGTATTTGTACACGGGTAGTAGGGTATTGCTTCTTATCTCCATGAACGCATTGTATGGTTACTGTCCCTTCGATGGACCCAATCCCATGTTCCAGGTCCTGAGGTCGTATAACACTTTGAAGGCACCCCATATCCGCCAAGGCTGTGACTGGCTGTCCGTTCACAGACACCCTGCAATGATAAGGGGGTGGTCGTCGGTCGGGAGGGGAGCAATAATAGTTCCGGACCATTCCAACCTCCATTGGCTCTTCTTTTTGGGGACAGAACCTTGCTATATGTCCTATACCCCTGCAGTTAAAACATTGGGGTCCAGCAGGGGAGGTCTCAACACAGGGGGACCTGGTATGACGGTGACGGGCTCCGCTTTCGAACCATCGGGGTTCGGGGTAGACGGTGGACCTCCCTACTGCCAGCTTTCCAGGGTGGGTCGTCATGTCCCCTCTGTATGTCCTGGGCCCTGCTGAAGGCGCTGGCGATCTCGACAGCCGTTTCCAGGGTGAGATGAGCATGTTGACGGACCCACTTTTGGATGGGGGGATGCAGGGAGGACAAGTATTGTTCTAGGTAGATCTTGGCCATTATCCCTTCTTTGGTGGAATTGGAGGGCTTCAACCAACAGTCTGCCATGTCCCTTACCCGGAAGTTTAGCGCTCTCGGAGTCTCTTGGGATCCCTCCTTTATCTGGCAGAGTCTCATCCTATATGTCTCGTCATCGACTCCTAGTCGTTCCATGATGTATTGTTTTATATCAGCGTATGGGGTCACTCCCTGTGCAGTCGCTGCTTGATACGCTGCTTGTAAGTCACCAGATAATAAAGGGCCCAAATACTGTCCCCATTTGTCTGCCGGCCAGGCCGCTGCCGTGGCCATCCTCTCAAAATTATTAAAGAAGTAGTCTGGATCCTCGCCACTCACATATCTCTGCAATACTACAGAAGGAAGAGAGGCAGGACCCCTCTGATGTCCGATGGCTTCTGTGAGTTTCTCCATGGCTGCCCCATGGGTTTGACCTTGTCCGGTAAGAGCTTGCCTCGATCCTCTTCTACCACTGTAAGGAAACGCTCCATCACCTTCCCAAGGCATTCCTGGCTTTCCGCCATTTTAGTGATAGCAGCCTCCATGTCTCTGGACGATCCCACTTCTGACACCACCTGTGGGACTGCGGGCCGGATAAACAGACGCGGAGACTGTATATAATGAGCAATGGTGGGGGTTTTATTGGCTTTATCAGGTTCTTGCTTTTTAGGGGTCACAAATGGATCGTCTTCTTTGTGGTCGATCTGGTTAGTCGTCACCGTCGCCTTGGCTTGGTCTTCGGAGTTCCGTGGGCTTCCCCGGAGGCTCATAAAGAAAGAGACAAAAAAGAGCCGTCAGTCACCGTGCGGCAGTAGGGATTGGATTGTTTATCGACCCGTCACCACACCCGACCGGTGTTGCAAAAGAATTCAAACTAAGGAAGAGAAACGTGGGGTGATTTTCTCAGTGTAGAGGGTCTAAAGGGTATCAGACAACCAAGAACACACTAGACAACAGACACTCCTCGTGTGCTTGCTCTCAGGAAGAGTACCTTCATAGCAGAACCTCCTAGCTTGGCGTGCCTGATCGTCTCCTGGTCTCACACAACAGGGTAATCGGGATAAAGATAAGGAGGGTGTTATCTCAGGTTGGCCTTGCGGCTTAATACGCGCTTAGCGCTCTGTTGCCCCACCCATGGTATCCGTCACCCTCCCGTCTCCCCCAGTCCCTTCTCCCTCTTCCCCCTTCTCGCAGTCACTCACCGGCTCCGCCGCAACTCTCCTGAGTTGCGGCCGTTCTCCAGCTTCCTCCGGTGGGCACCACCACTCCTCGCTCCACCGCTCATCTTCTTCTCCCAACGCCACGCCGTCTTCTCCTTCGATACCGCTTTCTCGGCTCTCCACGCGCTGATCTCCTCTCGATTCCTCTCCATCTCCTGTACTCGCCGGCCTTTCCTCTCCAGATTGGTCCTTCTTCACTTCCCATGGGCAACTCCTTCCGGGATCGGCTCCTCCTACTTCCGCCGTGTCGTCTCACTCTCGTCTCTCCTGTGTGGAGACATTACAGGTGGGCGTGGTTATCCTCTTGGACGGTGCACCATGGAAGCCACGCATCCGGGTTCATTCCTCGGCATGAAGGCCATCTCGGGCATACGGATCCAGAAGAATAGGTAAGAGATGGGTCCCCGGCGGTACCACCTCACAGCCAGAAATAGGACCTTGTCCCTGAATGGTGCGGGTATCAACAGTTGGTGGGGATGTGTTCCCCCCTTCCTGAAAAACAACCCTTGTTGTATAAAGAACTGGGGACCTACTGTCTGGGGGTCCTCCTTTTCTGCAGCCATATTCCATGCTTCCCTGATTAGAAGTTTATTTCTGTGGGCTACGTGAAAGTTTCGGTCAGAACTCCAGATATAATCTTCCATATACGCAGGCAGGACCTTATGCATCTCCTGCCTCTCATTTCTTTTTGAATAGATCTTTATTGGTTTTTACATTCTGCTGAACTTGTATTACATATATCCTCAATGCAATTTTTTTCTTTATAGTAGTATAATACATTACTACGTTTTCCTTTTTACCAAACATAGCATTGCAGAACATATCACTTCATGTTGTTACCTAGTATTACTTATCATTTTGCATATAACAATGTCTCCGGGTTGGAGCAGGAGTACTTTCCGGTCAACAGTCTAAAATGAGATATACATATTGTAGCATTTGTAAACCATTTTCAACAAAGCCTAATAACAATAAAAACGATTTAAACACATTAACATCACTGTTTGAGGTTGCTGACACTATTTGTTTTTATTTTTATCGCATTTAATATCGCATGTGCCTAGTTGGAGTGCTAAGTCTTTGTTACGCGATGGGAGACTTTTTCTATGATCTGTTTAGGTACACTCTGTTTTTGTAGGGAGGGTGATGACAGCTATTTTTGATTCCTATTGCCTTGGTCTATCTTTTTCGGTTGTGGTTATGTTTTATTTTATCTGCCTCTCACTTCTCTTCTGCTTTCTGCTATTTTGGGTCTTTGGTAGGGGCCATTCACAGTCCTCCATTTGGGAGAAAGGGGCTCTCTCCCACCAAGCCTCCCCCTCTTTCCAAGTCTCCTTCACTAGGGTATCTAAATCAGGATAATGTGTGCCTACAAAAGGGGTTCAGGCAGCTGGGGAATGAGACCCACCCGAAGGGGCATGATGGGATCTCCCTCATGTTGGAGGTTGACTTGTGCTATGGGATACAGTTTCTTGTCCCCATGAATGCACTAAATGTTCACCATTCCAGTTGGCTGGAGGGCTTCTCCGGGAATGAGCTGGGGTCTTATGACGCTTTAGTGGCAGCCAGTGTAACAAAGCAGGGATGGGTTCCCCATTCACTTACATTAGGCAGTGGTAGGTGGGACAGTCTCCAGAAGAGGTGTAGTGTAAGGATCCAGCCATGCTAATGCCCATTGGCTCCCCCTTTTGGGAATAATAACGAGCAATGTGTCCAATACTCCTGCAGTGAGGAGTGGCAGGAGGCTGTTGCTTCCCCTCGAGAGGTGGCGATCCGGTCCAGATTTAAATTAATCCAACTCAAGATTATACACAGAGCGTATTACACCTGTGTGGTGCTGGAAAAGATGGGGGCCCTGGGTACTCAGTTATGCCCTAGGGGATGCGGCCAGGTTGGGACATACATACACCAGTGGTGGGAATGCCCTATCCTACAGATATATTGGGAGAAAATAACTAAGAAAATGCTGGGGATTTGTGGGAAGATAATGGAGATCTCACCCCGATGGTGTCTCCTCAACGTATGGGATGCTACCGATCTGACAGTCAGTGAAAGAACCTGGGTCTCTCTTGGATGTGTTGTAGCGAAGCGTAATATAGCAAGGTTACTTGAATGGGAGGCAGACATGGATTGGTGCATGCAAGCTGAGAGAGTAATATATGAAGGGAGAGGGTGCCCACAAAATTGGACCAAAATTTGGGGGGGCATGGAATAAAAGTAGAGGCATGATATGTACACCCTTTAATGACTCTTCCCTGCAGAAACAAGGCGCATTAAGCATATGACGCCCACAATACAATGGACAAATTAATGAAAGAGATGAAGAAGATTGCCATATGTAATGTTATACCTACAAATGTACACATGCACAGTGTCCACCTACTGTCAAATGTTATTCGATTGTGTTCAATAAAAAAAATAAAAAAAGAACTTAAAAAAAATAAAAAATACTCCTGCAGTGAAAGCACTGTGTAAGGGTCGGGGACCGGGTCCGGGTAACAGGGGTATCACCTCTGGTTTTCAGGTTGCGATGGATTTGTGAGGTCTCGCAGGACCAGAGCCTATGTCCCACCAACCTCCATCCTCTCGACCTTTCTGAAGCTCCTGTGTGCAGTTGTAGGTGCTGGTGATTTCTACTGTGTTTTACAGGGTCACTTGGCTGTGTTGTTGCACCCATTTCTGTACGGTAGATGTAGGGACGTTAGAAAATGCACCAGGTATATTTTCTAAAAGATTTCCTCCTTAGTAGCAGTCACAAGTCTGCGCCATCTATCGGTCATGCCTTTCACCCTGTAGTAGAGAGCCCTAAGGGGCTCATATATCCCCTCCTTGATTTCTCGTAATGGACTCATTACGTTTCATCGTCCACCCGAGTCTCTCCAAGATGCTCTTTTTAATATCACCATAGGGATTCCTCCCCTGTGGATTAGCTGCTTGAAATGCAGTTTGCAAATCTTCCATAAACAGGGGTGCCAGGTATTGACCCCATCTGTCCCCGGGCCAGGCAGCTGCCTGGACCAGACGTTCGAAGTTGTTGAAAAACAAATTGGGTCTTCTCCCACCTACGTACTTCTGTAGTACCACTGAAGGGAATGCCATGTGTCCCCTTTGGTGGCCCAGCACATCGGCCAATTTTCCAGTGGCTGCATCCTGTATTTTTGCCTGGTTGGTCAATGCCTTCTGGACGGTCTCCCTGTTCTCCGCGGCCGTTGTTAGAAACTTCTCCATAACTGTCTCCAGTTTTTGTTGGCTCTCAAAGATGCGATTTACAACAGCCTCCATATTTCCCGATCCTACTTCTGAGACCACATGTAGGAGGGATGGGCGGATATATGGCTTCGGAGGCCGAGTTGATTTACTAATCTTGGTATTTTATTGGTATCACACAACTGAAATATATAGGTCTTAACGGGTGTTGTTCCTTCAGTCTGGTAACAGGTGATAACATAGTTGGTTTGTTTTTCTCCCCTTCTCCACACATCTTCCTAGGAGGTTGTCACTGCCAGTACCCTCAGGGAAAACAGGAAAGGTGGCCGTAAGTAATGTAACCTTACTATGCAGTTGCTCCTCCCCTTCACTGTAACACCTGTGAATTTCTGATTAGGCCCAATGTGTTCTGAATCTTTCTCACCCTCTATCAAGGGTTATTTGATCACCCAACTCCAGAAGTGCCAGGAACACCCATTCATCAGTTACAAGATATGTGCCCACTTCCTTGACTTTTTTATGTTCAGTGGGACCCAGGGTATTTCTGTGAATAATGCCCTTCCTCCACCAGAACAGAGCAAAGATCCACCCTTGCACACTCTTTTGTGGAGCAAAACAGAAGGACAACGCAGAGCGTGCCAGCAAAACCAAAATAGACCTTGGTGACTCGTTGGTGCAATCAGACAAGGCACCGAAAGTACATAAACACTCTGCATAATGTGACACTCGTGCTCCCCACCACCTTTATGTAATCATACAGTAAAAGCGTTTCCCTCCCAGGGTTTTAGGGCTCCTCCTGCCCCTGTCACTCACCACAGTGCCACAACTCTACTGAGTTGTGCTTGGCGTGTAGACGTCCTCTGGTGGCGTCCACCAATCGTCTGTCCATGTCTCCTGAAGATCTTGTAAGGAGTTGGTGTCGCTCATCCTGGCTCTTGACTCTCCTGTGGTGCGATCCGTGAACTTCCTTTTTTTTTTTAATAAATTCTTTATTGAAGTTTTCAAAATACAATACAAAATGAAAATATATGCATAATTACTGCCATGGCTAGGGAGTTAATCCCCCCACCTCCCCCCCTTGCTGGTCCAGCCTGTTTACCAAAATATCAGTTCTTCCATTGACATAAATGGAACATTACCCATGCAATAAAAAAAAAGACAAATTTGTTACAAACAATTATTTCATCGTTGCCGAGCCTTATATACCACAGACCAATATCCTAATAGCCAAAGGGAAAAAGCTTTCTAATACCCCGGACAGTCTTTTGAATCAATTTTGGGTATTGCCCGCATCTTTGCTCTCACGGGACCATCTTCTTAAAGGAGCCCATATTTCCATCCTCTTTTTCTTTGCCCTGCGCCCCCTTCTAGAGTAAACTGCAGTTTCCAGTCTATATACCGCCAAGAATCTACCTAGCTACCTACCACTGCTGACAGGTAGTGGGTACTGGATCCAGCCAGTGGGTGGCTAGACAGAGTCTCAATACCTTCATAGCAATATATAGGAATGCCTGTGCCTGCCCTGAGAGTAGAGAGCTACCCACCCCAAGTACAGTCAATTGTGATGACAAATCTATTTCCTGCCCCAGCAGGGATTCCAGAATGATGCCGACATCTCTTTTAAGGGTATCCAAATTGGGGCAGGAAGCAAACATATGAACAATTTCAGAAGCTTGACAGCCACAACGAGGGCAGGATGAGCCCGCCTCTCTACCCCATTTAGCAATTTTAGCCGGAGTGATATGTAGATTAAACCATGTTTTGAAGCACTGGAGTTGGAGGTTGGAAGCAATGAATGATGTTTGGGCCAGATGTAGCGAATCTTCCACTTCGCCCAATCCCGCCTGTAATAGTTTCTGCCAGCGATCACAGTGCTTGGTTAAATCATCCGGTGTCGTCTCATTCAGTATTTTATACATCCCACCCAGTGTGGTTGACCCATTGAGCGACACCTCTACCAACTTCACCCTAGAAAAACCACAGCTGCCCACTATCTTTCTGGCTAGGAAATCTCTTATCTAAAGATATTTGAAAAACTGTCTGTTCTCCACCCCAAATTTATCCTTGATCCTATCAAACGGTATTACCCCTGTCTCATCCATAACATCACCTATCTTCCTCACACCTTTGTTATACCAGCTTTTCATATGCCCATCATTAAAAATACTAGGGAGGGATTCATTGCTATATATTGTGGTATAGGTGTTAATACGTCCCAGACCCAGCCTTTTCCGGACTGAGGTCCAGACTTTGAACACACAGGTCAAGGTTTTAAACTTCACCCTTTTGTAGTAGTTGAATTCCGTATGCCGTAGAAGACACCCCCTGACCTTTTTCCCCAATCACAGCTCAAAAATTGAAGCTGGGACAGCAACCTGTAACCTATCAGTTTCCATTTCTCCATTGAGTAGGATACCCATTTTGTATAATATTGAAGCCCAATGGTATAGCTGGAGATTGGGTACAGCCCACCCACCTCTATCTCTTGGCAGCGTTAAAAATTTAAGCGCTCTTTGAGGGCGACAGTTAGCCCAAATGAACCTAGAAAACATCTGATTCATGGAGTTAAACCAGGAGCTATCGATGGACAAGGGAATAGCCCTAAAGAGGTATAAAATCTTCTGCAAAAAAAGCATCTTAATAATATTGCATCTCCCAACCAGCGCAAGTTTAAAGTTCTCCAGTCGATTAAAATCGGTTTTAAATTTTGGGAGTAATGGGCCCAGATTAATTTCAACTATCTTAGAAACGTCTGCCGTTAAGTCGACCCCCAGATACGTTGCCTTGTGTACTACACGCGGATCATTCAGCTGTATCCCTTTACTAACCACAACTTAGGTCTTATTTTGATTAAGACGATAGCCTGAAATATATTCAAAGGTATCCGCCTTCCCTTTCGATTTCATCTAATGCGCCCAAAGGACTGGAAGTGACAATTGCTAGATCGTCGGCATAGGCCAAGATCATCAAAAAGAGCAATAGCCCGCTGAATATGGTCTATAGTGCTATGGCCTGGGACGAACCCATGTTGGGTTGGGAAGACCAGTTTCTTTATAACCACCGCAAGTCGGTTAGCCAAAATCTTAGCATATACCTTAATGTCACTGTTTATTAACGTGATAGGGCGATAGGATCCCAGCTCCTTGACCAGCTTGCCTTTTTTGGGAAATACCACAATATTGGCGGATCTCCAGGAATTTGGAGCCCCCTGGCTGGATTGAGCCTCAAGAAAAACATCCTTCATCAATTCCTGTAGGGAGGGAGCAAATATTTTATAGAATTCCCCCGGAATGGAATCTGTTCCTACCGCCTTCCCGTTTACCAGAGATCTAATTGCACCCCCAATTTCATCTGCCGTAATAGGTGCCTCCAGCGCCTCTCTTTCTTCTATTGATAACTTCTCGCAAGATATCCCAGCTAAATAATCCTGAATTTCTTTTTCCCCACCACTGGCTTCTTCCGTATAAAGCTGCTGATAAAATCGTTGAAAGGCTGCCCGCATGTCTGAAGGCTCAGAGACTAAACCAACCAGAGGATCTTCAATTTCCTGTATTCCCCCCTGTGTTGCCCGTTGTCTAGTGCGTAGCGCTAACAGGTGTCCCACTCTCTCACTACATTCATACATTTTAGTCCACCAGGCACAATATTTCCCTGTTGCTTTTCTTGCCGAGACGTCTAATATTGTGGATTTTGCTAAAGCCACTTTTATTTGTGCCTACTCCACTTCACCTCTATTCGTGAGTGCCTCTACCAGCTGAGTTTCTGCTTCAATCAGCTTTCTATAGAGTTCCTGTAAGTGATGTTTTTCCTTCCTTTGAGATGTCCACCCATACCTTGATGTTTCCCCT
Source organism: Calotriton arnoldi (assembly GCA_963921515.1). Lineage (NCBI taxonomy): Eukaryota > Metazoa > Chordata > Amphibia > Caudata > Salamandridae > Calotriton > Calotriton arnoldi. Next base: position 2,265,577 of record CAWUFW010000828.1, read on the forward strand.
CTTATCCCAGCTTTTAGAGCATCCCATACTACCTCTAACCGCGTGCTAACCCTATTCTCCGCTATAAACCTAGGAATCCAGTTCCTCATGTGTTCAATATACTCTTCATCATAGAGGAGTGCTCTATCAAAAGTCCAGCGCGATATCGAGGGCTTCGATGGATGCAGTGAAATTTCTAGGACTAACGGATTGTGATCAGACATCACACGAGGACATTTAGCAATCCGGCACATAGTCAGCAACCCCTGAGACACAAAAAAATTATCTAGCTTAGCGTGTGACTGGTGTGGGGCAGAATAAAAAGTATATCCTACGTCTTGGGGTTCCTGCGTGGCCCAGACATCTATAAGTCCATGTGTCATACATAAATTAGCTAGGGACTTCAAGACTTTAGGCTTACGGCCATGATATGACCTTTCTCCTAGCTTGATGTTGTTAGTGCTCATATTAATATTAAGGTCTCCACATACTATTTGGGGTAACGGCCAACCCACGCGCTCCGTATTCAGCCAACTGAACAAGGCAGGGTCATCAAATACTGAACCATACACAGAGCAGAACGTAAAAGAATAGTTACCCGCATAGCATTGAGTAATGACCCATCTACCAAGTTGATCCGATTTAGAGCGTGGGAATCAAAATTCTTTTTTACGAGCCATAACAGCGACCCCTCTTGTACGTGTTCCCTGAGATGTAGTAGAAACCAACTGATATCCTGCCAGTTCTGCCATCTTTTGTCTACCAACTTCTATATGTGTCTCCTGCAGACATACTATGTCTGCCTTCAAATATTGAATATCTTCATTAACCCTGCGCTTTTTGAGGGGGTTGTTTAGACCGCAAATATTGACAGAGGCAATTCTTAATCTACCCATTCCCATTTAAAGTGTATAGTGATTCTTATCTGTTCCTAATCCCTAGCGATACCCTCTCATCAAATTCAACCTGCTGGATCAATCCCGCTCCAAATCCTCCCCCCACCCCACCCCCCAAGGCCCAACCTCCTCCCCCTTCCCTCTCCCCCATCCTTAGGCAAGAAAGGTCCGAAGACCCTTGTGATGCCTCCTGCAAAATGCTGCTCCCTGTCGCCACCCATCTAGCTCCACCAGAAAAAAGAAAAATAAATTGTGAAAAGACCACTTATTCATACAAATTCATCCAAATTCATCATCACCCCTCAGGATCCTTCTGATTCCTAGTCTCCGAGATTTCTTGTAGGAAGTCTTGTGCCTGTATTTCAGAGGAGAATACTCTAGTGGTACCCCTATGTATGACTTTAAGCCGAGCTGGATTTAGTAAGTAGACCTCGCACCTTATCTTTTGAAAAGGCATGATTAATTGCCGGAGCCTCCACCTTCTTTCCACCGTAGTATGACAAAAATCCGGCTTGACAAAGAAAGTGTGCTCCTCGGCCGAACGTCGTGCTTCTGGCCGCGCCTTATCAAACACTGCTTTTCGCAGGAGAAAATTCCCCCAAAAAATTAAAATGGCTCTAGGCTTTTCATTCATACCATTCTACCCATTCCTCTTTTTAAAAACAACAGTTGATGGACAGAATGCAGAACAATGTCATACATTCACCCCAGTACAGAGATCTGGGCCTAAATCCATCGTTTTTTTGCTCACCATGCCATTCCAGTTTGAACCCAGCCATATGCAAATCAGTCTTGACCCTGTGCCTCATGGCTGAAGAGGGGTGAAACCCCGAAACCGGTCCTAGGATGCTTGTTTCCGGTCCAGGGAGGACCTGGCTTGGCAGTTCGGGCTGGACTGTTCCCATGAGGCACAGGGTCAAGACTGATTTGCATATGGCCAGGTCTAAACTGGGGTGGCATGGTGAACAAAAGAATGATGGATTTAACCCAGATCTCTTGACTGGGGGTGAATGTTTTGATTTGTTCTGCATTACGTCCATCAATTGTGTGTCTTTTGCTTCCTCGCCCTAAGTGCGCCGGGTATGCCCAGACGTGGGTCCCGGGCTCACTGTGCCACTGGAATCAAGCTATCCTGGCTGAAGAGGGGTGAAACCCCGAAACCGGTCCTAGGATGCTTGTTTCCGGTCCAGGGAGGACCTGGCTTGGCAGTTCGGGCTGGACTGTTCCCATGAGGCACAGGGTCAAGACTGATTTGCATATGGCCAGGTCTAAACTGGGGTGGCATGGTGAGCAAAAGAATGATGGATTTAACCCAGATCTCTTGACTGGGGGTGAATGTTTTGATTTGTTATGCATTCCGTCCATCAATTGTGTGTCTTTTGCTTCCTCGCCCTAAGTGCGCCGGGTATGCCCAGACGTGGGTCCCGGGCTCACTGTGCCACTGGAATCAAGCTATCCTGGCTGAAGAGGGGTGAAACCCCGAAACCGGTCCTAGGATGCTTGTTTCCGGTCCAGGGAGGACCTGGCTTGGCAGTTCGGGCTGGACTGTTCCCATGAGGCACAGGGTCAAGACTGATTTGCATATGGCCAGGTCTAAACTGGGGTGGCATGGTGAGCAAAAGAATGATGGATTTAACCCAGATCTCTTGACTGGGGGTGAATGTTTTGATTTGTTATGCATTCCGTCCATCAATTGTGTGTCTTTTGCTTCCTCGCCCTAAGTGCGCCGGGTATGCCCAGACGTGGGTCCCGGGCTCACTGTGCCACTGGAATCAAGCTATCCTGGCTGAAGAGGGGTGAAATCCCGAAACCGGTCCTAGGATGCTTGTTTCCGGTCCAGGGAGGACCTGGCTTGGCAGTTCGGGCTGGACTGTTCCCATGAGGCACAGGGTCAAGACTGATTTGCATATGGCCATGTCTAAACTGGGGTGGCATGGTGGGCAAAACAATGATGGATTTAACCCAGATCTCTTGACTGGGGGTGAATGTTTTGATTTGTTCTGCATTCCGTCCATCAATTGTGTGTCTTTTTCATTCCTCTTTTTAAGCATGAGTGGGAAACGATGTACGCGCTGCACCTCTGTATCCCAATCCCAATGTGCTAACTCGGGGAAACCACCTTTTAGCAAGCGTAAAACAAAACCTCTAATAGCCTCTCCTTCAGCATTTTCTGGTATGCCCAAAAGTGTCAGATTGTTACGCCGTTGGCGGTTTTCAAAGTCTTCCAACTTCCACATAACATCCATCATCCGAGATTCGTTTGCTGTGGCTTGCCGAACAGAGCTCTCAGTCCCACCCTCTAATGCTACCACTCGCCCTTCCAAAGCCGTAGTTTTCTCCGAAATTTCAGTGCAAGTCTTGTTTACTTTCCAGATAGCTCCTTGTAGCTTCTTCGTTGCAAGGTGGGCCCGTTTGTGCTCCTGTCTAGCTTCTACCTGCATCTGTTTGAGAGTAGAGTATATCAGACCCATTGAAGGAGAGGATTCCATCGCAGCCTTGGGCTCATCAAGCAGCTTATTTACCCCCTGCATGATGTTGTCTCCATCGGGCCCGCCATCCTCCGTAAGAAAATGAGTAGTTGAATAGTCCCATTTTAGTTGGCTAGAGCGGCTATGGTCCGATTTCGATTGTCTGGCATCAAGCTCCCTTCCACCTTTATTTCTCTTTCTTCTAGTTTGGGAGGAAAGCCGCTTTTGAGTGCTGGGGTTAGAAGATGAGCTGTCGGATTCTATCTCTGAGTTATCCAACTCTGATACCTCGCCTCCACTGGGATTAGATAACTCTGAGTCTTCGTTAAGGGAATATAAATTTCCCCGCCTTCTGGGGTCCCCCCCAACCTTGCATTCAATATGTAAGAGCTTAGGGTCACTTGACAAGCCACCATTGACAACTTTCTCCTCACTTCTTTGTTTATCTGACATAGTGCTATCATGTCCCTCTGCTCCCCCCTGCAAAGGCTCCCCAGACCCCAGAGTTGCCAGTACCGTACTCACTCTGTCCACAGGAGGGGGGTTGGCATTACCGACAACCAGCACCAGCGGGATCTCGCCATCTGTAGTGGCTGTAGTCTCTCTTTTCTCTTCCACCCTTCCCCGGCCAGCAAACATCCCTGGAATCACTCGTTCCTTGGTGGGACCCGCCTTCTCACTGAGATGCTGGTCCTTGACTTTTGCTTTCCCCGCCTCCAACTCCTTGCTTCCTGCTGCGGGAGTAGCATCTCCTGCCTTTCTCCCAATCGGCGTCTTCCGCGCTGCAAGGGGGCCACGCAGATTCCCTGCCGCCCCAGCTCCCGCCGCACTGCTCTCCACACGGTCTCGAGGGGGTTTCAGTTGCTTTGCAGGCATGATGGAAAGCCGGAGCCGGCGTCCCCCGTTGCACCAGCCGATCGGCGTTTTCAACACCGCGCCGACCAGCAGGTGAGTAAATCCGGCGATTTTCTCCTGTGTTTGCCTTCCTTGCTGTCGCCTCTAGCCGTCAGCAATCCGAGGGGTGATCATTGAGGTAGTTTCAGGCAAGCTTAAGGATTAGCCATGGAGTGGCAGATGGGTGGCTTCCGCAGCAATTACACAGCCGCCATCTTGCCTCAAGCAGCACGATCCGTGAACTTCCAACACCTCGGGTCCTCTCCTCCTCTGACGCTCTCTCAGCGTCCTCCTCCCGCGTCCTCCATCTCCTTGGAGTGTGTAACAGAGGTACCTTGGAGGCTTGTGGCAGGAGCCCCGAGGGCAGGGCTTTAAGTGGGGAAAAAAAAACTGGGGGTGCTCTAAAAGGGGCGTGGCAAATCTCTTCAAGGGGTGTGGCCTATCCAAGTAGGGGCGTGGTCTAAATCAAGATTACTAGCATTGTGTGCTTAAGAAAATCATGAAGTCGCATCCAGCAAAGGATAATAAAATAGGCAAAAAGCAGTAACCCACTGACTTATTTACATTATGTGCACTTTGTGATCTGCATGGTACATGTTCTTAGCAGTGGGCACATTAACCCTCTGCGCTTCCTTTCCATGAGTCAAAACGTCCACTAGACAAAACACCATCTCTCTCTACTAAGAACATTAATCACTGGAGTTATGACATTTTTATTGTTGCCGAAAATTGTTGGAGGTCAGGAACGAGGCAGCAAGTGCTTTTAAAACCATATTATACTTGCAAACACGACGCCCCCACCTGAAGTTAGCGCCAGCCCCGGTCCGTGCAGGTAACAGTGGTGGGGCCGGGTAAGGGGGGATTTCGAGGGACGATGCTGAGAGAAAATTAATTATTCAATTTTCCCTCGGCATCATCCCTTGAAATCCCCCCTTACCCACTGCTGTTAGCTGCACGGATCGCGGGTGGTCAGCGCCTGGTGCGGTCGCACTGCCCTAGAGCCACCCTGCTCAAGGGTCTTTTGACCTCAGTGACAGAGTCACTGTCACTCTATGGTGTGCTGCTTCATAGGCCTGCCTGCAAGACTGGAGGTGAACTTCAGAATAAATTGTGGCGGACAGGCCTTCAAGGTTAACCCACACATGCCACTGCTAGGGTCCACCTGCTGGTGCTAAGACACCAGGGCTTTTAAGATCTTGCGGGGCCTTCCAAGGTCTAGCATGGGAATGTGCTCCCTCAGCGGGAGTGGTCTGGTGGACTGGTCATGAAGGCTGAACCTGGTTCCCCAGTTCCGAATTAAAGCAGCTCTGACCATAGTGCCACATCCTCTCCCCCACTGAACACCATACTGCTCCACTGAGAGAAACTTGCACTGCACTGACCCGCTATAAACACCTGGATGTGACTCAATTCAAATTACGCACTAGACAAGAGCAATATGCTGCCTAAAAAAAAAAATTAACAACATCCTAGAAAAACAAACACTCATAAGAAATGCAAGATTAAGTAAAGCATGTGAAATGTAAGCAGGAACAACATGGTTACCTTTTTCTTTTTACACTCATTATTCAGAAATTAGTGAGTGCTTTTGCCTGAAAAGTTAAGGCCATGACTATAGGGCCCAGAAGGGACCCGTTTCAATGCCCATTGCTTATATCCTTACAAAACGTAAGCAGTATGGTTTAAAAAGACCACATTTGTGAACACACAGCCGCTGTACACATTTAGTTTTCCAATTCACCCATCAAGTAGGTATTTCAGTACCTCCAGGAATAGTGCACTTTCCCACCTAAGGAAAACAATGTTGGTCAAAGAGAGACGAGAAAACAAAAGTAGCGCTTCACTGGCAAACACAGTAAAGTGGCGCTAATGTGTTTAGGTGTGAATAAATCAATCTGGCCACCTTGTAACCACTCTGTCTTGCTTTAGCTAGTTACTTTTCATATTTTGAATGTTTTAGTTCTCCCCCCACCCCTCCCCCAAAGGAGGAAAGAGAAGGTAATACCTGTTTCTATAGTGCCAATATCGGCAACACTCGCCACCCCACCATACAGCAATCTCCTATAGAAATAACCAAACAAGACACCTTCTTTGTGGAGAAAACTGCTGCAGGTTTATTAGCATTACAAATATGCCAACATGGTGGGTTATCTTACGGGCGATCCCAAGGCAGGCAGCCCCTCGCCGCCTGCCACCTGATGAGCCAAATTACACCATGGCCTCCCCAACGGTGTTTGCCATATTTTGGGGGAGGGAAGACCCCTCCCACCAGTGGACCAACAGCCCACGCCCCTGCTCACGCCTCATACGGGGGCGGAGCCTGCCAGGCAACCCCCGGTTGCTCAGGTCCACAACCGCCCGTAGGACTAACGGGGCGCCGTCGCTCCTCCAGGGTCCAACGCGAGGACCTCCCTGTGGATATTTGGCCTTTGCACCCTTGTTGTGCTTCTGTACGTGGTACCCGTATGTACCTACAGCCTCTGGATCGCCCTGTAACTCCGCCTGCAACACAAAATAATACATTAGACAAAAAAAAAAAACCCTACACCCACTGCCTGAACGCCGGGTATGCGGTAGGGAGGGAAATGGCGTCAGGGGAATGGGCCAAGAGGGCGCCCAGGGGGCGGGGAGAGGTATATGTACCTCGCCCCCTCCCCGGAAGTGACGCGGCACCTGGACCCCTGAGGGTCCCAAACACTGGAAGGCTGCCTCCTGTGCCCTCCTGTGGCACTAAGGCGGCCGCCCTCTTAGCGGGTCTCCTTCGTGGACCCCGGGCAGCCTGCATAGTGCCAATATCGGCAACACTCGCCACCCCACCATACAGCAATCTCCTATAGAAATAACCAAACAAGACACCTTCTTTGTGGAGAAAACTGCTGCAGGTTTATTAGCATTACAAATATGCCAACATGGTGGGTTATCTTACGGGCGATCCCAAGGCAGGCAGCCCCTCGCCGCCTGCCACCTGATGAGCCAAATTACACCGTGGCCTCCCCAACGGTGTTTGCCATATTTTGGGGGAGGGAAGACCCCTCCCACCAGTGGAACAACAGCCCACGCCCCTGCTCACGCCCCATACGGGGGCGGAGCCTGCCAGGCAACCCCCGGTTGCTCAGGTCCACAACCGCCCGTAGGACTAACGGGGCGCCGTCGCTCCTCCAGGGTCCAACGCAAGGACCTCCCTGTGGATATTTGGCCTTTGCACCCTTGTTGTGCTTCTGTACATGGTACCCGTATGTACCTACAGCCTCTGGATCGCCCTGTAACTCCGCCACAGCTCTGGGTGTGGCCACCGTCACAGCCAGGGCCCCCCACCAAGGTAGGCCTCTTCACCTCCATCTTTCTAATTCCAGGGCCTCTCCCAGGCCCAGCAAGACAAGTCCCTGCCCACTCTGGCAGGTGCGCCCCATCCTCTTTCCAAATCCAAGTGGACTTAGCATGCAGCAGGCCATGCCTGATGAACCAAACCCCCTGTTCAGTGGATCTGCGCCTGGCACTGTAAACTCTCCTGCATGAGGAATCCGCGGCATCCTCTGACCGAGCCCCTCGCCACACTCACAGTGGGGTTATCTCTGCCCATCATAACACTCCAGCCCACAACTGGTTGTTTAACTTATACCAGGAGTATTTGATATCTTGCTGCAATGCCCTCCTACCCCAGAGGGTCAAAACATTGCCTCCCCTGTGTCTGCCTGAATTGAGGGGAGACACCCCCCCCCTAGACTTGTGCCGCAGCTTCTACACAAGCTGTTCCAGCGCATACCTGGGGCCCCCAACCAAATTATCTCAGTAGTGAGTCGCGCTTCTACCTCAAACTGTGCTAGCGCATGCCTGGGCCGGCCCCCCAACCAAGGTAAGTCAGTGCTGGAAAACCCATGCCTCCATATGTCGGATTCCTCCCATCGTGCCACTCCCCGGACGCACGGACGGCCCTTGACCCAGACCTTTGATCCTGCCAAATAACGACATGCTCCGATACTAACATCCTTTAATGAGCACTGCACCCCATATTATACAACTAATCCATCTTGAACCTAGTTGCACAATAACACTGCACCCCATCAAACCTCGGGTGCCTTTGGACAACTTAAAGTTCGCCTGTACATGATACACTTAACCTGTCTTCCGGCCACTCCCCTGGGTGGCTGCGGACGGCTGTACCTTTGAAACCATGGAATTCCTATTGTCCCACCTGCTTGATGCGCTCTGCTGCCAAACCCGCCCAGAGCGCTTTGGTTGTGGCTGGTTGCACCTCTTTGCACAATAACAACATCTTTCCCTACACCCTGCTGATTCCCGGGCTTCTCCCCAGTCCAGCAAAGCAAGTCCATGCCCACTCTAGCCAGGTGAAACCCCATCTTGTACCAAACTTCCCTGTGGATTTGGCATGCAAACCATACCTATAAAGCCAAACCCAGTTGGTGAATTTACGCCTGGCACGGTCAACTCTCCTGCGCGAGGTTTCCCCAGCCTCCCCTGACCGGGCGCCTCGACACACTAAACGGGGGTGCTATCTGACCACCATAACTCCCAAGCCCCCAAAGGTTGCGTCCTACAATTGGAGGACTCCCTCTCTCGCAACAGGTGCCTCTTCCCCCAGTCTGCTCATTGCCCGGGCCAGGCAACACAAGACAAGTCCATGCCCACTCTAGACAGGTAGACCAACCTATGCGCACCCCGCCCGGTGGCCCCTAACCTCTACCAAACACTTTGTGGACGTGGGGGCACCCCTTGGTCTGTGCCGCAGCTGCTTCAGCCAGCTGTCCCGGCACATGGCTGGGACCCCCAACCAAGAAAACTTACTGGAGGAACCCCATGCCTCCATTTCTTGAATTCCACCCCTCGCGCCCCTCGAGACGCCCGGAAGGCCATTCACTCAGATCCTTGATCCTGGCGACATAACGAAATGCCAAGTTGCTAACCTTTAATGAGCACTGCACCCATCCTATACAACTAATCAAGCTTGCACCTAATGTACCCGATACACTGCCCCCCACTGCCCATTGATAGCCTTCCTGTTGAAGACCAGAAATTGAGGAGTGGAGACACCCCCCCTTAGTCTGTGCTGCAGCATCCTAGCAAGCTGTTACTGTGCATGCCTGGGAACCCCATCCAAATTATCTGTGTCAGGAAACCCATGCCTCCACCTCCTGCTTTCCGGCCATCGTGCCACTATCAGCACGCACGGATGGCCCATCATCCATACCTTTGACCCTGCCCTTTGCCAGACCTACTCTGGTGGGTACCAGGTAGTGGACCAGAGGGTGGAAACGCTACAGGAATGGGAAAACGATAGATGCAGATCACCTGCCCTTTCTAGACTTGTTGAGATGCCGGGTGTCCCATAAAAGAGCCTCTGTGCTGCAACCCAGTATATCGCTAAGCTTTGTAGCCCCAACACACTTGAGTTGTATAACTTAATCCCGACGTGCCGCAATGGCGGGAATGCCGGCGCTTGGCATCTACCGTCTGTTAGCTTGACCAGTAGTCTGCCTTACCTTGATGATACAAATATGACAGACCACATACCATTGTGCACCGCGTGCAACCTGTGCCTCACCTTAAAGGTTGACTAAGCCTGTGCTTAAACACCCTTTCTTGACTATTCCCCCAGCTTCGGGGGGTTCAAGCTGATAACCATGTACTGCTCCAGCAGTGGTAATGTACCTGCACCCTCCCCATTAACTCTGGTGCATCACCGGGGTGCCAGTGGTATATTCCGGGTTTGCCTGTACATACTACCCTTGACCTGCCTTCCGGCCACTCCCCTGTGTGGCTCAGGGAACCTTTCAAACATTGGGATACCCATTGTCCAGCCTGCTTGATGCGGGCATCCTGTCCCTTTAATGCCACCCCCGAAGAGTCTGTTTTGGACCTTGCCCTCCGCCACTGGTTCTCAGGGCCCCGAAGGAAGCCGGGCTGGAGGTAGCTGACGACAGGGCATCGTCCCCACCTGCATGATGCGCTTCCGCTTGTATGCCCACCCTGTAAGCTGCTGTTGCTGGCTCTTGAAAGAGCGACTGCCGAAGCGCCGGTCATGACCCCCATTGCCTGGCATAGTAAGGCATGCCTACCTTACCTGCTCCCTGTACCTTGGTAATGGGCGAGCTGTCAGCCAGAGACAGTAAATAGGTTCTCCCTTCTGCCTGCGATGTAGAACTGCTGTGCTCAAATTGTATCCTAGGGCCGACTTCTGGCACCGTCAGTTCATAGGTCAAGCACATGTATAGTTCGACTGTAAAGTGTGCATCACTGTGACTTTCTTGGCAGGGTGAAAATTGTTTGAGTCCCTCCCCCTGCGCCTACAAAACCGATTGTATAACACTTATACTGATATCTAGATAAAAGCATGACAGACCTCAGTGCACCTCACACCGTAATCCATTTCAGGAGCAAGGGACCGGGGATGCATTTATACCTTATATTCCTATGAATTATGGGTCTCTACTTCATGTTTACTTCAGTACGCGCGTTCATACGGACGTCCACAGTAGTGAGAAGCTCCAGATTTTGGACAACCCCCCAAGTTGACCACCCATCTTAACACAAGTTGGCCTATTTATCTCTTCCCCGAAAAGATTTGGCACTCCACTTTGGTCCCCAAAATTAATTATCTGGACCAGCCTCAACCGTCTCCTGAAGTAGGTCAGCTGGTCACCCCGACCCTGGCACCTTTGAGATCCGCTGACCTGCCCCCAAGCATCTTCCACTTTGCCCGACAACCAACCCTCACTGAATAAGGTTAACCCCTGGGGCTGGACAATAAAGTGTTTTACCTGGTGCTTCAGACCGTTCTTTGTTATTGCAGCGCTGAGGCTGGCAGGTGCTACCCTCTGTGAGTGTTTCCTGTCCTTGCCGTAGGAGGAAAGGAGGCCAAGTGACGTTGACATTGACTCCACCAAACATAACCAGGTTTAGAGCCCACTTCTCCCAATAGGTGCCCTGACGCTAAATAGCAGGTGTATCTTTGCACTGTTGTGCAAGACCCAAACCCACTGGCTCTCCCTGTGTTTGTTTCCTGGCCATGCCGCATAATGCGGAAAGCTTCCCTACTGTGGTGGACATAGGTTCTGCAAAAAGGTAACTGTAGACTCCCTGTAAGAAACAAAATTTTAACAATTACACTTTTCCATGGGGTCTTTCAGGAGGTGTGGAGGCAATAGGCCCAGCCTAAAAACACCTCCCTGCTGGCACTGTGTCCTACTCCCAGACTTGGTGTGTGATAGATATTCTTTGTGTGTCAAAGGAGATGCAGTACAAAGTCATGAAACTAACCGCTTGGACCGATAGCCACATTTGGAAATTTGTTCATCATTGACATAGCGTCATGCCCCTAGTCCAAAGGGGGAATCTAGCAGCAACAAATTGCTGGCTTCCTTCACTGGTTTCGGTCCATATGCTCTGCACCAGCATAGCTGTGACGCTATATTTAACACTATGCATGCCTAGGTTGCAGAGCTGCCTTTGTACTGACTGAATGCCAACCAAGAGCAACAGACCTGTTGCTAAATGCAGCCCGCAGGGATCGGCCCCAGGGCCCAAGCTGACCATGTGAATCCAGTTGCACCCCCGCTTCTATTTGCCTCTCGCTGCGTAGACAGCAAGGACTACGGCCGCAGCCAATGTGAATGATCCCCTATCCTACGCCTTGTTTCTACACTTGTGACCACCAGTTGCGTGACCCAGGGACACACCCCTTACCTGTCACCCTGCTTGTAAACCTTCTTTCCTAGTGATAACCACATGCATTTGAGCTATGTCCCACAACATTTCATCGCATGTTCTGCTACCCAGAGCAGAGTTGTGACCCCCGTTGGCAACGTCTTAGTCTCCTCAGGTGAACCCCTGTTCCCTTTTCTGGCTGTAGTTCGGTGGGTAGTGGTGCCCACCACTTGTAGGCGTTACTAGAGGCATGTCTAGTTAGGTGAAACGTTCCCTGGGATATGCTGGGTTCTTGTCGATCGGTCCCCAGGCACGGGGCCAACAGCGCATCCCGTGCGCGGCCCTTCTTCTTCAGAAACTGCTCGCCCAGCGCCTAATATAACTTGAGACCAATTCATGGCCCGCAATCAATCCGTACGTGACCCATCCCCCTGAACCATGCGCAGGGAAACAGTGCATGCTGGGCGCGGGCCACCTGAATCGGAAAGTGTTCGCCCTCGTTGTGAGTAAAAGGTTCGCACATATGTCGGAGACTTAAATTATGTGCTGTCTGCTCGCACGGTGTGCCATACAGTAACGTGACATGCGGAGCGCACGTGACCCGTTGGCAACCTGGCGTGAAATAACAGGTGGTTCTTATAACCAAGCTCAATGGTTACTCAACTGCCGACCTCAGAAGGAAGAAGGCTGAGTGTGTCCACCGGGATTAGGATCTGTGCCCAGGGGGTCGAACTGATCCCTGCATCCCCATCGCGTTAGAGTGAGAATGTAAGAGCTAGCCCACTGGCCAGAAGGGCCCCTCTCTGGGCCCCACGGAACACAGCAAAACCACACGCCGAAAACGATAGGGAAGGAAGATACCTCGCGGTTCACAGTGTGCTGACACGAGGATGGCGTGACATGCCAGCAGCAGCCCCGCATGCCGCACACCATGCTAAAAGGCCCCCGGGCGGCGCATATCATCGCCAGCGTCATGCGCAGCTCCCCAGTGAAAACCCGACCACCACCTGACGGTTTTCGCACCCATCGCTCCAACATCCGGCCGGCGCCGCCGCCCCTGAGACCGGCTCCGCCCCCCTCATCATACGCCAGTCCATGCCTCACCCGCAATCGGACCCACGCCCCACATGCATTGCTGCTACGAGCACTGAACCAACTCCCTATTTGATGTTTTTTTTTTTTTTTTATCTTTTTTCGCATAATTGCATATTTATATAGCTGTTGTTGATGCTGTTGCATAATTATGTAGAGCGCTTCCCATGATCACCGTATTTACGTTTCACATTCAGACACGGCGAGATTAAGTGATCAGCCCCGAATCACAGGCTGGGGACGCGACCCCGAAGCTCGAACCCTGGTTACTGGCACCAGAGTCGGCAGTCTAGTCGACGGACCACATCTTCTCCGCCCCGAGGTATTGGTGCGCTTTACCCGAGCACCGTATTTCCATTACCCATTCTGGCACAGGGAGTATATTTATCTAGCGCGACTCGACCTGAAGGTATTGGAGCGCTATACACGTATTTACATTACACATTCAGGCTCGGGGGGATGAAGTGATTTGCCCAGAATCACAGGATGTGGACGCGACCCCCAGGCTCGAACCCTGGTATCCAGCACCGAAGTCAGCAGTCTAGCAGACGGAGCACATCCTCTCCTACCAAGCGCCAACGAACCCTGAATGGCACAGGTAGGTTCGTGATTTGCCCCTGACTCCCAGGAAGTGGATGCGGCCCGATGCACAAACCCTGATTACCAGCACCACAGTCGGTAGTCTAGCCGACGGACAACATCCTCTCCGGCCTGAGGTATTTATTTATTTATGCATTTTTATATAGCGCGGACTTTACCCGAGGGTGTCAGAGCGCTTCACGACAGGAACAGCAACATTACATCAGGAGGAGGATACAAATGAGCATAATACAAAGGCAAGCGTTAAATGGTATTGGTGCGATTTCCTTGAGCCCCTTAATTACGTTGACGATTCCGGCATTGGGAAAATTCATTAAGCACCCTATTTACATTACCCATGCAGACACGGGGAGATTAAGTGAGTCGCCCCTACTCACCGGATGTGGACATAACCCCGAGGCGCGAAGCCTGGTATGTGGCTCAAAGTCCGGAGTCTAACCGCCGGACCACATCTTCTTTGCCCCGATGTCTTGGTGCGATTTACACGAGCACCGTATTTTACTTTAGTATCCCGGCACTGGGAGTATTAATGGTATGCCCAGCCTCACCGGATGTGGACGGGACCCCGAAGCTAGAGCCCTGCTTTCCGGCACCCACGTCGCCAGTGTAGCCGCCGGACCACATCCTCTCACCGTAGATATTGGTGCGCTATACCCGAGCACCGTAATTACATTACCCTTCCGGCACGGGGAGTAGCCGGCTCAGATCCTCTATACAAATTCGGCCGCAGGGCTACTCCCCAAGCTCTGGCGCCCGCCCAGCCGTCGCAGGGAAACTATGCGGATGCCCCCCCCCACACACAACAACCATGCCTACATGCCCCAGGGATAGTCCGGCTGGTGTGAAAGTGCCACGACGGAGTGAGGCAAGCCGGCTCTCTGCCTAGCAAACAGGCGGAACAGGCCCTGACTGGCCAAAGCTACCGGAGGTGAGGGCGGAGTACGGAGCTCCTTGCGCCCCCCCCCCCAACGCGAGATATTGCTCGTTCACTCCCGTTGCTCTAAAGCGAGAGCCCGGTGCACACACCGTCCCACGGGGCGCCTCCTGCCCAGGGCCGCCCCCCAACACGCATAGCCGAGTGGCCTAGGCCAGGGGTGCTGTCCTGTGCCCACCGGGAGCTGCCCAAACCCCTCCAAGCGGACCGCAGCCTCGGCGATGGCCGGGCTTCACCCCCAGCCCCTTAAAGGGGATTGCGGGGGGAGGATCATTAACTCACTGTGTGAACAGCTCCTGGTGACTCGGCACACGTCCAAACGGCGTCAGGGGAATGGGCCAAGAGGGCGCCCAGGGGGCGGGGAGAGGTATATGTACCTCGCCCCCTCCCCGGAAGTGACGCGGCACCTGGACCCCTGAGGGTCCCAAACACTGGAAGGCTGCCTCCTGTGCCCTCCTGTGGCACTAAGGCGGCCGCCCTCTTAGCGGGTCTCCTTCGTAGACCCCAAGGCAGCCTGCAAAAGTCTCGGTTTTCACTAAATGAGGAGGAGCGAGACAGAAAGAGAGGGAAGAGGGGGAACAAAGAGGGCAGCACTTACCTATCAAGATGCGGCTCCACAGGTGAGAAATGCTGAAACCAATTTCCCCGACTGTAGTGTCGCGCTCTAGTGGTCGCGCGTAGGCGCGATGACGTCGAGCGCGGCCGCCATTTTGGGCGCGAAGTTAGCAACCGATATCGGAGCGGCACGGACGTGTTTCCCGGCGCTCTTCTGCATATTGCCAAAACCTGAATAAACAGAGTTGAGCCAACCCTGTGTAGTGCATAATTGTGAAGGGGTAAAGTAGATCCTTACAGTGGCGACGAGAGCGGGATTTGGAAAAAGAAAAAAAAAAAAAAAAATCGGAAAAACGAACCACAACGAGTACAGTAAAGAGGACACAAGGACCCACCGGAGACGAGGCAAAGCGGGAGAGCGTGGCAGAGGACGGTCCTACTGCGAGTCAGCACCACCGGAACAGGTAGTGGTGATCAAGGAGAGCGCACAGCTCCAATACATAGGAGGGTGGAAAACAGGGGAGCAGGAGGCGAAACCCCAGATCCCACAAGACATCCACGGCCCTGGCGGAGGTGGAGCAGCGCAGCGACGGGGGAGCCCAGGGGCCCCACCACGACCACACACCTCCCAGGAGCACGGGCACACCAGGCAGTCCAAGAGGAAACGTAGAGGCACCGGAAGGTAACGCCACAATGTGCGCGCAGGCGTCTACTCTCACGACGCCCATACCCTTCCTACCGAAACCTGGCAAACCTCTGATGAAATGGGAAGACTGGAGGGAGTACTTCAGGAACTACCTAGAGGCCCTAGAAGACGAAAGTGGAGAGGCATTCCCCAGCAAAAGGAAGAAAAGGATATTGCTCCACAACTTAGGCCCGGAAGGAATCAGAGTCTTTCAGAACCTAGTCCCCACGCAACGGCTGGCCGCAGACGATGATGTATACCAACATGCGATTGATGACCTGAACAACCATTACAGACCAGCAGTGTGCACGTCCATCGACAGATACACCTTCCAACAGAGGAAACAAGCGGGAGAAGAGTCCATAGATGACTACGTGGCAGCGTTGAGGAAATTGGCGATCACATGCAAATTTGGCGCCTTGCACGACGAATTTATCAAAGACCAGATTGTCATGCACACGAAGAACACAGCGATCCAAGACAAACTGTGGGTTAACGGGGACGCCACACTGAAGGACGTCATAGCCATGGTAAAAAAGGCGGAGCTGTCGAAGAGATGCGCTGAGGCAGCGAAAAAAGAAAGTACAGAGCAGACCATGGTCAATAGAGTCACGGAATTAGAACCGCCGGACAGAGGAAAACGAAGGGAGGCGGAAGGGAGAGCCAAGAGTAAATGGACTCCACGATACACACAGGCACAGAAGTCAAACAGGGAGGGCACCACCACGTGCTATAGGTGCGGCAGTCCATCCCACGCGGCAAATGACAAGCGATGTCCGGCCTTCCGAGCCAAGTGTATGTACTGCGGAATTGTCGGACACTATGAGAAAGTGTGTCGCCGCAAAGTGAAGCGGCCAACAATCAAGTACGTTGCACACGACGAGGGAGGTGCAGAAGGTGAAGAAGAGGAAGACGATGTGTTGTGCATCGACGGACAAGTTCTGGGCATAGAAGGAAGTCGCTCCAAGAAACCACAATGTGATATGGTCGTGGGAGGTGTTCAGATCAAGATGGTGGCGGACTCCGGCTCTCCATTTACCATCATTCAAAGGACAGTGTGGACCGAGAACTTCAAACCCAGCCTGGGATCACACCTCGAGCCCCCAGACATACGTCCGGACACATTCACAGGAGAACCCATCCCGATGGTGGGATATCGAGTCCTGAGATTTGAGTTCAAGAACCGCAGTGCGGAGTGCAAATTATATGTGGCAGAAAAAGGGCCTTCCGTCCTGGGATGGATGGACCAGGGCGAGCTGGGCATACAATTGAACCCAGGGGGATACGCAAGTCCTGATGACCAGCGCAGACAACCAATCGGACTTCGATAAGATGAAAAGAGAATTCCCCACAGTATTCGGAGGCAGAGTGGGTAAACTAGCGAAATTCACACATAGAATTGAACTCAAGGAAAACGCCAAACCGGTATCCCACAAGGTGAGGAACATACCGCTAGCAGTCAGGGAAGCAGTGCAAAAGGAGTTGCAAAGATTAGAAGAAGAAGGGATCATCGAACCAATTAACAGTTCGGAATGGTTGGCCCCGTTGGTGGTAGCGAGGAAACCCAATTGCAAAGTTCGGTTGTGCGTGGACCTGCGCGAATTGAACAAGTGCATAGTAGTTGAAAAATTCCCATTACCCAGAATAGACGAAATGCTGGCGAAGACGAAAGGTATAAAATGGTTTTCCACCGTGGATCTCGCCTCTGCCTATCATCAGATAGCACTGCACAGCACGAGCAGGAAACTTACGTCCTTCATTACGCCATTTGGATGCTACCAATTCCGCAGGATGCCGTTTGGCTTGGCATCGGCAGCGGCAGTATTCCAAAAGCTGATGCACAAACTATTCAATGACATAGAGGGAGTACAATACTTCCAAGACGACATCTTGGTGATGGGCAAAGACCAAGCTGACCATAACACAAAGCTAGCAATGGTGTTACAAGTCTTGGAAAGGAATGGCCTGACAGCCGAATGGGAGAAATGCAGACTAGGGATGGCGTCTGTCACATACTTGGGTCACGAGATTAGTGACCAAGGCATCACACCCAAACACGCAAATGTCAGAGCAATATGCGAAGCACCGGCACCGACAAGCAAGGAAGAAGTGAGATCATTCTTAGGGATGGCCGAATATTACAGCAAATTCGTGCAACACTTCGCCACCAAGACACACCACCTGCGACTACTGGTACGAGACAAAACTGCCTTCCAGTGGACAGAGGAAGCGCAAGGAGAGTTTCAGAAAATCAAGGAGGATGTCAGCAGAGCGGTCCCCCTGCAAGGTTATGATCCGCATGGAGAATCCATATTAACCACAGACGCGAGTGATAAAGGCCTAGGGGCAGTCCTCATGCAGGGAAGGAAGAACGGAGAGCAAGCGACCATCAGCTTTGCGTCAAGGACATTGTCATCCACAGAACAGAAGTTCAGCGTGATAGAAAAAGAGATGCTGGCTGTGGTATGGGCCATGTCGAAGTTCCGCCAATTTCTATGGGGCACAAGATTCCAACTCCGGACGGACCACAAACCCCTTGTCAAGGTACTAACGTCCTGCGGGCACGCAAGTGCCACACCCCGCATCGCAAAAATGACCCTGAAATTGTTAGACTACAGGTATGATGTGGAATACATCCCAGGAGCCAAGAACAAAGTGGCGGACTACCTCAGTCGAGCTTCAGCCATGGAGGACGCACCCGCAAGTACGGACGAGGACGAAGTCAGAGTGGCATTCATGGAAGATCAGGAGAAGGTGATAAGTGGGCAGGAGTGGAAGCAAGCCTACGAAAGGGACACGGACCTCGAAGACATCAAGGCATTCATCATACAAGGGTGGCCAGAAAAAAGGCACCTGAAAGCGGAACAAAGGAAATTCTTCGAAGTAAGGGAAGAGCTATCAGTAGGAGACCAAGGAACTTTCCTGTTTAGAGGGGAGAGAGTAATCCCTCCAGGGTCGTTGATACCACACCTGCTGGCAGTGTTGCACGAAGGGCACTTGGGCATCGTAAAACGAAGTTAAGGACCAAACAGATGTACTGGTGGCCCGCAATGGATAGTCAAATCGAGAGACATGTAAGAGAATGTGATCAGTGCCAAAGAGCGGACAAGTCACAAACGTTACTACGTCCGTCACTAGGGAAGTTTGACAATCCAGCCAACCCGTGGGAGGAATTGTCAATAGACATTCTCGGTCCGGTGTTGGATGCGGAAGGGAACCCAAAATACGTGGTAGTTCTCATAGATCGGTATTCTAAGTGGCCAGAACTGGACATACAGGAGGTGATGGACACAGAGACAGTGCTGAAGTTTCTTACAGCTACCTTCCTCAGAGAGGGCATTCCTCGTTCCATCTTGAGCGACAATGGACCTCAATTCACATCAGAGAAGTGGAACCGGTACATGGACCGAAACGGCATCCAAATCAAGCACACATCGGTCTACCATCCGGCAGGGAATGGTCTTGCAGAAAGGTTTAATCGAGTAATAATGGGGTCCATCCAATCAGCCATAGGAATGGGAAAGGACTGGGAGAAGGAGGTGAGAAGTATGCTGTGGGCCTACCGAATCACACCAACCGGCACAGGATACAGCCCGTTCCAAATCCTAAGAGGACGTGAGCCGTTCACGAAGGACAATCTAGCGTGGAAAGAAAAAACGGTCACGAGTAAATGGTCCCCGGCAGTCGTGCACCACAACTTAGAGAGAGCCCAGAGAACGTACACAGAACAGTACAATAAGAGACGCAATGTGAAAGGAACGTCCCTGGAAAAAGGGGAATGGGTCAGAGTCAAACTTGCCCAGTTAAGGAGGAAAGGAGACAGCAAATACAGCCTGCCCCTGAAAGTTGAACAGGTGTACAACAGAGCTGCTTTACTCAGTGATGGGAACGTCTGGTCGCAAGATCGCATGTCCAAGTGCAACAAGATATTACAGTGGGACAAAGAAGAAAGATCCATGACACAAGAGAAACAAAGTTCGCCTGCAGGGAACACAGCCCCAGGAGAAGAAGAGATGGACCAAGGAGTAGAAGGCAACAGGGTGGAGCAGGACGAGAATGATAATCTAATAACAGAGGAAGGGCAGGAGGACAATAGCAGGACTCCGGAGAGAGAGAGCCCTAAAGGACGTGGAGAAACGCCGGCAAGCCGAGCAGATGGAAGGGGAGAAGTATCCACCTCCACTCCGGTAAGACGTACAAGGGCAGGGAGACTCGTGGTAAGGCCTGCCAAATACAGAGACTATGATTTGGGAGAAGTGAAGTAACTCCTGGCCGAGAGACTCTGGGACTACCTTCCTATTGTTATGTTTTGTGTGTTTGATAAAGAAGGGAGATATGTAGTGTCGCGCTCTAGTGGTCGCGCGTAGGCGCGATGACGCTCGAGCGCGGCCGCCATTTTGGGCGCGGGTTAGCACCCGATATCGGAGCGGCACGGACGTGTTTCCCGGCGCTCTTCTGCATATTGCCAAAACCTGAATAAACAGAGTTGAGCCAACCCTGTGTAGTGCATAATTGTGAAGGGGTAAAGTAGATCCTTACACCGACCCCTCCAATTCAAAACACGGCGTCCAATTCATCCAATTCAAGCAACAAATAAAAAAAATAAAAAAATACATGTGAAGAATGCTAGAACTGTGTAAACTATTCTTAAATTGTTTTGAAACCAAACCGAGGATGTGATGTGACAGCGTAAGCAACAATAGGTACCTTTTGGGGTTGCAAAGTCAGCGGCCTTGAGGAACTGATTTCCCACCAGCACGTACTATGAGTATTTCTCAATCGGGAGAGAGAACACTACTAACTTCCACTGCAAACGAGAGTAATTAAAACATTAAAAATTCGGATTATTGCCTGTAAGAGAAATGGAAAACCAAAACGAGTTGTCGGAGCTAAATGTGTGCCTCTGGCCGGGTTGCGTCTGGGTTCTTGACTTGAAACTATATTTTTTGAGCACAGAGCTGGGCGACGCTTACCATTTTGAGCCTTCCGGGTCCTGGCTGTATTTGGATGTAGAAGAGAGGAGGGGGGTGGCACTTACTGATCCCAGCAGGGCTTTAACGGCCGCTCCCACTCACCGTATAGTCTGACGTCACAGCCACAGAGAGGAAGCATTTCCATGACAAACGTTCCGGCAATTGTGCATCAGGTAGTCACAACAATGTTTTGTATGATGTATTGCATTGTATTGTAATTGCATTTGTATAGCGCTTACTACCCCTGACGAGGCGTCAAAGCGCTTTTTCGGCGAGTAGTGTTGAATTAGTATAGTGAAACAGCCGCGAAAATAGAGCCCGATAGAGACCCGTTTCGAGGGCCCCAAAAAAAAACTGCCGGTGCTCAGACCCGGACGGACCCGGCCCACTTAAAGCCCTGCCCGAGGGTACCGGGAATTCCTGTTTGACGGTCTCTACGTGGCGAGACACGCCCTCATTTCCGGACCTGGAAGCATGTCAGCTGGTGTCAAAAGCAAGGAAAGGAGACGAGAGCAGTTTCCAGAGGAGAGGAACACTGACGCCGGAGGGAGAAGAACAACGGGAGAAGTCGGGAGAGGAGGAGAGGGACGGCAATGTCGGTGACGGAGGAGGAGCAGTTCTGGCACAGACAACCCTGTTTCCTGGTGCGGAGAAGAAGCGGAGTGGAGCAGGAAGTCCGGATACCCAGAGGGAAGGCGAGATGAGCGAGGCAGCCTTGGCTCTGTTATCAGGCCACTGCCTCAGGCAAGTAACACAAACAGCTGGCTGCTACGTGAGCAGGTGGCTTTTGACTCGCGCCTATCTCAACGGCCTGTGAGGGAGTTATAAGGGGGTACTTTAGGGATCCTGGGAGCAGGATCTCTTTTGAGTTGGTTGTCTTTTGGGTTTATGGGGTGTAACCTGCATGTGTATACTAAGAGTGAGGGACGGCCTGGGTCTCTTCTTTTCTTTAGCCCCTCACAGTTTCATTTCCCTCCAATGGGCAACAGCCTTGAAAGTTTTCCCTCACGGTGGTGACTCGGTGAAGGTCCTAAACGATTCCCCCCTCCTTTCTACTGGATATTAATGGTCTGTGCCTTGTTTTCCCGATGGTATTCCGCTCCAGAGAACAGAGTGACAAGGTCGAAACCAAGACGATTACAACAGTGAAGGAACTGGAAGGATAAAACAAAGAGGAAGACGTGGAGAGCCCGAAAAATGGGAAAAACACCAGAGTATCTGGGACTGTTCACTCAGTAGATATCTCAAATAAATTGTTGTGTTGAGCAAACAGTATACGGCCTGCTGTCTTGTCCTGTAACAGAGTGGCTCTCAAAATACTGATGCACGCCTTCACAGTGGCCCTCCTTACTTTTGGTGCCAATGCTCCATCCCCCTGCACCGGGAAAGAGACGTCTTTCTTAGTGTCTGCAGCTCTTTCGATCATCCCAGTTCCCTCCTCTGCACTAACTTCCTTCTTTTGTTTTTCCTCCTAGGTCTGACAGCAGTTCCTGTATCAGGAAAATCGACCAAAGGCGGTTTGCTGAAGGTAAGTGTAGAAAACGGGGAGGGGGTTCTCCACAAAGGTTTTAGCATTGGGGACAGTTGGTTAATGTGTTTGGATCCATTTTTTTCAATAGCACAGGTGTTATATATGTGCGGTGCAGGAAATGGAAATGAGTAAATTAAATCTGGACTTAATCAAAACGGATTTCACCAACGCACACTTTCTCTCCCAATGCGCGTCCTCAAGTTGCACCCCCAGGTCACCATCCCAGGCCACCCGCACGGGGAGGGTTGTGTATGTCCAATCAGCTGTCATGGCTTTGTAGAGAAAAGAGACCAAGTGGCACTCCCCTCTCCCCCAAGCTCCAACAAGCCTCAAAAGGTGTGCGACTCGCCCGGAGTAGCGGGAAGTGAGGTCCATATTCCCTTAACTATAGCAGTAAGACCAACGTGTTGTAGGAACTACTGCCAGGGTTTCACAACCACCCTCCCACCAAACAGTCACATCCACGGAATCTGCGAGCACCTGAAAGGCTGGTAGGTCCCAGAACATGAATTCCCTAGCAATGGGGGCCATTTCAAGACCACTTTCACAGTTCTATCCCACAAGAATGCAGTGTGTTTGATGAGATACAACACCTGGCCAACGTTTCTCCCCCTGCCATCAGAATCTGAGGGAGGGTCAAGTCACTAGCTGTGGCCCGCATAAACCTTTTCTCCCTGTTGTTCCCCTCCATGAGCCAATGGGCGGCGTGCTGTATCTGGGAGGCCAGACAGTATTGTTCCAAATTCGGGACTGCCAGTTCTCCCTCCTCCAGTGGCAGGAACAGAATGTCCTTCGCCACTCTGCTACGTCCCCCTTTCCCAGATCAAGGAAGTAAGTGGTAATGCAATTTCCTGAACACCGCCAGTGGGAGACCATCAAATGAATGTTGGAAGGAGCAGATACACCCTAGCAAGAACACCATTTTCAAGATAGCCACACACTCCATGAGGGAAAGGGGTAAGAGTATTCCAAAATTGAATGGAAGACTGAAGGCTCGCCGTGAACCTGCCAGTATTATACTGCAGGCGCTCTGCCTCGTGTGCACCACCACCACCCCCAGGTAATGAAAATCATCTATTTCCCACTAGAGGGGAAATTTCAGCAAGGTCGCCAGATCTCGGGAGAGAAGGGCTCCCAAGAGGAACAACAAAGATTTCTTGTAATTGATCCGGAGGCCTGACAGCTCCCCAAAAGTATCCAGGTGCCCCAACAGAAGCTGAGAGGAGCGTCTTGGTGCCATGAGATAAAAAAAAGGGTGTCATCTGTATATAGAGACACCAGGTGTGAAATGTCTCCCACCCTAATCCCCCAGTGTTCCATCTCCTGCTGAATCCAAATGACCAGTGGCTTTATGGCAAGTGGCGAGAGCAGGTAATCCTGATGCATTACCCTGCCAACCAGCCAACTATCAGAGCATAATTTACTAACTTGCACCCTAGCCGTGGGATCTGTACACAGCAGCTTCACTTATGCCCGAAATTGAGGTCCAATTCCCATCGACTCCAGAACTTGCATGAGGTACTGCCAGTCAACCGTGTCAGAGGCCTTGGCAATATCGATGGAATTGAGGGTAAGTTCCTCCTCCTGGCCCTCCACTTCTTGTAAGACATGCATCATCCTCCGAAGGGTCATAGTAGTATTACGACCGGGGATGAACCTGCTTTAGTACTCTTGAATTATTTGGGTAATGATGGGGGTGTAACCGAAGGGATCACGCTTTACAAAGAACATTTTTGTCTGTATTAATCATCATGAGTGGTCTATAGGAGGACGGGTCTGAACTCACCGAACCTGGCTTTAGCATCATAGAGATGCAGCCCTCCCGCATGGATTTAGGGAGTGCACCTACAGCTTTGGCTTCTAAATAAACCTCCAACAGCTGTTGAGTAATAGCAGGGGAGAAGGCTTGATAAAAGCTCTGCAGGAAAGTCATTACTACCTGGCGCTTTCCCCCTGGGCAACTACTGAAATGCCGCCCAAATCTCTTCAAACATGAGATCGTCCTTGAGGTCTAAGATAGTGCCCTCCTGCAGCCGGGGCGCGTTACAGTGGTCAGAAATGTGAATATGCCTTCTGGGGCAGGAGGGTGAGGGCTGCAATACACCTGCTCCAGATGAATTTCAAATAAATCCACTATTCCCTCCTGCGTGTATACGTCCCTGTCCTAGGGAGTCTTAAGATGAAGTACTGGGGAATGAGGAGTCTCCCGCCGCAGAATCCAAGCCAATAACCTCCCACAGCTGTTCCCCTCCCTGTGAAGAAGTTGGAGATAGGACTTCAGAGTGTATTTCTCCAATCTGCCCCTTGCGTCCGCCACCTGCCGCTGGACCACCAATTCCCTCTGCCTCTCCACCAGGGCATCCAGAGGAAGCTGCTGTATTAGCAACAATGCTTCCTCCTTCCGAGTTAGTTCAGCCTGGAGGGTGCGTCGAACACTACAGGAGAGGCCAACACAACGCCCTCGGAGCACAGCCATCATTGCCTCCCATTCTGTGGGCCAGTGATTGGTCAAAGACCAATTAATCTAAAACAAATCAGACAGCACCTCCGCCAGTGTCTTCCTACCCTCTTATAGAATCTCGGGCGGCAACCTCCAGGTCTGGGGTGACCTCCCCCCATCCGATCCCACTGAAAACAGGGGCATAATGTGATGACTATCTGGACAGGTGGGCCACCGCAAGTACTCCCCCCCCCCACCCACAGCGATGTGGATATTGAGATATGATCCAACCTGCTGCACGTATTATGTGTTGGAGAACAGCAAGTATATTCCCTTGCAATGGGGTGGGTTTCCCTTCAAATATTGCACAGTCCTAGATGGAAGACTACCTCCCCCAGGGTAGAGGATTTCTATCGAATTCACCATTCAATATGCAGTTGAAGTCCCCCGCCCAGAGAACATGACAGACCAGCGCAGGAGAAAGTACATCACACACTCTTGGGAAAAATTGCTCCTTATCAACGTTGGGGCCATAGGTATTAACAATGGCAGCGTCTACACCATCCAGTCTGCCCTGGATAAGTACGTAACACCCCTCAACGTCCGCCTCCATGTACTTGAGGGCAAATGTTGCAGTGAGGATTTGAGCATGTGCTCCTCCTTAGATGATATGGATAATTTCAAACATGCAGATAATGTCCTTGTTTTGGTTCTTTTTTTTTTTTTTTTTTTTGTCCTCATACTACCAAATCTCTTAATGGGATTCCTCCAATCACTCCATGCCAACCTTTACTAGCCCTTGGGAGAGGCAAAGAGAGAGAAAGGAAACTTTCCCTCCAAGATGATACCGTTACCTTCTCCCACTCCTGTTCACATTTCTAGGGGCCCCGGGATGTTACTTAGGAGGCCAGGACCGACGGTACATTGGCTTAATCATTGGACCCACTTTCCTTCTTTCTCCAGTTTAACAAAGCAGCCCAGATCTTAACTTTACTTCTTGGGTCACAAGCCATATCTGATTCACTAGTGTAGATAATGCTCTTCAAACATTCAGCAAAAGTCGGGGAGTTTCCGATTTCCACCCCTACAAATTTCTCTCCTTGCCAGGATTACCACATAAAATATAAAGTTGGATGCAGGTGCATTCACATGATAGTCATTCGATAGACCGAAGAAAATTAAACTGGTACTTACATCCGTCGGTCTCTGCAGCACAACTTCCAGAAATCCACATACCTCCATCCAGTAAGATTTAATTCTTGGACATTCCATAAACATATGAATATCATCTGCTGCTGGATAGTTGCACCTAGGGCAACTATATACATTCCCTGTCACCTTAGATAACTTTTTGGAGACCAATAAACTCTATAAGCAGTATACAAATGATTCCTCCTAAGTGCGGCTGGTTTTACTATAGCCTGCAACATAGAAAAAGAGTCAGACCATATTTTATAAACATCAGTTTCACTTTCTCCATATTCATCGCCCCACAATCTTATAACTTCAGACTCCCCATCATCCTCAGCATCTAATAGAGCCCGATACCAGAACGAAACCTCCCTTTTCCATGTGCCCGTCCTAGTAACTAAACCCGCTTTCAAATTTACCTCCTCCTTATGCCACTTCTGCATCGCCCACCATGACGATATCTGATAAAACTTAAACCTCGTCAGTGTTCCTCCGGTTAACCTGCAAAGTGCCTCCCAACTTATGAGCTTAGAATCCTCTTGCAGGTCACCCCAGCACCTTATACCTCCCATTTTTAGAGGCTGACTAAGTTGATCTTGTAGGCATTCCGGGGTGCCGGGGGAATCCCAAACTGGGGCCTGTGCTGCATAATATGGAATTTTCATTCTTCTTCTTACATACATCCAAATCTTTAAAGCAGCTCCCAGAATCTTTAGCCTGAGATTCAGAGAGTTCATAGAGACCCTTTTAAACTACATCCGGCCAGAAAAGCTCCAAGGAAAATTCTGATCAATTTCCTTACCTATGCAGTTAAAGAGTTGGTGTTGGGGAGAGCTTTAAAAGAAACTGCATTACAACTTGACTCAGTTAACTATCAAATCAGGTCGGATCTTGGAAAGAGAACGGCGCAAAGGCAGTGGGACCTTGGAACTAGAATGCCTGAGCTCAGAAGTCGGGGGGCGCAGGTTCAAATGAAATTTCCGGCCATGTTAAAAATAATGTGGTTAAACAAGATGTATAACTTTAGCTCTCCTGAGGAAGTAGATATTTTCTTAGCCCAAATGAAGAAGTAGATCAGATTTAGACCAGTTTAGACTCAGGAATGTATAATAGATAGATAACACTGATTAGATTAAATTAGGGGGCAGTTAGGGGTTAGGAGGTGGTAGGGATGCGGTGTAGATAATAGTGGGAAAAAAGAAGGGGGGGGAAAAAAAAAATACATAAAAATATACATAAAAGTAGATAAACAATAAAAAGTTTAGTGGAACTTAATATAGTTTAATATGTATTTGTGGGTTTATATATAGGAGTAGATGCTTCGAGCTGCAAAGGGAGGGTCCCGAATAGGCGGTTTTAATCGCCGAAGGAATAGTGGGAGGGTTCCTTATGGGAGGGTGGGATGGGGGAGCACAGGGTGTTGGGAGCAAGGGGAAAAAATAAAAAATTCAGTCCTCATACAAATCCTAAAGTTTCAGAGTTGCGAGAGAAGAGCCTAGGGGTTGTAAGGATGAATAGGCTAAATAAAGTTAAATTAATAACATGGAATGTGAATGGATTGAGGAGTAGGAGAAAGATGTCCCGGGTCACAGAATTTTTGAAGAACAGTGAGGCACATATCTGTCTCTTAGAAGAAACCCATCTTGAGGCCCACGAGTGTAAACAAGGGTTTAGCAAGGTAAGATGGATTCAGGAGGTGCTTTGTTCAGACCAAAGAGGAAGTACTAGAGGAGTAGCACTGATCATAAGGAGCAATGCAGGTATAAATGTGGTAAAGCAAGACACGGATCAGTCAGGGAGATGGTTGGTGGCTACTTTGACAGTTTGGGAGCACCTCTAGTTTGCGTAGCGTATTATGGGCCAAATGAAGATAATCCAGGGGCACTTTTAAAACTTGAGGTTAGTCTGTTGAACACTACTGCACCGATTATAATTGGGGGGACTTCAATTTGGTTTTAAACAAAGAGAGAGACCGTACTTCAAAAGCAAAATACAATAGTCCTCCAAAAATGTTTGCTGCGTTAAAAAACATAATTAAAGACTTTAACTTGCTAGATATTTGGAGGAGTAAGAACGGGGAAACTAGAGATTTTACGTTCTACAGTAAAAAGTACAAGCATCACTCGAGAATTGATTATTTTCTTATAGATCAGGTGCTGTTTTCGGAAATCGAGGTAATAAACCACATTCCTGCTATATTATCAGACCATTCAGCAGTAGCTATGACCCTGGGGCTTAAGCAAAGAGAGATACAAAAAGGTGGACTCTAGATAGGACCATGTTATTGGATGAAGAAGTGATTACGGAGATAGGAGATAAAACCGATGAGTACTTCAATTTTAATAACGGCACAGCCAAAGAACAGACAGTGTGGGAGGCTTTTAAAGCCTATATAAGGGGGATACTTAGTTCCATAATGATAGGAAGAAGGAAAGCTCTGAAAAATGAAGAAGCAGATAGGATAAGTAAGATTAAGGAAAAAGAAATAGATTTACAGAAAGCATCAATGGAGACCTTGAGTACAGTACCATGTTTGGAAAAAGAGTTGGAGACTCTACGGGCTGAATTTCAAGCTGACTTAGATAAGAAGCTTTTGGATAGGTGGAAAGCTAGTAAGCTTCAGCACTTTGCATACGGAGAGAAATGTGGTTCTCTATTAGCATGGAAGGCGAAAACGGATAGGGCAAGGAACCTGATAAAGATTTTAATCAAAAGAGGGTCAGGAGGAATAATATATGAGGATGATAAAATTCGTGAGGAGGCTAGAAGTTTTATGAGTGATCTATATAAGGAGGATATCGGACCAGGACAAAAGGTAGTTCAGGAGTATCTAAAGTTAACAACGCTCCCTCAGTTGACAGAAGAATATAAGGTATTGTTGCAAGCAAGTATTACTGAAGAAGAAGTTAGAGTACAATGCAACAAAATGGTCAGGGGAAAAGCTGCAGGCCCAGATGGGCTCCCAATTGAGTTATATGTAGGAATTTTAGATAAGGTAGTGCCAATTTTAAAGAACCTGTTTAATAAAATCTATATTGGGGGTGAAAACACACCAGGTTCATGGGCAGAAGCTACGGTGACCCTGATATTAAAACCTAATAAAGACCCACAGAAAATAGAGTCTTATAGACCAATATCCTTATTAAATTCAGATTATAAGCTCTTTACAGGTATATTGGCAGCACGGGTGGCAAAGGTTATAAAAGCGGTAGTTCACTCAGATCAGAGAGGTTTTATACCAGGGAGGCAGTTGAATGAGCTTACTTTTCAGGTAATGGGGGCCATAGACATGGCTGAGGTAAAGAAGGCTCCTCTGACGATAGTAGCAATAGATGCTGCAAAAGCTTTTGACCAGGTTAACTGGGCATATCTGTGGGAGACATTAAAAGTTTTGGTTTCCCTAACAATTTTGTTCAGGCGATGAAGAGTTTATATTTTAGCCCTAAAGCGAAGGTGTTGGTAAATGGGGCCCTGACAGATTGGTTTAATATTACACGAGGCACTAGACAGGGGTGCCCTCTGTCACCACTTTTATTTAATCTGTATATTGAGCCATTTGTCAGCTGGCTCAGGGTAGATCCTATTATTCACCCCTTTATAATGGGAAAGTTAGAACTTAAACTTGCTCTCTATGCAGATGATTTGCTTTTATACACAACAAATCCTGCAGAGGCAATCCCCAGACTTATCGAGAAGGCAGAGAGGTTTGGTGAAGTCTCGGGGTATAAAATTAATAAAGACAAAACTGAAATAATGGAATGGAATCAAGTAAGGGGAAGTCAGGGGTAAAAAGTCAAATGAGGTATTTAGGGGTTCAGTTAGTGCAGAAACTAGAGGATATTCCCAAAGTTAATTGGAAGAGGGTTTCTAAAGAGGTGGCTAGTTTACTTACACGATGGGCAAACCTCCCTTTGAACATCTATGGGAGGGTTAACCTTGTAAAAATGATAATCCTACCCAAAATCACCTTTCTATATAATTCAGTCCCACTCTTATTTAGGATAGAAGATATAGCGAAGCTACAAGGCAAAATAGGTACTTTTATTTGGGCTTCGAAAGGCCCTAGAATAGCCTGGAAAAAGTTAAGAAGAGGTCTTACAGCAGGTGGGTTAGCACTACCAGACCTACTCACATATTGTTATGCTTTTCATTTTAAAAACTTCAGGATGTTGGCTAATAAAACGGATTCCTCATCATTAGGTCTACTGTTTGAGGCTATGTTAAAAGATGTGGAGCAAGGGCAGGAATATTTCCTATACAAGTATGGAGATCCGAAGTCCTTGTTTTGGTTCTGATGTATTTAAAGAGAGGCAATTGTCTTGTGTTGTCTTTAAAAGGGTTTCTTTATTATTAACATCCTTGTTATTCCAGAAATCATATTTTTTTGTGCTCTGGAGGTGCAACAGCCGGCACGTGTTTCACCCTAGGTGGTCAATAGGACCAGGGCTTTCTCAAGGCTGTAAAAGATGTAATGTCACAGTATTAGTGAAAAGGGATAACAAACCCCAAACCTAAGACACCGACGGGTGCACAGTGTGCAATAGTGGTGAGTGCCTTTATATTAAAAGAGGTATTTGAAAAAGTGCACGGGCTGTAAAGTCAGGTGAGACATCCTTTGTTGGTAAAGTGATAGGGTGCTCGCACGCTTTGTGGCTAATAAAACAGTGCAAGGAGAACAGACTAGGCATAATCAAATTAACAGTGAGGTCAAAAAGTGCTGGCAATAGCGGATCTAAAGAGACAGAGGTAATTGGAATTTGTGCATGCTTTATCTAGCAGTCATGCAAGATCATAGGTTGTGTCCATTCTATTATATAGGAGGTGTGCTGATGATCATTAAAGCCCTTAGTTTTTAGTCATGCACTAGATTATTCCTTTACGTGCTTAGTAGAGTTGTAAAACATAGGTCAGTACATTTTTACACATTTCTGATATACCTTATTTGTTATTCAGAAGATCAGAGAACAGTTGCCTTCTGATACAATACATCGGTCCTCAATCGGAATACAATAAGAGCTGAAATCTGAAAATAGGTGAAACAAGGTCAGGGGACTGCCATGAGATATTCTGTAGTTTCTGTAAGATGTCCTTGGGGGCAATTTGCCCCACCTTATGCCAGCCTCCTGATGGGGGAAGTGGAGCGTCAATGGTTATGGAGTGATCAAACAGATAATCTCTCCAGCAATATAATACTGTGGGGCAGGTATATCGATGATATACTACTCATATGGCAAGGTCAGGAAGATCTCCTGAAACATTTAATCGATACCCTAACCCCAAATAAGTGGGGGTCGACATTACTTACACCATCTCATAAAAAGAAATCGAATATCTGGATCTCACAATTTATATTGAAAACAACAACTTACATACCAAAATTCACAGAAAGACCACTTCTGCCAATTCCATCCTTCATGTCTCCAGCAGTCATCCCCATCATACAATTGCCACTATTCCATCAGGTGAATATCGCCGAGCTCGCATGAACTGTAGCTCAGAAGTAGAATATGCCAAAAACTCCATGGAGATAACAGAAAGACTGAAACAAAGAGGATATGAACAACAACATCTCAAGAGAGCACAGAATCAGTTTGCCTAAATAGACCATAAATCTTTGCTTCAAAACAATCGCTCCAAAGATCAAAAACCAGTTATTTGTTTTCTAACCCAATACAATAATGGACAACAATATATACGGAAAACTCTCAAATAACATTGGAATCTCTTAACACAAAATCCCACTGTTTCAGATGACCTTAAAGATACACCACAACTCAGCGTTTCTAGAAGCAAAAATCTCAGAGACACTCTCTGTCCATCTTTCTTTGAAACTAAACAGAACCCTTCTACTTTTCTGCATCAACCTAATGGTTTTTATACCTGTTCCAACTGCTCGATCTGCAAACTGGGTAGATCTAGAACCAAGGACGTCACAGTGAATGGTCACTCCTTCAAAATAAGAGATTTCATCAACTGTGAAAGCTCAAATGTAATATAGCTAATCTTCTGCCCCTGTGAAAAATACCACATAGGCAGCACAATCCGACCGCTCTAAGTCTGTATCCAAGAACACTACCGAAATATCCATAAAACAGATACCAGGCCACTAGTTGAACATTTTGAAACTCATCATCCGCACCATCGTACTTTCTCTTTCAGTGGCCTCAAAAAATTGAAACACAAAAGAGGCGGCAACCTTGAACATCAACTGCGCAAGGGGGAAAGCGCCCTCATCATCCGTATGGAAACTGTGGAGAAGAGACTTAACAAAGAAAATGAGTGGCATCATTGGCTTTAGGACACTGTAGCCCAGCATTACTGTGTTTTACTACAACATACTCTTAGCTGTTTAGTCATAAAATTTCCACGGTCATGTTACAAATATCAGGACTCATAATCAGTCCTATTAATACAACAAGGTCATCACTTGTCTGTCGTTTTGTAGCCTCTCTCCCCCTGGTCTACCAACCAATAATACAAAGCAGCGCACTAAGACCAAAAAATATTTTTGGGGGGGTTTAGTAATCACGTGACACTATATAACT
Source organism: Calotriton arnoldi (assembly GCA_963921515.1). Taxonomy (NCBI): domain Eukaryota; kingdom Metazoa; phylum Chordata; class Amphibia; order Caudata; family Salamandridae; genus Calotriton; species Calotriton arnoldi. The sequence goes on from CAWUFW010000828.1 coordinate 2,298,022, forward strand.
ACATGTTTTTATAGCATACATGCAATCATTTTCGACTGCTTAGCCTCTGTGTCTCTTGGGTTATTTCAATTAAGAGAGAGCATTCGCGTAGTACTAATATGCAACTTCTTGCTCTCCTATGTGTTTATCTAATACATTTGTACATTTTCACTGACCACAGTGTCTCTGAGCTCTGTAGTACGTCATAATCAGCATTCAATATAGATGTGACACATTGTCATTCCCAAAAAAGTTCCTTTTTTCTAATATCCCCAACTATATAATGATGTTAGATATAGGTAATTGGGCCATAGATTCCCTACCGAAGATTCTTCCATATGGCAGATACATGATACCCAATTTGCATCAGACTCGAATCCAACCCGTAACATTTAGATATGGCGCCTCTTGGCCAGTATCGATTAAGCCAGGATACTCTAACTTCTTTTTGCAAAAAATAACATCCCAAAAACTAACCCTGTACATTTTTGCATTTCTTTTTCTACACCCGTTTTTTAGTAGATATAATCCCCTGTGCTGCTTCTGGCCCATACATGCGTTAACTTCCACCAGGTTGAGAACTAACGAATTGTTTTGTGCCTCCGAGTACTCTTTGAGTGACCGCACGAGTACCTGCCATGAGGAGTTTTTGTCATAACTAAGGTATTACGAAATAGATTACCCTCTTCCCCAGGATATCTAGATGCTTGCTCTCTCGAACCTTCAGGCCCTGTCGGTATTTACCGATCTCGCATTTTAAATCCCTTTTGCTTATACGCGCATGCTTCAAATTGAATATTGTCTCTTATTATTTTTGAGGAACTTAAATCATTGTATTCCAAGTAGTTTAAACCTTCTGCCCACATTAATCATAACGCTTTGCGATTTCCAAGCATTGGAATTCAGCATTTAAAAGTCACACAACCGGTTCTCTGACGATAGTGCCTAAGGAACATCCCCTTCGTTTGAGGCATAAAATAACACACTTTCCTCTTGCCCAGGACATTCTGGGGTCGATTCCGATTCGGGTCGGAAAAAGCACCGACCGACTCGGAGCCGGAAATTATACCGACCGACACGTACCTGTGGCGCCCGACACGCCAAGTACGATGCAAGGCGTGCAAAATCCGACCGACACGTACCGAACCTAAGCCGAACGACCGAGCCGCACGGAATCAGCAATCCGGCCGGAAAAACACGCGAATCGAACCGACCGACACGCACCCGGAACAAATCCGACCGAAACGTACACGCGAACTCCAAACCGCAAAGTACGATGCAAGGCGCGAAAACCACGACCGAGTCGGACGGAGGACAAGCCGTACGACCGACACGCATACAAAACCGAGCCGAAGCAACACAAAACACCGCGACCGACGCGTACGCAGCATAGAAAACTGCACAAACACAGCGTGAACGAAACGGAGAACACCGTACGAGACAAATGCAGGGTCCGACTCGGTCACAAGAACGTTTCCAACATGCACAGACAGTACAAAGGAAAAATGACACAAAAAAAGGCCAAACAAGCAATTACAAAGCCAATAAATACTGGGGGGGGGGAGGTGGGGACAGAGAACAAAGACACACCCACAACTCCACCCATATAAAGGACACAAATCACAACCATGATCCTTTGCAAATGCCATTCCACTGCCAGCACCCAAGAGACAGCAACCACACACCCACAGCATATCCCTCACACAAGCCACACACCATCAGCACACCAACAAATACCTACCTCACATACACCCAGCAAAACACACACTCACACACCCTCACCTGCACACCAACACACACATCACTCACCATCACCACCCATCACCATGCCCCCCAAGAAGAATCACAAGTTCCTAGATTGTGAATTGGAAGTCATGGTAGACGAGATCCTCAGGGCAGAGCCACAGGTGTTTGGCACACTGGTCCAACAGACCCCCATCTCCCAGAAAACCAAGATGTGGGAGAGGATCATCAACAGGGTGAACGCACAATCACCATGTCTGCGCACAAAGAGCGACATCCAGAACAGGTGGTATGACGTGCGCAGGAGGGTACAGGACCTGCTCAAGAAAGACTACATCATCAGCCAATACACCGGCAGTGGCCCTCCTGCCAAGCCAATATACCTCAGGCCCTGGGAGGAGAAGGTGCGGGCCATCCTTCCGCCAGTGAGCGTATATGGACTAGAGAACATCCCAGAGCCTGGTGAGTACACAACAAATGTACACAATATTCTGCCACAAAACACACACACATCACTGTCAAGGGGAGAGTCAAACCATGCACTCATAGCAATTACACAGCAACCAGAACAGAATCATCCCAAAATGTGTATGTCAGTCAGATAAACACAACACATGCCATCAAAAAAGTTACATCCAACTGTGTCATCACATGTACAAACACAACTACAGCTAGGCAGTGGCACAAATAGAACTAACAAACACATCCAGACATGTAGCCACCACAACAACAGCAACACACAGTGAAGTCCACTCAAAGGAAGGAATTCTGTGTATGCTGGCCAAGTCAGTGTAGCCAATAGCATCATGGGAGTCGCAGTCACACATATTGCCCCCCCACAACTGTCCCATCAACACCACCATGAACCATGCGCACATCACAGGGAGTGGAGAAGGACTCACAAGATGGCTGACACTGGCAACTGCTGTGGGGAGCACAAGGCCCTGCTGGGAACTGTGCACCAACAAACAGCAGGACACCACTGACTGACATCCTGAGAGACAACTTCCACTCCCTGCAATGCAAGCACGTTCCATGGTGGGATATCTGGCTGGCTGGCTGGGTGGGAATGAGGACTTGCAGCACTGACCATAGTCACAAGCACCTCCCCTCACACCCCCCCTCAACACAAACTCCACAGAACCCACCTGGTAGAATGCAATGCCTCACATCCTAACTCAATATCCCACAAAGAACCACCACCCTGGGTTATGTTGTGTGAAGCACAGGGACACTCTTGGGACTTTTAGCCAAACAACTGCCAGGACAACACTCCCAGCCATCCTGTCAGCACAGCCAGCCCACCCCACAGGGAAGCAGAGTCAAAAGGAAGGAAGCATGGGCATGCTGGGAAGGGGGGTGGAGGCAATAGCATGATGGGAGTCGTAGTCACAGCTCTACATCCCCCACCACATGGCCCAGCAAGCTCACTCCTGCATGCACATCCCACAGAGAGTGGAAAGGCCCATCAAAGATGTCTGACACTGTTGCTGTGTCGGGGGGAGCACAAGGGCATGCTGGGAACTGCACACCAACCAACAGCAGGACACCACTGTCAGCCATCTTGCCATTGCTCACACACCCACACATACTGAACTCCCCACAAAAGCAAGTAAGTTTGGGAATGCTGGCAAGTGGGGTGGAGGCAATAGCATGAAGGGAGTGGCAGTCACAGATATTGGTCACCCTCACAACTGGCCCATCAACCATGCTCACATCACAGGGAGTGGAGAAGGACTCACAAGATGGCTGACACTGGCTACTGCTGTGGGGAGCACAAGGCCCTGCTGGGAACTGTGCACCAACAAACAGCAGGACACCACTGACTGACATCCTGAGAGACAACTTCCACTCCCTGCAATGCAAGCACGTTCCATGGTGGGATATCTGGCTGGGTGGGAAGGAGGACTTGCAGCACTGACCATAGTCACAAGCACCTCCCCTCACACCCCCCCTCAACACAAACTCCACAGAACCCACCTGGTAGAATGCAATGCCTCACATCCTAACTCAATATCCCACAAAGAACCACCACCCTGGGTTATGTTGTGTGAAGCACAGGGACACTCTTGGGACTTTTAGCCAAACAACTGCCAGGACAACACTCCCAGCCATCCTGTCAGCACAGCCAGCCCACCCCACAGGGAAGCAGAGTCAAAAGGAAGGAAGCATGGGCATGCTGGGAAGGGGGTGGAGGCAATAGCATGATGGGAGTCGTAGTCACAGCTCTACATCCCCCACCACATGGCCCAGCAAGCTCACACTCACGCATGCACATCCCACAGAGAGTGGAAAGGCCCATCAAAGATGTCTGACACTGTTGCTGTGTCGTGGGGAGCACAAGGGCATGCTGGGAACTGCACACCAACCAACAGCAGGACACCACTGTCAGCCATCTTGCCATTGCTCACACACCCACACATACTGAACTCCCCACAAAAGCAAGTAAGTTTGGGAATGCTGGCAAGTGGGGTGGAGGCAATAGCATGAAGGGAGTGGCAGTCACTGATATTGGTCACCCCCACAACTGTCCCATCAACACCACCCTGAACCATGCTCACATCACAGGGAGTGGAGAAGGACTCACAAGATGGCTGACACTGGCTACTGCTGTGGGGAGCACAAGGCCCTGCTGGCAACTGTGCACCAACAAACAGCAGGACACCACTGACTGACATCCTGAGAGACAACTTCCACTCCCTGCAATGCAAGCACGTTCCATGGTGGGATATCTGGCTGGCTGGGTGGGAAGGAGGACTTGCAGCACTGACCATAGTCACAAGCACCTCCCCTCACACCCCCTCAACACAAACTCCACAGAACCCACCTGGTAGAATGCAATGCCTCACATCCTAACTCAAGATCCCACAAAGAACCACCACCCTGGGTTATGTTGTGTGAAGCACAGGGACACTCTTGGGACTTTTAGCCAAACAACTGCCAGGACAACACTCCCAGCCATCCTGTCAGCACAGCCAGCCCACCCCACAGGGAAGCAGAGTCAAAAGGAAGGAAGCATGGGCATGCTGGGAAGGGGGTGGAGGCAATAGCATGATGGGAGTCGTAGTCACAGCTCTACATCCCCCACCACATGGCCCAGCAAGCTCACACTCACGCATGCACATCCCACAGAGAGTGGAAAGGCCCATCAAAGATGTCTGACACTGTTGCTGTGTCGTGGGGAGCACAAGGGCATGCTGGGAACTGCACACCAACCAACAGCAGGACACCACTGTCAGCCATCTTGCCATTGCCCTCACACACTGAACTCCCCACAAAAGCAAGTAAGTATGGGAATGCTGGCAAGTGGGGTGGAGGCAATAGCATGATGGGAGTGGCAGTCACTGATATTGGTCACCCCCACAACTGTCCCATCAACACCACCCTGAACCATGCTCACATCACAGGGAGTGGAGAAGGACTCACAAGATGGCTGACACTGGCTACTGCTGTGGGGAGCACAAGGCCCTGCTGGCAACTGCACACCAACCAACAGCAGGACACCACTGTCAGCCATCTTGACATTGCCCTCACACCCACACACACTGAACTCCCCACAAAAGCAAGTAAGTATGGGAATGCTGGCAAGTGGGGTGGAGGCAATAGCATGATGGGAGTGGCAGTCACTGATATTGGTCACCCCCACAACTGTCCCATCAACACCACCCTGAACCATGCTCACATCACAGGGAGTGGAGAAGGACTCACAAAATGGCTGACACTGGCTACTGCTGTGGGGAGCACAAGGCCCTGCTGCCAACTGTGCACCAACAAACAGCAGGACACCACTGACTGACATCCTGAGAGACAACTTCCACTCCCTGCAATGCAAGCACGTTCCATGGTGGGATAACTGACTGGCTGGGTGGGTGGGAAGGAGGGCCGGCTGTCAACCAAACACAACCAATGCAGACCATGTTCACACCCCAACAAATACATAGAAATGCCCAAATAATGCAGGACAATGTGCCACACCAATATCAACCCCTGACTGTGACGACTTAGGACAATGCAATGTACAGGCCCGCACCCAGAGGCACAGTCACAACTGTCATGTGTGTCAACCATTGATGCCTGCAGAAACATAACGTACATTGTGTGTGTCTCCCAAAAACAGGTGATGATGGGGACACAGCAGCAGACGCTGAGGAGTCCCAGTCCCAGGCTCAAGAGGATGCAGAGCTCACTGGTGTCGTACAGCCTCTGCCCTCCTCGGACGAAGAAGACCAACCTGGCACATCCGGTGCAAGTCTACATGCAGCACCAGCAGGACCACCAGCTGCAGCACCAGCAGGACCACCAGCTGCACCCCTGCACCCACCCCTCCAACGACTGTCAACACAAATACCATCCCTGCCGACATGGACAGAACAAGGAACAACACCAGCACAGGGACCCTGGACCAACCTGGGGCCATGGACACCACCACCAACCTCCAAGGTGGACCAGGGTCATCTGTGCGTGCCACTGCACGCACTGCACATGTCAGCAGGGGTGGTGGGAGGGGTGGGAGACAGAAGTCGCTGCTTGCAGAGGTTGCTGGTGTGCATGATGACCCACAACTGGTATGCATAGCTGATGCGTACCAGTCCAGCACCGGAGACCTCAGCCAGGTAGTGGGGCTCCTCAGAGACATGAAACAGCAGCAGGCTGCCCATCATGCCCGCTTGGACTCTCACATGTCCCACGTGGAGTCACACATGTCCCGCGTGGACTCACACTTGTCCCGCGTGGAGTCCAAGTGGGATGCACTGCATGAGATGACGGCGGTGCACAGGGACATTTTACAATGCCTCCGCCAGATGAACAGCAACGAGTCCACACCTCCCTGTGTGCCAACAACATCTGGTGCTGCCCAAACTGCAACTGCCACAGGGAGGGAGGATGACTCTGGCGGAGAGTCCCCTGCACCGCAGCAGCCTGTACTTGAGGGCCCCCCCCAAGAAGAGGGGTCGTCCGAAGAGGGGCAAGTGAGAGGCCGATGGCCAAGCGCAACTCCCAGGAAGCCTGAACCTGTTCTGGATGTTCACCTTTGTGCACAGACTGTTCACCCTGTTGACGGCAACACTACTCCCACACATTGCATGGGGAGTACAAGTTGGACCAATGTCTCAGACAACTGTGGCCCCGATACTGGGGATTCTGTCTACCAGGACTTTCAATTCACCTAGGAACTTCTGATTGCAAGATTTATGTACAGCACTACCCATCCTATGCACTATTCACACAAATGTATCACAATAAACACACTAATACACCATACTTGCCTCTGTTGTGATTCCAACGTGGGTGCTGTTATGGGGATGATGAACTGCAAAATTACACTGTGTATGCGAACTGCAACAGCAAGTACAACACAGGCATGTGAGTAAAGGCAACGTGACACATATGAGGGAGACACACCACCAGGGCTACACAACACATACACACCTAGGCCATCTGACTCATTGCCTACACTGATGTTGCCAGGGAAGACGGTGCAATGCACAGACACCACACCCATTCCCAGTTGTAGTCAAGTAGCCCACAGGTGCAGTAAGCAAATGGCAGTCAAATGTGTGACCACAGACAACGCACATCACAAAGTGAAGCACAGGTTTATTACACAGTTGCAACATGTCGTAACCACTACAGATGCAAGGTAATCCCACCTGGCAGCGGGCACACAGTCAACAACTGTAGACGGAAGGAAGTCCATGGGTGTGGCACACATCACCTGTAGGGACACAACAGCTACCACCCTGGAAGTGCAATCACGTCGTCGGTGGACACAGTTGACCAAACGAATCTGAAAGTACCCTGTGAAGGACAGAAATGACACACAGTCAAAAGCAATGGAGTACAGGACAGAACAGCAAAACTCATGCACAATACATGTTACAAGATACCCACCCAGAACCAAGTTAGCATGTCAACACTGTTGGGGAGTACAGCCCACCTGTAAGCACACATCGCAACACACATCCAGTCAAGTAGCCCATGGACACACTCCAACAGCACCAGAGCACCACCTACACATATCATGCCAACTCACATCATTGACATGACACCTCAGGATACTCACATTCAGCTAAAGAAGTTGGTGATGAGCTGTGTGCGGACATCACCCTCATCATCATCGTCACTGGCATCGTGGTCCAGGCCAGGATCCTCCACAGGTGGCGGATGTTGGTCATTGTCATCCTGGATGAGAGGCAACTCCTTCCGCACTGCCAGGTTGTGGAGCATGCAGCAGACGATGATAATCTTGCACACTTTCGCAGGGGCATATGGGAGGGACCCTCCGGTCTTGTCCAGGCAGCGGAAGCGGCTCTTCAGGAGACCAAATGTCCGCTCAATCACTCTCCTGGTCCGACCATGTGCCTCATTGTAGCGCATCTGGGCTGGTGTCACAGGGTTCCTGAGGGGTGTCAGCAACCACGGCATGTTGGGGTATCCCGAGTCACCTACGGACAGACAAGTGCACATTAGCTGACTTGGAAAAGTGGGCGGAATACTACAGATCAGATCACACACAATGGCACAAAGTCAGTACACACCGACAAGCCAGGCACGCTGGTTCTGCATCTGTGCCATCATCCTGGGGATGCGACTACTCCTCATCACAAAGGCATCGTGTGCTGAACCAGGGAAACGGGCACACACGTGTGTGATGAGTCATGTCTGCAAGACACACCACCAGTGCATTGACCGAGTGGTAGTGCTTGCGGTTCCTGTAGGCCTGCTCCTGGCCCTGTGGTGGTACCAAAGCCACATGTGTCCCAACAATGGAGCCAATGACATGCGGCATCCTCCCCAGGGCATAAAAGTCACTCTTCACGTCAGTGAGTCGTCGCAGTCTAGGGAAATAGATGTACCGGTTCAGGAATAGCAACATTGCCGCCAAAACATCGCGGAGCACACGGCTCAACATGGTCTGTGACATCCCACCAGCAGTCGCCACAGTATGTTGGAAGGTACCAGTGGCAAAGAAGTGTAGGGCTGCCATCACCTTCACCTTGGGGGTCAGCGCTGTAGGATACGGCCGGCCAGGCTGCAAATGTGGGGACAACTGCACTGCCAAATCCACAATCAGCTGCCTGGTGAAGCGGTACCGTCGGATGCTGTCCCGTTCCACCATCGTTGCCAGGTCTGGGAATGGTCGATGGACAGCAGGAGCCCTGCAGTGCAGAGGAGATATAAGCAAGATTGTCAGTCACCCCACATATGCGGCATTGAACACACTCAATATCCCAACATACATCATTATGAGGCACAACTACATGAAGTGTGCAGTTCCGTAAGGACATGTATGGTACATACATGGCCAACATCTGTCAACACGGTCCAACAAGTGGCATCAATTAGTCCCAGGTTGGCCCATTGGATATCATGAGGCCGTGTCACAGTTCCCATCTCCTGCTGCCGTGTCACAATCACCCCCCCACAGTGACATGTGAGGACAGATGTGTCCCAGGCACCACAGCTCAACGACAGGTACATTCCCAGGGACCCTGTATTGCCACATGGACACTGGCATTACATGGAGTATCATGTATACACCACAGCAAAACAACAATGACCCCCACAGGTAGTTGTCCCACTTGCCACGGCAGGACAGACATGGACGTCTGTGACACACACACGCACAACATCAAAGTCCATGCACACACAACGTGGATGTGGAGACTGTCTCCCATTGTGCACATGAAATCAGAGACATTGTAAACACTACATGCACACAGACTGTGGAGGACCATCACTATTGTGCCACTGGGACACCCTGGCTCAAACATACCATCCCACATGGGACTCACGGGGTATGTGACATGACATACACATACACCACCGTGAAATGTGACCATGGCACATGCACAGATATGAACAGTTGCACATCACAGTGGTCATGTACACGTAACACCCAGGATCCTGTCCCCATGAACACGTGCACAGCCTGGGGGTGGCTACCCACAGGTGACACCAACAGGACAACATGTACACCAACATACACACAATAGGAAATGCAGCCTTACATGCCTTATGATAAAGTTTGGACAGGCTGTCGTGATGTAGGTGTGCCCCTCACTCCCTGGGAGCTATCTGTGGCTGGCATATGTCCATCTGAGACAGGCATGGTGACATATGCCAGTCACTTGTACAGTGATGCGTTGAACAGCAATGGACCGATCGGTGCCCCCGGCCGGCCCATTGCATTCAATGTGTGCGGGTACGCGTTGTACCCCTGTACGCGTTGATCAGCAATGGACCGATCGGTGCCCCCGGCCGGCCCATTGCATTCAATGTGTGCGGGTACGCGTTGTACCCCTGTACGCGTTGATCAGCAATGGACCGATCGGTGCCCCCGGCCGGCCCATTGCATTCAATGTGTGCGGGTACGCGTTGTACCCCTGTATGCGTTGTACTGCAATGGACCGATCGGTGCCCCCGGCCGGCCCATTGCATTCAATGTGTGCGGGTACGCGTTGTACCCCTGTACGCGTTGATCAGCAATGGACCGATCGGTGCCCCCGGCCGGCCCATTGCATTCAATGTGTGCGGGTACGCTTTGTACCCCTGTACGCGTTGTACTGCAATGGACCGATCGGTGCCCCGGCCGGCCCATTGCATTCAATGTGTGCGGGTACGCGTTGTACCCCTGTACGCGTTGTACTGCAATGGACCGATCGGTCCCCCGGCCGGCCCGTTGCTTTCAATGTGTGCGGGTACGCGTTGTACCCCTGTACGCATTGTACTGCAATGGACCGATCGGTGCCCCCGGCCGGCCCATTGCATTCAATGTGTGCGGGTACGCGTTGTACCCTGTACGCGTTGATCAGCAATGGACCGATCGGTGCCCCCGGCCGGCCCATTGCATTCAATGTGTGCGGTACGCGTTGTACCCCTGTATGCGTTGTACCGCAATGGACCGATCGGTGCGCACCCATTGACAATGGCCTTGCCTGGCAACGGACGCGTTTCGAATTTCGAACGAGTCGGTTGCTGGAAATTCAGTTGGTCACCCACAACAATGTTGCAAAATCATGTATGTCATGAAGTTGAAGATTTGAAGGATGCTGTGGGCGTGTATTGGTGCTGCTATTCCATGGATTGGCCAGATTCAGAAGATGCAAACGACTTGGACCTATCACTTTGGACACGAGGGACAGTATCTGCCTCTCCAGCACATATATATTGCTGGCTGTTCCCCTGATCAGCAATGGACCGATCGGTGCCCCCGGCCGGCCCATTGCATTCAATGTGTGCGGGTACGCGTTGTACCCCTGTACGCGTTGTACTGCAATGGACCGATCGGTGCCCCCGGCCGGCCCATTGCATTCAATGTGTGCGGGTACGCGTTGTACCCCTGTACGCGTTGTACTGCAATGGACCGATCGGTGCCCCCGGCCGGCCCATTGCATTCAATGTGTGCGGGTACGCGTTGTACCCCTGTACGCGTTGTACTGCAATGGACCGACCGGTGCCCCGGCCGGCCCATTGCATTCAATGTGTGCGGGTACGCGTTGTACCCCTGTACACGTTGTACTGCAATGGACCGATCGGTGCCCCCGGCCGGCCCATTGCATTCAATGTGTGCGGGTACGCGTTGTACCCCTGTACGCTGTTGATCAGCAATGGACCGATCGGTGCCCCTGGCCGGCCCATTGCATTCAATGTGTGCGGGTACGCGTTGTACCCCTGTATGCGTTGTACTGCAATGGACCGATCGGTGCCCCGGCCGGCCCATTGCATTCAATGTGCGCGGTACGCGTTGTACCCCTGCACGCGTTGATCAGCAATGGACCGATCGGTGCCCGGCCGGCCCATTGCATTCAATGTGCGCGGTACGCGTTGTACCCTGTACGCGTTGTACTGCAATGGACCGATCGGTGCCCCCGGCCGGCCCATTGCATTCAATGTGTCGGGCACGCTTTGTACCTCTGTACGCTGTAGTACTGCAATGGACCGATCGGTGCCCCGGCCGGCCCATTGCATTCAATGTGTGCGGGTACGCGTTGTACCCTGTACGCGTTGTACTGCAATGGACCGATCGGTGCCCCCGGCCGGCCCGTTGCTTTCAATGTGTGCGGGTACGCGTTGTACCCCTGTACGCATTGTACTGCAATGGACCGATCGGTGCCCCCGGCCGGCCCATTGCATTCAATGTGTGCGGGTACGCGTTGTACCCCTGTACGCGTTGATCAGCAATGGACCGATCGGTGCCCCCGGCCGGCCCATTGCATTCAATGTGTGCGGGTACGCGTTGTACCCCTGTATGCGTTGTACCGCAATGGACCGATCGGTGCGCACCCATTGACAATGGCCTTGCCTGGCAACGGACGCGTTTTCGAATTTCGAACGAGTCGGTTGCTGGAAATTCAGTTGGTCACCCACAACAATGTTGCAAAATCATGTATGTCATGAAGTTGAAGATTTGAAGGATGCTGTGGGCGTGTATTGGTGCTGCTATTCCATGGATTGGCCAGATTCAGATGTTCAGGTGTTGAGTGTGTGCAGATGAGAGTTGTTGCCCGGCTAGGCCCCTGCCTCCATGTTGGCCTTGGCTTACTGGCCATGCTGATTGATTTGTGCTTGTGTAGGTGTGATGGTAGTTTGTTGCTCAGGACACATGACTGTGGTTCACAGTGTGAACCACATTTAGCTTTGTCATCACAGTGGGATTGTAATGCAGCCCAGGGTCACCACATTGTGGGGGCCCTGGGGGTGGTGCTGTGGTGTGTCTGTGTCTTGCTGTGTCAGTTGCTGTTCCTACGTGCCTGTGTGACATGTGTGATTTGTGCTCCCTCTCATCTGACAATGCCTGCTTGCCCACATAGGGGATTTGGATCCATGAGTTACCTTTGTGTGGCACTGTATGCACATCTGTATGATTGGTATTCAGGTCTCCTCATGTGTTGTGTGGTTGCCTGGGGACACTGGCACCCCCCCCCTCACCTGTTGTGTATGATGTGCAGTGTGGGTCTGCCTGTTTGTGTTTGTGCATCTGCACCACTGCATTGGCATATCTTGGGTGTGCCATTGGCTGTATGTAGTTTGGTGGGTTTCCCCTGCTGTCCCTGGGACTCCTAGGTCATCGGTCAGCACAATGATCATGGTTTGTGTGTCCCATTGCTGCCATGGTATGGTATCTGTTCACCTCACATCTGCAGTCTCCACAGGGTATCTGCATTTGTGTGCCCATTGGTGCAAATATGTGGGTCTGCATTCTGATGGTCACTTCTGTCATTGTGTCATTGATGAATGTTGACGGTGTCAGCCCCCATGGGTGTTGTTTGTCTGCACATGGCCAAAGGTATGTCTTATTTGCACTGCAGTATTTGGCTCACCCAATTTATGTTGCAATGGGACACATACACTACTTTGCCACTGATGTGTTTTTGTTCTGTGACCAGGAATCATCCATGCAGTTTGGCAGTTGCACCTCTTTCTTTGTCAACACTTACCTTTTGGTCACTGTGATGATGGGGGTTTAGACCCCATTGCCACAATGTTCAAAATGTGCTTCAGCTATGGACCCCACACTTACATTTTGCTCACTGTGATGATGGGGGTTTAGACCCCATTGCCACAATGTTCAAAATGTGCTTCAGCTATGGACCCCACACTTACATTTTGGTCACTGTGATGATGGGGGTTTAGACCCCATTGCCACAATGTTCAAAATGTGCTTCAGCTATGGACCCCACACTTACATTTTGGTCACTGTGATGATGGGGGTTTGGACCCCATTGCCACAATGGTCATGGCCTGCTTGCATTGTGGGTGCCACACACATATATGTGTGGCACATGTGCTAGGGGGTCACATTGTATGTTCAAAGTCATGTTCGGTGTTGTAGGCATTTGACACAGTCTACACACGCTTGTCATGGTGTTGGGGGATGTCTTTTTCTTGCATTCCCTAGGTTGTGGTGTGCTGGTTGTGTCATGCATTGTCCATCCTATGAGTGGGGGTGGTAGTAGTGGTAGGCATCCAGCCCCCCTGGCTAAGGGTGGTAGTAGTGGTAGGCATCCAGCCCACCCTGGCTCAGGGTGGTAGTAGTGGTAGGCATCCAGCCCCCCCTTTCTCAGGGTGGTAGTAGTGGTAGGCATCCAGCCCCCCCTGGCTCAGGGTGGTAGTAGTGGTAGGCATCCAGCCCCCCCTGGCTCAGGGTGGTAGTAGTGGTAGGCATCCAGCCCCCTGGTTAAGGGTGGTAGTAGTGGTGGTAGGCATCCAGCCCCCCTGGCTCAGGGTGGTAGTAGTGGTAGGCATCCAGCCCCCTGGCTCAGGGTGGTAGTAGTGGTAGGCATCCAGCCCCCTGGCTCAGGGTGGTAGTAGTGGTAGGCATCCAGCCCCCCTGGCTAAGGGTGGTAGTAGTGGTAGGCATCCAGCCCCCTGGCTAACGGTGGTGGTAGGCATCCAGCCCCCCTGGCTAAGGGTGGTAGTAGTGGTAGGCATCCAGCCCCCTGGCTAAGGGTGGTAGTAGTGGTAGGCATCCAGCCCACCCTGGCTCAGGGTGGTAGTAGTGGTAGGCATCCAGCCCCCTTTCTCAGGGTGGTAGTAGTGGTAGGCATCCAGCCCCCCTGGCTCAGGGTGGTAGTAGTGGTAGGCATCCAGCCCCCTGGCTCAGGGTGGTAGTAGTGGTAGGCATCCAGCCCCCTGGTTAAGGGTGGTAGTAGTGGTGGTAGGCATCCAGCCCCCTGGCTCAGGGTGGTAGTAGTGGTAGGCATCCAGCCCCCCTGGCTCAGGGTGGTAGTAGTGGTAGGCATCCAGCCCCCTGGCTCAGGGTGGTAGTAGTGGTAGGCATCCAGCCCCCTGGCTAAGGGTGGTAGTAGTGGTAGGCATCCAGCCCCCCCTGGCTAACGGTGGTGGTAGGCATCCAGCCCCCCCTGGCTAAGGGTGGTAGTAGTGGTAGGCATCCAGCCCCCCCTGGCTAAGGGTGGTAGTAGTGGTAGGCATCCAGCCTCCCCTGGCTAAGGGTGGTAGTAGTGGTAGGCATCCAGCCCCCCCTGGCTCAGGGTGGTAGTAGTGGTAGGCATCCAGCCCCCCCTGGCTAAGGGTGGTAGTAGTGGTAGGCATCCAGCCCCCCCTGGCTAAGGGTGGTGGTAGGCATCCAGCCCCCCCTGGCTCAGGGTGGTAGTAGTGGTAGGCATCCAGCCCCCCTGGCTAAGGGTGGTAGTAGTGGTAGGCATCCAGCCCCCTGGCTAAGGGTGGTGGTAGGCATCCAGCCCCCCTGGCTCAGGGTGGTAGTAGTGGTAGGCATCCAGCCCCCCTGGCTCAGGGTGGTAGTAGTGGTAGGCATCCAGCCCCCTGGCTCAGGGTGGTAGTAGTGGTAGGCATCCAGCTCCCCTGGCTCAGGTGGTAGTAGTGGTAGGCATCCAGCCCCCTGGCTAAGGGTGGTAGTAGTGGTAGGCATCCAGCCCCCCTGGCTCAGGGTGGTAGTAGTGGTAGGCATCCAGCCCCCTGGCTAAGGGTGGTAGTAGTGGTAGGCATCCAGCCCCCTGGCTAAGGGTGGTGGTAGGCATCCAGCCCCCTGGCTAAGGGTGATAGTAGTGGTAGGCATCCAGCCCCCTGGCTAAGGGTGGTAGTAGTGGTAGGCATCCAGCCCCCCTGGCTCAGGGTGGTAGTAGTGGTAGGCATCCAGCCCCCTGGCTCAGGGTGGTAGTAGTGGTAGGCATCCTGCCCCCCTGGGTAGGGGTGGTGGTGCGCATTCAGGCCCCTGTGTGCATATGTGGCATTGGTGATGGCCATCCCGCCCCTATGGTGCTGCTGTTGCTGGTGTAAGTATATTCTGCATCCCTCTGTGTGTGTGTGTGATGTGTCGTGTACGTGTTGTATGTGTTTTGTGGTTGGTGTCTGACTTACCTTCTGCGCCGTACGCGTCCGTGCCTGTTCCGGTAGTAAATGTAGAATATTGGTATGATCGGGACGAAGGGATTCATGGTTGGTTCGTGTCGTTCGTCCTTCTCGTTGCTTCGCGTCGTCCTCGCCGCTTCGCGTCGTCCTCGTCGCTGGCGTGTTCGCCTCGTAGCCGTGGATCGTGTTGTGGCGCGAATCGGAGCTTATGTGCGCCTCTCCCGGATGCTTTGACGTGCCGTACGTAGCGACGGGTTCGGCGCGTACGGGAAGCGCATCGTACTTGTTCGGCCGGACGGAGCTGCATTTTCCCTTCCGTGCGACTCGATTCAGCGTTTCCGGATTTGCCTCGGTCGGAGAACAGGACCTGGTTTGGGTGAGTACGGCTCGGCCGGATTCTGTGCTGTTGTGCGCATCGTACTTACTCGTTCGGTGTGCTGTACGGATCGGTCGGGAAACAGGCTTTCGCATGGCTTTTTTCCCGACCGAATGGTATTGGGTGCGCCTCCGACCGAGATCGGAATCGGCCCCTCTGTCTTTGACGTTCAGTGTTCAATCGTAATAGGCAAGGTTGTGAATCAGAAAAGGATTGCTATCAAGCTAGCCCAATCTACTAGGTGATCTAGTTTGACTGTATATTGATATACTTGAAAAATGGAATGGAAATGGCTTTTTCTTCCTTCCATATTTATTGTCTTCAATTTCTTGTTTTTGAAAAATATGTTACATCAGGAGCTTAATGTCCCTTTCTGCTCTATCTACAGTCCCCTGACCTTGTTTCACCTATTTTCAGATTTCAGCTCTTATTGTATTCCGATTGAGGACCGATGTATTGTATCAGAAGGTCATATAATCATTTGCTCGAAACATCCTTCAACACAGCATCGAGTCCGCTCAAGTAAATAAAAGACATTCTTTATTTACTTGAGCGGACTCGATGCTGTGTTGAAGGATGTTTTCGGGCAAATGACTATATGACCAATGTTAAAGACTATTGAGTCTCTTCTTTGATCTAAAGAGCCCTGAAGAAGTTCTCTTGGCTTGTCGCCGAATTGAACGAAACGCGTTGGCTGCCCCTTGTGTTTTTTTCTGTGTGAAACTTCATCTTGGATTTGAAAATAAAGAATTGAAAGAAATATAAAAAGACTGATTAAGTTCTTTTGTTCAAGTGCACTGCTCATCAAGTAATATAGTTTGGAATCTGTGACCAGTAGCACCAAAAGGCAACAGGTGCTGAGAAGTGTGCACGAACTGCCATTTTAATAAGACTGTAGCACGGCTGTGAGGTGCTTCTTGATAAAGTCCGTTGCCTAAAGCTTTTTTGGATTTTTACAACCTATGATATTGCATGACTACTAGATAAAGCATGCACAAATTCCAATTATCAATAACCTCTGTCTCTTTAGATCCGCTATTGCCAGCACTTTTTGACCTCACTGTTAATTTGATTATGCCTAGTCTGTTCTCCTATAACAAAAACAAATGTTCCTTGAGGAATCATTTAGCTATAACTTAGTATTTCAGATCGTCACCTATGTGAACAGAATAATTGACAATCAGGGAATATCGCATAAATTAATGCTTTTTATATTTGATTCAATCAATTTTATCAAAAAATATAGCAAAAATTATATATACATTTATTATTTTTCATATGCGGCAACAAATTTGATACTGACTCAGTATATATAAAATACACAGTAGTGACCAACACCTTTTGTTTTAAACAAACGTATGGACAGTACATCGAATTACCCATACATTACAGCTTAATTGGTTGTTTGCATTAATTTCATTATGCATTCAGCACACATAAATGAACAAAACGGTGTGGTAGCGTCGACGTTTCGGTCTCATTAACGGTCTATATGATCCTCGAGACCATCTTCAGGACGATAATGTTGCACCTTAAATTTGATAGAAACCAAATGTCTCTCGGTGATTCTTGAACCTTTAACATGCACAGTCTCCAAATAAAGCAGCCGCACGTGTGAATCCGCAACTTTGGCTTATTCAGGAACCGGAATTAATCCGTTCTCCACCCGACTAGCAGACCCGGTCTTTGGAGACTGTGCATGTTAAAGGTTCAAGAATCACCGAGAGACATTTGGTTTTTATCAAATTTATGGTGCAACATTATCGTCCTGAAGATGGTCTCGAGGATCATATAGACCGTTAATGAGACCGAAACGTCGACACTACTACACCGTTTTGTTCATTTATGTGTGCTGAATGCATAATGAAATTAATGCAAACAACCAATTAAGCTGTAATGTATGGGTGATTCGATGTACTGTCCATACGTTTGTTTAAAACAAAAGGTGTTGGTCACTACTGTGTATTTTATATATACTGAGTCAGTAGCAAATTTGTTGCCGCATACGAAAAAATAATAAATGTATATATAATTTTTGCTATATTTTTTGATAAAATTGATTGAATCAAATATAAAAAGCATTAATTTATGCGATATTCCCTGATTGTCAATTATTCTGTTCACATAGGTGACGATCTGAAATACTAATTTATAGCTAAATGATTCCTCAAGGAACATTTGTTTTTTGTTATTGATGATACCCAGTTCCTTGGGGACTAGTGGGTTGCCCTATTTATGTATTAGTCTGTTCTCCTTGCACTGTTTTATTAGCCACAAAGCGTGCGAGCACCCTATCACTTTACCAACAAAGGATGTCTCACCTGACTTTACAGCCCGTGCACTTTTTCAAATACCTCTTTTAATATAAAGGCACTCACCACTATTGCACACTGTGCACCCGTCGGTGTCTTAGGTTTGGGGTTTGTTATCCCTTTTCACTAATACTGTGACATT
Organism: Calotriton arnoldi; assembly: GCA_963921515.1. Lineage (NCBI taxonomy): Eukaryota > Metazoa > Chordata > Amphibia > Caudata > Salamandridae > Calotriton > Calotriton arnoldi. The sequence continues at coordinate 2,316,407 of CAWUFW010000828.1, forward strand.
ACATCTTTTACAGCCTTGAGAAAGTCCTGGTCCTATTGACCACCTAGGGCGAAACACGTGTCGGCTGTTGCACCTCCAGAGCACAAAAAAATATGATTTCTGGAATACCAAGGATGTTAATAATAAAGAAACCCTTTTAAAGACAACACAAGACAATTGCCTCTCTTTAAATACTTCAGAACCAAAACAAGGAAATTATCTGCATGTTTGAAATTATCCAGATCATCTAAGGAGGAGCACATGCTCAAATCCTCACTGCACAATTACAAATACGAGACGGGAAAGGTCCAGTGCCTCGAGCCAAGCTCCTCCATTGACCACCAACATAAGTAGGCAATTCCATCCAGTACCAGGATCCCTGGACCTTCCCTGTACCTTTGAATACTTGAGGGCAAATGGAACTCCCAAAGCTATCCAAATGAAGATGCCCCTAGAAAAGGTCAAATAGTTATCATGGTAGAGTTGTCCCCCACATTTAGTGGCCAGTTTATAAGCCTCTGCATCAGAGAGATGCGTCTTCTGCAAACTGGCAATGTCCGCAACATGTCGCTTAAGAAAGGAAAGAACCATATAACGTTTCTGGAAATTGCCCAGATGCCACACATTCCAGGAGATGAGATTGCATGTTCTGGTCTTACCCATAATGAATTACGGTGCGTCTGGATACCGATGTCTCCCTCTCCGTGACCAGAAGGCAACGACCCGTGGGTCAACATAAAAAGAAATCTCACAATATACTCTCCCCCTCCCCGCACAAGTATAACAGAACCACATCATCATACAAGCCCAAAAAATTTGATGAGTCAGGACGTACACTATTGTGGCCCAGCCCCCCACGACATCAACGAGGGTCAACTCCAGTCTAGAAAGACCCCCCTGCCGACAACAAAAGCACAAACCTCTACGCACAATACATTGAAAAAGAGATGCAAGCTCAGCGCATCCACCCCAGGAACGCCACCCTATCTAAAAGAGAATGCCCAGGACCTTGGCAGTGTAGGAAAGTCCCCAGCAGCTCAACGTTTCAGAAGATGTAGTACTTCCAATAACCTCCCAGCAAACCATGCCGCGATGGTATGGGGAGATACCCCCGTGTAGGAAAGTAGGATCTACATTCATGGTTCCCCCCACTTTTTGCTGGTGTTATTCTGTTTTCTGACTAGTCTGACTGGGACCCTGCTAATCAGGACCCCAGTCTCTGTGCTTCCTCCCTAAATTGGACCATGGTGAGTACTTGGGTACCCCCCAGATTGGCTACTCGTGTACCCTTGTAAAACCCTAGTATATGGTACTAAGGTATCAGGGATCCTCCATGGGCTGAAGCATGTATTATGCCATCCATGGGAGACCACTCAAATTGTGACTACGGGCCTGCCATTGCAGCCTGTGTAAGCTGGTGCTAGCACCACTTACAACAGATATAAGTTTTCTTATATCTGAGGTCACTACACTTAAAACCTATAAGTCACCCCTAAGGCAGGCCTTTCAATCCTGAAGGCAGGGTGCTTGGTTATAAGTGTGAGGGTGCCCCTGCATGAGCAGGTCACCCTTACAAACGCTGGAGTCCATTCTCCAGGCGTTGTAAGTGCATCAGCCATTACGATACATAGAGTGGCCATGTGTTATTACTCTGTGGCTAAGTCTAAACTGGCTGTAACGACCCCTGGCCTGTTTGGTATCAAACATGTTGGAATCATACCCCAACACTGTAAACGGTGTTGGAGGTATGATTCCATGCACTGTGGGGCTCCTCCGGGAAGCCCTCCGTGCTCCCGGTACCAGTCTTCCAGAGTCTGACAGCAAGCTATGGCTGCTGCCGACAACAGACACAATTCTGCCCTCCTGCTACTGAGCCAAGCTCAAGCAGGGGAAGGTAGGACAATAGGTTTCCTGTCAAAGGGAGGTGTATTGGGCAAGGGTGGGGGCGTTTGCCAGGGATCACTGACATAATATCGACGGACCGAATATCGACCTACAACAATATCGAGTCCAGAATATCGATGGACAGAATATCGACATCCTATCTCTACAAAGGTAAGTACAAAAATATCGAAACCAAAATATCGTTTAAAATATTGTTGTATAAAATATCGTTTTTTTAAAATGTCTTAAAAAGAATGTAACATTAATAAAAAAATAAATATAATTAATAAAAACATGGTTACAATTATTTAAAATAGTTAAAAATGATAAACAATAAATGTAATATATAAAAAAATAAAACCAACATATTTAAAAAAATATATATATATATTAACTTAAAAATATTAATAAATAATTATTTAATTTAATTATAAAATGTCAGAAACATAACAAAAAGTATAAATACATATATATATACACACATAAAGCTGTAATATAAATATAAAAATAAATTATATATATAATAAATTAAAATATTAAAATTAATATTTATTTCTAAAAAAATATTTTACACTACATTAACTATAACAATAGGAAAATGTTGATAGCGTAGGAATAAAATTACTATTCCCACTCCACAAAGTGTAACAGTAGGGAAAGTGTTGGATAGCGGAGGGGTTAAAATGACTATTCCCATTCCAGCAAATGCAACCGTAGGGTAAGTGTTGGATAGCGGGTGGGTAAAAATTACTATTCCCACTTCACTGAGTGCAACAGTAGGGAAAGTGTTGGATAGCGGAGAGGTAAAAATTAATATTCCCACTCTGAGTGTAACAGTAGGGAAAGTGTTGGATAGTGAAGTGGTAAAATTGACTATTCCTACTCCAGCGAGTGCAACAGTAGGGAAAGTGTTGGATAGCGGGTGGATAAAAATTACTATTCCCACTCCACTTAGTGCAACAGTAGGGAAAGTGTTGGATAGTGGGAAGGTAAAAATTACTATTCCCACTCCAACAAGTGTAACAGTAGGGAAAGTGTTGGATAGTGGGTGGATAAAAATTACTATTCCCACTGCAACGAGTGTAACAGTAGATAAAGTGTTGAATATCGGAGTACTAGAAATTACTATTCCTACTCCAGTGAGTGCAACAGTAGAGAAAGTGTTGGATAGCGGGTGGGTAAAAATTACTATTCCCACTCCAATGAGTGCAACACTAGGGAAAGTGTTGGATAGCGGGGATGTAAAAATTACTATTCCCACTCCAGCGAGTGCAACAGGAGGGAAAGTGTTGGATAGCGGGGGGGGGTAAAAATTACTATTCCCACTCCAGTGAGTGCAACAGTAGGGAAAGTGTTGGATAGCGGGTGGGAATAATTTTCAATTCCCACTCCACCAAGTGTAACAGTAGGGAAAATGTTGGATAGCCTAGGGGAATAATTTACTATTCCCACTCCAGCAAATGCAACAGTAGGGAAAGTGTTGGATAGCGGGTTGGTAAAAATTACTATTCCCACTCCAGTGAGTGCAACAGTAGGGAAAGTGTTGGATAGCGGGTGTGTACAAATTACTATTCCCACTCCAGCTAATGCAACAGTAGGGAAAGTGTTGGATAGCAGGGGGGTAAAAATTACTATTCCCACTTCAGCGAGTGCAACAGTAGGGTAAATGTTGGATAGCATAGGGGAATAATTTACTATTCCCACTCCAGCAAATGCAACAGTAGGGAAAGTGTTGGATAGCGGAGGTGAATAATTTAGTATTCCCACTCCTGCAAAATAATTACCATTAATTAACAAATAATTAATTTCTCAAAAATAATTAACCTCCCACCATATTCCCCTATAAACAACACCAACATTATAAAATATTACACAATTGACATAATTAAATATTAATTAATTAACAATTAACAAGAAAATTAAAAACTATCAAAAATAAATTAGATCACACAATTGACAGTTTAAAATAACTTTAAATAAATATTACATATAAAAATATAAAAAAATGTATTACAATTAAATTACTTCCCACCCTACTCCCCTATCAACCCACAACTAAAAAAATTACACAATTAACATATTTACCAATTAATTATTAATAATTAATATCTAATTAATAACTAATTAATAAAAAAATAACACTTAACAAAATAAAATATTAATTACATAAATATTAATTAATACAATTATTAATTAATTCATTATAATTAAATTACTTCCCACCCTACTCCCATATAAAACCACAACCCACACCTAAAACAATTACACATTTACCATATTTACCTATTAATTATTATGAATTAATCAATTAAAATTTAATTAATAACCAATTAATTAACATTCTAAATTATTAAATACATTAATATTAATTTCAATTAAATTACTTCCAACCCTATTCCCCTATAAACCCACAACCCGCTACGAAACTAAAACGCAATATTTATTTATTTTAAAAATTAATAACTTTAAAAAAATTATTAATTAATATATTATAATTAAATTACTTCCCACCCTATTCCCCTATAAACCCACAACCCGCTACGGAACGTAAATACACACAAAAATTAACATAAAATGAATTACTTATAAAAAATTCAAACATACATTAAAAAAATAACCCATACTTGTAACACATATACTAACATAAAAAACACTAAAAACAAATTCGATATTATTAACAACAATATTTTGACTTACGATATTACTAACTTCGATATTAAGTAAAACGATATTTCTTTCCTGCATGTCGATATTCTTGTAGTCGATATTCTTGCAGGTCGATATTCTGTCATATCGAAATTTAAACATCGATATAATAGCATATCGATATTTTCAACTCGATATTATGTCTGCGTACCGTTTGCCAGAGCCACTAGACTGCTTAGAAGGGCACATTTGGTGCCCTCCTTGCATAATCCAGTTTGAACCAGCTCAGGTAGCCGTTGGCTTCCGCTATGGCGCGAAACTGGACAAAGGACATGGGATTATCCTCCCCACTGTCCAGTCCCTCCTCTGGGAGGGACCCCTGAATCGTCCCAACCCTCTCTTTAGGGCACTTAAGGGCTTACCTGTGGGCGGTTCTTTAGATTCGTTGTGGATCAAGATTCAGATCCAAAACCACTTCATCTTCAAACGTCTGGGCACTTTGGACTTCATTGGACTTCGCTTTGGGAACCGAGACTGCACCGGGAAGACTCCTGCTGCTCTTGGTCTCGTCGTCCTGCCAGTCTTCTGCGTCGTTTGTGCCTGTGCTCCATACAGGTTCTTCTCCAGGTCTGTGGACATCCAAGACATCCAAAGGAATTTCCCTTGGAGTGAAGGAGTCACTCCCCTGCAGGCACTGCAACAAAGCTGACCGGTTTGCTGTTCCTGAGCTCCCACAGACTCTGAAAGGTTCAGCAACACAGGTGGTGGTTCTGCAACTCCCACAAGGCCTGCACTCTCTTCACAGCCAGTTTGAAGCCAGTATCCCTTGTCGGAACTGCTGGAGCAGTACCCCTGTGCACAGCATCGACATGCCATTGCCAAGGCTTGTTGACTCTCTTCTTCAGAGATTTTTGGGCTCCAAGAAGCTCCAGCCTCCAGTATCTCTTGCTATCAAGATCTTTCTCATCGCATCCTCTGCACCGTGGGCCTGCATCATTGGTGAGCTGCTCGAGGTCCTCTTGCGACTCTTGTGCCTCCGGCCTGTGGGTCCTCTTAGGGGTCTTCTTTGGTTCCTATGGGCTCCCCTGTTGGCTCGGGCCTACTCTGACTTACCTGCAATTGGTGAGTCCTTTGGACCTTGCTGGTCCCGACACCGCACCTTTTTCATCTGCCACGTTTGTTGCCGCTGCCAAGGCTTGTTGGTGCTGCCGCCGGACACCGAACCCTTGGCTCTTGACATCCGACGTGGGCCACCCCATGAACGGCTCCTGGTCCTCTACAGTGTCGCCTGGTCCGCACAGCTACAGCGCCAAGGTCACCGTCATCTCACCTGCATCTTCCGGCATCGGTGGGCATTCGTCTTCCGTGCCTCCTGGTCACTCCTGAGTTGCAAAGACTCTGTCTCCTCTGCTTGCAGGAACCTCTCATCCTGAATCCACCCTTGGATTCCACCGTACTCTTTCAGCTTCTTCGCAGCGGCATCTTTACTGAAGGCGGTTTCCTAGGTCACTTCGCACCTATGCACCCGGCTTCCCTGGTGTAGGTATCCTGGGTGAGGTGTCTCTCCAACATACCATCTTCCAAGTGGTTTCTTAAGGGTCCTCTGGGAAGGGTCCTTCTTGAAAACTGCAACTGCAACTTCCCCATTGACTTGTATTGAGCACGCGGTCGTGCTTCCACTCTGCACACAGCCTCTGTGGGGTTCCTAGGTACTTACCTTGGGTAGTTCCTTGGGTCTTCAGCTCTTCTAAGGGGTCGATTCCGATTCGGGCCGGAAAAAGCACCGACCGACTCGGATCCGGAAAAATACCGACCGACACGAACCCGTGGCGCACGACACGCCAAGCACGATGCAAGGCGTGAAAAATCCGACCGACACGCACCGAAACAAAGTCGACCGACCGAGCCGCACGGAAAACAGCAATCCGGCCGGAAAAACACGCGAATCCAACCGACCGACACGCACCCGGAACAAACCGACCGAAACGTACACGCGAACTCCAAACCGCAAAGTACGATGCAAGGCGCGAAAACCACGAGCGAGTCGGACGGAGGACAAGCCGTACGACCGACACACATACAAAACCGAGCCGAAGCAACACAATACACCGCGACCGACGCGTACGCAGCATAGAAAACTGCACAAACACAGCGTGAACGAAACGGAGAACACCGTACGAGACCAATGCAGGGTCCGACTCGGTCACAAGAACGTTTCCAACATACACAAACAGCACAAAGGAAAAATCACCCAAAAAAAGGCCAAACAAGCAATTACTAAGCCAATAAATACTGGGGGGTGGGGACAGAGAACAAAGACACACCCACAACTCCACCTATATAAAGGACACAAATCACTACCATGAGCCTTTGCAAATGCCATTCCACTGCCAGCACCCAAGAGAAAGCAACCACACACCCACAGCTCATCCCTCACACAAGCCACACACCATCAGCACACCAACAAATACCTACCTCACATACACCCAGCAAAACACACACTCACACACCCTCACCTGAACACCAACACACACATCACCCACCATCACCACCCATCACCATGCCCCCCAAGAAGAATCCCAAGCTCCTAGATAGTGAATTGGAAGTCATGGTAGACGAGATCCTCAGGGTGGAGCCACAGCTGTTTGGCACACTGGTCCAACAGACCCCCATGTCGCAGAAAACCAAGATGTGGGAGAGGATCATCAACAGGGTGAACGCCCAATCACCATGTCGGCGCACAAAGACGGACATCCAGAACAGGTGGTATGACGTGCGCAGGAGGGTACGGGACATGCTGAAGAAAGACTACATCAACAGCCAATACACCGGCAATGGCCCTCCTGCCAAGCCAATATACCTCAGGCCCTGGGAGGAGAAGGTGCGGGCCATCCTTCCGCCAGTGAGCGTGTATGGACTAGAGGACATCCCAGAGCCTGGTGAGTACACAACAAATGTACACAATATACTGCCACAAAACACACACATCACTGTCAAGGGGAGAGTCAAACCATGCACTCATAGCAATTACACAGCAACTAGAACAGAATCATCCCAAAATGTGTATGTCAGTCAGATAAACACAACACATGCCATCAAAAAAGTCACATCCAACTGTGCCAACACATGTACAAACACAACCACAACTACAGCTAGGCAGTGGCACAAATAGAACTAACAAACACATCCACACATGTAGCCACCACAACAACACCAACACACAGTGAAGACCACTCAAAGGAAGGAATTCTGTGTATGCTGGCCAAGTCAGTGTAGCCAATAGCATCATGGGAGTCGCAGTCACACATATTGCCCCCCCACAACTGTCCCATCAACACCACCCTGAACCATGCTCACATCACAGGGAGTGGAGAAGGACTCACAAGATGGCTGACACTGGCTACTGCTGTGGGGAGCACAAGGCCCTGCTGGCAACTGTGCACCAACAAACAGCAGGACACCACTGACTGACATCCTGAGAGACAACTTACACTCCCTGCAATGCAAGCACGTTCCATGGTGGGATAACTGGCTGGCTGGCTGGGTGGGAAGGAGGACTTGCAGCACTAACCATAGTCACAAGCACCTCCCCTCACACACACCCCAACACAAACTCCACAGTACCCACCTGGTAGAATGCAATGCCCTCCATCCTAACACAAGATCCCACAAAGAACCACCACCCTGGGTTATGTTGTGTGAAGCACAGGGACACTCTTGGGACTCTTAGCCAAACAACTGCCAGGACAACACTCCCAGCCATCCTGTCAGCACAGCCAGCCCACCCCACAGGGAAGCAGAGTCAAAAGGAAGGAAGCATGGGCATGCTGGGAAGGGGGTGGAGGCAATAGCATGATGGGAGTCGTAGTCACTGATATTGGTCACCCCACAACTGTCCCATCAACACCACCCTGAACCATGCTCACATTACAGGGAGTGGAGAAGGACTCACAAGATGGCTGACACTGGCTACTGCTGTGGGGAGCACAAGGCCCTGCTGGCAACTGTGCACCAACAAACAGCAGGACACCACTGACTGACATCCTGAGAGACAACTTACACTCCCTGCAATGCAAGCACGTTCCATGGTGGGATATCTGGCTGGCTGGGTGGGAAGGGGGACTTGCAGCACTGACCATAGTCACAAGCACCTCCCCTCACACACCCCCAACACAAACTCCACAGAACCCACCTGGTAGAATGCAATGCCCCCATCCTAACACAAGATCCCACAAAGAACCACCACCCTGGGTTATGTTGTGTGAAGCACAGGGACACTCTTGGGACTTCTAGCCAAACAACTGCCAGGACAACACTCCCAGCCATCCTGTCAGCACAGCCAGCCCACCCCACAGGGAAGCAGAGTCAAAAGGAAGGAAGCATGGGCATGCTGGGAAGGGGGAGGAGGCAATAGCATGATGGGAGTCGTAGTCACAGCTCTACATCCCCCACCACATGGCCCAGCAAGCTCACACTCATGCATGCACATCCCACAGAGAGTGGAAAGGCCCATCAAAGATGTCTGACACTGTTGCTGTGTCGTGGGGAGCACAAGGGCATGCTGGGTACTGCACACCAACCAACAGCAGGACACCACTGTCAGCCATCTTGCCATTGCTCTCACACCCACACACACTGAACTCCACACAAAAGCAAGTAAGTATGGGAATGCTGGGAAGTGGGGTGGAGGCAATGGCATGATGGGAGTCGTAGTCACTGATATTGGTCACCCCCACAACTGTCCCATCAACACCACCCTGAACCATGCTCACATCACAGGGAGTGGAGAAGGACTCACAAGATGGCTGACACTGGCCACTGCTGTGGGGAGCATAAGGCCCTGCTGGCAACTGTGCACCAACAAACAGCAGGACACCACTGACTGACATCCTGAGAGACAACTTACACTCCCTGCAATGCAAGCACGTTCCATGGTGGGATATCTGGCTAGCTGGGTGGGAAGGAGGACTTGCAGCACTGACCATAGTCACAAGCACCTCCCCTCACACACACCCCAACACAAACTCCACAGTACCCACCTGGTAGAATGCAATGCCCTCCATCCTAACACAAGATCCCACAAAGAACCACCACCCTGGGTTATGTTGTGTGAAGCACAGGGACACTCTTGGGACTCTTAGCCAAACAACTGCCAGGACAACACTCCCAGCCATCCTGTCAGCACAGCCAGCCCCCCCCCCACAGGGAAGCAGAGTCAAAAGGAAGGAAGCATGGGCATGCTGGGAAGGGGGTGGAGGCAATAGCATGATGGGAGTCGTAGTCACTGATATTGGTCACCCCCACAACTGTCCCATCAACACCACCCTGAACCATGCTCACATCACAGGGAGTGGAGAAGGACTCACAAGATGGCTGACACTGGCTACTGCTGTGGGGAGCACAAGGCCCTGCTGGCAACTGTGCACCAACAAACAGCAGGACACCACTGACTGACATCCTGAGAGACAACTTACACTCCCTGCAATGCAAGCACGTTCCATGGTGGGATAACTGACTGGCTGGGTGGGTGGGAAGGAGGGCCGGCTGTCAACCAAACACAACCAATGCAGACCATGTTCACACCCCAGAAAATACATAGAAATGCCCAAATAATGCAGGACAATGTGCCACACCAATATCAACCCCTGACTGTGACGACTTAGGACAATGCAATGTACAGGCCCGCACCCAGAGGCACAGTCACAACTGTCATGTGTGTCAACCATTGATGCCTGCAGAAACATGACATACATTGTTTGTGTCTCCCAAAACAGGTGATGATGGGGACACAGCAGCAGACGCTGAGGAGTCCCAGTCCCAGGCTCAAGAGGATGCCGAGCTCACTGGCGTCGTACAGCCTCTGTCCTCCTCGGACGATGAAGAACAACCTGGCACATCCGGTGCAAGTCAACATGCAGCACCAGCAGGACCACCAGCTGCAGCACCAGCAGGACCACCAGCTGCACCCCTGCACCCACCCCTCCAACGACTGTCACCACGAATACCATCCCTGCCGACATGGACAGAATAAGGAGCAACACCAGCACAGTGACACTGGACCAACCTGGGGCCATGGACACCACCACCACCACCAACCCCCAAGGTGGACCAGGGTTATCTGTGCGTGCCACTGCACACACTGCACATGTCAGCAGGGGTGGTGGGAGGGGTGGGAGACAGAGGTCGCTGCTTGCAGACGTTGCTGGTGTGCATGATGACCCACAACTGGTACGCATAGCTGATGCGTACCAGTCCAGCACCGGAGACCTCAGCCAGGTAGTGGGGCTCCTCAGAGACATTAAACAGCAGCAGGCTGCCCATCATGCCCGCTTGGACTCCCACATGTCCCACGTGGAGTCACACATGTCCCGTGTGGACTCACACATGTCCCGCGTGGAGTCCAAGTGGGATGCACTGCATGAGATGACGGCGGTGCACAGGGACATTTTACAATGCCTCCGCCAGATGAACAGCAACCAGTCCACACCTCCCTGTGTGCCAACAACATCTGGTGCCGAACAAACTGCAACTGCCACAGGGAGGGAGGAGGACTCTGGCGGAGAGTCCCCTGCACCGCAGCAGCCTGCACTTGAGGGCCCCCCCCAAGAAGAGGGGTCGTCCGAGGAGGGGAAAGCGCAACTCCCAGGAAGCCTGAACCTGTTCTGGATGTTCGCCTTTGTGCACAGACTGTTCACCCTGTTGACGGCAACACTACTCCCACACATTGCATGGGGAGTACAAGTTGGACCAATGTGTCAGACAACTGTGGCCCCGATACTGGGGATCCTGTCTACCCGGACTTTCAATTCACCTAGGAACTTGGGATTGCAAGATTTATGTACAGCACAACCCATCCTATGCACTATTAACACAAATGTATCACAATAAACACACTAATACACCATACTTGCCTCTGTCGTGATTCCAACGTGGGTGCTGTTATGGGGATGATGAACTGCAAAATTACACTGTGTATGCGAACTGCAACAGCAAGGACAACACAGGCATGTGAGTACAAGCAACGTGACACACATGAGGGAGACACACCACCAGGGCTACACAACACATACACACCTAGGCCATCTGACTCATTGCCTACACTGATGTTGCCAGGGAAGACGGTGCAATGCACAGACACCACACCCATACCCAGTTGTAGTCAAGTAGCCCACAGGTGCAGTAAGCAAATGGCAGTCAAATGTGTGACCACAGACAACGCACATCACAAAGTGAAGCACAGGTTTATTACACAGTTGCAACATGCCGTAACCACTACAGATGCAAGGTAACCCCACCTGGCAGCGGGCACACAGTCAACAACTGTAGACGGAAGGAAGTCCATGGGTGTGGCGCACATCACCTGTAGGGACACAACAGCTACCAGCCTGGATGTGCAATCTCGTCGTCGGTGGACACAGTTGACCAAACGAATCTGAAAGTACCCTGTGAAGGACAGAAATGACACACAGTCAAAAGCAATGGAGTACAGGACAGAACAGCAAAACTCATGCACAATACATGTTACAAGATACCCACCCAGAACCAAGTTAGCATGTCAACACTGTTATGGAGTACAGCCCACCTGTCACCACACATCGCAACACACATCCAGCCAAGTAGCCCATGGACACACTCCAACAGCACCAGAGCACCACCCACACATCATGCCAACTCACATCATTGACATGACACCTCAGGATACTCACATTCAGCTAAAGAAGTTGGTGATGAGCTGTGTGCGGACATCACCATCACCATCATCATCGTCACTGGCATCGTGGTCCAGGCCAGGATCCTCCACAGGTGGCGGATGTTGGTCATTATCATCCTGGATGAGAGGCAACTCCTTCCGCACTGCCAGGTTGTGGAGCATGCAGCAGACGATGATAATCTTGCACACTTTCACAGGGGCATATGGGAGGGACCCTCCGGTCTTGTCCAGGCAGCGGAAGCGGCTCTTCAGGAGACCAAAGGTCCGCTCAATCACTCTCCTGGTCCGACCATGTGCCTCATTGTAGCGCATCTGGGCAGGTGTCACAGGGTTCCTGAGGGGTGTCAGCAACCACGGCATGTTGGGGTATCCCGAGTCACCTACGGACAGACAAGTGCACATTAGCTGACTTGGAAAAGTGGGCGGAATACTACAGATCAGATCACACACAATGGCACAAAGTCAGTACACACCGACAAGCCAGGCACGCTGGTTCTGCATCTGTGCCATCATCCTGGGGATGCGACTACTCCTCATCACAAAGGCATCGTGTGCTGAACCAGGGAAACGGGCACACACGTGTGTGATGGTCATGTCTGCAAGACACACCACCAGTGCATTGACCGAGTGGTAGTGCTTGCGGTTCCTGTAGGCCTGCTCCTGGGCCTGTGGTGGTACCAAAGCCACATGTGTCCCATCAATGGAGCCAATTACATGCGGCATCCTCCCCAGGGCATAAAAGTCACTCTTCACGTCAGTGAGTCGTCGCAGTCTATGGAAATAGATGTACCGGTTCAGGAAGAGCAACATTGCCGCCAAAACCTCGCGGAGCACACGGCTGAACATGGTCTGTGACATCCCACCAGCAGTCGCCACAGTATGTTGGAAGGTACCAGTGGCAAAGAAGTGTAGGGCTGCCATCACCTTCACCTTGGGGGTCAGCGCTGTAGGATACGGCCGGCCAGGCTGCAAATGTGGGGACAACTGCACTGCCAAATCCTCAATCAGCTGCCTGGTGAAGCGGTACCGTCGGATGCTGTCCCGTTCCACCATCGTTGCCAGGTCTGGGAATGGCCGATGGACAGCAGGAGCCCTCCAGTGCAGAGGAGAAGTAAGCAAGATTGTCAGTCACCCCACATATGCGGCATTGAACACACTCAAGATCCCAACATACATCATTATGAGGCACAACTACATGAAGTGTGCAGTACCGGAAGGACATGTATGGTACATACATGGCCAACATCTGTCAACACGGTCCAACAGGTGGCATCAATTAGTCCCAGGTTGGCCCATTGGATAGCATGAGGCCGTGTCACAGTTCCCATCTCCTGCTGCCGTGTCACAATAACCCCCACAGTGACATGTGAGGACAGATGTGCCCCAGGCACCACAGCTCAACGACAGGTACATTCCCAGGGACCCTGTAATGCCACATGGACACTGGCATTACATGGAGTATCATGTATACACCACAGCAAAACAACCATGACCCCCACAGGTAGTGGCCCCACTTGCCACGGCAGGACAGACATGGACGTCTGTGACACACACGCACAACATCAGAGTCCATGCACACACAACGTGGATGTGGAGACTGTCTCCCATTGTGCACATGAAATCAGAGACATTGTAAACACTACATGCACAAAGACTGTGGAGGACCATCACTATTGTGCCACTGGGACACCCTGGCTCAAACATACCGTCCCACATGGGACTCACGGGGTATGTGACATGACATACACATACACCACTGTGAAATGTGACCATGGCACATGCACAGATATGAACAGTTGCACATCATAGTGGTCACGTACACGTAACACCCAGGATCCTGTCCCCATGAACACGTGCACAGCCTGGGGGTGGCTGCCCACAGGTGACACCCACAGGACAACATGTACACCAACATACACACAATAGGAAATGCATCCTTACATGCCTTATGATAAGGTTTGGACAGGCTGTCGTGATGTAGGTGTGCCCCTCACTCCCTGGGAGCTATCTGTGGCTGGCATATGTCCATCTGAGACAGGCATGCTGACATATGCCAGTCACATGTACAGTGATGCGTTGTACCACAATGGACCGATCGGTGCCTCCGGCCGGCCCATTGCATTCAATGTGTGCGGGTACGCGTTGTACCCCTGTGCGCGTTGTACCGCAATGGACCGATCGGTGCCTCCGGCCGGCCCATTGCATTCAATGTGTGCGGGTACGCGTTGTACCCCTGTGCGCGTTGTACCGCAATGGACCGATCGGTGCCTCCGGCCGGCCCATTGCATTCAATGTGTGTGGGTACGCGTTGTACCCCTGTGCGCGTTGTACCGCAATGGACCGATCGGTGCCTCCGGCCGGCCCATTGCATTCAATGTGTGCGGGTACGCGTTGTACCCCTGTGCGCGTTGTACCGCAATGGACCGATCGGTGCCTCCGGCCGGCCCATTGCATTCAATGTGTCGGGTACGCGTTGTACCCCTGTGCGCGTTGTACCGCAATGGACCGATCGGTGCCTCCGGCCGGCCCATTGCATTCAATGTGTGCGGGTACGCGTTGTACCCCTGTGCGCGTTGTACCGCAATGGACCGATCGGTGCCTCCGGCCGGCCCATTGCATTCAATGTTGCGGGTACGCGTTGTACCCCTGTGCGCGTTGTACCGCAATGGACCGATCGGTGCCTCCGGCCGGCCCATTGCATTCAATGTGTGCGGGTACGCGTTGTACCCCTGTGCGCGTTGAACTGCAATAGACCGATCGGTGCCTCCGGCCGGCCCATTGCATTCAATGTGTGCGGGTACGCGTTGTACCCCTGTGCGCGTTGTACCACAATGGACCGATCGGTGCCTCCGGCCAGCCCATTGCATTCAATGTGTGCGGGTACGCGTTGTACCCCTGTGCGCGTTGTACCGCAATGGACCGATCGGTGCCTCCGGCCGGCCCATTGCATTCAATGTGTGCGGGTACGCGTTGTACCCCTGTGCGCGTTGAACTGCAATGGACCGATCGGTGCCTCCGGCCGGCCCATTGCATTCAATGTGTGCGGGTACGCGTTGTACCCCTGTGCGCGTTGTACCGCAATGGACCGATCGGTGCCTCCGGCCGGCCCATTGCATTCAATGTGTGCGGGTACGCGTTGTACCCCTGTGCGCGTTGTACCGCAATGGACCGATCGGTGCGCACCCATTGACAATGGGCTTGCCTGGCAACGGACGAGTTTTCGAATTTCGAACGAGTCGGTTGCTGGAAATTCAGTTGGTCACCCACAACAATGTTGCAAAATCATGTATGCCATGAAGTTGAGGATTTGAAGGATGCTGTGGGCGTGTTTTGGTGCTGCTATTCCATGGATTGGCCAGATTCAGAAGATGCAAACGACTTGGACCTATCACTTTGGACACGAGGGACAGTATCTGCCTCTCCAGCACATATATATTGCTGGCTGTTCCCCTGAGAGCTCACTTGCCTGCACTACATGCTCCAGGACGACATCTGCCACTGCACTGCTGCTGTCTCTGCCCCTCTGGACCCTGCAATGGCACGTACTGTGGAGAGAGCCCCAGCCTTCAGCCTTGAAGAGAACCAGGCCCTGCTGGACAGCCTACTTCCACAGTACAGCAAGCTTTATGGGACACCAGGGGAGCAGGTGAGTGTTCTCTGCACTGCCTTTCTGAATGTGCATTTTGTCTGACTAGCAAGGCTGAGAGTCTGCACGCCACTGGCTAGCAGGCTCACTGAGTAGTTGTCACCCCCCATAGTGTGTAGTGACTTGCACTGGACAGGTATGGTGCAGTGACAGTGCATTTGAACATGGTTTTACTTCCCATGCAATGATACCATGTAGTGACGTCTGGCAAACTGTCCATGGTCAGCTTTGCACTGCCTGTGTACATCATGTGCCCCTGTGATTGAGACATGTATATGCAACTGTGTCATGCACGGATATGTTGCATGTGTGGTAATGGCCTTTTCACTTTGTCATCCTGACAGGTTAATGCCCATCGGAAGCAGGAAATCTGGAAGGACATCGTCCGGGCTGTCCGGTCCGTGGGGGTCTACAAGCGCCGGATCCGCAACTGCCAGAAGAGGTGGCAGGACCTTCGGGGCTGGACCCGGAGGATTGCACGGGTCCAGCTGAAGCTGTCGCCTCCTCGCCGGAGGGGCGGAACACGGTCCCTGACCCCCCACATGCTCCAGATCCTGGCGGTGGTGTTTCCAGACCTGGATGGGCAGCTGAAGGCCAGACAGCAGCAAGGAGGGGGTGAGTCAAAGACTGCACTGTGAACTCTGTATTACATGCTTTGTGCCCTCCTCTGGCCTGGTTCAACTGCCACAGTGCAGCAGTCATGTTGTCCAGGAGCCATGTCCCTCTATTGTGCACTGCCCACTGCTCATCTGATACCCAGGTGTGGCCCTTACATTCAGGGAATTGTGTCACTTGGGACTGTGTCCTTGCAGTTTGCTTCACTAAAGGTGGGGGACAGCATCTGTTTCCCTAACTCTGTTGTGGGCATCATGGGTGGGTCCATTGTTCACACAACGCCTGGGTTTGGACATGTGATCTGCGTGTTGCTTTGATATGCGGTCCACTTGCTGAGCTGAGCCACCACATGTGCCTGGGGTATGTGGCACACGCCCTTGCAGCGGGTGGGAACAATGTTTGGGCCCCAGGAGTGTGCAGATTACGTGTGTCACACATACATAGCCAGCTATCCACTGTCCAGGGCACATCCCTCATTCATGTGGAGCAGGACAGTCATGCCTACTCCAGGCCATGCAATGCACTCTGTACTCCCACTCCCGTGTATCAGCTGACACATTGTGCACAGTGATTTGACCCCTCAGGTGTCTGCCTCTGTGTCAGTGTGCTGTGGATTAGTTGCCAGGACTGCTGGGGTGTTTCTTGGTAGGGGCTCAGCATGCCCCTGGAGATGTGACCATAGGAGACGATACTTGTGTGTCACATAGGTGTTTGATCAGCTGCCCGTGCAGACTGGGGTATGCGAATGTGATGTTCAGGCAGCTGTTCCCCATTCACAGCAAATTGTGAGGGGCTCAGGTTCAGAGGGTAGTGTCACAGGTCTCCCATATGTCCAATAGGTGTGACCTGGACAGATGAGGGTTGAGATGATGTGTTGTGTGGGGGATGTACATGTGCACTTGTGCAGCTCCAGGACTTGCATTCCCCATGACCTACTATTGTGACACAGTGCATAGTGTTGTTGTCTGGCTGCCAAGTCATACATCACTGAGACAGTGATGTATGACTTAGCAGTCATGCCTCTGCCATGGCATGTGTCAACTTATTTGTGGTCCTGCAGGGGAGTGACATGTGCTACATGCACACCATAGTGGCGCTGGCTATCAGGACATGGGTGCATCATGGTGTCTGTCGCTGGTATGCATCACATGCATTTCCTATTTGACTCTGGGCATCCCTTTCATCCGGAAACCTGTACTGACTCAGTGGCAAGAGCTGTGATGTGTCCACACCGTGTCCTCTGCACTGTCCAACTACTGTGTACTTGGTGCATGTGTCCACACTGGGGTGTTGCAATCCAACAGACACCAGACAGATGGGTGCAAGGCCATGTGGGATGTGAGTGCCATGCTTGGCATCAGACTGACAATTGGCTTCTCCTGTTCAGTTAGGGCACTTTTAGCAATGTACAACTAATGATGCCAGGGCTTGCTCTGTGATGTGCTGTGCTCACAGTGGTGTGTGCGTTTGGTGCAGGTGACTGATGTCTGTCTGTTTCCCCATTGTTTGCAGATACATCCACGGCCACGGAAGGGGACAGCTCCACGGACCAGGAGGAGTCAGAGAGCCAGACTGGGTCAGCAGCCGAGGAGTGGTCGGAGGGACCCAGTGGCACGGAGGGCGAGGGGAGCCACACCGAGGAGTCCTCAGCACCATCCACCTCAGCTGAGTACCAGAGCAACTCGGAGGATGACTCCCTTGTGGAGGCGGGTGTCAGCAGCCACCACACCCCAGCTAGTGTTGCTGTCCCCGCCACCACCAGCACCACCACCGCCCTCCCATCGGCTCCCATTCCCAAGGTCCGTGGAGGCTCCCATGTTCGGGAGCGTATCTCCTTTGGCCCAGGCACCGCACCCCTTGCCCCTGTGTCCCCTGCTGCCCTGAGTGAGGAGTCTGTGTACCTCCTTCGCCAGCTCCATGTAGGGCAGACAGCCATGCTGAGTGTCCTCCATGCGCACACCGCACTGTTGACTCAGCTGGTGTCGTTCATGGAGGGCATCTCATCGGGCATGTCTGACCTACAGAGGGGCAACAGGTCCATGGACTCCTCCCTGACGGCAGCAGTGTCCCTCCTCAGACAGTCCCTCACCCCTCCTGCCTCTGCTCCATCCACACTCCCCAGCACCTTGCCCGTCCCAAGCACACACACACCGGCACAGGCACACACCAGCACACACACATCCAGCACACAGACACACACGCCACAAACTAAACGCACACGCACGCACAGTCAGGGGACTGAAACCAGACTCACAGGGGATGGGGCCCTGGTACACACACACGCATCCACGGGCACTGCACAGTCCTCAGTTGCCTCTCCCTCCAAAGCACCCTCCCTTGCCTCACCTGCAACCCCAAAGACCCAGCGCCTCTTCCTCAGTGACCTCGGCCTCTTCCCCTCCGATCCAGCTGCCCCAGCATCCAGGGGGAAGAGGAAGCCCCCACACGGAGCAGAGTGCCCCTCGCCCCCGGACACCCTCCCCCAGGCGCAGACAGACTGAGGCCCCCACCCGCAAGTCCCCCGGAGTGCTAAGAGCAAGACCCCGCCGCCGCCCTGCAGCTCAAGCACCAGGTCTCCTTCCTCCATCCCTCAGGCCCCCACTCCACAGGTGCCCCCACCACACCCTGCCCCAGGTTCCCCCACCCACAGATATACCATCCCCAAGAGGCTCCGGCCTTCTCCCCCTGCCACTTGCTCTCCCGGCACCACACCCCCGCTGCGCTTGTCTGTGCCACTGATGTGGTGAGGGTGTCCTCCCCCTCTGTCCAGCCCACCTTGCCTGTTCCCCATTCTCCTCCCCTGGTGGTAGGCACTGCAGTGGAGTCCACTACCACCCTGTCTGACTTGGGCACTGAAGTGGCGGACCTGTCCACTCCATCTGCAGGGTCCACTGCAGTCGTGCCGGCACCCACAACATCTGAGCCATGCCCCCCAGTTGTGCCGGCACACACCATGTCAGACACCTCCACTGCAGTTGTCAGTGGCTCTCCAGCACCCACCACCCCTTCCCTGCTTCCTCCTGGTGAGCCCTGATCCTGTCCCTGCGGTGCCTGGCCTACCCCCGGTTGCCCCTCCTAGTGGATTGTCCCTGGTTTTGTGCAGGCATGTGTAGGGTGGCATCTGCCACTGTCACCCACTTGTGACTTTGTTGATGGACTTGCCATTGGCCTTTGTTTATGTTCTACCGGACTTCTACTTTTAATGCCACATATGCTGAATAAAGCAACTTTCTGTTCTCTAGTGCTTTTGCTTCTGATGTACATGATGTTGATGATGCTAACAATGCCCTTGCTGCAGTGATGGTGATATTTGGTCTCATGATAATGAAGTGTTACTGTGCAGGAACCCATGTGGTCCAGGGGGAATGTGTCCTATCCTGTGGTGTATCCATGTCATCCATAGCAGCATCTGAGGGTGTCATGTGTTCAGTATTTGGCAATGAGATTTCCTACTTAGATTGGCAACTTCACATCTGTGGCTTCCACCCCTGCACATCTGTTGTGCCTGCCATTGTTCTATTCGTCTACTTCCCTGACCGTGTGGCCATCTCCAGTGAACATGCAGGTTTGGGCATCAATGGGGAAGGACTCATCTGTGTTGTCAGTGCAACATTGCTATACAAGTGTGTTGGATCTGTGCTGATGATTCCGTTGGCACTTCCATGACCAGGCTGATGGGATGGGAGCCCTCATTTGGTGCTAATTGTTCATTGTGTGTCCCATTGCTGCCATGGTATGGTATCTGTTCGCCTCACATCTGCAGTCTCCACAGGGTATCTGCATGTGTGTGCCCATTGGTGCAAACATGTGGGTCTGCATTCGGATGGTCACTTCTGTCATTGTGTCATTGATGATTGTTGACGGTGTCAGCCCCCATGGGTGTTGTTTGTCTGCACATGGCCAAAGTTATGTCTTATTTGCACTGCAGGATTTGGCTCCCCCAATTTATGTTGCAATGGGACACATACACTACTTTGCCACTGATGTGTTTGTTGTTCTGTGACCAGGAATCATCCATGCAGTTTGGCAGTTGCACCTCTTACTTTGTCAACACTTACCTTTTGGTCACTGTGATGATGGGGGTTTGGACCCCATTGCCACAATGTTCAAAATGTGCTGCAGCTATGGACCCCACACTTGCCTTTTGGTCACTGTGATGATGGGGGTTTGGACCCCATTGCCACAATGTTCAAAATGTGCTGCAGCTATGGACCCCACACTTGCCTTTTGGTCACTGTGATGATGGGGGTTTGGACCCCATTGCCACAATGTTCAAAATGTGCTGCAGCTATGGACCCCACACTTGCCTTTTGGTCACTGTGATGATGGGGGCTTGGACCCCATTGCCACAATGTTCAAATTTGCTGCAGCTATGGACCCACACTTGCCTTTTGGTCACTGTGATGATGGGGGTTTGGACCCCATTGCCACAATGGTCATGGCCTGCTTGCGTTGTGTGTGCCACACACATATTTGTGTGGCACATGTGCTAGGGGGTCACATTGTATGTTAGAAGTTATGTTCGGTGTTGTAGGCATTTGACACAGTCTACACACGCTTGTCATGGTGTTGGGGGGATGTCTTCTTCTTGCATTCCCTAGGTTGTGGTGTGCTGGTTGTGTCATGCATTGTCCATCCTATGGGTGGGGGTGGTGGTAGGCATCCTGCCCACCCTGGGTGAGGGTGGTAGTAGTGGTGGGCATCCTGCCCACCCTGGGTGAGGGTGGTAGTAGTGGTAGGCATCCTGCCCCCCCTGGGTGAGGGTGGTAGTAATGGTGGGCATCCTGCCCCCCTGGCTAAGGGTGGTAGTAGTGGTAGGCATCCTGCCCCCCTGGGTGAGGGTGGTAGTAGTGGTGGGCATCCTGCCCCCTGGCTAAGGGTGGTAGTAGTGGTAGGCATCCTGCCCCCCTGGGTGAGGGTGGTACTAGTGGTAGGCATCCAGCCCCCCTGGGTGAGGGTGGTAGTAGTGGTAGGCATCCTGCCCACCCTGGCTAAGGGTGGTAGTAGTGGTAGGCATCCTGCCCCCCTGGGTGAGGGTGGTACTAGTGGTAGGCATCCTGCCCCCCTGGGTGAGGGTGGTACTAGTGGTAGGCATCCTGCCCCCTGGGTGAGGGTGGTACTAGTGGTAGGCATCCTGCCCCCTGGCTAAGGGTGGTAGTAGTGGTAGGCATCCAGCCCCCCTGGGTGAGGGTGGTAGTAGTGGTAGGCATCCTGCCCCCCTGGCTAAGGGTGGTAGTAGTGGTAGGCATCCTGCCCCCCTGGCTGAGGGTGGTAGTAGTGGTAGGCATCCTGCCCCCCTGGGTGAGGGTGGTAGTAGTGGTAGGCATCCTGCCCCCCTGGGTGAGGGTGGTACTAGTGGTAGGCATCCTGCCCCCCTGGCTAAGGGTGGTAGTAGTGGTAGGCATCCTGCCCCCTGGGTGAGGGTGGTAGTTGTGGTGGGCATCCTGCCCCCCTGGCTAAGGGTGGTAGTAGTGGTAGGCATCCTGCCCCCCTGGCTAAGGGTGGTAGTAGTGGTAGGCATCCTGCCCCCCTGGATGAGGGTGGTAGTAGTGGTAGGCATCCTGCCCCCCTGGGTGAGGGTGGTACTAGTGGTAGGCAACCAGCCCCCCTGGGTGAGGGTGGTAGTAGTGGTGGGCATCCTGCCCCCCTGGGTGAGGGTGGTAGTAGTGGTAGGCATCCTGCCCCCCTGGGTGAGGGTGGTAGTAGTGGTGGACATCCTGCCCCCCTGGCTAAGGGTGGTAGTAGTGGTAGGCATCCTGCCCCCTGGCTGAGGGTGGTAGTAGTGGTAGGCATCCTGCCCCCCTGGGTGAGGGTGGTACTAGTGGTAGGCATCCAGCCCCCCTGGGTGAGGGTGGTAGTAGTGGTGGGCATCCTGCCCCCCTGGCTAAGGGTGGTAGTAGTGGTAGGCATCCTGCCCCCCTGGGTGAGGGTGGTAGTAGTGGTGGACATCCTGCCCCCCTGGCTAAGGGTGGTAGTAGTGGTAGGCATCCTGCCCCCCTGGCTGAGGGTGGTAGTAGTGGTAGGCATCCTGCCCCCCTGGGTGAGGGTGGTACTAGTGGTAGGCATCCAGCCCCCTGGGTGAGGGTGGTAGTAGTGGTGGGCATCCTGCCCCCCTGTCTAAGGGTGGTAGTAGTGGTAGACATCCTGCCCCCCTGGGTGAGGGTGGTAGTAGTGGTGGACATCCTGCCCCCCTGGCTAAGGGTGGTAGTAGTGGTAGGCATCCTGCCCCCCCTGGCTGAGGGTGGTAGTAGTGGTAGGCATCCTGCCCCCCCTGGGTGAGGGTGGTAGCAGTGGTAGGCATCCAGCCCCCCCTGGGTGAGGGTGGTACTAGTGGTAGGCATCCAGCCCCCCCTGGGTGAGGGTGGTAGTAGTGGTAGGCATCCTGCCCCCCCTGGGTGAGGGTGGTACTAGTGGTAGGCATCCTGCCCCCCCTGGCTAAGGGTGGTAGTAGTGGTAGGCATCCTGCCCCCCCTGGGTGAGGGTGGTAGTTGTGGTGGGCATCCTGCCCCCCTGGCTAAGGGTGGTAGTAGTGGTAGGCATCCTGCCCCCCTGGCTAAGGGTGGTAGTAGTGGTAGGCATCCTGCCCCCCCTGGCTGAGGGTGGTAGTAGTGGTAGGCATCCTGCCCCACCTGGGTGAGGGTGGTACTAGTGGTAGGCATCCAGCCCCCCCTGGGTGAGGGTGGTAGTAGTGGTGGGCATCGTGCCCCCCCTGGCTAAGGGTGGTAGTAGTGGTAGGCATCCTGCCCCCCCTGGGTGAGGGTGGTAGTAGTGGTGGACATCCTGCCCCCCTGGCTAAGGGTGGTAGTAGTGGTAGGCATCCTGCCCCCCCTGGCTGAGGGTGGTAGTAGTGGTAGGCATCCTGCCCCCCCTGGGTGAGGGTGGTACTAGTGGTAGGCATCCAGCCCCCCCTGGGTGAGGGTGGTAGTAGTGGTGGGCATCCTGCCCCCCCTGTCTAAGGGTGGTAGTAGTGGTAGGCATCCTGCCCCCCCTGGGTGAGGGTGGTAGTAGTGGTGGACATCCTGCCCCCTGGCTAAGGGTGGTAGTAGTGGTAGGCATCCTGCCCCCCTGGCTGAGGGTGGTAGTAGTGGTAGGCATCCTGCCCCCCTGGGTGAGGGTGGTAGCAGTGGTAGGCATCCAGCCCCCCTGGGTGAGGGTGGTAGTAGTGGTGGGCATCCTGCCCCCTGGCTAAGGGTGGTAGTAGTGGTAGGCATCCTGCCCCCCTGGCTGAGGGTGGTAGTAGTGGTAGGCATCCTGCCCCCCTGGGTGAGGGTGGTAGTAGTGGTGGGCATCCTGCCCCCCTGGCTATGGGTGGTAGTAGTGGTAGGCATCCTGCCCCCCTGGGTGAGGGTGGTAGTAGTGGTGGGCATCCTGCCCCCCTGGTTAAGGGTGGTAGTAGTGGTAGGCATCCTGCCCCCCTGGGTGAGGGTGGTAGTAGTGGTGGGCATCCTGCCCCCCTGGCTAAGGGTGGTAGTAGTGGTAGGCATCCTGCCCCCCTGGCTAAGGGTGGTAGTAGTGGTGGGCATCCTGCCCCCCTGGCTGAGGGTGGTAGTAGTGGTAGGCATCCTGCCCCCCCTGGGTGAGGGTGGTAGTAGTGGTGGGCATCCTGCCCCCCTGGCTAAGGGTGGTAGTAGTGGTAGGCATCCTGCCCCCCTGGGTGAGGGTGGTAGTAGTGGTGGGCATCCTGCCCCCCTGGGTAAGGGTGGTAGTAGTGGTGGGCATCCTGCCCCCCTGGTTAAGGGTGGTAGTAGTGGTAGGCATCCTGCCCCCCTGGCTAAGGGTGGTAGTAGTGGTAGGCATCCTGCCCCCCTGGCTGAGGGTGGTAGTAGTGGTAGGCATCCTGCCCCCCTGGGTGAGGGTGGTACTAGTGGTAGGCATCCAGCCCCCCTGGGTGAGGGTGGTAGTAGTGGTGGGCATCCTGCCCCCTGGCTAAGGGTGGTAGTAGTGGTAGGCATCCTGCCCCCCTGGGTGAGGGTGGTAGTAGTAGTGGTGGGCATCCTGCCCCCCTGCCTAAGGGTGGTGGTAGTGGTAGGCATCCTGCCCCCCCTGGGTGAGGGTGGTAGTAGTGGTAGGCATCCAGCCCCCCTGGGTGAGGGTGGTAGTAGTGGTGGGCATCCTGCCCCCCCTGGGTAGGGGTGGTGGTGCGCATTCAGGCCCCTGTGTGCATATGTGGCATTGGTGATGGGCATCCCGCCCCTATGGTGCTGCTGTAAGTATATTCTGCATCCCTGTGTGTGTGTGTGATGTGTCGTGTACGTGTTGTATGTGTTTTGTGGTTGGTGTCTGGCTTACCTTCTGCGCCGTACGCGTCCGTGCCTGTTCCGGTAGTATATGTAGAATATTGGTATGATCGGGACGAAGGGATTCATGGTTGGTTCGTGTCGTTCGTCCTTCTCGTTGCTTCGTGTCGTCCTCGTCGCTTCGCCTCGTCCTCGTCGCTGCCATGTTCGTCTCGGAGCCGTGGATCGTGTTGTGGCGCGAATCGGAGCTTATGTGCGCCTCTCCCGGATGCTTTGACGTGCCGTGCGTAGCGACGGGTTCGGCGCGTACGGAAAGCGCATCGTACTTGTCCGGCCGGACGGGGCTGCATTTTTCCTTCCGTGCGACTCGATTCGGCGTTTCCGGATTCGCCTCGGTCGGAGAACAGGACCTGGTTTGGGTGAGTACGGCTCGGCCGGATTCTTTGCTGTTGTGCGCATCGTACTTGCTCGTTCGGTGTGCTGTACGGATCGGTCGGGAAACAGGCTTTCGCATGGCTTTTTTCCCGACCGAATGCTATTGGGTGCGCCTCCGACCGAGATCGGAATCGGCCCCCAAGTCTTCTGGGTCCAGTCTTGACTTAGGTCATGGGTGGCATTCCACTTTCTTAGTATATGGTTTGGTCTCCCCCTGGAGACCACTATGTATTTGTGCTACTTACGTGTTCTATTACTGAAGTATTGTGTGTATTGTGAATATATCTCTGGGGAGGAGATATTACAATATATTAGTGATGGTTTATAATAAAGACATATTTTTATAACTACACTGTGAGGTTCTTTTTCACTTAACCTACACAATATGATTAGTACTGGTAAAACAAGATGCTTCACACTCCTTCTGGACTAAGCCTGAAGGCTGCTCTCCACAGCTTCCACTTAGTGAGCTTTCTAAGGTTGTCTAAGACCACTAAAATCACCATAAGGGTTGTCTGGATTAGTGCAGGGTGCTCCACTTTCATAATAGAGCACCATATACTAAGCCAGCCTCCTACACCCCGTACTTCTTGGACCCACACAGAGGCAGTGACAGTAGACCACCCACCCTCAACGGGGTGACGGAATAGGAAAAAGGCCCACCAAACACATGCAAATCTTTCAAGAACCATTTAAGGAGACACAGTGCCAGGAACAATGCCACTACATTGGGAAAGAATGTTAGCAAATGATGATTCCAGTTATCAGTGTCTCAGGCACCTGGGAGGTCTCAGCAGCCGCAAAGTCTATGGTGCCGTCATCTCTGACCACGATATGAGCCAAGCTCTGAGCCCCCGGAGGACCTCCACCCCTATTTCTGGAGCATCTACTCACAGGCCGCCCAGTACGGGTGCGGAAGGGGTCTATATCACTCAAGGGGCGCACTGGAATCCTATCCATATCCAACTAGGACCACACCTCCACGGAGTGCTCAAAGAAGTGCGACTTCCCTGCCGCAATGACGCGAAGTTTCGCAAGGTAAAATGAGCATATACTTAATGTCCATCTCTCTCATTCTTTTCTTCACCTCCAAGAAGGATTCACGCTGCTCCTTCAATTTTTGGGTATAGTCCGGATAGATTGCAATATTGTGGATTTCAAATTGCGGGATGGCCGTTTCCTTGGTGGCTCTCAGGATCGCATCGCTGTCCCTATAATTTAGGCCTCTGACAACAGCTATGTCACCAGCAGAGCAGCAATCCTAAGATGGCCAGTCCCGTACTCCAGGCCCCAAACAGGCCTGACTAGCAGTTTCTGAAGCCACGGTCAAGCACCCCCAGCAGGTCAAAGCTGGGCAGCGATTCTAAGCCCCGCCACGTCCATCGCGGCTCCTGTTGCCATCTTCAGGACCCTCCTGGTGCCACGCCAGCAGAAGTTTCCATGTAGCCTCAGCGGTCCAGGGAAGAGGCCAGCTGAGGCCAGGAACCGGCCAAGAAGGGACCCCCAGTCCGGGCACGCAGTCTCCACGCCCCCGGGCACCCCTGCACTCGTCACACTGGGTGAGGGGACCGGTGGACCGATGCAGCACTTGCTGTCGGCGCCGCTGCGAGGAAGGCTGCTGCCACGTTGACCACGGGGGACCACGTCTGGAATCATGGGCCGCCTTAAGCAAACATGGCATTCGCCTCAGCCCGGCCGCTGGGCACAAGAGCCACTCTTGAAAACGTCGCGGGTCCCAGCCAAGTCACTCGGCACCGCTGCCGGCTCTCCCCGGCAGGCCACCGAAGGACAGGGTGTTGGAGAGCAACCAGGCCCACGTCCAGCCCTCTGGGCACTCCCAGCTTCCAGACCAGCAAAAGCATCCATGAAAAGATGGGGACTGCCCAGCTGCAATCTCAGCGATGTGTAGGGGCAGCTTAATGTGTGGATGATGCCGGCAGATGCATTTAGAGGCAGGACTCTGTAGGATTAGGTAGCAATGAAACGGAGCTCTCTAAGGGCATGTCCTGTCGGCCATCTTCCCGGGCCATGCCATTCGGCAGGACTGATTGGTACCCACATGCATTACTTCCAGGTAAATGATGGAAAGTGCATGGGTCACATCCTGTCTATCTTTCCCGCTCAAGCTGGTAAGTTGGTTCAAATCTGTGCTTGCCTAAGGCCCAAGGAAAGTCTGCTGGGCCGTATTTAAAGGCAGACCTGAAAAACCATATCACCTGCCTGTCTCAGCCTGACTGGATTCTGAGGCGTCAGGGAACTTCATTGACCATGCTTTCGTAAAACAAAATAATATTTCTATAGTACAGAACCCTGCAGTATAACTCATTAGAGTAGTTGATTGGTAACCACATACATCCAGGGATGTGGTGTAAGAGATGGTGTCATTTATCATGGTGTCATTTTCCGGACATTTCGGAAACCTCACTTAGGCATGTTATTGATGCCTATTAGTTTTCAATCGTGACGGATGGGTACTCTGTTACAAATGTGACAGATATACTGTCTGCATTATTATGGGTGCATTGTATCCCAATGCTCTTGTAATAATTTTGGCCCCTCTGAGGCCAGGGGTCGCAAAGGAAGTGCCAGGAGTAGCAGGGAGCAAGCTAGAGGTCACAGCTGCGACCCCCGACTACTCCAAATTGACATCCATGCATGGAGGGCCCTGGATTCCATTTTGGGAGACCCAGGGCAGCATGGTGAAATATAGAGTGGTGGTAGAGAGATCCCACACCACACAGACTGATGGATTGCTGCATTCATGTAAGCTGGGTGAGACACACACTGGGGAGGGGAGGAACAGGCTTCCCTTGTACATTTCAAAGGGTGCTCTTTAATTCAGTGAAAGGTCAGAAGGAAGGGGACTGGGCACATCTCAGGAAGTAGAGGGGGCTGATAAGACAGTCATAAAGAGTAGTGCTGGGAGCCCTAGGCTAACCTTTTGAGACATATCACTGTGGCTGAAATCAAGGTGTGAGCTCCAGTCACTCTTATGGCCTGTGTTGTGGGACTGTCAGCTTCCGAGACATCCCAGCTGTGACAGATTGCTTTTCATGAGGAAGAGGGAACAGAGAAGTAGATACTTCAAATGAAGCAGAACCCCAACATAAAACTTTAAAGACTCAGACCCTAAATCACATTTGGTATCTGGAAATGGACTATAAGAAGGGGGGGTTGAGACCCCCAAAACTGTCATCTACCAAGCAGCCCAATTGGCTGTGTGAGGAAGGGAAGCTCTGCAAGACATCTGCCAGTGACCAGGATGGGGGCCAAGGCCTGCTAGTCTCCCTGCTAGGTGAGGGGGCAGCACCCAGGGAATGATATACCACCTGCCCTGAAGCATAGAGCTCCAGCACCTGCCTGCTTGCCAAAACCAGTGCCCTGTGAGGAACAGGAGAGCGTATGAGGGTGCAAGGTCCAGTGGGGAGCCCTGTCAAGTTGACTACCTGTGTGAGGTGTGAGGAAACAGCTGCTGCACCGATCGGGTCATTCCCATGTGCAGAACTGAGTCAGCTTCCCCTGTATGCCATAAGAGGGCCGCCGTGAAGATAGCTGTGGAAAAGACTGCCGTGCGATAAGGGCTGAAGAATTGTGCTGTAATGTTGCGGCAAACCCAAAATGTCAGGAGGGAGCGCTGTGGTAAAGACTGCTGTGCGGTAAGGGCATTAAAAATAAATAAATAAATAAAAAAAAACACCTGGATGTGGCCGGCCGGCCGGCACCTGTCCTCTTCCTGGCTTCTGTGGAAGCAGGAAGCACCCAGGCTCCCCTGAACCAATCACAATGCTGCAATGCAGCGTTGTGATTGGTCTGAGCGCCGTGGTTTGGCTCTCAGACAAGGAATGGGACCCTGGGCATGTTCTCCACCCAGGCTGTAATGCAGCCTGGGTGGAGAACATGCAAAGTGCGCAGGACATTTTGGCCTGCCGGAGACGGTCGGCCAAAATGTCATGCGCACTAAGAAGTGCCTAACACTCCTCCCCAGCCTCTAAACAGCCCACCCCTGCCCCCAAACAACTGAGCCAGTACGTTTAAATAAAATGATAATAACAATATTATCATTTTGTTTTTCAGTTTTTAATTGCTCACTCAGTGAGCAGTGGGGAGACGCTCCTCCGCCTTATATGAGGAGCCTCCACTGCTCTTGAGACACAGACTGCTAGTAGGACATTCCCTGAATGCCAGCAATGCCTGGATACCCTCACAGGTGATTAGCCGAGCTCTACAAATTCACATAGCATAACAATGGGGAATAAACACTATCGCTAACACGAGGAGGAAGTAGGACAGGGAATTGCCATTGAAACACTAGAGCCCTGACATCAAGGAGAATTGTGTCAATGTTTGTTAATGTTATATTTTTCCTTTGTGTGGTTAGCAGTAGAAATAAACTACTCTCTTTTCATAAAAGAGAGTATTTGGCTGGACATTGATTTATTGCTGCTACGCCCATTTTGAGTTGTGAGCCTGTGTTCACTAATCTGTAACCACACCTACCCCCACCCCCTGAGGGGGCCTTGACTCCTTGACCATGTTTACCACTGAGTGTCAAGAGCAGAAGGGGTACTTGGCCCAGTTGCTTTGAATCCATAGTATGCCGGGCCCGAGACATCAAGAGTAAAAGGCCTCAACCCCCACGGTTGAGCACAGTAACCCATGTGTGTCCCTCTGAAAGGGGTTCTGACAGATCTTCAAATAAAATGTAAAGGAGCAGCAGGATATTGGTTTTATAGAGTTTGTCTAGAGACCTAGTAACCTTTATTGCCAGGACTTCCAATGGGTTTTGAGTTAAAACATTGCCATACGATTCCAACAGTGCCACCAATGTTTCTGAATCAGAGGGAATGCCCCTCCCCATAGATTTGGCGAAATTAATCTTAACTCTTTTAATGTGGGGGACGACTTGTTGACTTCAACCGCATTACCTTTGTAGTGGGAAGGATGCCAACGTGTCCTCCACCACAAGCACCAGAAGCATTTTCTTTTTAAAAAAAGAAAATCAGGACTCAAAGAAATAGCTTCCCTTGCATCTGAGTTTGTTTATTTTTTATTCTTTGCTTGCTGTGATTCGCAGCTAGCAAAAAGTGAAACAAATTAAACAGTAGCGGCCGGCACGAATTGGGAGTGGCGAGGCAGGGGTGATGTAAAAACAAAAATGTTAACAAACGTACCTTCTCAACGCTCTCCCGCTCGTCGTCTCAGTCTCTCCTCTCCGGGGCCAGAACAGGAAGTAGCCAGGCTCCCTCCCCTAAGCCAATCACGACGCTGCAATGCAGTGTTGTGATTGGTCTGATCGCCGTGGATCGGCGTTCAGCCAGGGAATGGGGGCCTGGGCATGTTCTCCACGCAGGATGTAATGCAGCCTGCATGGAGAACATGCAAAGTGACTATGACTGTTTTGGACGGCCGGACAAACAGTCATTGCGCACTTGGAGTAGGCAAACCACTCCTCCCCTGCTCTGAAAGCAGAGCAGCCCTGCCCGCCCCGCAAAGCTGCGCAGCAGGAACAAATACAATGGTAATAACCTTGAGTTATTATCATTGTATTTGTTCTTTCTTTCACTGCTTTGCAGCAGTGGGGCGATGCCTAGCGGAGGAGCCGCCACTGCAATTAAACAAAGAGAAAGCAGACTGCACAGTTCGACGCGGTCTGCTCTAACTTTGATCGGTGCTCGGGGTCATAACTGCCCACCTGAGAACTCACCTATGTGGGGCAGGTACCACAGGGAAGGGGAAAATGTACTCTTTCCAGCAGTACCTCCGCAAAGTGGATCCCTGCTTGGGGATCACCCCAGGACGATGATCCCTAATCTGGAATCCATCTACTAGACACAAGGGGAGCAACTTTGGGGGGAGCGACTCCCCAGCAAATGCTCTTACCAGGGGACAACAGTCTTTCTGTCCCCCAGGGGGGTGATAGAGAATGTTTACCCCTAATCTGCCCCACTGACGGAGCAAAATCCCCACTAGCCACCAGGGAAAAATGCTAAAAAAAGAAGGGGTTTGGGTACCCCATCCAGTTGGTGGCCTGCCCAGGCCTAAATAGATTGGGGTTTTGACCCCCAATCTGTCTCCACGAGGGGAGGGAGTTGAAAGCTCACTAGGAACAAGGGAAAATGGCCTTAAAATAAGAAGTTGGGGCTGCTTGCCTAGGCATTGGGCCATGTCCCTACCCCAGAACGAGCCTTATGCTCTTTCTGCGCTTCGGTGGCAGATTAGGGGGCTTTACCACAATTTGCCCCCCTGAGGGAGGCAGAAATCCCATTAGGCACCAGTAAAAATAATAAAAATAACAAGGGGTGGAGATGGCCCCCTTGGTATCGGGCTAGGCCCCAGGGTGATTCAGCAGTCTTTCTTTACTTCAGGACAGTGGCCACTCTTCCTACAATGGCATGAGAAGGCACACAAACATAAGCATAAATTGTGTGAGCGAATAGACAAGATGCTAATTCCACTATTGTAAATTGGTCCCGAACATGAGTGCAATCTATTCCCGCTAGGCACAACGCCCCCAAGAATACAACACCACCGTCACTAGAGAAAGCTTAAGACGGATCGCAGAAGGGTCCTGGCCTAGCAAGATGGCCAACGGGATGTACTAGTTCCCAGCTCTGGGTCCTCGTCAACAAAAGCCTGCATAATCCTGTCAGCACCGGGTAGACGCGACCCTGCTGAAAATGGCATCGGCGGCTGATCTCGTCCTCCACGCCTAATCCCAGTGGGAGCTGTCTCCCCGCTGTGACAGGCGCAGTCTAAGACGGCACCAGAACTGAGGACAGATCGCTGGTTGGCTGCGTCGCGGGTGGTGGCCGTTCTGCCCTGAAAGCGGCCTGTGCCTCCTTGGACTGGGGACAGGTCGAGCCGATGCGGTGCCGGGGCTTGGCGGAGAGCTCCGAAGGACCCTGGAGGAGAGCAAAACGGTGTGGTGACCCTGAGTAGGCAAACGCCTCGGAAGAGGCTGGGGGTGCCTGCATCCCCTTCGGCGGCATGGCTGTGGGCCCTGGTGCCTGTCGGGAGATGTGTCTGGCGGCTTCAGTCACCAATGGTAGTGGGGCCAATCGTGTTCGGAGGTGCGGGCAGACGGAGCTGTAGGGTGCCCTAGAGCCTGAACACGAACTGGCCTGTAGTGCCATACCGACCCACCTACGCGGAGCCCTGACGCGGTCACCCGGTTCTCCAGCTACTATACCCCTCGGAGGGGGGGGGGCGATTCTGTCAGGGATGGATGACATCAATTGCCCTAGTAGATAAATGGACCCCTCGAGTGCGGACACTACTCGAATGCCCTGCGGAGGTAGGAAGTGCGGTCCCGCTTCCCATCTGGCCCTGCCGCCCAAGATCCCCTGGTTTGGGGGGAGGGGGGCGGAGAGGTGGCGGCCTGCATGGGTCCCTGCACAATAGACACTGTTCCCACTGTAGAGTGGGTGAAGCTCACTACCAGTGTATCCTGCCGACCTGCCCCGTAATGGCGTTGTTGCAACAGAACTTGAAACAATGAGAAAGGAGAAAGCAAACAGATCCTCTTAACAGACTAAAATCAACCAATATTCAGGGAGAGTATGGAGCTCATGCAGGTGTGGTGTAGGAGAGAAGCAGGGGAAACCGCTGCTGCGCCAGAACCAACCAGGGCCAGATCATGTTGCCGATAACGCAATCAAGCAAAAGACACACAGATGATGGACGGAATGTAGAGCAAATCAAACATTCACCCCCAGTCAAGAGATCTGGGTTAAATCCATTTTCTTTTGCTCACCATGCCACCCCAGTTTAGACCCAGCCATATGCAAATCAGTCTTGACCCTGTGTCTCATGGGAACTGTCCAGCCCGAACTGCCAAGGCAGGGCCTCCCTGGACCGGAAACAAACATTCTGGTACCGGTTTCGGGGCATCACCCCTCATCAGCCAGGCTAGCTTGAATCCAGTGGCACAGTGAGCCGGGGACCCACATCTGGGCATCCCCCATGGGCTGAAGCATGTATTATGCCACCCATTGGAGACCACTCAAATTGTGACTACGGGCCTGCCATTGCAGCCTGTGTAAGCTGGTGCTAGCATCACTTACAACAGATATAAGTTTTCTGATATCTGAGGTCACTACACTTAAAACCTATAAGTCACCCCTAAGGCAGGCCTTTCAATCCTGAAGGCAGGGTGCTTGGTTATAAGTGTGAGGGTGCCCCTGCATGAGCAGGTCACCCTTACAAACGCTGGAGTCCATTCTCCAGGCGTTGTAAGTGCATCAGCCATTACGATACATAGAGTGGCCATGTGTTATTACTCGGTGGCTAAGTCTAAACTGGCTGTAACGACCCCTGGCCTGTTTGGTATCAAACATGTTGGAATCATACCCCAACACTGTAAACGGTGTTGGAGGTATGATTCCATGCACTGTGGAGCTCCTCCGGGAAGCCCTCCGTGCTCCCGGTACCAGTCTTCCAGAGTCTGACAGCAAGCTATGGCTGCTGCCGACAACAGACACAATTCTGCCCTCCTGCTACTGAGCCAAGCTCAAGCAGGGGAAGGTAGGACAATAGGTTTCCTGTCAAAGGGAGGTGTAACCACCTCCCAGACAGGACTTTGTGTATTGGGCCAGGGTGGGGGCGTTTGCCAGCGCCACTAGACTGCTTAGAAGGGCACATTTGGTGCCCTCCTTGCATAATCCAGTTGGAACCAGTATAGTGTAGTTCCTATTTCCCTAATAGGCTCTGCGCATTGGAATAATATAACCTATAGGTTTGACATAGGACTAAGGTCGGTATGTCCCTATCGATTATATTAAACTTAATTACCTGTGCCAGCTAGCTCAGAGGCCACTAGAAACTCCTTGAGAACAAGAAGGGAGTAGTTTCTGGCAACCGAAAAACATGACAACTTTGTTTCCCTTTAGAAGCGGAACATGTCTCAGAATCGTGGAAACAATAGATAACAGTTTCACTCATTCAATCGTGCATGCTTAGTCTCTGCAGAGTTACACAGAAAGGAAAGGCGGGTGTTTCAATAAAAGGGTTTTATTGAACAGTCTTGTTTCTCATGTAAGAGATATGTGCTGTTATGATCACAAGACAGTATGCAAGATAAATAATGTACAGCGTAAGCAGTAGAAATAAATAATACTGCGCTAGCATTATCTTTTAGCATATATTCACGTACATAAATAACATGAGCTAAGAATCCGGGTACTCATTCGATGCGTCTCTATGCTAGTTCTACCCCAGTGTACCTAACCTGGTGTAGGGAAGAGTAGAAGTAGGTGGAGTATTCTCTAGTATGGTAGACTAAGAGTATGGTAAGTCTAGTATGCCAAGAGTCTCTCTAGGTTCTAGTCAGCTCCATACCTTGAGAATGAGAGAGGTGGGAATCTCTTGCCGGATCTTGGAACTCTAACACCCCGCGAAGGGAGTCAGAACACTGGAAGCTGGATTCGTCTGCGTGCAGGAATGACAGCGTCTTCTCAGTGCGTCAGGCCGGGATACGGGCTCCTCTGAAGTCGAGGTCTCCTCTAACTTGCTTGGGCAAGGGAAGGTATATTTATACCTGGTAGGTGTCGAGGAATGTTAGCATTGACGTGAAGTCGGACATAGGAAGACGTCAGGAATGAACCCTTAAGGTATAACGGTTCATACATAATAGATGAGTTCTTGGAGAAATCAATAGTCCTGTGCTAGGGGAAATCCCGAAGCTTAAGGGTCTGGTTTCTAAGAACTCGTTGTGACGTTAGGGTGGACGGATGTTGGTGACCATGCCTGTATTTGGAGTGCACGGTTAATGCCTAAATAAGGACAGGGATTCTATGCCTATATAAGGGCAAGGTGAATTGTGCCTATATAAGGACATGATTCAGGAAAACCTATATACGGACCCCTAAAACGGAATACAACACCCACTCCATCTTCGAGTGAACGATGATACTAAATGCTAAACATAAAATTGAGTACCACATATTACTAAAAACATTTCTAAAAGCATTTTTAAAAGAAGCTTAAAAACTGTTGAAATGCCATAGGTACTGTACATTTAAAGCAGTGTTTTCATTCTAAGCATATAACGGAAGTGGAATGCAACGTGAATGAAACAGTAATATATACATATGATGAAATGGCCAATAAGGTTTTACAATCAACGCCATTTGTATATCATGTAAGTAAAGGAAATTGTAGACAAGTAAGGTGACAATGTGTCCCTGGAAGTATTCAAAGAAGTCTGTTTTATAAGGCTAGTTCTACTGTAAGCAGATTGTTCATTTGCCATGTCATTTAAAAAAATTTAAAAAGAAAAAGTTCAATTCTGGGAAAAGTTCCAAGTTTGAAAAATATGAAGGCCAAATTTCATTGTTGCCCTGGTACACTGTGAGCCGAATCAAAGTCAGTGTATGGGTCTGGCGTAAACATTAGATCATCTATTTCCGTAGCCAAAATATCATCCACCGAAGTCGGTGACATTTGGAACACCTCGTTCAGAATGTTAATTGCACAGAGATGAGAAACATCGCCTTCAGCAGAAGATGCAACGTTCGCGTCAGTTGTTACATGTGTGCCCGTTGATCCATCTCGTACCTCAGCAGCAGCCGGAAGCGTCTGTGAGATCTCAATGAATGCCGCCATCAGGATTGGAAGCCGCTGGGGACAACACACAGCATGGGCCATTATCGGGTCCAGCAGAGTATCGATATCCGTTGGCATGACTGATGGGAGTGTTAGACAGGTGTCTAGCACGCATTCTTCACCGCAAAACAGGCAGCGTAGAACAGGTAAGATGCAATCTTGCCAGATTGGTCTGAATGACAGGAACCACGTTGTATTAAGTTCCCGTAGACGAGGCATGCCCAAAAGCTGTACTATTCGCTCACGGCATTTCCGTTCAAGGAGGGCTCTCTCCACATCGCTCGGAGTGATGTTGGCGAAGAGGCTTGCCATAGCGTAGTAGGAGGAATAGAAACAGAATTCCTGCAACAAGTGCTAGAATTAACGGCACACCACCAAACACCGAATGTGCGAAGTTCGGGATGATTTCCAGGACAGCCTGGAAAGTATCCATCTCGGATGTAAAGCTTTAGCATTTGGAATGCTCGCTTTTGTTACCGCCTCTAAGGCCGGAACTGGGGTTACGACAATAATGCGTTTCCCTTGGGCTAGAGCTCTTTCTTTTGCTACAGCGGTTTGAACTGCTGTCAGAATTTTTTCTGTTAAAGTGAAGCGCATTTCTGCTTGTGTATACAAGTGTGATTTGTATGCAATTGGTACTTTTCCAGCCTCATTAAATGTTAAGTAGGTGAATCCGCATTGACCCGAAATTATTCGGATCACTAAATTGCGCTGACTTACGCGTGTTTGTAAGTGATTTGTTGCTAACATGTTAGCCTGGAGCGAACGCAAGATTTCTGTGTGTTCTTGTGTCCAATTTTTGATTGAAAAATCAGGTTTGATTAGTGCGTAGAGAGGTTTAACCCTTTCTGCGTAATTTAGAATGTAAGTTCTTCCAAAATTTAGGAAACCCAGGATGGATTG
This sequence comes from Calotriton arnoldi, assembly GCA_963921515.1. Lineage (NCBI taxonomy): Eukaryota > Metazoa > Chordata > Amphibia > Caudata > Salamandridae > Calotriton > Calotriton arnoldi. The sequence continues at coordinate 2,353,065 of CAWUFW010000828.1, forward strand.
TAAATTTTTCAGCGTCTTTGGAGGTTGGAGCAGCGCACACCTTTCTAAAAAGTTTGCTGCCAAGCTCTTGCCTTCACTTGAAAGCTCATATCCTAGAAACAGGACATTGAGATGGGCAATTCTGGACTTTTTGAAGTTGAATTTGTAGCCCTCAGAGGCGAAGCCCAGTATAATGGTGCTCACCCTGTTCAAGTGTTTGTCCAGGTCATCGTCTGTCAGATAGATGTCATCGACATATGACAATGCCTCATTATCATAAATTTGTAGTAACTCCGTTACTCTCGCTGAGAATAACCCCGGGCTGTTCATGAACCCTTGTGGGAGTCGACAAAATTGACGCTGGGACCCCATTATTGAGAAAGCTGTTAAGTACCTGCTTCCAGGTGCTATGTTTTGACAAAAGAAACCATTTGAGATATCTAATGTGGTTTTGTATTTTTTACGCACAATGTTATTCATTAATGCTGTACTATGTGCATTTTGCACTGCAAATGTTTTTGAACAAGTGTTTAAGTGTCTGTAATCCAAAACTAGACGATAGGTATTGTCTGGTTTGGAGACAGGAAACAAAGGATTGTTCATTGAAGAGGTGCATGTTTCAATCACCCCCTGGTATTCAAGTTGATCTAAGATCTCCCTGACCTGTTTTTTAGCTTCTTGCTTTATTGGGTACTGCCTTTGTGCAGTAGGTTCATTTTTCAGATGGATTTTATGGTGAGGTGAATCCTCATCCCATCCTACATGATTTTTGTATAATGCTGGGGCCTGGGCAACTGCCCATTTCCTGGCATAAGTATATTTTCGATGAATTGGAATATGGTTAGAGAAGGCAGGCATAATAATGTCCTCGCCTTGTGGGCACTCCCTGACAAATTGTGGTGGCCAGTCTTTTTCTGCTAGAAGTATGTCATAGCCCCTTGAAAGTTTTTCCCAAAAAAGTGCTTTCACCTGTCTAGGTACGTCTCCCTCCATCCGGAGTGTTATTTCGTATAACTTTTGTGGAGTACTAACCCTGGTGTCTACAGTCTCAACTGTAATGTACTCATTCAAGTCCATTATCTCCAGAAGTTCCTTCAGGTTCTGGCAAGCTATTGTGACTTCTGCTGCACTGTCCAGCATTGTCTGAGCCCATTCTCCGTTCTTGAGTTGTGTTCTCAGTATCCTCGGCATGTCTGACCTTCAGACCTGCTACTTTCTTCTTTGAGAATTGAGGTTTTGATTTATTTTTCTGAACGTGTTTGTCGTCTTTCGATTTCACGTGTTCTTCTCTATGTTCTGACCGTCTTCTTCTTTCCGATGTCTGTGATGAGATCTGAAAGGTACGAGAGGAACGTGTATCAGTATCTTGATACCGGTCAGGTTTTTTCAAATTATCCCTATTCCGGAGGTTATACCTCCTTTCAGAGGGCTCCTTCTGAGGAGACCTACCTCGGGATTGGGAACGTTTCTCTGAAATATTTTTATTAGTTTCCCACTTCTTTTTAGAAGATGTAGGAAGTTGTTTAATAGAGTCCTTCTCAGGACTTTCAGATAGTTTTGGCTTCACTGGTCTTCCACCCAAACTATCTCTGCCTAATTCAGCATATGATTGTTCTATTATTCTGGGTAGCTCAGTTTGATGTTCTGTAACATCGAATTCCCTTAATCGTTGGCGGATCGCCACTGCTGCTGCCTCCCCTTTAATATTAGATAATATTATTGTTGAGACCTGGTCGAAATTTTTCAGTAATTTCATACCTAAATTTAGAGCAGGCTCTGCCCCGTATTAGTTTTGAATTTGTTTCAGGACATTTGGTATTACCGCAATAGACGGAACACCATGTGTTTTAGTATAGATGGCAGCAAAGACTGAGCCCCAAGTGGTGCAGTCTTCCAGTTGTGGTGTGATCCCCATCGGTAAACAGATGGTTAGGATTCTGTGTTTCTCATACGGGCTAGTATTTGGAAATACTGCTTCGATTTGAGTAATTTTTTGAGCTATCCAGAATGGAATTTGCTCACGTTTTGTGGGCATTTTTCCCATGACTGCGTATAGAGTCTGTGGTGTAATTTTTAGTGTATTCCCCTGTTGAGGAGTTTGATTTGGAAGTGTCAATGGTGGTTGGACTGTGAAAGTCCGCATGACATATTGGACTAGTTGTCTGTAGATTTTTATTAACTCTTGTAGTTGAGTAAGTAGTTTCTCGTCTGACATTATATCGAGGTCAGGATGAGAAGTGTAGCCGGCTAGAATCGGCCATGTTGCTCCTGGTCTACCTAGTGGACCGAGCCTGGTAATGTTTCTGTGATGTTTTAGGGCGCCTTTAAACCAGAGCTGATGCTCCTGGTATGTTAGTGGAATTTCAATATCCTCGAAAGGAATATATTCCTCTGGTGGATCATCTTCTTTGTAGAAGTGAAACAGTCTTGTTACTGAATTTGATTCAGGAAATATGACCCATGAATAGAATACCTCTGTCTGAAAGGATTCGTGTGCCTCTATCACGAAAACTGCTCTACCTCCTCTCGGTGGTAGGCCGTGTTTTATAAGTTTTAGAGTGATGGCTCTTCTTAAGTTTGGATTGATGTCTATGACACCCTCCTCAGGTTCATTTAAACATGTGAAGTTAAAAACTGCTATGACTGGGTCAGCCGCAGCTCCATTGTGTCCGGTGTTATTGTCCCCGTTTATAGACATTTTGTTTTTTGAAAAATGTAGAACAAGTTTCAAGGAAACAAAAGATAAGGTGCACAATATTTTGGAACACTGTATCCTTCAACGTTGAACAAACCAAACAACTAATATATAGGGTACTTCCCTATTTAGTTATGGCGGATATTTAACCCTACCCACTCCGGACGTCTTATGGAGTATGTGAGTAGGGGTCTCTGAGAAAAGCACAAATGAGTTACTCAGTATCTAGCGTTAAATTATTGCCTTACCAAACCGTTGGGCGCCATGTAGTGTAGTTCCTATTTCCCTAATAGGCTCTGCGCATTGGAATAATATAACCTATAGGTTTGACATAGGACTAAGGTCGGTATGTCCCTATCGATTATATTAAACTTAATTATCTGTGCCAGCTAGCTCAGAGGCCACTAGAAACTCCTTGAGAACAAGAAGGGAGTAGTTTCTGGCAACCGAAAAACATGACAACTTTGTTTCCCTTTAGAAGCGGAACATGTCTCAGAATCGTGGAAACAATAGATAACAGTTTCACTCATTCAATCGTGCATGCTTAGTCTCTGCAGAGTTACACAGAAAGGAAAGGCGGGTGTTTCAATAAAAAGGGTTTTATTGAACAGTCTTGTTTCTCATGTAAGAGATATGTGCTGTTATGATCACAAGACAGTATGCAAGATAAATAATGTACAGCGTAAGCAGTAGAAATAAATAATACTGCGCTAGCATTATCTTTTAGCATATATTCACGTACATAAATAACATGAGCTAAGAATGCGGGTACTCATTCGATGAGTCTCTATGCTAGTTCTACCCCAGTGTACCTAACCTAGTCTAGGTGTAGGGAAGAGTAGAAGTAGGTGGAGTATTCTCTAGTATGGTAGACTAAGAGTATGGTAAGTCTAGTATGCCAAGAGTCTCTCTAGGTTCTAGTCAGCTCCATACCTTGAGAATGAGAGAGGTGGGAATCTCTTGCCGGATCTTGGAACTCTAACACCCCGCGAAGGGAGTCAGAACACTGGAAGCTGGATTCGTCTGCGTGCAGGAATGACCGCGTCTTCTCAGTGAGTCAGGCCGGGATACGGGCTCCTCTGAAGTCGAGGTCTCCTCTAACTTGCTTGGGCAAGGGAAGGTATATTTATACCTGGTAGGTGTCGAGGAATGTTAGCATTGACGTGAAGTCGGACATAGGAAGACGTCAGGAATGAACCCTTAAGGTATAACGGTTCATACATAATAGATGAGTTCTTGGAGAAATCAATAGTCCTGTGCTAGGGAAATCCCGAAGCTTAAGGGTCTGGTTTCTAAGAACTTGTTGTGACGTTAGGGTGGACGGATGTCGGTGACCATGCCTGTATTTGGAGTGCACGGTTAATGCCTAAATAAGGACAGGGATTCTATGCCTATATAAGGGCAAGGTGAATTGTGCCTATATAAGGACATGATTCAGGAAAACCTATATACGGACCCCTAAATCGGAATACAACACCAGCTCAGGTAGCCGTTGGCTTCCGCTCTGGCGCGAAACTGGACAAAGGACATGGGATTATCCTCCCCCATTGTCCAGCCCCTCCTCTGGGAGGGACCCCTGAATCGTCCCAACCCTCTCTTTAGGGTACTTAAGGGCTTACCTGTGGGTGGTTCTTTAGATTCGTTGTGGGACAAGATTCAGATCCAAAACCACTTCATCTTCAACTGTCTGGGCACTTTGGACTTCGCTTTGGGAACAAAGACTGCACCGGGAAGACTCCTGCTGCTCCTGGTCTCGTCGCCCTGCCAGTCTTCTGCGTTGTTTGTGCCTGTGCTCCATACAGGTTCTTCTCCAGGCCTGTGGACATCCAAGACACCCGAAGGAATCTCCCTTGGAGTGAAGCAGTCACTCCCCTGCATCTGCAGGCACCGCAACAAAGCTGACCGGTTTGCTGTTCCTGAGCTCCCACAGACTCTGAAAGGTTCAGCAACACAGGTGGTGGTTCTGCAACTCCCTCGAGCCCTGCACTGTCTTCACAGCCAGTTTGAAGCCAGTATCCCTTGTCTGAACTGCTGGAGAAGTACCCCTGTGCACAGCATCGACATGCCATTGCCAAGGCTTGTTGACTCTCTTCTTCAGAGATCTTCGGGCTCCAAGAAGCTCCAGCCTCCAGCATCTCTTGCTATCAAGATCTTTCTCATTGCATCCTCTGCACCGTGGGCCTGCATCATTGGTGAGCTGCTCGAGGTCCTCTTGTGACTCTTGTGCCTCCGGCCTGTGGGTCCTCTTGGGGGTCTTCTTTGGTTCCTATGGCTCCCCTGTTGGCTCGTGCCTACTCTGACTTACCTGCACTGGGTGAGACCTTTGGACCTTGCTGGTCCCGACACTGCACCTTTTTCATCTGCCACGTTTGTTGCCGCTGCCAAGGCTTGTTGGTGCTGCCGCAGGACACCGAACCCTTGGCTCTTGACATACGACGTGGGCCACCGCGTGAACGGCTCCTGGTCTTCTACAGTGTCGCCTGGTCCGCACAGCTACAGCGCCAAGGTCACCGTCAACTCACCTGCATTCCGACATTGGTGAGCATTTGTCTTCCGTGCCTCCTAGTCACTCCTGAGTGGCATATACTCTGTCACCTCTGCTTGCAGGAACCTCTCATCCTGAATCCACCCTTGGATTCCACTGTACTCTTTCAGCTTCTTCGCAGCGGCATCTTTACTGAAGGCGGTTTCCAAGGTCACTTCGCACCTATGCACCCGGCTTCCCTGGTGTAGGTATCCTGGTTCCTGGGGTATCCACGGGTGGGGTGACTCTCCAACATACCATCTTCCAAGGGGTTTCTTAAGGGTCCTCTGGGAAGGGTCCTTCTTGAAAACTGCAACTGCGACTTCCCCTTTGACTTGTATTGAGCACGCAGTCGTGTTTCCACTCTGCACACAGTCTCTGTGGGGTTCCTGGGTACTTACCTTGGGTGGTTCCTTGGGTCCCCAGCTCTTCTAAGTCTTCTGGGGCCAGTCTTGACTTAGGTCATGGGTGGCATTCCACTTTCTTAGTATATGGTTTGGTCTCCCCCTGGAGACCACTGTGTATTTGTGCTCCTTACGTGTTCTATTACTGAAGTATTGTGTGTATGGTGAATATATCTCCGGGGAGGAGATATTAGTGAGGGTTTATAATAAATACATATTTTTATAACTACACTGTGAGGTTCTTTTTCACTTAACCTACACAATATGATTAGTACTGGTAAAACAAGCTGCTTCACACTCCTTCTGGACTAAGCCTGAATGCTGCTCTCCACAGCTTCCACTTAGAGAGCTTTTTAAGGTTGTCTAAAACCACTAAAATCACGCTAAGGGTTGTTTGGATTTAGTGCAGGGTGCTCCACTTTCATAATAGAGCACCATACACTAAGCCAGCCTCCTACACTCCGTACTTCTTGGACCCACATAGAGGCAGTGACAGTAGACCACCCACCCTCAATGGGGTGACGGAATAGGAAAAAGGCCCACCAAACACATGCAAATCTTTTAAGAACCATTTAAGGAGACACAGTGCCAGGAACAATGTCACTACATTGGGAAAGAATGTTAGCAAATGATGATTCCAGTTATCAGTGTCTCAGGCACCTGGGAGGTCTCAGCAGCCGCAAAGTCTATGGTGCCGTCATCTCTGACCACGATATGGGCCAAGCTCTGAGCCCCCGGAGGACCTCCACCCCTATTTCTGGAGCATCTACTCACAGGCCGCCCAGTACAGGTGCGGAAGGGGTCTGTATCACTCAAGGGGCGCACTGGAATCCTATCCATATCCAACTAGGACCACACCTCCACGGGGTGCTCAAAGAAGTGCGACTTCCCTGCCGCAATGACGCGAAGTTTCGCAAGGTAAAAGGAGCATATACTTAATGTCCAGCTCTCTCATTCTTTTCTTCACCTCCAAGAAGGATTCACGCCGCTCCTTCAATTTTTGGGTATAGTCCGGATAGATTGCAATATTGTGGTTTTCAAATTGCGGGACGGCCGTTTCCCTGGTGGCTCTCAGGATCGCATCGCTGTCCCTATAATTTAGGCCTCTGACAACAGCTATGTCACCAGCAGAGCAGCAATCCTATGATGGCCAGTAACCTACTCCAGTCCCCACACAGGCCCAGACTAGCACTTTCAGAAGCCACTGTCAAGCACCCCCAGCTGGTCAAAGCTGCGCAGCGATTCTAGGCCCCGCCACGTCCAAAGCGGCTCCCGTTGCCATCTTCAGGACCCTCCTGGTGCCACGCCAGCAGAAGTTTCCATGTAGCCCCAGCAGTCCAGGCAAGAGGCCAGCTGAGGCCAGGAACCGGCCAAGAAGGGACCCCCAGTCCGGGCACGCAGTCTCCACGCCCCCGGGCACCCCTGCACTCGTCACACTGGGTGAGGGGACCGGTGGACCGATGCAGCACTCTCTGTCGGCGCCGCTGCGAGGAAGGCTGCTGCCACGTTGACCACGGGGGACCACGTCTGGAATCATGGGCTGCCTTAAGCAAACATGGCATTCGCCTCAGCCTGGCCGCTGGGCACAAGAGCCTCTCTTGAAAACATCGCGGGTCCCAGCCAAGTCACTCGGCACCGCTGCCGGCTCTCCCCGGCAGGCCACCGAAGGACAGGGTGTCGGAGAGCAACCAGGCCCACGTCCAGCCCTCTGGGCACTCCCAGCTTCCAGACCAGCAAAAGCATCCATGAAAAGATGGGGACTGCCCAGCTGCAATCTCAGCGATGTGTAGGGGCAGCTTAATGTGTGGATGATGCCGGCAGATGCATTTAGAGGCAGGACTCTGTAGGATTAGGTAGCAATTAAACGGAGCTCTCTAAGGGCATGTCCTGTCGGCCATCTTCCCGGGCCATGCCATTCGGCAGGACTGATTGGTACCCACATGCATTACTTCCAGGTAAATGATGGAAAGTGCATGGGTCACATACCGTCTATCTTTCCCGCTCAAGCTGGTAAATTGGTTCAAATCTGTGCTTGCCTAAGGCCCAAGGAAAGTCTGCTGGGCCGTATTTAAAGGCAGACCTGAAAAACCATATCACCTGCCTGTCTCAGCCTGACTGGTTTCTGAGGCGTCAGGGAACTTCATTGACCATGCTTTCGTAAAACAAAATAATATTTCTATAATACAGAACCCTGCAGTATAACTCATTAGAGTAGTTGATTGGTAACCACATACATCCAGGGATGTGGTGTAAGAGATGGTGTCATTTATCATGGTGTCATTTTCCGGACATTTCGGAAACCTCACTTAGGCATGTTATTGATGCCTATTAGTTTTCAATCGTGACGGATGAGTACTCTGTTACAAATGTGACAGATATACTGTCTGCATTATTATGGGTGCATTGTATCCCAATGCTCTTGTAATAATTTTGGCCCCTCTGAGGCCAGGGGTCGCAAGGAAAGTGCCAGGAGTAGCAGGGAGCAAGCTAGAGGTCACAGCTGCAACCCCTGGCTACTCCAAAATGACATCCATGCATGGAGGGCCCTGGGTTCCATTTTGGGAGACCCAGGGCAGCATGGTGAAATATGGAGTGGAGGTAGAGAGATCCCACCCCACACAGATTGATGGATTGCTGCATTCTTGTAAGCTGGGTGAGACACACACACTGGGGAGGGGAGGAACAGGCTTCCCTTGTACATTTCAAAGGGTGCTCTTTAATTCAGTGAAAGGTCAGAAGGAAGGGGACTGGGCATATCTCAGGAAGTAGAGGGGGCTGATAAAACAGTCATAAAGAGTAGTGCTGGGAGCCCTGGGCTAACCTTTTGAGACATATCACTGTGGCTGAAATCCAGGTGTGAACTCCAGTCACTCTTATGGCCTGTGTTGTGGGACTGTCAGCTTCCGTGACATTCCAGCTGTTACAGATTGCTTTTCAAGAGGAAGAGGGAACAGAGAAGTAGATACTTCAAAATAAGCAGAACCCCAACATAAAACTTCAAAGACTCAGACCCTAAATCACATTTGGTATCTGGAAATGGACTATAAGAAGGGGAGGTTGGGACCCCAAAAACTGTAATCTACCAAGCAGCCCAATTGGCTGTGTGAGGAAGGGAAGCTCTGCAAGACATCTGCCAGTAACCAGGATGGGGGGCCAAGGCCTGCTAGTCTCCCTGCTAGGTGAGGGGGCAGCACCCAGGGAATCAAATACCACCTGCCCTGGAGCCTAGTGCACTAGCACCTGCCTGCTTGCCAAAACCAGTGCCCTGTGAGGAACAGGAGAGCGTTTGAGGGCACAAGGTCCAGTGGGGAGCCCGGTCAAGTTGACTCCCTGTGCGAGGTGTTAGGAAACAGCTGCTGCACCGATCGGGTCATTCCCATGTGCAGAACTGAGTCAGCTTCCCCCATTGTCATAGGAGGGCCGCCGTGAAGATAGCTGTGGAAAAGACTGCCGTGCGATAAGGGCTGAAGAATTGTGCTGTAATGTTGCGGCAACCCCAAATGTCAGGAGGGAGCGTCGTGGTAAAGACTGCTGTGCAGTAAGGGCATTAAAAAGAAATAAATAAATAAAACACCTGGATGCGGCAGGCCGGCGCCTTTCCTCCGGTCCTCTTCCTGGTTTCTGTGGAAGCAGGAAGCACCCAGGCTCCCCTGAGCCAATCACAATGCTGCAATGCAGCGTTGTGATTTGTCTGAGTGCCGCGGTTTGGCTCTCAGACAGGGAATGGGACCCTGAGCAAGTTCTCCACCCAGGCTGTAATGCAGCCTAGGTGGAGAACATCAAAGTGCGCAGGACATTTTGTCCTGCCGGAAACGGCCGACCAAAATGTCATGCGCACTGAGAAGTGCCTACCACTCCTCCCCAGCCTCTAAACCCACCCCACCCCCAAACAACTGAGCCAGCACGTTTAAATAAAATGATAATAACGTTAAGTTATTATCATTTTATTTTTCAGTTTTTAATTGCTCACTCAGTGAGCAGTGGGGCGACGCTCCTCCGCCTTAGCGGAGGAGCCACCACTGCTCTTGAGACACAGACTGCTAGAAGGACATTCCCTGAATGTTGACAGCAGTGCCTAGATACCCTCATGGGTGATTAGCCAAGCTCTACAAATTCACATAGCATAATAATGGGGAATAACCACTATCGCTAACACGAGGAGGGAGTACGACAGGGTATTGCCATTGAAACACTAGAGCCCTGACATCAAGGAGAACTGTGTCAATGTTTGTTAATGTTATATTTTTCCTTTGTGTGGTTAGCGGTAGAAATAAACTACTCTCTTTTCATAAAAGTGAGTATTTGGCTGGACATTGATTTATTGCTGCTGTGCCCATTTTGAGTGTTGAGTCCGTGTTCACTAATCTGTATCCACACCCCCCCCCTGAGGGGGCCTTGACTCCTTGACCACGTTTACCACTGAGAGTCAAGAGCAGAAGGGGTACTTGGCCCAGTTGCTCTGAATCCATAGTATGCAGGGCCCCAGACATCAAGAGTAAAAGGCCTCAACCCCCACGGTTGGGCACAGTAACCCCTGCGTATCACTTGGCCCTCTGAAAGGGGTTCTGACAGATCTTCAAATAAAATGTAAAGGAGCAGCAGGATATTGGCTTTATAGAGTTTGTCTAGAGACCTAGTAACCTTTATTGCCAGGTATTCCAATGGGTTTTGAGTTAAAACATTGCCCTAAGATTCCAACAGTGCCACCAATGTTTCTGAATCAGAGGGAATGCCCCTCCCCATAGATTTGGTGAAATTAATCTTAACCCTTTTAATGTGGGGAGCGACTTGTTGACTTCAACCGCATTACCTTTGTAGTGGGAAGGATGCCAACGTGTCCTCCACCACAAGCACCAGAAGCATTTTCTTTTAAAAAAAGAAAATCAGGACTCAAAGAAAGAGCTTCCCTTGCATCTGAGTTTGTTTATTTTTTATTCTTTGCTTGCTGTGATGTGCAGCTAGCAAAAACTGAAACCAATTAAACAGTAGCATCCGGCACGAATTGGGAGTGGCGGAGCGATGTAAAAAAAAAAAAGTTAAAAAAACGTACCTTCTCAACGCTCTCCCGCTCGTCGTCTCAGTCTCTCCTCTCTGGTCTCTGGGGCCAGAACAGGAAGTAGCTAGGCTCCCTCCCCCTAAGCCAATCACAACGCTGCAATGCAGCATTGTGATTGGTCTGAGCGCCGTGGATCAGCTTTCAGCCAGGGAATGGGAGGCCTGGGCATGTTCTCCACGAGGCTGTAATGCAGCCTGCATGGAGAACATGCGAGGTGTGCATGACTGTTTTAGACAGCCCCAGAGGGCCGGACAAACAGTCATTGCGCACTTGGAGTAGGCAAACCACTTCTCCCCTGCTCTGAGAGCAGAGCAGCCCTGCCCGCCCCGCAAAGCTGTGCAGCAGAAACAAATACAATGATAATCTTGAGTTATAATCATTGTATTTGTTCTTTCGTTCACTGCTATGCAGCAGTGGGGCGATGCTCCTCCACCTTAGCGGAGGAGCCGCCACTGCAATTAAACAAAGAGAAAGCAGACTGCACAGTTCGATGCATTCTGCTTTAACTTTGATCGGTGGTCGGGGTCATAACTGCCCACCTGAGAACTCACCTATGTGAGGCAGGTACCACAGGAAGGGGAAAATGTCCAGTTTCCAGCAGTACCTCTGTAAAGTGGATCCCTGCTTGGGGATCGCCCCAGGACGATGATCCCTAATCTTGAATCCATCTACTAGACACAAGGGGAACAGGTTTGGGGGGAGCTGCTCCCCAGATTTTCAGCAAATGCTCTTACCAGGGGACAACAGTCTTTCTGTCCCCCAGGGGGGCGATAGGGAATGTTTACCCCTAATCTGCCCCACTGACGGAGCAAAATCCCCACTAGCTACCAGGGAAAAATGCTAAATAAAGAAGGGGTTTGGGTACCCCATCCAGTTGGTGGCCTGCCCAGGCCTAAGTAGATTGGGGTTTTGACCCCCATTCTGTCTCCACGAGGTGAGGGAGTTGAAAGCTCACTAGGCACAAGGGAAAATGGCTTTAAAACAAGAAGGAGTTAGGGCTGCTTGCCTAGGCATTGGGCCATGTCCCTACCCCAGAACGAGCCTTACGCTCTTTCTGACCTTCGGTGGCAGATTAGGGGGCTTTACCACAATTTGCCTCCCCTGAGGGAGGCAGAAAGCCCATTAGGCACCAGTTAAAATAGTAAAAATAACAAGGGGTGGAGATGGCCCCCTTGGTATCGGGCTAGGCCCCAGGGTGATTCAGCAGTCTTTCTTTACTTCAGGACAGTGGCCACTCTTCCTACAATGGCATGAGAAGGCACACAAACATAAGCATAAATTGTGTGAGTGAATAGACAAGATGCTAATTCCACTATTGTAAATTGGTCCCGAACATGAGTGCAATCTATTCCCGCTAGGCACAACGCCCCCAAGAATACAACCCCACCATCACTAGAGAAAGCTTAAGACGGATCGCAGAAGGGTAGTGGCCTAGCAAGATGGCCAACGGGATGTATTAGTCCCCAGCTCTGGGTCCTCGTCAACAAAAGCCTGCATAATCCTGTCAGCACCGGGTAGAAGCGACCCTGCTGAAAATGGCATCGGCGGCTGTTCCCGTCCTCCACGCCATATTAGGGTCCATTTCCCAGTGGAAGCGGTCTCCCCGCTGTGACAGGCACAGCCTAAGACGGCACCGGAACTGGGGACTGATCGCTGGTTGGCTGCCTCGCGGGTGGTGGCCGTTCTGCCCTCAAAGTGGCCTGTGCCTCCTTGGACTGGGGACAGGTCCAGCCGATGCGGTGCCGGGACTTGGCGGAGAGCTCCGAAGAACCCTGGAGGAGAGCAAAACGGTGCAGTGACCCTGAGCAGGCAAACGCCTCGGGAGAGGCTGGGGGTGCCTGCATCCCCTTCGGCGGCATGGCTGTGGGCCCTGGTGCCTGTCGGGAGATGTGTCTGGTGGCTTCGGTCACCAATGGTTGTGGGGCCTTGTGCTTGGAGGTGCGGGCAGACGGAGCTGTAGGGTGCCCTAGAGCCTGAACACCAACTGGCCTGTAGCGCCATTCCGACCCCCCTACGTGGAGCCCTGAGGCGGTCACCCGGCTCTCCAGCTACTATACCCCTCGGGGGAGGGTAGGGGGGACGGGCAATTCTGTCATGGATGGATGACATCAATTGCCCTAGTAGATAAATGGACCCCTGAGCGCTGACACTACTCGAATGCCCTGCGGAGGTAGGGAGTGCGGTCCCACTTCCCATCTGGCCCTGCCACCCAAGATCCCCTTGTTTGGGGGGAGAGGGGGCGGAGAGGTCCCTGAATGGGTCCCTGCACAATAGACACTGTTCCCACTGTAGAGTGGTTGAAGCTCACTACCTGTGTATCCTGCCGACCTGTGCCGTAAGGGCGTTGTTGCAACACAGCTTGAAATAATGAGAAAGGAGAGAGCAAACAGATCCTCCCAACAGACAAAAATCAACCAATATTCAGGGGGAGCATGGAGCTCATGCAGATGTGGTGTAGGAGAGAAGCGGGGGAAACCGCCGCTGCGTCAGAACCAACCAGGGCCAGATCATGTTGCCGATAACGCAATCAAGCAAAAGACACACAGATGATGGACGGAATGCAGAGCAAATCAAACATTCACCCCCAGTCAAGAGATCTGGGTTAAATCCATCGTTCTTTTGCTCACCATGCCACCCCAGTTTAGACCCAGCTATATGCAAATCAGTCTTGACCCTGTGTCTCATGAGAACAGTCCAGCCCGAACTGCCAAGCCAGGCCCTCCCTGGACCGGAAACAAGCATCCTGGAACTGGTTTCGGGGCATCATCCCTCATCAGCCAGGCTAGCTTGAATCCAGTGGCACAGTGAGCCCGGGACCCACGTCTGGGCATACCCGGCGCACTTAGGGCAAGAAAGCAAAAGGCACACAGATAATGGATGGAATGCAGAGCAAATCAAACATTCACCCCCAGTCAAGAGATCTGGGTTAAATCCATTGTTCCTTTGCTCACCATGCCACCCCAGTTTAGACCCAGCCATATGCAAATCAGTCTTGACCCTGTGCCTCATGAGAACAGTCCAGCCCTAACTGCCCAACCAGGTCCTCCCTGGACCGGAAACAAGCATCCTGGGACCGGTTTTGGGGCATCACCCCTCATCAGCCAGGCATACCCGGCGCACTTAGGGCAAGAAAGCAAAAGACACACAGATGATGGACGCAATCAAGGCATATGCTGTAGACAAAAATGGACGCAATCTTCTTGGATGTTTATCTGCTGAGGGTGGACCTGCGCAAAATCAGCAACCGGATGACAGAACTTGAGACCACGACAGCTATGTTGAAGTCTGACATGTCTGAGGTCCGACCGAAAATCTACTTCCTGAGCGACATGGCGCACTGACTTGAGGTGCGCCTAGAAGATGCGGAGGGCAGATCATGCCATAATTATCTGCGTTCCTGGAGTGAGTTGAGTTGAGGGTAGGCACCCCAAAGCATTCCTTGAAAATCAGCTCAAAGATGCACTACACATCCTAAGGGCCTGTCACCGCTGTTTGTCGTTGAGAGGGTGCATAGGGCATTGGTGCCTTCTCCCTCGCCAGGGCCCCCTCCCAGGGCAATGATTGCCAGAATACTCAAATATTGGGACAGAGACTGTGTACTATAGAGCGCCTGGCCAACTGGGGACCTGAACTATGAGAACCATGTAATCAGGATCTTCCCAGATTAGATTATGCAAGATGTTTTGGCAGTTACTGGGCACTTTCTTCTGGAATAACACATGTAGTTTGAGTGGTAGGCATGGCAGGAGAGGCTTGTTGATGTGGCGCACTACACTTTACTTGCTGCTCTGGGCGATCCTCCAGAAACACGAAGAGGTTGTACACTTGGGTAATACACAATGGGCACGTTGGTAAAGTTCATCACCTAGAACGTCCATGGCCTCAGTAATCATACAAAAAGATACAGAGTCCACATCTTCCTTAAAAGGTACACCATTGTCCTTGTGTTTCCTCAAGACACGTGACTGGCATTTACTGAAGAAGTGTCACAGCTACGCAAGAAGTGGAGTGGCCAAATCTTATGCTAAAGCAGCTCTTAACTGGGTGACCCCAGAGTTCCCTTCCAACATAAATACTTAATAGCGGTTGTAGATGGCTGATGTATCTTGGTATATGGTCTACAAGATGGGCCACAGATCTGCCTATTAAACAACTACGCCCTTAATACAGATGATAGTGAGTACTTTAACTCCCTCTCTAATGCGGTCACGCCTTACGAGGACATACCACAAATTTGGGGAGGGCACTCCAACAGTGTAGTGGACGAAGTGCAAGCTAGATTTCAGTCTAGGCACAGCGCCAAACTGGGCATGATTAAGGCCCTAAGGGACGCAATAAAACATTTGCACACCATAGATGTGTGGCACAAAACACATCCAGAATTTTCATTTCACTCTTCAGAAGACCTTAGTCACCCCTGTAACACAGATAGTTGAATACTTGAGAGTTCTTAGGATGTCCATGCTGGCTGTGGAGAATATAGCCAATCTAAAGCAACCTCTCACGAAGAGAGGAGTTAATGGCGGCTGTTAAGGATATGCCAGCTGGCAAGAGGCACAGCCTAGCTGGCCTGCCCCCAGAGTTTTATTGTAGTTTTCATGGAGCCCTCGTAGAAAAGCTTCTGGAGAACTTTGAGGAGTCGTATGACCGACGCAGGCTTCTGGACTCCATGAGGGAGGCTATTGTCCAAATAATGTTAAAGCCAAACTGGGATCCATGGGAGCTAGGATCCTATAGATCCCTATCAATGATCAACACAGACATGAAGCTTTTAGTGAAGACATTTGTGAATAGGCTTGCACTGGTGATGACTTTCCGGGTCCACCTAGACCAGTGTGGCTTTATCCCAGGGAGGAATACACAAATGAATATACTTAGGCTTCACCATTTAATGGACGCAATAGCGGGCACTAATCTGGAGGCTGAACTGGTCGCACTGGATATCGAAAAGGTCTTTGATACTCTGGACTGGGATTATATGCATATGGTGCTCGAGATAATGGCCTTTAGTCCTAAGTTCCGCGCATTGGTTAGGCTGCTCTATACTGCCCCAACAGCTAGAGTCAAACAGGGGCGTTGTGTCGCTTACTGAAGAGACATTGGGAGGGGCACAAGACAGAGCTGCCCCCTCTTGCCATTATTATTTGCCTTGTGGGTAGAACCCTTGGCAGACCGACTTCAGGAGTGTTTGGGGGAGTGGGGCATAAAGGTTGAACACATGACACACATGGTCTCGATGTATGCAGACGATACCCTATTCTACTGCTCCAATCTGCAGATGTCAATCCCGATTCTCCTACAAGAATTACTTGCTTTTGGAAATTTCTCAGGCCTCTGCCTCAACGCTCGTAAAACGGTCTTATTCCCGATTCCAGCTTGTGCGAGAATGGCCCTAAAAGAGTTGCCCGAAGTGGGGCTGACCTGGGAAATGCATAACTTCTGCTACCTTGGGATACAGATAGCAAATACCAGACACATACAATACTCCCACAACATGGGGAGGGTACTTCTTTTTTTGGAATAAACTCCCCATCTTGGAGATGGGTAGAGTGGCTCTGGTGAATATAGTTTTCCTCCCTAGATGCCTCTACAATTGCAGAATTCTCCTGGCCCTATGCCGCGATCAACCTGCAGGACACTGTATAGGTTGTTAATATTCTTGGTGTGGTCAGGGAAACGTAGTAGGGTACAACTGCCGTAGTGAAACAGGACAAACTAGAAGGCAGTTTAGGTTTGCTAGACCTAGAATAAAACTATTTGGCTGCGCAGCTCCAGCATGTGGCCCAGCGGAGTGCAGGCGGAGATAACTGGGAGAAGAATCACCTCAGCAGCACGGTTAAGACGGAGCTACTGTTCCGTTACCGGATGCAGGAAATAATCAACCCAAAATGCCCTCCCTAAAATTGTACAGAAAGTGGCAACAGCATGAGAGACAGCATTCAAATGGGTGGTCCAGTGCCCGCCGTTCTCAAGATCCCTAAAACCTGAGTAGGGGAAACCTTTTCAGGATCTAGACCAGACCATGTCTTTGCGACAATGAAGAGAAGGAGGATGCCTTGCTATGGGGGACCCGTAATCGACAGATGCATTTCTGACATCCCCAGAAGCATGCAAGACCTTTAATGTTTGTCGAGGGCAGTTTTTACAATTTGCCAAACTCAGCAATACGGCAAGAGAAATATGGACAGTTTCCGAGTGCGCCCCTGGTTTCTGTTACCCTGGAGGTTTTCCTGGAGGACCTACCAGTTCACAGGGGCTATGCTGAAAAGTACTCCGGATCCAGTCTGGCACCTGAGGATATTCTAAAAGTGAGGAATCAGTGGTTAGAAGTATCCATCAGAGCAGGCAGATTTTTAGGTCTTTCCTGAATCAGAGGTAGTTAGACTGGGGTCAAAAGGTAAGGGACCTTTTGAGCCCATGGGATATTCCTCCATGATTTAAATGTATGGGGTTGCGCAGGCAGAGGCAGGATACGTTCTTGGACCTTGCTGTGGGTTGGTAGTGGGAGACCAAATTTTGTAGACAAAGGGTTCCTTTACCAAGGAAGGCATTGTGCATGTTACTCAGTACATTAAATTGGTACCTTTGCTGGACTTGGAGCCAAAAAGGAACATTGGAGAGTGGGTAATATTATCAGGTGTCTCTATATTTAAACAGTCTGGAGGCCTCCTTTTGGATTCTTTTCGTTTTTTGTAAATGTGGTGTTTGCAAACTGGCATACACAATATTGCAGTAAGTGAATTTTAGACATAACTAAAATTCTTGTAAGCTCAATGGTGTGGTTAGACTGACATAGTGGGAAGTTGAAGGTTAGTGATTCTCACCACAGAGTCACGCCTCGTCAGGGGTAGTAAGCGCTATATAAAATACTATTTAAACAGAGTCAACCTGACAGCTCAGTCTCAAATAGGATTCCCAAATAAAGTGTTGGGGCTTGAAGGTAAGGATTGGATTGGTATTAGCATCACTCTGAAAGATTAAAGTATCCGTTTTTAATGTAAGACACAGGAAACTTCCCTTCAATAAAATATATACATTCCAAGAATTTAGTCACATTGCTTTTGTCTTCTGAATCTTCCTCAAGAAGAAGGCAGATCTCAGTATCGTCAGCATTTATATGCTGCTGGAAGTGGTACAGAACGATGATCGGGGGAGGGGTGGTATTTATGAACCCTGGCGAACTCCACAAGTAACTGGTTTCTAGTTTCAATCAAATGCCCGGTCCTGTTGGCTTCTCAATGAGCCAATCCAGTCCAAAGCTGTATTTTAAACTATTGAGGCGGTTTATTAGGATCTGGTAATCAACTAAGTCATAGGCAGAACACTGATCAAGCAGAATCAAAGCTATCAATTCAGTCTCATCTAAGGCACATATGAACTCCTCACAGATTGTTTTTACACATATGTTTATTGGCATTTATAACAAACAACACCCAAGGGTGAATACAGTTCAATTAAAAGTGTACTCAAACAGGGCATGTTAGTTCCACAATATTCAACAGGGATACAAGCAATGATCAACGAAACAAGGCACATGCACTATTTATGCATTGTCCCAATGATAGTCGCTGCCTAATTCGGGCTTCCAGTTAAGATAAGTCAAGATGGAGCAAAAGGATAAGGGAGAACTGTGTGAACTAATATACGAGTATCTTGGGTGAAGAAAAGGGGAAATAAAAAGGGGGGACAGCCAAACCAGTTCAGGGATCACTCAAATTAGCCAGGTAATGGGAAAACTAAAGCTAAACGGAGATTAAAAAAAAAAAAAAAGGGGGGGAAGAAATCGGGGGTAAATGGTGGGTGTGTGCAGCCAACCAATCCACAAACTCAAGTAGGTCAAGTCATAATATGGTAGCCTTGCTGGGGCCTATATTCAGTGTGTGTTCTCTTCCCCAGCTGACTTTCTTGGGGAGTAAGCCCTAGCTCCTTCGGTTGGTCCATCCTGCCCCTCGAGATCGGTCCAGTTGTGGATTTCCAGGGCATTGCTTTACGCTTTTTGGCCAACACCAGGGCCAAGTCTAGGAATTTAGAGCTTACCTTTCGTGTGGGAGGTCTTGGGAACAGCCCCAACAAGCAGACCTCCAAGGAACAGGTAATGAAGCGGCACAATGTGGTTTTCAGGGTGCCTGTCACCCTGTCCCAGAATGTACGTAGACGGAAACAGCTCAAGGTCATGTGGACAAAGTCTGCATCTAGGTGCCTACACCTTGGGCAGTTACTAGGCTCCCCATCGGGAACAACCTGGATTCTATGGGGGGTCATGTAAGTCATAATTAAATTGGGTATATTTCAGCCTCATGTTCCTGGAGTCTTTCTTAGGATAAGTCAAGGTCTTGCGCCACTTCGGATCCGTAATATCCCGTCCTAGTACTCCCCTTCCCCCCCCACTGCCACCGTATGGCCAACAATGGCTTCTGGACCATCTCAGATAAGGCTTAGTAAAACCAGGTCACCTAGTGTCTCGCAGTGCCCAAGGACACCAACAGTTGCAGTACTGTATGAGTCGTTGATTCATCGCGCCCCCACCCAATAGGTCTCTGAAGATTCGTATCAGGGCTTCATATGTGAGGAATTGGCCTGGAGGCAAGTCGTACTGGGCAACAAGATCCTCCAACAGGAGCAGAACACCCTGTTGGTAGCAGTCACCCACCGTTACCAGCCCGGCATCCGTCCAAATTAACAGTTGCCCGGCCGTGGGCATTGCCTGGGCATAGAGAGGTGTTCCCTCAGTCTTCCACATGCAGTGCCTCCAGCATTTCAGTACCACTGCTTGTACCACTCCCGGATGTGGAATTAACACCGCCAGACAAAGTAGATTAGCCAGCAGAGCGTCAAGATGTTTAGATAACGCCAGCAAGCCTAACACCTCCCGATGTGCTCCATTGAGCCACTGAGTGATCCACTGGACCTGCACAGCCAAAAAATACAGCTAAAAATCAGGAGGTCCCAGGCCCACCTAATCCGGGGGCCAGAGAATCTCCAGGGACACTCTTTGGCAGCCCCCATCCCATATCAATTACCGCAGCAGAGTTTCTAGTTCCCGAAACCAAGGACTGGCACCCCTACTGGGAGGTTAATGAAAAAGTAGAGTAGTCTTGGTAACATGACCATGAGATTCGGGCCATTGTCAGCAGCTTAAGTGAGCGCCTATAGCGACCGCAAGATCGAAGGAATCTATTCCATTCCCACAAATTCTCCAGGAATGGAAGACTTGTATGCCCAAGTACCAAAAGGAGGAGGAGGACCTTGTTAGATCTAGTGGAATATCTGGTGGTCCCTGGACATCTGGAGACACAGGAAACACGTATGTCTTGGCCTTATTGACCCAGAGGCCCGAAACCTCTTCAAATCCCCCCAGAAGGTGAAGTGCAGCCGTAGAGCCCAATGACCCATCTGCTAGGTAAAGTAGAAGGTCGTCGGCATAAAGAGAGATAATATGCTACCGGCCTTCAGCTACCACTCCAGAGCCCACTCCCTCTTGCAGAAACAACTCTGCCAATGGCTCAAAGGCCAGTGAGAATAAAAGGAGGGATAAAGGGCATCCCTGCCACGTGCCTCTGTATACCTTGTATTGCGGGGAGATGGTAACGCCTGTTTTGATCCTCATGGTCGGGCAGTGTAAAGTAGTTTGACCCAGTTAACACCAGTGTTCCCCAGTCCCATCCAGTGCATCACCTCAAACAGGATGTCCCATCGCACAGTGTAGAAGGCCTTTTCAAGGTCCACCAACATAAATATGGTATGCGGATGAGATTGGACGTCTGGATGATATAGGACATGGTATAGTCTCATGAGATTCAGGTAAGTATTGCGGGCTGGAATGAAGCCATTCTGATAATTGTGTACTAACGCCGGCATATGGGGAGCATCGGAAGGCTAATACTTTACTAAGGATTTTAAAGTTCATGTTAAGCATGGATAGTGGGCAAAACTCTGAAGTTCGGGCTCCCTGAGTCTTGGTATTGGGGAGTGGGATTACAACTGCGTCTCAGAAGGATTTGGGCAACACCCCCAACTGCAAAGGGTCTGCATATAACGATTCCAGTTTTGGGGCCAGGGTCTCTGAGAATGCACAGTAAAATTCTATGGGCATGCCATCCAGGCCTGAGGTTTTGCTCGTAGCCATTTCTTTAATAGCAAATCAGATTTCTTGTATCATTACTGGTCCCCCCAGGTCTTCCCTAACCTCTCAGGGAAACTCCAGCAATGGAAATATGTCCAGGAAGGCGAGAATGACTCCGGGCATTTGTACAGTGTTTCGCAATATTCCCGGAACGAGGCATTGATAGCCCAAGGGGAGTAGAGTGACGTACTGACACCCGCTAGAATATGCGTAATAAGGGCCCCTCGGGATCCAGGTCTAATAAGCCAAGCCAGGAGCCGGTCGTCCCGCTTTATCATGTGCCCTAGCAATATAATTTTTATAGTCGTGGCAGCACGGCTGTTCTGAGGTGGCCTTGTATTGCTTCAGGGCCTCCCAGAGTCTGCTCAGTGCGGTTTCATCGGTTCCCAGAGCATTATCTAGCTTGTGAAACTTATAAGCCAGGGCCTGAAGTTCCCCATTCAACTCTTTCTGAATACTGACCTAATGATCCAGACAATAGCCTCGAACCACCACTATAAACGCCTCCCACTTGACCAGGCCAGAGGACGCTGAACCATGATTAAGGTCAAAGTACCCTGAAATAGCTTCCCCTAGGGAGTCTCGGAAGCAGGTATCCTCCAAGGACAATGGGTTGAGTCGCCATGTAGGGATCTGTGGGTGCTCCACAATGGGTTGGAAGCCCAGTAGCAGAGGGCTGTGGTCTGAAAGGGTACGCCCCAGATATTCGGTGTATGTGACATGTTGACTGAGCCTGTGCAAGCATACAAACTTATCTATCTGGGTGTGAAGTTGGTAGATGTGGGAATAATAGGAGTAATCCCGTGTTTTCCCATGCTGGACCCTCCAAGTGTCCGCCAGATCCCAATGTCCCAGCCAGTCCCTGAGTCCCTCTGCTATTCTATGTGCGGGAGCTCCCAGCAGTGGGAGGGTGGAACGATCAAGTGAGACATCAACTACACAATTGTCGTACCCACCCCGTAGGATGTCGTCTGTTACCAATGGTGTAAGAGGGGCTGATAGAGAGTGGACGAAAGCCACCTGGTCCTGGGCATAAATACTCCCAAGAGTTATATCTGTACCTAGCAGTCTACCCTTGATTAGGATGTAACGGCACACTTTGTCAATGGAGGAGTGGATACGTTCAAATGGTGTCCCTGCCCTGATCCAAATCAGCCCCCCCCCGAGCAAAGGCAGAGTATGAAGTGGCATATAACTAACCTCACCACCTACGTCTCAGGCGGTCAATCTCCCCTCCAGTAAGATGTGTCTCTTGCAGCATGGCCACCTGTACCCCTCGCCTCTTTAAATACCTGTGGATGTTATTTTGTTTGGAGGCCCAGCCCATCCCCCAGATATTCCATGATCAGAATGTCAAGGAATGGCGTTGATCAGACATCTAATTGTGTAGTGTATGTATCCTGGCCAAACCTCTCGGTCCCCCCCACCCGTATCCAGGCCTCCCCTCTCAAAATGTAGAGCGATCCCCGAAAGAAATAATGGAAACACCAACTATAAACACCCCCTCCAGTCGCCTGGCAGGGATCTATCTGGGAGGGGGGAGGCTGTAGTATGGAAACAAAACCATAGCCGCACTGTCCCTGTCCACGGTTACTCACCAGTCACATGGCATAACACACAGCCACCCACCAGTGCTTCAATGTTCTTGAACACCAAAAGTAGTTTCAGAAATTAGTTTATGTGGAATCTCCAAGACTACAATCTCTGCCCACCCCTAAACCTCCTGCGCAGTGGGCACCACCTCGGAGCCCCTATCCCCGACAATCCTTAAAAGGCATTGATAATACACATCAAATCAAGTTGTCCATAGACTGTGGCGTTACTGTAGGTAGGGCAGCACCGTCCACCAGGGAAGACTGATTCTGAGAGTACAGATTGCCGTTCAGAAGGAGAACCAGTCCCTGAGTCCAACCTTTGTGTCATTACGATTCAGCCACAGCCTGGAGGGCAGCGGCTCATTCCTGTTCAGCCTGTGACAGGGGCGGTCTCTTCAGGGATCTGCCATGTGGGGTTCCACAGGAGCACTTCTTTGATCTGCACCTCGAAGCATTTGATTTGGAGTGAGCCGTCGGGAAAGTCGACCCAGTCTTATAGGCTTTCAGCAAGTCCCAAGTCATTCCGGGATCATTACAAAAGTGTGTGGTGCCATCAAGTACTATCCTGAGTTTGGCTGGGAAGATCAGAGAGTACTGTAGGCCCTCATGATGGAGGGCCTTTTTTACTTCCAGGAAGCCTTTTTTACTTCCAGGAAGGAAACCAGTTTGGCTTGCACGGTAGCTGTGAAGTCGGGAACACCAACACTTTGCTGTTATCCACTGTGAAGGGGCCCCCTGAGTGAGCCTTCTGAAGGATAATATCCTTGTCCTTATAGTGGAGCAGTCTAGCAACAACAGGGCAGGGAGGGCGACCCGGTGCTAAATGGCACACCGGCACCCTATGGGCATGCTCTAAAGCGAAGAAGGGGGTCATATGGTTCGGAGCAACTTCTGACTGGAGCCACCATTCAAGGTAGTATACCATGTCGATTCCCTCGGTGCCTTCAGGGAGTCCTACCACCCGGATGTTGTTCCGTCGGTTACGCCCCTCCGCGCCTTCTGTTCGGTACGCGAAGACTCGTATTCTGTCGGTCAGTTCCGCCATCTGGTGCGTCAAACTGAGTTTCCGGCCGTAGC
This sequence comes from Calotriton arnoldi, assembly GCA_963921515.1. NCBI lineage: Eukaryota > Metazoa > Chordata > Amphibia > Caudata > Salamandridae > Calotriton > Calotriton arnoldi. The sequence continues at coordinate 2,376,518 of CAWUFW010000828.1, forward strand.
TCCATCACCGAGCTCTCCACTTCCTTAACCCGATCAGCCAACTTGCGGTGTTCAGCTTGTGGCAGGCCCAAGCCCACGGACACCGTGCTAATGTCCTATTGGAGGGTGGTCTTGGTGGCCGCTATGGTGGCCAGGATTTTGTCGAGGTGGAGTTGGATTGGGTCTGTTGGGGGTTCAGGCTCCTCGGAGTCTACGGGTGGGCCATGCTGCGCCCGTGTCTGCTTGGACCTTGGTTTGCCCATCAGGATTACTCATGCAGGTTTTCCCGTAGTGATCAGGGCTACCAGTTCCAGGTGTGTCCGGAACAAACCTCGGTGAGTGGATAGGTGGAGAGCAGTGCCAGAGGAGAAAGAACAGGTTTGGATCCCCAAGGCCTACATCAGCTAGTGTGGGCTCAGGTGAGAGGCCATCTGCCCAGGAGTCCAAGCAAAGATGAGGTCAGGGTTCCACAGGAGGTCTGTTGGTTTTGCTGAGCGAGAATAAAACATGGCCGGCTCCCTGAAGGATGGCCATTTCCAGAGTGCAGTGTCTGGTGGGGGACCCTGTGGTCAAGGTTCCCCGTGGAACCAGTCGTCTTCTATGACCAGTTCCTTGGGACAGAGAGGGGGTTGCTTTCAGGGGTGTAGGCATGTGCGATGCCCCTATTTATTCCTCCACCCCTCAGCACTGTGTCAGATAGAGCAGAGAGCTCAAGGGGACAGCAGGGGGGGGCAAGGAGGGCTGGCCAACGCCCGCAAGTCGTGCAGTCAAATCCACCTTGGTGACCCAGTTCATTCGACCTTGGTCCTAGGTCGCTTCCCTACTCCCCATAGGAGATACTATTGGGTTTCATCCTCTAAACTGTCGTCTGCGCTGCCCCATTGAGGTAGGAGATGTGGGCCCCACCATTCACTGTCCCCCTAGGGGGGACCCAATCTTGTGGGCGGCAACTCTCCAATTATATTTAGGCCTCTTCTGGGTGAATTCCCTAGTCCTCGCCGGTCTCAGCAGGGAAGGGGGGGAAGTCGATTAGCCTGCAGCCAGAGAGCAGATGCCGGGCCTCGGTATGGGTTCCGAGATATTCAAGCCCCCCGTGGGTAAGGCTCGGTTACTGGCATGACGTCTGCCTGCGATGGTGTATATGACATCACCCACTCTAAGAGACGAAGAGATGCACCACCAGGGGCCAAGGCAATCCCTTCAACACGCGCCGGGGTGCCGCGCCCAACGCATGCAAACAGAGCATTACGGGGAAAATGAAGGCAATCGCAGAAATAGGCCCCTGTTAGTCTTTTGTGGGCCGGGGCTAGCAGTGCACTCCAGACTGCCCGGGTAGCGCTGCTGCAATTACTCACGTCTGGCACCCAGGCGCCCCCCTAGGCATTGTCCTCCAGCGCTCTTAGCATGGGAGAGAGAGTGAGGTACAACCAGGCTGCTCTCAGCATCGGGGGAGGGTGAAGTACAATCAGGCGCCTCTTCGTTAGTCCACTAGTGCGGCCATTGTCTCCGGGCACAAGCACAAGTTCTGTGGCTCTCAGCAGTCAGTCTGGCAGTTCCCCGCCAAAGGCTGTTTCATGTAACACTTTGCCGGTGCAGGGGCCCGCCTCCAGGCACTCCACCGGTGTCAGGGTGAGTGTATGCTCCCTCGTCGTACTTCAGAGCTGTGCTGGCTCCCGCAGCGCGGATCAGCTGGTTCGCAGCAATGTTGAAAGGCCTCAGTTCCCAGCCGCCATCTTAATGGGCGGGCTCAGTCATACCCCGCAGTCTGGGGATTGCCACCCTTTTTTCAGGAAATGGGGACTCTGCAGCTCGGAACATAGCCCTCGGAGGATGGCCATTAATATAGGGATTATGCTGCGGCTTGCTGCCAACTCCAGCGATGAATGACTCAGGATAGATAATGGGCCGGCACGGAGCAGGAAGCTCATGCACCCGCCATCTTCGTCTCGTTCCTCCTCACAGATGTTTGTTAGTGCAGATTGTATGCTTCCTCTCAGGGTGAAACCTAATAGTAGTGGATGTGGTTATTATTTTCTAAGTATGTTGGGAGTTGTCTGGTGACTTTCTTTTCCAAACGTTTACCTAGGTATAGACAGTTTAAGATTAGACTATAGTTCGAGAATAGTGAAGTTTCTGGAGAATGTTTCTATTTAGCACTGGGGTGATTACTGCCTGTTTCAGTAGTGTTCAAACTGAGCATTGAGAAAAGGATGCATTGATCAAGAATGCCACATCATTCACAAAAGAAGGAAGAAATTCCTTGAACTAGTGTTCAGAGCATGTATAAGTTGTAATTGTATAACCTATGTCTAGCACTTTATTCAAGTTCATGGGCTTGCAGGATCTGAGCTTGACCAGTCAGCATTTGACACAGTTGACCATCAATTTCCAGCTCAAAGGCTATACGACACTGGGATACAAGGTACAGTCACCAACTGGATAAAGTAATTCCTTATAAACAGTCTCCCAAATTGTCTCACTATCACCACCGAATTCTTCACAATGCCTCAGCTCAGTAGTTGTCCTCTAGGGGATCCACTATCATACTTCTGCTGTTCGTTTGCCCATTACCTCTTCCTGCCTGGAAAATTCTTTCAGCCTCACATGCTACAATTCTGTCAATGACACTGAGATCGTACTCAAACCTGACTGGTTTTACCTGCTGATCACAAGCCTATCCTCACACTAATTTGCTGCGCAACACACATGTAAAATGTGCTCAAAAGCTGCTGACATGCGTGGAGCACACTCTCTGGGCATCCCATATGACTACAAACTTAAATGGCTACTTACTGGTGGGCGAAATTTTGCAGCTGGAAGAATTTTCTGGATTCACATGCTGTGCATTATTCCAGCATCTAGTGGTTTGGAATTCTACTCTTGTAGTCCTCTTTTCTGTTTTTGTTGTTGTTGTGCATCGTCTGTTGTTACCATTAGGTGCCTTGTCCATCCCTCTCCTGACATCAGACGCCCTCTCTAAACTGTCCCCTTAGAGTGGTCACCATCTTCAGATTAGGTTTTCCCTGGTGACTTATTTTTTTCATCGTCAAATCGGCTTCCTGGTATTACGACTTTGTAGCAGGATCTCTGTTCATTGCACAATAGTGCTGTTTGGACTGATGACCAGAGTATGAAAGAGCCTCTCTTTTGTATGATCACTCCTCCAAATTCTCTACTGATGGCGCTAGTTTTTTGACTCTGTTGTGCACTGGGCTGGGCAGACCCCAGTGCATGTGCTTTGACCCCCCCCAAAGTCAATCAATCAATCGACATTTGTAAAGCGCGCAGCTACCTCAACAGAGGTGTCCCGGCGCTAAGAGCATACTAAAGAGAAAGACCAGCCAATAATACTACCCCTGCCTAAAGAGCCAAGTTTTTAAGGCCTTCCTAAACTTATGTTCTGTTTCTATCCGGTGCAAGTGGATTGGCAGTGCGGTCCACCGCCTTGTTGAGTCTTGGCATATTGTGGGACGCAGAGGAGTCGTAGGTAATTAGATCTCAGGGTCCGCTCCTGTCGATATGGGGATGAGCCGGACTTAAAAACAAGACTGCCGTCTTATCTGCATTTAATTTCAGACAATTTCCGTTCATCCAGATTGAAATATCTTTCAGGCACTCCTTCAATTTATGGAAGGCTGCAGCGGATTGTTCTTTAAAGGAGAACACCAGCGGAGTGTCATCCGCATAGGAAACCACCTTCACCCCCCCCATGAGGCAATAAGAGAAGCCAAAGGGGCAAGGTAGATATTAAAAAGCAGCGGGCTCAAGGCGAAGTCCTGAGGCACTCCACACAATAGTGGTTTTAATGAGGAAGAAAAAGGACGAAGAAAAACCCGTTGGGAGCGGTCTTCAAGATAGGACCGGATCCAGGCGAGTGCCACTCCCCGAACACCAAGATGACTGCATCTTTCCAGCAGGATTGGGTGTAGGACCGTTTCGAACGCTGCAGATAGGTGTAACAGAACTATCATGGCAGATGCACCGCCATCAACAATCATTCTCACTGAATCGGCCACTTCAACCAAAGCGGTCTCTGTGCTGTAACCAGACTGGAAGCCTGATTGAGAGTCGTGTAGGTGGCCATTATCTTCAACAAAGTCAGCTAGTTGTCGCTGAGTCAATTTCTCTATATTTTGTGCAGGTGCAGACAGCAGGGAGATAGGTCAGAAATTGCTGAGCACTTCAGGGTCAGCATTAGGTTTCTTCAGCAATGGTGATAAAAATGCCTGTCTCCAAATGGCTGGAAAATTGCCAGTTTTAAGCAAGGAGTTCCAGATTTGGTTCAATACAGGATTTAGCAAGGGGGCTATTGATCTAAAAAACTGAGAAGGGCAAGGGTCCCCTGGAGAGCCCTACTTGCATTTCAGAAGTTCAGCCAAAGACTACTTAGCTGTTATTGGAAGGAATTCCGAAAAAGAAATAAGGGTTTTGGAGGTAGCTATATAATGATTAATGGCAGCGGCCCCTGTCTCAGCCGGAAATGAGGAATACAGTTTTTGGATTTTTTCTTCAAAGAAATCTGCCAGACTCGTGCACAGGGTATATGAGGGATAGATTGTACTATCCATCGCTGCCGGTTTGGTAAAGGATTTTACAATCTTAAAAAGTTCCTTAGCTGAGTTTTCAGAACTCTCTATGTGTCCAACAAAATGTTCCCTCCTCTTAAACCGCAACAGTTTGTGGAATTTCTTCAAAGCCTCCTTATAGGCACTTTTTTCTGCGGGATTGTAGGACTTTCTCCAGCAGCGCTCTAACCTCCTGCAGCTGCGCTTTTCCACTCTAAGTTCAGCTGACAACCAAGAGTCCAAAGGTGTGGCTCTGGAAGTAGTAACTGACCTTTACGGTGCAACTATATTTAAAGCAGTCGTGATCCATGAGTTAAAACTGGAAGAGTCACTGTCGGGATTGCCTGACAGTCGTGGCACAGCTGCTTGCAGGGCTGACCCCAGGGTATCTTTAGTGACCGTTCTCCAGTTCATCTTTAATTCGGTTAGTTTTTCACTTGTAGGTTTCTTAGCATCAAAACTAAGAGTGAAAGGGACAAGGAAGTGGTCCGTCCATAACATGTGAAGAGGATCCTCCGCTCTCAGAACTTGGATGTTTGAGAAAATGAAGTCTAATATGTGGCCAGCTCTATGGGTAGGTGAGGTTACAAACTGAGTGAGGTTATAACCTTTAAGTGTTGATATTAAATGGGAAGCCTGGGGGAAGCTAGGATCATCTACATGTAGATTAAAATCTCCCAGGACTGTAAAATTGGCATAGTCTAGGGTCAACTGGGCAACGACAGTGCACAATTCAGGCATATGGCCATACAGGCAGTCTGGTGGCCCCAATCGGCTAATACCCGATTGCCATATTTAACTTACCAATACGTTCCTAGTATAAGGTACAAGAGGTACCCAGGGCTAAAATGTTAATGTCACTAGTGGACTACAGCCACCACTACAGTGACAAGGTGAAAACAAGGCTCTAGGCCTGCCACTACAGCCTAGCGGGCATCTCCCAAACTGACAACTCAACACAGCAAAATAAACCCTCTTGCCCAGTGAAAACTTTCCTTTTTAATATTAAGTCATCCCTGGGGAAGACATCGGTAGCCTACAAGGCAGGGTGCTAGATATTAAAAAGAAGGGCATGTTCCTCTTGTGTTTGATATTCCTCGACAATGAAAACTTGAAACGGCAGTTTTCACTGGAGTAAGGCTGGTGGCACCATTAGCAAACATTGAGTTACGCTAGCCACCGTGCTACGTGATAACTTTTATTTGGAACCACCAAATACATTACTCTAAGGTATCCAATTAAGGTTACATTAAACCCGACTCATTGGAAGATTTAAGGTAACTATTAATAGGAAGGTGACTTTGTTGCCTAAACATCTGTCAGCCCTTTCTGACTATCTACAGCAGTTGACACTAGAGACAACAGACTGCCCCCAAGCTAGGAAGTTTGAAGTGCTCCCAGGAACAGGAACAAGAAGAACTGCTGGTGGGAGGAGGTGTGATCTCTCCAGCAGGATGGCTCCCTGGTGGTGGCCACAGATGATCCAGCTTCAAAGAGACAAATGTAGGTCACAGCTTAACCTGCCAACTCCTTTGTTTATGCAAAAGAAATAAGGTGATGGATGGAATGATTCAATTAATCTCAGCCACTAGCAATCGCTCGGGCCGCAAAGCATTTTGGACCACCATGCCACCTCAGTTTTATCCCAGCCATAGGCAAATCAGTCTTGACCCTCCTCCAAGAAATTGGGTTACTGGGGGGTGAAACCCTACTCGAGCAGCAACTACAATCCTCATCAGGGTGAGGCACAAGCAAACCCCAGATTAACCTGTGCTCAACCCTCTAGTAGCTTGGCACAGAGCAGTCAGGCTTAACTTGGATGTAATGTATAAAATATTTATGCATCACTTCAAACAGTAATAAAGGGAAAACAAAAACATGAATACCACACCAATTTAGAATAATAGAGTACATTTTAATACATAAAACAAGACCAAAATGACAAAAAACGTAGTAGATTCAGTAGTTTAAAGAGTTCAGTAAAACATAGCCCCACAAAGCACCAACTGTGGATATCTGGTCATGCTGGATCAGGACAAAGTCACAAGTTCAGGCTGACCACGATGGAGCACGAGCTGGCTACAGGGACCCAGTTAGGCCATGGAACAAGAGTACCTTTAAATTCTGGGTTGGGGAGCACCGTGAGGTCCCGCACCGAGGATGCGTCGTGCAGCCGAGGTGTCAGTTCTGAGGAGCGGTGAAGCTGCGACACAAGGTCCTGCATCATCATCGAGGATCCTGTAGGAAAGTAGGATCTTTCTGGCATTGATACCCCCACTTTTTGCCTGGTGTCGGTGTGTTTTGACTGTAGTTCACTGGGATCCTGCTAACCAGGACCCCAGTGGCAGTGCTCTGTCCTCTAAATTCTCTGGTAAGTACTTTGTACACCCCACAATTGCCATACTGGGGTACCATTATAAGTCCCTATTATATGGTACTGAGGTACCCAGGGCATTGGTACACCAGGGCTCTCCCATGGGCTGCAGCATGCATTATATCACCCATGAGAGCCCATGCAAACTGTCTGCAGATCTGCCATTACAGTCTGCGTGAAGTGGTGCTTGTACCATTCACCTTGGATAGAAGGTTTTCCTTATATCCCGGTTACTGCACTTTTAACCTATAAGTCACCCCCTAAGGTAGGCCTTTCGGTCCAAGGGCAGGATTCATGGTTCTAAGTGTGTGGGTACCCCTGCACAAGCAAAGGTACCCCTGCAAACCCCAGATTCTCTGGGCTTTGTAAGTGCGATACAGCCATTATAAGGTATGTAGTGGACACTGCAAGTTGAGATGTCCAACCACATATTAACTGACCCGAACCTGGTCATGTTTGGTATCAAACATGTTGCAATCATGCAACTACACTGATTCCAGTGTTAGCTGCATGATGCCATGTACTGGGGAGCTCCTTAGAGGATCTCTCCCCCCCCCCAAATAACTACCTGTGTTGCCTTACAGGGTCTGCCAGCCAGCCCGCGCTGCTGCCGACCCTAGACAGTATTCTGCCCCCCTGCTGATGAGCTTAACTCGGGCAGGGGAAGCTGAACAAAGGCTTTCCTGCGAAGGAGAAATGTGACCACCTCTCCTTTAGAATTAGGTAGGTTTGGGGCGCTTCCGAGCACCACCAGACTACATTGCAGGGCACATTTAGTGCCCTCCATTCATAATCCCTCGGTCTAGGTCCACTCTCTCCCCACTGCTCCGCTGTGCCGTCTCCTGCCTCCAGACCCCGACCTCCTCCTTGGGAGGTTCGAGGCTGCTGCCCGCTCCTGCGCCTGCTGCCCGCTCCAACTGGGACCAGACTGCCTCCAACCACCGTAACCTTTCTCAGACGCTTTTTTCCTTAATTTTTTCCCTGTTGTGCCACTGTTATTGTGCCCATCTGTGTCTTGCTCTAATTCCACCACTGTTTTTATTTTCTCGTGCCTGCCTGTTCCTTTTGCCTTTCGCCGCTGCTGCCCCTGCGGCCCCTCCCCCCCGGAATTTCCCCTCCGGAATTTCCAATTCCCCTGCTCCCGCCTCCCAGCCTCTCCTCCCTCCCACCTCCCCTACTTAATGGCGGCCACTGCGCGGTCGCGCCGCCGGTGCGCCGCCGGCGCGCCAAAGGCAAGCCCGTCTGCGCCCGTCCGTGACCCGACCGCGGCCAGCGACAGAAACCATGGCCCTCCCACTACCCATCGCTACGACACCACCACCCTCCTCGCACTCAACCCTGGAAGACTTAGAGAATGCCAACAGGCCTCGCCGAACACGACCCACGGCCAGTTCTCCTGCCTCCACTGCCGCCAGACCCTCACCGCCACCCCGGCCTCCAACACCGCCGACGCCAGCACCGGCGACACCCTAAAATGCATCCTCCTCAGCGTACGCTCCGTACACAAACACGCCATGGAAATCTGGAACCTACTCGACTCTCTTTCGCCCGACATCGCCTTCTTCACAGAGACCTGGACCAACGCATCCTCCGCCCCCGACATCAGCACCGCCATCCCAGACGGATACAAGATCCAGAGGAAAGACCACCCCAACCACCCAGGAGGGGGCCTCGCCATCGCCCACAAGAGCACCCTCCGCCTCACCACCTCCAGCGAAGCCTTCCCCTCCGCCGAACACCTGCACTTAAAGATCCAGACCACCCCCAAAGCCACACTCCGAGGAACCCTCATCTACAGACCCCCCGGCCCCCGAACACCCTTCGCCTCCACCATCACCGACTTCATCGCACCCCACGCGATCACCTCAACAAACTACATACTCATTGGAGACCTGAACTTCCACCTCGACAACCCCAGCGACCCCAACTCCACTATCCTTCGTGACAACCTCGCCAGCATCGGACTTAAACAACTCGTCAACACACCGACCCACAGAGCAGGACACACCCTCGACCCCATCTTCGCGGCAGGAAACAGCGTCCATTTCAGCCACACAACGCAGCCGCCATGGACCGACCACCACTGCGTACACTTCGCCATCAACAAACCCAAGCCACCCAAACCAGCCCCACACCCAACACGAAGGAACTGGAGCAAGGTTACCGACGAGCAACTTAACTCCACCCTCAACCGAGACAACCACACCTGGGCACCCGACACAAACAGCGCAAACGACGCAGCCAGAGAACTCCACACCTGGATCTCCAACTGCGCAGATGAGCTCGCCCGCTACGCAACCCCGACAGACAACGCCCCAGGAAAGCCGCCTGGTTCACAACCGCTCTCCAAGAAGCCAGACGCACCTGCAGACGCCTGGAGAAGAACTGGAGAAACACCAAGACAACCGAAAACCACACCACCTACAAGGACGCCATGACAGACTACCACAACCAGATCAGAGCCACCAAAAGGAACTTCATCCACAACAAAATCCTGGCCAACTCCACCAACTCCAAGGAACTTTTCAGTGTCATTCAAGAATTCACCAACCCACGCAGCGAAGCCACAGACATCACCCCATCCCAAGACCTCTGCGACAAGCTTGGAACCTATTTCCACCTCAAGATCAAAAACCTCTACGACAACTTCATCGACCATCCACCAGGCGCCACAGACGGGCCCCCGCCCCCCAGAAACACCAGCCCCCCCACCATCTCCAACTGGACACCGATCACGGCCGAAGACACCGCCTTGACCATGAAAAGCATCCACTCGGGGGGCCCCCACCGACCCCTGCCCCCCTCACATCTACCACAGAGCCGTGGCCGCCATCGCACCCGAACTACAACGCACCATCAACACCACCTTCAAAACAGGCACCTTCCCAGACGACTGGAAGCGCGCAGAAGTCAGACCCCTGCTCAAGAAGCCCACAGCTGACCCCACCGACCTCAAGAACTATCAGCCCATCTCGCTCCTGCCCTTCGCAGCCAAAGTTGCAGAGAAAACAGGAAACTGACACGATTCATTGAAGAAAACGCCGTCCTCGACCCGTCCCAATCCGGATTTCGAAGCAACCACAGCACAGAGACCGCCCTACTCGCCGCCACAGACGACATCCGCACCCTCCTGGACCAAGGCCACTCCGCAGCCCTCATCCTACTCGACCTATCAGCGGCCTTCGACACCGTCTCCCATCGCACACTAGTCGTCAGACTACACGAAGCAGGCATACAAGGAACAGCCCTGGACTGGATCCGATCATTCCTCACCGGAAGAAGCCAAAGGATCAGACTCCCACCCTTCCTCTCCGACCCCACGAAAATCACCTGCGGAGTCCCACAGGGTTCATCACTGAGCCCCACCCTCTTCAACATTTACATGGCCCCCTCGCAGCCATCGTCCGACAACACGGCCTCAACATCGTATCCTACGCCGACGACACCCAGCTCATCCTCTCCCTCACCAAAGACCCCACCACTGCCAAACTCAACTTCCAAAAAGGAATGCAAGATGTCGCAGTCTGGATGACCAACAGCTGCCTGAAGCTCAATGCCGAGAAGACAGAAGTCCTCGTCACCACCCCTTCTGCATGGGACAGCACCTGGTGGCCGACCGCCCTTGGAAGCCCACCTACCCCCTCAGACCACACCAAGAATCTCAGCATCGTACTCGACTCATCACTCTCCATGAACCAACAGGTCAACGTCGTCACCTCCAGCTGCTTCAACACCCTCCGCAAGACCTTCAAGTGGATCCCCCCTGAGTCAAGGAAGACAGTCACCCACGCACTCATCACCAGCAGACTGGACTATGGAAACGCACTCTACGCCGGCATCAACAAGTCCCTACTCTGCAAACTCCAGACAGTACAGAACACCGCCGCCAGACTCGTCCTCGGCATCCCCCGACACGAACACATCAGCCAACACCTACGAAGTCTCCACTGGCTTCCCGTGGAGAAAAGAGTCACTTTCAAAATCCTCACTCACGCCTACAAATGCCTACACAACAACGGACCCAAATACCTCAACGACAGAATCAACTTCCACGTACCCAAAAGAAACCTCAGATCTTCCAACCTCGCACTGGCCGAAACCCCGCGCATCCACAAAGCCAGAGAAGGCGGAAGATCCTTCTCTCACATTGCAGCCAAGACCTGGAACGAGCTACCGGCAGACATCAGACGCGCCCCCTCCCTGAACACCTTCAGGAAGACCCTCAAGACCTGGCCCTTCGGCTAAACATATCTGCGGACCCCCCCCCCCCCCTCAGCGCCTTGAGACCCTCACGGGTGAGTAGCGCGCTTACAATTCCCTGATTGATTAATTGATTGATAATCCAGTTTTGCCCAGTTCAGGAGCCCTTGGCACCTGCTCTGGCACGAAACCACACAAAGGACAGGGGAGCGTCCAACCCCCTTAGCCAGCTCCGCCCTAGGGAGGTGCCCAGAGTTCCTCCAGGTGGCCACTTGATTTTGCCATGTTGAATCTTGCCCCCTAGGAGCATTTAACTGGCTAGGACAGCTGAATAGCGTCCCTGACCCCCTCTGATAGATGGGTCACCAGAGAAGAGGTCCTTCCCATTTTTAGGGTTACTTAAGAGCTCCCCTGAGGGTGAGTTCTTAGATTCATCCTGACAACAACTTCAAGATCCGTCGCCAGTCTAAAGATTGTCCAAAGACTCTTCTGTTGGTCGACACTGGAACTCTGCTGTTCTTCGAGCCAGGACCAAAGAAAAGACTGCTCCGTGGGAAGATTCCTGCTGCACCTTCATCCCTGTGCTTCTTGAAGTTCTGCAACTCCGTGGGCGTGCATCCTCCAAGTCCCCCAAGGCCTCAGCCTGCATCCCAGCCAGAAGGAATATCCCTTGGAGTGAAAGAGTCACTTCACTGCATCTGCAGGCACCCTTATATCGACGACCGGTTTGCTGATCCTGTTGTCCCACGCAACACAGGTGGTGGTTTGTTGGTTCTCCAGAGGCCTGACCAGTCTTCCTTGCAACTTGGACAACTGTAATCCCTCTCCAGCTGACGTGAACCGCCACCTTGTCTGTTTGCCGTTACCAAGGCTTGTTGGCTCTCTTCAAGAAAGATCTTCAAGCTCCAAGAAGCCCCAATGCTGCACAGCTCCAAGAATGATGTTCTGCTTGCACCCTCTGCATTGTGGGCCTTCATCTCCTGTGTGCTAAGGTTTCCCTGCGACTCCCTATGCCTGCTGCCAGAGAGTTCTCGAGGGGGCGCCATCGATTTCTACTGGCTCCCCTGCGAGCTGAGGGCCGGCCCTGTCTTACCCTTGCTAGGTTAGTCCCACAGACCTTGCTGATCTGCAGCACAGCATCTTCTCCCGCAAACCGTTGTTTGCGTTTACCAAGGCTTGTTGGTGGCCCTGCCGGCCACTGATCTTCCTGCACTTCTTAACCACCGTGGGACAGCTCGTGGAAGGCACCTGTATCGTCACCTGGTTTCCATAGTTGCTGCTCCAACCTCACCGTACTACAGCAAGAACCTCATACAAGGGTTGGTATTGTGCTCCTGTGCCTCCTGGTCACCTCCGGGTGGGTTGGACTCTGTCCTCTCTGCTTTCAGGTTCTTCTCGTCTTGATTCCACGTCCTGGTTCCACCTTCCTAGTCCAGGAGACTCTGTAGCTGCTGATCTTCCACGAACCTCCATTGGCGTCTACGGGTGGTTCCGACACCACTTCATCCCTGTGCACCTGGGCTACCTGGTGTAGGTATCCTGGTTCCTGGGGTATTTAGCTACTTCCAACGATTTATTGCATTTTACGGACTGAACTACAGGGATTTATCTTAAATGTGAAAAATCTTAGCTCCTGTTTCCCTTAATAGATTTTAGTCATTTTGGTATCTGTCTAAAGATAAAAAAAATAAATCTATTTTTTTAAATTGGTGTTGGATTTTATTGAATAGTGTTTCTTACTTATTAACTGTTTTGGTACTTGTAAATGCTTACACTTGTTCCTTTGATTAAGCCTGGCTGCTCTGGGCTAAAGGATTTGTTAAAGAAACCTAACAGTAGCAATTGGACCTGTGCTGAATTCCCTTGATGCATCATGGGAGATTGACTGGAGACCACCCCTGAAGTTTGTGGACCACAAGGTGGCCCCAAGAAAACTCACCGTATCTCTTTTCTCTCTTCAGCATCCCCAGCATCAGGACCACTTCTTGGCACAGCCGTGTTAAGGAGGAACAGACACTAAGGACCCTAAGACTGATGGAAGCAAGAGGTAACTCTTTCCCTGGACCTAAGTGGTCCTTGTAACTGACCCCGACCATGTTGTGACTTGTTCAAGCTAAGATAAGTAGCCCTACTAGCCAACTGGTTAAGAACTTTTAAATCAATTCCAATTTATTTAATCTTTTACAAAGAATTTAGTTAACTTTGAAAAATCATGTCTCCGCTTTGCCTCAATAGATTTTTGTTGTTTTGGTGTCTATTTTAAGATAAAAATACACTCTATTTTTGGTGTTGGACTTTTAATATACTGTGTTGCTTACTTACCCGTTGTTTTGGTACTTCTAAATGCTTTACACTTGTTCCTTTGATTAAACCTGACTGCTCTGTTCCACAGCTACCCAGGACTGAGGTAAGGGTTTTAATAAAGAAACCAAATTGGACCTGATCAAGATTGTGACGTTATAACATAGTGAGGTCTCACAACCACACCACGTTGTAATCCACTTTCCTACAATCAGGCTGCTGCCATGCATATGTCTCCTTGAGACATTTTTGATTTGTCTGAGCAATCCATCTTGTGATGGTAGCCTTAGTTACTGGTACTCCCCTATTTTAGTCAGCAAAGGATACAAAGAACAGGCTTCCTTTCCCGATTGCTTTTGTTCTATCTAGGTAGGACATCACTGCCCTATGTACATCCAGCGTGTGCGAGGTTCTTTCAGCTCGAGTCTGAATCCTGGAAGAAACTCGGTATCTGGATAGTTTGGGTAATGTGAAACTGTGAATTGAACTTTGGTAGAAAACGCGAGTTGCTTCTCATGACTACCCTGACCTTGTGTATATATAAATATGGTTCAGGGGTGGTAAGTGCTTGTAATTCATTTACTTTGCGTAGTGATGTCATTGCAATTAGGAAGGCTGTTTTTAGCATGACAAATTAAAGTTTTGCTCTGCAGAGTGGTTCAAAGGAGTATATCATTAGTTGTGTTAGTACTGCGTTTAGGTTCCACATAGGTGCTAGTGCACTTTTTTGAGGGCTATTCTCTTAGCCACTTCTAGGAACCTTTTGACCACCAATGTTGTTTGAAAAATTCTGCTCATGTGAACCCTTGTGTTGGCCACTATCGCTGTCATGTAATGCTTCAGCGAGGCATTGGTCAGTTTGTTATCCAGTAGATGAGTTGGGTATTTAATGACTGTGGTGGCATGTGCCCTGTTTTTGAACAGGTCAGACCTTTGGCACCACCTCACTTACCTTTCCCATTTGGAGGTGTAGCATTTTCTTGCAGCTGCCCTTAACCCTTCCCATAGGACTTTCATAGCTCTCTACAGATGATCTAAATGTCTGAATTCTATGGTCAGGAATCATGCTTCGAAGCTCAGGGTGTTTGGTTCAGGGTGGAGAACTTTCCTTTTCTACATGGAAAGCAGACAATGTGAGACTGGCAGTGTTTGTTTGTTTCCACTGCTATCTCTATTAGATCTGAAAACCACATTTGACTCGCCCATTGGGAGGCAACCAGCATGTGTTATGTGTGACTGTTGGGGAAAGGTAAATGCTACTTACCAGTATGCATCTGTTCTTGGCATGTAGAGCTGCAGAGTCGTACACTGTGCATGAGATCGCCATCTGGTGTTGGGCTCGGATGCTTGCACTTTGTTGTTGTCTTGGAAGAGTCTTTTGTAGTCACGAGATAGGTGACTCCTCCTTTGGACGATAGTGCGCATGGGCATCGACTCCATGGTCAGATTGTTTTTCGCCATGATGGGAAAAGATGGAGTCAGTAAGAAGAAAAAGATGTCCATGTGAATATATCTAATTAAGATTATACTGGAACAGATACAGGTTCCGGGGAGGTGGGTGGGCGTGTACGACTCTGCAGCTCTACATGCCAAGAACAGATGCATACTGGTAAGTAGCATTTACCGTTCGAGGCATATGAGCTGCAGATCGTACACTGTGCATAGACTGTATAGCAGTGTCTCCCCTAGCGGTGGTCACCTGTATTAGTTGCAGTAGTCTGAAAAAGTGTTTTAAGAACAGCTTGGCCCACAGCAGCTTGCTGCTTTGCGTGTACATCAACACAGTAGTGTTTGGTAAAGGTATGTGGCGTAGACCATGTTGCTGCCTTACATATGTCATTTAGGGGATGTTCCCTAAAAATGCCATAGAAGCCCCTAGTTTACGTGTGGAATGTGCCCTAGGGGGAATTATTAAGGTGCGTTTAGCCTTTTGGTAGCAAATTTGAATGCATTTGACTATCCATGTAGCAATGCCAGCCTTTGAGATGGGATTACCTTTATGTGGTGGGGAGAAAGCTACAAATAATTGTTTTGTCTTTCTGAAAGGTTTGGTCCTGTCAATGTAGTAAAGTAGGGCTCTTCTGACATCTAGTGTGTGTAGAGCTCTTTCTGCTACAGAGTCTGGGTCTTGGAAAAAGACGGGTAACTCTATTGATTGGTTAAGGTGAAAAGCAGAAATTACTTTAGGTAGGAATTTGGGGTTTGGTCTGAGAACTACTTTATTACGATGGATTTGTAAAAAAGGTTCTTGTATGGTTAAAGCCTGAATCTCACTCACTCTTCTGAGAGAGGTTATTGCAATTAGGAAGGCTACTTTCCATGTAAGAAATTGTAACTCACATTTGTGCAGAGGTTCAAATGGGGGACCCATGAGCCTGGTGAGGACAATATTTAGATTCCATGCTGGAGAGGGTGGCAATCTAGGGGAATGATTCTTTTAAGGCCTTCCATAAAGGCTTTAATTGCAGGTACTCGAAACAGTGACAAATGCTGTCTGTTTTGTAAGTATGCGGCTAGAGCGGCAAGATGTAATCTTATGGATGAGTATGCTAGGTTACATGTTTGCAGATGCAGCAAGTAACAGATAATGTTTTGTATGGAGGCATCTAGTGGGTTGATATTGTTGTTATTGCAATAAATAGCAAACCTTTTCCATTTTGCTGCATAACAAGCCCTGGTAGTGGGACGTCTGGCTTCTTTAATGACCTGCATACACTCAGGTGGAAGGTTAAGGTAACCGAACTCTAGGACTTCAGGAGCCATATTGCCAGATTCAGTTGACCTGGATCGGGGTGTCTGATCTCTCCATGGTTCTGAGTTAAGAGGTGTGGAGAGAGGTGCAGTTTGTGGTGTGGAACTACTGAGAGTTCGAGAAGTGTTGTGAACCATGGTTGTCTTGCCCATGTGGGAGCAACTAGGATCATTGTTAGAGACTGTTGTCTGAGTTTGCGTACTACTAGGGGAATGAGTGGGAGAGGCGGAAAAGCGTATGCAAATCTGCCTGACCAGTTCATCCATATTGCATTGCCCTTGGACGACGGGTGTGGGAACCTGGCGGCGAAGGTTGGGCATTTTGTGTTTTCTTGTGTGGCGAACAGGTCTATTTGTGGATGGCCCCACATTTGGAAAAAGGTTGTAGAACTTGCGGATGCAGTTCCCATTCGTGAATCTGTTGTGTCTGTCGACTTAACAGATCCGCAATGTGATTGTGAACTCCTGGAAGGTGTTCTGCAAGGAGGTAAATGTTTTGAGGAATGGCCCATCTCCATATGGCTTGCGCCAGGCGAGACAGCTGTAGAGAGTGTGTCCCCCCTGTTTTTGTACATAGTACATTGCTGTCATGTTGTCTGTTTTGACTAAGACAGTCTTGTGAGTAAGATGCGGTTGGAATGACTTTAGCGCTAGAAATATTGCTAATAATTCTAGGTGGTTGATGTGGAGCAGTTTTTGTGACTTGGTCCAGCTGCCCTGCGTTGTGTGGGTAAGGAGGTGAGCTCCCCACCCGGTGAGAGATGCGTCTGTTGTGAGCACTATTTGTGGAACTGGCTCTAGGAACGGCCGCCCTTTGGAAATGTTTTGTATGTTCCACCATTGCAGAGAGCGATGAGTGCGGCTGTCTACCAACACCAGATCTGTAAGCTGGCCCTGAGCTTGGTTCCACTGACGTGCTAAGCATTCTTGCAGGGGCCGCATTTGAAGTCGTGCGTGAGGGACAATAAAGATGCACGAGGCCATCATTCCTACGAGTTGCATAAACACTCGAGCTGGAAGGTAGTGTTGAGGTAGGAATTTGTTGATGAGGGCTTGCATACTTGTTATCCTGGAAGGATTGGGGTATGCAAGGGCCCTGGAGGTATCGATTGTGGCTCCTAGGTACTGATGTATGTAGGAGGGATGGAGATGCGATTTGGTATGGTTTATTGTGAACCCCAAATTGTGTAGTAGCCGAACTGTTTGGAGTGTGTGCTGTACACATTGGTTGTGTGACTTGGCTTTTATTAGCCAGTCGTCTAGATACGGAAACACGTGAATGTGTTGTCTTCGTAAGTGCGCAGCTACTACTGCTAGGCACTTGGTGAAAACCCTTGGTGCTGTTGCCACCCCGAATGGGAGGACTTTGAACTGATAATGTTGTCCGTCCACTATGAACCTTAGGTATTTCCT
The DNA here is from genome assembly GCA_963921515.1 of Calotriton arnoldi. Taxonomy (NCBI): domain Eukaryota; kingdom Metazoa; phylum Chordata; class Amphibia; order Caudata; family Salamandridae; genus Calotriton; species Calotriton arnoldi. The sequence continues at coordinate 2,394,101 of CAWUFW010000828.1, forward strand.
GTGCGCAGGGTGAATGGGAATATGGAAATAGGCGTCCTTGAGATCTAGTGTGGCAAGGAAGTCGCCTTGTTGGAGTAGTGGAAGTATTTGTTGAAGAGTGATCATGTGAAAATGATCTGAGTGAATGTAATAGTTGAGGGGTCTGAGGTCCAGTATGGGCCTGAGGGAACCGTCCTTTTGGGGATTAGAAAGTATAGTGAGTAAACCCCTGTGCCCTGATGTTGTAGAGGGACTGGTTCTATTGCGTGCTTTTGGAGCATAGAGAGAACCTTTTGATTGAGGAGCGTTAGATGTTCCGTGGACATGGGACGCTGTCTGGGTGGTATGTTGGGGGAGTAGAAGTGAGTTCGAGGCAGTAACCATACTGGATAATTTGTATTACCCACCTGTCGGTGGTGATGGAATTCCACGCAGGTAGGAACTTTGACAGTCTTCCCCCGACGGGAGTGGAATGATCGGGGGAAACGGAGGGAAGTCACTGTTTGGTGGTAGGGGAGGTGCGTGTGTTAAACCCGCGTCCTCTACCCCTGTTGTTATTACCTCTGTAATTACCTCTGGAGTAACCTCTATTAGAGGAGGTTTGAGTGGTGTTTTTGTAGTTAGCAGAGGTGGTGTGTGTGGCTGTAGTTTTGGAGCCGCCTCTATATAAGGAGCGACGAAAGGAACCTCTGCTAGGTGTGGCTTGTAGAGCTCCCATAGCTTTGGCTGTGTCTGTGTCCTTCTTCATTTTTTCTAGAGAAGTGTCCACATTAGGCCCAAACAGGTGTTCCTGGTCTAAGGGTTGATTGAGGATGGTAGATTGTACCTCCTGCTTGAAGCCAGATATTCGTAGCCATGCGTGTCTGCGCAGCAAAACGCTTGAGTTTATTGTGCGTGCTGCTGTATCTGCTGCGTCAAGGGCGCACTTTATTGAGGTGTTTGTGACAATCTTGCCTTCTTGTATTAGATCATTGGCCTTGGTCTTATACTGATCTGGAAGGTGCTCAATGAGCTTTTCAAGCTCGTCGTAATGGGCTCTGTCATATCTCGCCAGTAAGGCTTGGGAATTGGCGATGCGCCAAATGTTTGCTGCTTGAGACGCAACTCTTTTTCCCGATGCGTCGAGTAATTTGGACTCCTTGTCTGGTGGTGGTGTCTCACCAGTAGTCTGGGAGTTTGCCCTTTTCCGTGCATTAGCAACTACTAATGAGTCTAGAGGGAGTTGGCCTTTAATATAAGCTGGGTCAGAAGGGGCAGGTTTATATTTTTCTCGATCCTTGGGTTAAGAACCCTAGCCCTAACTGGGTCTTTGAAGACCTCAGGGGCATGTTTAATAATGCCTTTAAGCATAGGTAGAGTATGGGTAGACTTTTGAGGCTGGCTAAAAGTTTCTAGTAAAAGTCTTCTTCCAGGGGGTCTGAGTGTAACTTGACACCATGGTATTGTGCTGCCCTGTTTATCACCTGTGAAAACCCTATAGCATCATCTGGAGGTGAGGCTTTTGATGGGTATGGTTCAGGGACAGGTATATCTGGGAGGTCATAACTGTCCCAGGGGTCTTGTGGTGGGATACTGTGAAGGTCGTCATCAGTGTAGGTGTTGTGAGGTGACTGCATGTCATCATCATGATCCTCCCTGTCTGTATCCCCTTGTGGTGAAAAACAAGGTGGAGGAGAGTGAGGCGGGGAGTGTAGAGGGCTGAGGTGTTGTGGAGGTGGAGAGAAAGACCTTATAGGTGATGTGGAAGAGTCTTTCTTCTTATGAGGTGGCTCAGGTGTGGTTGGTTCCTGTATCTTCCTCTTGTGAGGTATTACTGATTGTACCTGTCCGGTAATAGGGTCAATGTGCAGAGTTTTCTGCTTTGGGTCGATGGGAACCAAGAGTTCTTCTGAGCTGGCGTGTTTGGTCGGCATCGAAGATTTCGGCTCCGAGTGTTGTTTGGGCTTGCGAGGTTGTTTGGTGTCCTTTGGTGAAGTTTTCGACACCGAGGGTTTTTTTGTCGACTCCGAAGGTTTGGTATGCTTCGGTGTCGAGGTGTCTGGGACCTTGGACTTTGGCGCCGAAGGGTCTGTTGGTGCCGAGACCTTAGTCTTGTGTTTCGGTGCCGATGAGTGTTTTTCGGCTCCGGGACGTGGCTGGCTCGGTCCCGAGCTGCCAGAAGGCTTTAGGTGCTTGGGAGTCGAGCCGGAAGGCGGGGCTCCTGAAGCTTTGTGATGGTGCAGACCTAGGCCCGAAGGCGAAGGTGTGACCGAAGCCTTTTGTTTCTTGGGGGCAGGGGCATCGACGTCAGTACTCACAGTACGTTGGTGTGGTGTGATGAGTTGGTCGTCGGACCCTGAGTCTTCGGCTCCGGAGGTGTCGATTTGTAAATCTCCGGTGTCCGGGTTGTCGGAGCCTGTGTCAAAGATGTCGTCCGGTGCGGGAGCGGCTGACCTGGACATTTCGTGTCGTCGGGCCCGGCGATCACGGATGGTCTTTTTGGACCGAAAGGAGTCACAGGCTTGGCAGTGTTGGCTCTCGTGTTCTGGAGAGAGGCAAAGATTACAGATCTCGTGGAGATCTGTGTGTGGGAATTTAGCCCCACACCTGCATTTTTTAAATGGAGTCCTTTCCATATGCTGGATGATGGCGCCGACACGCCCAACGGACCAACGTCGGCGACCGGACTCGAAACAGTGTTGGAGTGGAGACGCGATGAGGGGATCGCGATCGAAAACAATACCGTCGAACGGTAGGAGGTTCTTCTGCGCGTCGAGAGGGGAACCGATCGATGTGGATCCGGAGCGCAGCAAGGTACATCCGAACCCGATGGCGGAAAAAAACAATCTAACCATGGAGTCGATGCCCATGCGCACTATCGTCCAAAGGAGGAGTCACCTATCTCGTGACTACAAAAGACTCTTCCAAGACAACAACAAAGTGCAAGCATCCGAGCCCAACACCAGATGGCGATCTCATGCACAGTGTACGATCTGCAGCTCATATGCCTCGAACACTTACTTACCTTCCGTAACGCCTTAATAGGCATTATAGAGACAACAGGTAGCCGCAGATTCCTTACCTTAGAATATCCCAGGTGTCAGGGTGCATCCAGAAGACTTTTGCTCAAGCAATACCCTTTTCTGCCGGTAGGTGGCGTCGGTCGGCTCTGCGTGGCGTCCTCTACGCCGGAAGAGACGTCTGTGTCACCTATATAGATGCCGCCTCGGTGCGCTGACGTCAGTTACTTTTCATGACAGGAGCGCAAAGCCATGAAGTGCACCGCAGTGCGGGGAGAATGGTTGGGTCAATAAGAAAACTGCAGCTAGATTAGGTCTCTACCAGATAAGGCGCACCGAAGGTAAGTAACTTGTCCATCTGATAGAGACATTTAGCCGCAGATTCCTTACCTTAGAATACATACCCAAGCAATACCATCTCCGGAGAAGGGACTGCGGACAAGTTTAGACCAGGAATTCCTGCAAGATAGAGTGGCCAAAAAGGCCATCCCTGTGGACTTGACTGTCCAGGCAGCAGTGCTTAGTGAACTGTGCAGTAACGTCCACGTTGCTGCCTGACAGATGTCAAGGACTGGAACACCACGTTTCAACGCTGTGGTCGCAGCCTTAGCTCTGGTGGAATGAGTTCTTAAGCCTTCAGGAGGCTGTTTCTTGGCCAGAGCGTAGCAAATTTTGATGCAGAGGAAGATCCATCGCAAGATAGTCGTCTTCTGCAGCGCAAAACATTTTTTATCCAATATACCACATGAAGAATTGGTCGCCCACCAGAAACTCTTTAGTGCGTTCAAGGTAGAAAGACAGCGCTATTTTTGGTCCAGACGGCGGAGTCGCTTCTCCTCTTGGGAGGGGTGCGGAGGAGCATAAAAAGTGGGCAAGGTGACTGACTGCCCTGCGTGGAATGGTGATACCACTTTCGGTAAGAAAGAGGTCCTAGTGTGAAGCACCAACTTATCAGGGAAGATGGTCAGGTAAGGAGGCTTGGATGACAGAGCCTGCAATTCGTTCACCCTCCTGGCAGAAGTTATGGCCATTAAAAAGGTTGTTTTGATGGAAAGAAGCCAGAGGGGGCAGTTGTGCAGCGGTTCGAATGGAGCGCACATCAGGAAGGTGAGAACCAAATTAAGGTCCCACTGAGGCATGATGCTTGGGGCAGGTGGGGGCATATGTACAAGCACCTTAAGAAATCTGTGTACAATAGGGGATTTAAATAAAGAGGGTTGGTCTGGCAGCCCCAAGAAGGTAGACAAGCCTGAAAAGTACCCTTTAAGAATGCCCAGTGCAGATCCCTGCCGGGCATGGGTCAAATATAAGAGAAGGACTTGAGAGAGCGAAGCAGAAAGAGGGTCAAAAGAACTTTCTGTACAATATTTTACAAATTACTGCCACCGGATGGCTACACGGTCTTGTGTAGAGGGACGCCTGGCTGCCAAAATCACATTACAGACTTGGAGAGGAAGGATGAATGCTGTCAACTGCTGCCACTAAGTCTCCACGCAAGAAGGCGTAGAGTTGACATATTCAGATTGTTGGAAAACGAGGCAGTATCTGTGAGGCCTGCACAAATAACATGACTACATTTGTCCTTCACTGGGAACCAAACACCCAATTGTAGCGCCTGACTCTCAGAGGGTAGCGTTGCAGAGCAGTCTGAGGCTTACTCAAGGGAGGTGGTGTGGGCTAGTAATCGCCATTTGCAGGTGCGCAGTAATAACACTCAATAATTGATTGTCCAGTCTGTACTTTGCTTTATAAAAGTAAGAGTACATTTATTAACCACACACACTACTCAATACCATGCACCAATTTACAAATATACATAAGCTGTTGGAATTACTTTGTGACATTGCATAACATCTCCACCCCTCCCGCAGGGGGGGGGGGGTGGGGTCTAGTACCACCACTCCCATGTATGCAGATCATCTTGCCCCCAAATGCAGGTAGTTGAACATAACCTGGAGCGAGGGCCCTGCGCACTGGCACCATCTCAGTGGCGACCCACCCCATTATCTCAACAAGCGTTTAAAATAGGTAACCCTGCCTTGGTGACACATAACCCTGACTGAGCATTTCCTACTGACCATGAAGTATACACCTCTACATCTTAAGGGCTAGCAGTCTGGGTTCTTCACCTAAGCGCAGCAGCAAGAATACATGTTTAAGCATCACTTTAGAATGACAGTACTCATCACATTTGTGGATCATTAGAATGCATTGCAATTACAGCCCCTAAAGGCATCACAGATGAAATCCCAGTATTACGCATATACAGCCAGACACCCTATCAGGAATGTCTGGCAACATAACCCCACTTTGCTTATGACATCACCTTACACAGGTACTTCACATTACGCATGTGACCTTCTGTCCCTCTAAAAGAAATAACCATAGTAAATGCATTTCTGGTGCAATTACACCTCTTCACCTCCAGGGGATGCCTTTTTCCAGACATCCCCAACTCAGCTCTTCACGACTTGATGCACTCCTCCATACACCCTCAGCTGTAGAACAAAAGCTCCAGCCCAGAAGGTGTTAAGATGCTGGCTGAGCCCTTGAGGGGTTAACCTTTTCAAGTCCCCATGAGACTTGGGGAGGGACTTCCATTTTCGTGCTGGGTGAGACTGCGCTTCTCAAGCAGCTCCCCCTGCACATTTGCACCCGTGTGGTGGTGACCCCGTTCTCCTGGGGCCACCACAAGCAGAGAAAAACACTGGTTGCTCTTGCAGGCCGGTCCTGGCCTGCAAGGCATTATGGGACTTCTTGCATTTTTGAATAGCGGCTCTCCCGCTGCTCCGGGGAGAGCCGCGATGTGGGCCTCCGGCCGCTGGGGACTTCCGTTGGAGGGTCCGGTCCCACCCGGACCCCCAGGTAAGTGCTACGGCTCGGGGAGCCCACCCCCGGCCGCTCACGCCCATTTTCGGGGGCCCGGTCCCACCCGGGCCCCGTGTGTACGGGGTCCCGGTCCCCCCGCAGGCTCTTGAGGTTGGAGGGCAGCCCGGGGAGCCCACCCCCGGCTCCCCGGCCAGCCAGCACCGTCGCGTGCTGCGGCTTGGCACTTCTGGTCTGCAGACGCGTCTTCTTCCGCCGGTCCGGCTGGACCTCGGGGGAGTGCGGCGGCACTCCCCCGGCCTCCTTCCTCTCTTTGGGGCCCGGGGTCCCTGGACATCTTCTGGGGCGTGACGGCGCTCCCCTCCATCCCGGTCACTTCGGGGCCCGGAGATGGGATCCCGGGCCCCCCTCTCCTCTTCATGGGTAGCGCGACGGTGCTCCCCGGCTGCTCTTCGTCGGCGGGGGCCAGGGTGGGCTCCTGCCCCCCGTGGGGGATATCTTCACAGGGAGCGCAACGGCGCTCCCCGACTTTGCTTCGGGGCCCGGGGATGGGATCCCGGGCCCCTAAAGGCCTCCACCTCACCACATGGGGCCCGGAGTTGGGATCCGGGGCCCCCGAATCTCCTCAAGGGGGGCGCGACTGCGCTCTCCTCCAGCCACAGTCCGCGGGGGCCAGGGTGGGCTCCTGGCACCCCGCTTGGGTCGCGCTCCCCGGCTTTCTCTTCATGTTGGAGGCAGCCCCCGGGACCTGACCGACCCCGGGGGCACATCATGGACCGGCGGCGGAGCCCCACGCGCTTCGTCGTCGGTCCTTCCAGAGGTCAAAGGTCGCCTACCTTCTGGGGGGCGTATCTCGGCCCCCAGGGGTCCGATCTTCACGATCTTGGCCTCTTCTTGCTCCTGGTGGCGCTCCCCAGCCACTGAGAGCACTTTCCTTCGCCCTCCTGGTCTCAAGGAGGGTGCATTCAGCAGGGAGCTGTCTTCACTGGCTCCCTGCACCAGACTTTCGCCTGACTCTCCTCCTGGACCTCTCTTCTCCCTGCGCAGAGGCCCCTGCTTCTGCGCACTAGTCCTGGACTCTTCTCCTGGCACTGTTCAGGATTCTGGAGCAGTCAGGGGGTTCCTCCTTCCAACTGCCCATTGCGCCAGGCTCCAGCACCTTCTGCCTCTGCAGACCACACCCCAGAGAGAGCTCCTCTTCCTGTGCAAGTTCTTTTAAGAAGTTGGGGAGGGGGCTGGCAGGAAGTCTCTGTTTGCCCCATCACACAGCGACACATCACTTCTCTGCCCCTGCTCCCTCCTTCCTGCCCAGGCCTCTGGGTTTAAGATGGCGTCGTCCAGGTTCTCCTGCCACATGGTCTCTGAAAGCCCCTTCCCCCCCAGAGCTGCCTTCCCCTTCACGCAGCTTGGTGCCTGGCACCCAGTGACAGCTGCTGATGGATTAGCCTGCAGCTCCACCCAGCTTCTCTCCTCGGAGGGAAGGTGATCAATCCAGGCTGCTGGGGTCAGCCCCCAGCCAGGCCCTGGTTATGAGCTGACTCAGAGAACTATAACATTTATGGATGACCCAAAAGCAGTACAAATATGACTCTGCAGAATACTTCTTCTCACACCCGTTACAGTGGACTTTAGTGCGTGTCTGGAATTTGTAGGCCTTAGGAAAGTGACACTAGCCCATGGGCTCCACTTCCCCATAGGGGAATAATGAAGTGAAAAACACAGTAAAACACACTGACTTTCCCTGGCATGTTTCTTCCCATTGTATAAAGCCTATTCCATGTCACCACCCAATTCTGCATAAGTCCTGCCACACCATTCACATTGTATCTGCTCCTGGGCTGCGCAGGCCAGGTATCTCCCCTGCGCAGCCCCTACATGTGTGCACACGCATGTACACAGGTGTCTGCATGTAACCATGCCGGTGCCCCTTACTCCAGCTGCTGCGCAGCGGCCTAGTCAAGCTAGGGGGACACCAGTAAAATCCGCATGCAGTCTCTTTCACCATGAGTTCACTGGGGGTGAGTCCCAACTTATGAGGCTCTCCCCAGTAAAAGCTCACCAAATAGGTGCTCAAAAAGCGAAAAATCCGGGCGGCCCAGAGTGTCAGAACCACCTTCTAACACAGATGGAGGACCCTCTCCTCAGATGCGACAGAAGATCCTCCCGAAGGGGCAGCCTGATCGGAGGATAGATGCTCAGTTGGAGAAGCTCGGGATACCAGACTCTCTGTGCCCAGTCCGGAGCCACAGGAATGACTTGGGCCCGGTCGCTCCTGATCTTCTTGATCACTCTGGGCAGGAGTGGTATTGGCGGAAAGGTGTACAGGAGGCCTGAGCTCGAAACTAAAAGCGTCGCCGAGTGAGTGCCGCCTTGAAAACTTCAACGTGCAAAACTGCTGACATTGGGCGTTCTTGGCAGAGGCAAACAGATCTAACCAAGGCTCTCCCCACCTCTGAAAGAGAACTTGCGCCACCTCTGGATAGAAATGCCATTCGTGATCCGCTAGGCATCGAGTTAGTCTACCCTGGTGTTCAGAGAACCTGCCAGGTGTTGAACCACCAGTGATATACCCTGCTGTCCCAGCCATGTCCAGAGATGCAGGGTCTCTTGACAAAGGGTCCAGGACCCCACCTGCCCTGTTTGTTGCAGTACCACATGATGGTGGTGTTGTCCATGAACTGCTAAACCAGATTTCCCTTGATGAAAGGGAGAAAACCTTTCAATGTCAAGTGAATCGCTTGGAGCTCCAGCAAGTTGATGTGGAGTCCAGATTCCGCTGGAGACTAGAGTCCTCTGATCTCCACCTCTCCCAGATGGCTACCCGATCCCAGGAGTGACGCATCTGTCACTAATATGTGATCTGATTGGGGAAGGGAGAGGGGCCTGCCTCTGACCCGATAACGGATGATCAGCCACCACTGCAGACCCTGTGCAGTTCCCTCTGAGATCTGGATCATGTCGGCGAGATTCCTCTGATGCTGCGCCCACCGGGATTCCAGGTCCCACTGCAGAGCTAGCATATGCTATCTGGCATGTGTCACTAGCAGGATGCAGGAGGCCATGAGGCCCATCGGCCTCTGTAATTCTCAAAGAAATCAAGGACAGAGGGTGAAACATTGGTATCATAGCCTGAATATCCTGGACTCGCCGCTCAAGAGGATAGGCATAAAACTTCACTATGTCCAGGACAACTCCGATGAAAGGGAGCATCTCGGAGGGAGTCAGGGGTGACTTCGGCACGTTGATAGTGAACCTCAGCGAATGCAGGAAGTTCGTCGTAGTCTGGAGGTGGGAGAGGACAGTCTGGGACGAGCTTGCCTTCAGCAGCCAGTCATCGAGATAGGGGAAGGCTGGCACCCTTGATCTGCGCAGATGAGCTGCGACCACTGCCATCACCTTGGTGAAAATCCCGAGGGGCACTGGTAAGGCCAAAAGGGAGCACTGTGAACTGATAGCGCACATGGCCTACCGTGAACAGCAGGTAGCGCCAATGAACAGGGAATGTGAAAATAAGCGTCCTGCAAGTCCAATTCTACCATTCAGTCTCCGGGGTCTAGTGCAGACAAGACCTGAGCCAGAGTGAGCATTCTGAACTTTACCTTTTGGAGGAAGTAGCTGAGGGCTCACAGATCTAGAGTAGGACGAATGCCCTTGTGGTTTTTCAGGACCAGAAAGTAGCGGGAATAGCAACCACAGCCTCCTTCTGGCGCCGGAACCCTCTTGCCAACTTTCACCCAACCATCTCAATTTATTTGCTCTTTTTCCAGGAGGTGGCTCAGGTGACATTAGTACATTGACCCTTTTCTTTGCAGTGGCCACAATGATCGAGTGTGCTGTCACCTTACCTGATATGGTCCCTTGAAGAATGTATTGCCACTCTTGGTGTTGCCGGTTTGTGGTTGCTGGTTCCTTGAACACCTTTGTACCCTGGCTCAATATGCTGGGTAGCATTGGTAGGTATTGGTGAGGGAAGGAGGGTATTTGTCTGCTGTTCTCTTCATCACTGTGTTATACATTATCCTTGGCCTCATGGATTAGCCTCCGAGCCTCAGGGTCTTCTTAAATGTGAGGAAATGGGGTTATTAGATAGTGTGGTTGTTCGACCTCACCTTGTAATACACTTACTGACCCATTTATGACCAGTAGGTTTTGTTGGCTAAACCCTCTAGCTCAACCCTGGGTAGCTGTGGCTCTAAGCAGCAAGGCTTACACAAAGGAACAAGGGTAAACCATTTAAACCGCACCAAAACAATTTAATAAGAAATACACAAGACACCCGAGAAATAAGACAACAATTAAAGAAAATAGATTGTATTTTTAGACACCACAATAAAAAGAACCATTGGAGTGTTCTGGAGATATAGGTTTTACAAGGTACAGTAAATATACACTTTTATCTCAACTGTGAACAAGCATGGGCAAATCCAACAAATCTGACATTTAGAAACTTTGAGTAAAAACATTGGCTAGTTGTAATGCGGTCGGTTAGAGTTACTTTGGGTGATCAATTCCGCAAGGGAGCCAGTCAGGGGGACTGGCTAGGCCCTCAGAAACAGTTCTCAATAGCTGAAGCGGTCTTCAGTCAGTTCTAGGCACTTTTATCCTTTGAGGTAGATTCCTTTGGAAGTGGTTCTGGTGCAAGGAATACAGGATGCTGAAGGATGCAATGCAGTCGATGGGGGTCTTCCTGCAGCTACTCCTCAGTCAACGGAGGGGCTAAGGTGGGTTGGCCATGGGGTCGATGTCCCTCGAAGTCCTCTCGATTCTGGCAGAAGTCAAGTTGCCACTGGACTACCAGTCACACGGTATTGCTGTCACAGCCAAATCCTTCCCTGGGTGAGAACTCGTCTTCTGGGCGACCAAGCTGTACTCCGACGACTCTCCTGGGTCCACCAGAACTGGCAGCAACTTTGAGCGTAGGCCCATGGACTACTGTAGGACTGTATCACCCCCAGCTACAACATCTTGGCTGCTTCGGTCTTAATGCTGATCTTGACCTGGTCAGACCATCGGTATATCTTGACAGGTAAATTGTCACTGGTGTCCACATCATGGGTACATCACGTTGTCAGACTTGGGATAAAGGTAAAACAGTCCAGCAAACTGCCTCAACAACTGATAGCTGCCCCTTTGTTGCTGTTATGTTAAGGCGGAGGAGAGAACTACTCCTTCCACGCTTCCATATTGGGCATTAGAGGAAAAGAGTTCAGGGAGAGGTTCACTCTTCTTCCTCTCCTCCATCTGTCACCATCAACACGGTAATGTCTGCCTTGTTGTGACGAAACGTGAGCCTGTTCACATGGATGACCATATGAGGGCTCCAGGGGGTACTCAAGCCCACCAAGTAGGTGACTTTCCCCCTTCTTCCCTAGGATAGGATAAGGCCCAATCCATTTGTCTTGTCCTGTATGCTCTGAGTGCCACAGGCTCCAAGAAACAAACCAACTGTTTGGGTTGGTACTCAACCATGGAGGAATGCTGGTCATACCAGTGCTTCACAAGCTTCTAGCTGGCCATCACATTTTTATTCATCTTCTTCATGTACTCAGCCATGCCGGAGCAAAGGCCAAGCACATAGTACACTATGTCCTGCTTTGGTTCCTTGAGGGTCTCTCCCAACCCTCTCAAACTAAGCTTAGTGGACCCCTTACAGAGTGTCTAAAGAGTAGCTCCAAGGGACTAAAGCCAACTCCTTTTTGGGGGACCTCCTTGTAGGCGAACAGCAGGCATGGGAGAAGGACATCCCATCTCCTCTTGAGATTTTCAGGTAACCCCAGGATCATGCCTTTCATGGTCTTGTTGAATCTTTCAACTAGACCATTAGCTTGGGGATGGTAGGGAGTGGTGAACTTCTAAGTCACACCACACTCATCCCACATTGCCTTCAGATAGGCAGACATGAAATTCGTGCCTCTATCCGAGGTCACCTCTTTAGGAAAGCCAACCCTGGTGAAGATTCCAAGGAGGGCTCTAGCCACTGCAGGGGCAATGACTGTCATAAGGGGAACAGCGTCTGGATACCTGCTGGTAATGGTCCACTACCAGGAAAAATCTATTCTTGGAGGCTGTTTGGTGGAGGGATGTCTTGGGAACCAACAAGGTCAATGCCCACCCTCTCAAAGGAAGTCCTCACCACTAGAAGTGGTATGAGGGGAGTCTTTGGGTTTCCCCCTGCCTTACCACTGGCCTGGCAGATGACACAGGAGTGCCAAAACTAATCTCAGACATCTGGGGTCAGTAGAAGTGATTGATCAGCCGCTCCCAGGTCTTGTTCTGCCAGAGGTGTCCAGCTAGGCGATTTCATAGGCCAGGTTAAGGAGGAACTCCCTGTACTGCTGTGGGACCACTAATCTAAACGTCTGGTTGCTCCTGGTTTAGGGTTCCTTGCCTCACTGTACCGGAGGTCCTACTCCCAGTATACCTAATGGGTACCACTGGTATCCCCTTGCTCCTGTCTGACAACTGTCGTAGGTCCACTAGAGTGGGGCATGTATTTTGTCTTTGACTAAGGTCCTCTCTGGAGGGACCTCCATCTCCCTGGAGCTCTGCCAAGTCTGGCAAGTCTCTTAGGGCAGCAGTGTCCTCTTCAGGTGCCAGGCCTTCCCTCTGAGTGTTGGACTCCTCCTGGCCCTGTGGTCCTTCGGAAGGTAGATTGCCCACCTCCCTGCCCCATCTCTTGGCTCTAGGGGCCTGGGCCATTATTTCAGGCTCTAGAACCTCTTGACTTTCACTCTGGGCCCTCTGTGCTCTGTTAGACAAACCCATTCAGAAAGACCCAACATTGCTGCATGGGTTAGTCTTTCCACTTCTGCCCAAGCAGATGTTACAAGATCAGTAGACACTCTACTGGGATTGCAGGGGACACACCTACTTTCTTTGGGCCAGTAACTCATCCCCATTCAAAGCCAACCACAGCCATAGGGTGCTACTGTGTGACATTGTCAGCGTTGACAATCTTGTGCACTTCCTCTGGTAGAAGCTGGACTGAGGAAACCAGTTTGGCCATCACAGTGGTTATACTGGCACCTGTATCCCTCGGAGCTCCTTGAAATGTTTTAGCAATACTTTGGAGTCAACACAACTTAAGAAATGCTTAGGATGCACAGGAACTTTTTTTCTAGATGTCCACTTTAGCAGATTCTCAATGGTCTCAAGACTTAAACAACTGTAGGGTACTGCTAAATAAATGTTATGGACCCCACCACTAGGCATCAACGTGAGGAAATGTGGTGTATTATATGCTGCGGTTGTGCGACCTCACCGTGTAATACAATTACCAACCCCTTTAGAACCAGTAGGTTTCGTTTGTTAAACCCTCTAGCCCAACCCCGAGTAGATGTGGCTCTGAGTAACAAGTGTTAAACATTTAAACAGCACCAAAACAACTGAAGAAGAAATACACGAGACACTCAGGAAATCTGACACCAAATTATTAAAACAGAGTGCATTTTTTTGTATTTTTAATAGACACCACACGAAAAAGATCAATTGGAGGGTTCTGGAGATATAGGTTTTACAAGGTACAGCAAATATGCACTTTTGACTCAACCGGAAACAAGCATTGGCAAAGTCAACAAATTAAACATTCAGAAACTTTTTGAGCAAAAACTTCTGTTAGTTGTGTTGAGGCAGGTTAGAGTTGCTTTGGGTGACCAACTCTAATAGGACCGGTTAGGTGCTCAGAAACAGTTACCTCAACAGGTGAAGCAGACTTCAGTCAGTTCCAGGCATTTTTATCATTTGCTGTAGGTTCCTATGGAAGTTGCCCTAATGTAGGGGATACAGGATGCTGAATATGCTCAAGGATGCTGTGCATGGGATGCGGTTGACAGGGTCTTCTGCGGCTACTGCTCGGTCCACAGAGGGTGAAGAGACAGTCCTGGCCATGGGGTGGATATCCGTCAAAGTCCTCTAGATCCTGGCATTAGTCTAGACGCCACTGGACTACCAGGTTTCACGATCACAGTCAAATCCTTCCCTGGGCGCCAACTCATTTTCTGGGCAATCAAGCGGTACTTTAAGCATTGGGTCCTGGTCTCTGGTGCTGCATGGCGGTGGTGTGAAGATTCTGGGCTACCAACTTGCCCCAGCAGGCTTCTTCAGCTGTTGTGGCCCTGTGCTGCCAGGAGGTTAGCCAACTGATCCTTGGAGTCTCTTGCTTCGGCTGGGCTCTGGAGAAAACTTCTCCACGAGCAGGACACACCAGGCACAGTCCCTCTCCTTTGCTTGCCACCAGTTTCAGCAGGTGCAGTCCAAGCCGGCGCAGCCTCTCTTTGCCGGTTCCACGGTGCAGCAGGGTAGTCCTCCTTACAACCGAGTCAGATCTGAGTTCGGGGTGTCCTATTATGCTCAGAAAAGGCCCTCAGGGTAGAATGCGGTTGGTAACCTATGGGCCATCAGGGTGCCACCCACCGGATGACCACTTCCTGCCAAGTGTAGCATCTGGCTATCCAAAGATGCATCATTCTGCCCACTTCCAACATGTTAGAACCCCTTTCTGGGCGTCCAGATCTCCCCAGCCAAACTTGCGGTTTGGCTACCAAGGAGGCTACACACCTGTGAAAAACAGATTTGACAACAGGTTTCCCTCTCCTGTCCCTAGTGCCAGCTTGTCTACCTAAACAACAGAGCAGCCCTTCTCCCAAGTGTTACCCATTTACCCATCAAAGGCGGCGTCTTCTTTGAAGCTCCCCTTTTAGACCAACACCTGTGTGGCTTCCTGCAGGAAGGAGGTAACACCTGTCTCCAGTGGTGGCTTCTATTGTCTCCTTTCCTGGGAGTTGTTAGCATGTCTCCCCAGGAGGGCAGAAAGCTGTGTAACCATAAGGGTAACGGAGACCAAAGGCAACAAAGTGACAACTTTGTAAAAGTTGCACACCACAGCCTGTTACATTAATTTTGAATAGACAATGCAGTGGGCTCAATGTAAAGAGTTGTTTGATAACCTGGAGTATTAACTTTGGTCTCACCATTCAGGAGCTAAAACAGCGGAAGGGTCAGCGTGTAACCCTGCACTCGCCAATGAGGGAGGCGACCAAGTCTTTCCACAGTAAAGATGACCGTTTCACGTTTTTACTGTCAGAAAATGTAAAATAGATGTTCTGCCTGTGAAATATGCCTGCTATAGGGGTGACATACATATTGAAGGGGGAGGTTTGGCTTTGCCATTGTTTAAATGGAAAAGTTAAGCTAGCAGTTCAAAACTGCTCTTCCAGTTTGCTATGGCAGACTGGGGGACTTGTTTTACTTGTGACACACCCAGGCTGGGACAACCAGAGCTGCAATACCTGGGGTGACCTTCTAACTTATATGCCCTGGGTACCCTTAGTACCATATACAAGGTGCTTACAAGTTAGCATAGCCCAATCTGGTATAAGCAAATTCAACATACACTTTTTAGGGTTAAGGCACTGGAGCCGAGGTCTGATTAGCAGGCCTCAGTGCATTCTCAGAGTCAGAAAACCAGCAGTATCAGTCTAAAAACTTGGGCATGACCAAACAAAAAGAGTCATTTCCCCAAATTCATCATAGAATATTTGGTCTTCTTCCTCTTGGGGTTCTACTGTCATTGGTGATTCCAGGTCAGCCGTTTCCACCTCCTTACAGCTCTTTCCCATGAAAATGTTTGATGGAATTCAAAATTACTGAAGGGAGGCATCGAAATCCCTTTTTTGGAGGATTGCTGCCATCTCTGCTTTAAGCCACCTCTTTTTACGCGGAACCTCGAGTTCCGTGTAAAAAGCCCGTAGCCCTAGCCCCCAGAAAACCAACTAACCCTGGTGTGGTCTCTGACTGGCTTTAGGCAGCCTACCACCACCAGACATGTTTCTGGAACCCTGGGTCGAGAGCCCCTGCTCTGAGGCCAGAAACAAAGCCCATCCTGGGCAGAGGTGTCACACCACCTCCCCCAGGATGAGCACAGTGCTCGAGAAAGAAGTTTCAAAGGCCTTGCCGCCTTTGTAATGGAACCCCAGCCTCTGCTGCTAGCAGCAGATGGCAGCCCCCGGTTCAAACATCCACTTTTGGTGGAGAACCAGTGGGAAAACTTAGTAAGAATAGGAGGTGTGCCCCCCTTTGCCACATTTTTCAGTGCCCATCTTGAAGATGGTGGGACTCATCCGGTCAGGGCTAGGGCTTTGCCCCCTCTCACAGGAGGGTGGCATAACAATGGGCGTAGACACCCCAGGTTATGAACCCACTGGTCCCTACCTGTTACTCCCTTGTAACGCCCCTAAATCTAGTATTTAGGGGGCTCCCCTAGAACCTGAAATCAGATTCCTGATGACCTACGAAGCTCTGACGCCATAGAGCTGCCCCAGCAAGAAAGAAGGACCGGAGACTGACTTGGCGTCAACCCTGCCGGCCTGTCTGCTGCATTTCGCTCTTGCTCCACCACAACGACTCGTCCTGCAGGCCCAGCGACCTCCAAAGCCCTGGGAGGACTGCCTGCCTTCAAAAAAGACTCTAAATCTCCTGTGGACAGCGGACCTATCCAGAAGGAACCAACTTTTTTAAAAAAAAGGCTGCCCTGAGAAACTGCAAAACCCTCTCTGGACCCGACGCCCATGGCCCGACGCCCATGGCCCGAGTCAAAGTGGCCCATCGGTCCTGTTAAGGTTCCCCAGCATTTCTGAGCTAGAGTCCACCGTGGGCTTAACCTTGCCGGACTCCACCTTGATGACTGCAGCCTCAACTCGAAAACTACCCCTGACCGCGACCTGCCCAGTAAGCTGTTTCCCGACGCCAAAGGACACCCCTGCACCCGAAGCCCCTGGGTCTTGGGGAGCTTGCCCAACAGTGTCCCTACGTCCCCTAGCAACTCTACTTACCTGCGCAGCTGTGGGTTTTCTTCGTCCGGCCTCCTGGCCTGAGCCTGCAGCGTTTCTTTAAGACAGATCTCCCTCATTGAGTTGTATTGGGCGCCCAACGCGGTGTTGACACTTTGCATACGGAAGCCCCTGTACCGCTGTGAGTGTAAGTTTGGTGCTGCCTTGTGGCCCCCCTGTAGTTACCTTAACTCCAGGAGTTTGACCTCTGACACCGCTTTACTCACCTGTGCAACTTCGATTACTAGTATTGGTGCCGATTTGAACCTTGCCTGGTGTTGACCCCAGAACCCGAAGACTGAATTTTAAGTTGAGTACTTACCTGCAAAACTGCATTCTTGTTTTCCTCCCATAGGTTAACATTGCAAAGCCTGAAAAGGAAAACGCTACTTACCCAGTAGGCATCTGTTCTTGGCATATAGAGCTGTAGAGTTATATGCTTTGCATAGATCGCCAACTAGTGTTGGGTCCGGATGTTTGAACTTTGTTTTTCTTCGAAGAAGTCTTTCCAGTCACGAGGTAGGTGACTCCTCCTTTCGGTGATAGCGCGCATGGGCATCGACTCCATAGTTAGATTGTTTTCCCCCAGACGGTGATAATGGAGATAGTAGGAGTAGTAAAAGGAGATGTCCATGAATGCATGTATCTAAGTAAGATGTTACTGCAACAGTTATAGGTACCCGGGGAGGTGGGTGGGCGCATATGACTCTACAGCTCTATATGCCAAGAACAGATGCCTACTGGGTAAGTAGCATTTTCCGTTCGAGGTATATGAGCTGTAGATCATATGATATGCATAGACTATATAGCAGTTATCTCCCAAAGCGGTGGCTAACCTGTATCTGTTGCAATGGTCAAATAGTGTACGTAAAACTGCCTGGCCCACTCTAGCTTGTTGTCTTGCTAACACATCTACACAATAGTGTTTAGTGAATGTGTGAGGTGTAGACCATGTTGCAGCTTTGCATGTGTCATCTATGGGTATGTTTCCTAAGAATGCCATAGAAGCCCCCAGTTTGCGTGTAGAGTGTGCTCTAGGGGGAACTGTTAATGTTAGTTTTGTTTTTGCGTAGCAGATTTGAATCAACTTGACTATCCACCTTGCAATTCCTGATTTTGATATGGGATTGCCTTTATGTGGTGGAGCAAAAGCGACAAAGAGTTGATTTGTGTTACGGAAAGGTTTTGTCCTTTCTATGTAATACAGCAATGCAATCTTTACATCTAATGTGTGTAGGGCACGTTCTGCTACTGAATCTGGTTGAGGAAAGAACATGGGTAACAACAAATTGATTGATGTGAAAAGCAGAAATGACATTGGGAAGGAATTTAGGATTAGTCTGAAGAACTACTTTATTTTGGTGCATTGGTAAAATATGTTCTTCTATAGTTAAAGCCTGAAGCTCAACCACTCTTCTGAGTGATGCGATAGCCACCAGGAAAGCAGTTTTCCATGTGAGAAATTGCAGTTCACATTTGTGCAATGGCTCAAAGGGTGGACCCATTAGTCTGGTGAGGACAATGTTGAGATTCCATATTGGAGCAGGTGGACGTCTCAAGGGAATAACTCTTTTGAGTCCTACCATAAACGCTTTAATGACAGGCACTCTAAAAAGAGATCGATGTTGTCTATTTTGTAGGTATGCAGCTATTGCCGCTAGATGTAGATGTATGGATGTGTATGCTAAATTGGAACTGTTGTAGATGTAACAAATAGCATATAATGTTTTGAACAGACGCGTCAAGCAGATTGATGTGGTTATTACAGTAAATCACAAACCGCTTCCACTTTGCTGCATAGCAGGCTCTTGTGGTAGGACGTCTAGCTTCCTTGATAATATTCATACAGTCTGGCGGTACATTAAGATAGCCAAACTCTAAGACTTCAGGTGCCAGATCGCCAGATTGAATTGACTGGGGTCTGGGTGTCTTATGTCTCCATGGCTCTGTGTGAGGAGATTGGGTGTAAGACAGTTTTTGATGAGGAACTACCGAGAGTTCCAATAGTATTGTGAACCATGGCTGACGTGCCCATGTGGGAGCAACTAGGATTAGTGTCAGGGACGCTTGAGTTTCCGAACCACTCATGAAATGAGTGGGAGAGGCGGAAAAGCGTAAGCAAATATCCCCGACCAGTTCATCCATAGTGCATTGTCTTTGGACAATGGGTGTGGATACCTGGACGCGAAGTTTGGGCATTTTGCGTTTAGGTACGTGGCGAACAGGTCTATGTCTGGAAAGCCCCACATATGAAAAAATGGGAGGAGAACTTGAGGGTGTAGTTCCCATTCGTGGACTTGCTGTGTCTGATGACTTAGCAGATCTGCCATTTGATTGTCTACTCCTGGGACGTGTTCTGCTAGGAGATAGATTTTGTGGTGAATGTCCCACCTCCAGATGTCCTGGGCTAGGTGGGACAGTTGGAGGGAGTGTGTTCACCCCCTGTTTTTTGTATGTAATACATAGCTGTCATGTTGTCGGTACGAACCAGGACAGCTTTGCCAGCCAGATGGGTTTGAAAAGCTTTGAGGGCTAGAAATATGGCCATGAGCTCTAAATGGTTGATGTGGAGCAACTTTTGTTGGTGACTCCACAGGCCTTGTATTGTGTGTTGCTGTAGATGAGCACCCCAGCCAGTTAGAGACGCGTCCGCTGTTAGTACTGTCTGTGGAACCGGGTCTATGAAGGGCCGTCCTTTTGACAGATTGTGTGTTCCACCACTGCAGAAAGCGATGACTACGGCCGCTTACCAACACTAGATCGGTTAATAGACCGTGGGACTGGTTCCACCGACTGGCTAAGCATTCCTGAAGCGGACGCATGTGGAGCCTGGCATACGGGACGATCATGATGCAAGATGCCATCATCCCCAGCAGTTGCATGTAAGCCCGAGCTGGAAGTGATTGATTGGGTTGAAACTGGAGAACCAAAGCCTGAATGTTGCGAATTCTGGCTGCGTTGGGAAACGCCAAAGCCTTTTGAGTATCTAAAGTGGCTCCTAGGTAGTTCTGAATATTGGCTGGCTGAAGATGTGACTTTGGCACATTGACTGTGAACCCTAGTCGATGCAGTAACTTGATGGTTCTGGAAGTGTATTTGAGACACTGTTGGTACGTGCTGGCTTTGATGAGCCAGTCGTGTAAGTATGAGAAGACATGGGCGCTTTGTCTCCTGAGATGAGCACCTACTACCGCCAGACATTTTGTGAAGACTCTGGGGGCAATGGTGACTCCGAATGGGAGTACCCTGAACTGGTAATGTTGGCCAGCTAGCACAAACCTGAGAAATTTGCGATGAGCAGGGTGGATTGGAATATGAAAGTAGGCGTCCTTTAAGTCTAGAGTGGACAGAAAGTCGTCTTTTTGTAAAAGAGGTAGTACCTGTTGAAGTGTTACCATGTGAAAATGGTCTGACTATATAAAAATTGGGTTTTCTGAGATCTAAGATTGGTCTGAGAGACCCGTCCTTTCTTGGTATTAGGAAGTAAAAGGAGTACACGCCCGACCCTTGATGTTGTAGCGGTACGAGCTCTATAGCTCCTTTTAAAAGTAGAAACTGTACCTCTTGTTTGAGGAGGTGTAGATGATCCGGTGAGAGTTAGTGTGACTTTGGGGGAATGTTTGGAAGAGTGTTGATGAACTCCAGGCAGTAACCAGAACGGATAATTTGCAGAACCCACTTGTCTGTTATTGAATGCCAAGCTGGTAAGAAATTTGACAGTCTTCCCCCGACAGGTGTTAGGTGGTCGGGGGGAAGGAGAGGTGAGTCACTGTTTTGTATAGGAGGGGGAGGTGCGTGTGTTTGAACCTCTACCTCTTCCCCTACCGTTATTTCCTCTGTAACCCCCTCGGAAGTAGTTCTTAGAGCCAGAGGGTTGGTTATTACCCTTGTAGGTGGAGGTATTTTCTAAGGAAGAATATCTCTTTAGAGTCACTGTGGTGGTGATATGCCCAGTTTTTGGATGAATGTACAGCACTTTCTGTTTCGGATCCAGTTTATCGATCGGATCATCTAAACAGTGCTTTTTGGTGATTTCGGTGCCTGTAGTTGTTTCGGCGTCGATGGTTTTGGTGCCGATGGTTTAGTGGCTGGTGTTTTCGGATCCGAAGTGTGTCTCGATGCCGATGGTTGAGGGTCAGAGCCGGACTTAGATTTCGATCCTGAAAGTGTCGGCTCGGTCCCCGTTTTGGATTTGGGCTTTTCGGAGCCGAAAGGCTTTTTGGTAGGGTTCGGTGCCGAGCCCGCAGGCGGGGCGTCGGAAGCGTGATCTCGGGCCGAGCCTTCTTTTTGGGTTGAGGTGGATGTCGGGGCGAGGGAGTTTCTGTACTCACAGTACGTTGTTCCTTCGGGATGTCATCATCCTGGTCGGAGCCGTACTCGGAAACGGAGATCGGTTCCTGCTCTTCCTCGGCCCCGATAGCATCCTCGGCTTCTTCATCTGATTGAAGTCCGAAGAGGTCCGGGATGGAGGCTGTGCGTTGACTGCATGGTGCGACGTCGAGCCCGACAGTCGCGAGGTGTCTTCTTGGAGCGTAGCGCCTTGCATCCGTCGCAGTCCTGTTCTCTGTGCTCAGGGGACAAGCACAGGTTACACACTTTGTGTGAGTTGGTGCGCGGGTATTTTGCGTGGCACCGAGGGCAGAATTTAAAGGGAGTTCGTTCCATCGACCGCTAGTCGAACCGACGCGGGTAGGCCCGACGGCCCACCACGAACTTTCCCGATCGAAAGAGAGTTTTAACCAGAAAATCCGACAAGCGAAGAATAGTATACGCGATCAGAAACAATACCGTCGAGGTTGAGTGTCTTGCGCACCGAGGGAAACCAAAGGAACGGTGTCGAACCGGAGCGCAGCGAGTAACATCTGAACCCGATGGCAGAAAAAAAACAATCTAACTATGGAGTCGATGCTCATGCGCACTATCACCGAAAAGAGGAGTCACCTACCTCGTGACTGGAAATACTTCTTCGAAGAAAAACAAAGTGCAAACATCCGGACCCAACACTAGATGGCGATCTATGCATAGCATATGATTTACAGCTCATACGCCTCGAACTTGCATTAAGTGTCCACTTTTTAAAGTGTAAAGTATTTTTCCTGAAAAACGTACTCATCTTTTTGCGTACATCTTGGTCTTAAAATAAAACTTGAAAGAAGGTCATTTTTCGAAAATTGGTGTGGATCTCCTTTCTGAGTCGTGTGTCATTTATTGGTCAAAGTGTATAGCAAATGTCTTCCATTCCTCCGTATTAGGCCTAAGGCTGCTCGATCACAAATAGAGCACTTTGGGTTTACATTGAGCCCTGTACACTTCTGGGGGAATCCCTGGACTCTTTGCACGATAAATAACCACCTAGGTGTATATCAAATAAAGAGCCAGCTTCCTACACCAGCTCAAACCAAGGAGTCACTTCTTGGATGTCCTTCTTGCAAGCATCCTCAAAACACATTCACCGATATGTAGATGGTATATAAAGTTACCTAAAATCTAAAATCCTCCATTAATGACATCCTCATTCTTTGATCATTACTCACAATGTTCCAGTGGATAGCAGACAACTTCTCTGTGCTGCCCAACCTTCTGATAACCAAGTTTGTCTTTATTACTCTCAAGCACAAAGACACATTCTATCCATAGCATCACCACCTCACAGTTCAATCTCTGTTTTAAATTAGACTCCCACACCCCACCCCACACATAAAAGGATTAGTTCAGTTAGGCACATTTTATCTCCATTGCTTAAACAGGACCAAGCCCCTTCTGTCACTAACCCGTATGAAAGCTGAAGCTTATGCTCAAGTAATTTCTCAGCCTTGACTTTGGAAATGACGGATTGTCAGTAATTGTCAAATCTTGCTTCCACCTCCAAGGGCTGTTATTCATTTCATTGCCAGACATTCAGAAAGGAACTTTGATCATCTCTTTCCTAAGATACGAGACGTTCACTGGATACTCACTGGTTTACAATATTCACCAAAATACATGTAGTCATATCTTAACGGTATAAAATGCCAGTCTACTGCGATGCTGTGCCCTATTGAAGTGTAAAAGTATAGCCTGAAGGGCATACAGGAAGTGTGTAGATTTTATGTTCTGAGTGTACTGCTTAAAACTTCATTTCTTTATTTAGGTTTTTATATAGTGCAGCAGTTTAAAAAGAAGCATTAGGAACGTTTAGATGTTGCTGCCTTCGTGTTATTGATTTAACTGGCTATCTGATGTAATTATTTCAGATAGACGTACTCATTAAAAAAGCATAGAAAAAGGGATGCTATTTTTTGCAAATTGATTTGGGGTTACACACATAGGAAGAACTATTTAGTGTTAACCAAAATCAGTCATGATCCTATGACCAACTACGAGACTAATTAAAGGCATTAGTTGTACTTGCATCCCAGAGCACTAATGTGCAGCTCACATCCCAAAAAATAAATGCTTGTTACAAAATTTGTGCTGCATTATTCATTTGTTTGTTAATACTATAGGCCCCCAGAAAATATCATGTTTTACTATAGGGAGATCATTTTACATTTAAAAAAATTTGAGTGGATGGTACGCAATACTAGTAATGTTGCGACAAACTATGAAAAACCATTTTATTAGTTTTCAAATTATGTCCCTGTTTAGTTCAGACCACTTGCACAGAATATTACTCTTCTTGGGGCCCAAGGCGGTCACATTTGTTTGCCAATGAAAGAAAATAGCCTCTAAAGTGAGTGTTTCATTCCCAGGTAAACAAGGGCGTTCATTATCTGATGGTCAACAATTTTTCATATGTAACTGTATTGATTGAATTACCTTCAGATCAAACTTTGTACCCTATCTAAACACCCCAACTCTACTTTTTAGTATCAGTGCTGCTTACAGCCAAGATTCAAGGCATCCTCGGTTATTCTGGCTTGTAAAACAAACTCTAAGGTTTTCAACTCCAAATAATGGAAAGCAAAGTAAATGATGAACACAAATTGTTTCACAGAAAAAAAGATTTATGGTGATCAATGAAGACTATCACACAAGTTCCAGGATTTCAATTGAATACAGTCCATGGTCCTTTGTTTGCAGTTTTGTTTTCTGCAGTTCTAGCAGGCTGCCTTCAATCTTGTTGAGTTCAGAGTACAACTTTACCTGAGAAAGAAAGAAATTTTAGCATACACTGTAAGAAATCATGTAGGGAGTGTATTTCAAACCCTATTAACAAATTCTTTACAACTTAAAAATGAAAATTCATCTACGATATTAACATCCTGTTTGTCTTCCCAAAATTAAAAGGGCTGGCTAAGAATCACAGCTGATAATGCTATATTTTAGCCCCAAATACAACTGCCGATTTCAAAAACATACAGGGTAAAATACTATACATACTTGGGACCTCACAAATCTGTGAAGGTTGGCGAGAAGTCCTTTGGCTTCTGGTAGCATCACTACTACAGTAAAATGAGCATCAAGTAACAAACTCATCCAATCGATTATCTGGAAGGAAAAGGACAGATGATACATTTTTGGATCATGAATTAAAGGTGCAACAATTTTTACAATGCAATCCACAAACACAGCAACAACATTTTAAATTCCCATAATTCGTGCACAGATGTTCAAAGGTTACTTAACTATAAAGGAAAGGATAATGTTACTTATCCAGTAAGCATCTGTTCTTGGCATGTAGAGCTGTAGATTCACATGCTTTGCATACTCCTGCCATCTAGTGTTGAGTATGGATGTTTCCAAGTTGTTTTTCTTCGAAGTCTTTCCAGTCACGAGGTAAGGGGACTCCTCCTTTCGGTGATAGTGCGCATGGGCATCGACTCCATTGTTAGATTGTTTTCCCGCAAGAGGGTGAGAATGGAGTAAGTAAGAGTAGAATAGAGATGTCCATGCGCAAGTATATAAATAGGAAGAACT
The DNA here is from genome assembly GCA_963921515.1 of Calotriton arnoldi. NCBI lineage: Eukaryota > Metazoa > Chordata > Amphibia > Caudata > Salamandridae > Calotriton > Calotriton arnoldi. The sequence goes on from CAWUFW010000828.1 coordinate 2,418,630, forward strand.
GCAACAACTACAGGTGTCCGGGGAGGCGGGTGGGTGCATGTGAATCTACAGCTCTACATGCCAAGAACAGATGCTTACTGGGTAAGTAACATTATCTGTTCGAGGCATGTGTGCTGTAGATACACATGCTTTACATAGACTATAAAGCAGTATGCTCCCCAAGCGGTGGCTAGCCTGTAGGTGTTGCAGTTGTCTGAAATAGTGTCTTAAGCACTGTTTGGCCTTCATTAGCCTGTTGTCGTGCTAACACATCCACACAATAGTGTTAGGAAAATGTGTGTGGTGTAGACCATGTAGCTGCTTTACAGATGTCCGCTAGAGGAATGTTGCCTAAGAAGGCCACAGTAGCCCCTATTTTGCGTGTAGAATGCGCTCTAGGGGGTATGGATAAAGTTATCTTTGCTTTTGCATAGCATGTATTTAACAATCCATCTTGAAATGCCTGATTTAGAGAGGAGATTGCCTTTGTGAGGTGGAGCAAATGCAACAAACAATTGTTTTGCCAAAATCCTTGGTCCTTTCTATGTAATAGAATAAGGCTCTTTTAACGTCCATCATGTGGAGAGCTCGTTCTGCTACTGAATCAGGTTGAGGAAAGAACACAGGTAACTCAACTGATTGGTTAATATGAAAAGCAGAAACCACTTTGGGAAGGAATTTTGGATTGGTGCGAAGAACAACTGTGTGTAGTTGAAAGAATGGTTCTTCTAAGTTTAATGCCTGTAACTCACCAACTCTCCTCAATGAAGTGATGGCAATGAGGAAAGCAACTTTCCATGAAAGGAACTTTAGAGGGCAATTATGTAAGGGTTCAAAAGTTGGACCCATAAGTCTTGTAAGGACAATGTTAAGATTCCACACTGGTGCGGGTGGAACTCTTGGTGGTATTACTCTTTTCAAGCCTTCCATGAAAGCTTTGATTACAGGGATTTTGAATAGAGATAAATGTTGTCTGTTTTGCAAATATGCAGCTACCGCTGCAAGGTGTAAACGAATAGATGTGTAAGCCAACCCAGTTTGCTGTAAGTGCAACAGGTAACCGATAATGTTTTGTATAGAAGCGTCTAGAGGATTGATCTTGTTGTTATTACAATAGACAACAAATCTTTTCCACTTCGCTTAATAGCAAGCTCTGGTAGTAGGCTTTCTTGCTTCTTTCAAAATAGTCATACATTGTGGTGGTAGATTTAAATTACCAAACTCTATGACTTCAGGAGCCAAATCGGTAGTTTGAGCTCCTTGGGATTTGGATGTCTGATTTCTCCATGGCTCTGAGTGAGGGGACTGGAGGTGAGATATAGTTTTTGATCTGGAACCACTGACAGTTCCAACAGGGTGGTGTACCAAGGCTGACAAGCCCATATGGGGGCTACTAGAGTTAGTGTGAGGGATGTCTGCCTGAGCTTCCGAACCAGTAACAGAAGTAGTGAGAAAGGTGGAAAAGCGTAGGCAAATATCCCTGACCAGTGCATCCATAGGGCTTTGCCTTTGAATAGAGGGTGAGGGCTTTGGATAGAGGGTGTGGGAACCTGGATGCGAAGTTTGGGCATTTTGCGTTGTCTACTGTGGCGGACAGGTCTATTTGTGGAAATACCCATTGCAGGAAGTATGGATGGAGAACTTGGGGATGAAGTTCCCACTAGTGAATTGGCCGCCTCTTTCTGCTGAGGAGGTCGGCAATCTGATTGTTTACTCCTGGAAGGTGTTCCGCCAGGAGATAGATCCTGTGATGTATTGCCCAGTTCCAAATGTTTTTTGAGGCGTGACAGTTGGAGAGTGTGTCCCTCCCTGTTTTTGTACATAGTACATTGCTGTCATGTTGTCTGTGTGGACTGGGACAGCTTTGCCTATGAGGTGAGTTTGAAAAGCTTTGAGTGCTAGGAACACCACCAGAAGTTCTAGGTAGTTGATGTGGAGACTTTTGTGATTTTCGCCCGACAGACCCTGGATTGTGTAATCTTGAAGATGGGCACCCCAACCGGTGAGAGATGCGTCTGCTGTTAGCACTATCTGTCTATGAAGGGCCGCCCTTTTGATACATTTTGTGGGTTCCACCACTGTAGAGAGCGATGGGTGCTGCCGGCTACCAACACTAGATCGGTTAATTGACCCTGCGACTGATTCCACTGATGTGCTAAGCACTCTTGTAGGGGACGCATGTTAAGCCTTGCATGGGGTACGATTGCGATGCAAGACGCCATCATTCCCAGCAGTTGCATGAAAACTCTGGCTGGTAATGTCTGGTTGGGTTGAAACTGTAGTATCAGACTGAATGTTGTGAATTCTGGCTGCATTGGGAGAGGCTAGAGTGTTGAGAGTGTCGATAGTGGCTCCTAGATAAGACTGTATCTGCGAAGGACACAGGTGAGAATTCTGTGTATTGACTATGAAGCCCAATCGATGAAGTAGGTCTATTGTAGTCTGAGTGTGTTGCAGACAGTTTTAGTAAGTGCTAGCTTTGATGAGCCAGTCGTCTAGGTAGGGGAAGACGTGAATACGTTGTCTTCTGAGATGAGCTGCTACTACTGCCAGACATTTGGTAAATAGTCTGGGAGCAGTGGCGACTCCGAAAGAAAGCACTTTGAACTGGTAATGTTTCCCTGCTATGACAAATCTGAGGTATTTGCGATGAGCTGGATGAATTGGAATGTGAAAATATGCGTCTTTTAAGTTTAGAGTAGACATAAAATCACCCTGCTGTAAAAGTGGAAGTACCTGTTGAAGGGTCACCATGTGATCAGAAAGTAGAGAGAATAAACCCCTGAACCTTGGTACTGAAGTTGAACTGGTTCTATGGCTCCTTTCAGAAAGAGAGATTGCACTTCTTGTTCGAGCAACAGCAAGTGGTCTGGCGACAATTTGTGAGAGCGAGGTGGAATATTTGGAGGATTGTCGGTAAGCTCCAGGCAATAGCCATGTTGGATAATTCCAAGCACCCATTTGTCAGTAGTTATAGGTTGCAAAATGGGGAGAAATTGTTGAAGTCTCCCCCCCGACAGGTGTGGTGCAATGGGGGGGGAGGGGTTAAGCGTGGGCAAGTCAGTGTTTGTTAGGGGAAGGGGAGTTACGGGGTGTGGTGCCCTTACCCCTGCCCTTAGAGTTGTTTCCTCTATACCCTCCTCTAAAAAAGTCTCTTGAGGAAGAGGATTGGTTGTTACCCTTGTACGAGGAAGTGTTTTGGTCTGAGGGTGTTGACTTGGACCCTCCCCGGTAAAAGGAGCGCCGAAAGGAGCCCCTATTTGAAGGAGACTGAAGCGCTGCCATGGATTTTGCTACCTGTGTGTCCTTTTTCTTTTTTTCGAGCGCTTGATCTACCTCAGGGTTAAAAAGATGTTCTTTGTCAAAAGGTGTATTTAAAATAAATTGTTGGACTTCGAGCTTAAAACCAGAGATCCTTAACCAAGCATGCCTTCGGAGTAGGACGCTAGTGTTGACTTCTCTAGCTGCGGTGTCAGCAGCATCTAGAGCACACCTTATGGAAGAGTTGGAAATAAATTTTCCTTCTTGGACCAAGTCTTGTGCTTTAGCTTTATGCTCATCTGGGAGATATTGTAGCAATTGCTCCATTTCATCCCAGTGCGCCTTGTCGTATCTGGCTAAAAGACCCTGCGTGTTGGCAATACGCCAGGGATCGGCAGCTTGAGCAACTATGCGTTTGTCAGAAGCGTCAATGAGTTTTAATTCCTTACCTGATGGAGGAGTGTCCCCCAAGGTTTGGGAATTAGCTCGCTTGCGAGCATTGGATACTACCAAGGAGTCAAGTGGTAACTGGCCTTTAATAAATACCGGATATGTTGGAGAAGGTTTGTATTTTTTATCGACTCTAGGAGTCAGGATTCGTGCACGCACAGGGTGTTTAAAAATTTCGTCTGCATGCCTCATCATTCCTTTGAGCATAGGGAGTGTTTGGCTCAACCTGTGTGGATCCTAGTGTCTCAAATAAAAAATCCTCTTCCAAGGATTCTTTGTGGAGTAACCACCCCATGGTATTGTGCGGCCCTGGCAATAAGTTCTTGATAGGATACATTGTCATCAGCTGGAGATGGCTTGGCAGGGAAAAGGTCTGGATCATTATCCAATGGAGGGTCAATTGTATAATCCGTCCATGGATCCCTGGTAAGTGTGTGTCTTCCTCATCAATATCGTCTACCTCATAGTGAGATAGTGGAGAATCGTGAGGTGTGATGTGCAAAGGATCTAAAAATGGAGAGGAGGGTGGAGGTGGAGGAGATGGCGGATGAAAAGAGCTGGTACCAACATTTTTCCTCTTCAAAGGGATTTTGTAATGACTGTCGTCATCAGGAGGTTTGTGCTTAGAAGGCGGCTTGGCGTGAATATGTCCTGTATCAGGATTAATGTACAGTTTCTTTTATTTGGGATCCGATTTGGATGGTACAATGTCTATTTTCGGATCCGAAGGTGCTGAAGGTCCATCTTTGGTTTTCGGCACCAACGGTTTCGGGGCCGAGATGGAATGGCCTTTCGGCATGGAAGGTTCCAGCTCCGAAGGCTGTTTCTTTTTCGGCGTGGAGGGTTTTGCCTCCGAACCGACTTTGTGCTTGGAACCTGAAGGTTTCGGCTCCGAGGTAGATTTCGGCCGACTCGGTCCCGAGCCGGAAGGCTTGACTATATATTTTGGAGCCGAGGTGGAGAGTCAGAAACATCGTCTCAGTGCCGACCTTGGCCAAAAGACAGAGGTGTTGCCGAAGCCTTAGATTGTTTGGGAGTGGGTGGACGGGGCAAGGGGTCTTCTGTACTCCCGTCACCCTGTCCCTGCGGCTCATCGTCGAGGTCGATCTCCAACTCTGAATCGGACTCCGACACGGAGAGGGCCTCATCTTCCTCAGCCGCTGAGGGCTCGAGGTCATCTTGCTCCAGTCTTCACCGAAGATATCCGGCGTGTGTGAGAAAGTGCCCCGTTTCTGCATGGTAGCCCCCACTTTTTGCTGAACTGCTGATGTGCTTTGACTGATTATGCCCTGGGCTCCTGCTAATCAGGTACCCAGGGCCTATGTTCTTTTCCTAAATCTGCATTGAAACCAAAACCCAATTGGCATCTCTGGCCACAGGTCCTGGTAAATGGTACCACAGGTACCCAGGGCACTGTGACCAGGGAAGACCTCTAAGGGCTGCAGCACTTATTGTGCCACCCTTAGAGGCCCTGTACCTTTACACATACACACTGCCTTTGCAGGCTGCGTGTCTTGGTGCAGAACAAAGTGAAGAGTCGACATGGCACACATTCCTGTGTGCCATGCCTACAACCCACTGCCCTGGCCTAGATCAGCCACCCCTCTAAGCTGGGTGCACTATACCAGTGGTGAGGGTACAGGTGCATGAGCCCTGTACCCCTACAGTGTCTAAGTCAATTCTTAGACATTGTAAGTGCAGTGCTGCTATTAAGAGTATATGGTGCTGAGAGTTTGTCATTACAAACTCCACAGCACCATAATGGCTACACTGAAAACTGAGAAGTTTGGTATCAAACTTCTTAGCACATTAAACCCACACTGATGCCAGTGTAGGATTTAATGAACAATGCACACAGAGGGCATCTTAGAGATGCCCCCTGAAAAACGACCTACCACTAGTGTCCAGGCTGAGTGGCTGCTTTCAGCTGCCACCACCAGACATGTTTCTGGAACTCTGGATCGAGAGCCTGCTGCTCTCGGGGGCCTGAAACAATGCACATCCTGGGACGAGGTGCCAAGCCTCCTCCCCCAGGATGGGCAGGGTCCACGTAGAGGAAGCTTTAAAGAGTTGCCGCCTTTGTGAGCTTCCCCAGGCCACTTGCTGCTTTCAGCAACTGGTCCCCACTGGTTCTGACCCCCACTTTGGGCGGGAGAACCGGCAGGAAAATCAAGTGAGGGAGAGGTGTGCCCACCTCTGCCAACTCCACCCCTCAGGTGGGGGAGGCGAGGTGAAGCACAACTCTCAGTCCCCACCATCTTGTAGATGGGGAGACTCAGCCAACCAGGGAAAGGCTTATGCCCCCCTCCCACTGGAGGGTGGCATAATAGGGGGTGTACCCACCCCAGGGAAGGGACCCATTGGTCCCAACCTTTTTACCTACCTGTAACGCCCCTAAATCTAGTATTTAGGGGCAACCCTGAACCTTGCTTCCTCAGACAAGAACCTGCAAGCAGAAAAGAAGAAGGACCAAACAGCCATGCCGAAGCAAACAAGCCCACTGACTTGGCCCCAGGCCTATCGGCCTGTCCCCACCTCAAACCTGCTCCAGCGAAATTCCCATGTGTCCTGCAGCCAGCAACCTCAAGAAACCCGGAGGACCTGCCTGCCTTCAATCACAAAGACTCTGTCTCCTGTGAACACCGGATTTGTTCAAACAGACTCCAGTTCCGCAAGGATCCACGGGTCTGCACCACTCTGCACCTGACGCCCACGGCCCGAGTGGCCCAACACCAAGAGGGGTCCCCCCCATCGATCCTGACCCGAGATCCGGCGACCCCTGACCTGCCTCAAGCCTCCAGCCAACGTCTGCAGCCTCAAACCAGAAGGACCACCCAACCGCGACCAGGAGCTGGTAGGAGGATCTGACCCAAAAAGGCACCACTGCACCCGACGCCCCACGGCCTTGGGTGGACCAACCGACGGTGACTAACCAACCCCCAAGATCCCAACTTACCTCTCCAAGTGGTGGTCGCACCCAGAAGACCTTCGTCCCCGAGCCTGCAGTGCTTTTGTAAACTGGAGACTCCACATTGAAAGCTACAGGGCACCAAACGCCAAAACAGCACTCTGCACCCGGCCGCCCCAGTGCCGCTGAGGATGCATCTTTTGTGCTGGCCTAAACCCCCATTTGCCCTGAGCTTAAGTCCAGGAGCTTTGCTCCCACAACCCAGTGGCCTGCTCGTCAGCAGCCACCAACCGGAGGCGCCCTTTCCCCCAGTGGATAACATTGCGCCTCAGCACTCTGCACCCGGCTGCCATAGTGCCGCTGGGGCTGTAACAAGAGTGCATCCTTGACCCTGGGGACCCCTGAGTCTAACCCCAGAACACCAACTCCCACAACAAAGTACTTACCTTTAAACCGATAACACTATTTTCCTCCATAGGATAAGATTGACTGTTTTTCTATGAAAAGTTTCTAAGTGTGGAGTTGGTTAAACCTAAAGAAATTCTTTAAAATTGTACTAACAAAAACGCTTTTACTTACCTGTTTGCAGGAAATGTCCCAGTGTGGTATCCAGGCATACAGCACTGTGTAAGAAAAGTAATCTCAAAAGTAACTTACCTGCAATTTTACTAAAAATCCTATACAAAGTATATGCACTGTATTCTGACAAGCATTGCATTATCAGTAACACTACTGTAATCTAATCAATGTACATTTACAATTGCAATTCAAACTATTTACAAACTGCATTACTACTGTAAAGTATTCATTGCTTACCTGTGCCAGGCTTGCTTGGTTCTAGAAAATAAAATAACTAAAAGAATATTTTTATACAAAAACAATTGGTCTGAAGTTCAGTCTTTGAGTGTGTGAATTCATTTGCTGACAGTGTGTACAACAAATGTTTAACACTGTCCTCTGATAAAGCCTTACTGCTCGACCACACTACAACAAATAGAGAGTGAGGTGCTATCTACTTTACCTCTGCCTACCTTTGCGGTTCCACTGGGCTCTGTGCACACTATACCTCACTTTGGTATAGTATATACAGAGCCAGCTTCCTACAGCGTGTCATTGACATGTTGGCGCTGCATCTCCAGACGTCGAGCCCGACGTTCGCAGAGTTTTCTTCAATCGAAACTATTTTCACGCGTCACAGTCTTTTTCTCTGTGCTCTGGAGACAAGCACAAGTTACACACCTGGTGCGAGTCGGTGTGCGGGTACTTGACATGGCACAGAGGACAGAATTTGAACAGAGTCCATTCCATCGACGAGGAGCTGGACCAACAATGTTAGGCCCGAAGGCCTCCCACGAAACTTTCCGATCGAAATTGAAGATTTCGTTGACCGAATCGATATGCAGAGAAGTGGGAAACGCATACGGAACAATACCGTCGAGGGTAGAGTGGATTGCGCACCGAGGGGAACCCGAAGAACGGTTTCGAACCGGAGCGCCCATGATGGCGGAAAAAACAATCTAACAATGGAGTCGATGCCCATGCGCACTATCACCGAAAGGAGGAGTCACCTTACCTCGTGACTGGAAAGACTTCTTCGAAGAAAAACAACTTGCAAACATCCGGACCCAACACTAGATGGCAGGAGTATGCAAAGCATGTTTATCTACAGCACACATGCCTCGAATAGGTTACTTACCCTGTAATCATTTGTCTGCACACTATAATTCTTTATATTTACATGTTCTGCATACTCCTTCCATCTAATGTTGGGCTTGGATATTTGCAGGTTGTTTTTCTTCCAAGAAGTGTTTTGAGTAATGTGATGCAGAGTGACTCCATCCTTGGTGGATAATGCGCATGGGCACTGACTCCATGTTAGATTGTTTTCCGCACAGTGGGCGAGAGTATGTATGGAGTGGCGAGTGGACATATAGTGCACCATGTGTATTGTGCAGTGTGTCACAGGTAAAGAGAGATCTGCAGCGAACACAGGCTTTCATGGAGAAGGGTGGACACACGTTACTACAACATTACACGCTATGAACAGATGCTTACAGTGTAAAAGTTTCATATGTGGTTGTAGATACACATGCTCTGCAACAACTATAAAGCAATACCCTCTATAAGCTTTGGTTAACCCGTGGACGGGGCAGGGGTCTGGAACAAAGTTTTTAATGCTGTCTAGCCAACCACAGCCTGGAGGCAGGCAATTATATCCACACATTAGTGTTTGGTAAATGTGTTGGTTTGACAGGTGGTCGCTTTGCATACATCAGCTAATAGGATATTACCCAAAAAAGCAATGGTTAGGGGTGACCCCAAAATCATCACCTCTCTCATTGCCTGGTATTTTTCAAAGTTCACTTTTGTGAATTGGTTATATGCTTTTTAGCATGCAAAGGTAAAGTTGTTTTATCAAAGGGTTGTGGGTGCAGTAGCAAACTCCACTACGCGATGGAGTCGGAATTATTGCATGAATTCTGTGTTTTCAATGCAATGCGTAGTTAACAAATCTCCGCAACCTCCGCTAGCGGATCAGAGTTCATTGCCCATGGTTAGAAATATACCCACTGCCTCTGGCAAATCTGCATAGAGGTCTTTCCATTCCTCTGCAGACTCTCCTAGCTGGGAGAGATCTTCCTCGACCAGTCCTACCCCCTCTTCATACTGGAAGAATTGTTTCTCAGCCTCCTCCAGTGGTTCGGGTGTAACTGGTAGCTCTAAATTAGTCACCTCTTATTCTGCGACTTTCTCTTGTGGAGCCTTTAGGGATATCTAACAATATTTAAGGGAGTCATCAATCTCTCGTTTCCTTCTCATCAAGGCTTCAATATCAGTTTTTAGATGTCATCTCTTCCTCTCGACATAGAGAACTTCTACTGTTTCTTGTCTTTCTTTGGTACCTAAGCCTCCTTCACAGGAGATTTTCTCCCTCTCACGCTCTTAATTGCATTGTGGCGCAGAAGCTGGTTCGGAGGGTCCTTTTGCTTGGATCCATGGCTTTTTTGACTTATGCCTATCTTAGGGCGTCAAAGGTTTAAATGTCACAAGTGTTTTAGTGTGCTTCCAGTTCAAGGGTTTTTTGCTCAGTCGCAGCATGCTCTGGGTGAGCTACTGGGCTTTTCTTTTTTCGCCATCTTTCTGTGTTTTTTATCTTTATGTCCTGATAAATTATTGGATCGTAGGACCTTCTCTCTGAGCCACCTTGGGGTCTTGATGTGTTTCTTCGTCGATTGATAATTCCAAGAGCGACTCCTGCTTGTACTGGGACAAAACCATGATGTGGTGCACCCACCTCTACTTTTACCTTATCTTGAGAGTCCTGGGATGACAGCACACCCCATCTGACCTTTAATCTTCTTGGAGGCAGAGAGCGCAGATGTCATTGCTGTCCTTTTGCACATACTTAGCAAGCAGCTGGCACAAAAACTAAATGGAGTATGCCCCAAGCCCCATGGTCATTGTCTGGCCCACGTGGTACATCTGTAACTCGACTGTCCAAAAACCTTGTTTTTTCCCCACTTTTCTCCAGTGTTTTGCATTCCCCTGACGTCTGTTGACAATCTGTCTGCAAGTCCCTTCGTCTTCAAAGATTTTGCCCAGTTTTGGGTGAACATTCTTTCCTCTCTGGCTCCAGATCGCCTGGCTCTGCTTCTAGACGCAACCGCAGAAAAAAATCTAAAGATGGAGACTGTTGGAGAGTTTCCACAGCATGCATATGACCTCATTCAAGGAGGAACAAGGGACCAAATGGTCAATGACACGATCATGCCCACAGGAAAAAAGCATTGAAAAGATTAGACTAATAATTTCGGACTCAAGCACTAGACGGGATAATAATGCAAAGCATGTGGATTAGGAAAAGATTCTCACCGAAAAAAATATTCTATGTGGCTTTTGCAAATGAAATCACATTACTCTAGCGGCTAGAACAATAACCTTCAAGGATTAAAGAGAGGTAGCTGAACATCCCAACTGTTGTCTATGGGCTCATAGTTGTGTAAAGATGGGGACTCAAGCATGCAACAGGTGAAACAAAATATAAATTGCCAAATGAAATTGTTGGGTCCCATAGTAATTGCTAGAGAACGTTGGAATGCTATTGGGATGTTCCTGCCAATCGAAATGTTTTGTAGCTAGAAAGTGCAATATTTCTTTCACAGTAGTGCTGAAAACTAGGCAATTATTCATAGCCTTCAGCTACATAAATATTTGCTTAAGTGAAAGCAATAAACAAACACATACATAAAAAAAAAGCTCAAACAACAAACATTCAAATGCACAAGTTACTTACTTGTGTAACGATATATCTGTAAGAGACATTAGTTAGCGATAGATTCCTTACCTTAGAATATCCCCAGGCGTCAGACTGGATCCGGAAAGTTTTCGTCAGCAGTACCCCTGCGCGTCGGTAGGCGTCGTCGGGCGGATCCGCGTACGTCACTGGCGTTGTAGTCGCCGAGATGACAGTCTGAGCTACTTAGACGCGCCCACGCGCGCCGACGTCAGTTCTGTACACGACTTTCCGCGCCAGGAACGCAGAGCCATGCCAGAGACAGACTACTGGTGCAATAGAACTAGGGCCCTGAAAGGGACCACCTGAACCCTAGAGAACATTTCGCAGAACGGGCAGAATGGGTGGGCGGTAAGGAATCTATCACTAACTTCTGTCTCTTACAGATATATCGTTAAACAAGTAAGTAACTTGTGCATCTGAAAGAGACACGTTAGTGATAGATTCCTTACCTTAGAATACATACCCAAGCAATACCAACCCCGGTGGTGGGTATGCGAAGTGAGATTACACCAGAAAGTCACGGAGAACCGAACGGCTAAAGAAGCCGTCTCCCCGTACTTGACTGTCAAGGCAATAGTGCTTAGTGAAAGTATGCAGCGAGGCCCACGTGGCAGCCTGACAGATGTGCTGCATGGGGACACCGCGTCCCAATGCTGTAGTAGCTGCTGTTGCCCTGGTAGAATGGGCGTGCAGCCCTACCGGAGGTTCCTTTTTAGCCAGAGTAACAAGCTTTAATACACAAGACAACACATCGGGAGAGAGCCCGCTTGTGTACAGCTGGACCTTTCTTGGCGCCCACGTAGCCAACAAAGAGCTGGTCATCCACCCGGAACTGTTGTGTGCGGTTGAGATAGAATGAAAGCGCACATTTCGGGTCCAGACGGCGGAGCCGCTCTTCCTCTTTCAAAGGGTGCGGAGAAATAAAGTGGGCAGAGTGACAGTTTGCCCAAGATGAAAGGCAGTGACTACTTTCGGTAGAAAGGAGGGACGTGGGCGAAGCATAACCTTGTCCGGATGAATCGCCAGGAAAGGAGGTTTACATTAAAGAGCCTGGAGCTCACTAACCCGCCTAGCGGAGGTGATGGCCACCAGGAAGACAGTTTTCAAAGTTAATAACCGCAAAGGACAGTTATGAAGAGGCTCAAAGGGAGCGCACATTAAGTATGTGAACCAGGTTCAAGTCCCACTGAGGCATCACAAAGGGAATAGGAGGGAAAAGGTGAGTAATGCCTTTGAGAAATCTATTGACAACAGGGGACTTGAAAAGAGAGGGCTGATTAGGCAGCCTGAGAATGGCTGAAAGGTAGCCCTTGAGAGTGCCGAGAGCAGAGCCCTGCTGGGCCAAAAAGAGAAGGAACAATAGGACCTCAGAAAGAGGGGCAGAAAGGGGGTCTACAGCTTTGGCTGTGCACCATGCCACAAAGTTGTTCCACCGGCAGGCGTAGACCGTTTTAGTCGAGGGACGCCTGACTGCCAGGATCACATTACAGACTTCAGGAGGCAAATCAATTGGAATCAACTGTCGCCGTTGAATCTCCACGGAAGGAGGTGGAGGCTGGACCGGTTCGGGTGGAGGACCGTCCCCTGTTGCTGCGACAGAAGATCCTCCCGAAGAGGCAGCCGGATCGGGGGATCCACGCTCATACTGAGTAGCTCGGGATACCAAACTGTTTGAGCCCAGTCCGGTGCCACAAGAATGACTTGGGCCCGGGCGCGTCTGATGTTCTTTAGCACTCTGGGTAAAAGAGGTATAGGTGGAAAGGCGTACAACAGACCGCAACTCCACTCGCGACAAAAAGCGTCTTCGAGCGAGTGCTGCCTTGGAAACTCCAACGCGCAGAACTGCTGACATTGCGCGTTCTCTGTGGTGGCGAATAGATCTAACCAAGGTACTCCCCACTGCTGAGAGAGAACTTGTGCCACCTCCGAGTGAAGACGCCATTCGTGATCCATTATGCACTGGCGGGTGAGTTCGTCCGCCCTGGCGTTCAAAGAACCTGCCAAGTGTTGAACCACCAGGATAACGCCTCGGCGTTCCAGCCATGTCCAGAGGCGCAGAGCCTCCTGACATAGGGTCCACGACCTCACCCCGCCTTGCTTGTTGCAGTACCCCATGGCGGTGTTGTTGTCTGTGAACACCTGCACTACCCTCCCCTTGACAGAGGGAAGGAATGATGTCAGTGCAAGTAGGATTGCCCTGAGCTCCAAAAGATTGATATGGAGGTTGGACTCCGCCGGAGACCAGAGGCCTCTGATCTCCACCTCTCCCATGTGGGCGCCCCATCCCAGGAGGGACGCATCCGTCACCACTGTGTGCTCCGGTTGGGGAAGAAAGAGGGATCTGCTGCTGATCCAACACTGGTCCGTGAGCCACCACTGCAAGTCCTGTGCAGTGACCTCCGAGATCTGGACATAGTCTGACAGATTTCCCTGATGCTGCGTCCATTGGAACTGCAGGTCCCACTGCAGAGCCCGCATATGCCATCTGGCATGATTGAGCAGTAGGATGCAGGAGGCCAAGAGGCCCAGCAGTCTCAGTGTCTTTCTGACCGAAACCCAGGACCAGGGCTAAAAGAACAGAATCATAGCCCGAGTGTCCCGGACTCGCTGTTAGGGAGGATAAACCCGAAATTGCGCTGTGTCCAGAACCGCTCCGATGAAGAGGAGCTTCTGAGAGGGAATCAGATGCGACATCGGCACGGTGATGGAGAACCCCAGCAAATGCAGGAGGTCGGCCGTAGTCTGGAGGTGGGAGACGACTGCTTGGGGCGATCCCGCCTACAACAACCAGTCGTTGAGATAGGGGAAGACTGAGATCCCTGATCTGCACAGATAAGCTGCGACCACCGCCATCACTTTCGTGAACACCCGAAAAGCGCTGGTAAGGCCGAAAGGGAGCACGGTGAACTGAAAGTGCTCGTGGCCAACCGTGAACTGCAGGTAACGCCGGTGGGCCGGCAGGATGGGGATATGAAAATAAGCATCCTGCAAGTCCAACGCTACCATCCAGTCTTGCGGGTCTAGGGCAGACAAGACCTGAGTAAGCGTGAGCATTTTGAACTTCTCCTTCCGGAGGAAGCGATTGACGTTCCGGAGGTCTAAGATAGGACGCAGGCCCTTGTCTTTCTTTGGAACCAGGAAGTAGTGGGAGTAACAACCACAACCTACTTTTGGCGTCGGAATGTGCTCAATGGCGAATCCTGGCTTTCGGTGGGCCTGAAACACCTGACTAGGAAGGTTTTGAGGCAGTGGTGGCAGGGGCGGCGGTGGACCGACCCGCCCGCTGGCCCTGTGACCCAGTGCGGCGGGCCCCCCGACCGCGGCTGCGCTGAGACTGTTGCTGCGCAGGCCGGCGGCCCTGAAAGGAACACGTTTGTGCGCCTGGACCTTGACCTTGAAAGGCGAAAGGTAGACCCCAAGGGAGTGCGTGTGGTGGCAAGACCCAAGGACTGGGCCGTAGCCCAGGAGTCTTTAAAGCGTTCCAATGTGCTGTCACCAAAGAGGCGTGTGCCATCAAAAGGCATGTCCAACAAAGTGTTCTGGACATCCCCTGAGAAGCCAGTTGTTCTGAGCCAGGAGCTTAGATTAGTCCTGATAGGCACGAATGGGGAGCTAGAGGTTAAGAGCCTCAGCCGCCCTACGCAACACCACAGAAAAGGACCCAATCTCGTCCGGAGCTACGGAAGAAGGGGACAGTGTACCAGGGTGCGGAGAGAAATCCAGATCGCCTGGACCCTCCACATCGCCCTCCCATTCCAGCTTATCCTCACACTGAGCTGCGAGGGGGTCCTCAGACCCCTCCTAGCAGTCCCCTTCGTCCACCGTCTGTTTAAGAGGCTGGTAAGGACGAGGGGCCCGGGGAAAGGGAATAAATTCCCCTCCTGGAATAGGAATTGGGGGGGGTAATAGCAACGGCGTCCGGGGCCAACGGCGCCGCAGGGTATCATGTCGGTGTAGCCGGGGCCAAAGGCGGCGGCACGGGGGCAGAACCACCCAACGGGTCCACGGGGCCCGAAGGCGCTCCGGAGGGACCCGATGGGGCAATAAACGGCCCATGGCCGACAGGAATACCTGTATTTCTTCCGGAGTCGCGCACGGCCCCGGGAAAGGCGGGTAGGCCGCAGGCAACAACGGAGGCTCCACCGGAGCCGCGGGGGGAGTGCCGCCCGCCCCCTCGTCCCGCGACCGGTGAGGGGTAGACGAAGAGCGACATTGCTACTTCGATTTGTTATGGCGCTTTGACTTACCTGCTGATGCCGACGAATGATGGTGTCGGCTCCGCAACCTGTCCCTCGACCTCCCACGGGAGCGGGACCTTGAGTGGAACAGATTGCTGGGCCTCCAACAACTTTCGGGAACGCTCCCGTAAAGCCTTCGGCGCCATGGCCGGACAATCGGGGCACGTCTCGGCGTGCCCGAAGCAGAAGAGACACACATCATGCGGGTCCGCCACCGACATGGTTCCCTACTGCACCAGAAGTAGAGTATTCGACAAAACAAGTTCCAGAAACCAAGGAAAAATATTAACTAGGAGTACCGCTCTCTCGGATCTGCGCTTGCTGGCGCGGAAAAATAAAGAACGGACGTCAGCGCGTGTGGGAGCGTCCAAGTAGCTCCGACTACGTCATCTCTGCGACTACGACGCCAGCGACGTACGCGGATCCGCCCGACGACGCCCAGGGGTACTGCTGACAAAAACTTTCCGGATCCAGTCTGACGCCAGGGGATATTCTAAGGTAAGGAATCTATCACGAACATGTCTCTTTCAGATAATAGCCACTATTTTGCTCGTCAGTTGTTTAGGTCGTCAACTATATACCACATTCAAACATCAACTAAACTCTACAGAATGTGAAGTCTTTAGTTCTTCGCAACTCATTCTTACCTGGTTCATGTTTGGAACATTCACTCCAGGAAGATTCGTACCCACAATTTCACTGCATTTCAGATACAGGTATTGTAAATACCGGAGAAACAGCTGAGAGGTAAAGTGAAAGCACATTAATAAAATCAAAATAAATCATCAAAAAAGCAAACATTTGTGGAAACCACTTCAATTTATGAAAAAAGGGGAGCATTCATAAAATAAATACCCCAAATGTGTAATATGCAACCAAGGTTTTTCCCCCCCAAAGGTCTTCAGTGCTTGGGGAAATTCAAATGTTCACAGCAAACCACATTTACTAACTTCTATTCTATTCACTAATAACCTCAACATGTGGAAGCTTACAGCAAACTGTAGGCAAATCAAGACGTTGTCCCAATGTCATTAGTGGATTAAACAAAAGCATTTCAATGTAAGCAGAAAGGAAGAAAGGTAACCCTCTGGAAGACGTCAAGCATTTGGAAAAAGGTTACTGGGATGGCTGTGGGTGTGTCATTTTAGTGGGGTATTCTTTCAGCTCTTATTAGTAAACCTATGGGGATAACACTGCACTTGTGGCCAGCACAGCATCTTGCCCACAGCTACTTGGAAGGCAGAAAGAGCGCAAACACTATCCTCATAACCACACACCTGGCCCCTTCCTCTCATATGTGCCTGCATCCAACATGTCTGTTAAACATCCTTTTGATCCCGCAGACCCAAGTAAACTATAACAGAGCTACTGGGATGGAGAGTGGGTAAGGGAGTTTAAGAGGCAAAGAATACATAAATTAATAAACAGGTCAATAACATGAATGATTAAAAGGAAGATGCAAAGAGGATGGAAAGAGAAGAATCCAACATGAACTTGTATGAAGAGGTTCCTGAGCACACACTACCCAAATGGACCATTTGTCATAAACTAGGATGTAGTGAATAGTCTTGTAAAAAGCATGTAGGATCATACAACAGGCTGCCGTACAGAATACAGATATTGGGCATTCATCTGGAAATGGACCAATGCTCTAGTCATGTTGATATGGGTGCCTTTCAGGAAAGAGCCCAGATAGATATGGCAACATTTGGTAAAATTCAAGGCTGTTCAGTGGGCAGCAGAGGCCGGTTTTATGTTTGAGCATGATTCCATCAATGTAGAATTAAAATATTTTTCTAATTGTAATACCACCTATGTGGTGTTTTGAATATGGTGTCCTTGTCTCTTAATTTACATTGGTCAGAAAACACAACAAGTCAAGGCTTGTATTAGACAACATCGCAGTAGAATCTGCTGTGGAATTACCACAGCTCCCCTGGTTTCACACTACATTGAGCAGCAGTATCCGGTTGATGACATCAGATGGCAAGTGCTCGAAGTAGCTACGATGTCCATGAGAAGAGGGAACCTCTTGCTCATCCTGCAAAGACTGGAATGTAAATGGATTACTATTTGCAACTCAGTTTCAAATGGACCGATTTATTTTGAGGAATAGAGAGATTTTGTTTCCTTACTTCAAGAGTAATACAAATTGTCAACAATAGGCCTCACACAGAGCATTATGGACCTTTAATCTATGCAGTGACATCATTTTGCATTGTATATTGCTTTTAAGGACTGGATATATGAGCATTATAGACTATGATTTATGTAATCTTATGAGTATTGTAGTACTTGTTTGTACCTTTTGATTGCAAATGTGTCAGGCTTGGGCACAGTGTGTGAATTTTTGCTTCATTAAGCCACTTTCAATGCTGTTGATATTACTATTAATCACGGTTATGAATTGTCAGGTATTGCTATACATGGTTCGGATATTTGTTCCTGGGGCCTTTTATGGTTATATTGAATATATAAGTAACTACCTATATACTCTTGCTTTATAGTACACCTCTGTATATTAGCGAAAAGTTAATCAGCACCCACCATTTATCATGTCAAATATGGGAGCATTACAATATGTGAGGACATGTTATGTACAAGCAAATTTAAATCATCTTTGAATTTGCTTTTGGCCACACCACGCCGCTTACGAGTTACAACACACACAGGTTCAGACGATTGGACATAACATGCTGATAACAGTTCCACCGATGGAACTGTGGAATTAGGACACATAAAAACGAGGCATCTTAACATTACCAATATTAGATACAAGCCAAATAGGAGACCTGACATCCTGGAAAGGTTACAAAACGTCTCAGCTAACACTGACCACAACACAACACAACTATGTTTTGAGTCTCTCTATGTCTTAGGCTGACACAAGTACTAACACAACAAATCGTTGGCTACATGGAAGAAAAGTTTAAAAAAAAAAATAAGATGTGAATAAAGGAACTCTTTTTAGAAAACGTTGATGGAGACTGTGCACTATGTAATTTAATCAATTTGTAATGCTCAAATATTTGACATGATGAATGGTGGGGTGCTGATTATCTTTTTGCAAATTGTTCTATAGAGCTGTGCTCCTGTGTGGAAGATTAGGAGGCTGATCTTCTAGATCGATGCACCATCTCAATTTGGACTGAAAGGTTTCATTATAAGTGATTGGATGCCTCAGGCTCTTCTTTGTAAATCACCTCTGTATATTAATTAATTCCCCCATTGTTGGACAATGCCTCCCTCCTTCCCTTTGCCGAGCAAGTTGTACGCCTGTTGCCCGCTCTGAGGTTTGGAAAGTGGCCACGTTTCAATCCTCATTTTCAATTTATTTCCTGAAAGAGCTTCTCAAGCGTACGTGCTTATAACGGACAGTAACACACAGTCAGTCCGCACTGTGGATCGTGCTACGGAGGCATTGTTTCTTTTCTGTGTCCTCCAAGCAGAGGGAGCCTTTCCAGCTGATTGTGGCTTGAGAACCCAATGCAATGGTTGATTCATAATATAATTTCTAGTCCAGACGCTCAGGGGTGAGGTATAGAAACGTATAGTTTCTTACCTGTCGGTGTAGTTTTGCAGCTTGAAGACTTTCTGGATTCACTATGCTGTGCATTATTCCGCCATCTAGTGGTTGGGTCCGGAATTGTTGTATTTCTTCTCTTCTTTTTTTTCTTTTTCGTGGCCCAGGTGTGCGTCGACATACCACCATTTGGTGCCTCTTCGTGACGTCGACGCGCTTCCTCCGGAAGCTCCCACCTTTGGTCGCCATCTTCGGATTCTTTTTTTTTTTTTGTCCTTTAATAGTCTTCCTCCCGTTTTGATAGTTTTCCTCCTGCCTCATCTTTCTGGCGGAGGAGGGTGGGATCGCTAGTGAATCCAGAAAGTCTTCAAGCTGCATAACTACACCGACAGGTAAGAAACTATACGTTTTGCAGCGTGAATCTTTCTGGATTCACTATGCTGTGCATAGACTATGTAGCGGTTTGCTAGGTTTGTGGTGGCTGAGTGGAAGATGAGCGTTGGTTACTGAATATGTGTTGTAAGACCTTCTGTCCCACTTGCGCTTCCTTGTTCATCTGAAGATCTACGCAGTAGTGCTTAGTGAACGTGTGCTATGAGGACCATGTTGCTGCTTGGCAAATGTCTTGGATAGGCGTATTTGCTAGAAACGCAATTGTTGCTCCTTTCTTCCTTGTTGAGTGAGCATGTGTTGCTCCTTGTAATTCTTGCCCAGCCTGTTTGTGGCAGAATTGTATGGTTTGCGCAATCCATCGTGCAATGGTATTTTTGGTAACTGGTCGTCCCAGAAAACTGCTGGCAAAAGACACAAAGAATTGTTTTGTTTTCCTGCATTCTTTTGTCCTTTCTGTATAGTGCATTACTGCCCTCCTGGCGTCCAGTGTGTGTAACGCCTTTTCTGTGCTTGTGGTTGGTTTTTGGAAAAACTTGGTATTTGTATTGTCTGGTTTATGTGGAACCTTGACACCACCTTTGGCATGAAATGTGGGTCAGTTCTCATTACGATCCTGTCATTGTGTATTTGTAGGTAGGGCTCTTGTAGTGTTAGCGTTTGTAATTCGCTTACTCTTCGTAGTGATGTGATAGCCACTAGGAAGGCTATTTTTAGCATGAGCATATGCAGTGTTGCTTTATGAATAGACTCAAATGGTGTCTTCATCAATTGAGTCAGCACTACATTGAGGTTCTATGCTGGAGGTGGCATTCTGTTTGGCGGTGCGATCCTTTTTGCCCCTTCTAGAAACCTCTTTACTACTTGGGAAGTAGAGAAACTCTTCCCTGTTTCTCCGCTTGTGTAAGCCACTATTGCCGCTAAGTGCACTCTTAGTGATGTGTAGCTTAGTTTATTCTGTAGTAGATGTGTAAAGTACTTCAGTACTGTTGATTCCTTGGTAACTCTTCTCTGTAGTTTCTCCTTAATGCACCATTCGGAGAATCTTTTCCACTTTGCTATGTAGCACTTCCTTGTGGTAGGCCTTCTTGCCTCTCTTAGCACCGCCATTGTGCTTGCTGGTAGTTTGAGGTGTGCAAACTCTAAGTCTTCAGGAGTCAAGCTGCCAGGCTGAGGCTCTCTGGCTCTGGGTGTAGCACCCTTCCGTTTTGCATCGTTAGCAGGTTCTTTCTTGTGGGGAACCTGTGTGCAGGTGCTTGTGTCATTTCCACAATCTGTGAGAACCAGGTTTGTCTGGCCCACTGAGGTGCTATCAGTATTAGCGTCATGTTGCTGATTCTGCATTTGTTTAGTACCCTGTGTAGCAGTGGTATCAGTGGAAAAGCGTAGGCAAATGTCCCTGACCAGCTTATACATAGCGCATTCCCTAGGGACTGTTTGCACGGTTGTCTGGATGCGAAGCTTTGGCATTTTGCATTTTGGTGTGTTGCAAATAGGTCTATTTGCGGACTTCCCCATTTGTCGAATATCTTCTGGATTTCTTGTTGACTGAGTTCCCATTCGTGGGATGCTGACGTCTGTCTGCTGAGCCGGTCTGCTTCCACATTGTCCTTTCCTGGTAGATGTATTGCTAGCAAGTCTATTTGTCTTGGAATATCCCATCTCCATATCTCCTGTGCTAGCACCGATAGTGTCACCGATTGTGTTACTCCTTGTTTGTTGATGTAGAACATGGTGGTTGTATTGTCTGTTTGGATTAGTACGTACAGTTGTTTCTGAAAGGCTTTTAAGGCTAGGAACACTGTCTTCAGTTCTAAGTAGTTGATGTGTTTTATCGCATCCTGTTGTGACCACAATCCCTTTACCTTGAGGGTGTTTGTGTGTGCTCCCCACCCCCGCTGGGAGGCATCTGTTATGATGGTAACTGTAGGAGTTGGTTGTGTGAATGGTTTCCCTTGTGTTATGTTCTTCTTGTTTCACCACGCTATTTCTTGCTGTACTGCTTGCGTGACAACCACTAGATCTTCCCAACTCCCTGTGACCATTGTTGTTGGATCCATTCTTGGAATGGTCTCATGTGGAGGCGGATATTTGGGACCAGATGTATGCATGATGCCATCATTCCCATCAGTTTGCCCACTGTCCTCACTGTCAGAGCTTGCCCCTTGTGGTAAAGACGTGTCTCCTTCAATATTGCCAAGGTTCTTTTCGTGCTCTGAAACACCTTGCCCTGTATGGTGTTGATCTCCGCCCCTAAGAATATCTTCACCTGTTCTGGCTCTATTGATGACTTTCCCCAATGGATTGAAAACCCTAGTTGGACTAGTGTTTGTATGACCTCTTGCATGTTCCGCTTGTATTGGTTGTATGAGCTTGCTTTTACCAGCCAGTCGTCGAGGTACGGGTATACATGTATTCCTTGCCTCCGTAAAGTGTGCTGCTACCGCTGCAAGGCATTTTGTGAAAACCCTTGGTGCGGATTTGAGTTCCAATGCCAGCACTGTGAACTGGTAGTGAGTTTTGTTGATCATAAATCTTAGTAAATGTTTGTGTTTGTTGTTGATGGGGATGTGTAAGTAAGCGTCTTTCAAGTCGATAGTTGCCATGTAATCCCCTTCCTGTATCTGGGGTATTACTTCTTGAAGAGATGTCATTTTGAATCTTTGAGTTTTTATGAACTTGTTTAAGAACCTTAGATCCAGAATTGGTCGTAAGGTTTCGTCCACCTTTGGTATGAGGAAGTGGGTGGAGTAGAGACCCTTGTTCCGTTCCTTGTATGGTACTATTTCTATGGCCCTTTGGTTTAGAAGTTCTTGTGCTTCTTGTAGCAAATGAGAACGCTCCTTTGCTGAGTGTACTCTGCTGTTTGGTCTCTTGTTTGGAGGTTGTTTTTCTAGCTCTATACAGTAACCGTGTTGTATGAGGTTTAGTATACATTTGTCTGATGTGATCTTCCTCCACTCCTGGAAGAAGTGTTTTATCTTGCCTCCTACTGGTGTTATATGCTGGAGGAACTGTTGTTGGTCTTGAATTAGTTCTTGGTCTTGTCTTACCCCTTGCTGCACCCCTAGAGATGTTGACTGGGTGTGCGTTGGTCTTACAGCGGAGTCACTTGGATGTGGGTTGTTGACCCCCTCTCTGTCCGTTTCCTCTTCCTCGTGCGCGCCCTCGAAAGGATTATCTTCGGGGCTCGTACTGCCAGTTTTGCTGCTGCTGTCCCTGCTGTTGGCCCTGGTTACCTCCTTGATAACCCTGTTGGAAGGTTTGGTGTGGTGCCACAGGTTGGTGGCTCCCCCTACCCGCTGGTCTTCTTGAAGGTGTTCCTCTTCTCATTCCTCTGAACTGTGGTGCCCCCATGGACCTAGCGGTCTCATTGTCATTCTTGAGCAGATTGAGTTTCTCGTCAACTGGAGCACCGAAAAGCTGTTCCCCGTTGAAGGGTGTGTTGAGGATATTGTTTTGCACTGCTGTCTTGAAGCCTGAAATTCTTAGCCAAGCATGCCTTCTCTCAGTTACCCCCAGCATCATCTGCCTGCTGGATGTTTCCGCTGCATCCAGGGCCGACTTCAGACATGTATTAGCCATGTTCTTTTCTTTCTCCACCAGGTGGCTCGCCTTTCTCTGGTATTGCTCTGGCAGATGTTTTAGGAGTTCACCCACTTCCTCCCAGTGATGGTATGCGTGCCTGTTGATGAGCGCATTAGAATTTGCGATGCGCCATTGGATCGCCGCACTCCTTTCATTCTTCCTCCCCGTTAGGTCCATTCTCCTGCTCTCCTTGTCTGGAGGTGGTCCTGTATTTGTGGGTATATTGGCCCTTTTCCTAGCCGTGGATGTTATGATGGAATCCGCTGGTACTGATCCCCTAATATACATAGGGTCCTTAGATGAGTGTTTGTATTTCTTCTCAGTCCTTGGAGTTACTGCTGTACACATAGCAGGGTCCTTGAAGGCCTCCTTCCCCTGGTCCAGCACACTTGAGAGCATGGGGAGGAACTGGCTTCTTGTTTGGGTTGGTAACAAGGTCTCCAACAGGAAGCAAGATTGAGGTTTCTCCTCCTCTAGCTGCACTCCATACGTGTCTGCAGCCCTCTTAATGACCTGGTTATAGATTCCTATGACGTCCGGCGGCGAAGGCCTTGAAGGATAGGCTTCTACTCCCTCTTCCGGGGATTCGGCGTCAAGATCCTGCCACTGCAAGTCTTGCGCCTCCGAGGATGTCGAGCCTTGGTAAGTTTATTCGTCCTCCTCACCTTCGGCATCGCTGTATTACAGGTCTTCCTCCTCCTGTTCCTCGACTGGTTCTGGTGTCGTCTGTGGTTGAAGGTCCTCGACGCACCTTTGGGCTTCGGCCGTGGGCTTCGGTGGAATAGTGAACTGCGCCATCTTTTCATCGAAGTCCCTCTTGCGTTGCAAGATGCTCGCCATTTCAGCCTCGAGCATTTTCTTCTTCTTCTCCATCTCGGACGCGTGTTCAGCGTCGAGAGTTTCGGCCTTTCTCTTCGCGGTTGTGGACGTCGAAGTTGTAGCCGCTTTCAACCCTTCATCTTTCGACGTCGAAGAGTCCCTTTGGTGACTGCTCTTCGACACCTTTGCCTTATCCTGGGTTTTTGCCGTCTGGGAGTCCTTGTCAAAGGAACCGACGGGCTGTTTGTCCTTGGATGCAATTGCGGACGTCGAGTGTTTCGACGGCAAAGCTCCTTTCGAGGACTTGGACTCACTCTTTCGAGTATCAGTGGAGTGTCTGAGGTTCGACGACTCTCTTACCTCCTTCGGCGTTTTCTTTACGAGCTCGACGACTGCGGCGTCCTCCGGTCCTTCGGCGATGTTGTCCTCTTCTCCACTGGAGAGGCCCAAATCTCAGAGCGATGGAGGTGTCCCCTGCATGCTGTAGTTTGCCCTGCTTTGCCTCTCTCTTACGCTGAGGGTCTTCGGTGTGAATGCCGCGCAGGCGTTGCAGTCCTCGCTTCGATGGTCGAGCGGCAGGCAGAGATTGGAAACTGGATGTTGGTCCTTCTGCGCGTACTT
This sequence comes from Calotriton arnoldi, assembly GCA_963921515.1. Classification (NCBI taxonomy): domain Eukaryota; kingdom Metazoa; phylum Chordata; class Amphibia; order Caudata; family Salamandridae; genus Calotriton; species Calotriton arnoldi. The sequence continues at coordinate 2,442,704 of CAWUFW010000828.1, forward strand.
GTGGTGGCAGTTGGCGCAGAATTTAAAGGGTGTTTTGTCCATCACCGCGCCCAGGGAGCCCCCTGTGTGCGCATTCTCCGTAGAAACGTCGAAGTTCTCGATGTTTTCCTCCTCTTTCGTCGTCCCCGTGACCTGACTCGTAGTCCGGTATGTTGTAAGGTGAGTTTTCGTTTTCCTGCTATTTTCCGTGGATTCTTTCCTCCAAAGTTGTGGAGCTCCTTCACTGACGATCCAGACCCAACGGCGGAAAAAAATAATCTTAAGATGGCGACCAAAGGTGGGAGCTTCCGGAGGAAGCGCGTCGACGTCACGAAGAGGCACCAAATGGTGGTATGTCGACACCCACCTGGGCCACGAAAAAAAAAAAAAAAAAAGAGAAGATATACAACAATTCTGGACCCAACCACTAGATGGCGGAATAATGCACAGCATAGTGAATCCAGAAAGATTCATGCTGCAAAACGGTTGTTAATGCTGGCCCCCCATCTCATTTGTAAGTTGATCATTATCATCATTTATACTCTTGTTTTTTACTACCACAGGCCCATCCCCTGCTTGAGTAAATTCATTCATATTTTTGGCTTAAAGCTTTTTTTAATTAATTTTTGTGAACAATACATAAAGACCGCACTTGCATCCACTGGCCAGTGGGGCAAATCATGTATGCTTAAAGGGCAAGGGCTAAGGGAGAGGGTCAGAGGGAGAAAAGGGGGGGGGGGGATAACAAACCAACAATGATACACATACTGCTTCCTGATTTTAAAAAACTAGCATTACAGCCAACCTCATCTAAAGCAAAGTGGAGTTAAGATGTGGGAGTGTCATGGTCTGGTGTATCATTGTCAGGGAGTGGGGGACGGAGTACGCGCAAATACGCTGGGCAAGTTAGTTACCTAAACTCCTGGGACAGGTACTGTATGCACAGCCCCCATGTTCTGTCAAATTTAGGTAATGTACAATCGAGTATTGCAGTAAATTTTTCAATTCCCAGCATAGCCCAGAGTTTGTGTAGCCATTCTAATTTCGTCGGAACGACATCTGACCCCATTTAGCTAGAATGGCTTGTTTGGCAGCACAGAGAGGCAGTGAGATAGTTCGACCACGTGCAGAGTGCAATGGATATGTAAGTGCATTGGGGAGACCTAGCAGAATGTAACTAGGGAAAGGCAGTATGTCTGTATCATAAATTTCGTTAATGGCGGTAAGTACATCAGACCAGTAAGTTTGAAGAGTAGGGCAATGCCATAAAATGTGTGTCTGTGTTCCCTGCTGTCCGCAATGTCTCCAACATTGCCCAGTCTCACCCGGGTTTCCATTTAGTCAATGGGGTGGGGGTGTAGTACCAATAGTGAGTTATTTTTAAAAGGGTTTCTTGATTTCCAGCACAACTAGCAGAGGTGCGGGCACGTTGAAGAATGTCAGACCACTCTTTAGGTTTAAAGGTGCGCTTGTATTCCACCTACCAACATTGTTGCACTGCAGAGACTGGCTTATAATCTGCGCATATACGCGAAAAATCCAAGAGACCATCCTGATTGAAAAAATCGCCCACTCTTACAACCCACGGCCTGCTAGTGTATGAATGCCGGTCCCTGAACAGCCGGGGGGAAATCTGGGTTGCCAAAGACAGGAGTCTGGTGAAATGAGAGAGGACAGCCCCTTTGCGACTTGTACCCTAGCCCAAATGTTCACTGTAGCATTGAGCACTGGAGAGATGTACACCCCCACGGTCTATGTATCTTTGGAAGCCAGGGAATCTTCCAAATATGAATTCCAGCAATGGCCTGATCAAAGAAACACCAATGTTTCTCCGATTCGGTCCTGAACCACTCCACCATATATCGCAGCTGTGCTGCCTGATAGTAGTGACTCAAATGAGGAACCCCCAATACTCCCTCCCTCAGGGGCCACTATGTTGGATGCTTTGGCATACGAGTCAGTTTGCCATTCCAGATGTAGGACTCTATAAAATGTTGCATTCGGCCAATCACATTTGGGGGTGCCTGCAGCAGCAAGGTCTGCATAACATAATATTTTCGGAAATTTCACCGCCACCAACCGACCCATCCAAGTAAGGGCTTTGCCCCTCCAAGATTGTAAAATCGTTCTGATTGTGTCTAGGAGTGTTGCATAATTTCTCTCTACACTGGTCGCAAGGGTGGAGCAAATCTGTAAACCCAGGTAAGGGACCTCCCTTGATTCCCACGGGAAGGGGAATTGGCTCTCAATAAAGGCTCTGTGTGTGGGGTAGTAAGATTCAATATCTGCGTCTTGTTTAGGTTGACCTTGAATCCCGACACTCTCCCAAATATATCGAATTCTTGCATTGTGTGTAAGAGAAGTATGTGGTTGTGTGATAGTGACCATCACATCATCCGCATACATAGCGAACTTACGCATCCTGCCTCCCATGTGGATCCGTTATGAGAGGATTGTCCCGCACCTTTTCTGCGAAGGGTTCCATATATAACGCAAAAAGGAGCGGTGAGAGTGGGCATCCCTGTCTAGTACCATGGGTAATAAGGAAGGGATCCGATACTATCCCATTAACTCTCACTCGTGCCGAGGGGGCATTGTAACTACACCAGACTCATTTCTGAAAGTGTGCTCCAAGCCCGACCTTATCGAGTACCAGGCGGAGAACTGGCCAGTGAACCCGGTCAAATCCTTTTTCAGCATCCACTGAGCGAAGAGCCGGGGTATGCTAGCAGTGGACCTGGTCAATAAGATGGGATAAGTGTTTGGGGTTATTGACACATTCTCGTTCAGGGATGAAACCCGCCTGATCAGGATCAATCGATCTCTGCATATAAGGGGCTAATCTCGCAGCCGGAATGTTAAGAGTTTGGCATCCAGATTCAACAGGGAAATGGGGCAATATGATGCACAGCGCTTAGGGTCCTTCTCAGGTTTAGGAAGAACTGGTATGGCAGCCTTCCGCATAGTATCAGCGAGTATTTCAGATGCACTAAAAGAATTAAAAAGGCGAGTGAGGATAGGAGCTAATTTGGGGGCAAATACCTTATAGAAGTGAGCAGTGTAGCCATCTTGGCCTGGTGACTTCCCAGGCTTTAGTCTCGAAAAAGCCATCAAAACCTCCTCTACTCTAATGTCACTGTCCATCTGTAGTGTAACAGTGTGGGGGAGGTATTCCATAAGTATTGCGTCAAGGTATTGATGAGCCACAGTGAAGTCAAGCGATTCTGCAGTGTATAATGCTGAATAAAACCTTTCAAATTCTTGTGCAATTTGGGAATCTTGATAAACCGTGTCCCCATGAGTATTTTCTAAAGCAACAATCCTCCGTTTAAGAGTCTGGGTGCGCAGACAGTGTGCCAGAAGGTGCTCCGCTTTATTCCCACCGATATAGTAACGTTGTTTAGTGCACAGCAGTGCATATTTAGCTCTGTCATCCAGGGGTCTCCAACCAGTAGCTCGTGAGCTACTGTAGCTCTCAAGCTACCTCGGAGTAGCTCACCTGTGTGCAGCCCAGCTTATTAAATTAGAAAGCTTTTGCTTGGTTGAATTAATATACATATGAGAAAATTGAAATTATACAACACTAATAATATTAGTAGCTCTCAATGCGTTTTATTGAACATAAGTAGCTCTCAGTACAGAAAATGTTGGAGACCCGTCAGACATTGACGCCCGAAGCTCTTTGCGGGCTGCCATCAGATGTCTTCTCACCCAATTGGGAACCTGTGCCTCAGTGTTCCCCCTCGAGATCCTTCACCCACTCCTTTAAGACCCGTCTCTTTTCACATTTCTCCCTATTATGTTTAGCAGATATGCCTATAAACGTCCCTCTAAGTGTAGCTTTCAAGGAGTCCCACAGCAGCGCAATGGGACTGTCACTGAATTCAAGTTCAACGTCTCATCTATTGCATGTCTCGTGGATTCAAACTGTAGTAATTTGGAATTAAGACACCAAGTGCCAACCTGAGGGGATGATGGTGGGAAACATATGGTCAAGGTAATGGGTGCATGGTTAGACAGGGCAGCAATACCTATCCCAGCACTCACCACCGCCGTAGTCAAGCGAGGTAACATGAGATAGAAACATATTCTGCTATAAATCTGAAGGACCGCAGAGAAGCAGGTATATGTCCTGTCTGTAGAGTAATGGAGGCGTCAAACATCAGCCAGACCCATGTCGGCAAGCCATTGTAGGCCTGATTCTGTAAGGGTGCCGGTCTGTCCTATTCTCTGGATTGATCTATCCATTTGGGCGTTAGATACTAAATTAAAGTCCCCACCAATCCAGATATCTGAGTCAGGAGATGCCATCACCCGTCCCGCTACATCTAGTATAAAAGATTCCCGATGGTCATTAGGGGCATGTATCGTGGCTATTGTGATTGCGGGGGGACAGGGAAATACGCAACCACAATAATGTGCCTGTGATCTCAGCCTGTACTTGCAGCACCTTACCCGGGAAGCATGTGACCAAAAGGATGGTGACCCCGCCCTTTTCTGTGGATTTGAGAAGAATTGTCGATCATACCAGCGAGAATGCAACCGAGTCAAGGCCCCCTGGAGCAGGAGAGTCTCCTGCAGGAGACAAATATCACATTTGGAATCCCTAATCAGGGAGAGGAGGGCCAGGCGCTTCACCGGGTCATTAAGTCCTCGTACATCAAGACTGAATACTGTAGAAGGCAAGATGGCGGCTGAGTGAGATCCTCCGATACTCACCCCCGCATCTCTTCCGGAGATTCCCTGTGACGACGAGGCTCTTTTCTCAGGCGGCGCTGGCTATGCGCGGAGAAAATGATGGTTGGCCTCTGCTGAATGGATGGTGCAGAGGCTGCCGTAGATCGACTGCTCGACGACCCTTGGTGAGGAGCGTGCAAGACAAGGGCCGGTGCAGACCCTGGGAGTTTCTTGCGCGGCTCCTACTGACGGCGGCTGCCGCTGGCTGTGGGAATATTGACGCAGGAGCGGCGCTGCTTAGCAACACAGACGCCGGAGAACACAGAGCACAGCTAGGACGACAGATGGCGGCTCGCGGTGCTCGGAGTAAGACGCGCTCAACGGCGCAGGCGGTTGCCGCGTCTGCACAACCCGAGCAGAACAAGAAAACAGATAATGACAGGAAAAAACAATAACCGCAAACTGGTAAGGGTGGGAAGCAAGACACTAACAAAAATTCTTTGTCAAAAGGTGTTGTAACTGGGGACCAGCACAAAAGACAGATAGTCATAACGAGCTTGTTTCCAGCTAAAGGAACAATTGAGTTCGAAAAGGGACGAGAGCATTTAAAGGACATAAGCGGCATAATCGATATCCCAATTGGAACCCTTAATGGTGTCGAACCATCTGTTACAGACTTCTTAGGTTCCAACGCTACCCCTGACATAATGACGGATATCAGTAACGGGCGGCTATCATGGGGGTCCAGTGGTGAGACAACTATATTGGGTACGCCAGAATTATGTTTAAGGGAACACCTAGGAGGGGTGGAAGTTTTAACCAAAGGCAATACCCCGGATATGGTCCTCCCAGCTGCAACATCAAGCATAGCCAAAGAAGTCCCAAATGGGTTAAATATGACTAATAATAAGGACCTAACCCTCCCCATTCTTCCCACTGAAAAGTAACAGGAAATACAGAGGGAAAATAACCATGAGACGGGTTCTTTGTCTCCAGATCCTTTGGAAAAATTTTATTCGCTGAATGAGGAGTCTGGGGAATCAGAAAATTTGGCTTCAAGCTCAAGCAGTTTTGAGGAACGGGATGAGGATACATCCACAAGTTATTGTAGTCAGCAAGGAGAAAAAAGACTACCCAGGAAAACTACGAGGCTATCGGATGGAAAAAAGGTTGGTCAGAGACGGAAAGCGGCAGAGGAAGAGGGAGAACTAGGCTGGGATTACTCGGTCACGCAGACACTACTAGGTAATGGTGTACCTGGGATTATGAAATCGCCTAGTAAACAATTAACGAGTTTGTCTGGACAGAAAGACTCGGGCTCACCTGGAGAACCATCCTTATCCCTGATTCTACAGTCTCTTAAGTCATTTCAAGACGAAGCCAAGATGGAGAACCGGCAAGCCCGACTGGCCTCAAAAAAGATACAGGGCTCAATCAGAAAAGTTGGGAAAACATGCACAGAGATTGTGGAGAGATTAAGTCTATTAGAAAATCGAACTGAGCTGCTGGAAACCACGGTTGATACCTTGAAAAAAACAACAATGGCTCAAGAAAGTATCCTGAAAGACGTAATGTGGAAGATGGAAGAGGCAGAAAATCGGCAACGCCGTAACAATCTAAGGCTATTAGGGATACCGGAGAACAGCGAGGGTGAGGACATCAGGAAGTTCATAATTAATCTGCTAAAAAAATCTCTTCCTGAATTGGTACAATGGGACTGGGATAAAGAAATCCAGCGGGTGCATAGATATCCTCTAAATATATCAAGACGACGCCCGAATGACCAACAATATCCAAGAGCAATTTAAATTTTCTTCCGTAATTTTCTTCTTCGACAATCTGTGTTCGAATTGGCGAGACCTGACAAGAAAAGGAACTGGGAGAACTTTTCGTACTTTGTCCGACCAGATTTCGCTCATGCTACAGTGGAGAGGAGATGGCGACTAAGACAGATGATAGCGCCATTTCAGAAAACGGGTGCTACCGTCTATCTACAAAACCCTGCTAAACTAAAAGTTAATTTCCAAGGACAGTATTTCTATTTTACATCTGAAATACATGCGCAGAAAATGTTAGAGGAAATTACTACAGGGAAAAAGGCGCAAGGAGAATAATCGCTAGAAAATAGATAGGAAATAAAGCTGCTATCCTCTATCTATATGATATTTAGTAACCATTTTGATTCGCATTGTATTTTTTTCTCCCTTTTTCTCACCAGTTTTGGTCAGTAATGGCCAGAAAAAGTTAGTAATGGTCACTGATTTTGGGGCTGTTTTCTTCAATTTTTTTCTTCGGGGATGGGTGCACTTTTAGGTAGAAACTGGAAATTTGTTCTGGGGAAAAAAAAAATATATATATCAAGAATCGGGAGGGCGACGGGGGTGGGGTGAGGATGAGACAGACGCCATCAAAACAGGCTCAGGACTGAGTCTGATTGCCTATATACTGGTGGGGGGTTGAAGGGAGGGGCGGGGGAGAGAGTTGAGAAGCTCAGACCTGGGATAATGATGATCTTCAAAAATTCTAAATCTAATGTAGAAATAAGCAGTAAGGGGAGAAAATATATAAATAGAATAAATATAGAGAAGACAAGTAAACTTATATCAGGGATCGAAAAATATCAGTATGGATAAGTTAATAATTCTGACTATCAATATTTGTGGCCTTAACGATGAAAAGAAAAGGCAAAGAGTGGCTATCGGGCTAAAACTGATTGGGGCGAATATCCTCTGTGTTCAAGAAACACATAGAGGGATCTCAAATACATTTACTTAATAAACTGGGTTTTAAGGTGGTTACTGCCACAACACAAGGGGTAAGGACAAAGGGTGTAGCTATATTGGGGAAAGCGAGCGGGACACAATTTACTCGTTCTATGTCGGATAAATACGGACGATGGGCTATCACAGAGTGTCAACAGAACAATGGGGTCAAAATGACTGTCTGTACAATATATAGTAATATTAGTGATGACCCAGAAGTTTTGGATTATATATCTAATGAGCTCGTTCATTGGCCACTCCCAGTAATTATCTGTGGGGATTTTAATCTGAATTTACCTAGCAATTGGTCAGAGGATCCTGGCTTTCAGTATAAGGGCAGGAAGCCAAGAGTCTTTCAAGCTTTCAAAAACCTATGCCAAACCCATGGTCTGATAGACAGCTGGCAAGCGGAGCATCCGAAGGATCCAGGTTTTACTCATTATTCCTACCCTCATGCACGCCACGCAAGATTAGATTATTTTCTGGTCTCTAATACATTAGCCGCTAGTTGTACTATTGAAAAATTACCAAGGGTACTCTCTGACCATAATCCTCTTCTTTTAACTATCGAACGTGGGTCAACAAAGCATAATAGGAAAACATGGACGTTTGAAAGGGCATTATTAATAAATGAGAAGTACTGTGATTCTATGCGGCAGTGGATTCCCAGATTTTTAGAAGAGAATATAGGTAGTGCAACAATCGATATTGTTTGGGATGCCCTAAAGGCTGGGATTAGAGGCGAAACACTTCGATTTTCATTGAATGCTAATAAAAAAGCGAAACAAGATATGAAAGTACTTCAGAACAACATAGCTATTGCAGAAGAAGGTCTAATAAAAGCTATTCAAGAGGGAAGGGACATTGAAAATGAACTTAGACAGATTGCAATTGCTAAAAACTGTATTATAGATGTATTAACGGTAAGAGCCATCGATAAAGCTACAATATACAAGGAAAATGTATATGAATTAAATGAACAGGTGGGACATCAGTTGGCGGTACGAACCCAAAAACAAAGCACTGCTAACTTTATTAAGGGTATTCGGGATCCAGAAGCTGGGTTAAGGACAGATCCTGACGCAATTAGAACTGCATTTCAAAAATACTATCAGGATCTGTACAAGGATACTGACATACAACAGGAATCAATCAAGGAATATATTGATCAAGACAGATTTGTAAGATTAGAGAGTAATGACGCAGAAAGTATGGATGCTATTCCGCAATGGGAAGAAATTCTTCTCGCATTAAATAGCCTCGCTCCAGGTAAAGCGGCTGGTATGGATGGGATTCCCGCCGAATTTTACGTTAAATTCTCCCCACAAATAAAAAATATACTGGCAGAGCTGGTCGCACATATATTTCAGGGGGGACGACCTCCGGGATCTTGGTCTATGGCCAAAATCGTGTTTTTTTTAAAAAAAAACAAAGATTCTACGGAACTCGGGTCGTGCCGCCCTATCACATTAATAACTGGTGATTCTAAAATCTATGCCAAGTTATTGGCTACACGATTAGCCCCGAAAATACATAAAATTGTATCGGTACGGCAGCATGGGTTTATTCCCGGCAGGGCTACTACCGACCATATCCAGAGGGTAATCTCACTGTTTGACTGGTCTGAGGTTACAGGAGACCCTATGGCACTTATATTATTAGACGCCGAAAAGGCTTTCGATAGGGTCTCCTGGAAATATCTCTGGACAGTCATGGCAAGGAGTGGTATAGGGGAACCCTTTATCAAAGCGATACAGATGCTGTATCGGGATCCGTCTGCCGTTGTCATGGTGAATGGATCAATATCAGAACCATTGCCTATTACCAGAGGGACAAGGCAGGGGTGCCCGTGTTCGCCTCTTTTATTCGCTATATATATCGATCCATTCATCCGGAGATTAGATAATAATGTATTGATCCCACCTGTTTGGATAAGAGACCAAGCCACAAAAACGCTTGCATACGCGGATGATATTGCGTTGGTTACCAGTGACCCAGGGAACGCAATTGGGGTGATTGAAGAAGAAGCTAGGATCTTTGGTGAGATATCTGGTTATAAATTAAATCAAGGCAAAACTCAGATTATCACGAACAGCAAAATTGAGATGACTGATATTCGGGTAACAGAGAAAGCTATATATCTCGGCGTTAGCATAACCGCCAAAATAGGGAATTTAGTTAATGATAATATTGTTCCACTAATGCAACGTACAAAAAAGATATGATTCGGTGCAATAATCTCCATCTATCTATCGGGGGTCGGTGCAACTTGATTAAAATGCTTTTTTTGCCCAGATTTTTATATTTTTTTAGATCAATTTGTCTGGAATTTCCACCGCAATTATTCAAAGACATGGATAGTATGTTTTCTAGGTTTTTATGGGGGTATAGAAAACCACGAAGAGCACTACGAACCATTACTTTACCTAAAGATAGAGGGGGAATGGCATTGCCTAATTTCAAATTATATTATTGGGCCACCATACTAAAATACTGTATTAATTTACTATTTAAGACAGATGCCAGCAGTGAAGGGAATATTCTAACACCACAAGAGCTGTTATTAGGAAATGAATCTAGAGAATGTTTATGGCGTCATGTGAACGACAGCTACTTTAAAAAAGTTAGATTTAAGTCTATATTTGGTATCTATAAGGCTTGGAATTTTGTGCGTAAATTAGTGGGTATCGGACGATTATCTTATTATACCCCAATTTATAACAATAGCAATCTTCCCGGGATCTTCAACAACACATGTATGGAAAGATGGGTATCGAACGGGATTACACAACTCGGATGTTTTTATACGATTTCAAGACTGAAATCTTTTGGGGAATTACAGTTGGAGTACAATCTAGATCATCGGGATTTCTTCAAATTCCTGCAAATTCGGGATTTTCTTTTGAAGAAAGGTGGGGGGGGGGACTAAAATTTCAAATGGTTCAGATAATGGAGAACTTGTCTAATAAGACTGATATATTAATTGGAAACATTTATGAATTATTGAAAATCTGTAACCCAGATGATTTGGATAAATATATAATGAAATGGCAGGCTAAACTTGGGGTCTCGGCTGAAACTGTCCACCACTCCTTCGCAAAATATCAGTCCTGTTTAATGTCTATTAAGTTACAGGCTCAATATTATAAAACCTTTTTTTTTCTATACTATACTCACTATAAAATTGCTAAATGGGGGATGGGGAAAGGAACTACATGTCCTAGATGTGCATTAGCCGAAGCTGACAGCATACATTTATTTGCTTCCTGTACAGTATTAACAAATGTAGTGAATGATATTTCAGCCTTTCTATCAGAAGTATTTAATGCAAGAGTAGAAATCTCCGTTGATGAGATCATGTTAGGTGTAGCTAATACTGAACGACCAAAATATATGCAAGGGCTGATATTTGTTGCAATGGCGGTTTTTAGATTATGTATTGCGTCAGCATGGCTGGACACAGACTCACCCGTGTTCCAACAGTGGAGATGTCGATTGCTGGCTACCTGTAGTTTAGAGGTAGCCATATATAAAAGAAAGGGACGTGGTAAACGTAAAAAAGGACTGGTAATATGGGATCCGCTATTGCAATGGTCACAAAGACAAATAGAAAATACTTAATTAATACATGTTAAATATCTATTATAGACTTGAACTGTGTCAGGCCTTTGTATTAAGTGAAATCTCTATGTTTTTTCTCTTTTTTTTACTATAATACTAACGATGAAGCATGTAATGAAATGAAACATTGTTTGAACTTGGTAATACAGGGCAGGTCTGAGCTTGGGGTGGTGGGTGGGCTACTTGCGGGGTGTAAATGTAAAAAATTGAAAAAAAAAGACCGAATACTGTAAGCATGTGCTAAAATGTTTTTGGGATCCGAACTACCAATTTGGACCATCAAAATAGGAGATAAGAAAATAACTTCAGTTTCAGTCTCGCAAGGGAGACTACAATGAATAAGGCAAATGTACTGAGCAGTGTAGTGTATAATGAAGAAAACCAAAACTTTCAACAAAACAACAAAGTGCACTCCCGCACCTGGGAGTCAACCATACCAAACAGTGGGGGTAGAAGTCCGTAGCATCGGAGCACCTCCATATCGGATTGTCCCAGTAGTAGGAGCTCTGCTGCATGATGAGTTAGAAATCTAATGTGACGACAGGCAGGGTAGTATTCTGGTCACAGGACTATACAGGTCGGAATTTTTGGAAAAGCACTCCCTGAAGAGCTGCTCGCCTTAAAAGTGAGTCGTTCTCCAGCTCAGAAGTAATCACCTGTTGTTGAAGCTGCCGCAGCAGGGGCACAGATTCCTCTTGTCTCTCAGATGCAGTAGGTTTGACCAGAGGTTGTGGTTTAGATTTTGTTTTAGGCGCAGGCCCCTTGGCACCAATGACTCCCAAGGGAATGAGCAGGAATGTATCAGTTTAGATTAAATGAAAAAGTTACTTACCTTTGGTAAAGCGCTTTCAAATGCTTATCTTGACAGACATGTTTATTTCCGCATTGTCCTTACTTGAACTTCCCAGGTGGCAGGCTGGATCTATATTTGTTTCTAAGCAATAAAAGATAACAAGTACTATGTGGCACTACACAACTTCTGTTGCAAAGCACAGGTACAGCAGTCCATAATAAGGCTTTATGAACACTAGTGACAACAGTACTTCCAGTTTTTCGATGGTCTGACTTTTTCGTTGGGGGTATGCTGAGCATGTCTTTCAGTGTTGTGTCTTTTTTAGAGCGATTGGTAGCCATTGCGTCGGCCAGAAGAGGAATCCAGAAACTCTCGACACACTCTCCCTGCTCAGCGTGTGTCAAGGACCGTCAACCCCAACCCACTGCCCCCACACTGAGCCTAGGGTGGTCTTGAGCAATCCCCAATCCGACTAGCGTAGCACAAAAAAATTATTTCCAGTGATGGAGTCACACCGCAGGAACCCCAGAACACAATCCGCCGGTGAGGTATCCCAAGGCCCCCGTGCAGAAGCAGCAGGTGTTTGCCGCAGACCAGGGCCCCAGTACCGCCAAGTGAGGCCGCAGGGAGCCGGAATCTAACAAACCTCCCACAGGTGCAAATGCTTCTCGTCCAGGGCAAGACCGCATATACCTTGAATACCCACGAGGGGTAGAGAACGTCCACAGCAATAGCTACCACAGTAAAGGGGCACAGAGTCTGACCCCGTAATAAAAAGGGAAGACCCATACCTTCTCAGCCAAGCGTTATGCACCAGAGGTCACGGCTCCAGCAAGTGTAGGTGCTGCAGTATTCCTGGTCAGCAAGGATTCTCGTGGGTGCCGAGGGCCACAGACCGCTTCCAGAGTGAGGGGGGGCATGCCCCCCATCTAGACTCCCCCTTTCCCCCCCCAAGGTGAGGCAGGGAAGCGGGTCATGTAGTCAGGTAGTTGGAGGCGGGCCGGGAGTAATCAACACTTCTAGCTGCACCGGCCTATCCAGCCGGCCACGGTGCGGCGTACACGTCCCTCCAGGCCTCCGGGACCAGCGACAAGCTGAGATGCCATTCCGTGCACCCACCTCTAGGCCCCAGCCAGCCAGAAATCCAACAAGGGGTCTCCTCCTCCGACAGCCGTTATGCTCTTTCCATGCCAACAGGCTGGTTGTCCGCTACTCCCGAAGTGCCACGGGGCGGCCGTCTTCACCCTGTGTCCCCTCGTCTTCTTCGCCGCATACTCCTGGTGGCTGCCATCTTGTGTATTAGGCTTGTGTAACAAGTTCCCAGAGATTTCTTACATAGACCATTCCAAAGTAGTCTCTGAATTGAGTCAGGACGAGTATCAACTAATTAAAAAAAGAAACTCTGAAGTAAGCCATGTTTTATTGGGTTGCTGTTTTAACTTAACTGCAAACAGGGGTAACGTTTCACATTCCAGGCACCTCGATTAAAGGTGTGCACACTGCAGTCCAATACTGTATTTATATGTTGCAAGAGGAAGTTTTCCATCGGTGGTAGAGGCTATGAAGCTGCACAAGGGAACTCTATTAAGTCTGGGTACCAAGGACACAAAGTGTAATCTGGGCCAAGAAGAACACCATAAGCCTTGTACGGATGCTTCTTCGGTGGAGGTTATGCTGCCCATTAACTGATCAATTGATTGATATTGGTCAAATTTCCATGACTAATTGTTACAAACAGATCTAGGTTTTTTGGTCCCATTTCAGAAACACTATCTCTTCAAGTAGCTCGCACTGCTGGGTTTGCTGCCTTCTGAGTACTCCAAGGTCTGCTATCAGTATTCAGAGTTCCTCTGATAGAAGCTGATAACAGACTAAGTTTTTGCCTGAGGACCATAATCACAAACAAGTTGCTTCTGTGCACAGACGCTTTGTAACTACTTGTCCTCCTTGCAAAATATCACTGACATGTCTATCACTACCTACACTAGCATTCCCCGGTCACATGGGAAGAAAAGTCTTGAAAAAGCCACACTGCTCTAATTTCCATGCTTACCTGAAAATTGTGCTCCTGAATAGACTATAAACTGCTGATGGAGTTTAGTTACAAGCGAGAACCTCAACCCAGGAAAAGTGCATCAGAAACCACTGTCACTGATCCTGGGTTTTCGTTTTTTAATTTCCCCTTGAAACCAATTGCTGGGTCCAGCTATGGTTGTCTAGGTTTGTAAGCAGTGTCTTCAAAGCACCAATGTAGATTGCGTTAAGCCTTATGCTACCTGTATTTTTTATGTAAGTCTTTTATTAAAGGGCAAGGCCGTTTGAGTACCTGCTTGCCTACCCGACCTCTATAACTAAGTTTGACTTGGGATGATCTATAAGGAGAAATAATAAGTGTAATGAAGTCTGTATGTTTCACTGATGTGGGAACTTTCGGTGTAAGAAAATCTGAGGCATTGGCATTCTAGAGATCGAGGTACAAATGTGGACCAGAATGCTCTACATGTAGTAACATGCCTGGCTGATGAGGGCTGTGAGCCCGAAACCGGTCCCAGGATGCTTGTTTCCGGTCCAGGGAAGACATGGCTTGGCAGTTCGGGCTGGACTGTTCCCATGAGGCACAGGGTCAGACTGATTTGCATATGGCCATGTCTGCACTGGGGTGGCGGAGTGAGCTAAAGAATGATGATGGATTAAACCCAGATCAGTTGACTGGGGGTGAGTGCTTGCAATGTTCAACACTCCGTCCATCATCCCCTTAGGTTTTGCATCGTAACATTTTCTTCACCATCATCATTATTTTCATATCTGTCTGGCTCAAAGGAACTGGGGGTTTCAAAATCTTATTAAAAAAGAAAGTCACAAAAAATGTGCTTGCTAGTCTTTTTTGTGCTTGGCATCTCTTTTTCAGACACATTATCAGCTTTTCATTTCCTCACCAAATTCAATGTGAGGTCAGTCACATAAGTTTTAAAAAGGGATTTAAAATCTGGTAGGTGGTGTCCGAGCTGGCTCCATCTATGCTGTCCTCTGTATCATCATAGCAGCAATGGATTGTTTTCCTGAGGCTAAAGGTCCCAGTACCAAGAGTGTCTCAGTAAGGCTGGCTAAATCTGGGAGGGGGTCGAGAGTGAGAAAGAGAGGGAGAGAGAGAGATGGGGAGAGGGAGAGAGAGAAAGAGGGGGAGAGGGAGCGAGAGATAGAGGGAGAGAGATAGAGGGAGAGAGAGATAGAGGGAGAGAGAGATAGAGGGAGAGAGAGATAGAGGGGAGAGAGCGAGAGAGTGTGAGAGAGAGTGTGAGTGTGTGTCTGAGAGAGTGTTTGTGTGTGTGTGTGAGAGAACAAGTTACTTCTCTTCGGTAACTTCTTATCTGGTAGATGTAGGAAAGTGGGTTTCTGTTGCAGTAACCCCCCACTTTTGCCTGATAACTGATGCACTTTTCCTTGGTGTGCCCTGGGTCCCTGCCAATCAGGTACCCAGGGCCTGTGTTCCTTCCCTAAAAACTGTACTAAAGCCTAAACCCAATTGGCATCTCTGGCCACAGGTAAGCCCCTGGTAAATGGTACCCTAGGTACCCAGGGCACTGTGACCAGAGAAGGCCCCTAAGGGCTGCAGCACTTATTGTGCCACCCTTAGAGGCCCTGTACCCTGACACACACACCCTGCCTTTGCAGGCTGAGTGTCTTGGTGCAGAACTAAACAGAGAGTCGACATGGCACACATCCCTGTGTGCCATGCCCACAAACACACTGCCCTGGCATACCTCAGTCACCCCTCTAGCTGGGTGCACTATGCCAGTGGTGTGGGCACAGGTGCATGAGCCCTGTGCCCCTACAGTACCCAGGGCCATTCCTGGGCACTGTAAGTGCAGTGATGCCATTAAGAGTATATGGTGCTGGGAGGTTGTCATTACGAACTCCACAGCACCATAATGGCTACACTGAAGACTGAGAAGTTTGGTATCAAACTTCTCAGCACATTAAACCCACACTGATGCCAGTGTGGGATTTAATGTAAAATGCACGACAGAGGGCAACTTAGAGTTGCCCCCTGAACATAACCTACAATCCACGTCTTGTCTGAGGGGCTGCCCCGGCTGCCACACAGCAGAATTGTTGCTGGACCCCTGGGTGGAGAGCCATCCGCTCTCCTGGGCCTGCAACAATGCACATCCTTGGCGAGGTGCTAGGTCTCCTCCCCCAGGATGGGCAGGGGAAGCTTCAAAGGCATGCCGCCTTTGTGAGCTTCTCCAGGCCACCTGCTGTACTCAGCAACTGGCCCCCACCGGTTCTGACCCCCTCTCTGGCGGGAAGACTGGCGGGAAACCCCAAGGGAGGAAAGGGGATGTGCCAGCCTCTGCCAACCCCGCCCCTCAGGTGGGGGAGGCGAGGTGAAGCACAACTCCGGGCTCTCGCCATCTTGAAGATGAGGAGCCCTGCCCAATCAGGACTAGGCTACTGCCCCCCTCCCACAGGAGAGGGGCAGAATAGGGGGTGTACCCACCCCAGGGAAGGGACCCATTGGTCCCTGCCCTTTACCTACCTGTAACGCCCCTAAATTTAGTATTTAGGAGCACCCTGAACCTTCCTTCCTCAGATTCCCGCAACCTAAGAAGAAACAAGCATTGGCATAGCCAATAGGTCTCGCTTTTGGGACCTTATAAGTATTTAATTATGCAGATTAATATCCTTGGTGCAACAACATTAACTGTTGCATGGTTAAACACTTACAAGGCCCCAAAGGCGAGACTTATTGGCTATGCTAATGCTTGAGGTGGTGTTGAGGTGGTGCTTAGTGATGCTGTGGTGCTGCTGAGTGGTGCTGTGGTGGTGGTGCTTAGTGATGCTGAGGTCGTGTTTAGTGGTGCTTAGTGATGCTGAGGTCGTGTTTAGTGGTGCTGAGTGATGCTGTGGTGGTGGTGTGGTGGTGCTGAGTGGTGCTTAGTGATGCTGTTGTGGTGCTTGGTGATGCTGAGGTGGTGTTTGGTGGTGCTGTGGTGGTGCGGAGTGATTCTGTGGTGGTGCTGAGTGATTCTGTGGTGGTGCTGAGTGATTCTGTGGTGGTGCTGAGTTGTGTTGTGGTGCTTAGTGATGCTGAGGCTGTGTTGAGTTGTGTTGAGGTGGTGCTGAGTGATGCTGTGGTGGTGCTTTAGTGATGCTGTGGTGCTTAGTGATGCTGAGGTGGTGTTTCGTGGTGTTGAGGTTGTGCTTAGTGATGCTGTGGTGGTGCTGAGTGGTGTTGTGGTGGTGCTTAGTGATGCTGTTGTGGTATTTAGTGCTGCTGTGGTGGTGGTGCTTATTGATGGTGAGGTGGTGTTTAGTGGTGTTGAGGTGGTGCTTAGTGATTTTGTGGTGGTGCCGAGTGATGCTGTGGTGGTGCAGAGTGATGCTGTGGTGGTGCAGAGTGATGCTTAGACGAGTTTTGAATTTAATCTGTACATCCCGCTGTGTAGATAATTACACTCTAGGCACAGATATGCATTATGCTGCCTTCTGCACAGCGACAAGCATGTGCAAGGCTGAGCGAGAAGGGGAAGATGTTTGACAGACTATGTACTTAGCGAGACTTTAAAATAAATGCATTTAAGCAGAGACAAACCTAGCCCATTGTATTGGCTTGTTGACTGTTTAACTTTTTGCTGCAAGCGTCCGTGGTGGCCTTGGGGCTGACAAGAATGCAGCCTGTTATGATGCTGATAACAGACACAAGAGTATGCAGACTAAATAGGGGGCAGGTAGGATGTCTCAAATCCTATAGGCAGATAAGGGCCGCCTGTTAATGAATATCTGTAAAACAGGAACATGTGTAGGCTCTGCTTCGGCTTCCTTTAATTCAAAAGATACATTGCCTTTTGCACCATTGCGCTTCTCTAATGCAAAGAAAGAAAATGAGCAATGTAAAAACTCCTCGTCTGCTGACAAAACACAGGCAGATGCAGTGGTGACGTGATCTGTTCCTTTAATTCAAAAGATACATTGCCTTTTGCACCATTGCGCTTCTCTGATGCAAAGAAAGAAAATGAGCAATGTAAAAACTCCTCGTCTGCTGACAAAACACAGGCAAATGCAGATGCAATGGTGACGTGATCTATGGTGGGGGAGGGGGCATTAAAACGCTTGTCCGAGCGAGAGGAAAGCCAGATGGCACCTCTGAGAAGGGAGGGGGTAGTGTGCGCAGAGGAGCCATTAGAGAACACCCAGATGGCAGCTGCGCGCGTGCACGCCATCGTGAACGCAAGCTGGAGGCTAGCAAAAGCCTCTCTGGTAGCACTTCAAAAACCCACTTACTAAATGTCTCGGCCAGAGCAGCGCTAAGCGCTGGCTCAGGCGAGACCTAAAAAAAGGACGAAAGAAGACGCCCAGCAGAGGAGACTGCAGAGAACAACTGACTTGGCCCCAGCCCTACCGGCCCGTCTGCAGTTTCCAGAGATCCTGCGCCAAAAATTGTCTTGTCCTGCAGCCAGCGACCTCCAGAACCCCGGGGAAGACCGACTGCCTTCAACAAAGACCGGATCTCCTGTGAACAGCAGCTCTGTTCAAAAGAAACACCAAACAAAGACTCCGAGCCTGCTGAGGAAAAAGAAACCCGACGCCTGGAACCACCACTGCACCCGTCGCCTACAGCCCGAGTTCAAGTGGCCCACCGGTCCCAGCGAGGTCCCCCAGCGCTCCAGAGTCCGAGTCCACTGTGGGTTGACCCCTCCAGGACTCCCCGACGTCGCCTGCAGCCTCTGCACGAGACCCCCCCCCCCCCCAACCGCGAGTGGCCCGGTAAGGTGAAATCCGACCTCAAAAGACACCCCTGCATCCAGCCGCCCGCGCCCTGGAGAAAGGAACCCGAGGTGCACCTACGTCCCCGAGCCCTCCAACTTACCTGCCCAGCTGTTGGTTCCTCCTGGAAGTCTTCCTGGACCGAGCCTGCAGCTGAAAACCAAAACCGAAAATCCCCATTGAAAACAACAGGGCACCAGACGCCAAAACAGCACTCTGCACCCGGCCGCCCCAGCGCCGCTGAGGGTGCACCTTTTGTGCTGGCTTGTTTCCCAATTTGCCCTGACCTAAACCCTAGGAGCTTTGCTCCCACAACCTTGTGGCCTGCTCGCCAGCAGCCACCAACCGGAGGCCCCCCATCCACCATAGGATAACATTGGGCCTCAACACTCTGCACCTGGCCGCCCTAGTGCCGCTGAGGGTGCAACAACAGTGCATCACTGACCCTGGGAGACCCCAGAGTCTATGCCCAGAACCTTAACTCTGCCAGTCGAGTACTTACCTGAAAACCGATAACCTACATTTTCTCCATAGGGTAACATTGACTGGTTTTCACTAAAAATTCTTCTAAGTGTCGAGTTTTGAAACTTTAAAATAATCACTAAAAATCGTCCGATCAACGAAAACGAAATTACTCACCTGTTATCAGGAGAGATCCCAGTGCTGGATCTTGGTGCCCAGCACTGACCCTGAAAAGTAATCATAACTGTACTTACCGGTAACTTGAATTTCCTTCCATAGGATAACATTGCCTGGTTTTTGCTGAAAAAGTTTTTAAGTGTCGATTTTGCAAACTTACAAATATTCGTTAAAAATCGCCTGTATAACAAAAACACATTCTTTCAACTGTTTACAGGAGATGCACCAGTGCTGGATCCAGGATCAAACACTGAGTTAGAAAAAGTAACAATAACCACACTTACCTGCTAAGTGAATTTCCTCCCATAGGATAACATTGGTGATTCTATGTGAAAAAGTTTCTAAGTGTCAACTTTTAAAATACAATAATATTCCTTAAAAATCACAACTGTAACCAAAACGTTTTTACTCAACTGTTTACAGGAGATGTCCCAGGACTGAATCTAGGATCCAGTCCTGTGGTAAAAAAAGTAATCCAAAAAGTAATCTATTGCATTTAACTAGAAATTCCCATTGAGCTCAATGTATTATTGTGTTTGAAATTGTGTTGCCTATTGCAACAACTGTAACTATTGTATTCAAAAGTCTATTGCCTATTTGAAAAGTATTTAACTAAAGTAACTCATTCTGAGAAAGTATATTTTGATACCTATTGTTGGTTCTAAAATAAAACAACTATATATTTTGATACAAAACCATTGGCCTAGAGTTCAGTTCTTGAGTGTGTGGGACCATTTGCTGACTGAGTGTGTACAACAAATGCTTTACACTGTCCTCTGATACTGCCTAATGCTCGACCAAGCTACCACTTTAGAGAGTAAGGTTATATCTAACTTTAGCCTCTGCCAAACCTCTGGGGACTGTGGACTCTGTGCACACTGAACCTTACTTTGGTTAAGTATATACAGAGCCACTTTCTTACAGTAGAGACTATATAGCTGCAGATTCCTTACCTTAGAATTATCCCCAGACGTCAGACTTTTTTTGTGAGCCGTACCTATTGCGCTGGTAGGTGGCTCCGATCGGCTCTGCGTGGAGTCGTCCACGCCAGAAGTGACATGTGCAGTGCCTACATCGGCACCATCCCAGCACGTTGATGTCAGTTTCTTTTCGTGACTTTCCATGCCAGGAGCGCAGAGCCACGAAGAACACTGACCACTGGTGTGGAAAACTAGGGACCTGAAAGGGGAATAGACCTGTCCCTGGAAATCCGTTCGCAGAGCGATGAGGATGGGTGGGTGGGTCGGTAATGAATCTGCACTAGAGAGGGTTTCTACCAGATAAGACGTTACCAAAGGTAAGTAACTTGTTCACCTGATAGAGACTTCTAGCCGCAGAGTCCTTACCTTAGAATAGATACCCAAGCAATACCTCCCCAGAGGTGGGTCTACAAAACTATTTCACACTAGAAGGTTCTGTAGGACCGAAAAAGCAAAGTGTCAGTCCTGATGGACCTGAAAGTCCAGGCAGTAATGCTTCGTGAACGTGTGTAGAGAAGCCCACGTTACTGCCTGGCAAATATCCAGGACTGGAACTCTGCGTGCTAACACAGTGGTCGCAGCCTTAGCTATGATGGAATGAGCACGCAAACCCTAAAATGGTGTCTTCTTGGCCAATGTGTAGCAGATCTTAGTGCAGAGATGGTCTGCTGCTGCACGGCCTTTCCCTTCTTTGCTCCTACATACCCCACGAAGGCGAGGGCGCAAGCTATAGTTACCTTAGGGCACCAGATATAGTTACTGGAGATAACTAGAACTGCTGAATTTCTATGGTTTCATGTGTAAAATCTGAACCTAACAATAACGTCTCTGTAATCTTTGGTTTTGTAGTGAATTTCTAAGGTTTTTAAATTCAATTTCCTAACTATAACGTCCCTGTAACCTTTGGTTTTTTCAGTGAATTTCTATGGGTTTTTAATGCCATTTCCTAATTATAACGTCCCTGTGAGTGGCTGGTTGTGTGGGTGTGTGTGTGTGTGTGTGTGGGTGTGTAAGTGGGTGTGTAAGTGGGTGTGTAAGTGGGTGTGTAAGTGGGCGTGTAAGTGGGTGTGTAAGTGGGTGTGTAAGTGGGTGTGTAAGTGGGTGTGTAAGTGGGTGTGAGGTGGGTGTGAGGTGGGTGTGTGAGCGGCTGTCAGTGGCTGTATGGGTGTGTACGTGGGTGTGTGAGTGCCTCTGTAGGTCTGGGAGTGTGTGTATGAGTGGTTTTCTGGGTCTCCGAGTGGGTGTGTGTGTGGCTGTACAGGTGTGTGAGTGGGTATGCGAGTGGCTGTACAGGTGTGTGAGTAGGTGTGTCACTGGTTGCGTGGGTATGTGAGTGCCTGTGTGGTTCTGTGAATGTGTGTGTGAGGGGTTCTCTCGGTCTCTGAGTGGGGTATGTGAGTGGCTGTATGGGTGTGAGAGTGGTGTTCTGGGTCTCCGAGTGGGTTTGTGTGTGGCTGAATGGATGCGTGAGTGGTTGTGTAAGTGAGCAAGTGGGTCTGAGAGTGAGTGGGTCTGTGAGTGGGTGTATTATTATTTTTGTATAATCTGGATCTGAATCTGCAGATAGGTTGCAGATTCACGGTGGGTGGGGCGTTTTACAGTTTGAGGTTAGCACTAAATCTAAATCTAAATCCGTATACTGAGCGCTGCAGTGGATCCGCGCATGCCCCCCAAAAATATTTTTGGACAATTTCTTGCCATGAGGGGTCCTCATAGACCCCTCCATCAGTCCCACAAGGTCATGATACCTCTATCCTAACCCCTTATATCCTATTTACACTTAACCCCCCCCTCCCCCGGGGAACTGCGTCTCGATTGACAAAATGACGGCTGCAACTTTTCGCTCAGGTTGCGGCCAGCCAATCACGGCATTACTGTTGGCGCAGGGATCTGCAGATCTCTAGATTTATTTAAATCGTTTTTCTTTATTAACTCCAAAACTACTGAACAGACTTACACCGAATTACAAAATGCACTCTTTCTGGACTAAGATCTAGCTTTCTACCAAATTTGGTGTCATTCCGTTCAGCGGTTCGAGCTGTAGTTGTGTCTAAAATCCCTATGGGAAATTGCATGGGAAAAATGTGTTTTGGGACACTGCTCGCCCCCTTCTCGGCCCCTGTTTGACTAATAATCCCGAAGCTTTCCAGACAGCAGCTGAAATGAGAGGCAAATTAGTTATAAAAATGTCGTGAAAATATGTCAAACTGCGCCAAAGTTTGAGATGTCATCAGTGATGTCACTGACCAGGTCATGAGTGATGTAATATTGGAGGTCATAAGCAGTGCAATGCGAGGGCATAAGTTATCGTTAACTCAGATAACTATAACTGCTGAATTTCACTTGTCTTGTACGAGTGAAATCTGAGCCCAACTATAAAGTTCCTGTAACCTTTGTTATTTCCGTGAATTCCTATGGTTTTTTAACTAGTAGTCGTGTTTGCAGAGTGGTGGAGAAAGGGTGTTGGACCTACTGGAGGTAACAGGAGGGCTTCTGGGTCCCCAAGAACCCTCAACATCCAAGAGGACTTAATACCCCAACCAGCAGTTCACCAGGAGGCGTGTTTGCAGAGTGGTAGAGAAAGGGGGCTTGGCCTCCAAAGACCTCTCAGCAATTCTGCAGTGTGGGACTTACTGCAGGTAACAGGAGGGCTTGTTGGCCCCCAAGGGCACGCTAAAGCCTAGGGGACTTCATCCCCCAACCAGCAGTGCTCCAGGAGGCGCGTTTGCAGGGCGGTGGAGAAAAGGGGCGTGACCTCCGACAACCTCTCAGCAATCCCGCTGTGTGGGACTTACTGGAGGTAACGGAAGGGGTAGTTGGCCCTCAAGGACCCTCAACAGCCAAGGGGACTTTTTACCCCACCTACTAGTGCACCAGGAGGAGCGTTTGCAGAGTGGTGGAGAAAGAGGGTGTGGCCTCCAACAACCTCTCAGCAATCCCGCTGTGTGGGTCTTACTGGAGGTAATAGCAAGGGTAGTTGGCCCCCAAGGACAATCTGGAGGAAAGGGGACTTCATCCCCCCAACTAGTAGTGCACCAGGAGGCATGTTTGCAGAGTGGTGGTAAAAGGGGGCAGGACCTCCGGCAACTTGCCAGTTTTATTCTTTTTTTTATTTATCAAGGGAAGGGGGCCGCGTGACACCCGCCCCTTCCCTGGGCAATTTTCAGCCCCGGGGACCCCATCCCCCCGGGGCCCAGCCTCTGCTATGGGTGCCATGATGGAGACCGCAGGGGAACCTCAAGGCCCCTGCTGTCCCTGCCAGCATTGCTTTCACACAGAGGGAGCTGCTAACATGCAGCTCAATCTCTATAAAATCTATTGTGCTCCGCTTTAAGCAAGGGAGCCTTAATGCTCTATCTTGCTTAAAGCGCAGCACAGTTTGCTATGGCTTGGCGGGAGCGGTAAAGCGTGCGCATCAATCAAAATTAAAGCACCGGGGAGGTGGAGCCTAATTCTGTACACATAAATCCCCGGGGAGGTGGCTGTCACATGGGCTGGAGGGGTCTGAGAGGCCCCCCATTTAAAAAATAAATAAGCCCCAGGAGGTGGTGGTCCCCGGGGCAATATTTAGTCCCAGGAGGGGGTGGGGGGGCCGAGAACCACCCCATCATTAATAAAAAAATGGCTCCAGGACTTTGCCCACCCGGGGGCCGATAATAAACGAAGCGAGGGAGCCCAAGCTTTGTTTTTTTTTATTTTTATTTTCAGCAGGATCCACGGATCCCATTGGAAAAAAAAGAAATGCTTTTTTTGCCCTGCGGGCCCATGGGGGACAATGATGAATAGACAGAAGCAGATGAAAGTTATAACAAGCATCAAAACAGTGAATAGAACAAAAAGATCTACCATCTTGCTTAAACAGTATATTTATGCGAACATATAGAAAATGATATAACAATCTGGCGTACTCCTACTATGCAGACCCTTACCTACGTGTCTAGGGTGTATGTTCTGCCAAGAAACCCCGTACTGGATGATCCAACCCCATTACCTGGTGGGTAACTAGACAGCCCTCACGGAGATGTCAGTCAGCTGTTGGGCGAAAGCTTCAGCATCTAGAGACCTCTCGAAATCAGCAGAAGTGCCTCCTCTGACTATACCCGAAAACGGATGTTTATATATAGAAAAAGGAATCCTTGCCTTGGGCCAAGATTGTGATCAGGCTGCCATTGTTTGTATTACACAGATAGCTGTGTCGCCATATGGCCATAAATAACAAACATTTGCACAGCATACGTGTAGGCTTTATACACAATGCCAAGGTAATACAATAGCATCCTTGCACAGTTTATTCGTGTAAGCTAGGTCGGTGTTTCAAAGAAACTAATCCAAGTGTCACGAATGCAAATGTGTGTCACAAGTTGACGTGAAAAAGTGAAGGCAACTTTAGAAAAGATCCGTGGACATGTAGAACTGGCAACGATTCCTACTAGGCCTTACTAGGACACATGACAGTATGATGTGGATAAATACAACCAACACAAGTGACCAGGGTGGAGTGTGGGCGCATGTGAATCTACAGCACTACATGCCACAAACAGATGGTTATAGGGTAAGTAACATTTACCGTATGATGGCATGTGTGGCTGTAGATATACATGCTTAGCATAGACTGTAAAGCAGTTCTCCTTAGCGGTGGCGAGCTTGTGCAGGGTGGTTGTGTTTGAAATAATGTACGTAGTACTGCTTGATCGACATTTGCTTGTTGTCGTTCCATGACATCAATACAGTAATGTTTTGTAAATGTGTGCGGTGTTGTCCATGTATCTGCTTTACATATGTCAGCTATTGGTAGGTTCCATAGAAATGCCATACAAGCTACTTTTTTGCGTGAGGAGTGAGCTTTTGGTGAAATAGGAAGGGGTCGCTTGGCTTAAGCATACCAGCTTTGGATAAATTGTTCTATCCAACGTGAGATACCTAATTTGGAAATTGCTTTACCCTTATATGGTTTGGAGAATGCCACAAATAGTTGTTGAGTTTTCCAAAATGATTGTATTTATCAATATAGTACATTAGTGCACTTTTTACATCTGTGTGCAATGCTCTTTCTGCCACGGAGTCTGGTTGAGAAAAGAATACAGGCAACTCAATGGATAGACTCATGTGGAACTGTGAGACTACGTTTGGTAGAAATTTAGGATTAGTTCGTAGTACTATTTTGTCTTTGTGTATATGAAAGAATGGTTCTTCCAAAGTTAATGCTTGAATCTCACCAACCCTTCTGAGTGAAGTGACTGCAATGAGAAATGCAAGTTTCCATGATGGAAACTGTAGAGGGCAGGTGCAAAGAGGTTCAAGTGGTGGACCAATTAACCTTGTTGGAGCTCTAGGTGGAATAACTCTTTTGAGACCTTGTAGAAAAGCTTTAATTACAGGAATTCTGAATATAGAAGTTTGTTTTCTATGGAGCGGCAAAAGGAGCCCCATTGTGATTGTGTTTGCAACGCTTCCATTGCTTTTGCCGCCTCATTCTTTTTCTAGGAGGGTATCCACCTTTGGCCCAAAAAGAAGTTCATCAGCAAAGGGGAGGGCTAATAAATTTTGCTGAACATCTGGCTTGAAGACAGATATGGCCATATAAGGCTGGAATTAATACCCCTAGTCGCTGTGTCAGCCGCATCCAGGACACACCTTATATTGGTATTAGATATAAGCTTCCCCTCTGATACAATTTGGTATGCTCTATTTTATGTTCTTCTGGGAGGTACTGTTGTATCTCCTTAATTTCATCCCAGTGTGCCCCATCATGGCGTGATAAGAGACCATTGGAGTTGGCAATTCTCCAATGGTTGGCTGATTGCCCTGCCACTCTTACCAGTTGCGTCTATCTGTTTACTCTCCTTCTGTGGTGGGGGAGCTTCACCAGTTGAGAGTTTGCCCATTTTACGAGTAGTGGCCACCCCTAGAGAGTCTGGTAGGAGTTGACCTTTAATGTACGTAGGGTCTACTGAGGAAGATTTATAGTTTTGATCGATCCTAGGAGTAATAATCCTGGATCTGACTGGGTCGTTAAAAATATCCGTAGTGTGTCTGAGCATACCCTTAAGCATGAGAAGGTACTGCGTGGAGCGCTGAGTGGAGGAGAGAGTTTCAAAAAGGAAATTATCTTCTAGTGGTTCAGTGTGGAATGTCACTTTATGAAAAGTAGCTGCCTTACTTATCAGATAGTGGTACGTAGTGGTGTCATCAGGAGAGGAAGGTCTTGATGGATATAAATCCGGGTCAGTATTATCCGGTGGATGAATGAATGAATTTGCATTTCTAAAGCGCATGGCTACCAGAAGGCCTCCCAGCGCTAATCTGTCATATGCCCCCAGTCATCTTGTGGTGGTAATGAATGCGGATCACCATTACACCCCATCCCCTGTAAAGGAATGTAGTGAGCCCTCTGGTGAATCTGCAGGGTCATGAATTGGTGACTGTTCTGGTGATGGTGTGTATAGCAGGGATTGGAGGAGGGCTAATGCGAAGTGGGCTAGTAGCCGTGTCCTCTTTCCTCTTCTTTTTTTGGGACAATAGGGAGCTCTATTGCCTCTTCAAAAGAAGTTGCCTTTTTGCAGGCAGTGCCCCTGAATGAGGGGGTCTGGTGAGGATTCTTCCTGTATCAGGGTGAATCATTAAATGTTTCTGCTGAGAATCCAGCTGTTGATGTAACTTCTCAAGTACTGGTTTACAGTCTCTGGAGAATGTGGCCCAGCTGTTCGTTTTTTCGGCTCCGACCCAGTTTCATTTCCAATTAATTTCAGTGCTTAGGATTTTGGTCTGAGGCCACCTTTATCGGTGCAGAATCGGTACGGTTTTTCAGTACCGAAGACTTTGGTCGCGAAAGTCAGGTGGCGTCTGCTTTGGAATGTTTTGGTGCCGAAAGTCAGGTCGATTTTGAGGTGGAGAGTTTTGGATCGACGACTTGAGGTCTCAATCAATTAATCAGGTGGCTTGTATAGTGTGACTATTCACCTGTAAAGGTCTCAAGGCACTGGGAGGAGGGGGGGGGGGGTGGGATGGGGGACTGCTGGTCCATCGAAGGCACTGTGGTTCAAAGAGCCAGGTCTTGAGGTCCTTCCTAAATTGAGGCAGTGACAGTGATTGCCTGAGGTGGACAGGGAGGGTGTTCCAGGTCTTTGCTGCGAGGTAGGAGAAGGATCTTCCTCCGTCCGTGGTCTTGAGGATATGTGGGATTGTTGCCAGGGCCAGTTGGGCGGAGTGGAGGTTCCTGGTTGGTGCATGGAGCGAGGCAGTGGTTAAGGTACGCAGGTCCCGCATCGTGTAGGGCTTTGTAGGCATGTTTGTAGTTCTAGGCTGTTTCTTCAGAGCAGAGCTGAGGCTAGACGTTCCGGAAGCAACCTGTCGGTGCCGACCATAGCATGTAGGCAGTGGTGGCCCAACAGCAGACTTTTGGAGCTTTGCCGGGGCCGACTGTGGTCGGGGTGGAGGCAAAGGGAGCAAAGTACTTACAGTTTGTTGCCCCAATGTGACGTTACCATATTCTGCATCCGACTCAAGACTGTGGTCTGGAGATAGGATACCCTCATTGTCAGCTGACGAATGTGCCTCCATTTCAATTTCCAGTTCCTCCGAACCAAAAATGTCCGGCGTCTCTTTAATGCTACGTTGAGACTTCTGAAGTCTTCTAGCTTTCTGATCATGCAGTGTCTTTTTGGATTGAAACAACCTGCAGGCTTAGCAGGTCTCCTTTTGATGATCTGGAGACAAGCACAAATTACACACACCATGTAAAACTGTGCATGGGGACTTTGTGTGACACAAACTACAAATACTAAAGGGTGTCCATTCCATCAGCACCTGGATGTTTTTCGGAGAGAACGTCAAAGAGAAATTCCGCCCTGGAGGGCGAAGGGCGTGATCGAATAGAGTCCCCCAGACGAATCAGACGTTGATGATATATTTATGAAAATAGTGATCGAATCGCGATTGAAACTATACCGACGGTACTAGAAAGTATCCCGGTGACTATGTCGAAAGGCAGCAGAGGAGCACACGGCCGAACCAGACGGCGGATAAAAACCAATCTAACGATGGAGTCGAGCACCATGCGCACTGCAAGCAAGAGGAAGATTCACTACACCTCGTGACTCGAAAGACTTCTAAGAAAAACGAATTGCACACTTCCGAGCCCAACACTAGATGGCGGACTTATGCTAAGCATGTGTATCTACAGCCACACATGCCATCAAATATATATATACATACACACATATATGGTTTATGTCACTTACCCTGTAAGCCTCTATTCATTGCATGTCATGCTTTAGATTCACATGCTCTCCAAACTCCTGCCATCTAGAGTACTGGGCTCCTACATCTACAATACAACTTGTTTTTATTTGAAAAAGTCTTTTGAGTTACAAGGTCTCGTGACTCATCCTCTGGTCGGGAATGTGCATGGGCAGCAGACTCTATTGTTAGATTGTTTTTCGCCTAGCGGGCTAGAGTAGGTATGGAGTGGTGAGTAGGAAAGAATACTGACCATGCATATAAAAAGAGCCATGAGTAAAATGTGAACAATAACTGTAGCTAACACTGGCTTCTGGGCAGGGGGTGGGCGCATGTGAATCTACAGCACTACATGCAATGAGCAGATGCTTACAGGGTAAGTAATATATTCTCTTCAGCGCATGTGTGGCTTTAGATACATATGCTCTGCATCAACTGTAAAGCAGTACTACCCTCATTGGTGGCTTACCATTGGATGATGCACAGGTCTGAAACAGAGTCCTGAGGACAGTTTGACCAACTCTAGCTTCTTGCCCTGCAGGAATGTCCACACAATAACGCTTTGTGAATGGGTGTGGAGGGCACCACTTGGCAGCTTTATAAATGTCCTCTATGGGTTAGGTTCTCAAATGTCCTCTATGGATATGGTTCCCATTGTGGTGCCCTGTTTACGGGTGGAGGGCGTCCTGGGTTCGGCAAGGAAGAGCGCTTTTGGCTTCAGCTTAGCAGGTTTGAATGCTTTTAACAATCCATCTGGCTGTGCCAATCTTGGAAATGCGATGACCTCTGTCAGATTGTGAGAGAGCTACAAAGCGTTGTTGTGTCTTGCGAAAGGACTCGGTCCTATCTATGCAATTCAATAGAGCACCCTTGACGTCAAGGGTGAGGGGTGCTCTTTCAGCTATACTATGTTGTGCAAAAAAGACTGGAAGTTCCATTGTTTGGTTGAGATGGAAAGCGAAGACCACCTTAGGCAAAAATGTAGGATTGGTTCTAAGAACCACTGTCATTGTAAACCTGGGAAAAATCGTTCCTCCAGTGTAAGTCTGGTGAGGACAATATTGAGATTCCACACTATGGCTGGAGACCCATCGGTGGAATTACTCTTTTAAGGCTTTCTAAAGTCTTAATTACAGAGATTTTGAGTTGTGAGGACTGCTCCCTGTTCTACACGGATCAGCAAGCTAGGTGTAGCCGAATTAATGTGTAGACTAACCCTAACTTTTGTAAATGTAGGAGGTGATGTCTTGTACCGAGGGCACAAGAGGGTTAATGTGGTTTGGCGTACAGTAGTGAAAGAAACACTTCCATTTAGCAGCATGACATGTGCATGTAGTGGGCCTACGGCTTCCTAGAGTATGTCCATGCACTCTTGAGGTAGATCATGATAACCACACTCTAGGACCGTAGGAGCCAAATTGCTAGGTAGAGCTGCCTGGGGACTCTGTGTCCGACTTTGCTGTGGGTTTGAGTGAGAAGGTCCGGCCCAGCAGCGAGCTTCTCCTGAGGGACAATGGACTTCTCTAGAAGGGTTGAGAACCATGGTTGTCTGGCCCGCTTGGGAGGCACCAGGACGAGGGTGAGAAACGTTTGTCTCAGTTTCCTAACCACATCAGGTATAAATGTGAGAGGAGGAAAAGTGTACACAAAGATCCCTGACCAGTTCATCCACAGAGCATTGCCCACGGACTAGGGATGTGGAAACCTGGTGGTAAGATTTGCGTTTATGTGGCAAAAAAGTTCTATGTTAGTGATGCCCAATCTTTGGAAGAAAGCAAGTAGGCCTTGCCGTTGGAGTTCCCATTTGTGGACTTGTTCCTCCTGGGTCCAGGACAGGAGGTATGCAAAGTCAATGTCCACTACCAGAAGATGCTCCGCTAGGAGATTACTTGGTGATGAATGGGCCAACAGTTGAGGGGAATGTGTGCCCCCTTGCTTTTGGAGGTAGAACATGGCAGTCATGTTATCTGTGCACACAAGAACTACTTTGACTTAAACCTGTTGAAGACCTCTTTAAGAGCTAGATGAGGTGGCCACAGACCCTGGATGGTAATGTCATTTAGGTGTGTTCCCCATCCAGCTCGAAATGGGTCCGTGGTGATATTAACCAGCGGAACTGGGTCTGTGAAGGAACTGCCCGCAACAGATTGTTGATATCTTTACCACTGCAGTGATGGGTGTTGGCCCTTAGCTCTACTAGATCCTCCAACTGTCCGTCTGCTTGTGACAACTGGACTGAGAGGCACTCCTGAAGCAGGCACATATGGAGTCTGGCGTGGGGCACTAGGCAATGCATGAGGCCATCAATCTTAGAAGGCGCACCACAGTGTGAACTGAGCTACGCATTCCTCTCTGCTTGCGCTCTTGATCAGACCGTTTTCTAGGTTGTGGAAGACATGAATTCCTCCCCTCTGGAGGGGAGCGGCTACCACCGCTAAACACTTGGTGAAGACCCATGACGCTGTGGTGACACCAAAACGCAAAACCTTTAACTGGTAGTGTTGACCACTTACCATGAAGCGGAGGTAGTGCTGACGATCTGGGTGCATTGGGATGTTAAAATAGGCATCCTTCAGGTCTAGTAGGTCCACCCCCTGCTGCAGCATTGGGATGACATCCTGTAAGGTGACCATTTGAAAATGTTCAAGCAGGATGTACCTATTTAGAGGTCAGAGATCAATGGCAGGTCTGAGAGAGCGGACCTTTTTGGGAAAGAGGAATTATTGGGAGTAGACACCTTTGCCCTGGTGTTGATGAGGCACTGGCTCTATGGCTCTATGGTAAGAGCGCCAGAACCTTCTCATGCAATAATGTGAAAGGTTCTGGGCGGAAGGCATGAGTGCGAGGTGGGATGTTTGGAGGGGTTGAAATGAGCTCCAGGCAGTAGCCTTGCACGATGATGGCCAGAGCCCAATCAATCTATGGTGATCTCTTCCCAACAGGGAAGAAACCCCTGAAGCCTCCAACCCCTGACGGGTGTAGTGTCATTGTAGTAGGGGACACAAGGCTGTGTAGATAGAGGCTCCCTTACTGGGTGTCTCTCTGCCTCAGCCTTTGTAGCTACTCCCTCTAAAGAGCCCTGTATGAAATCTCTGCCACCCAGTTAGTGACAGCCCTGGTGCTGCCAGTGGAAGGACTAGGTTGGTTCTAGGGAATTGGCTTTGGACCAACCTCTCGCCTGCTGCTTCCAAAAAAAGCCCCTGTTGGAGGGAACCTGGAGGACACCCATCGCCTTTTCAGATTTAGTGTCATTATTTTCTCGAACATGAAGTGTCAACCTGCAGTATGAACAGCTTGAAGCCAGACACACGAAAGCAGGAGTGGTGCTGGAGGATCACAGAGGTGTTCACCCCTCTGGCTGTAGTATCTGCTGAAACCAAGATGCACCTGATGGTAGCATTGGAGGTGGATTTGGCCTTCTCAACTAATTCTTCCCCTCTCTTGCGGTATTGTTCAGGGAGGTTTTGGAGGAGCCCCTCCATCTGTGACACACATCTCCACTTTATTGTTGGCTGTACCACAATGAATAATGCTGTGGTATGCTGTGGTGTCATCTTAGGCAGTGACCCTTAATTGGACATGTTCGAGATCTGGGTTCACTTCACAATCCTTGCAAGGATCATCTGAGAGATCTGTCCAGACTTGGGGAACGTCTTCATCTAGGGAGCAGCGGGAGCTAGCACTGCCTGTGTCACAGTAGGAGGCCGGTGATCCCTGAGGGGAACTCAGAGGAGAAAAGGGAGGAAGTGGTGGAGGTGAAGGGGGATTTGAAGGAGAACTTTTAGAAGACAACGGAGGTGCAGAAGAGTTTGCTGGTGGGATGTTTTTGAAGGCAAGTCTGCATTTCTTTGGCAGAGTCTTCCAAAGCAGAGTTCTTCCCTGTGAGTAGAGGGATGATAATCCGCCTCTGCCTCTTGTCCACCTCCTGCTGCAGGCTTGCAGCAGAAGGATTTTCTCAGCTCCGAGGCCTTGCTTCTGTGTCTACCAGAGCTCGAGGGAGGTAGAGCACCTGAAGACAGCGGCGGCTTAAGTACAGCGCTCGATGCCCGTCCCCAAGAAGAGCAGTGCTCTGCTCTATGTGCTGCCTTTTCTGGGCTCTGAAAGATGCTTAGGTGTAAAAGGGCATGATTTTCAGATGAGGTCTGGGGTCGACCGAGGTAGCCAGAACATCCTCGGGTGACTCTTCCAAAAGTTCTTTCTCCTTGGGCTCCAAGACGTCAGAGTCGATGGCCTCTGGTCTGCGTTGGCGTGCCGGAAGGTCTGGTGACTCACTAGATTTCTAGACTTCGGCTGCAAGCAGATCAGCCTCACCAAAGAAGTCTGGCATTCTGAAGCGGACTTGGACATTCTGCTGTGGGCCCACCACCTGTCTTATCACTGACGCAGAGTTTTCTAGTTACAGAATGTCGAGCAAGAGACACACCTCTCTTGCATCCTCCGTAAAGAGACAAAGGAAGCAGATGGCGTGCAGAGCTCAAGGGTATTTAGAATAGCACTGAGCATCGTCAGAAGGGTGTCCATTTCATTACCTCCAGTGAGTCTGCATTCTCCGAGCAGGTCTGGAAGGTGCAGTGCCCCGTATGGCTTTGAATGCTGAATGAATAGGTTGCTCAACAATGATGGGCTCCAGGAGAGGAGTGGCCATTGTAAGAAAGGAAATGCATCGTTGAGACCAGGAGCAAGGCGGACACATGTCTGAACCAGACAGGGAGAAAAACAATTCAACAATGGAGCAGGTGTCTATGTGCATTCACAACCAGAGAAGGAGTCAACCAAAACTTCTTGACTTGAAAGACTTCTATGGAGAAAAGCAAGTTGCAAACATCGAGGCGCAGCACTGTATGGCAGGAGTATGCAGAAGATTTGCATCTACAGCCACATATGCTACAAACAAAGTTACTTACCTTGGGCAACGCCTTATCTGGTAGAGACTATATTTAGCCGCAGATTCCTTACCTTAGAATTATCCCAAGGCGTTAAGACTGGATCCGAAGATTTTTCGTGAGCAGTATCCCTGCGTGTTGGTTGGTGGCGTGGTTTGACTCCATGTGGCGTCGTTGGTGTTATCCGCGCCGGACGTGGCATGTGCTGTGCCTATATAGGCGCCACCCCAGCTCCCTGACGTTGAGTTACTTTTCGCGACTTTCCACACCAAAAGTGCAGGGTCCAGAAGAACACTAGTCACTGATGTGTGGAACTAGGGCCCTGAAAAGGGGAACAGACCTTAACTCTATATCTGTTCGCGGAGTGGGGAGAATGGGTGAGTCGGTAAGGAATCTGCGGCTAAAGAGTCTCTACCAGATAAGGCATTACCGAAGGTAAGTAACTTATTGATCTGATAGAGACTTCAAGCTGCAGATTCCTTACCTTAGAATAGATACCCAAGCAATTCCTCCCCATAGTTGGGTCTGCGAAACAATTTCACACCAAAAAGTCCAGAAGGACCGAACGGGCAAAGTGCCCACCATGATGGACCTGACTGTGCCGACAGTGGTGTTTGATGAACGTGTGCAGCGAGGCCCACGCTGCTGCCTGCCATATGTCCAGGACCAGAACTCTGCATGCTAATGCAGTGGTTGCAGCCTTTGCTCTGGTGAAATGAGCACGCAAACCCTCTGGGGGATGCTTCTTGGTCAATGTGTAGCAGATCTTAATGCAGAGCATTATCCATCGAGATGAATCACTTCTGCAGGCCATACTATTTTGGCCCAAACATATCCCACGAAGTGCTGATTGTCCACCTAGAGCGGTTTTGTGCGATCAAGGTAGAACGACAACACTCTTTTTGGGTCCAGTTGGTGGAGTCTCTCCTCTTCCTTAGAGGGATGAGGTAGACCATAAAAAGTAGTCAAGGTGATGGATTGGCCTACATCGAATGTGGTTACCAACTTTGGCAAGCAGGATGCTCAGGTCCGAAGGACCAGTTTGTCTGGGAAGAAGGATACAAATGGAGGCTAAGATGACAACGTCTTTAGTTCACTGACACTCCTGGGAGATGTAATTGCCACCAGAAAGGCTGTCTTGATGGTGAGAAGCCTAAGAGGGCAGGTATGCAGCAGCTGAAAAGGAGCACACATTAGGAAGGTAAGGACCAAGTTAAGGTCCCATTGAGGAATAACGAAAGAAGCTGGAGGAAATAAGCGTTGCAAACCTTTAAGGAACCTATTTACAATAGGGGACTTGAAAAGGGAAGGCTGATCTGGCAGCTGCACGAAGGTGTAAATGGCAGAAAAATAACTCTTCAAAGTGCCCAATGCAGAGCCCTGTTGGGCCAGCGTAAGGATAATCTAAAGAGCTTGAGAAAGCAGTGCAGATAAGGGGTCAACCTGTTTGGCTGTACACCATGCTGCAAACTTGCTCCAACGGCCAGCGCATACCGTCCTGGTGGAGGGATGCCGGGCTGCCAAGATAACATTGCAGACTTCGGGTGGAAGGTCGAAAGCTGTCAACTGTCACCACTCAATCTCCAGGCATGAAGATGTAGTGTTGACAGTTTCGGGTGGCGAACCCTCCCCAGCTGCTGCGACAGAAGATCCTTCTGAAGTGGCAGCCTGATCAGAGGATTGAGGGCTATGCTCAACTGCTCGGGATACCAAACACTCCAAGCCCAGTTTGGAGCCGCAAGGATGACTTGGGTCCAGTCGTTCCTGATCTTCTTGACAACTCTGGGCAGGAGTGGTTGGGCTTAAAGGCGTACAGGAGGCCGGAGCTCCACCGCAGAATAAAAGTGTCACCGAACGAGAGCTGCCTTGGAAACTCCAGTGTGCAGAAGTGCTGACAATGGGCATTCTCAGCGTGGCAAACAGATCTAACAAAGGCTTTCCCCACTGCTGAAAGAGACCATGTGCCACCGCCGGATGGAGATGCCATTCATGATCCGAGAGGCATCTTCGGCTTAGTTTGTCCGCACTGGCGATCAAAGAACCCACCAGTTGTTTAACCACTAGGGGGAAATGCCCTGACGTTCCAGCCATGTCCAGAGACACAGGGCCTCTTGACAAAGTGTCCACGACCCCACCCCGCCCTGTTTGTTGCAGTACCACATGGTGGTGGTGTCTGTAAAACACCTGCTCTAGCCTACCCATGATGGAGGGTAGAAAGGCTTTTAATTCCAGACGGATCCCCGGAGCTCCAATAGATTGATGTGGAGTCCGGTGATGTGGAGTAAGGATTCCGTCAGAGCCCAGAGGTCTCTAATCCCCACCTCTCCCAGATGGCCGCCCCAGCACAGGAGTGATGTATCTGTCACTACTGTCAGATCTGATTGGGGAAGGCAGAGGGGCATGCCACTGACCAAATCGCAGTTCATTAACCACCACCGCAGATCTTTTGCAGTGTCCTCCGAGATCTGGACCATGTCTGAGAGACAGCCCTGATGCTGCGCCCAATGGAACTTCAGGTCTCACTGCAGAGGCCAGTTGGCATGTGTCACAAGCAGGATGCAGGAGGCCATGAGGCTGAAACATCGGCATCACAGCCTAAACATCCTGTACTCACCATTCAGGAGGATAAGTCTAAAACTACACTGTGTCCTGAACAGCCTGATGAAAGGGAGCATCTGAGAAGGGGTCTGGTGTGACTTCAGCACGTTGATAGTGAACCCCAAGGAGTGCAGGAGGTCCACCTTAGCCTGGAGGTGGGAGCCGACTTCCTGGACGAGCCCACCATCAACAGCCAGTTGTGGAGATAGGGGAAGACTGGCTCCCTGATCTCCGCAGATGAGCTGCAACTATCGCTATCACATTGGTGAACGTTCGAGGGGCACTGGTTAGGCCAAAGGAAAGCACAGTGAATTGAAATGCCTGTGACCTACTGTGAACTGTGTAGGAAAGTGCCCCCTTTTGACATGGTCACCCCCGTACTAATGCTTTTCGACTGAAAGAGCACGGGGTCCCTGCTAACCAGGCCCCACTGCCAGTGCTCTTTCCCTTAAAACCAAGTAAATATCTAATTGTACCACAATTGGCAAGTTCTTTAGCACCCCTTTAAATCCCTAGTAAGTGGTACCCCTGGTACCAAGGGCATGGGTACTAAAGAGGGTCCTTAAGAGCTGCACCATGTATTATGCCACCGTAAGGAACCCACACACAAATTGCATGCTGTCTGCCATTGCAGGCAGCGCAAAATGGTGCAGACCATTTTAAAAACATGACATGGCACACTCCCTGTGAGCCATGCCCATCCACACTGCATATACTATATGCAAGTCACCCCTACAGCAGGCCTTAGAGCCCCAAGGCAGGGTGCATTATATTATATGTGAGCAGATACGCCCCAGTGATGTCTGGTTCCATTGCCACGACATTGCAAGTGTTCAGGAAGACATCTTAAATATATGTACTGGGTACTGGTCATTACGAGTTACCCAGCTACATTTTGGCTTCACTAAAAGAAATGGGTTTTAGTATCAAACACCTGGTCTTAATTATAGTACTGGCACCAGTACAGATTTATTATTATGACATGCATCCATAGGGCATTTTAGAGGTGCCCCCTAAAAACCCAATAGTCCTCTAGTGTGCTGACTGACATCACCCAGTCTGCCACCACAAATGAGTTTCTGACCCCCAGCAGGTGAGAGCCCACGCTCTCAGAGGTCAGGAACAATGCCTGCTCCAGCGGAAGGTGAACAACTCTTCAAGCAGGATGGCTAGTGATTTAGCATATCAAGGCCAGAGGCTTCAAAGCTTTCAATGACTTTAAAATGAGACCCCGGGTTCCCCCAGACCTGGGAGATGCCAACCCCTGCTTGGAGGTCCATTTGGCACCCGGACAGGCGAGAAAACTAGCTAGTCAGAAGGCGTGTTCACTCTCAGGCTAGTCACAACCCTAAAGTGGGCTACCTGAAGTGGACAACAAAAGAAGGGTTCCACCATCTCGTTTTTAGCGGAACTAGGAACTCTGAGTCAGGTTTATGCCCATTCTCCACAGGAAGTGGTTATATAAGGGGTGTAGAAACCCCAGGGGTAGGTAGCCCATTGGCTACTACCTACCACTCCCCTTAATGCCCCTAAATTCAACATTTAGGTGGCCCCTCACATCAGGAACTCAGATTTGACTACTGGAAACCGAGGAAGGACGAAGAAGGACCAACAGAGCGAGTACAGACTACCTGCACCAAATATTGGGGCCAACACCTGCCAGGCTGCCTGCCCCTCGACAATAGCAGAGACTGACTAGTTCAAAAGCTGGAAAACCTCCTCAAACCCTTGGAGGACTGTCCAGCATCTCAACAACCAGCAAAGATCTACCTTTGGGTGGAGGAGCCACTCTACTGCAACGACAGTCACCGATTGCACCAGCCCGGTTCACTGGTATGCTGACCCCCGGGTCCTCCGAGGGAGCAACTAACTAGAAGGAGGTCACTGAGAGTCCAGGAGGTCAGCTCCGTCACTTCACCAAGTCTTGAGACGCTGAGTCTTCCCTGAGCCTCCATGCACCAATTTCCGGGTTACAGAAGCCCTTGCAACTACCAATGCTTTTTGCGTGTCCAGTCCGGGCACCACAGACACCAACACCGAGACCATCACAGAAAGTGGCCCTGTAGCTTTGTTTTCTTCCCCTCTCCAGGTCTACAAAACACAAAGTAAGAGCCTCAAACAGCAGCGACCCGCCCGACAAAACATCTCTGCACCCGAGCCCCCAGCCCGGGTCCACGTAAACCAACGGTGTCTCCCTGCTCCAGAAACTCTCACGAGCCGAGCCACCCTTTGGGTTCTGCGGGGCTCCCCGCCTTTCTTTCCACAGGTACTCCTCCTTAGACTTTAATGGGTAGCGTTAAAGGCTACCATCGATACCAGCACCTCTGCACCCGGACATACCATGGAAGGTAAACCCAAACTGCTCGTGCTAGATAGTAACCCTGAAAATCATTTGTAAGTGTACCTATGCAGTGAATGTTTCTCCCATATGAAAACATTACCGCATTCGAGGCTCATGCCTCAAATCTGACAGCTGTGATTTTCTACTGTTTTTCCTGTAAAAATCTATAATGTTTTTAGTACTTACCTGATTCCAATGATCTTGGTGTCTAAAATTATACACAAATCTATGTTATTTTTCTGAATTGGTCTCGAATTCCTTCTTGAGTGTGCGTCTCATTTATTGACTGTGCAAAACAAATGCTTACCACTACCCATCTGATATGCCTAAGCTGCTCGTCCACACTACCACAAATAGAGCACTTGGGATTATTAATTTAAGCCCTGTAAGCCAATAAGAGTTATCTGGACTTTCTGCATAGTGTACCTCATTTTGGTACACTACATAGAAAGCCAGCTTTCTACTAACCGCAGATAGCATCTGTGGGCAGCAGGCCGGGGATGTGGAAGTAGACATCCTGCAAGTCCAACTCTACCATCAAGTCTTCCGGATCCAGGGCAGAAAGGACTTGCGAGCGAGCATGAGCATTTTGTATTTTTCCGTCTTCAGGAAGAAATTGAGAGGGCGCAGGTCTAAGATGGAACAAAGGCCTTCTTGGACACCAGAAAGTAGCAGGAATAGCAACCATGACCTACTTCTGATGCTGGCACCCTCGCAGTGGTTCCCTTGGCTAAGGGAGCCGCCACTTCCTGACAGAGTAAGGAGATGTGGTCCTCCGTCAGCCTGTCGCAAGTAGGTGGCATGGGTAGAGGGGTAGTCACGAAGGGGAGGGAGTAGCCCCTTCGGACAATCTGGAGAACCCAACGGTCGGATGTTATCGACCTCTGGTGGTGCAGGTGATGGCATATCCTGCCTCCCACTGGGTGTCCACAATGTTCAGAGGGCAAACTAAAGAGACTTGGAAGCTGCAGCTGCTGGGGGAGTGGTGGACTGGACCGACCGCTGGCTACCTGACCCACAAGGCCTGAGGGTGCCGCATCCTCGGCCAAGCAGGGGCTGGGAAGCTTGTGTGCCGTGGTAGATGGGCAGGTAGTGACGTGGCTGGAAACCCCTTACGTGGGCGCAAAAGGTTGACTGGGTTGGCGAGGGGCCATGGAAAGGCCCAAGGACAGGCCCAAGGACCTGGCCGTACCTCTGCTGTCATTGGAGGGCTGTAGCACTGAGCCCGCCTTGACTCTAAAGAAACGGGAGCCCTCAAAGGGCATAGGCAGTGGTTTTCAACCATGCGGGGTGGCCTAAGGGCCACAGACTATGAAACTGCTTTGCCTAGCGCGTCTATCGAATCCAGTCTACAGCGAATGGCGAAATTGGCTACGTGCCTTACATCAGTAATAACTTGGGACAGTATGGCTCTGGCCTCCTCCGAGACCATAGGCAGCACCTGCGTAACCGAGTACCAGAGTGAGTGGGAGCATTGGCCCGAAAGGCACGCGGTGTTCACCGACAGCACTGCCAGGCTGACGGAAGAAAACATTTTCTTACCCAAGGTATCCAGCCTCTTAAATTCCCTGTCC
This sequence comes from Calotriton arnoldi, assembly GCA_963921515.1. Classification (NCBI taxonomy): domain Eukaryota; kingdom Metazoa; phylum Chordata; class Amphibia; order Caudata; family Salamandridae; genus Calotriton; species Calotriton arnoldi. Next base: position 2,482,557 of record CAWUFW010000828.1, read on the forward strand.
GGTGGAGTGGTAGGTAATGTGCCAGGAATTAGTTTGGAAGTGCAGACTTAAACCACCAAGCTCTCCGGGTTGGTGTGTTGGGTGAGCAAGTTGGGGTCCCCTGGGGTGCGGGGATGGCGATGAACTATTGGCCTATTCACAAGAGCCACTATGCAGGGCTTGGCCCAGGCCCCGAGCAGGACGTTCGTGAGGGTTCAGTTAAACGGGGGAAGCGGTTCAGATGGGGTGACTCCCGGTCGAAGCAGCTCCGACAAGACGTTCGTCTTGACAGCCACAGAAGGTAGCGGAAGTTCCAGGACCTCTGTCGTCCTTCTCACCACCATTGTAAATTAGCCTCCCTTCCTCTTCCGTAGCCACTGTAGAGGAGAAACCAAGCCAGTATCTGGGGAGATGTTCAGTATGCTAGCATCCACCAAATCCTCATACCAGCTGCCTTCAGTGGGTTCTAACGACTAGTATTCATAATGGTCAAGTGGCCTTTCCCAATCTTTTCCAAGTTCTAACCCATAAGAATAGTGCTCAGGCTCTGGCCCAGATGGAATGGCTCCAGTCAGCGTTCCAACCGAAGGCTTCTAAACCTTGAACATACGGCAGTCTTAGAACTAGAAGATTTCTGGCTCGAGTAGTGTGGGTACGATGTGTGCCGATTAAAACAGATATCTCTGAACCCACAATTGAAAAAATGAAAAAATAAAGGAATACAAATAATAGCCTTGTTCTATTCATTCGGACCGAGTTCAGTCCAATTACAAAGTAAGAAAGGGAAAAGATCATTCCTTGAACAGCACAAACAAAAGAGCTGCCGCAGATAACCCAAATAATATTGGGATGCAGGACACATCCCTTTTGTGCCTGAACTAAAGAACCTGTGACGGAGTCCTGACGAAGGCCTATGCCGAAACACGCGTAGTTGTTAGATCTCAAACCGCCAGTCTCCTCATGCCATCATAAGGATGGATGTGCATTGAGTATATTACATGTATAATTTGTTGCAGAATTCAAGAACTCAATTGTTTTTACAGTTCAGATTCTAGTAGGGTTATAGTTTTTGTTTACAGGATTTCACCATACGATAATTTTGTTTTTTGCTAATATAAATAAAAGGTAGAAACAAGATAACCAAGATATGTGGATGTAATTATCAGTGTTGTCTGCATGTACACTAAACAATGTGTTTTTAAATTGTGTTTATAATTGTAATGATAACATTTTTCATGCAAAAATAAGTAGATATCTATATTATCAAATTTAAGTAAAAATAAAATAAAAAAACAAAAATAAAAGAATATTGATGCGTCCAGTGTTTAACACATGTTGCAACTTTTATGATGATCTGGTGTTGATGTGTCAGTTATGCGGTTAATGCACCTTGCCTAGGTGCCCACTCTTCCTTTCCCCCTCATTGTATTTCCCTGACGAGGCATTTATCTTATATTCAGGGGCCCCTCTTCTTTTCCAAAATAATGGCTCCAGTCGGCACCAGCACTGGATGATGCCCATCTGGCTCCGTGTTGGAGTGGGGGATACAAATGGGGCGGCGCCGGGGACGTTGGCAAAGGGGCCGGCACCAGGGACGGTCGAGATGGCTCGACCGGCACCGGTCCAGATCTGTCTATGGATCCAAAGGGCCCGACTCGCACGGAGGGTGAGCCCGCAAGCGGAAAACCACTAGGGGCCCCTCCTAATCCCACGGGGCACAAAGGCACACCCAAATAAGAGGTGCATGGCCTCCTAAAACTCACGGAGTTGGGTGTGAGTCGTTCCGGCTCCAGGAAACTCTGGGAGGTAAGTAGACGGCCCAGGAGCAGGCTCAACTGCAAAGCCAGGCATTGAATACCGATGTTCCCTCGCCTCTTCAGATGACTTTGACGGACGGGGCAAAGTCCAAGACTTCTTTCACTTCTTGCTCTTCTGTTTCTTGTGGGACTTCCCAGAATGCTCGGACTTAGACTGTGACAAAGATCGATGGCTCGGCAACCAATATCGGGACCTTCCTCTCGACCGGGCTCGAGAGGGTTGTGGCTGCGCATCTAGAGTGGCAAGGAGCTTGAGGGACAACACCCTCAAGGCCTTGGGGTGCATGGCGTGACAATCAGCGCAAGTCTTGGCATCATGGTCACACTCCAGACACCAGAGGCAGGCGGGGTGTGGATCCATCACCAAAACTGCAGGTGACAGACTCCACAAGGCTTAAAACCAGCCTTCCTCGCGGACATCCTGCCACACCAGAAGACAATGTCTCAAAAAGTCTAAGACAAAAAGTCGAAAAAGGTCAACCAAAAAGTGACTGGGGCTAGCTCTTCTGAAGACCTGTGCTGACTGATGCGGAAAGGAAAGAACTGACATCAGCGCCCTGAGGTGTTGCCTATATAGGCATCGCACACATCACGGACGATGCCATGAGGAGCCGAACGATGCAACCTACTGGCGCGCCGGGGTACGGCTCCCGAAAAACTTCTGGATCCAGTCTAACGCTTGGGGATAATTCTAAGGTAAGGAATCTGAGGCTTGAAGTCTCTAGCCGATATATAAATACACACACTATTGTTACAATGAAGTTAATTGATAAGTGTGTTTGAGAGAGAGAGAGGTGGAAAAATAGGAAACCTCACAGAAACAAGAAATAAGTCAAACCAAACAGGGATTTTTTAAAGAAAATGGTTCATAGTCTGGCTGACAGCCAATACATTCTGGAAGACAGAAAGGCTTTGCAACTTCACAGCCCAAGGGGCTACAATGGTTGAATATGGTCCTGCTGTGGCACTATTTTTTTTCTTCTCAAATTCTGTTTATTGTCTATTCAATTAACATTTCATTCGAAGCACATCATCAACTGTTGTGTAGATAAGTGACCGTCAATACGGACCCAAGATGCACAGACACATGGAGAAAATGTCCACATTGGCGTTAAAGTTATTTTATAACATTGTATTATACTTGCAAGCGGTTTGGTCTGGTGTACTGGTACAGTGTCTGCAACTTATCTAGTCATCTGTAAAGTACATTGCGTATGTGTGCATACATATAGCAAACAAGAGAAGAGAGGAAAAAAAAAAAAAGAAAAAAAATTTATGTCTGCACTTGCAACAGTAAAAAACCATAACAAACATTAAGGGGACAGGTCAAGGCTCTCTGTAGGGAGGGCCATGGACTGTGTAATAGTGCCACACGCAAGCTGTGGGGTTAAGTCTCCGGTTAAGCTTGGCCTGGGTGGATGACAATCTCAGTCAAAGAGCTGAAGTGTTCGAAGCGTCACTGGGCTAACGCAGGTGAACTCTATGCGCATGAGGTCTTGGATTAGGGGCTTCCACAAGCGCTGGAATTCCTTCTCTTTTTGTGTCAGATTATGGGACAGTCGTTCCATTGCTAAGATATGCCAGACACGGGTAAACCATTGCGCTGGGCGGGGGGGGGCGCCATCTGTTTCCACATGAGCGCTATGAGCTGTCGCGCAGCTAGGAGCAAGTAGCTTATAAGCTTCCAGTCAGCGTGAGTCATAGCCTGTAAATCTGGGGGTCTGATGCCCAAGATAACCGTGGGGTATGTGGATGGGAGCAGGTATCCTATGATCTCCTTAACATGACCCAGGATCTACTTCCAGAACATCGTTATAACTTTGCAGGACCACCAAATATGCTGGAAATCTCCCTTCTCCTCCCCGCAACGCCAGCAAAGAGGGGTAGTTTCCGGGTAGATTACAGAGAGTCAGGCCGGAGTGTGATACCATTGATACATCAATGTATAGGCTGTCTCCCTGAGCGAGAGGCTGCAGTAAGTTTTGTGTATGTCATGCCACAGGGTCTCCCACTGCTTGGATGATATCTCTACCTGTGCGGTGGACTGCCATGCTGATTGGAAGGAGTGTGGGCGTACTGGAGTCGAGCGTTGAAGCACCTGGTAGGTATTAGATATGAGGCCCTTCAATCCTGTTTCCCGAAGAGGGTATAGGGCCTAGTGGCCACCCGGTATACCGAAGGATGCAAGTGTCGTAGCTGGCAATACTGTAGCCTTGGGGCATTTGTGAAGTTATAGTCTGCTTTGCACTGTTCAAAGGATTTCATATCTTCTCCCTTGAACAAGTCTCGGATTGTTCGACATTCCCCATCAGACCATTGGTGGAATGAGGAAGGAGGGTGAAAGCGCTGGGGGGGAAGTCAGAGTTGTGTGCTATCGATGTATTTGAAGAGTGGAAGGAGGTCGGACCTTTTTTGAGGGCCACTTTGTCCCAGAATTCAAGTACCGTCCGCGCTGGGGGGGGGGGGGGGGGGGGGAAGAGAGTCAGAGTTGCTTGCCATTGGTGTATTTGAAGAGTGGAAGGAGGTCGGACCATTTTTGAGGGCCACTTTGTCCCAGAATTTAAGTACCGTCCGCGTCGGAGTCACGATGTATGCACTTCGTGGGCGAGCGTGCTTGGGCAGCCATACCAGATCCCAGAGTGGGCAACACGCTACTGCTCGGTTCATATGGAACCAGTGCTTCTCACTCTCTCGGACCACCCACTCAGAGATATGCCGAAAGATGAGAAGCCCAGTAATATTCGAGAAGATCGGGGCATGCTAAGCCTCTCTTGTCTCGGTGTGACATTAATAGTGCGTTTGCTATGCAGGGGCGCTTCCCATCCCATATAAAAGTTCGAATGTCACGCTGGAGATGCAGAATGTCGTCCTGAGGAATCGGCGTGGGCAAAGTCTGAAAGAGATAGAGGACCCGCGGCAGTATATTCATTTTTACTACATTTACGCGTCCCAGCCAGGAGGTATGTAAAGGCTTCCATCTCTGGAAGTCATTTAGGATAGCACGGCGCAAGTGGGGCCAGTTGGTCCGAGACCAGGAGGAAAGCGCCAGGGTGATGTTGAGACCCAAGTATTTAATAGCCGTCCCGAACCACTGAAAGGGTGCCAGGCATTGCAGGAGTGGGAGGTCTTGTGGGGATGATCAAATGGAGCACTGAGGACTTGGCCATGTTAATCCGGAAGCCCAATACTGCCTCGTAATCTTGGAGGAACTGCACCACACCCGGGAGGTAGATGTAGGGTTGAGTGAGTCTAAGAAGTAGGTAATGTGCGAAGAGACCAATTTTGTGTGGTTGGTACCTGAAGGTGATGCTCCTCACCGCATCTGAGTTCCGGATTGTGATTGCGAGAGGTTCCACCGCTAGGGCGAACAACAAGGGGGACACAGGATTTGTGAGTTGGCCATTCACACGTACTTTTGCCACCGGTGCCACAAATGAAGCCATTATTTTGGAGCGCAATACCAGTCCCAGCCCAATTTTTACTAAGACGGCACAGAGAAAGGACCAGTCCACCCTATCAAATGCCTTCTCCGCGTCTAGTGAGAGGAGGCAAGCGGGTATACTGTGGCGATGAGCCTTTTCCACAAGGTGGGCTAGATAGCGGATGTTATCTGCTACTTGTCTATGGCGGATAAAGCCTACTTGATCCGGGTCGATGAGGCCCGGAAGATAGGGTTCGAGTCTCTGAGCTAGGATTTTGGTGAAGAGCTTTGCATCTGTGTTGAGCAGAGCTATAGGGCGGTACGAGGAGCACAAATCCGGGTCTTTCCCTGCTTTGTGTATATGAGAGATTTCAGCAGCAGCCATTGTGGGCGTAAGTCCTGTCTCACATGAGAAGGGGTTGAATAGATGTACTAAGTGGTATTGCAGCTCTGGGAGGAAGAGCCGGTAAAAAAATACAGGGTGGCCGTACAGGCCGGGGGTTTTACCCAGGGGAAGGGACCTAACCGCCGTCTGTAGTTCTTCCAGGGTGATCGGCTCATCAAGGAGTTCTGCTTGGCGTGGGGGCAAGGGTTCCCAGTCACAGGTGTCCAAATATGATTTGACTATATCCGGGTGCGGATCTTCGAGAGCATAGCGTTTGGTAATAATCGTGAAAGATTTGGAGTTTGTATCCTTCGGATGTCGCCCATCCCCCATTTACGGACCGCAATCTGGCGATGTGGGTCCTAGCTCGTGCTTGATGAAGTCTACAGGACAAGAGTCTCCCTACTTTATTACCCCCCCTCGTAATAAATCTTTGTTGTAGCACCAAGAGTGCTTGTTCAGCCTTCCCTGTCCGAAGTGCACGGAGTTGGCCTTGCAACACTGCCAGCTGTCGTTTATTGCAACGCGTGGGTTTTGCTTTATCCAGGCGCTCCAATTGCTTGACTTCGGTGCTAAGGCCAGACTCCACCAGCCTGGATTCCCGCCCTCGAGCAATTGCGATGGATGTGATCACGCCCCCGGATGGTGGCTTTAAACCCATCTCAAAGAGCGTGCAAAGGGGTCTCTGGGAGGGCATTAAGGGAGAAGTATTCTACAATGCCCTTCCGGATATCAGCTAAATCTACCGGGTCCTGCAGGCGATGTGGGGGCAGGCACCAGGCTGGCTGGGTCTTTGAAGAGTGGCTACTACCCTCCCATGTTTGCTCTAAATGGGCTTGGCCCGAGATGGAGATATCCGACAACTCAATTGCAGTTAAGTGGCGGAGGAGAGAATGGGAGATCAGGGCCTAGCCAATGCGGGAATAGGAGGCGTGTACGTGTGAGCAGAAAGAATAGTCCCTAGAGTCTGGGTGTTTGTATGCCATGCGTCCACTAGGCCCAAGTTCTCGACGTCCCGTTTTAGGTATGCTGATATGGTCCCTGCGTGTTGGAATGTAGCTCCACTACGGTCGAGGGTGGGGGTCACATACCAGGTTAAAGACTCCGCAAACTATTATGTCACCTTCCACCCCCTCTAATTGTTCATACAAGATCTTCCTAAGATATGAGTCTTGGGAAGTATTCGGTGCATAGATGTTAATCAGTGTAAGCGTCCGACGTCCCCTAGTGAGGGAACCCCTCTCCATCCTGGACTACTTTAGTAACTGTGATAGAGAAGCCCGCCTTGCACAAGGCACCCACTTCCAGTGTCTTTGTGTTGGTGTACGCCCAATAGCGCTTAGGATATCTTGGGTGCGCCATGCGGTGGCAGTCGGATCTCATCAAGTGAGTCTCCTGTAAGAGAATGATATCTGCAGTAGGTAGTGCCAGATTTGCTTGCATTTGTTCTAAGGGTGACCTCCATTATTCTTGATAAGGGTCGCTTGCAGCCTAAATTGAGCTGAATGGGAAAAGGCGAAGCAACACAGATTATCAACAGACCAACAGGGCCCAACAGTGTCTTCCACACATTGTGGAGGCCTACACTAGGTGCACTTGACCTGCTGGAGGAGTCACCCTCCTGGGGGAAGAGACGTAAGAGATGGACATCATGGGGGGAGCGAAGACCATGTTCACACGCAGATAGGGAGTCGTCCTTGGTCCCTGCGGACCCGCACCGCCAGCAACAGGTCCATGAGTCCACGGACCAACAGTCCTGCCGGGACGGGAGGCCACACCGGGGCTGCAAACTGTTCACATTCAAATAGAGTTTGCCAAAGAGCACGCAGGGGATGACCCTCCCCAGAGGCTGTGGAGATGATGTATAATATCTTTTAGTTTCCTGTGTGGACGCTTCGGTTTGTCGGGGTGTTGTGGTTTGACCGTGGTCCAGACCGGGCAGAGATTTCTTCCAGGGGGGTCTCTCGCCAGAGGATCTGTGTGGATGTCAGTGTCATCCGGGATTCCTACCACGTGTTTCCCCTCCGCGAGTGACTTCAGCGCGCAGCATCTGCCATCTCACAAACAATAGGGCAAAGGGATGACCCCATTGATAGCAGATTCCCATGGAACAGAGTTCATCAGTAACCAGCTTGAAGTCTTGTTGTTTCCGAAGTGTTATTGGGGACAAGTCATGAAACAGCTGTACGCTATGTCCCCGGAATACCAGCTCAGTCTTGCCTCTGGCAGTTCGTCAGGACACGCGTGTGGTCGGTCTCATTTATTTACGTTGCTGAGACCACGAAGGAGAGCAGAGCCCACAACCATGCCCAATTCGTGGACATCTTAGACTATTTTTTATCACGACTTGGACCTCATTTAACCCTCCACTGGGAGTTACATGAACTTGCATATTGCCAGTATTTATAGAAACGCAAGAAAAACCAGTTTGCCACTAAGTACATCGACTCGTATTTCCCTTGAGACACTTGCATCCTGTCCATGGGAGATCACTACGTTCATTTGTCCCACATGTGGAATTCTGCCGTTTTCCATTTTAATCTGGGCTAGGCTCACGACCAGTCCTAAGAATAATTATTGTGGCTTTCCTGATGAAGGTGCAGTGTGCACCGAAACGCGCGTAGAAGACCCATCGTGCAGCCACGTTTTGCTTAATATTTTATTGTATGTCTTTGAGCATTTGTCACACTGGAAAATGTTTGTTCCTTGTAATTTATATGTAATGAGTTATTTTGTGTCATTGTCCAATTTTGATATATAGTCATAATTGCATTTTTGGTATCATGATGCAAATTTGCTTTATCCTATCACTTTCAATGAGATCGTTTTCCACACCTTTTATCAATTTTGAATTAAAGAAATGACATTTTAAAATTATCTTTGTAACACTGAGGTCATTGTATCATGCTGACAGTTAATATGGTCTGTTAATCAGGTAGACCGATCTATTGCCTAGGGATTTTTCCTTCGATTACAGCTTGTAGTATAGCCTCAGTTTTGGTAAAAAAGTGTACTCTGGTCAGGATGTTCGGAGCTGAATCCTTACGCCCAGGCGCCATGTCCACCCTATGCGCCCTGTCGAGGGACGGCATCCTCATCCCCTTGAATGTCCTGGAGGAGATCTGCAGTGAATGAAAAGATGTTGTTGCCCTCCGCTCCCCTAGGGCACCCTCCGATGGGAATGTTATTCCGCCGGCTTCTGTTTTCCAAGTCTTCCTGCTTCGATTGTATTTCGATGTTTTGCTCCTCTAGAACCGCTACCCTCCGCCACAGCATTTCCTGGTCTTCTGATCGTGCGTTCACTGGTACGTTCAAGATCGTCAACTCGTTCCCCTATGTCGTAGTCGTCTTTCCAGATGTCTCGGAGACATGATTTGAACTCTTCCTTGAGAGAACCAATGTCCGATTGAATCTCCTGCATGAAGCGCTCCATGTATCCTTGCGCGACCGGGGCCGAGAGTGAGGATTCCATCTCCAGCGTCTGGGGGAGAGTTGGGCCGCTTTGGTCCAGAGTGACATGACTGAGTTGTCCTTGACAGCTTTAGAGTGTGGCATAGCAGCACGTTTCTTTGGTAGATCTAGGCTAGGCGCACAAGTTCGTCATGCCACTAGGGCAGTGTGATTAGTCCGGCCAGGTGGGGCAAGCGAGTGAGCGCTTCTGTGGCCCAAGAGCTTCAGTCAGAGATGGCAGAGGTTCAGTTGTGGGACCTTAGAGAGGAAAGGAGACTTCCCCCCCCCCCCCAACCTCCAAGACACCGTGGGCTATCCCCGCCTCGTCGCTCCCCCTACTCTCCTGCAGGCAGCAAGGCTTCTACTTATGTACGGCAGTCCAGACCACCGTAGGCAAAAAGGCAGTCACAAGCGGATGAGGGGATGCACTCAGAAGCCAAGGGGGACCAAAAGGAAGGCACTCAGGTTTGTAGTTCTTTTCGGGGTGAGGAGAGGAGGGGGTCTGTCGAAGAGCCAGGTTTTGAGGTTTCTTGCGAAGATGGGGAGCGATGTGGTCTGTCTGAGGTGGAGCGGAAGGGCGTTCCATGCTTTGGCCGCGAGGAAGGAGAAGGAGCGGCCTCCCGATCTGGTCTTTCTGGTGCGGGGGGACGACGGCGTAGGAGAGCTGGGCTGATCGTAGGGTCCTTTGGGGTGTGTGGAATTTGAGTCGGCTGTTCAGGTATGCTGGTCCGGTGCCGTGGAGGGCCTTGTGTGCGTGGGTGAGCATCTTGAAGGTGATTCTCGCCTCGACAGGGAGCCAGTGGAGTGTGCGCAGGTGCTGGGAGATGTGGCAGTGTTTTGGCAGGTTGAGGACCAGTCTTGCGGCGGCGTTCTGGATGTTCTGTAGCTTGCGGGTGAGGTTTTTGTTTACTCCGGCGTAGAGTGCGTTGCCGTAGTCGAGTCTGCTGGTGACCAGGGCGTGAGTGACGGTCTTTCGGTGTTCGAGGGGATCCATTTGAAGGTCTTACGAAGGAGGCGGAGGGTGTGGAAGCAGGAAGACGAGACAGAGTTGATCTGGCGGTCCATTTTGAGCTCGGAGTCCAGGATGATTCCCAGGTTGCGTGCATGGGCCGTGGGGGTTGGCGGGTTTCCGAGGGCGGGGGGCCACCAGGTGTCGCTCCAGGTATCGGGGTTTGGGCCCATGATGAGTACTTCTGTTTTGTTGGTGTTTAGTTGTAGGCAGCTGTTTTTCATCCATTTGGCGACGGCTTCCATGCCTTCTCGAAAGTTGCGTCTGGCGGTGTTGGGCTCGTTGGATAGGGAGAGGATGAGCTAGTTGTCGTCTGCGTATGACACGATGTTGAGTCCGTAGGTTCTGACGATGGGGGCGAGTGGAGCCATGTAGACGTTGAAGAGTGTCGGGCTGAGGGAGGAGCCCTGGGGGACTCCGCAGGTGGTAGGTGTGGGGTCCGAGAGGAAAGGGGGGAATCTGACCCGCTGCGTCCTGCCGGAGAGGAAGGAGCGGATCCAGTCGAGGGCCTTGTCCTGGATTCCTGCGTCGTGGAGTCTGCGTATTAGGGTGCGGTGGGAGACTGTGTCGAACGCCGCTGATAGGTCGAGGAGGATGAGGGCTACTGTTTCTCCTTTGTCCAGTAGGGTGCGGATGTCGTCTGTTGCGGCGAGGAGGGCGGTTTCCGTACTGTGGTTTTTTCTGAAGCCGGATTGGGAGGAGTCGAGGATGTTGTGTTCTTCAATGAATGTGGCGAGTTGGCTGTTGATGGCTTTCTCGATGACTTTCGCTGGGAACGGGAGCAGGGAGATGGGTCTGTAGTTTTTGAGGTCGGTGGGGTCCGCTGAGGGTTTCTTTAGGAGGGGGTTGACCTCGGCGTGTTTCCAGTCGTCGGGGAACGAGGCGGTCGCCAGGGAGCGGTTGATGGTGTGGCGGAGCATGGGTGCGATGGTGTCGGCGGCTCTGTTGAAGATGTGGTGGGGGCAGGGGTCCGTGGGGGCCCCTGAGTGGATTGACTACATTGTCTTCAGTGTGTCTTCGGTGGTGAGGGCTGTCCAGTCGTCAATCACTGGTTTCCGGGTGTCGGGGGTGGTTGGTGAGGGTTCAGTGTGTTGGTTGTCTTCGTCGAAGTTGTCGTAGATGCTCTTGATTTTGTGGTGGAAAAAGGTGCTGAGTTTGTCGCAGAGGTCTTGTGAGGGAGGGATGTCGGTAGACTCGCTAGTGGGTTGGGCGAACTCCTTGATGATGCTGAAGAGTTCCTTGCTGTTGTGCGCGTGGGTGGAGATTCTGTCTTCAATCGCTTTTTTCCTCGTTTCTCTGATGAGTTGATGGTGGGCGTTGGTGGCGGCTCTGAAGTTGTCGTGGGCTTCTGTGGATTTGGTGTTCCTCCAGGCCTTTTCGAGGCGGCGGCATGTTCTTCTGGACTCTCGAAGTTCGGTGGTCAACCATCTGGCTTTCTTGGCGCGGGTATTGTTGTTTTTCTTGAGGGGGGCTATGGTGTTGGTGCTGTCCGAGATCCATCTAGGCAGGGTTCGGGCTGCGGTGTTGGGGTCGTCGTTTTCCGCGATGGTTGGGGTGGAGTTGTTGAGTGAGGAGGTGAGCTGGTCGTCGGTGATTTTGGTCCAGTTTCTTCGTGGAAGCAGGTGCTGGTGTCTGTGGATGGTGGGTGTTCTGACGGTAAAGTGGACGCAACGATGGTCGGTCCATGGGAGTTCGGTGGTGTGGCTGAAGGTGATGGAGTTTCCTGTAGTGAAGAGGGGGTCGAGGGTGTGTCCTGCTGAGTGCGTGGGCTCGGTCACGATCTGGCGCAGTCCAATGTTGTGGAGGTTGTCCAGGAGGGATGTGGTGTTGGGGTCCAGTTGGTTGTCGAGGTGGAAGTTGAGGTCTCCCAGCAGGTTGTAGTTGGTGGATGCGATGGCCTGCGGGGAGATAATGTCCGTGATGGAGTTGGCGAAGGGTCCGCGGGGTCCAGGGGGTCGGTAGATGAGGGTTCCTCGGAGGGTGGCGGTGGGGCTGGCCAGTATCTTGAAGTGAAGGTGTTCCATCAGTTCTGTGGGCTCGTCAGGGAGTGTGCTCAGGCGGAGGCTGGATTTGTGGACGATGGCGATTCCTCCTCCTGGGCGGGTGGGGCGGTCCTTCCTGGAGATCTTGTATCCTTGGGGGATGGCGATGGCGATGTCCGGTCCCGAGGTGGTGTTGGTCCAGGTTTCGGTGAAGAACGCTAAGTCCGGGGTGGTGCTGTCGAGGAGGTCCCAGATTTCTGTGGCGTGTTTGTGGAGGGATCGGACGTTGAGGAGGATGCATTGCAGGGTCTTCGGTTCGGTTGTGGTCTTGTGGGCGGGTTGTGCTGGGTCCGTGTTCTTGGCGGTGCTGCAGGTGTGCCGGCAGCGGTGACAGCTGAAGGGTCCGTGGGAGTCGGCTGGTGATGCTAGCTTGCAGTTGTTGTTGCGGCCTGGGTTGAGTGCGTGGAGTGCTGCTGGGTTGTAGCGTTGGGTACATATACAGTTTAATTCAATAATGTACCATTAACTTATTTAAAACACATTCAAATATATCCTCAAAATCCAAAAAGAAATCCAAAAAAGGGCACACACAATTGTTTTTATGTGACTCGTATTTTATTCGGTCACTTTTCATACCATTTTATCATATTCAATGTTCAAAACAGAGGAGAGGTTGCTCCAAGGGAAAAAGTGAAGAAAGAAATCATTTTGTTATTTCTCAAAAAATGCGCAAACAACGTTTGTCTGTAAGCAAGTAGGGCTGGGATAATAACAGGTACAGGCCCCGAGTAGGGGAGAGTGTCGACGTTTCGACCCTAGTGCAATGAGGGCAGTTTATATCCTCTGCAAGCGGGTCTTCCTCAAGACAGAAAGGAGGGATGAGGGGATGCGGGGAGCAACTGATCATGGGTGATGCACAGTTAAAGTGCCGCCCCTGGGTATAGATATAAAATAAATACGAGTCACATAAAAACAATTGTGTGTGCCCTTTTTTGGATTTCTTTTTGGATTTTGAGGATATATTTGAATGTGTTTTAAATAAGTTAATGGTACATTATTGAATTAAACTGTATATGTACCCTATGCTGTCTATGATTGCTTCAGACAACTAAGATTTAACATAAGTCTAGGACCATTGTTTTTCTATATCAATTAGTACCCAGGTCCATTGACTTTTGTGGGTTACCCCATTATATCTTAAGGGTTGTAGCGTTGGCGGGGCGGAGGTCCAGGGTTCCTGGCGCTGGTCGCGGTCGGGTCAGCGGCGCGCCCGCGGCCTGCAGCCGCGCAGTGGCCGCCATTAAGTAGGGGTCGGGGAGGGCTGGACAGTTGGGAGGCGGGAGCGGGGAGGGGAGCTGGATTGGGCCGGTCGCGCTGGGGGGGAGGGGCCGCGGGGGCAGCAGCGGAGGGGAAAGGTAAAGGGAGGAAATAAGGGATAAAGAAAAAAGGGAAAATAGGCAGAAATAAGGCACAAAAGAGCAGAGATGCAGAAAAGTGCAGAAAGGTGAAAGATAAAAGAGGGTAGAAAAACGAGTGAAAACGAGTGAAAGGGCAGAGCGAGAGGAAGGGAAAATGAGCAGAAATAAGGCACAAAAGAGCAGAGATGCAGAAAAGTGCAGGAAGGTGAAAGATAGAAAAGGGTAGAAAAACGAGTCAAAGAGCAGAGTGAGAGGAAGGAGACAGAGGTCCACTGGACCACCAGGGATGAGGCGCAGGGAAACCTGCGGGTGGAGGAGGGCCTCGATCACCAACACTCGAGAGTGCAGGGGCAGGCCTCACTTAATGGTGGAGCTGCGAGGGTGGGAGAGCAATTTCACTGACAATGAGTCAGCAGAACAGTCCGCTAGCAGAGTTACAACTGCCCCAGATACCTTAATCGCTTCTCGGGGGTATGGGCTCTAAACACTCTCCGGTCGCAGTCGTCAAGGTGCACACCACCAGGCCCCAGCGACGTCTCCCCGCCCTTCACTGGGCGGTGTTTGGTCTGATTCCGGGAGACACGGCATCTCCTGGCGATGTGTGAGCGGCAGTCCGGCTCCCCTAGGGGCTTCCCAGGCCCCGGTCGCCGATTGGGTCGCCTGCAAGCTCCGCTCCTCTGCCTCCCCGGAGACCTCGGACCAAGATGGCAGCGGTGGGCAGTCGGCAGATGCACCGTGCCTCAATGAGACAGCAGTCTCCACTACATGCCCCACCTCTTCACGGTGACCCCAAAGGTGAGTGCAATGCCCCATCGTCCCTCCGCCACCTCTTGGATCGTCCCGGTGCTGTAGATGCGCTGGATGGACAATGGGGACACAGAGAGCAGACAATACACGTCTCACTCCATTCCCCCGTAGGTCACGCCCCCTGCTGAGGCACTTTTAAGACTGGTAGGTCTAGCAGTAGGAATCAAACAGCCAAAGAAAAGCATCTATATGTAAAAGTAGTAGAAAGGGGATAATAATGGTGGCGGCGCCGCCTCCAGAGGTCGGGCCAATCCGCTACTCCCCCGGCACCCACAGCTTCTGAGTCTAATTAGTTTGTATTCGTAGTGCTGATTTCCACCAGGATGTGGAAGTTCTGGGGTTCCTGCAGAATGGGGACATCGAATTAACTGTGGTGCAGGTCCACTGAACACAGACAGCGGTCCTTTTAGAAAACTGCTAGGACAAGAGCCCAAGTCAACCTCTTGAACTTCACCAAGGCGGGGAAAGGAATGAGATTCCGGATGAAGCCAAGTCATCCACCCATTTCCCTTACAAGGAAGGAATTAAATTAGTATTATAGCCCCCTTAGTATAGACAGGACATTTGCTTCTGAAAGCAAGAGGCGCTCAAACACCTTTCTAGGATGCTGACTGAGGATAGTTGGCTTGGATAAAGTGAGTTGGTGGAGTTGTAGAAAATGCTGTACCACACAGCTAAAAGGACTTGGTGGTTACTTCTATTTAATGAGAGAACAGGTGGTTATTCCTATTTAATGGGCTGGATGTATACTTATTCCTATGCTTCAGACTATGGGTTAAAGGCTTCTGCAAAGCAGGTTTGCACCTGACAGAATGGTGTTCATGGTCCTTGCAGCAGTGTGAATGAGGCCCCAGATAATCATCAGTTTTGATGAGCTGTTTCTTTGCCCAGGAAGGGCGGCATATATCCATCTTCTTCCTGGGTAAAGGAGGTATAAAATAATCAAACACATGCTAATGGATCATACCTCACCATAAAGTCATTGGATTTAGAAGCACCATGACTGGTACACACTTTTGTTGGGGAACTTTTATCTTCTTGCATATGTGCCAGGAGAAAGGCTAGTTCATAGAGAAAACGGCCACGGTCATAATAGACAATGCAGAGGGTTCCACAGAGCCAAATACAGGGCTGTCTTTGGGTTTCTGACTTAAGTTTTCCAAAGATTTTCAGACAGCTGCCTCAGGTTGTGGCTTTTTGAAGACATCTTAAGGACATAGGGTTTGATTATGGATTCTAGCTTTGCGGTAACTGAGGATGTCCCCAGTGAATAGGTGCCCTCATTTTGAGCAGGAGCAGCAGATGCTGAAATGCCTTGGCCACAACTAATTAGTAAAGTTTGGTTGGTTACAGGACCTCACACCCACTAGTACCAGGCTCTCTGTTGGAGTCTTGGTCTTCCAACTGAGATCTACTCCTGGAGGGGAATGAGGAGGGAACATCCAAGGGCATGATCACCCATTCCTTTTAGTTGCGTTGGAGTATATGGAAGGAGAATGCAGATGACAGAACCAGCAATGGCAGAACAGACAGTGAATCTAGGCGGTGACATAAGTCTCTCATCAATAAAAAAAACATTGAGGTCAATTTCTCATGTTTTTTTCTTTGCACTCAAGCCACTCAAGAATGAGTCTGGATAGAGGTGGGACATCAATCAGCATGTTGCATAGACATGAGCTTGTATCTTAGGGAATCAAAGTGGGTCAGTCAATTCAAAATCAGGCCGTACCAAATTTAACCAGTGATGTCAGACCCGTTTACCTTGCCAGAGAAGGAGCAGGGTGGACTTAGAATGTATTTAGCCTTGAGTCCCTTATCAACTTGAGGAACACAACAAAACTGTGTTGTGCGGTCAAACTTAGAAGAGAGCTCAACTGAGGCAGGTGTCTCTAGTTTTCTGCATTTCTTTCTTCTTGGGGAAGACAGTGTGTTACCAGAAGGTGGGGTTTGAGTGGGAGTGCAAATGCAAGTCTCATTTGCTTCTTCTTGTTACATAGCTCCTCTCCTGTTGACCTGATTCCTTTCTCGTAAGTAAAACAGTTTTGGTATAGAACAATCTCAATATGTTTACATGACCTTTAAAAACTGAGTGGCTAACAAAGAGAAAGGTAGATAATAGTTTTAGCCGATAGCATGATGGTGGGGAGGGGGGGGGGGGGGGTAATGATGCCCATCAATGGTTTTATTATAGACTATGGTGGTGTCCTTAAAGTTGGGAACATTAGGAGTGAGTAAAACAGAGATGCCATTCCATGGAAGGACCCAGAAAGGAGTTCAGTGTGAACCATAGGAACAGCCATATAACTATTAGAAGCACTACATTTTGCGGGAAGAGAACCCTATATGAACAGCGAAAATCAAAAGATGCTGATCAGGTGGCAAACTGCTTTCTGAAATTGGTGGATACTGCTTACCTGGAGACTGTGCATAGTACCAATCACCCCCATAGTGCGGGTCCTCAGATAACAGGTGAGTTGCCTCAGATCAAAAACCTTTGTGCGTTAAACCAATTCTCTGTGCTTTAGAGGCTAAGGGCTGCATGTCAAATGCATCCAAATGGTCTAAAATTCACATATGTTGTGATGTAATAATAAGAATGGCCTTGAACTAGTCATGAAAGTGGGAAAAAGACGATTCCGGCTACACCACTCACATGAAAGAGCTTACAGGGAGTCTGAAGTGCCAATTGTGGTACCAGTGTTCTGTCCCTAAAACTGTACCACTATTGGCACTTCAGACTCCCTGTAAGCTCCTTGTAAATGCTACCCTGGTACCTAGGGCATTGAGACTGAAGAAGGTCCCATAGGGACCCCTCACCAAGGCCATGCAAACTGCCACTGCACCTTGCATGCCTTGGTGCAGAGAAAAACGACAAAGTCAACATGGCACACTGTGTGTGGCATGCCAAGAAGCACTGCCTAAGGTATATGTAAGTCACCCCTCTAGGAGGCCTTACAAGCCCTAAGGCAGGATGCACTATATCTCAGGTGTGGGCATATCTGCATGAGCAGATATGACCCTACAATATCTAAGTCTATTCTTAAATATGTACGTGCCAGTGGAGCCAGCGAGAGTACAAGGACTGGAAACTCGACAGCTCGAGTACCCCAACACCATGATGGCTTCACTGAACCCAGGAGTGCTTGGTACCAAACAACTCCTCTCAATAAACCCACACGGATGCCAGTGTCAGATTTATTGAAACATGTACCCAGAGGGCACCTCAGAGGTGCCTTGACTGGCTTTAGGCAGCCTGCCACCACGAGACATGTTTCTGGACTCCTGGGTCGAGAGCCCCTGCTCTCTCAGGCCAGAAACAAAGCACATCCTGGGCAGAGGTGTCACACCTCCTCCCCCAGGATGAGCACAGTGCTCTAGAGGAGAGCTTCAAAGGCCTTGCCACCTTTGTAATGCGACCCCAGTCTCTGCTGCTAGCAGCAGGTGGCAGCCCCCAGTTCAAACCCCCACGAAAACCAACTCCACCCCTCAGGTGGTGGAAGCGAAGCTGAGCACATTTTTCAGTGCCCACCATCTTGAAGATGGTGGGACTTATCCAATCAGGGTTAGGGCTATGCTCCCCTCCAACAGGAGGGTGACATAATAGTGGGTGTAGACACCGCAGGTAAGGAACCCATTGGTCCCTACCTGTTACTCTCCTGTAACGCCCCTAAATCTAGCATTTAGGTGGATCCCCCAGACCCTGAAATCAGATTCCTGACGACTTAAGAAAAGCCGGACACTGCAGAGTCGCATCAGCAGAGAAGGCTGCAGACACCAACTGACTTGGCCCCAGCCCTACCGGTCTGTCTGCAGCCCTTGGTGATCCTGTGCCAAAAGACGACCCGTCCTGCAGCCCAGCTACCTCCAAAGCCTTGGGAGGAATGCCTGCCTTCGACAAAGACCAAGATCTCGAGTGGACAGCGGACCTGTCCAGGAGAAATCAACTTTAAAGAACAAAGAACGCTCCCCTGAGGAACCGCGAAACCACCGCTGGACCCACCTCTGCACCAGATGCCCACGGCCCGAGCCCAAGTGGTCCACCGGTCCTCTAAGGGTTCCCTAGCACTTCTGAGCAAGAGTCCACCGTGGGCTGACCCCTGCCAGACTCTACCTCGATGCCTGCAGCCTCAACTCAAAAACTCCCTCTGACCGCGACCTGCCCGGTAAGCTGTTCTCGACGCCAAAGGACACCTCTGTACCCGAAGCCCCTGGGCCTTGGGGAGCTTGACCAATGGTGTCCCTACGTCCCCTAGCATCTCTACTTACCTGAGCAGCTGCGGGTTTTCTTCGACCGGCCTCCTGGCCTGAGCCTGCAGCCTTGCTTAAAGACCAATGTCTCCCATTAAAGTGCATTGGGCGCCCGATGCTGTGTTGGCACTCTGCACCCATCCGCCACTGTGCCACTGAGTGTACGTTTGGTGCTGCCTTGTGGCCCCCCTGTATTTACCTTAACTCCAGAGGTGGACCACTGACACCACTTTACTCACCTGTGAGCAGGGCAACTTCGATCACCTCCCTGTCTCCATTGGTTAACATTGGGCGCCAGACCCCGAATTTGACCTCTGCACCCGCCAGCCCCTGTGCCGCTGGTGGTGCAGTCTTGGTGCTGACTTGAACCTTGCCTGGTGATGTTGAGTGAAGTTGAGTACTTTCCTGCAAAACTGCATTCTTCTTTTCCTCCCATAAGCTAACATTGCAAAGCCAGAAAAGTGCCCACTTTTTAAAGTGTAAAGTAATTTTCCTGATAAACGTACTTCCCTTTTAGTGTACATCTTGGTCTTAAAATAAAACTTAAAAGAAGCTTATTTTTCTAAAATTGGTGTGGATCTCCTTTTGGAGTCGTGTGTCATTTATTAATCCCTGCGTGCATAACAAATGTCTTACACTCCTGTGTTAGGCCTACGGCTGCTCGACCACATTACCACAAATAGAGCACTTTGGGTTTACATTGAGCTCTGTACATTTCTGGGGGAAGCTCTAGACTTTGTGCATGATATAGCCATTTAGTGGTATAGCATATGTAGAGTCAGCTTCCTACAGGAGTTATAAGCATTCCATTTAAGAGTGTCTTGTCTGCAATACCATGGTGTACGTGGTCTGGCTTGATAGACTTAGGAGGTTACCAGAAACAGGTAAAGTGTATTTTATTTTATTGTGAATACTGTGCTACCTTTAAAACAGTCCACTACAATTTAACAGGCAGATTAGTTAACAGACCAGAATAAAAATTCACTTCATGCAATATTAGTACCATTGAGTTCAAGAAATTCTATATTTCAAATAAATTCCTGCATTTAGCCTAACTGAGGCCATAATCATAAGTGTGCTAGATTATGGCTTAATCATATGGGCAATATGTTTTTTTTATAGGTAGTAGTAAAATACTCTATTGCATTAATCATTTGATTAAAATAAATCGAAAATAAGCAGGCATAATAATAGAATAAAACAATCACATATTTACCATGCGTAGTATCCTAAAAAGAAGATATACATAGGTCGTAATACCTGTCTTTGCATCTATATACAGAGCCGATAAAAATCATCTAGTCGAGTAATGTGTTTCTCGACTCCAAAATATGTATTAGGGCTGTGCAGAATGATATTCATCTATACTTATCAAAGAGGCTTGGTTTGCACTTAAGGAAACTGGATTACAAAGCTAATGGAAAGCTAATGGATGCCATACAAGACACAGCAACCAAATAATGGAGCTGGAAAAGACTCCTTACTTCAATGACAGCTGATCACTAGGATAAGGCATCACTTGCTTTAGAACCTTGCATCTGATCCACCTTAACTGGAATTGGTTGAATTTAGGCTGTGAATTTTACCCATTTTCCCTTATACCACCAAATGGACAAATGTATTTAAATTTATATGAAATTGTTGACCAATTTCTTCTTTTCCATCCCATTTATTAGAGTACCTGAAGAAGCAGTTGGCTCGCTCTTTTTAGGAATATTGTGGTTAATGAATGTGGAGATGTTCTTTCTCTTCGCTTTAAGAGTAGTCTGCTAATACTTCAGGATTCAGTATCCTGAAGTATTACCTTGCATTTGGTCTGCGAGTAAAACCAGCAATTTAATTATAGCTCAGCTAAAAGATAACAGTTGTATATATTATCCACATTAACTTGTTGAGATCACTAATTTAGAATGTAGTAGATTTATAAATTTTAAGACTATATTACCTACATTTTTGCTAGGAATCCTGCATTTTGTGAAATAGAGTATAATGAAACTCAGCAAAGGAATATATACTGTTTTCATAATGTACTGACTATTTGCAAGCAATCGTTTGTCTTCTCTAATAATGGTTATTCACTTGACACTACCTTTTACACTACACTATAATTTATCAGGAAAAAACTATATTATGTTTTACTGACTGCCTGGAAGATCATGGACACGTAAAGAACTAGGATTCGGATTAACAAGTATAGACAAATCGACTAATCAAGAATAGAAGCACAAGTTACTTACCTTCGGTAACGATATACCTGTAAGAAACATTAGTTGGTGATAGATTCCTTACCTTAGAATTACCCCCAGGCGTCAGACTGGATTCGGAAAGTTTTCGTTAGCAGTACCTATGCGCGTCGGAAGGTGGCATCGGTCGGCTCCGCGTCAGTCGTCGTGGTCGCCGGGATGACGTTGTGGCAGCTACTTAGACGCCGCCCTCGCGCGCTGACGTCAGTTCTGTACACGACTTTCCGTGCCAGAAGCGCAGAGCCATGCAAGACACTGACCACTGGTGCACAAAACTAGGGCCCTGAAGGGATGTCCTTAACCCTAGAAATCAGTTCGCAGAATGGGGAGGATGGGTGGGGCGGTAAGGAATCTATCACTAACTAATGTTTCTTACAGATATATCGTTACCGAAGGTAAGTAACTTGTGCATCTGAAAGAATCACGTTAGTGATAGATTCCTTACCTTAGAATAGATACCCCAGCAATACCAACCCCGGTGGTGGGTCTGCGAACCAAGATCACACCAGAAAGTCCTGGAGAACAGAACGGCCAAAGAAGCCGTCTCTCTGGACTTGGCTGTCCAGACAGTAGTGTTTCGTAAACGTGTGCAGTGATGCCCACGTAGCTGCCTGACAGATGTCGCTTAGAGGAACTCCCCGTCCCAAAGCAGTGGTGGCCGCCGTCGCCCTGGTGGAATGGGCGCGCAACCCAACTGGAGGCTCCTTTTTAGCCAAAGAGTAACAGGCCTTGATACACAAGATGACCCACCTGGATATGGTCCGCTTGTGTACAGCCCGACCTTTCTTGGCGCCCACGTAGCCAACAAAGAGTTGGTCATCCACCCGGAACTGTTTTGTGCGGTCTAGGTAGAAGGAGAGCACACGTTTTGGGTCCAGACGGTGGAGCCTCTCTTCCTCTCTCGAAGGATGCGGAGGCGGAAAGAAGGTGGGCAAAGTGATGGTTTGGCCAATATGAAAAGATGTAACCACCTTTGGAAGAAAGGATGGACGAGTGTGTAGGACCACTTTGTCCAGATGCATAGCCAGAAATGGAGGCTTAGAAGAAAGAGCCTGGAGCTCACTCACTCTCCTAGCAGAAGTGAGGGCCACCAGGAAAGCAGTCTTAAGCGTCAAGAGACGAAGAGGACAGTTGTGAAGTGGCTCAAAGGGAGCACACATTAAAAAGGTCAAGACCAGGTTCAAGTCCCACTGAGGCATAACGAAAGGAACCGGAGGAAAGAGATGCGTTATGCCCTTCAGAAAACAATTAACAACAGGGGACTTAAAAAGAGAAGGTTGATCAGGAAGCCTGAGAAGGGCAGAAATGGCCGAAAGATAGCCCTTTAGAGTGCCCAGAGCAGAGCCCTGCTGGGCCAAAGAAAGAAGGAACAAGAGAACCTCAGAAAGAGGGGCAGAAAGGGGATCCACAGCCTTTGCTGTGCACCATGCCACAAATTTGTTCCATGTGGAGGGACGCCTGGCTGCCAAGATGACATCACAGACTTCGGGAGGCAGGTCAAATAACGTCAGTTGCCGCCGCTCAATCTCCACGCAAGGAGGTGGAGGCTGGACAGGTTCGGGTGGAGGACCGTCCCCTGCTGCTGCGACAAAAGATCCTCCCGAAGAGGCAGACGAATCGGAGGATCGATGGCCATACTGAGTAGCTCGGGATACCATACTCTTCGTGCCCAATTTGGAGCCACAAGAATGACTTGGGCCTGGTCGCACCTGATCTTCTTCAGCACTCTGGGCAGAAGTGGTATAGGCGGAAAGGCGTACAGAAGACCGTAACTCCACTCACGACGAAAAGCGTCGCCTAGCGAGTGCCGCCTTGGAAATTCCAACGCGCAGAATTGCTGACATTGCGCGTTCTCTTCGGTGGCGAACAGATATAACCAAGGCTCTCCCCAACTGTTGAAAGAGTCCTTGCGCCACCTCAGAGTGAAGACGCCATTCGTGATCCATCATGCACCTGCGGCTAAGCTAGTCCGCCCTGGGGTTCAGGGAACCTGCAAGGAGTTGATCCACCAGAGATATGCCCTGATGTTCCAGCCATGTCCAGAGATGCAGAGCCTCTTGACATAGGGTCCACGACCCAACCCTACCCTGTTTGTTGCAGTACCACATGGCGGTGGTGTTGTCTGTGAACACCTGCACTACTCTTCCTCGGACAGAGGGAAGGAATGCCTTGAGTGCAAGACGGATCGCCCGAAGCTCCAGGAGGTTGATGTGGAGCCCGGACTCCGCCGGAGACCAGAGGCCTCTGATCTCCGCCTCTCCCATGTGGCCACCCCATCCCAGAAGGGATGCATCCGTCACCACAGTGTGTTCTGGTTGGGGAAGGGAGAGGGATCTGCCGTTGACCCAATCCTGGTTCGTGAGACACCACTGCAATTGTCGTGCAGTGCCCTCCGAGATCTGGACGCAATCGGACAGGTTCCCCTGATGCTGCGCCCACTGGAACTTCAAGTCCCACTGCAGAGCCCGCATATGCCACCTGTCATGATCGACCAGCAGGATGCAGGAGGCCATGAGTCCCAACAGCCTCAAGGTCTTCCTGACTGACACCCGGGATAGAGGCTGAAAGATCGGAATCATAGCCCGAAAATCCCGGACTCGCTGTTCAGGAGGATAAACCCGAAACTGCGTTCTGTCCAGAACTGCTCCGATGAAGAGGAGCTTCTGAGAGGGAATCAGGTGCGACTTCAGCGCATTGATGGAGAACCCCAGCAAGTGCAAGAGATCGGCCGTAGTCTGGAGGTGGGAGACGACAGCCTGGGGCGAGCCAGCCTTCAACAGCCAGTCGTCGAGATAGGGGAAGACTGGAACCCCTGATCTGCGCAGATGAGCTGCGACCACCGCCATCACTTTCGTGAACACCCGAGGGGCGCTGGTAAGGCCAAAGGGGAGCACGGTGAACTGAAAATGCTTGTGGCCTACCGTGAACCGCAGGTAATGACTGTGGGCCGGCAGGACGGGGATGTGAAAATAAGCGTCCTGCAGGTCCAACGCTAAGATCCAGTCTCCAGGGCAGACAAGACCTGAGCCAGGGTCAACATCTTGAACTTCTCCTTCCGGAGGAAGCGGTTGACGTTCCTGAGATCCAAGATAGGACGCAGGCCTTGGTCCTTCTTGGGCACCAGAAAATAGTGGGAATAACAACCACAACCTACTTCTGGGACAGGAACGCGCTCGATGGCTCCCTTGGCCAAGAGAGCCGTAACTTCCTGCTGGAGAAGGGACAAGTGATCCTCCGATATGCGATGGTACTTGGGTGGCATGGAGGGAGGGGGTAGTCTCGAAGGGGAGGGAGTAGCCCCTTCGGACGATTTGCAAAACCCACCTGTCCGACGTGATGTTGCACCAGTGGGGGAGGTGATGGCGAATCCTGCCGCCCACTGGTGTTTGGTGGCCCTGAAATGTCGGACTAGGAGGGTTTGGAGGCTGCGGCGGAGGGGGTGGAGGTGGACTGGCCCGCCCGCTGGCCCCCAGAACCACGGCGTTGGTTGCCAGGTCCCCGGCCGCGCTGGGATGGAAAGTTTTGCGCCGGCCTGTGGCCCTGAAGGGAACGTGGTGGGGCACCCCTTCCGTGGCCACGAAAGGGGCATAAAGCGGACTGTGCAGGATGGAAAGACCCAAGGACTAGGCCGTAGCCCGCGAATCCTTGAAACGCGTCAATGCACTGTCTTGCCTTGTCGCCGAACAGGCGACGGCCATCAAAAGGCATGTCCATCAGGGTGTTCTGGACATCCCCTGAAAAGCCAGTCGTCCTCAACCAGGCGCGGCGTTTGATTGCCACGGACATGGAAATCATTCTGCCCAGTGAGTCGGCGGTATCCAGCCCACACCGAATGGCGAACTTAGCTGCGTCTCTCCCCTCAGCAACAGCACGGGAGAGCACGGTCCCAAGGTGATCCAGCTTCTTGGATTCCCTATCCGGGGGTGCGGTAGGGAAGGCGCTCTGGGACGTCGAGGCTTGGACCACCAAGCTATCAGGGGAAGGGTGTTGGGAAAGGAACAAGGGGTCGCCCGGAGCCGGGCGGTGGCGTCGGGCAATCATCCTATCCGCAGGAGCCCCTGTGGTGGGCTTGGACCAAGTGCCCAAAACGATATCTGAGATGGCTTCATTAAAAGGCAGCAGGGGCTCCGAAGAGCTCGCTGCCGGTTGAAGTACCTCTGTCAGGAGGTTAGTCCTGACTGCCACCGTAGGAAGCTCGAGGTTAAGAGCCTCGGCCGCCCTACGCACCACCACTGCGTAAGACGCTCCCTCCTCCATAGCCACGGTAGGAGGAGACAGCATGCCAAGGTCTGGCGAGGTGTCCAAACCACTGGCATCCCCCAGGTCCTCTCTCCAGTCCTGTTCCAGCTGTTCCGTTAAAGGGTCACCTGACCCCTCCCAATCCTCCTCCTCCTCGTCCTCTGGGTGCCAATCTGGCCTAAAAGGGACTCCAGGAGTGAACAGGGGCACAAAAACCCCGCCCGGCGCCAGGATCCGGCGTCGGTCGACGCCGGTCCGGCGCCGTGTCTTCATCCAGAAGGAGGTTGGGGTAGACGCCGGCCGGCGCTGGGCGCGGTAGTGGTGCCGTCGGAAGCGGCACCGGTGGAGGTGTGACAAGGTCAACTGGCGCCGATCCAGATCTGGATCCACGGGGGACCTGCGGCGCCGCGGCCGGCAATGAAGGTCCTGGTCCCCCAGTCGAGTCCGCGGGGCCCGAAGGAACGCCGGAGGGTTCGGGTCGCCCAAAGATGCCATGCATCGCCTCGTAGAACGTACGAAGCTGGGCGTGAGTCGCCCCGGGTCCCGGAAAGGGAGGGAAACCCAGAGTCGACTCTTCGGGCTCCGCACGCGGAGCCGCGGGAGGGGCACCACCCGCAGGCCTCGTCGGGTCAGCCGACCGACGAGAAATCGAAGAGCGACGATGCTTCTTCGACTTCTTTTTGTGCTTCGACTTACCCGACCCAGAGTGCGAAGACTTCGATCCTGACTGATGGTGGACTGTCGTGCTTCAGGCAGAAAAGGCACACGCGGTGCGGATCAGTCACAGACATCAGTCGGCTACAGGAACCGCAGGCCTTGAATCCTGGCATCCCTCGTGCACCTTACGGAGTCGTGAGACTCGAAAAAGACGTCGAAAAAAGTTGAGAAAAACATAGTAAAAAAATGACTGAGGTACCGCTCTTCCCGGATCTGCACTGGCTGGCGCGGAAAAAGAAAGAACTGACATCAGCGCGCGAGGGCGGCGTCTAAGTAGCTGCCGCGACGTCATCCCGGCGACCACGACGCCGATGACTGACGCAGAGCCGACCGACGCCACCTTCCGACGCGCAGAGGTACTGCTAACGAAAACTTTCCGGATCCAGTCTGACGCCTGGGGGTAATTCTAAGGTAAGGAATCTATCACTAACGTGTTTCTTTCAGATAGCTGAATTAACTGCAGATCATGCAAAATTTTGTGGCCCTTAAAGATGTCATATTTTGAACTGATGCTTATCTGTAGGAAGCTGGCTTTGTATATCTTATACCAAAAGAGGGCTAGTGTGCACAGAGTCCAGTGGATCCCCAGAGGTATAGCAGAGGCTAAAGTAGTTAATACCTTACTTTCTTTTGTGGTAATGTGGTTGAGCAGTCAGGCTTATCAGAAGGTAGTGTTAAGCATTTGTTGTACACACTCAGGCAAGAAATGAGGTCATACACTCAGACTGAATCCAGACCAATTGTATGTATAAAAAGTTGTTATTTTTATTACTAGAACCAAGATTTACCTAGTAGCAGGTAAGTGATACTTTCAAAATAAGAATACTTTTCAAAATACGGTGTGTACTGGTTTTGTATAAGCAAACAAGTTACTTTGCAGTATAGAAAACACTTTGTAAACTCTTTTTAATACTTGTAATTACTTCCGATTACTTCCTAGTTACTTTTCAGGTACTTTTCTAACTCAGAGCAAAACAAACTAATAACATAACTTTGGCACTGCAGTACATCAGTAAGCAGGACAACTCATTTGTAGACACTAAGATACTTTGTTGCAATACAAGGCAGAGTCAACACTTGGAACATTTTTCAGAGAAAGGCCACACCATGCAATCCTATGAGAAAAACGAAGTTAGCAATTGCGGTAAGTAAAACGACTTTTGGTGTGGTCCTTTTGGGGGTAGAACCAACGTTCCCCAAGGTTCAATTCTGCACTAAAGGTGCACCACCACCGGCACTAGGGCGTCCGGGTGTGGGGTGAGGAATTCGGTACTGGGGTCAATGCTAGCCAATGGGGCTAGGGGCACCGCATATTGAGGCTGCTCATGAGCAGGCCAATCGGGCTAGGACGAAGATCTTTTGGGGTTTAGTGGAGGGCAAAGAGGGACCCAAGGCAGCACCAAAACCTCATCACCAACGGCACAGGGGCAGCAGAGTGCTTACACAGCGTCGGGCGCCCAATGCTTTTCTATGCATTTCTTCGAAATCGGTCCCGGGCTGAAGGCGTCTGTCAGGAAGCCAATCGAGGGAAACCAACAGCCAGGTAAGTAACTTCGGATGCAGGAGGACGTCAGGAAACCTTTGGAACTGGTCGACAGGACACAGGGGTGTCTTCTAGAGTTGGGTTGCCTCCTTACCAGAGTGTCGCGGTTGAGGGGTGTTGTCGTGAAGAGGCTGCAGGCGTCGACACTGGGCCTTGGAAGTGACACTCCTCGATGGTTTGGAGGTCAGGACTGCTGGGGAAGCACTTCAGGACCAGTGGGCCCTCTGGACACAGGTGCAGAGGTAGGTCCTGGAGCAGGGTTTCTTGGTTTTGCAGGGTCTTGATCTTCTTTTGTGGACAGGGCCGCTGTCCTCAGGAGTCTCGAGTCTTTATTGAAGCAGGGGATCAGTCCTCACCAAGTCTGGAGGTTGCTGATCCTTTTTGGAGCCATCCATTTCTTCGCTGGGGGGTTCCGAGCTGCAGGCAGGCCGGTGGGGCTGCGGCCAAGTCCATTGGGCCTGGAGTCTTCACTGCTGCGACGTCTTTGGGTTCCAGTTTTCGTAGGCTGTCAATTCTCCTGAGCTGGGTTCAGGGGTGCCCCTAAATACTGTATTTAGAGGCGTTACTGGGGTAGCAAGGTAGTACATAAAGCGCTACAGACCATAGGATGACTGCACCCTTAGTGTGCTCACGCACGTGGGGGAGTGGGCACAATTCCTGGCCCTGATTGGAGGGTGCCTGCCATCTGCAAGATGGCGGGCACTGAAGAGTGAGCTTCACCTCGCCTCCCACCTGAGGGGTGGGGTTGGCAGAGGTGGGAACACCTTCTGAGCTGTCCTGATTTTTCCCACCTGTCTTACTGCCGAAAATGGGGTGAGAGAAGAAGGGGGCCTGCTCCTGATAGCAGAAGAGGCTGGGGGTCGAGTTGCAAATGCGGCAAGGTCTTTGAAGCTCCCCTGCCACAGATGACTCTTCCTGACCTGGGGAAGGTGTGAACACCTGCACCCAGGAAAGGCTTTGTTTCTGGGCCCTGGGAGCGAATGCTCCCACCCCAGGGGTCCAGAAACCTGTCTCGTGGTGGCAGGCTGGTGTGCACCAGTCAGTAACCCACCAGTGGTTGGTTTGGTTCAGGGGTCACATCTAGAGGGGATAATAAATCTGACACTGGAATCAGTGCAGATTTATTATTCTGAGATCTTTAATACCAAACATCCCAGGATTCAGTAAAGCCATTATGGGGCTAGAAAACTCGTCATGACCAGTTTCTAGACCATATACTCAGGATGGTTTTACTGTGCACTTTTAATATCTAAGAATCGCATTATATATTATAGGGGCTGTGAGAAGCTGGGTTTCCCACGAAGGGGAAGCTTCAAAGGCTTGCCGCCTTTGTGAGCTTCCCCAGGCCACTTGCTGCTTTCAGCAACTGGTCCCCACTGGTTCTGACCCCCACTTTGGGCGGGAGAACCGGCGGGAAAAACAAGTGAGGAAGAGAGGTGTGCCCACCTCTGCCAACTCCACCCCTCAGGTGGGGGAGGCGAGGTGAAGCACAACTCTCAGTCCCCGCCATCTTGCAGATGGGGAGACCGAGCCAACCAGGGAAAGGCTTATGCCCCTCTCCCATCGGAAGGTGGCATAATAGGGGGTATACTCATCCCAGGGAAGGAACCCATTGGTTCCAACCTTTAACCTACCTGTAACGCCCCTAAATCTAGTATTTAGGGGCACCCCTGAACCTCCTTCCTCAGACAAGAACCTGCAAGAAGAAAAGAAGAAGGACCGAACAGCCGTACCGAAGCGAACAAGAGGAGGACGCCCACTGATTTGGCCCCAGCCCTACCGGCCTGTCCCCACCTCGAACCTGCTCCAGCGAAATCCCGGTGTGTCCTGCAGCCAGCAACCTCAAGAAACCCAGAGGACCTGCCTGCCTTCAATCTCAAAGACTCTGTCTCCTGTGAACACCGGATTTGTTCAAAGACCAGACTCCAGTTCCACAAGGATCCGCGGGTCTGCACCCGACACCCACAGCCCGAGTTCGAGTGGCCCAACACCAAGAGGAGGTTCCCCCAGCGATCCGGACCAGAGATCCGGCGACCCCTGACCTGCCTCAAGCCTCCAGCCGACACCTGCAACCTCAAACCGTATGGTCCCCCCAACCGCGACCAGGAGCTGGTAAGAAGATCCGACCCTAAAAGGCACCCCTGAACCCGACGCCCTTGGGCGGCCCAACTGACGGTGCCTAACCAACCCCCAAGATCCCAACTTACCTCTCAAAGGCTGCATCTCGTACATATCAAGTTCATACACAGAATTTACCTAACACCCCTCCAGCTACATAGAATGGGCCTTAGACTTTGCGACATATGTGGGACTGTTGGGTCTTGCTTCGGGTACTTATCCTGGCATTTTCCCAGGATAGTAGCATATTGGGCGTGCGAGTTTTTGAGCGTATAGTGGAGGTGACTGCTAGCGCAATGCCTAGATTACTGGTGGCGGCGCTGCTGGGATATGTTAGAGATCTCACCCAGTGTACGTAAGCTTACTGCCATGATGCTGCTGTGCCTCAAATTGACTGCTGTATAAAGGGCCTAATTTACTGTCAGAAGACCTTCGTCCCCGTGCCTGCAGTGTTTTTGCAAACCGGAGACTCCCCATTGAAAGCTACAGGGCACCCAACGCCAAAACAGCACTCTGCACCCGGCCGCCCCAGTGCCGCTGAGGGTGCATCTTTTGTGCTGGCCTAAACCGCCATTTGCCCTGAGCTTAAGTCCAGGAGATTTGCTCCCACAACCCAGTGGCCTGCTCGTCAGCAGCCACCAACCGGAGGCCCCCTATCCCCCATTGATGACATTGGGCCTCAGCACTCTGCACCCGGCCGCCCTAGTGCCGCTGAGTGAGTAACAAGAGTGCATCCTTGACCCTGGGGGACCCCTGAGTCTAACCCCAGAACACCAACTCCCACAACAAAGTACTTACCTTTAAACCAATAACACTATTTTCCTCCGTAGGATAACATTGACTGTTTTTCTATGAAAAGTTTCTAAGTCTGGAATTAGAAAACCTTAAAAAAATTCTTTAAAATTGTACAAACAAAAACGCTTTTACTTACCTGTTTACAGGAAATGTCCCAGTGTAGTATCCATGCATACTGCACTGTGTAAGAAAGGTAATCTCAAAAGTAACTTACCTGTAATTTTACTAAAAATCCTATACAAAGTATATGTACTGTATTCTAAAAGCATTGCATTATCAGTAACCCTACTGTAATCAAATCAAAGTACATTTACAATTGCAATCTAAACTGTGTTACAATTGCATTACTACTGTAAAGTATTTATTGCTTACCTGTGCCAGGCTTGCTTGGTTCTAGAAAATAAAATAACTAAAAGAATATTTGTATACAAAAACAATTGGTCTGAAGTTCAGTCTTTGAGTGTGTGAATTAATTTGCTGACTAAGTGTGTACAACAAATGCTTAACGCTGTCCTCTGATAAAGCCTTACTGCTCGACCACACTACCACAAATAGAGAGTGAGGTGCTATCTACTTTACCTCTGACTACCTTTTGGGTTCCACTGGACTCAGTGCACACTATACCTCACTTTGGTATAGTATATACAGAGCCAGCTTCCTACAGGGGGCCTGTCTGCTCATGCAGATAGGCCCTCACATGAGGTATATGGCACCCTGCCTTAAGGGTGACCTACCTGGGCCTCATGCAGTGCTGGGCAGGCATGGCACACAGGGATGCATGCCATGTCAACTCTTCACCTTTAGCTGTACCACAACACGCAGGCTGCAATGGCAGTGGTGCAAGTTTGGGGTGAGAGGTCCCTGAAGGTGGCATAATACATGCTGCAGTCCTCAGAGGCCTTTCCCTGGCTACCATGCCCTTGGGTAACAGACTTGCAGGTAGGCCAGAGTTGTGCCAATTGTGGAAACAATGGTACAGGTTAGGGAAAGAACACAGGCCCTAGGAAACGGATTGGCAGGGACCCAGGGCACATTCAAAGTGCATCAGGTATCTGGCAAAAAGTTAGGGGGTAACCATGCAAAAAAGGATGCTTTCCTACACGCTCTCTCTGGAGTTAAATACAAGATTCACAAATTATTTGAAATTACATTGAAAGTAGTGATACCACAGACCCAGGAAAAATGTAAACAAGCAAACCAAAAACAAAACAACTGAGCAACACAAAGTAGGTTTCAATTTTAAATAAAGCATTGATGAGTAACTGGATCCTTGCATGCAAAATGGCATGGGTGAAATTGAGGTTATTATTTTTTACTTTATTTTGTGCAGCCTTTGCAGATGATTACTATCCACTATAGAATGTAAAGACTCTTTGCCTTTGGCTGCACCCAAACTCTGATCAATCTTGTTAAAAAATCATGCCAAATGTGATAGCGAAGTTACAAACTACCAAACGTGTTTTTCCCCCTCAAATAACTCACTTGAAGGGATCAAAACCAAGTAAAGCAAAACGACCAAACTTGGCTTACATTTTATCATTTTAAACAAGAGGTTAGAGCTCCATGACCACACTTAGAATATAACAAAATGATCAACAAAAAATGAGCCATAAAAAAATAAAAACAAAAAAACGCAAATGAAAATATTTTCATAATGTATGCTTACAACAACTTGTTGAGCGGAGAGGTCTTTCATATGAGGCAAAAGGAATGTCTCACTGTACTTTGTAAGGATGACCGCATTTCTGTGGATAGCAGTTAAGTAAACATAGGTTTTTCTAAATGTTAATCTGCAACAAAACCATTTGTACAGTAATGTGGCAGGCAAGGATGCTGTTTTAACTTCAATGTCACCCTTTTTTCATATTGCTTAATCAAACTAGGGTTATAAAAATAGTGTCTTACACTGATCCAGGCAGTACTATGTATTCCTCATCTTCCAGATCCAATGTGGGAACACCACTTCGCTATTCAGGAGGGAAAGTGTATTATTTCTGAACTAAATTGTATTAACTGATCTATACTCATTCCTTTTCACCTTTCAAACAGCACAGAACAAATCACGTTTTTGGATGATGGTAATTGTGGCAAAAATGAGCAATAAACATAGTGGGTTGGAGGAAGCAAAGGAAATATTTTAGAAATAGTGAAAACAGACTTAGCATTTCAGACAATTGTTTTTACGTTTTCAATTAAAAGTTTCTTTGTATTTATTGTTTTTGTCTGCAATAAGAACTCATACAAACAAGTAACAGTTACATCTCCATGTTCATCATTATATCAGTAAAAGCGACTGTACATTATGGTGTGAATATTGCGGAATGCTGTGAAGATGTATTATGGCAGGGGAATAGAGTTTAGTACAATGGGTATTATAAAATGCTGAAGAGGCAAGTCAGGCATTTCACAGGGGTCTATGGGATCAGTTTTCTTCATCTCCCTGTTGATCAGGCCATTGTGCAATTTAAGTATCAAATGAGGCCCAGATGTCCTTCGGCCGGCTGGGCTCGGACATCAAAAGCAAATATTCCATCAGTTGTTCCTGACAGTAAATTAGGCCCTTTATACAGCAGTCAATTTGAGGCACAGCAGCATCATGGCAGTAAGCTTACGTACACTGGGTGAGATCTCTAACATATCCCAGCAGCGCCGCCACCAGTAATCTAGGCATTGCGCTAGCAGTCACCTCCACTATACGCTCAAAAACTCGCACGCCCAATATGCTACTATCCTGGGAAAATGCCAGGATAAGTACCCGAAGCAAGACCCAACAGTCCCACATATGTCGCAAAGTCTAAGGCCCATTCTATGTAGCTGGAGGGGTGTTAGGTAAATTCTGTGTATGAACTTGATATGTACGAGATGCAGCCTATAGTTGGGAGATAGTGAACCCATCTGAGCACACCAGTACTTCCACTGCTGGTTGGGAAAGTCCACCCGAGCTCCCACTACCACTCCACTAGCACCCAAGGTGCAGTCACCAGAGCTTTAGCCTGCATGACAGTACAATTTTGTAATCTGCCACCTAAGAGAGGGTGCTGCCTGGATCAAGTCTACTGCTGTCAGGCTCTCAGGGGAAATCAGCCTGAGCCCGGCAACACGTTCCTCGGATGCAGTAGTAAAGAAAAACGTTGTGAGGAAATGGGGTGTATTATATGGTGTAGTTGTGTGACCTCACCGTGTAATACACTATCACTCCTTTAGGACCAGTCTGGTTTCGTTTGTCAAATCTTTAGCTCAGTCTTGGGTAACTGTGGGTCTGAGCAATCAAGCTTACATACAGGAACAATTATTTCAACCGCACCAAAACAATTGAAGGATAAAGTAACAATGCAAACCAAATAACATGATGGATGGAGCGCTGAAACTTTTCAGACACTCACCCCCAGTCACTATTAGATCTGGGTTAAATCCATCATCGTTATTTAGCTCACTTTGCCACCCCAGTTCAGACCCAGCCATATACAAATCAGTCTTGACCTTGTGCCTCAAACAGTCCAGCCCGACCTGCCAGTCCCAGGATGCTTGTTTCAGGTCCAGGAAAGACCTGGCATGGCAGTTCGGGCTTGACTGTTCCCATGAGGAACAGGGTCAAGACTGATTTGCATATGGCTGGGTCTGAACTGGGTGGTGAAGTGAGCTAAAGTACGATGATGGATTTAACCCAGATGTAATAGTCACCGGGGGTGAGGGTCTGAAAAGTTTCAGCGCTCCGTCCATCATCTCCTTGTGTTTGCTCTGTACGCCATAAGTTGGCAGGGTATGCCCAGACGTGGGCCCCTTGCTCACTCTGCAAATGGATTCAAGCTAGCCTGCCTGATGAGGGGTGTTACCCTGAAACCGGTCCCAGGATGCATGTTTCTGGTCCAGGGAACACTTGGCTTGGCAGTTCAGGCTGGACTGTTCCCATGGGGTCCATGTGACGTTTATATTTGATTCCATCACAGCTGTTCTTATCCTTGTGCCTCGGATCTCTGGGTTGAGCTCTTCATCCTTTGTTCCTTTATCTTCATCATCTTCTGTATTCATCCCAGTGATTTACGACTCCAGGCGCATCTGTTCTTGTGTCCCACACATGATCTGACCGCCCCGAAGAAGGTGTGACCCATACCCGGGTTAGACACCGAAACGCGCGTTGGCGCTGGAGAACCAAGTGTCTCTTTTGTTTCCACCTTCCCTAAAGAGAAGATACTGGATTATGGACTGTATCAACTTATGAGACAATCGACATCTTGATATCCATTGCTTATCCCTTTTTCCAGCTTCAACTTACTTCCGTATTGGAAGGATCATGTATCCAGTGTTTTGAAATGTTCAATATTTTAACCCATTATGAGTTTTCAGAGCGTATGAGTATGTTTGGGTCTGTGATTGTTTGTGTGCATTGAGAGAGTGTATGTGTGGGACCTTATATGTGTATATTTATGCTGGAATTCCAATTTGATGTATGTCTTTCTATTAATTTTGATAAAAAGGTATAAATAAACATATTTTCTACATAATTGTTTTCCTACTCTATTGGGGGAATCTTTTGTTTGTATGGCTATGTCTTAATTTACAGCGACGTTGAGCGCTCTATAAGCTTTTTTCAGGCAGCTTGGGTTGTTTTCAGATTGTATTTGGCCCATGAGGAACAGGGTCAAGACTGATTTGCATATGGCTGGGTCTGAACTGGGGTGGCGAAGTGAGCTAAAGAACGATGATGGATTTAACCCAGATCCAATAGTGACCGGGGATGAGTGTCTGAAAAGTTTCAGTGCTACGTCCATCTCCTTGTGTTGGATAAAGTAACAAGACACTCAAGAAATCAAACACCAATTTATAAAAATAGTTTACATTTTTATCAATTTGTAGATCCCAAAATAAAAAAGATCCACCGGAGGGTTCCAGAGATATAGATTATACAAGATACAGTAAATCCCAAAGTTTGACTTAACCGCAAACAAGCACTGGCAAATTCAACGAATTTGACACTTTTTAAAGAAAAACTTGAGTAATTCGTAGTGCGGTTACTTAGAGTTACTTTGGGCAACCAACTCCAGCAGGTATCCAGTCAAGGGGGCGAGCAAGGTCTGAAGTAACAGTTACTTCAACAAGGAAAGTAGTCTCCAGCCCAGTTCCCATGTCAGTGATCCCTTACTATTGACTTCTTTGGAGTGGTCCTGATGCAAGGTATACAGGATGCTTAAGATGACTCAAGGATGGCGATGATGCTGTTCAGTCAGGGGAGATATTCCTGGGGCTACTCCTCCGTCTACTGGCTTGGTGAGGCGATTCCAGCCACAGCGGTCAACATTCTTCGAAGTCCTCTCAAGCTCGGCAGAAGTCCAGTCGCCACTGGGCTACCAGTGGCCCGGTACAGTGGTTTCATGCTTCTGGTGGTAACTTGCCTTCTGGGTGACTCACCTGCACTCCGATGACTCTCCTGGGTCCAGTAAACTCAGGTGCAATTTCGAAGTGTCAGGTCTTGGTCCTTTAGGGTACACCGGGGTAAGGAGCAACAATCCAGAGACCTTGGCTACCAGCTCGCCAAGCAGGCTACCTCAGCTTTTGCCAACTGAATCTTGGAGTCTCTTGCTTCTGGCTGGGGTCAGGAATCTGCTTCTTCTTTGGCAGGTGCAGTCCAACTTCAGTACAGCCTCTCTTCGCTGGGTTCTTAGTGGCAGGGCTGTCCTTCTTTGGTCTTCTCCAGTCCAACAAGATCTGAGTTCTGGGTGACAGGGGTACCTTTTTTATGCCCAGAAAAAGCCCTCCTGGAAGGTTGCGGTCACTAGCCAATGGGCTACAAGGTCCCCTCTCCCTGATGACTACTTCCTGTGTAGTGTAGCATCTAGCTATCCCAGAAGGCTCTATTTTGCCACTTTTAACATGGTAGAATTCTTCTCTCCGCGTGCAGAGCTCCTTAGCCCCCTAGGCCCACCCAGAGGTGTAGCTACCAGAGGAGCTACGTGCACCTGAAAAACCGGTATGACAATGGTGGTTCCCCCTCTGTTCCAAGCACCAGCCTGTCTACTTAAACAATAGAGCAGCCCCTCTCCCAAGTGTTCGCCATTTGCCCATCAAAGGCGGCCTCCCATTTGAAGCTCTCCTTTTGGGTCAGCACCCATGTTACTTCCTGTCAGGGAGTGGTAACCCCTCTCCCCCACACAGGCTTCTACTGGGGCCTTTCCTGGGAGTCATTTCCACATCTCCCCAGGAGAACAGGAAGCCGTCTTGGGGACATGCCCTGTGTTCAACCATGGTCGGGCACAGGAAAGTTTGAGCAAAAAAGTGGCAACTTTTTAAAAGTTGCACATAAAAACAAGTTACATTAGTTTCGACTTGGGCACCAAGTTGAGCTCGATATAACAAGTTGTTTGATACCTTGGTCACCCCATTCAGGAGTTAGCACAGCTGAGTGGTCAGTGTGTAACCATGTACTCGCCAATGGACCCTTTCGCATTAAAAACAATTGTGTTTTTATTGACAGAACATGTAAAACACATGTTCTACCTCTCAATGTGTTTCACCCTGCCTCAGGGCTCGGTAAGCCTACTGTAGGGGTGACTTAGACACACTGCAAAGGGAGGTTTGGGCTTGGCAGACTAGGAGACACGTTTTAGCCTTTGTCACATTCAGGGTGGCACAACCAGTGCTGCAGTCCCTGGGGTGACTGTCTAACTTACAGGTGCTGAGAAACATACTAGTGACTTACAAGTAAGCTAGCTTATGCCAATTTGATATAAACCAAATCAAACATACATGTTTTAAGGTCAGAGCACTGGCACGGAGGGCTGGTTAGCAGTCTCAGTGCACAATCAGAGTCCAAAATCAGCACCATCAGCCCAAACATTGGGGAGGAACATACAAAAAGAGGGTTTTCCTTACAGACATCAAGGGTTGTGCAGTTCACAGTAGCCTGCAAGGAGCTCAGCTCTACTAAGGTTTCTCGGGTGTAAAGGTCGCCATTACCTTAAGGTTTATATGGTGTAAATGCTGGCAGACTTGCTCATCAAATGTAGGTGGTAAGGCAGGGTTTCGTGTGAGATGTAGGGCAGCAGAATTGAGGTTAGGAAGGTAGGCTCTGCTGCGAAGCCCATCCCATGCCCACACCGAGTACTTCACCATGTCGACCTCACCTCTTGGGCCCATCGAGATGGAACAGATAACAGTCCACAAGGGGCAGGGAGCAACACTGTCTATCTCCACTGCCACACGAGGGAGATAAGGCCCCATGTAGAGCCACTGTTGGAGGTACTGCGCTTGTGCGAAGTAATAATAGAGCTCTATGTCGGAGGCGCAGAGGCCATCCTGCTCAAAAGGCAAGGTTACACCTCCCACACAAGTAGAGGTTGCCAACCTCCCCATGGAAGACTTCTCAAGAAAGAAATTATTCGATCTAGAAATGCGATCATAAGAGGCAAGAGAAGATGACTGATTAGATATAGAAATTTCGGTAGCATCACCATTTTGGCGATCGCGATCCTCCTTGCCACAGAGAGGGGCACTTTTACCTAGTCTGGAATGCGACACTCAAGACATGTAAGCCCTGCCACAGTTCTCTCTCCACAGTCCTCTATGCCTTGGCTGATCCTAATTCCTAAATATTTAATTGGGGAATCTGACCCTTTTAGGGGGAATACTATACTGAAGCTCCGAGTTGCAGGCAGCGGGGAAGGGGTGGGTTGGTGGTGGTGGGGGAGGCCACAGAGGTGGTCCAATTGATGGTGATCCCGGTGTAGCCATAAACCTCTGCTTATGAGGAGCGCAGTGGATACAACGCCATTAACTTGTATGCATATCGTGGATTGTTCTTAGAACAGTTCAGTCCACCTCAGGAAGCCTCAGTAGTCGCGTCAAGGAAGACGCCAATTGCTCTAAGGTCTGGAGCTAGGGAATGGAGCACTGCTAACAGGGTTTACTAATTATATGCAATGGAACGTTCAGGCACAAAGCCAGACTGGTCCAGTGTGACAATATGAGGAGTGTAAGTAATCTGATCGCGAGGAGTCTAGCCAAGATTTTACTGTCGATGTTAATCAGTGACGGTG
Organism: Calotriton arnoldi; assembly: GCA_963921515.1. Lineage (NCBI taxonomy): Eukaryota > Metazoa > Chordata > Amphibia > Caudata > Salamandridae > Calotriton > Calotriton arnoldi. Next base: position 2,520,758 of record CAWUFW010000828.1, read on the forward strand.
GCCAAAAAGGATCACAGTCATTGGAGAGTTTGTCAGGTTTAAGGATAGTGATCAGAAGCGCCTCCCTTACCATAAGGGGGGCAGGGGAGAGTATGACAGTGGATCTGGCTTCCTGGTATTAAAGACTGCAGGCATGGGGCCACTATATCAGTGTATTCTTTTTAGACCTGGGCGGTGAGGCCATCCAGTCCTGTAGTCTGACCGCCAGACATGCTCCTAATCACCCAAATGATGTCCACCTTATCAAACAGTACATCATCTATCCACAGCAACTGAATGGTGTCAAGGTTGAAGGTCATTGAATCTAAGGGGGCATCAGGGTGGGAGCTACACAACGCAGCGTAGTATGTCCTCATCATGTAAATAATATCCTCAGTGGAATAACATGATTGTCCCTCATCATCTAGGAGTTCTGTGATGTAGGAAGTACATTGGTTCTTTCTGAGCAAGGACGCAAGACTTTTCCCAGTTCTATCACCCTTCCCATATTTATGCGCCGTGGCATCCCTGTGTAGAGAGTGGGTTTCCCACTCCGCTTCCTCCTGGTACTCAGAGAGCTTGTGACATATCGGAACCAATATCTGCGGGTCGCTTGTGTCAAAGTATTGAATTTCCAGAGTGTGCAATTCCTGATCCAAGCGGGCAAGGCGAGCAAGCAAGTCACGTAGCACTCCTAGCTGCCTGGAAATGCATGCACCGCAGATGTAGGCCTAGAAGGCTTCCCAGAACACACCAGAGGACGCCACAGAGTGGGCATTAATGTGGAAGAACTCAATGATGTCCTCTACGATTTCGGAGTGAAAAGTTGGATCTCTGTGTGCATTCGGCAGGAGCTTCAACGTGCAGGCACGGACAGCCACATCTGAGAGTCCCAGCATGAGCACAACAGGAGCATGATCCGAGTGTTTGGGGCTAATGCTCTACCTTCCTCGTCCAGGGACCGACATCCCTCGAGCCCAGCCAATTATCAATGCGTGGCCACGCATTGCAGGATGTCGTGATACATGCACTTTCAGTCGCTACATGATGCCGTTCTCGCCACGTCAATCAAGTCATAGTCTGTCATAATAGTGTTCAGCTGTGTGCGAGTGCAGTCTACATTCTAATTGGGATATATGCACCTCAGGTTGCAGTATTGCATTGACGTCACCTTCCCATATGATCGTGGAGCATCCCATGCCAACGGCCTTGTGCCAAACTGAGAGAAACATGTCAGGGCAGTCAGTGTTGGGGCCTTATACACCCAAACCACTGTAGTCTTCTTGCCCTCAAGAATCCTATTGAGAATGGCATACCATCCGGCTTTGTCACTGATAAGTCTCTAGGGTATGCCATTGTGCTCTCCTAATAACTATGGCGACACCCCTAGCGTTTGTGGAGTACGCGGCAACGGATTTCGGGCTCATCACTGCATCGAATTGGCCCTAATCACGGCCACGGAAGAACTTAGACAAACACTAGACTGCGGGGGGAGCGCAGCCCTGATCCTTTTAGATCTGTCAGCGGCTTTTGACACGGTCAGCCACGATGTGTTGGTTGACCGTCTTTCATTGCTGGGGATCAGGGACAAAGCGCTCTGCCTGCTAAGTTCTTTTCTGTCAGATAGATCTCAAGTGATGGCTCATGGTGAATTTGTTTCCCCTGCTTTCTCCCATCCCTGCAGAGTCCCCCAGGGCTCATCTTTAAGCCCTACCTTGTTTAATATGTATGCCATCCCTCTGGCCAAATTAATCAAAAGCTATGGCTTAATCTTGGTGTCATACGCGGATGACACGCAGATTATCGTGTCAATTAACAGTGCATCTGCTGACACTGCAGCTCTATTTTAAGACTGTATGGGCCATATAGGAAAGTGGGTGCAAGACAACTGTCTAACATTAAACTCGTCAAAAACTGAAGTGATGCTCTTTGGGAACTCATCTTCAATATGGTCAGACAGTTGGTGGCCCGATCACATGGGTCCTTTACCAGTACCCTCAAAGTGAAAAATCTTGGTGTCCTTTTTGATACCAATCTATCATTTGAAACCCGGATTAACCACATCGCGTCCGTCTGCTTCTTTATTCTTAAAATACTGAAGAAAGTGCTTCCTTTTATCCCGTTTGACCGAAGGAAAACAGTGGTCATGGCACTTATTGCATCTAGGCTTGACTACTGTAACGCCCTATTCACTAGGGCGAGAAAGCGCAGCATTCATAAACTTCAGATTGCTCAGAATGCAGCAGCTAGAGTCGTGGTTGGGCTCACACGCTATGACTCTGTCTCCAAGGCTCTCACACAGCTACACTAGCTGCCCATAGTCAAGCATATTCAATTTAAAGCCCTATGCATAGTCTTCGAAGCTCGGCATGACCTTGGTCCGCGGCAGCTGTCACAATATTTCAAACCCTACATTACGGCTAGACCACTTAGGTCTTCGGATTGAGGAAACATGATCGTTTCCAGGGTGCGGAAAGTAAAATGAGGAACAAAAAGCTTTACCCGGACCACCACCAAGCTCTGGAACTCCCTCACTTTAACCTTGAAAAAAGAAACCAATCTGTTTAAATTTAGGAAAGTATTGAAAACCTGGCTTTTTTTAATGGTGACTCCATCGTAATATTCAAAATCCATTCATCTGAACCAGCGCCAAGACACCCTCGGGTACATGTAGCGCTTTACAAATACTTCATTTAATTTCATTTCAATGTGGGCCTCTCCTAACCAGCCTGACCTCACCACGTGGAGCTCTTGGACAAACCAGATAACAACCACACTGCACCCGAGATGGTCAAACGCCTGTCTAACCTCACATGGGTCTCCCAGACCATGGATATTCCAAGACCTGAACGTGACCATAGCCATCTACTCAGGTAGATACAGGAGACCGAATCCCTCATCATTGGGAAGGAATGAGGAAAAGGGCATCTAAAACTCGTTATCAGTTTCGGCCACCCAAGCAATCATGCGCCACAGTCGCACAGTACTGTAGTTAAGTGAGACTGAGACAAGGGGATGCCAATAAAAAAAAAAAAAAACAGAAAAAACACCCCACCACCTCACACCCATTTTGACATTCCCAACCAGTTGAAGACATTACTCACCCCAGCAACCCAATTTAACCAAACAGAACAGGTTCTCGGAGTAGCAAGGTGGGCTTCTTGGGACCCATTCCAGGGGGAGCTCAGAGTGCCGGGCGGGCTCTCGTCATTGGGGAAGGGAAGGTAACTGGAGCCATCCGAGGTAGCCAATTTGCATGGTCTGTAAAGTAAACATCGTCAGTTAAGGGACAATAGGTGTGCTGCCAGCTCTTAATGGCTGGGTAGTTTGTTGAGGATGTCTCATGTGGCCGAGCAGTAAGATGTGTCTATGCACCCTAGGAGGTCATGTCAAGCGGTGATGGAAGGAGGTGGCCATAGAGACCCCCACGTCAGGCAACAGGAATGTAGCTTGGGATAGGTCACTTCGCTGCATAGTGGGGCAGGCAATGGGTGCTCAATATAAGATATTCACTGTCATCAAAGCAGTCTCCAGAGCCAGTCGCTGTCACCCCTCCATGATTTATGCATTTGGAAATATGTTTGTCATACCACTTTAGTGCTAGTTTGGAGTCAGTGAGAAAGCGTGGTATCCTTTGGGTAGTGATCCACAGCATGGTGAGATAGTTTATCTGCAATGTTTTGCATGGCCAGCAAATAAGAAGCATTCGTGCACCACACGATGCAATGTAGAGCGGACAATGGCAGAGGGTGGCTACAGGGACGTCCAAGTCTGACAAGAGGAATGAAGATTGAAAAAGGTTGCTCCGGCTCTCGAACGGTGGGTGCATTGGGCAATCATTATCAGTTATTCAGTGCCACGAAGGCAGTCTCCGAAGCCCTCCAGTGTCTCCTCCTCGTGAGTGGTGCGCTTAGAAACATATTTGCGACAGAACTTTAATGCCAGTTTGAGGGTCAGTGAAAAGGAGAATGCTACTTACCCAGTATGCATCTGTTCTTGGCATGTAGAGATGTAGAGTCATATGCTATGCATAGATCGCCATCTAGTGTTGGGTCCGGATGTTTGCACTTTGTTTTTCTTCGAAGAAGTCTTTCCAGTCACGTGGTAGGTGACTCCTCCTTTCGGTGATAGTGCGCATGGGCATCGACTCCATTGTTAGATTGTTTTCCCGCAGAGGGTGATAATGGAGTTAGTAAGAGTAGTAAAAGGAGATGTCCATGAATGCATGTATCTAAGTAAGATGTTACTGCAACAGGTATAGGTACCCGGGGAGGCGGGTGGGCGCATAGGACTCTACAGCTCTACATGCCAAGAACAGATGCATACTGGGTAAGTAGCATTCTCCGTTCGAGGCATATGAGCTGTAGATTATATGCTATGCATAGACTATATAGCAGTTATCTCACAAAACGGTGGCTAACCTGTATCTGTTGCAGTGGTCTGAAATAGTGTACGTAAAACTGCCTGGCCCACTCTAGCTTGTTGTCTTGCTAACATCTACACAATAGTGTTTTGTGAATGTGTGAGGTGTAGACCATGTTGCAACTTTGCATATGTCATCTATGGGTATATTTCCTAAGAATACCATAGACGCCCCTAGTTTGCGTGTAGAGTGTGCTCTAGGGGAAACTGTTAACGTTTGTTTAGCTTTTGCATAGCATATTTGAATGCACTTGACTATCCACCTTGCAATACCTGATTTTGATATGGGATTGCCTTTGTGTGGTGGAGCAAAAGTGACAAAAAGTTGATTTGTGTTACGGAAAGGTTTTGTTCTTTCTATGTAATAAAGCAATGCTCTCTTCACATCTAATGTACGTAGGGCACGTTCTGCCACTGAATCTGGTTGAGGGAAGAACACAGGTAACTCAACAGATTGATTGATATGAAAAGCAGAAATGACTTTAGGAAGGAATTTAGGATTAGTCCGAAGAACCACTTTATTTTGGTGCATTTGTAAAAAAAGGTTCTTCTATAGTTAATGCCTGAAGCTCACCCACTCTTCTGAGTGATGTGATAGCAACGAGGAAAGCAGTTTTCCAAGTGAGAAATTACAGTTCACATTTGTGCAGTAACTCAAAGGGTGGACCCATTAGTCTGGTGAGAACAATGTTGAGATTCCATACTGGAGCAGCTGGACGTCTCAGGGGAATGACTCTTTTGAGGCCCTCCATAAAGGCTTTGATAACAGGCACTCTAAAAAGAGATAGATGTTGTCTATTTTGGAGGTATGCAGCTATTGCAGCTAGATGTAAGCGTATGGAAGTATACGCTAAATTGGAACGTTGTAGATGTAACAAATAACAATGTTTTGTTCAGAAGCATCAAGCGGGTTGATGTGGTTATTACAGTATATCACAAACCGCTTCCACTTTGCTGCATAGCAAGCTCTTGTGGTAGGACGTCTAGCCTTTTTGATAATATTCATGCAGTCTGGCGGTAGATTAAGATAGCCAAACTCTAAGACTTCAGGAGCCAGATTGAGTTGACTGGGGTCTGGATGTTTTATGTCTCCATGGCTCTGTGTGAGAAGATTGGGTGTAAGACTTAGTTTTTGGTGAGGAACTACTGAGCGTTCCAATAGGGTTGTGAACCAAGGTTGACGTGCTCATGTGGGAGCAACTAGGATTAGTGTCAGGGACGCTTGGTTGAGTTTCCGAACCACTAATGGAATGAGTGGAAGAGGCAGAAAAGCATAAGCAAATATCCCTGACCAATTCATCCATAGTGCATTGCCTTTGGACAATGGGTGTGGATACCTGGACGCAAAGTCTGGGCATTTTGCGTTTTGGTATGTGGCGAACAGGTCTATGTGAGGGACTCCCCAACGTTGAAAGTATGGAAGGAGGACCTGAGGGTGGAGTTCCCATTCGTGTATTTGCTGTCTCTGCCTGCTGAGGAGATCTGCAATCTGGTTGTTGACTCCTGGGAGGTGTTCTGCTAGGAGATAAAGTTTGTGATGAATGGCCCACCTCCAGATGTCTTGGGCTAAGTGGGACAGTTGGAGAGAGTGTGTCCCCCCCTGTTTTTGTGTGTAATACATGGCTGTCATGTTGTCTGTACGAATTAGGACAGTTTTTCCCTGTAGGTGAGTTTGAAACGTTTTGAGTGCTAGAAATATTGCAAGCAGCTCTAGGTGATTGATGTGGAGCAACTTCTGTTGTTGGCTCCACAAGCCTTGCACTGTGTGCTGTTGTAGATGAGCTCCCCAGCCAGTGAGGGACGCGTCTGCTGTCAGTACTATCTGTGGAACCGGGTCTATGAACGGCCGTCCTTTTGATAAATTTTGTGTGTTCCACCACTGCAGAGAGCGATGATTACGGCCGCTTACCAACACTAGATCGGTCAATAGACCTTACGACTGGTTCCACTGACTTGCTAAGGAATCTTGAAGTGGACGCATGTGCAGTCTGGCATGGGGAACGATCATGATGCAGGATGACATTCCCAGTAGCTGCATGTAATCTCGAGCTGGAATCCATTGGTTGGATTGAAAGCGGAGAACTAAAGCCTGAATATTTCGAATTCTGGCTGAGCTGGGAAAAGCGAGAGTTTTTGGAGCATCTATTGTGGCTCCTAGGTAGTCCTTTGTATTGGTTGGTTGGAGATGTGACTTTGGTACATTGATTGTGAACCCTAGTTGATGCAGTAACCAAATTGTCCTGAAAGTGTGCTGCAGACACTGTTGGTACGTGTTGGCTTTGATGAGCGTCATGTAAGTACGGGAAGACATGGATGCTTTGTCTCCTTAGGTGAGCAGCTACTACCGCCAGACACTTTGTGAAGACTCTGGGAGCGGTGGTGACACCGAATGGGAGTACCCTGAAGTGATAGTGCTGACCCGCTACCACAAACCTGAGGAATTTGCGATGAGCAGGGTGAACTGGTATATGAAAGTAGGCGTCTTTTAGGTCTAGAGTAGATAGAAAGTCGCCTTTTTGCAGTAGAGGAAGTACCTGTTGAAGTGTCACCATGTGGAAATGGCCTGACTGAATGTACAGGTTGAGTTCTCTGAGATCTAAAATTGGTCTGAGAGAACCGTCTTTTTTGGAAATTAGGAAATAAAAGGAGTATACGCCCGACCCGTGATGTTGGGGCGGCACAGGCTCTGTAGCCCCTTTTAGAAGTAGAGACTGAACCTCTTGTTTGAGGAGGTATAGATGGTCTGGTGATAGTTTGTGGGGCTTTGGTGGAATATTTGGAGGCGTGTTGATAAATTCCAGGCAGTAACCAGAAATTATAATTTGGAGTACTCAATTGTCTATTGTTATTGAATGCCAGATTGGTAGAAAATCTGACGTCTTCCCCCGACAGGTGTTGAGTGGTTGGGGGGGAAGTGAAGGCAAGTCACTGCTTTGTGTTGGCGGGGGAGTTTCGTGTGTTTGAACCCTGGCCCCTGCCCTTACCGTTGTTATCCCTGTAACCTCCCCTGAAATAACCCCTAGATGGAGAGGGTTGGTTATTGCCCTTATAGGTGGAGGTGGCTTCCGATGAGGTATTTTTGGAACCTCCTCAGTAAAAGGAGCGTCGAAAGGAAGCACGACCCAGGGTGGATTGAAGGGCTCCCATAGATTTGGCTACCTCAGTATCTTTCTTCATTTTCTCAAGTGAAGAATCTACCACTGGGCCAAATAGATGTTCCTTATCGAATGGGGTATTTAAAATGGAGGTTTGAACCTCAGGTTTAAAACCTGCTATACGGAGCCAGGCATGCCTCCTTAAAAGGACACTAGTGTTTATAACTCTAGCAGCACTGTCTGCAGCATCTAGAGAGCATCTTATTTGATTGTTAGCAATAAGTTGCCCTTCATGAACCATATCTTGTGCTTTTGATTTGTGTTCCGGGGGTAAATATTGGATCAGTTGTTCCATTTCGTCCCAGTGAGCACGGTCGTATCGCGCTAACAGTGCCTGAGTGTTGGAGACACGACAGAAATTGGCTGCTTGAGAAGCTACCCTTTTCCCAGAAGCGTCAATAAGTTTTGATTCATTATCAGGAGATGGAGCCTCTCCTGTTGTCTGGGAGTTGGCTCTTTTTCTTGCATTGGACACAACCAGGGAGTCTAGTGGCAATTGTACCCTTATATATACTGGGTCCGATGGTGCTGGCTTGAACTTCTTGCCCACTCTAGGGGTGAGAATACGAGCTCTGACTGGGTCATTAAAAATGTCATCTACATGCCTGACCATCCCTTTAAGTATGGGTAGTGTATGTGATGACTTCTGTGTGGTACTGAGGGTTTCAAAGAGGAAATCCTCTTCCAATGACTCCTTATGTAGCTGCACCCCATGGTAGTTGGCAGCTCTACCCAGTAACTCAATGTAGCCTACACGATCATCTGGTGGAGAGGGTTTGGTAGGGTACAGGTCGGGGTCATTGCTCGTGGGCGAATTGGTGTTATAATTGTCCCATGGGTCTTGTAATGGCTGATCATCATCCTTATCTTGATCATCATCCCCATCATCTTGGTTGTCAGGTGTATGTGGTGGTGAATGTTCAGGTGAAATTGGTTGAAGCGGAGGGGAAGGTGGTGATGAAGGAAGAATAGGTGGAGGAAGAGGAGGAGGGGAAGGGTTGGTTCCAACAGATCTCTTCTTTAAAGGGATGTGATATTCTTCTTCTGCATCAGTCCTTTTTAGAGTCACTTTAGTGGTGATATGGCCAGTCTGTGGATGGATATACAAAAGCTTTTGTTTCGGATCCGGTTTTTCAATTGGGGCATTGAAACTGGGCTTTTTAGCTGTTTCCTGCACTTCTGTCTGTTTCGGTGCAGAAATTTTCAGTGCCGGAGTCGAAACTGTTGATGTCTTCGGATCCGACAAATTTTTCGGGGCCGAATGGTGGGGGTCGGTGCCGGACTTGTGTTTCGACCCGAAGGTCTGGGCTCCGAACTCGGCTTGGAAGGAGTCTTTTCGGAGCCAGAAGGCTTTTTGGTAGGCTTCGGTGCTGAGCCAGAGGGCGGGGCGTCAGAAGCGTGATCTCGGTGCCGACCGGGGGCCAGAGGGTGCGGGTAGGACCGGAGCATTCTTTTTAATTGAAATTGTTTCCTGGGATGAGGGGGGAGGTGTACTCACGGTACGTTGGCCGTGTGGGATGTCCTCCTCTTGGTCGGATTCGAATTCTGAGATGGCGACCGGCTCCTGGTCCTCCTCTGTTCCCATGGCCTCGCTGGCCTCTTCGTCCCACTGTTGACCGAAGATGTCCGGAATGGAGCTTGTGTGCTGGCTCTGAATGTTGCGACGTCGAGCCCGACGGTCGCAAAGTGTTTTCTTGGAGCGGAAAGCCTGGCACGCGTCGCAGTCTTGTTCTCGGTGTTCGGGGGACAAACACAGATTACACACTTTGTGTGAGTCGGTGCGCGGGTATTTCGCGTGGCACCGAGGGCAGAATTTGAAGGGAGTTCGTTCCATCGACTGCAGGTCGCCCCGACGCAGGTAGGCCCGACGGCCTTCCACGAACTTTCCGTTCTAAAGATTATTTTAAGTAATTACAATACGCGATAAAAAGGGAGATGGGACCGAAAACAATACCGTCGAGGGTGAGTATCTTGCGCACCGAGGGAAACCGAAGGAACGGTGTTGAACCGGAGCGCAACAATAGACGTCCGAACCCGATGGCGGAAAAAACCAATCTAACAATGGAGTTGATGCCCATGCGCACTATCACCGAAAGGAGGAGTCATCTACCTCGTGACTGGAAAGACTTCTTTGAAGAAAAACAAAGTGCAAACATCCGGACCCAACACTAGATGGCGATCTATGCATAGCATATGATCTACGGCTCATATGCCTCGAACAGTGTTGTTTCCCGTGGATGGTGATTCACAGCTTAGCTTGGTAGAGGGCATAGGGTAATCTGGCTTTTATGAGCAGCTTTTGGCCGGCAGGAATATGTTGCAGGCATTCTGGACTGTCATTGTGAAGTCAGGATATACAGAAATTTTGTTGCCTTGGTATTGTACATCCTTTTCTCTCAATAGGTGCAGAATTGTGTCCTGGACTCTATAATGCAGGAGGCACGCGATTATTGATCTCGCTGTGGCACCAGACAATGGGGAGGGGCCCGACGAATGCTGGGCCTGTTCGACGGAGAGGAGACTAGTGAGGTGTTCACCAAAAAGGGCCCACAGCAGGTCTTCAACTTTGTTCTCAATCTTCCCCATAGCTGTAGAATCCAGCCGCCCCAGAATTTAGATGTTGTTTCAGTGGGATCTGGCTTCTAAGTATTCATTCTTAGTTTTGATCACCTCCAGCACTCGTTCCATGCACAGCATCTGGTCAGCATGCACAGTGCCGTCATCCTCAACATCAGAGACTCTTCATTCAAACTGGTCAAGGCGGCCATCATGTTTATCAAACTTGTCACTCATCTGGTAGAGTCAATTGGTGAGTATCGATTTTCGGGTCAATAGAACAAAGGCTTTGTCTCACCTCTGTGAACGGGAGTCAAATATCAGGGTCTGCCTCCGCTTCACCAGGGTCATCTTCAATGGGAAAGTCTCCCCCGGTATCTGCGCCAATAGGCCTTGGACTCTTTTTTTCCTTTCGAAGTAGCGTGTGGCCTCATTCCGGTCATGTTTTCCCATACTGGGTCTTAGACTGGTCCCCATTGTTGGCAGCAGCAGGCATTAGATCGTCCACTAGCCCCCTAAGCTGAAGCACAGTGTTTAATATCCTTGATGGCTGAGTCAATACCATATGCAGTATCACTCTGTGTGGGGCTAGCAGCAGGGCACTCTGGAGCAGTGGGGCGAGGGGCCAAGCAGGTTTTTCCAGCAAGGCCTGGAAACCAGAAGGCAGGTGCAGCAGCCCAATGCGAATCCAAGGCGCACTGCAGCCGGAATCTCCCTTTACCCAGGGTTTGTGGATGGAGGTAGGGGTGAGACAACGGCCCTCGAAAACAGGTGAGCAGTCCCACCTCACCCCAGCAGACCGCAGTCAAACCACGCCACTGGGCAGCTGCTCTTCTGGCTCGTGGACGGTCAGGTGCACCCTGTAGTAAGCTGGCACTGTATATACTATACCAAAGTGAGGTATAGTGTGCACGGAGTCCAGTGGAAACCCAAAGGTAGGCAGAGGTAAAGTTAGATAGAACCTTACTCTCTATTTGTGGTAGTGTGGTCTAGCAGTAAGGCAGTATCAGAGGACAGTGTTAAGTATTTGTTGTACATAGTCAGCAAATGAATTCACACACTCAAAGACTGAACTTCAGACCAATTGTTTTTGTATAAAAATATTCTATTAGTTATTTTATTTTCTAGAACCAAGCAAGCCTGGCACAGGTAAGCAATAAGTACTTTAAAGTAGTAATGCAATTGAAATACAGTTTGAATGATAATTGTATATGCACTTTGATTTGATTTACAGTATGGATGCAGAGAAATGCAATACTTAGTAAATGCAGTACATAGACTTGAATAGGCTTTTTAGTAAAATAGCAGGTAAGTAACTTTTGAGATTACTAGGCTTACACAGAGTAGTATACCTAGATACTACTCTGGGACATTTCCTGAAAACAGGTAAGTAAAATTGTTTTTGTTAGATTATGCAACTTTAAACAATTTCTTTAGTTTCTCAAACTCCACACTTAGAAACTTTTCACAGAAAAATGTCAATGTTATCCTATGGAGGAAAATAGTGTTATCGGTTTTGAGGTAAGTATTTGGTAGTGGGAGTTGAGGTTCTGGGGGTAGACTCAGGGGTCCCCCAGGGTCAAGGATGCACTCTAGTTACACCCTCAGCATCACTAGGGCGGCCGGGTGCAGAGTGCTGAGGCCCAAGGTTATCCAATGGGGGATAGGAGGCCTCCGGTTGGTGGCTGCTGGTAAGCAGGCCACTAGGTTGTGGGAGCAAAGCTCCTGGACTTTAGCTCAGGGCAAATGGGGAAACAAAGTAGCACCAAAGGTGCACCCTCAGCGGCACTAGGGCGGCCGGGTGCAGAGTGCTGTTTCGACGTCGGACGCCCTGTTGTTTTCAATGGAGAACCTCCGGTTTGGAAAGACACTGCAGGCTTGGGGACGAAGGTCTTCTGGGTGCGACCACCACTTCGAGAGGTAAGTTGGGAAGTTAGGGGTTGGCTAGGCACCGTCGGTTTGGGCACACAAGGCCGTGGGGCGTCAGGTGCAGGGGTGCCTTTTGGGGTCGGATCTTCTTACCAGCTCCTGGTCGCAGTTAGGGGGGCCTTCTGGATTTAGGCTGCAGGCGTCGGCTGGAGGCAGGTCAGGGGTCGCCGGATCACGGGTCAGGATTGCCGGGGTGACCTCCTCGTGGTGTTTGCCCACTCGAGCTCGGGCTGTGGACGGCAAGTGCAGAGTGCGGCGGATTCGCAGTGTCCGGCCGGAGCCAGAGGTTGCAGGTGAACGAATCCGGTGTTCACGGGAGACAAAGTCTTTGTGCTTGAAGGCAGGCAGGTCCTCCGGGGTTTTCGAGGTTGCTGGCTGCAGGACACACCGGGATTTCACAGGAGCAGGTTCGAGGTGGAGACAGGCCGGTAGGGTTGGGGCCAAGTCAGTGGGCGCCTTCCTCTTGTTAGCTTCGGCATGGCTGTTCGGTCCTTCTTTTCTTGTTGCAAATTCTTGTCTGAGGAAGCAAGGTTCAGGGGTGCCCATAAATACTAGATTTAGGGGCGTTACAGGTAGGTAAAGGGCAGGGACCCATTATGCCACCCTCCAGTGAGGGGGGGGGGCATGAGCCTGTCCCTGGTTGGCTGAGTCCCCCCCATCTTCAAGATGGCGTGGACTGAGAGTTGTGCTTCACCTCGCCTCCCCCACCTGAGGGGTGGAGTTGGTAGAGGTGGGCACACCTCTCTCCCTCACTTGGTTTTCCCGCCGGTTCTCCCGCCCAAAGTGGGGGTCAGAACCAGTGGGGACCAGTTGCTGAGAGCAGCAAGTGGCCTAGGGAAGCTCACAAAGGCGGCAAGCCTTTGAAGCTTCCCCTTCGTGGACCCTGCCCACCCTGGGGGGGGCGGGGGGGAGGGGGGGGAGGCTTGGCACCTCGTCCCAGGATGTGCATTGTTTCAGGCCCCAGAGAGCAGCAGGCTCTCGACCCAGGGGTCCAGAAACATTTCTGGTGGTGGAAGCTGAAAGCAGCCACTCAGCCTGGACACTAGAGGTGGGTTAGTTTTCAGGGGGCATCTCTAAGATGCCGTCTGTGTGCATTTTTCATTAAATCCCACACTGACATCAGTGTGGGTTTAATGTGCTGAGAAGTTTGATACCAAACTTCTCAGTTTTCAGTGTAGCCATTATGGTGCTGTGGAGTTCGTAATGACAAACTCCCAGCACCATATACTCTTAATGGCAGCACTGCACTTACAATGCCTAAGAATGGACTCAGGCACTGTAGGGGTACAGGGCTCATGCACCTGTACCCTCAACACGGGTATAGTGCACCAGCTAGAGGGGTGACTGATCTATGTCAGGGCAGTGGGTTGTAGGCATTGCACACAGAGATGTGTGCCATGTCGACTCTTCACTTTGCTCTGCACCAAAACACGCAGCCTGCAAAGGTAGTGTGTGTGTGTGTGTAAGGGTACAGGACCTCTAAGGGTGGCACAATAAGTGCTGCAGCCTTCCCTGGTCACAGTGCCCTGGGTACCTGTGGTACCATTTACCAGGGGCTGACCTGTGGCCAGAGATGTCAATTGGGTTTAGGCTTCAATGCTGTTTTAGGGAAAGAACATAGGCCCTGGGTACCTGATTAGCAGGAGCCCAGGGCACACTCAGTCAAAGTACATCAGCAATTCAGCAAAAAGTGGGGGCAACCATGCAGAAAGAGGGCACTTTCTCACACAACTCACCCCCCCCCCAAACGAAAGAGGATGAAATGAAATTCGTACTTGTAAAGCGCACTTATACCCCCAAAGAGGTGTCCTGGCGCTGTACGCATACCGCTGTGGAACCCTTCCTGGCTTTTCCCTGTGAAATGTCCACTCCTGGGCACCCCCAGGGTGAAGCCAGGCATCCCAGCGCTGTTGGGGCCGTTGTGGAGATTAAGCAAGCTATTGCCCAGAGTTGCAGAGTGGGACCCATGATTAGAATAGGCACCGAGGCGAGAATTATCAGGTCCGAGGAAATTGAGCCCAAGACCCGCCGAGGCGGGAGTTGAACCCTGGTCCCGGGCCAGATCTCTGCATCAGGGTCTGCCGCTCTAACCATTGAGCCACACTTCTCCACTAAGACTAACCTTCCCCTAGAGAGTCTTCATTTTCTAAGTGGAAGAACCTGGAAAGTCCATCTGCATTGGCATGGGCAGTCCCAGGTCTGTGTTCCACTACAAAGTCCATTACCTGTAGGGAGATGGACCACCTCAACAGTTTAGGATTTTCACCTTTCATTTGCATTAGCCATCTGAGAGGTCTGTGATCAGTTTGTACTAGGAAGTGAGTACCAAACAAGTAAGGTCTCAGCTTCTTCAGGGACCAAACCACAGCAAAGGCCTCCCTCTCAATGGCACTCCAACGCTGCTCCCTGGGGAGAAGCCTTCTGCTTATAAAAGCAACAGGTTGGTCTTGGCCTTCATCATTGGTCTGGGATAGGACTGCTCCTATCCCTAGCTCAGAGGCATCAGTCTGCACAATGAACTGCTTGGCATAGTCTGGAGCTTTGAGAATTGGTGCTGAGCATATAGCCTCTTTCAGGGTGTTAAAAGCCTTTTGACAACTAACTGTCCAGTTTACCTTCTTGGGCATCTCCTTGGAGGTGAGTTCTGTGAGGGGAGCCACAATGGACCCATATCCCTTCACAAACCTCCTGCAGTACCCTGTCAAGCCAAGGAATGCCCTGACTTGGGTTTGGGTTGTTGGAGCTGCCCAGTCCAGGATGGCCTGGATCTTGGGCTGCAAGGGTTGTACCTGGCCTCCACCAACAAGGTGGCCCACGTACACCACAATTCCCTGCCCTATCTGGCATGTGGATGCCTTGATAGTTAGGCCTGCAGTTTGCAGGGCATTTAAAACCTTCCCTAGGTGGATCAGGTGATCCTGCCAGGTGGAGTTAAAGACAGCAATATCATCTAGATAAGCTGCACTAAAGGACTCCAATCCAGCAAGGACTTGATTCACCAACCTCTGGAAGGTGGCAGGGGCATTCTTTAAACCAAAGGGCATAACAGTAAACTGATAATGCCCATCAGGTGTGGAGAATGCTGTCTTTTCCTTTGCTCCTGGGGCCATGCCAATTTGCCAGTACCCTGCAGTTAAGTCAAAGGTACTTAGAAATTTGGCTGCACCCAATTTGTGTATCAACTCATTTGCTCTTGGGATAGGGTGAGCATCTGTCTTGGTGACAGAGTTGAGCCCTCTACAGCCCACACAGAACCTCATTTCTCTCTTTCCACCCTGTGGATGAGGTTTGGGGACTAGAACCACTGGGCTGGCCCAGGGGCTCTCAGAGGGTTCAATAACCCCCAACTCCAGCATCTTGCCGACTTCAGCTCTGATGCTTTCCTTGACTTGGTCAGACTGTTGATAGATTTTGTTTTTGACAGGTGAACTGTCACCAGTGTCCACATCATGGGTACACCAGTTTGTCTGACCAGGGGTCAAGAAAAAAGAGCTTAGAATACTTCTGCAAGACTTGCTTGCAATCAGTCTGCCGTTGGGCAGAGAGGGTGTCTGAAAAGACAACTCCATCCACTGACCCATCTTTTGGGCTGTATGAGAGGAGGTCAGGGAGAGGTTCACTCTCTGCCTCCTGATCCTCATCAGTCACCATCAGCATGGTGATGTCAGCCCTGTCATGAAAGAGCTTCAGGCGGTTCACATGGATAATCCTTTTGGGTGTCCTGCTTGTGCCCAGGTCAACCAAGTAGGTGACCTCACTCTTTTTTTCTAGGATAGGGTAAGGGCCACTCCATCTGTCCTGGAGTGCCCTTGGTGCCACTGGCTCCAAAACCCACACCTTTTACCCAGGTTGAAATTAATCCAGTGCAGCTTTTTGGTCATACCAGTGCTTCTGGCCTCAAGATTTTTGGATGCCTTTTCCATGTACTCAGCCATTCTGGACCTTAAGCCAAGCACATAGTCCACAATATCTTGTTTGGGTTCTTGGAGAGGCTTCTCCCAACCCTCTTTTACAAGACAGAGTGGCACCCTCACAGGATGGCCAAACAGAAGTTCAAAGGGGGAAAACCCTACTCCCTTCTGTGGCACCTCTCTGTAAGCGAAAAGCAGACATGGTAAGAGGACATCCCATCTCCTTTTGAGTTTTTCAGGGAGCCCCATAATCATACCTTTCAATGTCTTGTTGAATCTCTCAACAAGGCCATTGGTTTGTGGGTGATAGGGTGTAGTAAACCTGTACTGCACTCCACACTCTTTCCACATGTGTTTTAGGTAAGCAGACATGAAGTTGGAACCTCGGTCTGAAACCACCTCCTTAGGAAACCCTACTCTGGTGAAGACACCAATGAGGGCCTTGGCTACTGCAGGAGCTGTAGTAGTCTTAAGGGGAATTGCCTCAGGGTACCTAGTGGAATGATCCACTACCACTAGGATGAATTTGTTCACTGATGCTGTGGGAGGTTCAATTGGACCCACTATGTCCACACCTACCCTTTCAAAGGGAACCCCCAACACAGGTAGTGGTATCAGGGGGGCCTTTGAGGGGCCACCTGTCTTGCCACTGGCCTGACAGGTGACAAAGGAGCTGACAAACTCCTTTACTTTTTGGTGCATCTGGGGCAAGTAAAAGTGGCTAACTAGCCTTTCCCAAGTCTTGGTTTGGCCCAGATGTCCAGCTAGGGGAATGTCATGAGCTAAAGTTAGGAAAAACTCCCTGTTCTTCTGAGGCACTATCACTTTCCTAGTGGTTCCAGGTTTGGGGTCTCTGGCCTCAGTGTACAGTAGTCCCTCTTCCCAATAAACTCTGTGGGTACCACTGACATCTCCTTTTTCCTGGGCAGCAGCTTGCTGCCGCAGGCTTTCAAGAGTTGGACAGACCTGCTGTCCAAGGCACAGCTCTTCCCTAGAGTGTCCCCCTGGGCCTAAGAGTTCAACTTGGTAAGGGTCAAGCTCCATGGGCTCAGTTCCCTCTGGGGTGTCCAAGTCCTCTCCCGGAGGAGAGGGGTCCTGATCCTTTTGCTGTACAGAAGCTGGATCCCCAGTCTTCTTACCTTTTCTCTTGGAAGGTTGGGCCATACTTTCAGGCTCCAACACTTCTTTTTCACCCTGTCTCTTGCTCTGTGCTCTTGTTTTTACACACACCAATTCAGGGATATCCAGCTTTGCTGCATGGGTTTTCAGTTCAACCTCAGCCCATGCTGAGGTTTCCAGGTCATTGCCAAGCAGACATGCAGCTGGTAGCTTTGGAGAGACCACTACCTGTTTCAGGCCAGTAACCCTCCCACCCCCCAGTCTAATGTCACCATAGCCATTGCATGGTTGGTGGTAACACTGTCATCATTGGTGACTGGGTAAGTTCTCCCAATCAAGTATTGCTCAGGGGAAACCAGTGTGTCTTTCACCATAGTGACACTGGCACCTGTATCCCTCAGATCTTCTATCCTAGTTCCATTAATCCAAGGGTATTGTAAGTACTTTTTTAAGTTGGGTGGCCACACAGCTACAGTGGCAAACTCAACTTCCCCTTCTGAAACTAGTACTGCTTCAGTGTGCAACCCGATTTGCTCTTAGCACACTGTTGATCCCATCTGGAGACATGCTACACCAGGAGTAGCTGTAGTAGGACTAGGGGCCTTCTTGGTTGGGCAAGCAGCATCTCCAGTTAAGTGTCCCAACTTCTTACAGTTGTTACACCAGGCCTTTGAAGGATCAAAGTTCTTTCCACTGTACCCATTATTGGACTGGGAAGAGTTTTGGGACCCACCATCCTGTGCAGGTTTTTGGGGCCCTTTTGAAGACTCAGACTTTTTATCTTGGGGATTTTCACCACCTTTCCCCTGGGGAGGTTTTGTAACCCCTTACTTTTGGTCACCCCCCAGTGGTTGTTTTTGTCACCCTTGTCTTGACCCAGTGGTCTGCCTTCTTTCCCAATTCTTGGGGAGAAATTAGACCTAGGTCTACCAAATGCTGATGTAACTTTTCATTAGTGCAATTACTTAAAATATGTTCTTTCATAAACAGATTGTAAAGTCCATTGAAATCATGCACATTGTGTCCAGTTATGCAACCATCTAGTGTTTTAACTGAGTAGTCTACAAAGTCAATCCAGGATTGGTTTTGGGTCTTGTGAGCCCCCCTGAATCTAATTCTATATTCCTCGGTTGTGAGTACAAATCCCTCAATCAGAGTTCTCTTCATGAGGTCATAAGACCCAGCATCTGCCCCTGTAAGGGTCAGGAGTCTGTCTCTGCAGTTACCAGAAAGCAGTTCCCAAAGGAGTACCCCCCAGTGTGACTTCTTCACTTTTCTCATTTCACAAGCCCTCTCAAAGGCTGTGAACCATTTTGTGATATCATCACTCTCTTCTTATTTAGGGACAATCCCTTTGGGGATTTTAGGATCATAAGATTGCTCTTTATCCTTATTAAGTAAATTGCTGCCACTATTGATGGGTGCTAGGCCCATCTCTGCTCTCTCTCTTTCTAGAGCCAGCAACCTGGTCTCTAGATCCAGTCTTTTGGTCAGCCTTACTAAAAGGCTGTCCTCCTCATTGAGGCTGTCCTCAATGTCCTCAGTAGTGCCTGACCCACCTGTGTGGGATCTAGGTACTGAGAGGTTGATTCTTGGAGTCAGGGCCACTGGGGCCCTTTTCTCCCTAAGCAGTGGATGGGGTTGATCTACCCGGTCATCCTCTTCCACTCCTTCTCCATCTGACTGGTCATCACCATTTTCAGATGGGTGGTCCTTAGCATACCCAGCCAACAGCTCCTGGAGCTTTTGTTTGGTGGGATGGGGACCCATGGCTATATTTTTAAGTTTACATAGGGACCTTACTTCCTTGAAAGACAAGTGAAGGTAAGGGGTGAGGTCGAGCTCCTCAACCAAGTTCTCTATGTCATTGTGGTTATTTTCACTAACATCTGGGTTCTTGTTTTGAGACATTGTTAAAAAAACTTCTAACCCCTCTAACCCTAGCTAAAGGGACTTTATTTTTCTATAATTCTAAAGGGACTTAACCAAGGCCCTAACAAGACTTTTAGTAGTTTTGCAAAAATGCCAATTTGAAATAAATCAGAATTCTAAAGGCAATTTAAGAGTTCTGTCGTGTGTCAGGTGGTCACCAAGTAGTCCAACAAATGCAAAGTTGTATATCCCACCGCTGATCCACCAATGTAGGAAGCTGGCTCTGTATATACTATACCAAAGTGAGGTATAGTGTGCACAGAGTCCAGTGGAACCCCAAAGGTAGGCAGAGGTAAAGTTAGATAGAACCTTACTCTCCATTTGTGGTAGTGTGGTCGAGCAGTAAGGCAGTATCAGAGGACAGTGTTAAGCATTTGCTGTACACACTCAGTCAGCAAGTGAATTCACACACTCAAAGACAACTTCAGACAAATTGTTTTTGTATACAAATATTCTATTAGTTATTTTATTTTCTAGAACCAAGCACGCCTGTCACAGGTAAGCAATAAGTACTTTACAGTAGTGATGCAATTGAAATACAGTTTGAATGATAATTGTATATGCACTTTGATTTGATTTACAGTATGGATGCAGAGAAATGCAATACTTAGTAAATGCAGTACATGGACTGGAATAGGCGTTTTAGTAAAATAGCAGGTAAGTAACTTTTGAGATTACTAGGCTTACACAGAGTAGTATACCTAGATACTACTCTGGGACATTTCCTGAAAACAGGTAAGTAAAATCGTTTTTGTTAGATTATGCAATTTTAAACAATTTCTTTAGTTTCTCAAACTCCACACTCACAGAAAAACAGTCAATGTTATCCTATGGAGGAAAATAGTGTTATCGGTTTTGAGGTAAGTATTTGGTAGTGGGAATTGAGGTTCTGGGGGTAGACTTAGGGGTTACCCAGGGTCAAGGATGCACTCTAGTTACACCCTCAGCGGCACTAGGGCGGCCGGGTGCATAGTGCTGAGGCCCAATGTTATCCAATGGGGGATAGGGGGCCTCCGGTTGGTGGCTGCTGGTAAGCAGGCCACTAGGTTGTGGGAGCAAAGCTCCTAGACTTTAGCTCAGGGCAAATGGGGAAACATAGTAGCACCAAAGATGCACCCTCAGCGGCACTAGGGCGGCCGGGTGCAGAGTGCTGTTTCGATGTCGGACGCCCTGTTGTTTTCAATGGAGAACCTCCGGGTTTGGAAAGACACTGCATGCTTGGGGACGAAGGTCTTCTGGGTGTGACCACCACTTCGAGAGGTAAATTGGGAAGTTAGGGGTTGGTTAGGCACCGTCAGTTTGGGCACACAAGGCCGTGGGGCGACGGGTGCAGGGGTGCCTTTTGGGGTTGGATCTTCTTACCAGCTCCTGGTCACAGTTAGGGGGGGGCCTTCTGGATTTAGGCTTCAGCTGGATGCTGGAGGCAGGTCAGGGGTCGCCGGGGTGACCTCCTCGTGGTGTTTGCCCACTGGAGCTCGGGCCGTGGACGACAAGTGCAGAGTGGGGCGGATTCGGGGTGTCCGGCCGGAGCCAGAGGTTGAAGGTGAACAAATCCGGTGTTCACGGGAGACAAAGTCTTTGTGCTTGAAGGCAGGCAGGTCCTCCAGGGTTTTCGAGGTTGCTGGCTGCAGGACACACCAGGATTTCGCAGGAGCAGGTTCGAGGTGAACACAGGCCGGTAGGGCTAGGTCCAAGTCAGTGGGCGTCTTCCTCTTGTTAGCTTCGGCACAGCTGTTCGGTCCTTTTTTTCTTGTTGCAGGTTCTTGTCTGAGGAAGCAAGGTTCAGGGGTGCCCCTAAATACTAGATTTAGGGGTGTTACAGGTAGGTAAAGGGCAGGGACCAATGGGTCCCTTACCTGGGGTGGTTACACCCCCTATTATGCCACCCTCCAGTGGGAGGGGGGCATGAGCCTGTCCCTGGTTGGCTGAGTCCCCTCATCTTCAAGATGGCGTGGACTGAGAGTTGTGCTTCACCTTGCCTCCCCCACCTGAGGGGTGGAGTTGGCAGAGGTGGGCACACCTCTCTCCCTCACTTGTTTTTACCGCTGGTTCTCCCGCCCAAAGTGGGGGTCAGAACCAGTGGAGACCAGTTGCTGAGAGCAGCAAGTGGCCCGGGGAAGCTCACAAAGGCGGCAAGCCTTTGAAGCTTCCCCTTCGTGGACCCTGCCCATCCTGGGGGAGGAGGCTTGGCACCTCGTCCCAGGATGTGCTTTGTTTCAGGCCCCAGAGAGCAGCAGGCTCTCGACCCAGGAGTCCAGAAGCATGTCTGGTAGTGGCCGCTGAAAGCAGCCACTCAGCCTGGACACTACAGGTGGGTTCGTTTTCAGGGGGCATCTCTAAGATGCCCTCTGTGTGCATTTTTCATTAAATCCCACACTGGCATCAGTGTGGGTTTAATGTGCTGAGAAGTTTGATACCAAACTTCCCAGTTTTCAGAATAGCCATTATGGTGCTGTGGAGTTCGTAATGACAAACTCCCAGCACCATATACTCTTAATGGCAGCACTGCACTTACAATGTCTAAGAATGGGCTTAGACACTGTAGGGGTACAGGGCTCAAGCACCTGTACCCTCATCACTGGTATAGTGCACCCAGCTAGAGGGGTGACTGACCTATGCCAGGGCAGTGGGTTGTAGGCATGGCACACAGAGATGTGTGCCATGTCGACTCTTCACTTTGCTCTGCACCAAAACACGCAGCCTGCAAAGGCAGTGTGTGTGTGTAAGGGTACAGGACCTCTAAGGGTGGCACAATAAGTGCTGCAGCCCTTAGAGGCCTTCCCTGGTCACAATGCCCTGGGTACCTGTGGTACCATTTACCAGGGGCTGACCTGTGGCCAGAGATGCCAATTGGGTTTAGGCTTCAATGCAGCTTTAGGGAAAGAACATAGGCCCTGGGTACCCGATTAGCAGGAGCCCAGGGCACACTCAGTTAAAGTACATGAGCAATTCAGCAAAAAGTGGGGGAACCATGCAGAAATAGGGCACTTTCTCACACACCCACCTCAGTTGCTGACCTCTGGAGTAGCGCTCCGCAGATACGAACATGGGCAGTCCGGCGTCTGTGCAGCTTCTCCTCAGTGATCTTGTGGGCCCCGGTCACGCCAGCAAGACCGCACACCTTAATCCGGTGGCAAGGGCAACCCCCACCTGCGCTCTCTAGGAGCAGTCTGCCACCATCTACAAAGCACAAACAGAAGCTAAGTCCTCCTCTGCAGCAGGTGCCTCAATTTCCACAGTGAGCACCAGGTCTTTCAGATAGGCCTCAGTGTGCAGCTCCCGTGTAGGTCCCGGCCGTTTCGCTCACTGCTACGCAGGTCTCAGAGCTCCGGAACTACCCCAAGCCTGACGCCTAGGGCTCCAAGTGGGTGTCCCAGTTCGTAGAACTCGGTGCAACTGGCAGATGGGTCGGATTAATTGCCGATTGTCGGTCCGGTCAGCAGAGCCTCCTTACTTGACGGCCATATTGCAGTCTGGCTCTTTAACGCCTCCTGCTTTTACAATTAAAAGTTAAGTACATATCGAGCAAACAGCCCAGGAACAGCTAATTTATATATATTCAGGACTACCATTAATACTTGAAGCTCCTGGCGGATCCTGCTGTGTTGCATTGTAAACAAATGTGAGTGCTGTAAACTTAATGGTCTTATTCACAAATATCCATTCTATGTTGAATGATTAAAGAATTACCATAAACCTTAGGCCTCCATAACAAATAATCTGGAATAGTTGTGCGCTAAATACTGTATTCCATACTTCATGGGAAATGCAATTTATAGGCTGCAATAATTGGCATCTATTACACGTTTTCCCACAACAATGGGGAATCATATGCTTGGTATTCACCGTCTTTTTTCACCTCTATAATTTTGGTAGGTGTGACTTGCACAAATGAATGGAGCAAAATTTAGGGGAGTGTAATTTCCAGGTGCCGGAAACTCATCTCCTCTTATCTGTGATGCCTGTTCAAACAGGGGATTGCGCAGGGATTGCAAAATAACAAGGATTTGTAATGGCGCCTATGACAACCTGTGCTGTAGTATTTCCATCTTGGTACATCTTACGAAGGACTTGGATGTGAAATATGCATTTTTTGTTAGCTGGTTTACTGGCATGTTAATTGATAACAAAATTGTTACTTACCTGTACCAGTAAGTTTTGCAGCTTAAAGAATTTTCTGGAATCACATACTGTGCATCACATTTTCTGGAGCATGGTGTGCATTCACATATTATCCATCAAGACCACCTTCCCTATAGAGGCCACGGTATTGCTGTTATTTTTTGCCCTAATGTTGCATGCTCAGTTCCAAAATTAGCCGAGCTGTTTGATGCTGAAGGTATATTTTTTCAACCTCAAATTAAAATCTAATTTTGCTATGTCAGTTGCCCCATTATGAGTTCAATACTATAATTTTCCTCACTTTAGTATCCACGCAGAAGCTGCCACAATTCCCAATCTCAGACTCTTAAGGATGCTCTATTGGCATTGATCATTCCCCAGCCGGTCTCACACCGACACACATTTGCGGTCACACCATCGATTTAGTGTTTTCCGATCTTTTCCTGCTACAAGTGTATAATCCTCTCCCTCTCATGTGGACAGACCATTTCCTCTTATTTATTAAAATCTGTGCACCTACGTCAAGGAGTAATTTTTTTTCTCAGCCTAACCTTTAATGCCTCTGGTCCAGTCTCAATACCCACAAGCTTGAACAAGTTTGGAAGTGGCCTCCATTAGACCTGTGTGGCACCATTGACAAGTATGTGTATCAATTAATCAAATTGCTGCTCGTAAAAAAAAAAAATCTTAAGCAACAGTATTCAGTACCTTGGTTTTCTGGCCCGACAAGGATGCTAAATGCATATGTAAATGACTTGAAAGAAAAGAGGGTCAATTATGACTCTGATGTTGTTAGGTACCAAGTCAAAAACTACCACAAACTTATGAGGCCAGCCCAAACCGAATAATATGTCAATAAAATCACTCAAGTTAAAAATGCTACGAGAGGATTCTTAGAAATTTTCAAACCTATCCTCTCTCCTGATACTTCTCAGCTACCTATTTCTCCATCTCAAGCACATTGCAATGCTCTTTCTAAGGTTTACCAAGCCAAAATTGTCTTACTACATGCCCCTCAGTCAAGAATTAGACCAAAACATAGTATGGCAACAACTTTGCAACAGGACAAATTAAAACAACTCTTAACCAAGGCAATTCAGTTGCCTTAGTACTCATGAACCAATCTGCGGCATTTGGTATGGTGTCTCGGACCGTACAGCTGCACTAGGCTCCAGAAAGCTTGGCATTTGCGGCCCAGCACTCAGATGGCTGCATTATTTTCTCTCTCAGGCAGTTAGCCGCTCCTCTTTCTTTTTTTATCCAAAATACAGGGTTCTTCAGGGCTCATTGAGTTGAAACCAAGGTCACTGGAATTATGTGGCAGGTGAGGACCAAATAATGCAGCAGGGATGACTAAATTATGCAGCAAGAAAAGGCAAATTATGCGGCATAATGCGCCACATTTTCTTATAGTATTACCAATTTAACACCCAAATACAGAAACAAGCAACTGAAAGCTGACCAGTCAACCTTTGGCAAAAAGCCTTCTAGAAGCCTTCTGGTGCACAGGAACCAGAGCTGCCATACGGTTTGTAACTTTTGATCCGTTTGAGCTAGAATTTTTTTTTTGTTAAATCCGCAGATTATACAGCAGATGATTGATATGGTTCCTTGGCCCTGGTTGAAACCTACTCAATGTATAAATGTCCCTGGTTGATTTGGTCCAATCCTTTGGGCTTAAGATCATTCCTTACTCTGACAGGATAGAATTCATTGTCTCTATTGCAAGCAATTTCTCTCAGGTGAAATATTTTTTCTGTCTTAAGCTGAATACTAACAAAACTGAGATTTTGATTTTCGGCTCCATTAATTTTATGCAGTCTCATGCCTGGCGGCCATCTGAATTGGCTTTGCCTCTATCTCCTGCTTCAGTCATTAAAAATTGGGGAATAAATTTGATTCCAATCTCTTCTTTTGCCCCCAAATCTCCATGGTTGCTGCTGGTCTCACTCTTTTGCGAGTACTTAATTTTTTTTTTTTATATTCTTCCTGTCGAGTCATGCAAAATTATTATTTACACTGTCATCACAGTGAGGTTTCATTATGCCATTTCTCTTTTCTTAGGTATTCCCAAATGTTTCATCCATCGACTTCAGTTAGTTCAGAATGCTGCGGCTAGACTTATTCTCAACATACCACACAGGCACCTTCACTGGCTTCCAGTCCACAAAAGAATACAATTTAAAGCCTTAGTTACTATAGGACAGAACTTTATTACCTTTGTGATGGGGTTTGACCTTACTGTTCCACACAGTCATTAAGATCGTCCCCTGCCAATCTCACTCAAGTCCCCGAATAGGTTCGCGCAACGAAGGGAGGACGATCTTTTTCTTCCAGGAGGCAAAACTCTGATACAAACTTCCACCCGATATTCACATGGTGCCTTCAAAAACATACTTCTGCAAGAAACTGAAAATAAAATGGTTACTTACCAGTAGGGGGAGTTTTGCAGCTTGAAGAGTTTTCTTGGATTCACATGCTGTGCATTATTCTAACATCTAGTGGTTGGGACCGGAATCATTTGGTTTTTTTTGTGGGTGTCGTTGACCATCATTCGGTGGTATGTCCAACCCCTGTGTGACGTCAGACCCCTTCCTCCCCCCCATGGAAGTTCCTGTGTGTTGTCACCATTTTCAGATTCTTTGTCAGTTTTTTTCCCCCTTTGTCACAACTGGTTGCTTGTACTCCCATTTCTGGGGAGGTGGGTGGGTCACAGGTGAATCCAGAAAACTCTTCAAGCTGGAAAACTACTCCTACTGGTAAGTAACCATTTTGTTTTGCAGCATGAATCCTTTTCAGGATTCACATGCTGTGTATTAGATGGATTGGCTGGGCTGAAATTAGGAAGTTTTAGCAAACAGGTGGTGTTGTACTCTTTGTCTCACCCGTGCTTCCTTGTTCATCTGAATGTCCACACAATAATGTTTTGTAAAAGTGTGTGGTGATGCTCATGTAGCTGCTGTGCAGATTTTGTCAATGGAAACGTTTGCCAAGAGTGCCAGAGTTGCGCCTTTTTAGGTCGAGCCTAGGCAGCGTGCCTACGCTATCTCTCGAGAGATACTGTATGGGCTTACAGCCCGCCCATTGGCTTTAAATTTGTCAAATCAATTGTTCTTCAAAAAGCCTAGCATGCCAGAGGTTAATCCTGCCTCTTTGTCCCTCCTTGTTGTCATTTGAATCCTCCCACAGAGTAGCGTCTCACTACGGTATGTTTACGCTTTTGTCTTTCTGTTGTTTTTGTGAAACTCTTTTTTTTGTTACACTCGCTCACTCCGAGCTCTGTGTGGTATATTGTTCCTGCCCCAGCGCAGCACCGTCTCTACTACAGCCGAGCAGGGCTCTGGTTTTATTCCTAATGTTCATAATGATTACATGGGCAGCATCTGTGCCATCTCGACCCCAACAGCACCAATAAAGATTAATAGCTGTACCTCTCTCCAATTCATCCTGATGGAGGCGAATAGTGATAAGGCATCTTACATGTTTTTGTTCTACTGCTTAAAAGGAGATGTTACATTCAAGCCGCAATGAGAGAAAAGCTCGCATGTAAACAACCATCGACAGATCTCTTTTGCATAAATGCATTCCTAGTCTATGCATCTTCATCAGGTGGGCCGTTGTCAAGGCTTGAAAACTATCTTTATTTTAATTACCGACGAAGTCTGACAGAACATCTGCCATGGGTCTGCTGTATTTACTGCGGAACACAAGTAACTGCATTTTGTAGCCACAAAATGTTCCTCTCGCACCACATACCGTCTTACTACAATGTCTTTTGAAATCGCAAGCAGCAGATTGAAAAATCCGATTCAATTTTAAAAACTCGACAGAACCTCTGGTATTAGCCCATTCTGAACAGTTTAATCTATGGTGGCCTGCCTGGCTCTGCTTCAGTTCTCGATATAGATCGATTTACAAATGAGTGGCTTTTATATTAAGAACATAATCAAGTTATTAAATGTCCGGAAAACAGATCACATAGAACTGAAATTTCACCAAAGGCTCGCAACACGTTCAAACGGTGTGATCCCGGGCAAATCAATTTACAAACCTGTACCTCAGTTTCATCATCATCATCATAAATAGCTTTATTTCGATATAAATATCATAAAAGCATCGACCAATTCATCAAATATATCAAATAAAGTTAAAGGGAAGAAAAGTTTAAAAGAAAAAAAAAATACAATCATATACAAACAATAAAAATAAAAAGATACAATTCCAAAACCGTTAAGACCTAAAGCTATTTTCACTAGATTCTAGATTCATTTAAAAAGTTTAAAATAATTAAAACCAACTGAATGCTATACGAAATCAAACCCCATATATTCTGTACCATGGATCCTTGGCCCCGCACATTGGATTCACCAGCTACTCATCGACAGAAGGGGCTGCCCTCTGTATAGCCCCACACCTGGTAATCCATGCGCATCCCAAAAACTTGGCTACTCCGCAAACAAACAGGGTGCTCGTGTCCGATTTAAGTATGCGTAAAGCAACTCTGTAATCCAGAGAGCCTAGTTGTTTGCATATGGGCACAAGCCACCTGGACCTTGCGCCTGCGTGTGCAGGACACGCAAACAGAAGGTGTGCAACACTCTCCTTTATGGTGCCGCACAGGGGGCATTCTGCAGTAGTGCGGTGGTAGCCATTTTGCGGTATATTCCCGAACTGGGAGGGAGCCAAACCTAAATTGAATGTACAATGTCCTGTCTCTGGGGACCTGAATTGTGTCCATGTATGATTCTAAACCTCTCTGGAGCTTATGTTGGAAGAACTCCTCCGTAAGTCTTCCCATGTTAGAATTACTAAGTTCCTTAGCCTCAATCCAGGCCCAATAGGCCCGTTTAAGGTCCTCTTTGCTTGGTGGAATTTGGGTATCCCAAGAGTCCTTAAAGTCAAGAGCAATTATTAATGATTTGAGATTGGAGATCCATTTGATCTCCTTCTTGGTGTCAATGCGCATTATTTCAGTAAGTGCCTCAGCATAATTAATTAATTCTGGGGTTCGCCTAAGACGTGCCCAGTAAAGCAAAGGTCGAAGTTTTGCCAAGTCTTTAAAATTAAACCTACCCAGATCATAGAACAAAGGGATTAGAGGAACTCCTCGCGGCAACATAATCAAGTCCCTTAAGAACTTGTTTTCTGATCTGCTGATCTCATCGAGGTTTTCGAAGCCCCAAAGCTCGGCACCATATAAAGCCGAGCTTACGGCCTTGGCTCCATATACAATAAGTGCCGGGGCTACCGGTCTACCTCAGTTTCACTATCCGGAAAAAAACAGCTATGAGAACTGCTTGTTTGAAAGCTGGTTAGGTGCACAGAAATGTATGAGCCTCGACTCACTCCCAGCAACAACCTCCGCCCCTCACCCCCCCCCCATTACCCTACACCCGCTGTTCACTATTGCTTCTTTTCAACTTGCTCTCCTCTCCCTGCCTCTCTTCTCCCCACCCCTTCCTCCATTCTCACCCACTTCCATTTCTGCTCTTGCCTCGCCTGAGCACCGCACAGGGAGTTCCTGCCAATGCTGCAGCCCCGGAAGATGAATAGGAGTTGGAGCAGGCTGCTGGTGCAGTCGTTTTATTACCAAAGGATTGCGTTCAGGAACCCGCAGCGAAGCAGTGACCCTCATTCCCCAGAATCCCATGCTGCCAGTGAGTAGGGGATGGGCATAGTTTTGTGCTTTGGAATGACAGTTCAGGCGCTAAAGGCGAATGCAATCTAGAGCCTGAGAAACCGTCAGCTCGAGTGCACTGTATTTTATCAGCATGTGCCTGTTATTGTTCTGCATTTGCCCAGTCTTAAGTGCTAGCAGTGTCTTTGGTTGTAAGCAGGAAGATTGCCGTGCTAATAGTAGTGACCATGGCTGCAGGCGGGGAGGGGTCGGTTGTGGTTGCAGTTCCAGTGTGTTTACAATACAAACACTGTGTCTGCATAATCTGGGTGCAATACTGTGTTGTGGTGTCCTGTAGTGCTGTTTGCACACTAACAGCAGTGCAAGTGCCTATATTGCCTTTTTGTGTGCACACTAACCAGGCTGCAGTACTAGTAGTGTGTACCTACTCTGGTTATAGTAGCAGCATGTGCGTGTTCTGTGTCTGCAGTGGTAGCAGTGTGCATGTGGTTCCGCTGTTTGCGATGTTGCTTTTGTAGATCGGTCTCGTTGAATTTAACGAGTTAACCCTCAAGGGAAATATTTTTTTTCTGGAAAAGATTATCTTTTGGTCATAACACACCAAGTTATCCTAGCAAATCACTTGCGGCATTTGAAATAGAGTGCTATCAGACACGGGTAAAATATGCTTAAATATAAACATGCAAGTATAACATAATTTACATCGTATTATTTTCATCCCAGGATAATGTGCAGCATGGCTAAACACTTATATGGTCCAAAAGGCGAGACCTACTGGCTATGCCAATGCTCGTTTCCTTGCTGAGTGCACTTTGGGGCGCACGAGTAGGGGTTTCACGGTCCTGGAATAGCAGGTTTGTATTGTCTGCACAAGCCATCTTGCAATAGTTCCTTTAGTTACTGGCGAGCCTTTACTTGATCTGGCAACGGAGACAAAAATTGGCTTGCTTTACTGAAACTCTTTTGTTTCTTTCAGACAGTACATTAAAGTCCTCCTCACATGGAGTGTGTGCAGGGTTCTATCGGTCTGTGTCTTTTAAGAAAGTTGGTAGTTGTATGCTTTGATTGACATGAGACTTTGTTACCACCTCGGGTAGAAAGTGTGGGTTAGTTCTGAGGACCACCTTGCCCCTGTGGATTTGTAGGTATGGTACCTGTATTGTTAGCGCTTGAAGTTCACCGACTGCATAAAGACGTGATTGCAGTTAGGAACGCGGTCTTTAAGGCGAGTGATTTTAGATCCGATCTGTGCTTGGGCTCAAAAGGCTCTGTCATTAAATGAGTGAGTATAGTATTCAAGTTCCAAAACGGTGCTGGAATTGCTTTTAGTGGAACCACTCATTTAGAGGCTTCCAGAAATCTATACCACTGGGGATGCGAAGAGACTGTTTCCTGAAATACCCCTTGTGTAGGCTACTATTGCTGCTAGGTGTACGTTTAGTGACGCATAGGTTAGTTCGCTGTCTAGCAGGTGTGTGAGGTATGTTAGTACCGTTTTTTGTTCTGTTCCTCATTCCATTCTCCTGTTAACTGTGCATCAGTGAATGTATGCCACTTTTCCATGTAGCATTTTTTTTGTGCTTGGTTTTCTTGCTTCCCTTAGGATCTCCACTGTCCTGGGCAGAAGCTGTAGATGTCCAAATTCTAGATAATCAGGAGCCATGCCACTAGGCTGAGTGTGGCCGGCTCTAGATGATACACTTTCCCGTCTTGCAATGATAGAGGATCTTGTTCTGCTTTTGTGTGTGATCATTTGACCCTTTGACGATTCCAATAGTACCATGTCTGTCTGGCCAATTGAGGGGATATAAGGATGAGTTTTAACTCCGGATGTCTGGCTTTGTCCAGTACCTTTGGGATCAGTGGAATCGGTGGAAAGGCGTGCGCAAATTTCCCTTATCAGCTTTTTCACAGGGCATTCCCTTCTAACTGGTGGTGTGGAAACCTTGAGGCAACGTGTTGGCTATTTGCGGTTATTGCTGTTGCGAACAGGTCTATTTTTGGTTTTCCTCAGACCTTGAAAATCTTCTCCAGTGTTTCTCGTTTCAATTCCAATTTGTGGGAAGTGCTTTCTTGTCTGATTCGTCTGCCCGCCTCCGTGTTCTGTTTTCCTGATAGGTGGACTGTTTGTAGTGTGACTTGTCTTGATATAGCCCATCTTCATATTTCTTGAGCCATTTTGCTCAGGGAGAATGATTTTGTTCCTCCCTGTTTGTTGAGATAGAACATGGTTGTTGTGTTGTCCGTATGGATTAAGACGGTTTTACCTGTTATGTGTGACTGAAAGGCCTTCAGGGCTAGGAACACTGTCTCAATTTCCAGGTAATTGTTGTGTTTCAGTGCATTTGTGCTGGTCCACATTCCTCATACTTTTTCAGGTTGTCTGTGTGTGCTCCCCAGCCTTTGTGGGATGCATTTGTTGCAATAGTCACTGTGGGAGTTGGTGTTTTGAATGGTCTCCCTATGGTCACATTTCTTGATTTCCACCCTTGTATCTCCCTTTCTACATCTGCAGTGACAACCACTAGATCCTGCCAAATCCCAGTGGTTTACAACCATTTGTTGAACATCCATTCTTAGATGGGGCGGATGAGCAATCTTGCATGTGGTATAAGTAGTATGCATGATGACATCATGCCCATTAGTTTCATGACAGTTCTCACTGTCAGAGACCGAGCCCTCTAGTAAAGGTGAGTCTGCTCTGCGATTGCTCTCCTTTGGACTGATATGTTCATGCTGTCCTTGAATTTAAGGTCGCTACCAGGAACACCTTTTCCTGTACCAGTTGTGGTGATGACTTCTTGTGCTTTGTAGTGAAACCAAGGCGTTGAAGTGTGGCAATCACGGTTTGTATATCCCTGTGGCATTTTTCTTTTGATTGTCCATTTACTAGTCAATCATCTAACTATGGGTAGACATGGATTTCTTGTCTTCTTAGGTGGGCTGCTACCGCAGCAAGGCACTTTGTGAAGACTCTTGGGGCTGGCTTTATGCTTGATGGTAGCACTCTGAATTGGTAATGCACTTTTGTCCAGTACAAATCTGAAATTTTTTGTGTTTTTGATTCATAGGTATGTGAAGATAAGAGTATTTTGGTTCTAGGGTGGCCATATAACGTATAGTTTCTTACCTGTCGGTGTGTTTGGTGTCCTTCGTGACGTCGACGCGCTTCCTGCGGAAGCTCCCACCTTTGGTCGCCATCTTCAGATTCTTTTTTCCGCCGTTGGGTCTGGATCGTCGCCGAAGAGTTCCAGAAGTTTGGAAGAGGAATCAAGGCAAATAGAAGAAAACCGACGAAAATCAGTTTGAAATACACCGGGCTACGGGTCAAGTAGCCGGGACGACGAGGGAGAAGGTTTACGACCGAGATCTCGACGTCCTACAGAGAATGCGCTCGCAGGGGGCTCCCTGAGCGCGGGTATGGACAAGACACCGTTCAAGTTTTGCACCAACTGCCACCACAAGTACGCCCAGAAGGACCAGCATTCAGTCTGCAACCTTTGCTTGCTGCTCGACCACAGCAGCGAGGACTGCAACGCCTGCTCGGCGTTTACACCCAAGACCCTCAAGGTGAGGGAGAGGCAGAGAAGGGCGAACCACAACATGCAGGGGCAAGGACCACCCCCATCGCTCCGAGACCTGGGCCTCTCAAGTGGAGAGGAGGACAACATCGCCGAAGGACCGGAGGACTGCACAGTCGTCGAGGTCCAAAAGAAAACGTCGAAGGAGGTAAGGGAGTCGTCGACCCCTAAACACTCGAGCGACACTCGAAAGGGTGAAGCCATAGCCCCGAGCGACACTCGTAGAAGTGAAGCTAGGTCCTCGAAGGGAGCATTGCCGCCGAAACATTCGTCGAAGGCAACAGCGACCAAGGACAGTCAGCCGAGCGGATCCTTCGAAAAGGACTGCCAATCGGCAAAAACCCTCGAAAAACCAAAGGCGTCGAAGGTTGCCCCCGAAAAGCACACCTCGGCGCCGAGAATATAATACCCTTTCCTTAAGAGTGGTATCACTCCTTGAAGTGTTGTCATCTTAAAGTGTTGTGTGCGGATGAACTTGTTTAGGAATCTGAGGTCTAGGATTTGCCTCAATGTTAGATCTTGTTTTGGGATCAGGAAATAGGGTGAATAGTTTTCCTTGTTTGATTCCCCTGAAGGTACCTTTTCTATGGCTCACTTTTGCAATAGTACTTTGATTTCTTTTCTGAGTTGTGAGATCTATTTCCCTAAAACTTCTTTGGTTTTGTGGGGATTTGCAGTGGTTCTTTGAGTAGTTCTATGCAGTATCCGTGACGTATTATGTTTAAAACCCAATATTACACGGGTCCTACTTGGCTGCAATAGGCAGATCGGATCATACTTATATTGGAACATGGCAATTAGCAGAAAAGAGTGATAACTATGAAAATCCTCACTGGGTACATAAAATATATTGTAATTGTTGCCAATGACTTAAGAAGTTTGATATATGCATGACACATCCTATAGATTCAAGTTGTAATGTCTTTATAATTAAGTTAAGAATGCATTGAATTTATATGTCTGTTCCCATTGTATTGCTTATACCATATACCATGTGAAATCTGTATCAATAATATAACAAGCATTTGCAATACAATAGGTCTCGCATTTACGCAAGTTTAAGCTATCGGCATTGTAAATGACACTGCGTTTTATTTATGTTTTCGAAAACCAAAACAAAATTAAAGGCATTGTCATTTACAATGCCAATAGCTCAAACTGGCGTAAATGCGAGACCTATTGCATTGCAAATGCTGGTTTTCTTTTTGTTTGCCGATCCGAGTTGGAGCGGTAAAGGAAAGAAAAACAAGGTAGCATAGTTGTGGGATAGCAACATGGAGAGGAAGGCATAGGGCTGGGGAGGCAACAGGAAGTCAGGAGGTGCAAGCAAGATCCAGGCGCGGGTGGGGGTTAACACAGAGAGAGGGGGGATGAGAGAGATAAAGCAACATGGGGCAGGGGAGAAGCACACGGGCAAAATAGAGGAGGCCTGGGGTGGCACACAGCGATTGAGCAACACGAGCGAGCTCGGCAGCGAAGTACTCAGGAGAAAGCTGGAAAACACAAGCACTATCT
The DNA here is from genome assembly GCA_963921515.1 of Calotriton arnoldi. Lineage (NCBI taxonomy): Eukaryota > Metazoa > Chordata > Amphibia > Caudata > Salamandridae > Calotriton > Calotriton arnoldi. Next base: position 2,554,617 of record CAWUFW010000828.1, read on the forward strand.
CAGAGTGCCTAAACAAAACGAAACATGTAAAACAGAACTTGGTGACGGTAAGGGCAGATGGGTATAGAAAGGTGGCGAGGAATTTAGAGCCTAAGAGGAAAAGGGCCAAATCAACCAAGAAAGAGGAGGGGAGGGAAGGAGGACTGGTGAGCAGAGAGGGGTCAGAGCAAAGAAAACGAGAGACTGGGAGAGAGAATGGGTGCGAGGGTCAGAGAAAGGGATGGGCAGGATGGAGAAAGGGAGGGGGTGTAGAAAATGCAGTATGGTAAAAAGAAAATGACAAAAGAAAGCGGGAAGTGGCAGAACGGGCCATAGGAAAGCAACACACAAGCGCGCGCGCCTCGCGGTGCTTAATGACTGTTTTAAAGCACACTCGTGCTTGTGACACCATCCGCCTTGCGGGAGCGAGCAACAGCCAATTAGAATGCGCGCCGCTGCTCGCTCCCGCAAGGTGGATGCTGCCACAAGCACGAGTGTGTGCTTCAAAAAGAGCAGAGCGACAGCTAAAGGCCCTCCTATGCGAGACCTAAAAACTGCATATAAAAATGCAAATACATTTAAAAAATTAAAAAATAAAAGATTTTTAGAACCCAATTGTCTGAGGTGATTTTATCCCACTCTTGTGGGTAATCCCCTATTCTGCCTCCCACAGGTGTTTCGTGGTGGCATATGTTGCTGTGTAAGTCACTTGCCTGTTGCTCCTCCCCCTCTGGGAGCTTGAGCTCTTCCCCTTCCTTGAAAGGACCATCTTGCGGGGTGTTGCCACTGTTGGAAAGTTGCTTGCTGCGTGGCATGGTGTGAGCTGCCCTGTGACTGCTCTTGTTGTTTGCCTGATGTAAAGGGCCCTCCGCCTGCGAGCCTCGTGGGTGCGGTTCCTCTTATCCTGAAGGAACCCCTGAAGCACAAGTTACTAACTTGTGTAACGATATATCTGTAAGAGACAGTAGTTAGTGACAGATTCCTTACCTTAGAATATCCCCAGGCGTCAGGCTGGATCCGGAAAGTTTTTTGCGTAGCAGTACCCTTGCGCGTCGGTAGGCGGCGTCGTGCGGCTCCGCGTCCGTCGTCGGCGTCGTGATCGCCGGGATGACGTCGCGGGCAGTACTTAGACGCCGCCCCTGCGCGCTGACGTCAGTTCTGTACACGACTTTCCGCGCCAGGAACGCAGAGCCATGCAAGAAGCTGACATAGGTGTCTGAAAAATACTAGGGCCCTGAAAGGGATGTCCTTAACCCTAGAAATCAGTTCGCAGAACGGGGAGGATGGGTGGGGCGGTAAGGAATCTGTCACTAACTACTGTCTCTTACAGATATATCGTTACACAAGTTAGTAACTTGTGCATCTGAAAGAGACACGTTAGTGACAGATTCCTTACCTTAGAATAGATACCCCAGCAATACCAACCCCGGTGGTGGGTCTGCGAACAAAGATCAGACAAGGAAGTCCTGGAGGACAGAACGGCCAAAGAAGCCGTCCCTCCGGACCTGACTGTCAAGGCAGTAATGCTTTGTAAACGTGTGCAGCGAGGCCCACGTAGCTGCCTGACAGATAACCGGCAGCGGAACACCGCGGCCCAAGGCCGTGGTAGCAGCCGTTGCCCTGGTGGAATGGGCACGCAGCCCAACAGGAGGCTCCTTTTAGCCAAAGAATAGCAGGTCTTGATGCACAAGGTAACCCAGCGGGAGATGGTCCTCTTGTGCACCGCCCGACCTTTTTGGCGCCCACGTAGCCAATAAAGAGCTGGTCATCCACCCGGAAGTGTTTTGTGCGGTCAATATAGAAGGAGAGCGCACGTTTTGGGTCCAGACGGTGGAGCCTCTCTTCCTCTCTGGAAGGATGCGGAGGCGGAAAGAAGGTGGGCAAAGTGATGGTCTGCCCAATGTGGAAAGCAGTAACCACCTTTGGCAAGAAGGACGGACGCGTCCGAAGAACAACCTTGTCTGGATGAACAGACAGAAAGGGAGGTTTGCAAGATAGAGCCTGGAGCTCACTCACCCGCCGAGCGGAGGTGATGGCCACCAGAAAGGCTGTCTTCAGAGTCAGAAGACGAAGAGGACAGTTATGTAGAGGCTCAAAGGGAGCGCACATTAAAAAGGTAAGAACCAAGTTTAAGTCCCACTGAGGCATCACAAACGGAACAGGAGGGAAGAGGTGAGTAATGCCTTTTAAGAACCTGTTAACAACAGGGGACTTGAAAAGGGAGGGCTGATCAGGGAGCCTGAGGAAGGCCGAGATAGCACAAAGATAACCCTTGATGGTACCCAGGGCAGAACCCTGTTGGGCCAGAGAGAGAAGGAACAGAAGGACCTCAGAAAGAGGGGCAGAAAGGGGATCCACAGCCTTTGCTGTGCACCATGCCACAAATTTGTTCCACCTGCAGGCGTATACCACCTTAGTGGAGGGACGCCTGGCTGCCAGAATCACATCACAAACTTCGGGAGGCAAGTCGAAAGGAATCAACTGCCGCCGCTCAATCTCCACGCAAGCAGGTGTAGACTGGACAGGTTCGGGTGGAGGACCGTCCCCTGCTGCTGCGACAGAAGATCCTCCCGAAGAGGCAGACGGATCGGGGATCTACGCTCATATTGAGTAGCTCGGGATACCAAACTCTTCGAGCCCAGTCCGGAGCCACAAGAATGACTTGGGCCCGGTCGTGCCGAATCTTCTTCAACACTCTGGGTAGAAGTGGTATAGGCGGAAAGGCGTACAATAGACCGCAACTCCACTCGTGACGAAAAGCGTCGCCGAGCGAGTGCCGCCTTGGAAATTCCAACGCGCAGAACTGATGACATTGCGCGTTCTCTTCGGTGGCGAATAGATCTAACCAAGGCTCTCCCCACTGTAGAAAGAGTCCTTGCGCCACTTCCGAGTGAAGACGCCATTCGTGATCCATTATGCACCTGCGGCTGAGTTCGTCCGCCCTGGCGTTCAGGGAACCTGCCAGGTGTTGAACCACCAGGAACATGCCCTGGTGTTCCAGCCATGTCCAGAGGCGCAGAGCCTCCTGACAAAGGGTCCACGACCCCACCCCGCCTTGTTTGTTGCAGTACCACATGGCAGTGGTGTTGTCTGTGAACACCTGCACTACCTTCCCTTTGACAGAGGGAAGGAATGCCTTGAGTGCAAGTCGGATCGCCCGGAGCTCCAGAAGGTTGATATGGAGCCGGGACTCCGCCGGAGACCAGAGGCCTCTGATCTCCGCCTCTCCCATGTGACCGCCCCATCCCAGAAGGGACGCGTCCGTCACAACTGTGTGCTCTGGCTGGGGAAGGGAGAGGGATCTGCCCATGACCCATTGCCGGTTCGAGAGCCACCACTGCAACTGTTTTGCAGTCCCCTCCGAGATCTGGACGTGATCGGACAGGTCGCCCTGGTGCTGCGCCCACTGGAACTTCAGGTCCCACTGCAGAGCCCGCATATGCCATCTGGCATGAGTGACCAGCAGGATGCAGGAGGCCATGAGGCCCAGCAGCCTCAGGGTCATCCGTACCGAAACCCAGGATAAGGGCTGAAAGATCGGAATCATAGCCTGAATATCCCGGACTCGCCGTTTGGGAGGATAGGCCCGAAACTGCGTCGTGTCCAGAACTGCTCCGATGAAAAGGAGCTGTGGAGAAGGAATCAGATGCGACTTTGGCACATTGATGGAGAACCCCAGCGAGTGCAGGAGTTCGGCCGTAGTCTGGAGGTGGGAGACAACTGCCTGGGACGAGCCCGCCTTCAGCAGCCAGTCGTCGAGGTAGGGGAAGACTGAAACCCCTGCCCGGCGCAGATGAGCTGCGACCACCGCCATCACTTTCGTGAACACCCGAGGGGCACTGGTAAGGCCAAAGGGGAGCACGGTGAACTGAAAATGCTCGAGGCCTACCGTGAACCGAAGGTAACGCCGGTGGCCCGGCAGGACGGGGATGTGGAAATAGGCGTCCTGCAAGTCCAACGCTACCAACCAGTCTCCGGGGTCGAGGGCAGTCAAGACCTGAGCTAGGGTGAGCATCTTGAACTTCTCCTTCCGGAGGAAGCGATTGACGTTCCGGAGGTCCAAGATAGGACGCATGTCCTCCTTGTCCTTTTGGGCACCAGAAAGTAGTGGGAGTAGCAACCACGCCCTACTTCTGGGGTCGGAACATGCTCGATGGCCCTCTTGGCCAAGAGGGCCGTGACTTCCTTCTGTAGAAGCACCAAGTGATCCCCTGACATGCGGTGGAATTGAGGTGGCATGGCTGGGGGGTGGTCTCGAAGGGGAGGGAGTAGCCCCTTCGGACAATGTCCAAGACCCACTTGTCCGAGGTGATGGGACGCCAGTGGTGAAGGTGATGGCGGACCCTGCCCTCGACTGGCGTGCTGTGCACCTGAAAGGAGGGACTAGGAGGGCTTGGAGGCCGCGGACGGGTTGGAGGTGGTGGCCTGACCCGCACGCTGGTTGCCCGAACCGCCACGGCGGTATCCACGTCCTCGGCCACGCGAGGCGCTTGCTGCGCGGGCCGTTGGCCGGGCTGTGGACGTGACTGGGCGCCCCTTCCGTGGCCACGAAAGGGGCGAAAAGCAGACGTATGCGTAGGGCGCACAACAGCAAGGCCCAGGGACTTAGCAGTAGCCCGTGAATCCTTGAAACGCTCCAGCGCATGGTCCGCCTTTGAACCAAAGAGACCGACTCCATCAAAGGGCATGTCCATGAGAGTATTCTGGACATCCCCTGAAAAACCAGTGGTTCTCAGCCAGGCGTGGCGACGCAGCGCCACCGTCGTTGCAAGCGATCTGCCCAGCGAGTCGGCGGTATCAAGGCCACAGCGGATGGTATACTTAGCCGCATCACGCCCTTCCGCAATAGCGCGGGTAAGCAGTGTCTGGACCTCCTCAGAACACTGCGGCAAAACATCAGCCACCGAATCCCACAGGGAGTGGGTGTATCGGCCCAAGAGGCAAGCGGTATTAACAGACCGCAAGCCAGCACTGGAGGAAGAGAAAGCCTTCTTCCCAAAGTGATCCAGGCGCTTGGATTCCCTATCCGGAGGGGCGGTAGGGAAGGCTGTTTGGGAGGCAGAGGCTTGGACAACCAAGCTCTCAGGGGTGGGGTGTTGGGAGAGAAACAGGGGGTCGCCCGGAGCCGGGCGATGGCGTCGGGCCACGTTCCTATCCACAGGAGCCCCTGTGGTGGGTTTGGACCAGGCACCCAAAGAACGTCAGTGAGTGCATCGTTGAACGGCAGCACAGGCTCCGAAGAGGAGGCCGCCGGCTGAAGCACTTCAGTCAGGAGGTTAGTCCTGACGGCCACTGTAGGCAACTGGAGATTTAAGGCTCCAGCAGCTCTACGCAACACCGTTGCAAAATTAGCCCCCTCCTCCGTTGCCACGGGAGGAGACAGCATGCCAGAGTCGGGGAGGTATCCAGCCCACTGGCATCCCCAAGTTCCTCAACCCAGTCCGGGTCAAACTCGCACTGTTGTGTGAGAGGGTCGTCAGACCCCTCCCAGCTCTCCTGGTCCTCCTCAGGTTGAAAAGATGGAGGAGGAGGGACATAAGGGACCCAAGGCCTCATCGGCGCCGGAACCGGCGTCGGGCGGCGCCGGTCCGGCTCCATGTCCGGACCCGGGGAGAACCGGGAACGACGCCGCCCGGAGCCCCGGACGGCGTCGGAAACGGCACCGGGGACATCGGCGTCGGCGGAGGCGTGGTTAGGTCAACCGGCGTCGATGGAGGTTGCGGCACCACCGGAACCGGGGTCGAGGCCGGGGCCGGAGCCGAGGCCGGGACGAAGGCTGGTGGGACAGGCGACGCCGGGACCGGAGTCGGCGGCGACGCCGGAGCAACCCTATCTGGGCCCGCGGGGCCCGAAGGCGCACCGGAGGGACCTTGAGGCCCGAAGAGGCGGGCCATGGCCGACAGGAATTTCTGTACTTCGGCCGGAGTCGCCCCCGAACCCGGGAAGGACGGGTAATGCGGGGGCAACTCGACAGGCACGTCCGGGGCCGCGGGCGGGGACGGTGCCGACAGGGACCTCAGCCGAGTCGCGCGACCGGCGAGGCGAAGTCTTAGAGCGATGACGCCGCTTAGACTTCTTGTGCTTCGACTTACCGGAGGAGCGCGAAGACTTGGATTCCGACGAACGGCGGGGACTCCGCGTCCGGCCCCTCGACCTCTCCCGGGACCGGGGCTTGCTGCGGCGCGGAGCCGACTGCCGGACTTCAAGGAGCTTTCGAGACCGCTCTCGCAAAGCCTTCGGATGAAGTTTCCGGCAGTCAGGGCACGACTTCGTGTCGTGGCCTCGGCCGAGGCAGAAGAGACACTCGAGGTGGGGGTCCGTGATGGACATCATACGACCACATACCTCGCAGGGCTTAAAGCCGGGCATCCCTACGACACCTTAGGAGTCGTGAAGACTCGTTGAAGAGAACAGTGAAAAATTTCACAAAAAGATAGTCAAAAAGTGACTAGGGCACTGCTCTTCCCGGATCTGCGCTTACTGGCGCGGAAAAAGAAGAACTGACGTCAGCGCGCAGGGCGGCGTCTAAGTACTGCCCGCGACGTCATCCCGGCGATCACGACGCCGACGACGGACGCGGAGCCGCACGACGCCGCCTACCGACGCGCAAGGGTACTGCTACGCAAAAAACTTTCCGGATCCAGCCTGACGCCTGGGGATATTCTAAGGTAAGGAATCTGTCACTAACGTGTCTCTTTCAGATTTGTAGTGCCCCCACTGCCTTTGTTGTCTCGTTATCCTTCATTAACTGTTGAAGGGATTCATCCACAGCCTGTCCGAACAGGGCGTCGCCTGTTAATGGCATATTGATGATTGAGACTTTCATCTCAGATTTGAAACTGGACAAACTGAGCCAGGCGTGCCTTCTTAGGGTTGTTCCTGTGCACATCTGCCTACAGGCAGTATCTGCTGCATCTAATGTGGACTTTAGGCAGGTGTTAGCTATGCTCTTCCCTTCTTGAATCATTGCTGTGGCCCTTTTCTTGTACTTCTCTTGAAGGTGCTGCATGAGGGACTTCATCTCATCCCACTGTTGGTGGCCGTATCTGTTTAAGAGAGTGCAGAAGTCAGCAATCCTCCATTTGGGTTGCTGCTTCTCTTTCCATTTTCATCCCCACCAAGTCAAGTTTTTTACTTTCCATTTCTGGAGGTGGCCCTGTGGATGTGGGGGCGTTGCTTCTCCACCTGGCGGTAGCTACAATTATTGAATTCGCAGGTGTGTTGACCTTAATGTATTTAGGGTTTTGAGTGAAAGGTTTTTATTTCTTTTCCACTCTGGGTGATACAGCCCTTTCAGTGGCTGGTTAGCGGAAGGCCTCCTTCTCTTGGTCTAGTATGCTAGGGAGCATGGGCAGAGAAAGGTTTCCTTTGTGAGAGGGCATTAGTGTTTCAAGGAGGAAACAGGAGTCTTGCTTCTCCTCCTCTAGCTGTACCCCAGGTTTCTGCAGCCCCTTTGAGGAGATTGTTGTAGAGGGATAGGTCGTGTGGTGGAGATGGCCTCCAAGTTATCCACCTGCCCTTCTGGAGATTCAGCATCGAGGTCTTGCCACGATTCCTCATCGAACCCCCGACAACTCTTCAACCTCCTCCTGGTAGAACTTGGCAGAACTCCTCCTGCTCCTCTTCATGAGGTTATGGGGTCGCTGGGGCCTCCAAACCAGTCTGGTCAACTTAGGTCTGAGTAGACGTCGAAGGCTTTGTGGAAATAAGGAAGTCCCTCAAGGCGTAGTCCTTTTGCAGGAGTGTAGCCATTTCGGCCTTGAGCCTTCTCTTTTTGCGTTCGAACTTCAGCGCTTTTTGTTCGGCGTCGACTGGTCCACCGTCTTCGAAACTTTGTTCTTATCTCTCGCTTCCTCTCGAGCAGATGGTTGCGTTGAGGGTTTTGACAGTGTCTAGCCTCTATCAGTATCCCTCAGTCTGGTCCATGTGGCTCTTTTTATTTCAGTTGACCTTTGGTCTACGAGTGCTTGGAAGCAGGGGCTGCCTTGTAGGACTTGATGTCTGAGGGCTTAGTGTCTGAGCCTTTCGGCAGTTTATTTACCTTTGGCTTCTTCTTTTCTGCGTCCTTCGCCGCTTTTTGGCATCGGCCGCGTAGATCTCGGCGTCCAACTCTTCACCACGAGCTTTCTTGGCTTTCTCAACATTTTCCTCGTCGTCAATGGATAGGGCTAGGTCCTTTAGTGAAACCTGCGTCCTCTGAGGGCTGGCCATGGTGTAGTGCTCTAGCCTCGGTCGTTGACGTATCTTGAGAGTCTTGGGTACAAACTCAGCGCAGGCCTCGCAGTTTTCATCCCTGTGGTCTTTTGGGAGACAAAGGCTGCAGACCTCGTGGGGGTCTCTTTGGGCAAACTTGTGGTGGCAGTTGGGGCAGAATTTAAAGGGGGTGTTTTCCATGACCCTTCTCTGCCTCTCCCTTTTTCATTCTCCAACCACGTGGTTGGTACCGGCGGGGTACCTGGTCGGGGAAAAAAGTGAAGGGTCCCCTTCTCTCTTCACCGTTCTTCTTGTGGTCTTCGGGCGTTTGGTCTATTTGAATTTTTTTTTTTTTTTTCAAAAAACCTTTGGAGCTCTTCCATTGTGCTTCCAGACCCTACAGTGGAAAAATGAATCTGAAGATGGTGACTACCCAAAGGAACTTTTGGGGCGCCATCGGACGTCACACAGGGGATAGACATACCACCAAATGGTGGTCGACGATGCCACAAAAAAAAAAAAACCAGAACAATTCTGGACCCAACCACTAGATGGTGGAATAATGCAAAAGCATGTGAATCCAGAAAAGGATTCATGCTGCAAAACTTGGTGTTTTGCAGAGCTCTAAAATGTGTCTGATTCAAGCCTGTTCGATTTTGCAGCCGATCCTCTGTTTTCCCAATCCAAAGACGTCCTTTTAGTGCAGCTGTTCGCGCTCTACAAATCCCACCATCATTTCATTATTCATTATTTCGTCATCTGGTGGTTGCGTTCAGAAATGTCTTTGAAATCCCTTTCATGTTGTTCTTGTGGGTGGTATCGAATTGACCATTTGGTGACTCTCTCCTTGTATCAAGTCAGACGTATACCCCAGCAGCCCTTGTCCGTGGTCACAGTCTTCAGATTCTTTTTCCCCCTGGCGACCATCCTGTAGTTTTTGGGCTTCCCCTTCCCTTCTACATATTCCTCCCATGTCTTTCTTGCAATTCACCTCATTTACAGGTGGGAGGGTGGCAAGTGAATCAAAAATGTCTTCAATCTGCAAAACCACTCCTACAGATAAGTCACCGTTTCGTTTTGCAGCTTGAACCTTTTCTAGATTCACATGCTGGGCATACATTTTGTAGCATTATTCTCTGTTCTTGGAAGGTTGGGATAACAAGTGGAGTAATGCACAGCATGTGAATCTAGAAAAGATTCATGTAGCAAAGTCGCTTAAAGTTCTCACCTGAAGATGAATTAGTGGCATATAAAAATTCTCTAGAAAGTTCTGCAGAAAGTCGCTGCGCCAAGGAGCATGCTTCAAGACAACCGCAGCAAAGGAAAGCATTTTCTGTTTTACAGTTGCAAATGTGTTATACAATGTGTGCCCTACTCACAAAACACGAGGTCCGTTCGCTATTGCACTATATCCCACTCATGTGATTCTGCACCTGACCTGCTTAGGCCACCTGTTTATTATTCTTAATTCCTGGTCGACGTTGAGCCCTCAGGAAGGTCCGATGCTTGGCACACCATGGCACACCATGTCCAGAGATTTTTTTGCTTCTTGTGACAGGACCGGTGAGTGGATCCCTCGATTTAGGACATAGATTGGTGTGATGTCCCCCTTTCCCGAAACTGAACTCTGAACACCATGCGGTCATAATTGAACGGTCTGCGCACAAGCAGAATGCGTAGTCTTTGCTCCTTCATTGAGCGGTGTCCTCTTGTCATAGAAAAGTTGTGTATGTATTGTGATCCTCAAGGAAATAGCCCGTCAATACCATGAGATAACAGGAAGAGCATGCCCACTGCCTTCTTCAAACACTAGCTTCACCAGTGAAGGACTGACTTCATTCTATTTTGTGACATGGACAGTGTATCACCCATCTTTGTCCACTGTAGATACAGCTCTTCTTGCAGGACACACATTTTGAGCCTTCAGAATGGGATAGTGAAAAAGGAGGCCCATATTGGACATGTTCTGCCTGGCCATCATCTTTCCTAAACTTAAAAAACCATTACCGTTTCCCCATTACTTCGATTGGCCTTTACCTCCATGCTATCATTGTGAATATCCCAGTACTTTGACTGCCCTGTCATTATTGATACTAACTGCCCTAACATTATTGATACATAATGCTGCTTCCACTATTAAGAAATGTTAAATATCATGGTAAGAAAACTAGGGTAATATATTTTGGTTAGGGCTACTATCTAATTTAATTGAAACACATTTTGTTTAATTGCTGTGGTCAAATTAGGGTGAGAATAAGGTTGATTTATTTTAGTTAAATTAGGGTTATAATTGTATTTAATTGAGGATCGGAGGAAGGGTAAGCCTAACTGGTAAGGCTAGGAACAGTGTCAAACTGAAAGCAGGTCAAAATAATGGGGTTGCAGTATTTGTCATTAAAATGAGGGACAGGGATCAAAAGCATAACAGGTTGACATAATGGTAATGAAGTAATTGTATGGGATAGCAATGATGAGAAGTTAGACAACACATTGTCCTTCAGCTCCCAGGAAGACAGTGTGGTAGGAATGTGCTTTGGCCTTCGGCTGGACTATGCCAAAGCTTTGTAGCGGGGTCTCCCACTGTACCAACTTAAGATACTCCAAATGGTGCAGAATGCTGCAGCCTGGCTCCTCCTAAATATCTGGAAAAACAACCCAATTCGTGCATCATAAGGAATTGCATTGTTTGTCAGTTCAGGAGAGAGTTCATTTCAAGGGGCTTGAATTGGCACATAGAGCCTTTTATAAGTCAAGTCCTGGCTACCTCGCCAAAAGATTCGAACATTACCATCCAGCAATAACTGTGCTCCTTGGATGCTCTGTTGGCTGTTGTGCCAAAAATCAACAGAAAGAAATGGGGAAGCACCTCTTTCTCTGCTCTTGCTGGAATGCCCTTCCTCACTACCAGTGTGCCACTAAAGATGAATGCTCCTTTAACCAGAGCCTAAAAACCTGGTTGTTCAATCGTGCCTTTTAATTTACTCCTGTGGATCGGTGGTTGATGAACCTTTAGCGTCGGACACTCTTCAGAGTAGCATAGCGCTCTACAAATAGCACTGGATTGATTGATAAGGATGGTCAAAGTAATGCCAGAAAAAGTGTGCAACATAGGTCACAGGCTTCACTCTGTATTCTGCCAATAGAATTTTGCAGGATCGCAAATCCAGACATGGCTTACAGATAGGCTTCTGGAAATTCAATCCTAATCGTAAATTCTGAAACTGATGCAGACAGGTATCCAAACTTGCCTTAGAGGTACAAGGATTATCTAACAATTTCTTGCATAGTGATGGAGGAAATTACACCTTCAACTGCACAACTTACTCCTTGGTTTCTGTTGGACAAAATTACTGGTCAGGCGGGGGTTGTTTTATGAATTCCAGAGTGTGACCAGCACTAAGCCATCTGTTGAAAGTTTCACAGCCTTCTTCATTTGTCGTGGGGAGGATTCACACTATATATTAAGTTCTCATGTGTGAGTTTTGCTGGAGTTGCAACACATGGAACCCCTGCTCACCCTCATCATTGGGCTGACCTAAACCCCTGCTTTTCACTGTATGGGTAGTTTTGGCAGTAGCTATAAGACAGAGAAAGACTTAAGCAACAGTAATGGAGCCGGGCTAGAATATTTTGTCATGGCGAACCCACCTCTTAAACCATGAAGGGACTAACATCTTACCTTATCTTCAATGTCTAGTGAACTAATTCCCACCACGTAAGGGGGTGTTGAGGAAAACAGCTTGCAAATCTAGTCGAAACGTATTGCTGGCAGTTGAAGCAGAAGATGGAGGCTGCTAAATGAGATGAGGATGAGGGAAGCCTAGGAAGACAAACTTAATTTGCCTTGCTTTAATTATCGCTGGGAGGAAGAGACTAATCATGGCAATTTCATCTCGATGTTCACAAGGATATCCTTTATGCTGCATGGCCTCTCAGTAAGTGATGCTATACTCTATACATTTCTGCTAATTCCATCTAATTTCCTACATTCCCTGCTTACAGGGATCTAGGCCAGGTTCACAAATCTTGAATAGAGGTTTTTCAGGGACCTAGACACAGTGAGTGAATCTACGGCTATGTACCTTTTGTGGTGTTGCAAAAGCATGGCAAGCATCATTTCGGGTACTTTGATGAGGGCCTTGCCTTTCCTCTACTGGTTTTCAAATAGAGGCAGGCAAGGCTTCACAGGTTCAAATTCCATTGAACACAAAACTAGCCTTTTCAACATCCAGACAGAATAACAGGCAAAACTTTCCCAAGATAAGGGTACAAGCTAAGTAGTAGTAGGGAATTCAGAGAGAGGAGGGTCTGTTTCACCTTGAGGCAATCCTCATAATCACCATCACTATCATACTCCTGAGTCAGTAGAAGTGTCATAATCTCTGTGGTATCCACAATCCTGCAGAAGATTGTGGTGGCACAATGTACTATCCTTCTGCAGCTGCAAAGCAACTGTTTTCAAAGCTGTTTGCCTGGCAACTCTGGTGTGGCAACTGGGAGAGAGATAATATTTATAATCTGTAGCTATTAAGGCCTACCACCCATGATTGGTTGCAGGGACGTATAAGAAACGTCCACCTGGATGCAGGTCTGCATTGTTAGTTTCATTAGTGCCATGGGGTGTGTGCGCATCTCTCCATTCTGTATTCATCCGCAATGGACTTATTGCATATTATCATGCCCTTCAGTCATGTGACGTAGGACTGGATCTCGTAAATGGTGTGATGTGCGGTCCTTCAGGGCATAGACACCCGACTACAGGAGGAAGCATAAGAGCAGGTTACAGATTTTTTTTTTTAATTTATACTGTGCTGTTTGTGAAACGTTTTTAAAATCCCACTTATTTGGCACAGTGTCTCTATGTTCACCTGAACTATGTCATACTTCATTTGATGCTGGATGTTGTCATGTTAGAGTTCCCAGGTGTGGAAGATGCTTTGGCACAGTAGTGGCTAGTGATACATGAAGCATGTATTTGTAGGTGTACTATTGGAAATTCTTTTTATAGCAGAGTCTCAAATATCACCTCTTGAAACCAATAGGCATTAGACAACATTCATTGGAATATTTATCCAAAACCTACTTCAAAATATTTATAAGAAAACACAAGTTCTGTTTCCGAGTAAATCTATACATATACTGATGCACAATGTGATAGAAGGCAACTATTAGATGAGAAGGCGGCATATTTAGAAAAAACGTGGAAAGGTGACTATTCAAATTCCATCACACTGCCAATTTCAAACTTTATCTGAAAACACCAACATCATGTATATTAACATACCCCACCCTAGAAGAGATCAACTGTAGCAAATTTAAAATAAAATTAGCACCGCAATAAAGACCATTGTATTCACGTGAACAAACGTACTGAATGTTTAACCCAATTAAAACAATTTACCATGCAAGTATAGCAAAGGATGGAAGAGTACAACATTTCTTTATGCATAAAAGGATACAGCAATGCTGCTCTTTTCATCCCAACTGGACAAGTTGATGTAGCTTCTGTGGGGGTGGCTTTCTGTGTCAACTGAACGTCACAGCTGTCCTCCTCCAAAAGAGCTGGACTAAAGCCATTCTGTACAATATCTGCTGGTTTGTCTACTTTCTCTTCTGAGGCAACATCAATGTAACAAATTACGGACTCTAGATCCACATCCACATTTTCTAAAGAGGCATCACTGATGCTAAAAGGAAGAAAAAAACAAACCACATTTATGTCAATTCTGCTGTCAAGTGTTCCTACACAGGGTTAGGAAATATTTGTTTGCAGTCCAAAATAATTCTATACACTTCATTGTCCATATGAAATGTTTTTGACTATTAGGTCTCACTGCACCTCTGATTTGAAGAGCTGCGTGTCAGGCACTTGGTTCACGGATAATGGATGTAAACTGCACTGGCCCTACTTCTGGCCGCCTTCTTCTAGCTACAACCAGTAACTGGCTTTCCAAGATTGACAAGGGCAAGGGGGGGGGGGGGGGGGGCGGCCCTTTTCAGACAAATGTTTGGCAAAAAATGGTTTGATCTGTTTGAGTTGCTTTCCGCCCCCCAAGGACAGTGCTGTTGCTGACACCTTTCAGTTTGGGTTTGGCCCCACTGTTGAGCTATTGATTATATTTTTACATGTATATGCAATTCGATACTATTAAAGATTTCGGGGTGTGGAACTATATGGAATGTGATCATTGGATGACTGAGTCACAGTCATCCTTTAGAGAAATATTAGCCACCGAGTATGCTCTCCCTTTCGCAGTGAACCTTTTAAAAGACTCACTACGCGGCTGGACCCTCTACATCTTCAACAGTTGTTGTCCTTACAAGTTCCAACTTTCAAAACATGGAGCCTGAGCTGTAGGAGGACAAAACTTACTTGGTACACCCATCAGATGATTAATGTGTTAACCTGTATTCAAATTAATGTATAACAGTGTTAATCACGATAGAAGGGGAAACCATAGATTTCCTCTGAGTCTTCGTATATTTCTTCATGTCAAAAACTGAAATGCAATCTAAGGAAGGCGCAAAAATATATAGGCAAGGATCACCAAATATTACTAAAGATGTATTCATCTGGTTAAAAATTAATTACAAACAATATATTAGAGGAAAAAAATAGTTGTAAGTTAGTAAATAGCATTACCAATTGCTATCCAGTGGTACTGCCTTGTATGATTGCCGAAAGCTACTGGATTATATACTTTGATTATATGGTTCACTGCCATTTATGTCAAACCCCTTGAACATCTAAATGATGACTAGGCGAATTGGTTTTCATTAAAGAAAATTCTGTTCACAATTGCAGCTCTAAAATAAAGTAGAGCTGAACTCCCTTACAATACTAAAGCAGTTATTATGAAGTCCAAAAGCAATTGGTGGGCAAGAATTTACATGTACCTATTTCAATTGATAGTCAAAACTCGCTTAATTCCAGATTTGTGGAGAGGCTTGTAGAAAAACCCATTCTTTCCCACTAACTATTAATTAATAAGTCTGATAGATGTTTCCGAGAAAGTCTTCTCAAAAGAAAACAAAACAATCTCCTTCTCATCGAGAAGGTGGATTCTTGAAGTGCCATTTGACAGTTGACCACTTTGTGGCTTTGTGGACCATTGTCATGAATTCTTTACAGCTTAATCAAAGGATATGCTGTTGTTTTATTGACTTCCACACAGCCTTTGATACAGTCAAAAGGGGCCGCCTGTGGGAGAAAATTAAAGGATGGAATGTACCCTGTGGTCTCTTAACCTTAATCTAGGCCTTACATACATCGAACCAGGATCAGGTCAGATTAGGTCACTCGGGGTGTCTTTCTATGAAAATTACAGTACTGAATGGCCTGCTTCAAGGTTGTGTCTTGGCGCCTTTCCTTTTTAGTTTATAGGTGGCAGATTTGCCTTTCGGCCCTAAAATCAATTACTTCTTTTTCTTCTAAAATGTGCTCCATGCATATTCCTGGTCTCCCTATGAGATGTTTGATAGTTTTAGACTATACAGCAATAGGCCTCCAGAGGAAGCTGGATGCCTTATCCACATACTGTATAGTGCTTTCTTGAAAAAATACCTGGAAAAAATGAAGATTATGTTTTTTTTTTTTTTAAGGTTCAAATTTTCATTGGTCATCTGATGTGAATAGGATTGAAATAGTACTCTGTTCAAAATATCTAGAGCTACATTTTACCAATAACTTGAAATGGTATGATTATATGATTCGAGCAGGATAACACATTTTTAATACTGGTGTGTGTTTTAAAATGGAGTTGAAACTTTTATCAGTGATGAATTTGTTGTTTTAATTCTGACGGTTTTACAGCGAGCTGTGTTATAGCTCAGAGGGGGGTAGAATATAATTGCTGGTAGAAGACAGGTCAGCGGTGCCAATACTGACGCACTGCCGCGTTCACCCGATACAAAAGGGGTGGATGACGCGACTGCGCAGCGGACGCGCGCAGCGGGCACGCCCGTCTGCGCACGACCGGTGCCAGGGGCTAGTAACCCTGCCGATTTTACCAGGGAAAGGCACTCCTATACTGCAGACCAGCTCAAGCTATGCAAAGGGGCATTCCAAAGTAAGTGTGTACATCAATTGGCGCCTGATAGCAATAACAGTTATTGCCCTCACTGTCCCTTTAAATTCCGTCCCAGGATCAGGACTCCCACAGTTATCGCTCACAACACGGGGCTTAAAATGTTTCTACTTAATTGTCGATCAATGCAGAAACATGTTATAGAAATTCGGTTATTACTGGAGGAAGAAAGCCCGGATGTGTTGTTTCTAACAGAAACTTGGCTCAACAGTGAGGCCGACCCCGCCATTGTCCAAACACTCCCTTTGGGCTATGCCATCCAGAGGCTTGATAGGGGTTCAGGAAGGGGAGGCGGCATAGCGATCATTTATAAAAACGATTTTGACTGCCGCACTTCTGTAAGTCCATTACTGGACTGTGAAAGCCTCTCCTTTGCAATCCGTATATCGCATGTATGTACATTCTCGGGGATGTTGATCTATCGACCCCTGGGACCCCTTGGCCAATTTAATAAGAACCTCCCAGAGATAGCAGTCAATTTTGCGAGTTCTCTTTCAAATTTCACGCTTTTAGGAGACTTAAATCTTCATTTTGAGGATACTTCACAATCAGACGTATGTGATTTGATTGATGGGTTAGGTGCATTTCAATTTGTTCAAAAAGTTGGTAGTCCTACCCACTTAAAAGGCCATTTATTGGACCCAATATTTTCCAACCTTGATAATCTTTCGGCCAGGGACCCCATCTTGGTGCCATAGTCCGATCATTTTTTAATTCCTTATACTTGGGTCCCGCAGGCTGCGCTGCTATTTTCTTTTAGATCTTAGCGCAGCCTTCGACACAGTTAACCATCAGCTGCTGATCAAAAGGCTAGGTGAGGCGGGAGTGGCCGGGACAATGCTAAAATGGCTGCACTCTTTTCTGGAAAACCGATTTTTTGAAGTTTTTGAAGACGGAATTTCCTCAAAACCAACACCTCTTAATTGTGGGGTCCCCAGGGGTCTTCCCTGAGCCCCACTCTCTTTAATGTTTATCTGAGGTCCCTGGCAGACGTGGTCTTACCCTTTGGGGTCCAGATCGTCACTTATGCTGACGATACCCAGCTGGTTGTTTCCCTCAACCAGCTGGAGCGTACCGGGCCTGGTCTTGCCTTATGCCTGGAAAAAGTCTCAAGGTGGATGGAAGAATCTTATTTGAAACTTAATGGGTCAAAAACAGAGTTAATGTTCCTAGGAAACCACGAGACGGTAAACGTTGGACTTCTCTGGCCCAGTTCTCTCGGCCCAGTCCCCCCTCCTAAAGATCAAATCAAGAGTTTAGGTGTCTGGCTCGAACGAAATCTTGATTTTAAAGAGCAAGGGCAGAAAGTGGCAGCGAGCTGCTACAGGATTTTACGGATGATATGCAAAGTCCTCCCTTTACTTCCCTTTCCTGCAAGAGGACTCATGGTCCAAGCACTCATCCTGTCCCGGCTTGACTACGCAAATGCAATATATCTGGGAGCACCATGCTCCTCGATAAGGAAGCTACAAACTGTGCAAAATTGTGCGGCGCGCATGCTTATGAACATTCCAAAGCGTCTTGCGGCTAAACCTGCCTTGCGGAAACCTCATTGGCTCCCTATTCATGAGAGGATCCAGTTTAAGGCGCTGTGCATGGCACATAAGGCACTTTCAGGCAAGGGATCGTCGGTTATTCGGTCCCTTATTCTGCCGTACCATCCAAATAGGGCTTTGAGGTCAGAGAGCAAACACCTGGTGGTAGTACCGAGAATCAGAAGAGCACGAAGTGGCGGTCGCCTCTTCTCCTATAATGTGGCTAAACTCTGGAACCGGCTGCCCGTACAGATCCGTGCTCAACCTAACTATCTTACTTTTTGTAAACAAATTAAAACATTTCTCTTCCCTTGATTATGCTCGGAGTCTGTGATTGACCCGTTAGTAGCGCGGGGATGCCTTCGGGTAACCAGGCGCTTTAGAAATATTGTTTTCATTCATTTCTTTCATTTGATATGAAAATTACAAAGACTATAGTTTTGCTGCAAGCAGCGTCCCTTGCGAAGTTTACCTGACGTACGGGGGGAGGGGCAAAAGGGTTCTCTGGCCCCATTTCTGAAAGCATACACTAATAAAATCTCCCCTGTAACACTTTATGGTTCAGAGGTTTGATTCTTATATCACCAGAACATCTTGGAGCAAGGTGAGTGTGCTGTGTTAAAACGTATACTCAATCTACCAAAAGGAACCATGGTTCAAAGAATACGCTGTGAACGAAACATTTCATCCTGTTACCCCATGGCAGGATCTCAGCTCCTCGGATTCCTAAATAAATTCTCTTCAACTAAATCTCATTTAAAAATATCTAAGCTGTGTTGGGAGGAAATCCTCACTACTGAAACGAAGCAGGTCACAGTATTGATTAAAAGAATAAATAACATCGAAACCATGCACAGTTAGTTTGGCACTGTAGGATTGATTGTTAAACTTAACAGCACCTCTGACTAACACCTCATTGAATGTATTTGTGTAATCAGTAAAATTCACAATTCCAGCACCATACCACGTTCACTTGCGTGGGCTAACCCACAACCAGTAAATCAAACAGTACTGAAAAGTGCTCACAGGCTACAAATTGGAGGAACAAATGTGCTAAGTAAGATGGGTAGGCACTATAACCAGGCATTTTGAACAGAGACCTACCTAGTTCTGGAATCAATAAATCCGAGCATGTTTATCCCTGAAAACTACAATGAATAAAAAAATTGTTTCTACATTAACTTATGGATTTCAATTGCGGTAATAGTCTGAGACAGTTAGGCCAATAATTGGGTGGCCAAGATTGAAAGTTATTGCCTACTAGCATGACTTCGGTTTTACTCCTTCCCAATTTCAAGCAGCTGTTTTGCATCTACTTAGCTACTGATGCAAGGCAGTCCTTCAGCTGACAAGCGTTATTATCTTGATCAGGGGAGAGGTATAAAACCAGCTACATAACGTGATTAAGAGAAGGGAGTGACTTGCATACCAAAAAACAAATTTTTAGTAGGACTCTAGGTCAGGCAACTTAACAGGTGGAAGACTCCTAACCATCTATGAATTCTTTAGGTTCATCTTTCTGGTGGTGGCAGTGGCAAACTTAGCCAATAGATTTTTTCCCCATCACTAACTAGAAAAGAATAGCAACCATATAGTCTGCTTTTTATATTTAGTTATTGATGATGTGCAGAAAAGAGATGCTTGCCTCAGCCCCCTCTTGTTTCTGTGACCCATGGGCATCAATATCAGCTTCGAATACTTCATAAAAGAAGGAGAAAACAGCTATCCAAACCCGAATTAAGCACTGGGCATGGTAGTGGGAAACTGACTTGTAGTCACAACAAAAGGTAACATTTCTTTACTTTCACATCACATCTTCCAGTTGCCTCCATGTGAGGTAGAACCAAGTATAGAAGAGCAGTGTGCTATTTCAAACAAACTCGACTCCCTTAAGTCATTTGGCATTGCTAAAAGAAATCATGCACAAATACCCAACTTATCTGTGACTGACAGAGCAGAGTTCAGGGGAGACTCCCTTCACACACTGGGTGCTATAGAAATCTGAAATGTGGTGCCCTGGTGAAAGGGGTGAAGGTTGATCTGTAGTATGCTGCTTACTGAAGTTTGGGTCTCTTTAGAATTATGGTAATAGGCTACTTCAGTGACTAGGTTAAAGCTTTTCTGTTTATGTTTAACATGAACTGATCTCTATGGTTACCATGGAACTCTGGGCTCAATGTCGGGGTTATTCTATTAAAAGATTCAATATTGGAGAAGGAATTCTTCCTTAATGAAGAGTCTCCAAACGAAAAGAAGAAAACCTCACAAAAAAATCAAAAACTTTGACACAGCTATAGTCTTAGACTGAAGAGGTAGTCTTAGTGTACTGATCTATTTCAACTCTGAACCAGTCACCTGGAGGAATAAACAAAATTCACGTAAGGCCCCGATGAAAGGGCAAAGTGCAATTATTTTCAAAGACAAAGGAGGGTAATTTCAAATACACTCTAGAACTACCCAACCTAGGTAGTAGATGACTTGCGGACACTTCACCATAGGGCAAACGCGACACTCAATACCAGTGTTTGCCCTGTGGCAATTACTGTGTTTTTTACGAGCCCCACCCCATACCTCCTACCCACTGGCATTTCGCCACCTCCAACTGCAGCGCTGATTAATTAGGCACTGCAGTGTAGGCAGCGCAATGTCAGTCAACAAAAAACAAAAGGAGGCGCAAAGTCTGCATACCGTCGTATATTATCCAATAATATTAATCTACATAATATACATACAGCAACGTACTGGGTTTTCTTTGCAGGATTAATTTTGCCTAAGTGTGAAAAACAAGAAAACATGGTGTACTTTTCTAAGTTAACTAAAAGTGTTTACATCTGTAATTGCGTCTTGTAAATGAGACCAAATATGTACAGGCAGTTTGAACCAAACAAAAAGACCTATTGCTGAACCTAAAATGCTACTCAGTTGTCTCGATAACATTTTTAAGAAAGAGTTAACAATGAGAATTTGCTAAAGGAGAAAAAGTCTTCATGGACACACTACAAGTAAAAAGTTCAAATCGTTTTTATTTCTTTTAGTAGTGTTTGGAGGAGGTAGAATGGTTCTTTACATAATGTAAACCTCAGAGGAGCACTGGTGAAGAGTGGCAATGATCGTGATTTAAATAGATCCAGTTATTACAGAAAGGGTGGTGGTAAAAGCGCAAGAGAGCTGCATCTGTAAAAATTTGTCAAAAAATAAAATACACAAAATATGACAAAAGCTTTATTGAATTGTATTTGAGCTTTTTCATGATGTATTTATGATTGAATTCAAACATTTGCTTAATGATGCATCTAAATCATGTCTCTATCTTTAGGGATTTGATTTCCCTGAATTTGTATTAATCAAAATAATACTTTATAACACTGGGCTACATATAGGTTGTGTTGCTTTTCTAAAGAGTAGCGAAAGTTCATTAAAATTGTGAATCATCTATGGAGTCAATATAAAACAGGTGCACATTCTCTCGCAAAGCAAATTAAATTAGCTAAAAAAAAACTAAAAAAAAACACAATTTCAGGTGTTGCTTCAACTATGAATTTGACTAATCTGTTACTTACTTTAGGACTGTCTTTAGGCAAGCACAAGTATCTGATTCAGGAATATCGGGAAAGAGATGCAGACAAAGTTGCAACAGGTGCATATCTTCCTTTTCCAAGAGTAATTTAATTAAGTCAGGACAAGAGCTGAAAGAAAGAATACCAGCTTCAGTTGTAGTTAATTCAAGGCTCATATGAAGTTATGAATGCATATTTAAAAAGTTCAAACCACAGTCCGTTTTATACCGACTTAAATGACACTTTATTGCAGTGTAATAGTGCTTCAGGGGTGTGGTATTTTATCAAATACTTTCCAAAGGGACACAGTGCTTCAGAAATCTACTTGTGTTTTAAACAAATCGACTTTTCCCTTTGAGTAACATGCAGAGAGGTGCCAACTTATGGCAGCTTCTCTAGTTATGCTCATGTTTTAAAAGGTATATAGCAAACTACAATGGCTCTGTCGGGGAGCGCCAATCACTTTGTTTACAAAAACAAATCATCGGGAAATGTGGATACTTATATTTACTTAAAGAATCCAGTAGCAAAATAAACAGAATAAATCAGTGCGCGCAACAAAGCTAGAGCAAGTATCAGAACACCCTGATAACAATGAAAGACTCAGAAATACTTGCACAAAAATTATTGTTATTTTATATCAAAAATTTTCATCAGACAACATACATTTGCATATTGTTGGGCTGTCCAAATAAAGTAAAAAAGTGACAAGTGTTTCAAAGTGACATAAGTGCTCAGTGCTAGTGACACGGTGCATATGTACAGTTGTGAGGCTATGTACAAATATATACAGTTTTCAAAAATGGTCAGAACAATGATTAAGGAAATCTCTCTGGTCAAGGCTAAATTGCTCAACAGTGGGACCCAGAGATAGGTAAAGGCTGAACCGAGGTTAGGCGTTGACGTTTCGACCCTGACAACGCATGAATGAAGTGTCGCAGAGGGTCTTCATCAGGACAGGGGACAGCCTAGAATGGATGAAACATGGTGTGAGGGGGTGTTCTAAAATAGGCCAACAAGAGAGGTGGACTGGTGATGACCATTACTCACCCCTGATGCAGTAAGGCGTCCCGCGCAATGTAGGGGCAGCCGAGGAGATCTAAAAAATAGGTCATGGGTTGGTTACAAGCCTCATGAAAGGATTAGGTGAACTAAGATTAAAATTAAGAGCGCGCAGTTGAGGATCAAACCATACCTGCAGATGTAAGGAGGCACAATCTCAACAAGGAGTAAGGAGGGGTAACATCACCTCCAAGGGAGAGCAACAATGAATCAAGGCCAATACCCTAGAAAAGAGAGAGCCAATTTATAGAATTACACTGGTCATAAGCCAGCTAAATACTAAGTAAAGCATGTAGGCCACAACGGTAATCGAGTCTTACCTGTGGCTGGATGCGTGGTCTGGAACAATTCCAGGATAAACCAGCATAAAAAATCCTAAAAGAAGGGGGCCCATATATAACGTTAAAATTGCTTGAGGGATAGCTAATTGTTAGTTAATACGTGTGGGCCACATCGGTAATAATGTCTTACCTGTGGCTGTGTAGAAATTCTAGAACAATCAAGACGGGTAATATCTACATCACTCCAGGCAAAAAGTCCTGGAAAGTCAAAAATTACCAGGAGTTATGAGACAAATTGCACGGATTACAAAGGTCAGTTTATAATAACCTGAATTGAGGCAGCGCTTACCGAGGCAGCGCTTACCGTGTTTTAAAAGGGTTTGGATTATAGTAAGGCTTCAACTCTCTCACATTTCTGCCAATCTACGTACAAGGTCTGGAAGTAGGTGAAAAGTTGCATTTCCAGGGCTGGAATGCACTGCAAGCTTGTATACACCCATTCATTTGCATGTGGAGTGTATTCAATAAGTCCTGTTCAATGTCTTTCAACATTAGAAAAGGTTGACATTTACTTGTGGCAAGTGCAGGAGTAAAATGTTCTAGAGTGGGGAAAAAGGGAGTGTAGAAAAAGTGATTTTGCAATCACTCAGGAGATTTCTGTATGAACAAATACAACATAACAGAGAATGCATATTTGTAAAGCGCACATTAACCCTAGGGTCTCTTAGTGCTGAAATAACAGATATTCAATGTTACCCACCACAACGGTCCTCATTTTATTGACCTAAGGAAGGAAGAAATGTAGAGGGGACACTCAGGGACTCAAACCTGTGACCATGTATATCTGCTCATGTAATAACAGCCTTCACAAGTTACGAGTTCAGGTATACAACAAACAGTTCCAGCCATTGGTTCCAGTACATAAAGTGCAGGTTCGCGCATCACAATCTATACAATAGGTAGCTTCTTGCACGCTCAATGAAGTCAACAGTGCTGTTCATTTCAATTACATCACATGTACCCGCAGGAGCCCACTAGATGCTCAAATGTTCTGACATTCTTTCACTTCGGAGTAGACATTGTAAATGTCCGACATATTCGGAATCCACCCCCATCCGCATTACCTATATAACACCACCCCGAATCGGCTTAAGACTGCATATGTGAAGGAACTTCAGCAGTGTATGGGTGTTCAATGAGGTAGGTTGTAAAGGGGGCCCCATATATCCCTCGGTCGAGAAGGAACCGGAATTAATTCAGAGTAAATGTGCAATTGTTCTTGCCAGAGAATCATGTCTCCCAACCATTCCTTGAATTTCGGAGCTCTGCCCCTTCCCCATCGACACGCCACCCGCCGCCTAGCAAGCAATGTACTAAAGGTAACGAATCTGCGGTGTGCTGCCGGAATAGACTCCACATATCCCAACAGGGCCAACAACGGAGAGTCCAGGTCTGTCAAGCCAGTCATAACATGCAACGCCTCAGTCACCTGGGACCAGTAGGCATGCACATCACTACAACTCCATGCCAAATGCAGAAAATCAGCATTATCCATCCTGCACCAATCACAATGTGCGTCATCCCGCAATCCATACCGGTGCAGCCGAACCGGCGTATAGTATAATTGATGTAAAAATTTGTAATGCGTAATCCGCAGCCTACTATTGGATGAGATCAGTTCCGTCTGTTTACAACAATAGACCCATTGTTGGTCTGTAAGTTCCTGCCCCAGATCCAAACTCCACCCTGCCTTCGCCGGGCTGGCCGTATACTCCCTATCTTTGTATAGGCTATGATATAACACGGACACGAGATGTGAGGCGTCAGGTGTCCGCAACAATTGATGCAACGGGCCTACCGTAGGAGGCTCCGCGGGGTATGCCGGCAAATACTCCCCGAGTCCCTGTCTCAATCTCACATAGAGAAAAACATCCATGGGAGATGGTGGGATAGCCTGAAACATCTGCTGCAGGGTACGAAATTTACCATTAATAAAAAGATCTCCCCAGTTGGTGAGTTTGAATTTCAGCTCGGTTCTGGCGAAAACGCCCTCCTGTAACAACGGCATCTTCGGGTGATATACCAGTGGGAGCGCAGGGGAGTAAAGCACCGGCACCTTAAGTATACAGAGAATACGTTGCCAAGCTTTAACTGTGCAGTCTACTGAAGACGGCCCCTCCGGGCGACTTTCGGGTTTAGACAAGATAATTCCTTCCAAAGGGATAGGGTGTGCCAACCAGTGCTCCACCGCCATATGCGCAGTGTATCTAGGAGGATGAAACCAATAGTGAGCATAATGCGCTTGTGCGCATAGGTAGTATAATTCAAAGTTGGGCACATCAAATCCTCCCTGTGAATACGAACGTGTGAGTATTTCCCACTGTAACCGCGGTTGTTTGCCACCCCAGACCAGTCGAATGAGCTCCGACCGGAGTTTCTGAAAGAAGGCTCTACCTGGGTAAAGTGGTATGTTTAAAAAATTATATAAAAATTTAGGTAGGACCACCATTTTGATCAGCGATATGTGCCCCGCGCAATGGTAAGAGGCAGGGCTATCCATCTACTTACGCAGCTAGCCAAGTGATCAAGGGCCCGGCCATAGTTGCTGCGGAGTAGCTCCTCGCGATCGTTGGTAATGTATACTCCCAAATATTTCACCCCTTCAGCATTCCAAATAATAGGGTAGTCTGCTTGAAAGGGTATAGCCGCCTGCGTGAGTGGGAAGATCAGGGATTTCGCCCAATTTATATAAATGCCCGATAGGCCACCAAATCGCACGAACTCTCGCAATAATGGGTTAAGGTTCTGGACAGGGTCTTTTACATACAAGGTGACGTCGTCCGCATATAAGGAAATCAATATGGGTCTCAGAAAACAACGAAGGGCTTTATCGTGATGATGCTGTCTAAGCCTGGCCGCGAGCGGCTCAGTTACTATGGCAAACAGCAATGGGGAGAGCGGGCACCCCTGGAGAGTGCCGCGCGAAAGATTAATGGGAGATGAGGAATGGCCATTAATTCTTACTCGAGCGGTAGGTGAAGTATATAAAAGCCGGATCCATGATATAAACCCTATCGGAAGCCCGATGCAGCGGAGAACGGTGAATAGATAGTCCCACTCCACCGAGTCGAAAGCCTTTGACGCATCTAAAAACACTGCTGCAAGCGCTAAGTGTGGATCGACGTTATGCATAATAGAAAACAACGTACGCAAATTATGAGAAGTCGCCCTTCCCGGGACAAAACCAGCCTGATCCGGCAGCACCAGTTTGTCCATCAACAGGCTGAGCCTGGTAGCCAACATCTTTGCCAAAATCTTTGCATCCGTATTGATGAGGGACAGTGGCCTGTACGAATCGCACTGATCAGCAGGTTTGCCGGGCTTCAGGAGTGAAATGATCAGCGCCTCTCTCATTGTGTCTGGCAGTATCTGCGCCTCCAGGGCCTCCAAGTAAACCTCTCGTAAGATAGGTATCAGCTGGTTTATGTACGTCTTATAAAAATCGACGGGCAGCCCGTCCGATCCCGGGGCCCTACCGGATTTCATCTTCATTATCGCCTCCCGAAACTCATCAGTCTCAAAGGGAGCAGCAAGAAAATCTCGTTGGGAGTCGCCCAACCAACCCAGGGAAGTGTCGGCAAAAAAGGGGTCAAAATTAGGGGGGCTAGTGCGGCGGGTAGTGTACAGCTCCTCGTAAAATGTAGTGAAGGTGTGTAGTATGTCCTGGCTATCTCTTTTTCGCTCACCTGATGTATCAGAAATGTCCAGAATATGACTAGAGAACCGAGGTTGTCTGATTTCAGTGGCAAGTGCTCTGCCCGGTCTTTCTCCCTCACTGTAACGACGTGCAGTAAAGTACCTACCCCGAAAGCGAACCTCCCTCTCTGCCGTTTCCGTATATTCCGTGAGTTTCTCCCGCAGTGCGGCCCCTAGTGCTACCTGTCGTGTCTTTCCACATGTCAGCTTCCAAGCGTTTTAAGTCCCCCTCTAATCGACTCAAGCTGTTCCGAATGTCCCGGAGAACTCCAAAACTCTTTGCCATGCAGTAGCCACGAATTGCAACTTTAAAAGCCTCCCATAGAGTACTCATACGGTCAACTGACCCCCTATTCCGGCTAAAAAAATCAGATATCTCTTCACCCAACTCTGTTTGAAAGACCGTATCCAATAGTGCCTCAGGCTGCAATCTCCAGCAGTACGGAGTCGCAATAGATCCCGGCGGTGCTATCCGCAGCAGCACCGGTGAATGGTCAGACAGGGTTCTTGCCAGGTGGGCCACATCGACAATCCAGGCAGCAGTCCCCCGAGACATCAGCCAATAATCCAGGCGTGACCAAGCTGCTCGAGCAGCAGTATAGCATGTGCCCTCCCTTTCCCCCGGATGTCCATGCCGCCATGCATCAATAAGCCCATGCGCCTGTATCAATTGTGTAAGCGTCTCCTGTGTCTTAGTGTAATGGTGTGCCTGGGGGTGAGAGCGATCAAGTGCAGGATTCAACGTAACGTTAAAGTCACCACCCCAGAGGATGTGGGTGGAGCCGACCTTCAAAACTTGCCCCCAAAGGGAGGTGTAGTAATCAGGAGTATCTGTATTTGGGCCATAACAACTGACAACAGTGACAGATTGGGTGCCCAGCGACCCCCACAATATGCAATGTCTTCCAGATGCGTCCCCATGGATCCGCCCAGGACAAACAGGGTCCCCTTTTTAACCAGGATTAGCGTCCCTCGTGAGTAGGAGGAATATGAGGAAAAAATCCTATACGATGACCATTTCCCACAAAAACAGGGCAGCCTGCGTGGATCTGTATGGGTCTCCTGTAACACCGCAATGTTTACGTGATGTCTGTCGAGATACGCTAGTATTTGGCAGCATTTTCGTGGGTCTCCCAGGCCCCGGACATTCCATGTGAGTAGTGTAATATGCAATGTGTCAGTGCCTAACTTCCTAGCCATGCAGTACCTGATCGCGCATCTCTAACAGCGAATCTGGTGTCACTTTAATGCAATGTTTTGCGCCGAACCCCCGCCAGATGCCATTACATAGAAAACCGCTGGAATTAATGGAAAAAAACCTCCCCGCCAACCGCCACCCACAACGGCACCCCAATTGTGCCGGGAATAACCCACCTGCAATAACATCATGGAACCCCAAGACTACATGACAATACGATACAAATCCCCATGCAATCTCAGTGATTACCATCAACAAGTAAGGGGGAACGCCCATACGGGGGGGTCGCCAGGGCACCACGGAACCACCCTTCCCACTATCCCGCCTGAATGTAGCATTGACGGCCCCAAGGGGGAGCAATCGGGCTCAAGGAGGGGGAAGGGGCGCTTGGCGCAGTAGGTATCACCCACCATCCATCAATACAATGTCAGTAACAGATATATCAGATTTGAACATTAGTGCCTGAAAGGCAAGGTCCCCAGTTTCTACTTATCTGTGTACAAGTATCTGCCCGCTACATAGCTCCTCCTAGCAAGGGATGTAGGAAGGTCTACGACACTACAGGAGCAGGCAAGTCCCTCTGCAGCTCAGCACGTATCAAGGCCGTTCAGCATTTCAACTGCGGAGAGGGTGACCGGGCTGTCTCATCAGCAGAAGCACCTCCAGGAGCTCGCCGCTGAACCGCCTTTAGGAAGTCCTCTGCCTGCTGTGGGGTTGAAAATATGTCGGTTTTCCCACGATGCACCACTCTCAGACGCGCAGGATACACTAGTGCATATTCAATCTGGGCTTTCCGCAATTTCTGCTTGACATTGACAAATTTGCGGTGCGTCTCCTGCACCGCAGCCGTGAAATCCGGAAAAATTGTGAACTCCACTCCCTCGTACTGGAGATTTTTTCGCTCTCTAGCCATTTTCAAGGCAACGTCTCTGTCCCAATAATTAAGGAGACGGGCTATTATCGGCCTAGGGGGGCCTCCCGGTGGGGGACGCGGTCCCAGCGTGCGATGCGCCCTCTCCACTATGAACTGGGCCGAGAACAGATCCTCACCGCCAGAGCTGCGCAGCAGCCGCTCCACATACTCCTCCAGCCGGACCTTGTTGGTGCTTTCCGGCACGCCTAAAATTCGAATGTTGTTCCGGCGTCCCGGTCCTCCAAATCTTCATTCTTCGCAGCTTTCACCTTTAAAAGCTTGTCCATGTGCGAAACCTGTTGCTGGAGCTGCGAGGTGACATCTTCATTGTCCGATATGCGCCGTTCAGCTTCTTTTAGCTGCCCATCATGTTTTTCCACCTTCTGAACTAAAAAATCAAGACGGGTGTTCATTGTGTCCATCTTACCCGACAGGCCTGACATACTCTGCTGCAGTGCTAGAAGGATCGTTTTGACATCATCACCTGCTGGCGCAGACTGTTCAGGCTGCATCTCATCTGAGGCCGGGGCAGGTTCCTCAACTGTTGAGCGTGTGGTGGTTTTCTTGGCATCAAACACCAGCCTGGACTGTCGTCCATCCACTTTCCCCATGTCCACCGAGATCAGCGCGCCCCAGGAGTCAGCAGAAGCGTTACCCTACAGCGATGGCTGCACGAGGAGGGGGGGCAGGGGGGGGGGTTAGAAGCCAACACACCCCACTTACCCATGGCCGCCCCACAGCTCTCAATGTGTCCGTCGCGCACTGTCCGCAAACCACACCACACCACCGGTCTCCGCAGCTAGTGGGGGGGCGGGTAGTCGACCAGCAAGCGTGCCGCGAATGAAGCAGTGGGTGGGCCTCGTATCACGCACCTCCCCAGGCAGTCAAGAAGCAGCAGTCCAGGTAGAGGGAGTTGGAGTGCAGTATCAGCTGGTCTGGCAAAATAAAAAACTCCACAGGCCTGCAGCGCACAACCGTTCCCAGTGCGGCATCCACGACAAGCTGTGCAGGCCTGCCTATCACGGCAATTAGCGCCAACTTGCGACATGTCTTCGTGCCGGCGCAGGAGCAGCCCGGGCATCAAGGCCGCTTCAGTGCCCCTCAATCAGGCAACAAAGCGGCACGGTCCAACAGTCCTCCAGACGCCTCCACACACTCTCCCGCAGCCCGGAGCAGAGACACGGCGATTTTTTCTCTTTTTTTTTTCCCTCCCTCCTATCGCATATGATCCGCTCTCAGCCGCACAATCAACACAGCAGGAAGGCGGCAGTACGGCTCTTTTCTCAATGTGGGGGGGGTGGGGTTCAAGCATTGCAGGCAAAGTCCTCTGCTGATGTTTTCCTCGCTTTCCTTTCCTTTCCTTCGGTTCTGTCCCGCCTCATACCTTCAGGGCAATGTCGTCACGATCACTCCTTCTCCCCGAGGCGCGTCCAGTACAGCGGTATCGTGTGCGACCTCCACCGCGACCACCGCATCCGCCGCCGCATGTTGTTACACTCGCGGCCCGCCAGACACGTGGAGTCCCCGGCCTCTATTGCGCGCCGCAGCCGAGACCGGCTTCCAGGCAGACTCCTCGCAGCTTCCGCGCTGCCCTTGCCTAAGCTCCGGTTTCCCCGTCAGTTGGCGGATCAGCTGCAGACTTTCACCGGGTGCTGCCGACAGTCTGGTACCTCTGCTGCTAGGGTTACAACAAGCAAACTAGATGGTGTGTGAGGATAAATGCAGGATTACAGAGCCAAGCTACCGGAGCCTCACAGGCGTGCGGCCATCTTGGTCGTGCGCCACCTAGCGCCCCCCGATTTCAGGTATACTTCTGTAAACATTAGCAAATTCCAGGAAGTTGCAAACCTGCATCAATGCAAGTATACATCTGCAGTTCCACTTTTGTATCTTGTTTTAAAAAATCGGCCCACTAACTTGTTTTCATGGTTTTACACTGATTCTCCCTCAATTTCTTAAAACATATTAGCCTATATCAAGCACATTTTACTAAAAGATGCCTCAGCGAAATGGTTAGGGAAGTTGTGCAACAGTTTAGCAAAGCGCTTTTCAAGTTGAAAATGTTCCTGTGTACATTTTATTTTGCTTCAAATTGTTACAATTCGCAAAAATGTGTACTCGATTTTGTACTGGAATCATTGCCAGTAATGCAAGCACAACTCAGATTCTTGCATTTTCTTGCAGCACTAGCCCCAATATTAGAGGCTTTGCATCAATGAATCACAAAAACAAGTTCGAACCATTGACACATAAGAAAAAATTATTTACCTGCTGTAACGATCTTTTTGGTAGATACTCTACCTACAGATTCCTCACCTGTAGAAAAATCCCAGGTGTCAGACAGGATCCGGAAACTTTAAAGCTCTCATGTCGCTGGTAGAGGGCGCTGGCTTCGTATTGCCGACCAAAAGGGCATCAGATGACATCACTGAAGCTATATAGTGCCTTCCCTGGCTCAACGACGTCCGTTTCCATGCTTTTTTCCCTGCCTTTGAGTGGAGAGGACAGATTGACATCAATAGAGTAGTGCAGCAGCAAAATATATGCATATATGGGATCTTATTAACGTTCCCCATAACTATCCATCAAACAGGGAGACCAGCAGGTCGGTGAGGAATCTACAGGTAGATAAAGTATCCATCAGATAGATTGTTATGGCAGGTAAGTAACTTTTTTATTCTGATGGATTCTTCTACCTTTAAACCAAGAAATCCCGGCAAAATGATAATCTCTTTGCACCGTGGAATCCAGCATCTAATGCTTGGCAAATGTATGCAGACGCCCATGTGGCTGCATTACATATGTCTGCAATCAGAACTCCTCTTGTAAGAGCAGATGTGGTTGCTTTAGCCTTGGTAGATTGGGCCCGACTCCTTCTGGAGTTTCCTTCTTGGCAAGCGCAAGGAAGGTCTTAAATAGAAGATCATCCATATTTACAAAGTCCTTTTCTGTACCGCCTTGCCTTTCTTGGAACCACATTACCCTACGAATAAGTTCCGTTCAGTCATGTGTCCTTGGTGCAATCCAGGCATTAGCTGACTTTTCACAAAGGATCCAATCTATGTAACCACTTTTCCTTCTTTGTGGGAAGAGGTGAGGATAGAAGGTTGAAGGGCGATTGATTCAGATGGAATAGAGTAACCAGCTAGAGACGAATGCAGCTCTGGTTTTCAACACCAACTTGTACATGTAAAAAGATGTAAAAGGAGGACAGGAACTGAGAGCCTGCATTTTGTGCATCAGTAGGGCTGAAGTTCGGGATACTAGGAAAATGGTTTTCAAGGTCAACATCCTAAATGGACAAATGTCTATCAGCTCAAATGGAGTCCCCACTGAAAAAAATTAACACCAACTCAAAGTCCAACTGAGGAACAAGAAAGGAGGTTGGAGGACATAGATTTTTAATCCCTTCAGAAAATGACTAAAACAGGGACAGGCGGTATAGAAGACAGATGAATGCAGACAGTGCCACTGAATATCCCTAGACAGTACCAATTGTACAACCCCTCTGGGCAAGGTGAAGTGCAAGTTGTATGACCTGGGATAGCCTGGCCTGTAAAGGGTTCACATTGCTGTCCATGCACCATGCAACAAAGGTACTCCATCTGCCAGAGTAAGCCGATTTTGCAGAGGGGCAACACGCTGAAAGAATGAAATAAACCACCTCCTGAGGCAGCTGAAAAGCAACTGAAATGTCCCCACTCAATCTCCAGGCATATAGGTGGTGTCCTTAGAGAATGGGGTACAGTACTAACCCCTCTGACTGAGATAGGCAGCTTGAGAGGGGGACATGTGGAGAAGCGCAGAAGGATTGCATACCACACCCTCATTGGCCAATCCAGGGTGATGAGTGACTTGGGTCCGGTCTTAGGTCACCTTCCTCAGAACCCGAGGAATCAAGGGTATTGAAGGGGCAAGCACAGTGAAGTAGACAATTCCATTTCAACTGTAATGAGTCCTCTAATGCTACCCTCAATAGATGCTGGAGAGCACAGAACTGATCGCATTGAGCATTGTCCAAACAGTTTCCCACCCTAAAGTGAAGGTGTTCGTCACTACCGTGTGAAGGTCATCCCGCAGCTGAGGCTCATCTCATTCTCCCACCAAGCTGCTTCTGCGTAGCGCTGGGGAAGATTACCATGACGTCCACAGGTCTCCCTGTACTGTAGCCACTGCCTGCGGTGGCACCATTGCAGGTCCCTCGTTTGCCAATGTGCATGCATATCTAGGAGAATGCAGGAAGCTAGCAGACATAGGAACCTCAGGACTGGAATTTTTGCAACTAGTTGAAAGGATGGGAGCATTTTCTGATTGGCAGTAATCTTATGAAGTCAAGGAAAGTCACAGCGAAGGGTGGTGTACAGCAATTACCCTATGAACCGGAGTCGTTGGGAGGGCCTCGGGAACAATTGGAGCTTGTTGAACGAAAATCCCTGGTTGAACAGCAAGAATACCGTTGACTATAGATGGCACAACACTACCTTCGGCAACCCAGCTTTGATCAACCAGTCATCCAGGTACAGAAAAATGGGGGATGCCCAACCTCCTGATGCAAGAAACAACCACAGCTATCACCCTTGGTGAAGACTAAAGGTGCCAAAGTTAAGCCAAAGGGGAGTACTGCAAACTGGTAATGCATAGCACACATCACTAAGCACAAATACTTCCAATGTAGAAATAAGCATCTTGCAGATGACACTATCCAGTCTCCAGCTTCCAACGCCAGCAACACTTGGGCTAGGGTCAGTGAAGGAAAGTGAATTATAATGTGGTGTGGTTGTGAGACCTCACCATGTAATGATGCCACAATCTTTATCAGGTACAGTCAGGTTTCTTTAATAAAACCGTTAGCTTAGTCAGGTGGCACAGAGCAGACAGGCTTCAAAGGAACAAGTGTAAAACATATAGAAGTACCAAAACAGTAAATAAGTAAGAAATACAACTCAATACAAATCGGACAACGATTTATAAAAATAGGTTGTATTTTTATCTTGAAATAGACACCAAAACGACCAAAATCTATAGAGGGAAAGGTGAGATATCATTTTTCAAAGGTAAATAAAATACTTTAAGTACCATAAATTGTAATCGGCGTAGCGGTTTCTGAGCCAACGTGCCAGAATGACTACCAATTTTCTCTTGGATGGGCCACCACAGGTTAGGACCCAGTCACAGGGACCAATTGGGTCGAGGGAGACAGTTACATGGCGCATACAGCAGTCTCAGGGTCCTCAGTGCTCTATTATCCTTTACAGCGGTCCAGCAAAGAAGTGGTGGTCACGCGTTCCAGGCCAGCTGGGCTCTTGAGGGCTGTGGGCTTCCTTAGCTTTTCGTGGTCCTGAAGCTTAACAGGAAACTAGCCAACTAGCCCTTGGAGTAACTTCTTCAGTCCTGGCACAAGTGGAGCTCTTTTCCACATGTGAGCACAGCAGGCACAGTTGTCTTTGCAGATCCCTCAGGTTCAGTCCTTCTTCTGTCTTCTTTCCAGTTCGGTAGTCATCTGAGGACTGAGTGCCAGGGGTGCCACTATTATGTCATCTTCGAATTTGAGGGAGGGGAGGACTCACTAGCAAAAGGGTAACAATTTGCATGGGGCAACCCTTTGCAATTTAAAACACTTTCAAGGGGGTATGACCAAAAACTATCCCAGAGAACCCCTCTCTGCCAAAATGCAAGATAGCTTATGTTTTCTTTGCCCGTGCAGACCTCTGAGCACACCCCTGGGATTGGCCTCACTTCTGAAAAATCGGTTCTACCATGGCTTTCCTCCTTCTGGAAGAGATAGCAGCCTGCCTCCCTACACAAAGGACCAGGCAGGCTAAGGTGTGATAGCCATTTGCTTCAATTCAATGCTCCCATGTACCTGGCTCAAAAACTTGAAACCACTCATCCTTAACAAAAAGAGAACTTGTCACAGAGCTTTCTCCGGCGCTGCCCCAAAGATATGGAACTCTCTTCCACCGGAAGTACGCAGAATCTCCTCAGTGACGGCGTTCAAATTGGAAGCCAAAAGATTCCTAATGAACAAATTCTTACCCTAAGAGGGATAGGCTCACTTGCCCGTTGTCATTGTTCCTACTACCATTGTACCACCATTGGTTACGGCTCTTCTTTACTGCATACTGTAACCCCCCCCCCCTCTTGTTGCCCGCCTACACCCGTTTATTGTATTACCCTCCTGGGTGCAATTGTCCTGTAACATGCGAATATGCCTGTATTTTTTTTTTCTTCCCTACTTGATGTGGATATTGCATTTATGTCCTTCCTTCCATCATACTGTAAAGCGCTCTGATATCCCTCGGGATCTTGTTCGCGTTATATAAAACTTTATAAATAAATAAATAAAACTAAGGCAGTATCCTCTTTCAAGCTAGGCCATCTGCGGCCACTGCCTGGTAGTCAATCTGCTGGAGGAGTGTAGGAAGCTGGCTCTGTATATGGCATACCACTAGGTGGCGATACCGTGCACAGAGCCCAGAGATTGCCCCAGAAGTGTACAGGGCTCAATGCAAACCCAAAGTGCTCTATTTGTGGTAGTGTGGGCAAGCAGCCTTAGGCCTAACGCAGAGGAGTGCAAGACATTTGTTATGCTAACAATAACCAATAAATGACAAACGACTCAAAAAGGAGATCTATGCCAATTTTATAAAAATAAGCTTTGCTCAAGATTTATTTTAAGACCAAGATCTTCGCGAAAAGGTAACGTTTTAAATACAAGTTCTTTTCAGTTTCTAAAGTGGACACAGTGCAATTTTCAGGCTTTGCAATGTTAACCTATGGGGAAAAACAATAATGCGGTTTTACAGGTAAGTAAGACACTTACAAATTCAGTCTTTGGGTTTCAGGGTCAGCAGAGGGCAAGGTTCAGGTAAGCACAAACACTGCACCACCAGCGGCACAGGGGCAGCCGGGTGCAGAGGTCAAATCTGGAGGACGGGCTCAATGTTGCCCAATGGAAACTGGTGGTGCTTGAAGACACACCGCTTGCAGGTGAGTAAAGCGGTTGCAGGGCTCATGCTTCGGAGGTTTAGTTATGCACGGGGGGAGCACAATGCAGCACCAAACATACACCACCAGTGGCACAGGGGCGGCCGGGTGCAGGGTGCAAACACGGTGTTGGGCCCCGAATGCAAATCAATAGAGGAACTTGATTTTGAAAACGGGCTGCAGGAGTCGAACCGGAGGCTTCACGAAGGACACCAGAGGTAAGTTGGGATGCTGTAGGTCGCAGGGACATAGTCAGTCGAACTCCTCAAGGTCCAGGGGCTTCGGCTGCAGGGGTTGTAAGGCGTGCTAGATGGGTGACTTACCTATACCCTAGGCAGTGCTGGTTGGCATGGAACACAGGCAGTGTGCCATGTCAATTTAGTCATTTTGTCTGCACCCAGGCCTGCATGCTGCAGTGGCATCTGCATGGCCTAGGTGAGGGGTCCCTCGAGGACCCTCTTCAGTTCCAATGCCCTAGTTAGCCAGGTACCATTTACCAGGAACTTACTGGGGGATGAAGTTGCCAATTGTGGCATAGTTTTAGGGAAGAAGCACTGGCACAGGGGACCTGGTTGGCAGGGATTCTGTGCACAACAATCGAAACCACATCAAATACCAGGCAAAAAGTGGGGGCCAACCATGTCAAAGAGGCACGTGTGTGTGTGTGTCACACACACACACACACACACACACACACACACACACACACACACACACACACACACACACACACACACACACACACACACACACACACACACACCCACCCACCCACCCACCCACCCACCCACCCACCCACCCCCCCACCCACCCACCCACCCACCCACCCAATGTTTTAAAAATATACCAATGGCAGAAAAATGTTAAGAAAAAATTCATAATCCTGCTTCAAATATATTGTTATTTAATCACGCGCACAGAACTATCCTTGTGGGGACTTAAACATGTGCTACCATCCTTGTGGGGACCTGCTTCATAATCCTCATATAGGATTCAATACAGTCAAAGGCGCATGCCTAAATGTTTCTTTTATCAGTAATACATATAAATAACATAATAATATATTCACATTTGAATTACTGTTCGTATTTATGGGAAACACAAAAGGTGGACTATGCCAGTGGCCCTTAACCTTTTGTCTTTTGTGGACTACCACTGAATCACTACTGAATGCCGGGGACCCCCATCTAAGCAATTTCTATGACTTGAAACTCAAAACAATAAAAGAAAATACAGAAACAAATTTATAACCCGCAAAATTAAAAAATTATGAAATATTTGATTACATTCATAAACAAAAACAGGCAAAATTAAAAACTGTAATTTTAATCGGAAGGTTGGAGAGTTTCAAAATGCAGTATTTTTCTAAAAGACAAAGCAATATACTGGATGCTAGCATATTATTTTGTTTTTTGGTTCAAATGCTTCATATTTTTGTTGTATACTAAAGCTTCATTTGAGAACATCAATCGTCCTTACTAGATTCCGTTTACTATATTTGCACGCTCCCACAAGCCAAAATCAGGATACTAACTTCCGTTTTAGCCTCCAATTTCAAATTCCTTCACTTTTACAGAGAGTTTTAAATGTTTTGCTTTTTTATGTATATATATTTTGCTAATTTGATAATATTATTTAATTTTTAAAACTGTTGCGGACCTCCTGAGAAAGTGTTGCAGCCTGTAGAGAGTCCACAAACCACTAGTTAGGAATAACTGGATTATTCCAAAATGTCAGAAAATATCACATACCATACTCATTGAAAGGCACTTAAAACTGTGTTCAATCCATTGCTTAGTGCTCAAAGGCTGAGTGAAATCAAGAGTTTCATTAGTTAATTAAATTTTTATCAAAGTAGATACTATAGCATATCTCCATAGGAATGGAATGTTAATGTCTGCATACAAATGCTGTGTGAAGTTGCCCACAGAGTTGGTATGCGATCGCTGTATAGGAATGGTGTGTAATGATATCCACAGAGAGGGTTTGTGATCACAGAGGCACCAGAGTATTTACAGAGATGATGTCTACAACTGTGATGGAAGTACCAACAGAGGTAGAGTGTGAAGATATGATAGTCAGATCAACACAGAGATAGTGTGTGGTTATAGAAATGTTCAATTCCTTACAGATATTATGTTGAAAGGTATTCAAAGTCCCCCACAAAGATATGCATGATTATAGCAATGTTAACGTCCCCACAGTGATAGTGTGTGGTCATAAGGATGTTCAAGTTCCCACAGAGATAGTATGTGAAGATAAATGTTTTCAAGACCTGCTGAGATGATGTATGAAGATATTGTTAAAGGCTCCACACAGATAGTGTGAATATAATAATTTTAATGAGCTATTATTGGGAGTTTTATGTCGCCATAGAGACAGAGTGTGAAGATAGAGTGTGAAGACAATCGTGTTCAATTCCCCAGTGAACTAGAATGTAAAGATAATGTTCAAATCTCCACGTACACAGTGTGAAGAGAAAGATGTTCAAGTCCAAACAGATAAGTTGAGATTATAGTAATGTTCAAGTCCCCACAGAGATGGTATATGAAGGTAATTATCTTCAAGTCCCCACAAAGATATTGTGTGATTATAGTGAAGTTTAAGTCCCCACAAGGATAGTGTGTGATCATAGTGATGTTCAAGTCCCCACAAGGATGGTGTGTGATCATAGTGATTTTCAAGTCCCCACAAGGATAGTGTGTGTCCATAGTGATTTTCAAGTCCCCACAGAGATAGTGTGTAATTATAGTGCTGTTCAAGTCCCCATAATGATAGTGTGTGATCATAGCGATGTTGAAGTCCCCACAAGAATAGTGTGTGGTTATAGCAATGTTTAAGCCCCACAAACACAATGTGTAATTATAGTGATGTTCAAGTTCCTACAAAGATAGTGTGTGATTAGTATGATAGTGATGACCCCACATAGAAAGAGTGCCTTATTGGGATTTTCAAGCCCCCATGCAGATTGTTTGTGGAGATAATGATGTTCATGTCCAGAGATAATGGGCATGAGTCACAAAGGTAATTTAAACTTTTGAGTAAGTTTACACTTTTGAGTAAGTTTACTACTTTTCAGTATTTGCAAACTTCACATTTGTAGTATATTACACCTCTGAAAAAACCTACACTTTTATAGGAAGTCCAGCGCTACACATAACGAATCACTGGTACTGCAACACCCTCCTATAGAAAATATTGGAAATAGTGACTTATTACAAAAGTGTAAATTACTACAAAAGTGCAGTTTGTGAATAGCACATTGTAGTATGTTTAGTAGTACTATTGTGGTACTACAAAACATACTACAAAGTGAAGTTTGTAAATCAGGCCCTCAGTCTTTACATTGGCATGTTTAAACCTCCACATAAAGTGTGTGATTATGGGGGTGCTCAAGTCCCACAAAATAGTGTGTGAATGTAATCATGTTCACACACCCAGAGTGATAGTGTTTTAAGTTAATGTTAGAGTCCCCACACATTGCTTAAAGATAATAATGTCCAAGTCCAAACAGAGACAGAGGGGCAGATTCCGATTCAGGCCGGAAATCACTCCGACTGAGCCGGACCCGGAGAGATTTCCGACCGAATCGGACTCTGGCAGTCCGACCGAACGAGTACGATGCGCACGCATGCAATCGGACTCGAGTCGGTCGGACTCCCATTGAAGTCAATGGGAGCCGGACGTACAACGCGTACGCGGGCTCCCATTGACTCAATGGGTGCGAGGCGAACAAGGGCGCCCCTACAGCGGGTACGCCTCGATGCGACTCGCAGCGTACATGCACAGGTAGGGGGACTTTGGGGGTCCGACACGGACCCCCAAAGTCCGACTCCGACTGCTCTTTCGAGCCGGACGGCGCGAGTCGGTTGGACTGCTCGCGGCGCGCATCGTACTTGCCCGTCCGGGGAACGTCTCCATTGCGCGGTGCGAGTCGTGTCCGTGCGAGTCGGTCGGAGCGGTTCGGACCCGCGTACGAGTCGGTCGGCAATTTCGCGCTCGCATCGTACTCGCTCGGCCGGACGCACGAATCGGTCGGGAAAGAGGGCTCCGAATCGGATCCGGTTAAGCCAAATCCGATTCGGTGCCCTACCGGCCGAGATCGGAATCGGCCCCAGTGTGTGATTGTAGGCATACTCAAGCCTCCAGATAGAGAATGATTGTTGTGGTGTTCTCAACAGATCTACTTTGTGATTATAGGGATATTCAAGTCCTTCAAAGATGGTATGTGAAGGTATTGTTCTCTACATCCCCATAGAGATAGTGCATGATTATAGGAATGTTCAGGTTCCCACAGAGATGGTTTGTAAAGGTAAGTATGTTCAAGTCCCAGTAAATATAGTGTGATTATAGTGATTTTCAAGTCCCCACAAAGATAGAGTGTGATTACAGCGATGTTCAAGTCCCCATAAGGATAGTGTGTGATTATAGTGATGTTCAAGTCCCCACAAAGATAGTGTGTGGTTATAGCAATGTTCAAGTCTCCATAAAGATATTGTGAGGTTATAGCAATGTTCAAGTCCCCACAAAGATAGTGTGTGATTATAGTGATAGTCAAGACCCCACAGAGAGATTTTTCTGTT
The DNA here is from genome assembly GCA_963921515.1 of Calotriton arnoldi. Taxonomy (NCBI): domain Eukaryota; kingdom Metazoa; phylum Chordata; class Amphibia; order Caudata; family Salamandridae; genus Calotriton; species Calotriton arnoldi. Next base: position 2,594,748 of record CAWUFW010000828.1, read on the forward strand.
GTGGTGTTCTCAATTTTTTACAGTTTGAGTACTGCATAAATACTTTACACATTGCCTCTAAGTTAAGCCTCACTGATTTTATGTCCTACCAGAGTGTTAAGGATAGGTTTAGTTAGTGATTTTTGACGTTCAACCTAACAAGAATTGTGATTATTATTTGAGATGGGTTTCACTGCCCTTAACTAATACTCACATTTCTAACCAGTCAAATTGTGAAACGGATGATCCTGAGTACTCTCAAGAATCTGGGACATGTAAATTCCCTAAAGCCTGAAGTCAGACAATGTGACCTGTGGTTAGTTTCTCAACACTTAGCAGGCCCCACAGTCTCAAGTGCCATTCTCCAATATCGGAGGTGTGCATGTTTCCCCAGTCTGAGGTTATCAGCTGTCTAGCCACACAAAATGCATGTGCCATCTGCTGAGTGTGCAGTTGATATGTTTGTGTATTGGGTATCCCACGCAACATGTATGTATATAATCTGGGAGTATTCTTTTGAAACATATCACTCTCATCCAGTAAGTTCGACCTGAAGTGCTGGAGTTTAAGGCAAGCACATATTAAGTGTAGTAATGTGCCCTTTCATCCACAATTGCTCCTAAGCACCATACGTAGGAAGGGTATGATAGCAGTAGTGTGATATTTTAGAAATAGCCACTCTTGGCTTAATGCTTCCTGATAAATTCTGTGATGTAATAAAGATATCTCCCCACTTCTTATCTGTGATCTGATGAACTAATTGCAGTCAGTATATGTGTGAGACAATATTTTTGTTACTGTCTTTGGTTAGGAGCCATCTTTCAAACAGTGTGAGCAGGACATAGTGTCTAAACTCGTGGTATGTAAACTTCGATTTCAAGAAGATGAAAATTCATCCTTAGTGTTTTGAATGATCTGATACCATTATCATCAAAGAATTCTTCTTCCCTTGGACAACCCACCATTTCCCATTCTACAGACATATCTTCTTTCATTGCTGGGGTGAAATTTAGGTTCACTACTGTCAGAGTAAGTCTGAAATGGAAGGTAGTTGGTGTTCATCCACATTGTAGATGGTGCCACACCACCAGGGTGGGCCTAGTCACTGGAGAATAATAAAGTCCCTAGCTATGATGCGTTTTGGGGTAGACATGGAATTATTGCAGATCTGAGTGGCTGCTATGGCCTGATCGTCAAAGACCCTTGCTTCTCAGGCTCCCTGTAACCCTCCTCAATCATGAACCGAGCTGGGATGCTTAATAGTATCTCAGAAACACTTGGTGGGACCAGATCTCTTTTTCAGTAAGAGGTACAGTTAGCCCATGCTATTCCGAGCTTCTTCCAAGTCGATATGAAATTATTGATAGCCTGCTGCAGAAACTCCAGTTCAGTCGGAGGCCCAATCTGAAACATCAGTATCCTGGGGGGAGAGGGGGGGGGGGGGAGAGTCATCATCTTGACCATGGAAATAAGAATGAGCCATGACATCCCTCCCTTATGCCATGTCTAAAGTTATATTTGCACTACAACCAACTGTGATTTCTTGTTCGATTGAGCCATTTAAGACAGTGTGGACATGATATTTATCCCCGGATAGGTAAGTGAGTCACTCCAAATAAACGGGTATCATACTTTCAGCTGACTGACTTAATTGTGAGGGAGTGTGAGGTTCATTAGCTTTGATTTATTTCTGCAGGTTTTCCTTAAATACAGACACCATACCATATTCCCCAACCTGGGGCATTGAGTCTTGAGGGCTTGAAATTGTTAGCAAGACATTCTCTGTATTTTATCATTTTATATTTGTAAGTTCCACTTTAACCTCCCTAGGTGACACCATAGGTGTTTGTTGTCTGTCCACAAAGGACTCCATTGTCAGGGCAAAGAGGAGCTGGGAGAGGGGGCACCCCTGCCTGGTTCTACTTATCGAGAAGATGGGTGAGCTAACACCATTGATCCTCACATATCAAGTTTTACCCAGCCAGTATAAACCCTGCACTCTCTGACCAAAGCTGCACCTCCAGGAACAGAGGAGACACTCCCAGATACCACCGTCAAATAACCTTTCTGTGACTAATGCCACAAACCGTGTTTATTTAGCTGTGCAGTGCACCCTTCAAATTATATACCACATTTACTACTATGCTATGTTTCCAAGTCCTGTTGTGCCTCCACCTTGAGTTTGTTTCTCTTAGTGGAGGCTGCTATTATCTGTCCTCAAAAGACTAACTTGACTATGTCTCAAAGTTTGTTCCTTATTATTCCCCTACTACTCCCTACTGTCCTTCGCCTTCATTAAGGACTTCAACAACTCCTCTATCTCTGGCCACACCTGTTTTCTATGCAGTGTATCATTCTCCCTCAGTAAGGACTTTAGTGACTCCTCTATATCTGGCCGGGCCTGTCCATTATGCAGTGTGTTATTTAATTGCAACCTGCAATTGTTGTGTGATGAGGTGAGTGTCATGTAGACCAAGATGCCATCTGACATGGCAGTATGACTTATCATAGTCTCTGCTAACTCTTTCAGGAGCTCGGACCCCACTAGGAAAATATCTATCCTTGCAGATGACCAGTGGTTCAATGAGTGGAATGATAAATCAGTTTTGTTTGGGTGCAAGTGTCTCTGTCCTTTGTGTAATCCCATCTCACCCCTCCAGCCATCCCCCTCCTGTTATTGTCTCTGTGCATTAGGCACATCGTTAGACCTATCTCTTAGTCTTTCCAAAACCAATAAACCACGGTGAACCAGCAGCCCTCATCCTCCTGGGCCTGCCTGCCATCTTCGACACCGCTTCCCACCACATCTTGATCAACTGACTCCACTACAATGGAATCGTGTTAGACCTGCCATCCATCATTGGTAGTTTTTAGAGCAGAGGAAGTGTTTCACAATAAGCTATACACTCGATCGTTGATAATAAGCAAACATTAATTCTAGCTAGTTATATGTATTGAATTTACACCCTCAACTAGAGAATATTATGATACTGGTTAACCCAGTGTTGTAATGGAAACAGCGTAAGGCATGGTCAATGTCTGGCCCACTCTGATCTTCCAGTTACTAACTGGACGTGCGATTGGGCTTCATCAGAATGCTGCAGTTCACTGCTAAGGGTAAAGATACTCAATTGCTTATTTTATTAAAATATAGTCTGAGAGAAATGCTTTGAAACCGGTGGCGTATAAAATGCACCATATTGCGCCCTATTTACAAAGTGATGCATCTAGGCAGATGCGTCTCTTTGTAAAGCTCTGCGCTACATTATACCTGCGTCAGGTATAATGTATGCAGGGTGGGCGTTCCTCTGCAAAAAGCCTCGTAGAATTGGCGCAGTGAAACTTTTGAGATTTCACTGCGCCACTTCTAGGACGCCACTGCGTCAATATCTTAAGCCTACCTCACAGCAGGCGTAAGACTGACGCAGGCACATTTAAAATGGGACTTGCCCATGTGTAATGATCCATTGCTGGAGTTGTGTCACTTTTGCGAGACACTCCAGCAATGTGTCATTACTGTGCCTACAGATATGTCAGAAATTCTGACGTATCTGTAACTCCTTGCGAAATGGAGCACCGTACATTAAATACGGCACATCCATTGTGTGGCAAGGAGGGCGCAGGGAAAACTGTTGCATCACTGTTTTCACGCAGCGATGCAACAGTTTTCCTAAATGAGGTCCCGCATTCCTCTGCCTACTACGCAATCATACGTCCTTTACTTTAAGCAGAACACCATGAGACAAGGTCAACAAAAAAATGTATGACTAAAATAAATGCTGCACATGCAATGATCTTATAACGGTATGTTTTATCAAGAACATTAAACCATAAAATGCTTGCTTCAAAATAAAACAAACATTGGCATGCAGTCAGCGTCGGTGCATGAATGCATGTTTAAGACAGGACTGTTGGCTTTGTCACTGCTTCTGGAAATAAAATCACAGTATGGTATTACAATATACATTTCTCTTTTTTGGACATTTGCCTTTGTAGCAGGTGTGGCGGCCTTTTCACATCAATTAAAAGATGATACATGGTTGCATTTTCGAAAACATTTTTCACCGCAGAAAGTTTTGCTTTAAGCTTGTGTGCTGTGCTGATGTCGAAGACAGTGACTCCAGACTTTTGAGAAGTGCCTGCTGCTCAATAGAAATTTACAAACACCGGTGCCCCTCGGTGAATGGGACTCGGCAGGAGCTGGGAGTGTCAAGTGTCAAGGTCTAGGCCCTTTGACATTCAGAGCTGCCTGGGACGGCGCGCATTCACACCTCTTCCTCAGCTTTAGGCATGACAATAGAAGCCCGGCTCTCGCACATCAACAGGGGGGGGAAGGGGCTGCTTCAGAGAATGAAGTACTGACGGAGCCCTTCTCTTTGAAAGTGCACTGCTCTCCTGTATACAGAGATGGAGAAAAGGGACCCTCGTTCTCAGGTCTTTGAAAAGCGCCATTTCACCACATTAGAAATTATTTTTAAACATCGACTTCAACCCATTTTTGTTAAAATTGTACATTCCGAGCAAAATAGAAAATGTTGCATCTCAAATCTGTAGATATATATATATATATATAAATAAATATATATTTTTTTTAAAAAAGGCAATCTCTACCTATGCATTACTGCGAGAGATTCCAATGCACTTTGAAAGCTTTGGATGTGCTTGCACTTTTTCGCTGGTTTGAATTTCCTCTGTGATAATGTTTGGTTTTCATTCTGTGCTGTCTGTGTGATTTCTCAGCACTGGGTTGTAGCAAGTCTCTCCCTTTGAAATGGGAAGCTGAGTATGCTCACACTGGGATTTCATAGAGTAGCCTATAAAATCCTGGTATTACCCTTCCAGTTTTGTAAGTTGTAGTTTAGCTTTTCCAATTGCAAATGCAGAACAATAAGCCTCACAATGCAACAAGCATTGGCAAAGCCAATCAGTCTGGCCTGCATATTCAGCTGTAAGCCAGAACTACTCATTTTGCTTTGGCTTTAATGTGCAAAAACATTCTCATTAGGTGGCCCTCCTTCTGAAGCTGAGGCATTAAGCAGGCATAAAAGATAGTGTAGCAGACTAGACAACTGCAGCATAATGTCAACCAACCTATCCAGCCCTAGGCTCCGCCTCACCCTATTGCTAAACAGAAAGCAACAAAGCAGCAGAGACTTATGCATGCACATAAAAAGTTGTGCCTCAATGCACTGTTGTATTGGAGAACATTCAGGATGCACTGCATGGCGGCTTGTTCTACTGTCATCAAACAAGAACTGCTTGGTATTGTGTCTGACACAGCTTCTTCTTTGCTGCTGGTTCGAGGCATGGCAGCTTCCCCGTCTCTGCATTGCAGTGCATTCATTACCTACCATGGATGCCATTTATAAAGATGTCAGTGAGAGCCTTCCCAAGCCCAGACAGGCTCTGCGCCTCCTTATCTATGCCTGTTTGGTTGTTACCCATAAAACACCACCCTGATTTCAAAGTATGGATAACCCAATGTTATGTGTGGAAGTTCTATGAAGTTTTCACAAGGCAAAGTGATTGTCACTATAAACAAGACAATGACTGCAAGCTTTTAGAAGGCACCGGAGAAAGAGAGCGCGCATATATATTTGTGTGAAAACAATGATTTTGGAGAATATCCTAAAGTGCACATAACATTTTTGTAGTTAAGATCAGTTTATTTATTATTTTTTATTCACATATTTGCAATTTTTTTTGTCTGACATTGTCCAAGGGGCAATGTAGAACTTTGAGAGGTCCATAAACAGTACAGTTAAATCCAGTAGAAAAGAGTATATACACATCACTTCTAATATTTACAGAGTAATTAATTGTTCCATAATAAAGTGGGTTGTCATTAATTTCCCTGTAAATAAAAAGAAAATTGCTCTTTGGTAATCACAACTCAGTCAACTCTGAGTAATGTTACTCTAGCCATCATCAAGTGATGCCATCCTTAGAGAGCAACACATAAAGAACTTTACTATTTTCTGTTAAGTACGGGTGTGCACTGTTAGCACAAAATGATCTTATAAAGGAAATAATGTGCCTTCTCCGTATAATGAGTTACTGTCTCTTGAAATAATTCTGCAGCACACATACAAAGAGAAAATTGCCTTAAAGCATATTTTTTCTGCAGAAAGGGACCCTTTAGTGCACAAAAACTATGCTGACCACAACGCAGACACCCTTGCACTGTAAGGGTGTCTGCATTGGAGCATGGCTGCTGAAATTGTGCCAATGCAGGGAAAGAGCAGAAGTGTGTCACTTCTTTGTAGTCAGTCAGTCATAACAAGCTTTATTCGGTTGATAAAAAAACAGATAAGCATAAAACCAAAGGCATCAAAGCCATGATTCATGTTTAAAATATCGAATATGATACATTATACAACTTAAAAGAAATTCCCATTAAAACATGCTTATAACTTTTTTTAAAATACCACAATAAATATACAAAAAGGTACAATTTGATCATGTTTCACTGATAATCAATCAACATCCCCCACACACTTATAGCACCAGAATATAATATGCAGTTAACTTTCCCACCATTTTTCTCAGTCTAACAGAAGCAGAGATGAATTTATGCACCATCAAACAGGTGTATTGAAATGTTAGCAGCTGCAGTTTGTGCAGCGTGGGCCGACATAACCTAGCATTTTGGCCCCTCAAGAGTGGGAGTAAAAACCTTTCCCTAGGAATAACCTATAACTTGCAAAATAAAAAGAAATTAAGTGTATTCTGGGAAGAGCTTAAGTCACAAGGACAGGACATGAGCTCGGATTCAGGAAAAGCTTTACTAGGATATGAGACCAGGAAGTGCGCTATATTAAATCGGAACCGTATTAAATAAATTCTCAGTGAGAGCTGTAGAGGAAAATATAGATAAGGTTTCATCTGGTCCATAGTCACTAGCGGAATATAGGTGGACACTCTTTGCTTCCCCAACTCCCTGGTTTGCCTTCGCTGCCAGCAAAAGGCCAGGATATACAGTGGGCATTTTCTAAACTTTGACAATCTTTTATAATGTCCTGGTTTCAGGCAGTTTCATCTTTTGCCCACACCAAGTGCCAGAGCTTTAGTGGTGCCAGCTTAATTCGGTCTTCTAGGTTTAACAGGCCTAGTTCCGTGTGACAAAGGAATGAGAGCAGGGATTTAGGGACAGACAAAAGCTTTCTGACAATCATGTTTTCATTCACCTGAAGGGGGCCAGTGTCACAATAACCCCACACCCCAGTGCCATAGACCTTAGCAGAGCAACATCAGGCCGTATAGATTTTTCTTATTGCATCCTTCGGCTTGCACTCAAGCCTCCCAGCAAACCGGAATAGGGCCTCTGTTTGATTAAAATGGGCATGCCTGACTTTAATTAAGTGAGACCAAGATGTGATGCCCAGATAATTAAATATTGTGACACAGGCAAGTTTTTCTTTATTAATATAGAGAGCTCTGGTTTTCAAGATAGTGCACCCTAAAATCTTTCTGTGAGATTTAGCAATATTTGTCTGCAGGCCCAGTTTGCTCATGTAGGAGACAAATCTATTTAACAAGAGTTGTAAGCCCATCCGTGTCCTTGACATCGGACACAATCATCTGCATATAGCAGAGCAAGGAGTCTTCTTGAGCCCACCCTGGGAGTGTCTGCCTCTCCCAGATTCAACGAGGTCTATAAATCATTTATATATAGACAAAAAAGAAACAGAGCCAGCACACACTCTTTTTGCATGCCTCTCTGCATTTTAACAGGGTCCGTATATTTCCCCATAAGCGCCATACCTAATATGTGCAGGCAAATCCTCGTACATTTGCACCAAAAAGTGAACCAAAGCTTCCTTCATTCCCATGACAAACCAAGTATATAAAGATAATGAGAGACAGCTCTTTTTCGCCTGTGCATATTTACTAATTATCAACCGCAGATTTAGATACTGCTCTATCGTGCCGAGACCCTACTAAACCCATACTGTATTGAGGACAAGCTACCTTTTTCGGCTACACAGGCCTCCAAACGGGCTAACAAGATTCTTCCCAAAACCTTTGTTGCTTGAACATGAAATACCATGAAAAAACAAGAGACAAGAAGCTTTTGGCAAAACAGAACAGTCTGTTTTATTAAACAATGCAACCGGGAGAACTGCCACAGACATAGGGTCTGAGGACTGTCTCAATTTACAATTGGTAGAACATGGCTCTTTATACAGTTCATTGAATGCAATAAAGCAGTTCTGGTGATACGTTTATGGAAAGGTACGTGAACCTCTATCTTTGTAGACATAAATTAATGTATTGGATGAGGAATCCAGGTGGGCCTCGACCTTGCGTACACACAATGCGGCCAGTGAGTAATGTGTCTAGATGTCCAGCATGACCACTGTGTGTACTGTGGGTGCTGTGTCCTGCTTGGCTATGTGTTCCTAACTTCATGTGGCATCTGCCTTTATGGAGTTTTGGGAACGCACGCACCCCTCCGGCAATGTGCGCTTTATTGGGGCCAATCTTCCTGGACCATTGTGGTGTCGCTGCACCTATCTATGGGATTGATCTGCTGTGTGCCATCCCACCTGTGACCTGTCAATTAGTGACCTCGGGCCTGGGTGTCAGGGCCTAGTAACTATGTATTTCTGAGTCAGGGTTGACGTGGAGTTCACAAACGGTAAATTTGACAATAAAGATGTGATTTCATTTTTATACATGAATGTGTCATTCATATTGACATCGGCTTGCACGTGGAATCAATCAAGGAAATGGGGCGATAGCAACGTGTATCTGACTTGTCGCCCTTTTTAAAGATGAGAACGATAATAGAATTGGACCAGGATTTAAGTGGACCAATGGCAGCGGCACTTCTTAGCATGTTCGTGATAAGTGGAGCCCAAAGAGTTATTTTATTACTAAATATGTCCATTGGTACTCCATCCGGTCTGGGAGCCTTATTCATCGTACTCTGCTTAATTACATTTCTGACCTCTTCCCTGATAAAGGGTGGCAAGCCCGAACAGGCGGCTTGAAAATCAACTCTTGCAGAGCCCTGATCACTATTAGGATCAGCAGGGTCGTCATATAACTTGGAGAAGTGCTCAACCCATTTATTGGGAGATATAGTTGAGTCCAGGGGAGTGTTCTGACTGTCACTGAAATAAGGGGCATTGACAGTCTTCCAAAATAGACCGTTTCTTTTTTTATGCTGGCCACATTCAAGTTCTCCCAGGCTTCTTGTCTAATTATCATCTTCCTTTTCAGAATGGCTTGCCTTTAGTTCCATCTGCATACCCTTACCTCCTCTCTGTCTCTAGGTACTTGCTTCAAGGTGGTAATAAGTGATTTGTGAGCAGAGGAACAGGCATTGTCAAACCATCTTTTGGGTCTGTCTTGCTTAGCCTTTGTATCTGTAATCAAGAGACCTTTGCTGGTATGGCAAATCCCATTGAAAGCACACAAAATTTGGGAGGGATCCAGCCAGGGGCGTAACACAGGCCCCCGCAGCCCCCGCTGTGCGGGGGGGTCCAAAGCTCCAGGGGCCCCCTCAGCACAGCACTCTGGCTGCAGAGCTCCTGATTGAGCCCGGAGGGGGCCCCTCCACGTGTATTGCAGGGAGGCCCCCTCAAGTTTCGTTACGCCAGTGGATGCAGCTTCTCGTTCAAACAGTCCGACAGCGATTTCCATTTTTCTCAACAAGGTCTTCTAGCAAGCACTGTGTATCCACTGTGACCCATTTACGAAGGAATCCTCTGTGTTTATTTAAAACAATTGGAGCGATAACAACTTGACAGTGGTGCGCTACCTTTGCTACCTTTCCCAGTTCCAAAGAAATTTCCATAGGATTATGGTCACTGAGGCCATTCTTTAATATCCAAAAGTTATTGACCTTATGTTTGTGATACATTGCAAGAGCAATGCAATCAATAAGACTACCTTGTCCTCTGCCCGAATAGGTAATATGGCCATATGATGGTATAGAGATGAGATCAATGGAAAGGATAAGCGAATGCTTTGTCAAGATAGCCACTTCTTCGTAGATATCGAGCAGTTCTGGTCTCTCAAGTCAGGTGAGCAACTTTGCTTGCTGCCCTGCGTTGGGTCAACTCTTTGTAAATCTGGGCCTATGAGCCAGCATCTCCTACGGGTGAAACTTGGAAGTGAAACTAGTGGAGATGGACAATGTTTTTGACACTGTGCAACCCAGAGTGTGTGGAAGTAATATTAAGACATGTCAATGCATTTTTCCTAGTCACACAATGCCTTCCTCCACCCAAATGCGTAGAGCAGAATTGTTTTTCCTTTTGAAGAGCTCTCACAATTTACATTCAAAACATAAAATAATTACGTAGTGTTTTTGGTAAAAGATTAATGATCTTATGTGCTTGATATTGCCATGTTGTGTAGCAATACCAACCTTGTACTATTTGGTGTCAGTTCCGAACATCCTCAAAGCTCCAATTTGATGCACTAGTGATAAAAGTTTGTCATGATAGTTTTCACTGCAGTATTTTGTATAGTGGTTCATGATAAACTTCATGTTGACCAGAAAATAGAGTAATATTGATTTTGCTGCAATGCTCTTTGACGCAATGACTTTCAAAATTCACTTCTCTTTGTTGTCTAAAGAAATGAAAGTGGTATGACACTGTGAACAAATGTACACATACTCCAGTGCTGTTTTATCTACAAGCCTGTGAATATCAGCAACCCAGGGAAAACGGAAGAATATGGCATGCTATATCATTCATTGTTATATTTCCCCGGCAGGTGTCAACCAAAACCATGAAATGTGACAATAGTTTATTCTGCTTTTGAGTGGGGGCAGGAAGGGGTGTGTTTAGTAGTTCCTGCTAAGCATTTTATAACATATTTGGAAAATGAAATATAAATGTGCACTTGGGATGCTGAGCAAATGTTCCAGTGGCATTGTAAGGGTTCCTTGGACCCCGATTTAAGGACAGAATGTGTCCACTTATCTGTTGATTGGGGAGTAAAAGGCAGCTATAACGGTAGTGCATTCTGTGCAACTGCACCAGCTGCACTAGTAAATCACTTTCCTGAAAGACAGTTTCTTTCTATCTTTGTATGAATGTGACATAGAGTCTTTCAAATTGCGTTGATAGTGTACAATATACGACTTCAGTGTCAGCAGACATCTTTCCTGAAAGTCGCCAGATCGCTATGGGCAGACTCTAAGGCCCACAGAGGTCAAAGGTAAAGGCAATGATATACGTGACTTCTGCCAACAGAGGTTAATAACCCATTCTCCACACCAGCACCACAAGCACAGAGCCATCCCTGCAGGCTGTAGTGCTGCTACAGCCTGTTTATCATATGTTTACATTGGCAACAGTTCTCTACTTCCAATCCATGTGCATTCCCTGAACAAACACTCTTTCAGAGGAGGTACACAACTTCTGCCCAATCAAATCTTGTAAACATGGCTACTAACATATGGGCGGAGGACAAGACCCTCTGTATAGTGCTGCTGAAATCTCTTTTTAGGTTTATCACATAAGCTCAGATGACAACTGCAATATCAAGCCCGATCTAACAAAAGAGAGAGTGAGTTCCTGTCATTGCTTAACTTGATCTCTGCTAATCCCCCTGCCTCTCTGATTAGAATTTGAATTAAGAATAGCAAATATGAGTCTGTATTCAGAAAATTGGTTCTTTTAACTGGAAATTAGCTGTACTTGTCCAATCCAACAATTATGCTCCCAGCTTATTGCAGGCAACATAGAAGTAGTCAGTTCAGTCTAGCTTTCTACTTTGTGTTCTGGGCATGGACATATCCCTCACTAGTCTTCTCACCCCCACAGATCCAGGAATTCAAAAATCATAAAAGTTAGTAAGATGTTTAACGTTTGATTCCTCAGCCGAGCAAAGAGTTTGTCACAGCCGGGCACAGGCTTGCACAGACTTGCAATATTAATTTGACACTGGGCTGGTATCTGACCTGGCCAGGCTAGATAAGACTGAGATACATAACCAGTCCATTTTCTGAATGTTTTTTAATTTTTCTCCATTTTACTATTCTGGAATTCTATTTCACTCCTCAAACACTAGAGCACCTCTTTTTGCACGTTCCCTTTGGAGCAACCTATTTTCCCTATTCTTCCTCAATTGATACAGTAAATAATTAACTGTTCACATGATATGAAAATAAATTCTTGGTGAAGTATACCTTGGTTGTTGCACTTTTCTTTAGTTTAACTCATTGTATGGATTACTGCGAGCTAATTATTGTTCATGCTCAAAAATTGTCTCTCGAATACAGTACTGTGAATTTGATATATATCGTTTTTGAAATATAGGTCTAGGACCATTGTTTTTTGTATCACATTGAACCCAGGTTCTTGACCAGGACTGGGTAACCCCATTTTTATAATGGTATCTGACCTGGGCACAGATCTTCAGTCTGACCTAGTCAAGAGCATGCAATCTGAGCTGGTCAAGGGCCAGAAGTCTCAGTTCTGCGTAGGGCTGCAGGATGATCTGGGGACAGGTCTGCAGTTAAAGATGCACACAGGGCTGCTGTTCAACCTTGGTACAGAGCCTCAGTCAGAGCTGTGCACAGACCTATAGCTAGAGTTATGCACAGGCATGAAGTCTGAGCTGGGCACAGGCCTGCAGCTTCTTCTCCGCACAGACCTGCGGTTTCAGTTTGGAAACAGGTCTGCAGTCTGCAAAGGGTGCAGGTCTGCAGGAAGAGTTTGGTACGTGGCCACAGTTAGAGTTGGACACCGACCGGTAGTCAGGGCTGGGCATGGGAATGAAGTCTGAGCTGAGCATAGTTCTATAGGCTGGGCACAGAAAAAAAGTCAGAGCTGGGAACAGGACTGACATTAAAGCTGAGCACAGGTCTGCAGCCTCAACTGGACATAGACAAGTAGCCTGAACTGGATATGGACCTGAAGTCTCAGGTGGGCATAGGACTGCAGTTTGAGCTGGACACAGGGATATAGGCTCACCTGGGCTTAAGGGCTGAAGGGCTGTAGCTGGAGTTAACTACAGGGCTGCAGCCTGACTTGTATTGTAAGGAAGTTATATTTTACCTAATGGATTGCTTGCCCTTGGTGGTAGAGGTGTGTGAAATTCACATATTTTCATTTGTATAATTATGACGACTTTATGGAAAATTATGTGAAATTACACACAATTACATGAGCTGAAAGCTGGTATTTAGTGCTGTCTTTTAGTGTGAAATGCATCCTCATGTCCACTTTGACATGCACATTGCACATGACTTGAGCAGCAGCTGCTCTCTTTCTATTCGTTCATGTTATTCCAGTACTCCCACAATAGGATTTTTCTCCCCAAATAAATGGAAAATATCACAGTGGCATAGCGGTCTAATTTCGGGTAAAAAGCATAAAGCAAAATGCAGAAAAGATTATGCCGGGCATAACAAAAAATTTGTTCAGGCCTACTCTCTTGTACAGACTGTCTCAACATAATTGGGTAACTCTACTTTTCAAAGTATCAACAAATTCCTACAAAAGATTGTGTGCTTGGAGCTCAGCTGTGGTGGCCACACTTTTGTGGACTTTGTCAAAAATTACTATTTCTACATTGGGAATACTTTAGCAATGATTCAGCCTGGGGTGCTGTCTCTTATATAAGAAACCAATGTCTAAAATGGGCAAACACTAGCATCTATGACAAACAGCAACATTTTACTTACATTCCACTGGCACTATGAACCATAATAAAGCAGTTATATTTTACATTTGGACATGCATGTTGTTGAAAGTGAAGAGTTTGGCATCTATTATAAATAAGAATGTTTATGCAAGAAGGAACATCACTGTCAGTTTGTATGAAACATAGCTGTAGGTACGGTACGGTGCCCAGAAATCCCAGATTTGCCAGGACGGTTCTGTTTTTTCAGCACCTGTCCTGGCAAATTTCTATGAATTCAGCACATGTCCTGCTTTTCAAAGATGGTCAACTAAACACACAGGAAGCATGTCTTAACGAGCACCAGGGCAAGATTTGTTAAGAGCCCTTATAAGAAATTATGTAATTAAATATGATATGGTGTGTAAAAGTTACATTTAATTTATGCTTAGTGCCTCTATGTCATCCGTTTTCTATATTGGTGAGTGTTACCCAGAAATCCATTCTATGCCCATGGTCGCTGCCACATTTTAGCTCTCCTTTTATGTTTATGGTATGCCCCAGTTTTTGGCTTTCAAAATTTGGTCATTCTCAGCCAAGGTTTACAAGGAACAATGCATTTTGAAATATAACTATCATATAATTACTAATACCTCTTTTTAAATAGAAATTTACCCAAAGTTCATCCAGCTCTCAGCACTGTTATGAAACATGACTGCATGACATAAGTCAATGGTTTCAAGGGGAAAAGGTGGTGTCAGCCCTGCCACACATGTAAACTTGGAAATGCACATTACATTATAATCTCTTGAGCGCATGTTCAACCACTGAGCTACCAAACCATTCTAATAATAATTATTGGTGAAACTGACTAAAGAAAAGGACAGATATTCTGAAAGTAGTCTACTACTTACCAAAATCACTTGAGTTTGCAGTGCTTTATCTCAATGCAAATATCAGTACTAAACTGCCTGTGTACTCTACTGCCTTAGAGGAAATACAATTTTGCAATTTGTAAGAAACAGTATTCTTCTACTGAGGGAAATCAGGGATCAGTTTTAACCATCTTTTAAATGACTGGTGTAGTGCACCGCCAAGACAGCATTTTTTATAATTTTGTTATATTTTGATAATTTAGGTTATGGTTAATGACATTAAACAAACGCATTTGGAGATATAACCAAGAAATGTGTAGGAGGAAGAAGCCAACAACAAAAGTGACTTAAAAATGTATAAAAATCTTGTGAAAACTCGAATTTTAAAACAGTGCTACTTACACTTATTCTGACCTGGTTAAGTAGTTACTGCTTGTGACTAATTTGCAACTTTATAAAGATATCATCTGAAGGGGAATTTTGCCCTTATGAGTTCTTCTAATTTTATTGATTACGTCTGGTTAGGATTTGTTTTTTAATAAATCGACTATGCTGCTTTTTGAAGACATGGGCAGATGTACCAACATTTTGCACTGGGTTTGCTTTACAAAAATGAGGCAATCCAGTACAAAATGTTTATTTTGAATTTACTATCCTGCTTAAAAAGTGATTTGTCATGGAAATTTGCCTATAAGTAACGCAATGCAGTGTTTTGCATCACTGCATCAAAGGAGAGGGCCATGGGTAGTACATGGACATTCGCATGCAACCACCCATGGTTTTTGATGTTAAACCCTATCTACTATCAATATTAGGCAGGGTTTGGCCCAAAAAATAATGCATCTTGAAGGAAGGGGTAAAAAAGAGGAATACTTTACAGTGCAGCACACATCTAAAGTGGATACATTTTTAAAGTTTGTCTAGGCAAAGATCTTGTACTGGACTGGAAACCTATGCTAGACATGACACAGACCCCTTTGCACTATGGTGGAAAAGTGTGTGTCTGGCTGTAGGAAGCCTGATTGTCCTCCAGTCTCAGTCGCTATGCAAACAGTAACTTAATTAAATAATTGGCAGTTATCATACAAGGTGAAATGTAAAGTTCCATCGTAGGAATCTAATTTTCTCTATGGCTTGGATTCTGTGTATGAATATGTCATCATGACAAAGCAGTGCATTTTTGTAGTCTGGCTGATCATAAATGTGGTATACTCAGCCAATCAACATCTTTGAATCCTATTTGTTTAAGTGCATGTAATCAGCCCATTTCCTACAAAAGAAACCCATAATTTTCACAATTCTAACATAATACATGTAAAGGCAGAAATTCGAACATTTTGTTTACCTCTGAAGTCATAAAAAGATGCTTGGGTGCGCTGACCTACTGCAAAGGTATCAAACAACTTGGCACAATGGCAATTTGTGCATCCCACACTCCCATGTCACAAATTTCTGGTGCTCGCTCTATTCTCTGCATATTGTTCTGTCTCTTTAAATCACTCAAAATAAATATTATTTTGATAATCGAATATATCTTTTAAGAATTTCACTAATTTTAGAAGAGCATCCCTCGTCTGTTAAAAATATACTTACCCATGATGCAGGCATAACATTGCTTCGGTTCACTGTATGCAAGAAAGTAGCCCTTAGCACAATACAGCTCTAGTCACTCACACATCTAGCCATCATCTAAAAGAACTTATTCCATAGTGCATCATAGTATGTGAACAAAGGCAAAGCAACATAAAGACTCAGAATTCCTGATACAAGCATTAAAATGTAACAATAGGCATTGATGCCTCAAGGTTATTTACAAAAAACGATCAGTTTATATCCTATCTCAGCGCAGTGTACCATCATTCTTTAATTGCAGATACAGATCAAAAGGCAATCGTGAAGTATTCTGGGGTTAGAAACTGACCCTAATTGCTTTTAGCAATATTTATAAAACCACAAACAATTTTCAGACACAGAAAGGCTAAATTAAATAGCTTCTTGTAAATAAAAAATGTATTTTAATAAATAGAAAAATGGTTAATTTTCATTAAAATATTTGAATAATCACATGGCTATGCAGCTTTCCCTTCGAAATGTCTGTCCTTTCTGCTGCTAGCATGAGATTCTGGTGAGCAAAGTGTGTTTAAGACTGCAGTACCATCTCCTGCCTACGGGGGCAGAGCTAAGCACAAATATAAACACGATGAAACACAGGTCCCCACAAGGCATTTTTTTAAAAAGTTGTAAAAATTGACACACCCACACACACCCCCACCCACACCCACCCCCCACCCCCCCACCCCCACCCCCACACACACACCCCCACCCCCACCCACACACCCCCACCCACCCACCCACCCCACCCCACCCCACCCCACCCCACCCCACCTTAACCTCCCCTGGAGATTCTTCATCGTCTAAGTTGAGGAACTTGGAAAGGCCATCTGCATTGGCATGGGCAGTCCCAGGTCTGTGTTCCACTGTCAAGTCCATTCCCTCTAGGGATTTGGACCACCTTAGCAGTTTGGGGATTTCACCTTTCATCTGTTGTAGCCATCTGAGAGGCCTGTGATCTGTCTGAACTAGGAAGTGAGTGCCAAACAGGTACAGCTTCAACTTCTTCAGGGCCCAGAGCACAGCAAAGGCTTCCCTCTCTAAGGCATTCCAATGCTGCTCTCTGGGGAGTAGTCTCCTGCATATGAAAGCAACAAGATGGTCATGTCCATCATTTGTTTGGGTAAGGACTGCACCTATCCCATGCTCAGAGGCATCTGTCTGCACAATGAATTGCTTGGAATAATCTGGAGCTTTCGGGACTGGGGCAGGGCACATTACATCCTTCAGTGAGTCAATAGCCTTTTGACAGCTCACTGTCCAGTTTACTTTCTTTGGCATCTTCTTAGAGGTCAATTCTGTGAGGGGTGCCACAATGGTGCCATACCCCTCACAAACCCCCTGTAGTTCCCAGTCAAGCTAAGGAATGCCCTGACTTGAGTCTGGGTGGTTGGTGCTACCCAGTCCACAATTGTCTGGATCTTGGGTTGTAAGGGTTGAACTTGGCCTCCACCTACAAGGTGGCCAAAGTATACAAAAGAGCCCTGCCCTGTCTGGCACTTGCTTGCCTTGATAGTGAGGCCTGCACTCTGCAGAGCCTCAAGGAACTTTCCAAGGTGAATCAGGTGATCCTGCCAAATGGAGCTTTTGACAGCTCACTGTCCAGTTCACTTTCTTGGGAATCTTCTTGGAGGTAGGTTCTGTGAGGGGTGGCGGGGGGGGACGGCACCATGGACCCATAGTCCTTCACAAACTTCCTGTAATACCCAGTCAAGCTAAGGAATGCCCTGACTTGGGCCTAGGTGTTTGGAGCTTCCCAGTCCAGAATTGGGTTGGAGTGACTGAACTTGGCCTCCACCTACCAGGTGACCCAAGTATACAACCCGTCCCTGCTCTATCAGGCACTTGCTTGCCTTGATAGTGAGGCCCACACTTCTCAGAGCCTCAAGGACCTTCCCCAGGTAGATCAGGTGACATGGTCAGTGGGGTCACTGACATGGTCAGGCTACATCTGGACATTAGCAACTGCATTTACTGCAGGTTGGCTAAAGGCATTTTTTTTGTTTTTACAGCTAGGGTCTCCAGTTCGGTATCCCAATGACTTACAGTCATGACACCAAGCCGTTTTGGGATCCCAGCTCCTTCCCTGGTACCCTACCTTTGGCTGTGAAGAGTCTCTGGGCCCACCCTTCTGAGCAGATTTTGGGGGGGCCTGAAGACTCTGTTTTTATCAATCAATCAATCAGGGAATTGTAAGCGCGCTACTCACCCGTGAGGGTCTCAAGGCGCGGGGGGGGGGAGGGGGGTGGTCCGCAGATCTGTTTGGCCGAAGAGCCAGGTCTTGAGGGTCTTCCTGAAGGTGTTCAGGGAGGGGGCGTGTCTGATGTCTGCCGGTAGCTCATTCCAGGTCTTGGCTGCAATATGAGAGAAGGATCTTCCACCTGCTCTGGCTCTGTGGATGCACGGGGTTTCGGCCAGTGCGAGGTTGGAAGATCGGAGGTTTCATTTGGGTACGTGGAAGTTGATTTTGTCGTTGAGGTATTTGGGTCCGTTGTTGTGTAGGCATTTGTAGGCGTGAGTGAGGATTTTGAAAGTGACTCTTTTCTCCACGGGGACCCAGTGGAGACTTCGTAGGTGTTGGCTGATGAGTTCGTGTCAGGGATGCCGAGGACGAGTCTGGCCGCGGTGTTCTGTATTGTCTGGAGTTTGCGGAGTAGGGACTTGTTGATGCCAGCGTAGAGTGCGTTTCCATAGTCCAGTCTGCTGGTGAGGAGTGCGTGGGTGACTGTCTTCCTTGACTCAGGGGGGATCCACTTGAAGGTCTTGCGGAGGATGCGGAGGGTGTTGAAGCAGCTGGAGGTGACGGCGTTGACCTGTCGGTTCATGGTGAGTGATGAGTCGAGTACCATGCCGAGGTTCTTGGCGTGGTCTGAGGGGGTAGGTGGGCTTCTGAGGGCGGTCGGCCACCAGGTGCTGTCCCATGCAGAAGGGGTGGTACCGAGGACGAGGACTTCTGTCTTCTCGGCGTTGAGCTTCAGGCAGCTGTTGGTCATCCCGACTGCGACGTCTTGCATTCCTTTCTGGAAGTTGAGTTTGGCAGTGGTGGGGTCTTTGGTGAGGGAGAGGATGAGCTGGGTGTCGTCGGCGTAGGATACGATGTTGAGGCCGTGTTGTCGGACGATGGCTGTGAGGGGGGGGGGCCATGTAGACGTTGAAGAGGGTGGGGCTCAGTGATGAACCCTGTGGGACTCCGCAGGTGATTTTAGTGGGGTCGGAGAGGAAGGGTGGGAGTCTGATCCTTTGGCTTCTTCCGGTGAGGAATGATCGGATCCAGTCCAGGGCTATTCCTTGTATGCCTGCGTCGTGTAGTCTGGCGTCTAGTGTTCGGTGGGAGACGGTGTCGAAGGCCGCTGATAGGTCAAGTAGGATGAGGGCTGCGGAGTGGCCTTGGTCCAGGAGGGTGCGGATGTCGTCTGTGGCGGCGAGTAGGGCGGTCTCTGTGCTGTGGTTGCTTCGGAATCCGGATAGGGACGGGTCGAGGACGGCGTTCTCTTCAATGAATAGTGTCAGTTTCCTGTTGACTGTTTTCTCTGCAACTTTGGCTGCGAAGGGGAGGAGCGAGATGGGCCGATAGTTCTTGAGGTCAGCTGTGGGCTTCTTGAGCAGGGGTCTGACTACTGCGCGCTTCCAGTCGTCTGGGAAGGTGCCTGTTTTGAAGGTGGTGTTGATGGTGCGTTGTAGTTCGGGTGCGATGGCGGTAGATGTGAGGGGGGCAGGGGTCGGTGGGGGCCCCCCCCGAGTGGATGACTTTTATGGTCGAGGTGGTGTCTTCGGCCGTGATCGGTGTCCAGTTGGAGATGGTGGGCTGGCTGGTATTTCTGGGGGGCGGGGGGGCCGTCTGTGGCGCCTGGTGGATGGTCGATGAAGTTGTCGTAGAGGTTTTTGATCTTGAGGTGGAAATAGGTTCCAAGCTTGTCGCAGAGGTCTTGGGATGGGGCGATGTCTGTGGCTTCGCTGCGTGGGTTGGTGAATTCTTGAATGACACTGAAAAGTTCCTTGGCGTTGGTGGAGTTGGCCAGGATTTTGTTGTTGATGAAGTTCCTCTTGGTGGCTCTGATCTGGTTGTGGTAGGCCGTCATGGCGTCCTTGTAGGTGGTGTGGCTTTTGGTTGTCTTGGTGTTTCTCCAGTTCTTCTCCAGGCGTCTGTAGGTGCGTCTGGCTTCTTGGAGAGCGGTGGTGAACCAGGCGGCTTTCCCGGGGCGTTGTCTGTCGGGGTTGCGTAGCAGGAAGAGCTAGTCTGCGCAGTTGGAGATCCAGGTGTGGAGTTCTCTGGCTGCGTCGTTTGCGTCGTTTTAGGATTACTTTCTTTCCCTTGGGGTGGGTTTTTGGCCTCTTTCTTTTGGTCTCCCCCACCAGTGGTAGTTTTGGTCACCCTTGTCGTGACCCCGTGGTCTGCGTTCTTCCCCAATTCTTGAGTAGAAAGTGCACCGAGGTCTAACAGGAATTGATGTAGTTTCTCATGGTGACAATTACTTAAAAGGTGCTCCTTCATTATCAAATTATACAGCCCTTCAAAGTCGTGTACATTGTTACCATCTAGCCAACCTCTTAGTGTTTTCACTAAGTAGTCTACAAAATCTACCCAGATCTGGCTCTGGGTTTTCGAGCCTCCCTGAATCTGTTCCTAT
Organism: Calotriton arnoldi; assembly: GCA_963921515.1. Lineage (NCBI taxonomy): Eukaryota > Metazoa > Chordata > Amphibia > Caudata > Salamandridae > Calotriton > Calotriton arnoldi. The sequence continues at coordinate 2,615,431 of CAWUFW010000828.1, forward strand.
ACTCCTCAGTACTAAATCCAAAGCCCTCAATATGGGTACCCTTCGTGTGGCCATAGGATGTAGCCTCTTTCTCATGGAGTGTCCGGAGTCTATCCCTGCACTTCGCTGAGAACATTTTCCACAGGATAGTACTCCACAGCTTCCTGCGGACCTGTCTGCCAAGACAGGCTCTCTCAAATGCAATGAACCACTTAGTGATATCATCATCCTCAAAGAATTTAGGGAAAATCCCTTTGGGGATCTTAAAGTGAAAAGATTCTACTTGCTACCTATTTATTATTTTGATGCCACCAGAGATGGGTCCTAGGCCAATCTCAGCTCTTTCTTTTTCTATGGCCAAGAGTTTAGGTTCTGGGGCTATCCTCCTGGCCAGTTTCTGGAGATCTGCATCTCCAGTGTCTACCTCATCTGGGGCACTACTGGGGTCACTCTCACCAGTGGTGTTGCTGTCTGAGGGGGTAGTGGTGGAGTCAGTGTCCTCCTCATCTACTACCTGGGAATCATCATCCTCTTTCCCAGTGGGGGAGGTTTTACTTGCCGGGGCCTTGTCATTTTCTGCCAGCAACTGCTACAGTTGGGCTTTTGTGGGTTTAGTACCCATGGCAAGTTTCCATGCTTGGCACAATTCATTCCGTTGTGGCATTCTCAGATGTGCATAGGGGACCAGGTTAAGCTCCTGGGAGGTCCCTGCATTATCAGTCATGGTTTTTAAAGTAGTTGGGGTCTTATTAGAGACTTACAAAAAATGCTAAGAACTAAAAAGGCCTAACTACTTTACAGACTTTTAATTTTTAAACAGTGGGGGACTTAACCAAGGCCCTAACACTAGTTTAAATAAATATGATAAAAATCGAAAAAATACTTTAACTAATGACAATTTTGGATTTCTGCACCACCAGGGGCGGCCGGGTGCATAGGTCAAAGCTGGAGGTCGGGCCCAATGTTATCCAATGGAGACTGGGGGGGTGCTCGAAGACACGCGGCTTACAGGCAAGTAAAAGCGGCTGCTGGGTTCAAGCTATAGAGCTTGAGACAAGCACGGGGGCACAAATCAGCACCAAACATACACCACCAGCAGCGGCACGGGGCGGCCTGGTGCAGGGTGCAAACACAGTGTCGGGCACCCAATACAAGTGAATGAAGGTACTCGGTTTGGAAAACAGGCTGCAGGCGTCGAACCGGAGGCTGCACCAGGAACAACGGCAACAGTAGAGTTAAGTTGAGATGCTGTGGGTCGTAGGGACACAGTCGGTTGAGCTCTCCAAGATCCAGGGGCTTCAGGTGCCTGGGTGTCCTTTGAAGTCAGGTTTTTCTTACCGGAGTTTTTCTTACAAAGGGGCGGCAAGCAGGGACTGGGACACCAGACCAGGGGAGCCCACAGAGGGGCACAACCCTTGAGATCCACGGGCACACAGGGACACCCTTGGTCCACTTCTCGGGCTGTGGGGCTCTGGTGCAGTGGTGTCTTTTGGCGTTCAATCCAGTGCTGGAGTTCCTCGCAGTTGGAGGGGGCCTGCAGAAAGAGGCTTCAGGCTCCACGAGGGTCGGGTGCAGCAGACAGGCCAGCAGGGTTGGCACCAAGTCAGTCGTACTCCTCGGTTCAGCAGTTATCTTCTTCATACACTTCTTTTGGGCCATTGAAATCTGAAGATATGGTATCAGGGGGGCCCCTAAATACTCAATTTATGGGTGTTAAGGGGAGTGGGGGTAGTAGCAATGGGCCTTTTTTGGGGGGAGTTTTATATAGCGCAAACCAGACCCGAAGGTATTGGAGCCCTTTACATGAGCACTGGTTGCGCTACAGATGGACACATTCAATTCCCAGCCGAGACTCGAACCTAATTCCCCAGCTCCGAGGTCAACCACTCTAGCAGTTAGGCCACTGTGAGAAAGTGCCCTCTTTCTGCATGGTTGCCCCCACTTTTTGCTGAACTACTGATGTGCTTTGACTGAGTGTGCCCTGGGCTCCTGCCAATCAGGTACCCAGGGCCTATGTTCTTTCCCTAAAACTGCATTGAAAACAAAACCCAATTGGCATCTCTGGCCACAGGTCACCCCCTGGTAAATGGTACCACAGGCACCCAGGGCACTGTGACCAGGGAAGACCTCTAAGGGCTGCAGCACGTCTTGTGCCACCCTTAGAGGCCCTGTACCATTACAATCACACACTGCCTTTGCAGGCTGCGTGTCTTGGTGCAGAACAAAGTGAAGAGTCGACATGGCACACATCCCTGTGTGCCATGCCCTCAACCCACTGCCCTGGCATAGAACAGACACCCCTCTAGCTGGGTGCCCTATACCAGTGGTGAGGGTACAGGTGCATGAGCCCTGTACCACTACAGTGTCTAAGTCCTTTCTTAGACATTGTAAGTGCAGTGCTGCCATTAAGAGTATATGGTGCTGGGAGTTTGTCATTACGAACTCCACAGTACCATTGTAGTGTAGCTCCTATTTCCCTAATAGGCTCTGCGCATTGGAATAATATATCCTATAGGTTTGACATAGGACTAAGGTCGGTATGTCCCTATCGAGTATATTAAACTTAATTACTTGTGCCAGCTAGCTCAGAGGCCACTAGAAGCTCCTTGACAACAAGAAGGGAGTAGTTTCTGGCAGCCGCAAAACATGACCAATATGTTTCCCTTTTAGAATCAGAACGTGTCCCAGAGTCGTGGAAACACTAGATAACTATTTCACTCAGCTCAGTCGTGCATGCTTAGTTTTCCTCAGAGTTACACAGAAATAATAGACGAGTGTTTTCAATAAAAGATTTATTGAACAGTCTTGTTTCTGGTGTAAATATAATGTGCTGTTACGATCACAAGACAGTATGCGAGATAAATAATGTACAGGGTGAGCAGTAGAAATAAATAATACTGTGATAGCATTATCTTTTAGTACATATGCTGTTACATAAATAACACAGACTAAAAATGCGAGTACTCATACGATGCAGTGCTAAGCTAGTTCTACCCCAATGTACCTAACCTAGGTGTAAGACGAGGTATGAAATAGGTGAAGTATTCCTTACTATGGTATACTAAGAGTATGTTTAGTCTAGTATGCCTAGTATGCCAAGAGTCCCTCTAGGTTCTTATCAGCTCCATACCTGAAGAATGAGAGAGGTTGGAATCTCTTTGCCAGACTCGAACTCCAACACCCCGCAAGGGAAGTCAGATCACTGGAAGCTGGGCTCTCTGCGTGCAGGGAATGGCAGAGTCTTCTCAGTGCGTCAGGCCGGGATACGGGCTCCTCTGAAGTTGAGGTCTCCTCTAGTTTACAAGGGCTAGGGAAGGTATATTTATACCTGAGAGTACCTTAGGAATGTTAGCATTGACGTGAATTGGGTAGCGAAAGAAGTCATGGATGAACCCCTAAGGAATAATGGTTCATGCATAATGTATGAGGCCTTGAAGAAATCAATAGTCCTGGGCTAGGGAAACTCCCGCAGCCTAAGGGTCTGTTATTCATGAACTCGTTGTGACGTTAGGGTGGACGGATGTCAGAGACCATGCCTGTATTTGGAGTGCACGGTTTAATGCCTAAATAAGGCCTGGGATTCTATGCCTATATAAGGGCAGGGCGAATTGTGCCTATATAAGGACATGATATTTGGAAAGCCTGTTATGGACACCCTAAGGAGAATACAACACCCACTCCTTCTTTCGTGTATACGATAATACATAAATGCTAAATATTTAAAATGCTAAACATAAAAATGGAGTACCGCATATTTCTAAAATATTTCATAAAACCATTTTAAAAAAGGCATTTAAAAAAAACATTAGAATGCAAAAAGGTACTGTACATTCGAAGCATTGCTTATCATTTCAGGCATAAAATTCGAAAATAAATGCAATTGGAATGAAGTAAGCAGTAATATTTACATGTGACAGAAAATGATCGATAAGTTGTTCAAAAATCAAAAGTCATTTCATGTCATGAAAATCAAATGAACTGTTTTTAGACACATAAGATGACTAAATGTCTGTGGAAGGACCGCCAAGTCTGTACTATAAGGCTAGTTCTACTTTAAGCAGATTGATATACCATTTTCATTCGAAAAAAATGGGAAAAAGTTCAATTTTTGGTAGAGTTCCAAGTTTTTGAAAAATGAAGGCCAAATTGTTGCTGTATTTCTGGAACACTGTATGGCGAATCAGAGTCAGTTTACGGGTCTGGTGTAAACATTAGATCATCTATTTCTATAGACAAAACATCATCCACTGTAGTTGGTGTGAGTTGGAACACCTCGTGAAGCAGGTTAATTGCACAGAGATGTGAAGCATTGCTTTCAATTGTCGCAATGTTCGCGTCCGTTGTTACCTGTGTGCCTGTAGTTCTTTCTCGTACCTCAGCAGCAGCCGGAAGTGTCTGTGAGATCTCAATGAATGCTGTCATCAGGATAGGAAGCCGCTGGGGACAACACATAGCATGGGCCGTTATCTGGTCCAGCAGAGTATCGACGTCCGTTGGCGCATCCGATGGAAATGTTAGACATGTGTCCAACACGCATTCTACACCGCATAGCAGGCATCGTAGAACAGGTAAGATGCAATCTTGCCAGATTGGTCTAAAGGACAGGAACCATGTGGTATTACGGTCCCGTAGACGATTTATGCCCAAAAGCTGTACTATTTGCTCACGGCACTTTCGTTCAAGGAGAGCTTTCTCCATGTTGCTCGGAGTGATGTTGGCGAATTGGCTGGCCATAGCGCAACAGCAGGAAGAGAAATAGAATTCCGGCAACAAGTGCTAGAATTAATGGTATGCCACCAAACACCGAATGTGCAAAGTTCGGGATGATTCCGAGTATTGCCTGGAAAGGTGCTAACAGACCCGAGCAGATGCCCTTAAATACATGTACAATTCCTGTTGTATCAGACATGTTGAAAATTCGTCCTATCATTTCCACGAAATGTATAGGGCAGTTTGTACGTATTAAAGTCTGTATCTCAGCCGAAGTCCTTGCAATTTGCAGATCATAGGTTTCTTTGGCCGAGGTCAAAGGCACTGTTTGTTGTAAAAGCATGGCTTTCATTCTGCTTAAAGTATCAAATCTTATAAAAGAGACGTTCAGCGAAGGCCATAGAGGCGACTCCCTGACTGTGTCTATTGGGGCAAACAATACTTGCATACAGCAAGTGACCCTGGAGTTGACCGTTACTAGATATGGGATGCCTGGCAGCATGCCACAGCAACTCTGATCATTCAACATGAGGTAACTCCCATTAGAAAGTTGTCCGAACATTGGATTAATCACAGCAGCTGGTGTACCCTGCTGATGGCAAGACAAATTTGCCACAGAACCATTACATGCCCCGTGCAAGGAAATGTCCTGACATATAAGTGATCCGCTTAGTGCACGTTTACAGTTTCTACCGCTTAAAAACACTTCCCGATCCCCGCTCCAACATCTATATGTATACGGTAAAGCCCAAGATGTCTTAATGTATTCCTTACCCAACCTTTCATATTTGCCTGCTTGCATTTGTCTGAGGCAGTACTGAAACTGAAAAGTAGTCACAGGTAGTGCAATTTTGCCATGAATAAGCCATTCTGTAGCTGGTTTTTCTCCCACCATGAATGGTAACTTTTCCAGTTTTTCAATGCTCAGCACTGTATACTTTGCTCCTCTTTGTGCCAGTTCGATCTGTTTATCAGTGAGATTGTATTCTGCAAACAGAGCCGTTGTGTTTATGAAACGCCAAGGCACATAGCCCGCTCGCAAAGATTGCAGCGTCCAGCTTAATAACATAATAGAACGCATTTGAGATTGGCCTTGTTGTAACATTGCCAAATCTTGTTCTAGTATGTCGATAGCAGAGGATACAATGCCATCCAATGAATATATTCTGGAGGACAAAGTTGTTAACCCATTGTCGACCACAGAGTGTTTTCTCTAAATTAATACGATCAAGTTCACGTATTCGTTCTGCGGCCTCTATCTGTGACACCTTCCATGCTTCATTGTATGCAGCATAGATGCCGGCATATATGAAACGTTTTTGACGCGGTTTTCTTGGTCCAAGCAAGAAATCCCTAAGATCTGCGTCTTTTGCAAGTAAGGATAAGTGTTGTTTCACATCCTGTAGTGTAGATGTATGCAGCCAATCGATGCATAATTTCCCTACACTGTATGTTGTTACTACCCCCGGATGTTGTCTTTGGACGTATCTTGGGTCTGGCCTATGAATGGTAAAACCCTGAGTTTTATTCAGGAATCTTTCCTGACAGTTATTCGTGTCTGTGGGCCAGATCAACCATTTTTTCCAATCAAGATTAGATCTGTTGACTTGTAATATATTCTCAACTGTCACCACTGCCTGTGTTTCATTATTTTTTGCAGGAGTTGGTACAGAAGGTGTGTTCATATCTTTTATCTTGGCTAATCCAAGACAAGATGTTTGTTGGATAGTTTCATTCAAAAACATTATTTGTTCAGGGATGATGCAGGCTCTAAATAAAGCTTCTATCCCCTGTACTTGCCATTCTTTAGTACCCCACAACGTTTTTGTGTCTATTGTGTCTTTCCAAAAGTCGAAACCCTGTCTAGACAGTTGGGCATTAAATAATGCAGAATAAATCTGTTTTGCATTTGTTAACATAATTTTCATTCCGGTCTTGTTTTCATTTTTATAGTAAAACATTTCTGGATCAGATGTATTATATCCTGAAAAATATGGAAATTTACTGGCAAATGTTTTTGAACTACCTTTAGGTGGTGTAGGACAATGTTCCCATTGGTTAAACATAAACACATTTCGTGGATATGCAGATTTATGCAAAAAATGATGACCATAGTGATTAAAACAATACATTTGTTCATAGTCTGATGAACCCTCTAAATATTCATGTTTAGAAAATGCAGCAGATTTTTCTAGGTCAAACATAATGTCAGTCACAGTCTCAAAGTCCCAATCATCAGAATAAGTACTGGACGTGATTAGATCACTTAATGAAATTTTAAACAAATGTGGAATGTTCAATTCTTCCGTTGGACCGAATATATCAAAATCGGTTTTGTCCCACACTATACCATCGAGTATAGGAACAGCAGTGATGTTCACTGATGACAAGTCTCTTGCTTCACGATGGGAGGATTTATGAGGTTTCAAAAGTACGTTTACGTCTTTTCCTTCAGTGTTCACATGGATGTATCTGCCACTTATAAGCACGCTTACAGTTGTTACCAAAGCTAGCCAGAGCAGGAAAACAAAAAGTCCAGATGTAATCCAGAGTTCAATCCATGGAGAAACCAAATAAGTCTTTTTCAGAAAGTGAAGAAAGTCTTGTATTTGCAGCTTGAATTTCAATGACACTGGCGTCGTTTCAGGTTCACTCGGATCTTCTGAGAACGTATCAAAGTTTATGAAATAGCCAGAAGCAGTTCTGTCAATTGTTGGAATTGCATCAGGATTTGTAGAAATCACTGGAACCAGTTCATCACGTGCCACATTGGTGTAGACAGGTGTATTTGGACGAACTGTTACTTGATGTTCAAGAGGGAAGAGTTCCATAGCGTTGTTGCTTAGTCCTTCATTTGTTTCAGCTGAATTCTCGATTGTTATCAGTCTTTCAGTATGAACCTCTTGGATAGTAGCGAGAGGAGTGCGTTTGCTACTAGGTCGGAGTCCACGAGGCCTACTATTTAGTATTGGCCACATACTGTGGTTTGATGAGGTCGATGGACACAAATCTTTTCTCCTTTCTTCAAGCAAGGGGCAGCAGTAGTACTGTTCTCGTTCCTTGAACTGCTAGGACAGGTACTGATTGTCTGTAAGAAGGTCCAAATTCCTTCTTGTCCGCAATTTTTTCTCTGACTAGATCCCCAACTTTTGGAATCCAGACAGGCCTTGCTGGGACAGCCGGTTGATCCCCAGTGGTGGTTGACTGTAGGAATACGTTGCTTTGTTTCGTTCTTAATTTGTTTAAGTCCTGTAGAACAGCCAAACGATCTTTGATATCAAAGGGTTTATTTTCCACCACTGTGCCTACGTTTTCTAAGTCTGGTACCCACATTCTTGTCCCAAATAGGACCTCATATGGAGTGACCCCCCCCTAGAGAACTTCTTGGCAGGTTAAGTGCACGTTGAACTCCACAAAGGTGTTTGACCCACCCGTCACCCGAACCTAATACTCTAGCTGTTATAGACTGCTTTATGTCCCGGTTTTTCCTTTCCACAACCGAATTTCCCTCAGGATGGAATGGAGAGGAGTACCGCAATGCAACGCCCAGACTGGCCATGGCCTCTTTGTAAGCCCTAGAGCTGAACGCAGGACCCTGGTCAGAATGTAGTGTGCCTATTGCGTATATGCCGATAAAGACTCGCAAATCTTTTATAACAGTTCGAGCGTCAGCTGAGCGCTGAGGCCAGAACCATAGGAACCTAGATTCAGTATTTGTGGGAATGCCTTTGTCCAGTAGGACGCTGGCGCGTAGATAGTCGAATGCTGTCTAACAGTGGTGTCTGTACTGGGCTGCCGCATTCGCAGCATGGTGTCTGGTGGCTCTCTCGTTGTAACTTACAGTCTAAGCAGTTGTTGACGAATATGTGAATTTCTGTATTCATCCCGGGCCACCAGTACATCTCTTTTAAAGTCAAGATAGTTTTAGAGATCCCTTGATGTGACAGACCTTCCCCCAAATGTGTTTCATAAATCAAGGCTGCTCTACGTTCCATGTTTGGTATTAACCTATCCCCCACTCCAGGGATTCGAGCAAAAGGAACGTTGTTCGCATCAATTACATAAGAGTACTTGAGTGGAAACTTTTTTGGTAACGCTGCACTGCTGCCTTTGCTTGATGCATTGACAGCCAACATTATCTCACCGTCTATTTTTGTTTTTGAACGAGTGATCGCAGCTACGGAAGCCGTTTGCACAGCCCCCTTTGCGGCTTCATCAGCCAATGAATTCCCTGCAACGTGAACGCCATCACGTTGATGACTCAGTGTGTGTATCACGTGAGCCTTTGGTAGTTCGTTTTTCAACTGAACTACTTGTTCCCAAAGCAATTTGTGCTTTATTGTGCCACCTTTCGCATCTCTGAAACCATTTTCAAGCCAGTTTTGTATATATTCATTATACGACTGCACACAGTAAAAGGAATCGCACACGATTAGTGTGGGGAATTCTCGATCTGTACTTTCAAGTGCCAGTTTGAATGCTTGTAGTTCAGCTCGCTGAGCTGTACAATCTCCTAGAGACTGCGTTTTTGTGACCATAGGTCTGAAGATGCCATTTCGCATGTGACCTTTAACGATAGCACACGCTGCACTGTAAGCTTGCTTACCCCTATTGCGGGTTGTGCGGATCCATCAGTGTAAATTATGAATTCGTACTGATCGAGAGGCAGAATTTCAGTAGGCAGGGGACATTCATGTTCATACTGCAGGAATGCTTGTGTTTTCAAATCTGGATCAAAAAACATATTCAACATCTGTTGCAGCAAGAGAATTAACCCATTGTATCCATCTTGGATGCAATGCTTTAGCATTTGGAATGCTTGCTTTTGTAACCGCTTCTAAAGCAGGTACTGGGGTTACGATTATAATGCGTTTCCCTTGGGCTAAGGCTCTTTCTTTTGCTACAGCGGTTTGAACTGCTGTTAGAATTTTCAGTAGAACTGAAGCGCATTTCCGCTTGTGTGTACAAGTGTGATTTATACGCTATTGGTATTTTTTCACCCTCATTGAAAGTTAAGTAGGTGAATCCGCATTGACCCGAAATTATTCGGATCACCAAATTACGTTCACTTACGCGTGTTTGTAAGTGATGTGTTGCTAACATGTTAGCCTGGAGTGAACGCAAAATTTCTGTGTGTTCTTGTGTCCAGTTTCTGATCGAAAAATCAGGTTTGATTAATGCATAGAGAGGTTTAACCCTTTCTGCGTAGTTTAAAATGTATGTTCTTCCAAAATTTAGGAAACCCAGGATGGATTGTAATTTTTTTGCGTCTTTGGAGGTTGGAGCAGCGCACACTTTTCTAAAAGTTAGCTGCCAAGCTCTTGCCTTCACTTGAAAGCTCATATCCTAGAAATAGGACATTGAGATGGGCAATTCTGGACTTTTAAAGTTGAATTTGTAACCCTCAGAGGCGAATCCCAGTATAATGGTGCTCACCCTGTTCAAGTGTTTTTCCAGGTCATCGTCTGTCAGATAAATGTCATCGACATAGGACAATGCCTCATTGTCATAAATTTGTAGTAACTCCATTACCCTCGCTGAGAATAAACCTGGGCTATTCTTGAACCCTTGTGGGAGTCGACAAAAGTGACGCTGGGTCCCCATTATGGAGAATGCTGTTAAGTACCTGCTTTCAGGTGCTATGTTTTGACAAAAGAAACCATTTGAGATGTCTAATGTGGTTTTATATTTTTTACGCACAATGTTATTCATTAATGCTGTGCTATGTGCATTTTGCACTGCAAAAGTTTTAGAACAAGTGTTTAGGTGTCTGTAATCCAAAACTAGACGATATGTTTTGTCTGGTTTGGAGACAGGAAACAAAGGATTGTTCATGGAGGAGGTGCATGTTTCAATCACCCCTTGGTATTCAAGTTGATCTAAGATCTCCCTGACCTGTTTTTTAGCTTCTTGCTTAATAGGATACTGCCGTTGTGCAGTTGGTTCATGTTTCAGATGTATTTTATGGTGAGGTGAATCTTCATCCCATCCTACATGATTTTTATACAATGCTGGGGCCTGGGCTACTGCCCATTTCCTGGCATATGTATATCTTAGATGCATTGGTATATGGTTGGAGAAGGCAGGCATAATAATGTCCTCGCCATGTGGGCACTCCCTGACAAATTGTGGTGGCCAGTCCTTTTCTGCTAGAAGTATGTCATAGCCTCTTGATAGTCTTTCCCAAAAAAGTGCTTTCACTTGTCTAGGTTTGTCTCCCTCCATCCGGAGTGTTATTTCAAATAACACTTGTGGAGTACTAACCCTGGTGTCTACAGTCTCAACTGTGATGTACTCATTCAAGTCCACTATCTCCAGAAGTTCCTTCACGGTCTGGCGAACTATTGTGACTTCTGCTGCACTGTCCAGCATGGTCTGAGCCCATTCTCCGTTCTTGAGTTGTGATCTCAGTATTCTCGGCATGTCTGATCTTCAGACCTGCTACCTTCTTTTTGGAGAATTGAGGTTTTGTTTTATTTTTTGGAGCGTGTTTGTCGTCTTTCGATTTTACGCGTTCTTCTCTATGTTCCGATCGTCCTCTTCTTTCCGAAGTCTGTGGTGAGATCTGAAAGGGACGAGAGGAACGTGTATCAGTATCTTGATACCGATCAGGTTTTCTCAAATTATCCCTATTCCTGAGGTTATACCTCCTTTCAGAGGGCTCCTTTTGAGGAGACCTACCTCGGGATTGAGAATGTTTCTCGCTTGATTTTTGTTTAGTAGACTCCCACTTCTTTTTAGAAGATGTAGGAGTTTGTTTTATGGAGTCCTTCTCAGGACTTTCAGATAGTTTCGGCTTCAGTGGTCTTCCACCCAAACTATCTTTGCCTAATTCTGCATAAGATTGTTCAATTATTCTGGGTAGCTCAGTTTGATGTTCTGTAACATCGAATTCCCTCAATTTTTGGCGGATCGCAACTGCTGCTGCCTCTCCTTTAATATTAGATAATATTATTGTTGAGACCTGGTCGAAATTTTTCAGTAATTTCATACCTAAATTTCGAGCAGGCTCTGCCCCATATTCGTTTTGAATTTGTTTTAGGACATCAGGTATTACCGCAATTGATGGAATACCATGTGTTTTAGTATAGATGGCAGCAAAGACTGAGCCCCAAGTGGTGTAGTCTTCCAGTTGTGGTGTGATCCCCATTGGTAAACTGATTGTTAGGATTCTGTGTTTCTCATGCGGGCTAGTATTTGGAAATACTGCTTCGATTTGAGTAATTTTTTGAGCTATCCAAAACGGAATTTGCTCACGTTTTGTGGGCATTTTACCCATGACTGAATTGAGAGTGTGGTGTAATTTTTAGTGTATTCCCCTGTTGGGGAGTTGGATTTGGATATTTCAATGGTGGTCGGACTGTAAAAGTCCGCATGACATATTGGACCAATTGTCTGTAAATTTTTATTAACTCTTTTATTTGAGTATGTAATTCCTCATCTGTCATTATATCCAGTTCAGGACGAGGTGTGTAGCCGGCTAAAATCGTCCATGTTGCTCCTGGTCTACCTAGTGGACCGAGCCTGGTGATGTTTTTGTGATGTTTTAGGGCGCCTTTAAACCAGAGCTGATGCTCTTGGTATGTTAATGGAATTTCAATATCCTCGAAAGGAATGTATTCCTCTGGTAGATCATCTTCTTTGTAGAAGTGAAATGTTTGTGATGTTGGATTGCATTCCGGAAGTAGTACCCATGAATAGAATACCTCTGTCTGAAATGATTCATGTGCCTCTATCACGAAAACTGCTCTACCTCCTCTTGGGGATAGGCCATGTTTTATAAGTTTTAGAGTTATGGCTCTTCTTATGTTTTGAGGGATGTTTATAACACCCTCCTCGGTTTCATTTAAACCTGTAAGGTTAAAAAGTGCTGCTTGGGCTTGATCAGCCGCAGGTCCACCGTTTCCGGTTTCATTGTCACCGTCAGGCATTTTTGTTGTTTGAAAAATGTAGAACAAGTTTCAAGGGAACAAAGATAAGGTGTACAATATTGTGGAACACTATCCTTCAACGTTGAGCAAACCAACCAGCTAATATATAGGGTGCTTCCCTATGTAGCCTTGGTGGATACCTAACCCTGTCCACTCCAGACGTCTTTTGGAGTATATGGGTAGGGGTCTCTGAGAGAAAATAGCACGGCTGAGTTACTCAGTATCGAACGTTGAATTACTGCCTAACCAAACCGTTGGGCGCCATGTAGTGTAGCTCCTATTTCCCTAATAGGCTCTGCGCATTGGAATAATATATCCTATAGGTTTGACATAGGACTAAGGTCGGTATGTCCCTATCGAGTATATTAAACTTAATTACTTGTGCCAGCTAGCTCAGAGGCCACTAGAAACTCCTTGACAACAAGAAGGGAGTAGTTTCTGGCAGCCGCAAAACATGACCAATATGTTTCCCTTTTAGAATCAGAACGTGTCCCAGAGTCGTGGAAACACTAGATAACTATTTCACTCAGCTCAGTCGTGCATGCTTAGTTTTCCTCAGAGTTACACAGAAATAATAGACGAGTGTTTTCAATAAAAGATTTATTGAACAGTCTTGTTTCTGGTGTAAATATAATGTGCTGTTACGATCACAAGACAGTATGCAAGATAAATAATGTACAGGGTGAGCAGTAGAAATAAATAATACTGTGATAGCATTATCTTTTAGTACATATGCTGTTACATAAATAACACAGACTAAAAATGCGAGTACTCATACGATGCGGTGCTAAGCTAGTTCTACCCCAATGTACCTAACCTAGGTGTAGGACGAGGTATGAAATAGGTGAAGTATTCCTTACTATGGTATACTAAGAGTATGTTATGTCTAGTATGCCTAGTATGCCAAGAGTCCCTCTAGGTTCTTATCAGCTCCATACCTGAAGAATGAGAGAGGTTGGAATCTCTTTGCCAGACTCGAACTCCAACACCCCGCAAGGGAAGTCAGATCACTGGAAGCTGGGCTCTCTGCGTGCAGGGAATGGCAGCGTCTTCTCAGTGCGTCAGGCCGGGATACGGGCTCCTCTGAAGTTGAGGTCTCCTCTAGTTTACAAGGGCTAGGGAAGGTATATTTATACCTGAGAGTACCTTAGGAATGTTAGCATTGACGTGAATTGGGTAGCGAAAGACGTCATGGATGAACCCCTAAGGAATAATGGTTCATGCATAATGTATGAGGCCTTGAAGAAATCAATAGTCCTGGGCTAGGGAAACTCCCGCAGCCAAAGGGTCTGTTCTTCATGAACTCGTTGTGACGTTAGGGTGGACGGATGTCAGAGACCATGCCTGTATTTGGAGTGCACGGTTTAATGCCTAAATAAGGCCTGGGATTCTATGCCTATATAAGGGCAGGGCGAATTGTGCCTATATAAGGACATGATATTTGGAAAGCCTGTTATGGACACCCTAAGGAGAATACAACACCATAATGGCTTTACTGAAAACTGAGAAGTTTGGTATCAACAACTTCCCTGGGGGAACCCTTGTTCATACCCCAGAAACTCAACCCCAAAGACCGAGTACTTACCTGGTAACCGTTAACTTCATTTCTCTCCATAGGAACCTATTGACTGTTTTTCTCTGAAAAATGTTCTAAGTGTGGAGTTGATTTGTATGGAAACCTGAAAAATTACAATTGTGCAAAACTGATTTTACTTACCTTTTCTCTAGGAAATCTCCCTGTGTGATATCTAGGCATATCACACTGAGTAGAAAAAGTAACTTAAAAAGTAATCTAAAAAGTAATCTGTAAAGTAATTTCAATACCTTGACTTACCTGTATTTCAAACAACTGCATTTGAACTTGTAAACACTGCATAATATTTTGCAAAGCATTTATTTTACTTACCTGTGCCAGGCTTGGCTTGGTTCTAGAAATAAAATAATGTTAGAAATGGGATCTCTAGTTGGCAAGGGCTTGCACCTTTGTCCAAGTAGGGACCCTTCTTCCTAGTCAGGGTAAGGGTGTTACACTCGTGAAGTAACCCCTGCTCACCCTCGTGGTAGCTTGGCACGAGCAGTCAGGCTTAATTCAGAGGCAGTGTGTAAAGCATTTGCACATAACCAACAGTAATACAGTGTAAGCACTACAAACGGACACCACACCAGTTTAGAAAAATAACCAATTTTTATATACTCAAGACAAGACCAATTACGACAAAAATCCACAATACTATACTTTAAAAACGAATGCTTGATAAGGTAACTTCTTCTTTGCAGGAATAGTTCAAAAACAAAGTTCGTACGAGTCGGATGCTCCGTCCGAGTCTACCGCGATGCTGAAAACCACAGAGTCTAACAGTTCCAGCCGACCGCGTCGATACGGGCCAGCAGAGTCGTGAACAGACTCGGTCACAGTACCTTTCTCGTTGTGGCTGGTACGGAGTGTACGAGCCGGTCGGCGTTCGTCGCGGTTGCGGTGCAAGACGGAGCGATGCAAGGTGCGGTGTCCCTCGATGCGGTGCAGGCAGCGGCTCGATGAGCGTCGTGCAGACGGAGTCGGTGAGTCCAAGGCGTGCGATGCAGGGTGAGACGATGCTCGATGCGGTGCTGACAGGTTGCGATGCAGGCGACCAAGCCGGAGTGCGGGAGCTGGCGTCGGACAGCAGTGCGAGTCGGAGCGGTGCGTCGCAGACGTGCGAGCGGTGCCCCAAATGCGATGTGGTCACGACTCTTGAGCCAGTTGCAGCGACCGCGTCGGTCGGGTCCGGCTGGTTCAGTGAAGCGATGCGATGCGAACTGCGGTGCCCACAGGTCATGGTGCAAGCAGCGGCTCGGTGTTGGCGGCGTCGGACGTCGCCCACTGTGAGACCAGGGTTGCGATGCGAAGCGGGGCGATGCGGTCTGCGGTGCAAACAGGTCACCGGTCAGGGATGGATTCGGTTGACGGAGTCGGTTGCAGTTCCCTTCCTCTGTGGCAACTGAAACAGCGTTCCAGAAGCGGTACCCAGAGGCTTGTGAAGTCTTTGTAGTCCCTGAGACTTCTTAACAGGAGGCCAGCTCGGTTCCAGGCCCTTGGAGATACTCAGCACAAGTTTGTAGAAAGTTCAGTCCTTTCACTGCCCAAGGCAGAAGCAGCAGCTGCAGGCCAACCCAACAAAGAAACAACACAGCAAAGGGGCATTACTCCTCCTGGCAGCTCTTCCAGCTCTTCGTCTTGGCAGGTTCCTTGATTCCAGCGAGATCTAAATTCATGGGGTCAGGGCCCCAATATTTATATCCCTAATTCCTTTGTTCTCTGAAGGCAGAGAGGCCTTTGCCTAGTCCAAACCAGTTCTGGAGCACTTTGTTGACAAGTCTCCGTCCCTTCTTTCAGTGAGTAGGCCAGGGACATCAGACGCACCACAGAAGGTGGAGCCAGCATTGTGGAGGGAAGGCACTGTCCTATTCAGGGCCCAGGTGCGACTCCTCCCACCCATCTACATGTAGTCTTGCTATTCAGCCCTGTGCTGACTCACCCTGTCTCCTGGCATCCCCCAGCCCCTGTCACTCACACTCCAGACAAGGAATACACAACCTCGCAGAGGCAGGCTTGGATGGTTAGGCAAGAAAATACCCACTTTCTAAAAGTGGTATTTTCAAACACAGAATGTTAAAACCAACTTCACTAAAAGATGCATTTTATCATTCTGAGTCCAGGCATACTAAACTCGAATTTCTACCATGTTCCCGGGGTCAGTTAGGATTATAAGCTGTAATAATCAAAACTGCCCGTTCTGGCCTATGGGGAACAGGTAGCCTTGCAATAGTGAAAAACGAACTAGGCTGTAATTCACTATCAGGACATGCCACACACACCAGGGCATGTCCTACCTTTCGCATACAACGCACCCTGCCCACGGGAGTACCTTGGGCCTACCTTAGGGGTGACTAACATGTAGCAAAGGGAAGGTTTAGGGACTTGCAAGTGTGTGCACTTGCCAAGTCGACATGGCAGCCCCAGGTTGCGCACAGGCTCTGCGATGGCAGGCCTGAGTTACACTTTACAGGCTGTTTGCGTGGGTGGCACAATCCAGTGCTGCAGCCCACCAACAGCATTTGGTCTATAGGCCCTGGCACTCGCAGTGCACTTTACAAGGGACTGACACAAACCAAATAGGCCAATCATGGAAACACCAATCCATAACACATTTTATACAGGAGCACTTGCACTTTCCCACTGGACAGCAGTGAGGAAAGTGCGCAGAATCATTACACCAGCAAAAACAGAGTCAAAACCGGGAGGTCAGAAAGCAAAAAGTCAGGGGAAACACGCCAAAAGATGCCAAGTCTAACCCATGTCCCCTCCAGCTGAAAGTAGGGAGAACTACCCAACCCCATTGGAGTTCTCTTCACTAAGGCGGAAGAACCTTGACAGACCATCTGCGTTGGCGTGTTCTGTCCCAGGACGGTGTTCCACCGTAAAGTCCATTCCCTGTAGGGAGATGGACCACCTCAGCAGTTTTGGATTCTCACCCCTCATTTGCATCAACCATCTGAGGGGCCTGTGGTCTGTCTGAACCCGGAAGTGAGTCCCAAACAGGTATGGTCTCAACTTCTTCAGCGCCCAGACCACAGCAAAAGCTTCCCTTTCTATGGCACTCCACCTCTGTTCCCTGGGGAGTAGTCTCCTGCTAAGGAAGACTACAGGCTGATCCAGGCCGTCTTCGTTCAGTTGTGAGAGCACCGCTCCCACACCATGCTCTGAAGCGTCAGTCTGCACGACGAATTCCTTGGAGAAGTCAGGTGCCTTGAGCACGGGCGCCGTGCACATGGCTGCCTTCAGGGCATCAAAAGCTTTCTGGCAGGACTCAGTCCAGATCACTTTCCTGGGCTGCCTCTTAGAGGTCAGCTCTGTTAAGGGGGCAACGATGGTGCCATAGCCCTTAACAAATCTCCTATAGTAGCCGGTGAGACCTAAGAAGGCTCTCACCTCCGTCTGGGTCTTGGGGGGCTCCCAAGCCAGAATGGTGTCAATCTTGGGTTGTAGGAGCGCCACCTGGCCGCTTCCTACCTGGTGTCCCAAGTACACCACAGAACCCTGCCCGATCTGGCACTTACTGGCCTTGATCGTGAGGTCTGCACCTTGCAGAGCCCTCAACACTTTCTCAAGGTGCTGTAAATGTTCTTCCCAGCTGGAACTGAACACAGCAATGTCATCCAGGTAGGCGGCACTGAAATCCTCCAGCCCAGCCAACACCTGATTGACCAACCTCTGAAAGGTGGCAGGGGCATTCTTCAACCCAAAGGGCATCACCCGGAATTGGTAATGACCTTCTGGGGTTGAGAATGCTGATCTCTCCTTGGCCCCATCGGTTAAGGCAATCTGCCAGTACCCAGACGTCAAATCAAACGTGCTGAGGAACCGGGCAGCTCCCAACCAATCAATGAGCTCATCAGCTCTGGGGATGGGGTGCGCGTCAGTCCTGGTGACGGCATTGAGCCCACGGTAGTCCACACAAAACCGGAGTTCTGGAGTGGCACCGGGCGCAGCAGCCTTTGGGACCAAGACCACTGGGCTGGCCCAAGGACTGTGGGAGGGCTCAATCACCCCTAACGCCAACATCTTAGAGACCTCCTCCTTGATGCTGGCTCTGACCCGGTCAGTCAACCTGTAAATCTTGTGCTTCACAGGAGGGCTGTCACCAGTGTCCACGTCATGGGTACACCAGTGAGTAACACCGGGGTCAGAGAGAACAGTGGGGCGAACTGTCCCAACAACTGGTGACAGTCCCCTGCTGCTCCTGAGTCAGAGTAGGGGAGAGGATCCCACCTTCTACTGACCCATCATGCTCCTTGGTAGACAGGAGGTCAGGGAGAGGCTCACTCTCCTCTTCCACCCCATCATCTGTCGCCAAGAGCATACTCACTTCGGACCTCTCGAAGTGGGGCTTGAGGCGGTTCACGTGAAGGACCCTCAAAGGGTTCCTTGGAGCTTGCAAATCCACCAGGTAGGCGACGTCACTTTTGCGCTCCTTTACCTCATATGGCCCAGTCCACTTGTCCTGCAAGGCACAAGGTGCCACTGGGGCCATGACCCACACTTTTTGCCCAGCTTGAAATTCGACCAGAGTGGCATTCTGGTCATACCATCTCTTCATTTCTTCCTGGTTGGCTTCTAGGTTCGCCTGAGCGAGTTTCCTGAAGCGGGCAGTTTGGTTTCTAAAGGCCAGCATGTAGCTAAATACATACTGGGGAGTTTTCCTGGGAGCCGCCTCCCAACCTTCCTTTACAAACTCAGAGGTCCTCTGACAGGGTGGCCATACAGGAGCTCAAAGGGGCTGTACCCAAGAGACTTCTGAGGCACCTCCCTGTATGCAAAGAGTAGGCATGGCAAGAGGACGTCCCACTTACGCCTCATGGGTTCTGTTAGACCCTTGATCATGCCTTTCAAGGTCTGGTTGAATCTCTCCACCAGACCGTTTCCTTGTGGGTGGTAAGGAGTGGTGAACTTGTAGGTTACACCGCACTCCTTCCACAGGGATGTCATATACTTGGATATGAAATTGGTCCCCCTATCAGAAACCACCTCTCTGGGGAATCCCACACGGGAAAAGATCCCCATTAACGCCCGGCCCACCACTGGCGCCGTCGTTGTCCTGAGAGGGATTGCCTCCGGGTACCGGGTGGCATGGTCCACCAAGACCAGGATGTACCTGTTGCCCATGGCTGTCTTGGGATCCAGTGGCCCCACAATATCCATCCCTACCCTTTCAAAGGGTGTTCCAACAACAGGAAAAGGTTGGAGAGTAGCTTTGACCTTCCTCCCACTCTTACCACTTGCCTGGCAAGTTTGGCAAGACCTACAGTGTGCATCTGACTGCCTTCGCATTTGGGGCCAAAGAAGTGGGTGACAAGCCTGTCAAAGGTCTTGTCCTGCCCCAAATGTCCTGCCAAAGGCACGTCATGAGCCAGACCCAGTAGGAAGGTCCTGAAGCGCTGGGGTACCACCAGCACACGGGCTGACCCAGGCTCAGCAACCTTAGGCTCACTGTATAGGAGACCACTCTCCCAGTAGATCAGATGTGACCCGGACTGATTACCAGCTGCCTGGTCTGCAGCCTGCCGCCGCAGACCCTCCAGAGTAGGGCACTCGTTCTGCTCCCTGCAGAACTCCTCCCTGGTGGGACCCCCTTCTTGCTGCCAATGGGTCAGCTCAGAGATGTCTCCCAGTTCGGCTACCTGCTCCCCTGTAGGCACCGGGCGTCCCCCTCGAGGTCCGCCTCCTCCCGGTCCGTGGGAACTTCGGGGGCCGGTTTCCCGCGCCCTGCCCTTTCTCTTGGCAGGGACTTGGGCCACTGTTCCAGGCTCCAAGTCCTCTTGATCACCCTTTCTGGCTGCCATTGACCGAGTAGACACGCATGCCCACTCTGGCAACCCAAGCATCTCCAAGTGAGACCTGAGCTCAACCTCCTTCCATAAGGACTGCTCCAGGTCGTTTCCTAGCAGACAATCTACAGGCATGGTAGGGCTCACAACCACCCTCAAGGGACCTGAGACCCCCCATTCAAAGGGAACCTGCGCCACCATACATTGGCGCTCTGAGTTGTCTACAGCAACTACTTGGTGGAATGCCCCGGGGACTACTTGCTTCTCAGACACCAGGTGACACCGGACTGAGGTCACACTGGCTCCAGTGTCTCTGAGAGCCTCTACCCTGTTCCCATTAATGGTCACCCAGGTGCTATATTTCTTTGTGTTAGGGGCACCTGGTTTCCTAGGACCATCTCACTGTCCCCTAGTGAGACAAGGGTCATTTCTGCGGGATCCCCACCCACCTGTGGGCACCCCTCCTCCCCAAGCGCTACACTAGCCAACACTTTGGACTGTCCACCGGTGGGTGGCTGTGTCCCCTTTGGGCACTTGGGGTCCCCCTTAAAGTGACCTACCTGGTCACATGCATAACACTTGCGGGGGGCCGGTCTCAACAGGCTTCCCTGTAGACACCCCTTTCTTCTTATCACCGGGGGCTGGGAACCTTTACCCTGGGTATTAGTTTGGGGCCCTTTAGATAACTCCTGTGCTTTACCCTTGTCCCCCCCCCACCTTTCTGCTGGGGACCCTGCCCACCTTTGGCTGAGTCTTCCCCAAACGCTTTCTTGTGGACCCTGGTACTCACCCAGTGGTCCGCTTCCATAGCAAGCTTCCTGGGGTCAGTTAGCTTACTATCAACTAGGTGCTGGCGCAGATCTGCAAAACATAGACTAGACAAGTGCTTCCATGCAATCAAGTTGTAGAGCCCCTGAAAATCTGTTACACTACTGCCCTTTACCCAACCATCCAGCGACCTGCAGAACACATCCACACATTCCAACCAAGTGTTGGCATCAGACTTCTTACTGGACCTGAACTGATCCCTGTACTTTTCAGGAGTAAGACCATACTTAGTGAGAAGGGCATCCTTCATGTCAGCATAGGTGAGGTGATACCCCTTACCCAAAGCTATCAGAGCATCCCTTGCTTCTTCAGGGAAAAGTGGCCACAATCCTGCTCCCCAATTCTCCTCAGGGACCCCATTCATGTGTATGGCTGCCTCATAACCCTGAAACCACCTTTGTATGTCATCCCCCTTCTTGAACTCCTTGCCTACATTCTTGGGAATGTGCACAATCCTGTTTGCCTTTCTGGACGAATTGCTGCCACCATCTGAGCCGGACTTACTCCTAAGTTCTAGCTCCTTCAGTTCTCTCTCATGCTCTAAGAGCATCTTCCTCTCCTCTATGGCCAATATCTTCTCCTCCCGCTCACTCTCCAGCCTGAGCTTCTGCAGCTCAAACTGCCTTGCCTCCCGCCTGTCCTCCAGCTCCTTTGGGGACAGACTGCTGCTGCCTGACCTGGCGGGTTCCCCCCTACCCAAAAGCATATCCACCCTGGAAATAGGCTCCTCCACCTCCTCACTGAGATTACCAGGCTGCCCACTGGCATGTCTGGCCGCTACCCAGGCCCTCAGCGCCTTCTGTAGCTACTCCTTCCTTGTGAGGCCTTTAATTTGGACTTTCAGGTTTTTACAAATTGCTCGTAGTTCCTTTACGGCGTAGGTTTCCAACCTATCCTCCTCAAAGATAACTTCGAGATGCAACGGATGATGCAGCTGTGTCAGGCATGACAAAAGTAGTGAGTTGAAAACTGGCAAGATCAAAAATAGGCCCAAAGAAAAAGAACCAGTATGTGGTACGTAATGGTCTGCGATATGGTAGTAGTGCACACCAATCACTGTAAGTCATGTGCAAACACAAGTCCTATCCTCACCGCTGACAACCAATGTTAGAAATGGGATCTCTAGTTGGCAAGGGCTTGCACCTTTGTCCAAGTAGGGACCCTTCTTCCTAGTCAGGGTAAGGGTGTTACACTCGTGAAGTAACCCCTGCTCACCCTCGTGGTAGCTTGGCACGAGCAGTCAGGCTTAATTCAGAGGCAGTGTGTAAAGCATTTGCACATAACCAACAGTAATACAGTGTAAGCACTACAAACGGACACCACACCAGTTTAGAAAAATAACCAATTTTTATATACTCAAGACAAGACCAATTACGACAAAAATCCACAATACGACACTTTAAAAACGAATGCTTGATAAGGTAACTTCTTCTTTGCAGGAATAGTTCAAAAACAAAGTTCGTACGAGTCGGTAGCTCCGTCCGAGTCTACCGCGATGCTGAAAACCACAGAGTCTAACAGTTCCAGCCGACCGCGTCGATACGGGCCAGCAGAGTCGTGAACAGACTCGGTCACAGTACCTTTCTCGTTGTGGCTGGTACGGAGTGTACGAGCCGGTCGGCGTTCGTCGCGGTTGCGGTGCAAGACGGAGCGATGCAAGGTGCGGTGTCCCTCGATGCGGTGCAGGCAGCGGCTCGATGAGCGTCGTGCAGACGGAGTCGGTGAGTCCAAGGCGTGCGATGCAGGGTGAGACGATGCTCGATGCGGTGCTGACAGGTTGCGATGCAGGCGACCAAGCCGGAGTGCGGGAGCTGGCGTCGGACAGCAGTGCGAGTCGGAGCGGTGCGTCGCAGACGTGAGAGCGGTGCCCCAAATGCGATGTGGTCACGACTCTTGAGCCAGTTGCAGCGACCGAGTCGGTCGGGTCCGGCTGGTTCAGTGAAGCGATGCGATGCGAACTGCGGTGCCCACAGGTCACGGTGCAAGCAGCGGCTCGGTGTTGGCGGCGTCGGACGTCGCCCACGGTGAGACAAGGGTTGCGATGCGAAGCGGGGCGATGCGGTCTGCGGTGCAAACAGGTCACCGGTCAGGGATGGATTCGGTTGACGGAGTCGGTTGCAGTTCCCTTCCTCTGTGGCAACTGAAACAGCGTTCCAGAAGCGGTACCCAGAGGCTTGTGAAGTCTTTGTAGTCCCCGAGACTTCTTAACAGGAGGCCAGCTCGGTTCCAGGCCCTTGGAGATACTCCGCACAAGTTTGTAGAAAGTTCAGTCCTTTCACTGCCCAAGGCAGAAGCAGCAGCTGCAGGCCAACCCAACAAAGCAACAACACAGCAAAGGGGCAGTACTCCTCCTGGCAGCTCTTCCAGCTCTTCGTCTTGGCAGGTTCCTTGATTCCAGCGAGATCTAAATTCATGGGGTCAGGGCCCCTATATTTATATCCCTAATTCCTTTGTTCTCTGAAGGCAGAGAGGCCTTTGCCTAGTCCAAACCAGTTCTGGAGCACTTTGTTGACAAGTCTCCGTCCCTTCTTTCAGTGAGTAGGCCAGGGACATCAGACGCACCACAGGAGGTGGAGCCAGCATTGTGGAGGGAAGGCACTGTCCTATTCAGGGCCCAGGTGCGACTCCTCCCACCCATCTACATGTAGATCTTGCTATTCAGCCCTGTGCTGACTCACCCTGTCTCCTGGCATCCCCCAGCCCCTGTCACTCACACTCCAGACAAGGAATACACAACCTCGCAGAGGCAGGCTTGGATGGTTAGACAAGAAAATACCCACTTTCTAAAAGTGGTATTTTCAAACACAGAATGTTAAAACCAACTTCACTAATAGATGCATTTTATCATTCTGAGTCCAGGCATACTAAACTCGAATTTCTACCATGTTCCCGGGGTCAGTTAGGATTATAAGCTGTAATAATCAAAACTGCCCGTTCTGGCCTATGGGGAACAGGTAGCCTTGCAATAGTGAAAAACGAACTAGGCTGTAATTCACTATCAGGACATGCCACACACACCAGGGCATGTCCTACCTTTCGCATACAACGCACCCTGCCCACGGGGGTACCTTGGGCCTACCTTAGGGGTGACTAACATGTAGCAAAGGGAAGGTTTAGGGACTTGCAAGTGTGTGCACTTGCCAAGTCGACATGGCAGCCCCAGGCTGCGCACAGGCTCTGCGATGGCAGGCCTGAGTTACACTTTACAGGCTGTTTGCGTGGGTGGCACAATCCAGTGCTGCAGCCCACCAACAGCATTTGGTCTATAGGCCCTGGCACTCGCAGTGCACTTTACAAGGGACTGACACATAAACCAAATAGGCCAATCATGGAAACACCAATCCATAACACATTTTATACAGGAGCACTTGCACTTTCCCACTGGACAGCAGTGAGGAAAGTGCGCAGAATCATTACACCAGCAAAAACAGAGTCAAAACCGGGAGGTCAGAAAGCAAAAAGTCAGGGGAACCACGCCAAAAGATGCCAAGTCTAACAAATAACAATATTTTTATACTAAGAAAATTGGTCTGAGTTCAGTATTTGAGTGTGTGACATTTGCTGATTGAGTGTGTACAACAAATACTTAACACTACCCTCTGATAAAGCCTTACTGCTCGCTCACACTACCACAAATAGAGAGTAAGGTGCTATCTACTTTTACCTCTGCCTACCTTTGGGTTTCCACTAGACTCTGTGCACACTATACCTCATTTTGGTATAGTATATAGAGAGCCAGCTTACTACACGCCTCACCTCGTCGCTTTTGTCTCACCGCTGCCAGGGGTCTTCACAGTATTTTATATATGTGGGGTGGTCCTCGGCACAGTCCTAATCTGAGCAAGCCTTCCGAACCGCACACTCCGGCGCTGCACACTCCCGAGCCGCTCTCAATCTCTCGCCATTCGTGGCATCGGAGTGGTCAACGGCCTCCCCATGCACTGTCTCAAAGTCCTATTGTTGCAGGGAGTGCGTGTCTAGTCAGCAGGAGTGGTCATAAGAGCACTTTCCTTAACTTGCTTTTGTATTGCAGCGGAGGCCTCGTGGATCACGTCCACTCGGCCATCTTGGCTGGCCACATGTAATAGACTTTTTACAGTTTTAGCAATGTTAACCACAGTGCGTTTTTATGCGTAATGCTTTCTTAAAAGAAAAAGAACATTTACTGCATACATATACTTGCAATGGGTTTCCGTGGGACCCCTTTCGGTCGTGAGGTGGTAGAGGGAAAAAGACCAAAGTTCCACCAGCAGCTTGGTTGTATCTGCCCTGGTGAGTCTGAGTGCAGAATTGCTGGACGGGTTGGTAGCCTTGCACGCTAGAAAGGAAGGGGCTCCATCTGGAAATAGACTGCAAGGGGTACAAGTCCGGGAGCTCCCAAGGGGGAGCTCGTGTCATGAGGGTCCTGGGAGCATGGGGAGCAGTCAGTTTCCTTGGGCCCGGGCGGCTCACGGTTGTCGGTCAGGACCAGCAAAGGGGAAAAAACACAGGACAGCTGGGCCACTCTCGGTGCTGGCCTCTGCAGTGCGGACATCCCTTGTCGGCTGGTCTTGGTGCTGTCGTTGGAGTCTGGACTTTCAACAATCGTTGGTAAAGGTAAGGATCCGGTACCCCGGGTATTGGTGCAGGAGGGTTCGTGGAGGTCCTGGCATCTTCAGGCGTGGCAGGGAGACAGATCTGAAATCCTTGAGTGCGCTGACCTTCTCCTGGGCGGCTACTGCTCAGTAGACATGGTGCCTGCAGGCAAGTAGCTCCTTTACTCCAAGGGAGATACTGGCTGCTGGGTGAAGTGCTGACAACCCTCAGGGGCTTGTGGAGGATGCACAGCTGCAGGACGAGTTGGGTCTTTGCAATTGTCAAGTTTCTGTGTGGCAGGTAGGGTTTGGCTCCAAAAGTCCAAAACAGTCTTCAGTTCTTGTGGGGGTCGGCTCTTCAGTGTCTTCTTCTTCTTTTCAGTCAGTGGAATCTGCAGTTCTGGCTTCAGGGAGCCCCCTAAATACTAAATTGAGGGGTGCTGGGAGAGTGGAGAGGAGTAGCCTATGGGCTACCTACCCTTGGGGTCACTATGCCCCATACATGACCACTTACTGTGGGCATAACACTGTCCCAGTTTTCTAAAATCTGCCATCACCAAGATGGCAGTATTTTCCAAGAGTGGGGCACATCAGGCAGCTCACCTTAGGGGTGTGACTGACCTGGGTGTGCTCCACGCCTACTTCGCATACTAATTTCCCGCATGTTCTGGTGCCAAATAGGCCTCAGGGCAGGGGGTGGCATTTCCCAGGTCTGGGGGATGCCAGGGTTGCAGATACAAGGCAGCATGGCTTTGAAGCCTTCGGCCTGGATATGCTGATTGCTAGCCATCATGTTTGGAGGAGGTGTAAAACACCTCCTGCCAGAGCAGGCATTGTTCCGGACCTTAAGAGTGGAGCTCACACCTCCTAGGAGGTCAGAAACATGTCTGTGGTGGCAGGCTGAACTGTACCAGTCAGCCAGCGGATTATTAGGTTTCGGGGGTTACCTCTAAGGTACCCCCTAGGTGCATGTATTAGTAAATCCATCAATGGAATCAGTGTGGGCTTATTAATAAGAGATGTTTGATACCAAACATCTTTGGTTTCAGTAAAGCCATCATGTAGCTGGGGAACTCTTAATCACCGGTGCTCAGTACATACACTCAAGATGGCTTCCCTGTTCACTAGCAATGTCCAACAACTGACTTGGACATCACAGGGGCATATCAGCTCATGCAGATATGTCCTCACATGTAATATAATGCAACCTGCCTTAGGGCTGTAAGGTCTGCTGTAGGGGTCACTTACATATATTGCATGCAGCGTCAGCAGGCATGGCACACAGGTGGTGTGCCATGTCGTGTCTTCACTTTTGTCGGCACCATGTCACGCAGCCTGCAATGGCAGTTTTCATTAGGGTGGTGAGGGGTCCCTTAGGGTGGCAAAATACATGCTGTAGCCCTTATGGACCCTCTTTAGCATCCATGTTCTAGGTAACAGGGGTATCATTTACTAGAGACTTACAGGGGTGCTAAAGGTGTTGCCAACTGGGGGAACAATTGCACAGTTTTAGGGAAAGCGATCTGGCACTGGGGACTTGGGTAGCAGGAACCCAGTGCACTTCTGTTAAAATTGCATCATTTACTAGGCAAAAAGTAGGGTGACCATGTCGAAATGGGGCACTTTCCTACACAGACCACTTTTAAGTGCTGCCAACCAGAGATCTTTAGACTAGCACATTAATACTGCACCGAACCATCATAATGTCTGCGTTCTACAGATTGGGATTTAACTGGTTGTGACACAACCAATAATTCAAAACTGCCAGGTAGGCACCACATTCTCTCGGGTGAAACATGAAAATCAATTGGGTATCATACGTTTAATTATAAAACCATATGCCGAAAAAAGGGACATCAAAGAAAACATGTACAGGCTTAACAGTACCAGTGACCATGCAAAACCATGTGGTACATACCAATCGATTATCTGATATTTGGAGGAGAACACAGGCAGGAAGGTCTTAAATCTTGGGGAGAGGAACCAAAGTCGTCCAGCACCTTTCCTAATATTCCACATTCTTGTTAAGATCAGGGCTCTACACGGTCTCTATTTAACTCCTTTCTGAGATCTTCTAAGATTGCAGTAACAACTAGCTGCGTCTGGTGATCTGAAGTCAAGCTGCAAGAGGGAGCATTGAAAGCATCAGAGTTCTGGAGTTGCTGTGTTACCAGCTGTTGATGCCCGAGAGTCTGCGCCCTCGAGTACCCATTTAGAAGAGATGCAGCCTGGCAGTTTGGGATGTAGTGTTCCTATGGGAGCAGGACCCTGGCTGATTTTCACAAGGTTGGCCCCTGTCCAAACAGACTGTGGGGGGAGGGAGAGAGGGAGAGAGGGAGAGAGGGAGAGAGAGAGGGAGAGAGAGAGAGAGAGACTACAAAAACAATGTAATGAAATGTGGCCAAGTACTCACTAGTGCTTTTATATTTTACCCTTGGACACATAGCATTCACTCTAGTAGCAATCCTAGATCCCTGCAAGCTATGAATTATATAGTTCATGATTATATATGAGCTGTAATAGCAGTATTAATGCCTCACCTCGCCCTTATCCTCTTGGTTTTCAATTATGCCTTTTAAATGAATGAGTACAAAAAGGAGCTTTATATATACACAGTAGACTAACAAACTGCTATGTTGCTATATCAGGTACCCAAAAAAAAAACAGATCATACACATACATATTTATAGGAATGGAAAGTTAACTGTTGATTTGGATATCAATTATAATGTGTAAAACTGAGAATTACTTGACAAGTTATTAACACAATGATGCTCAATATGATAAGCACTTATAAATCATAGGTGGTGTGATAACCACTTCACATTGCTATGTGTAAATGTGTTCCTTTTTTTGGTTAACAAATACTCAACAATTATAAAATAATGTAACTACACAAACCTGTAAGACAGCCTGTTTGTTTGCACCATTTGACTGAAGACATTCTGAGGGTAAAAGCGTGACTGTGTCTTACATCTGCTTACTAATGCTGTAGCGATTTTTCCAATTGTGACCTGATAGTCTGGTGCTGGCTCACTCGACAAAAAACGTATTAACTCCTCTTCGACACAACGTTGATCTGCATTCTGTAAAGGAAAATAAAAATGAGAACCTGTGCTCAAATGCTTAGGTTCCAAAGTCTAGGATCAATCCGTTCTGGACTTTTACTCACCTTGCAATCACAAAGCAGTTTTTCAACTCCTGTCTTCTGTAGCTCTCCAATTACAACGCTGTTCTTTTTTGTTCTGAGCTATGTGAATGAAATACAGTTCAATAAAAAGGCATTAGTGGAAAAAAAGTGAAAAGCAAAGTGTTCAAACAGAATGTGCCATGTAAAGACTGGAATCAATAACCACCAATGATGAAGAAACACATCCGCTTGTTCATTAACACGTTTTTTTATACAGTATTGAATCACTCAAGCTTGGCAGCACTAGTTTTTTTGCAAATGCTAAAGGGTTAAGTCATCGGACATCATGGTGGTCTGGTTAAAAACTAAATGTGTGTTCTCCCAGGAGCACACTATGTGCATACATGTGGTAAGATGTTTGGGGATGTTTTGATCGCCCAGTAATATGAATTTTACTACTTGGGGGACAGAGAAAAGAACCACTATGACTGTTTGGTGAGCCGAGTACCTCATTTCATTGCAATATTTAAAATTATTTCATTTCCCTGAATTTGGATGCAGTGTTAGCCATCTGATACGTTAGGATGGTTGGTGAGCAGGTGCACATGTATGTATTGAATGAGATTAAGAAAAGACGGCACTTCTACAGCAATCTGCATTTGATTGGGATTGGCTTGGCTCTGTGCAACTAGGCAGGAAACTAAACCACTTTTGGGGGAAAACAAATCCTGGGAATTAATGTGATAAGTAAAAGGCTCTTGCTACTCACTAAGTGTCTTTACAGGTCTGAGTAGTCTAACATGGACAAAGTGGCACTAATGTCAAGTAGTAAACAGAAGCAGGCCGTATCTGCTAGTTGGGCTACACTGGTCATTAGGTACTATTAACTTTACTGTTTCTATCATGTTGCATGAGCAGAAGAGGTAGATTTTGAGGCTATTTCCTTAAGGATTTCAGGAATGAAGGGTAGGAAGCCTGAAAATGGCTTCAACTTATGGTCGAGCCTGGTGTATTTTAGAAAATAACTAACCCATGAATCCTATGCTTTGCGGATTAATACTTTCGCAGACTTTAGTGTTATCTTTCTTAGGTTTAAATATGTTTTCATTTGCATTTTATAAAGGTAAACATTAGAACTTTCAAAAACACCTCTCCCTTTTGCTTCACTCTCCTCCAACCCCTCTCTTCTGGAACTCCGTAGCCTACCCCGCCCCCATAATGGTCACCCCTTCCTTCTAAATCCAATTACCCAGTTATGCTGGCTGCATCATCTTTTTTTTTTATAAATAAGTGGTAAGGACAAGCGTTGGCAATGCCAATAGGGCTCACACCTTTGTGAACTAATAGCTTTTCAAATGCTTTTGGGCTAACCTGCACAGCATTAGTGAAAAGCGGATTACTTCCTAATGAAAGAAAGAAAAAATGCATCCTGATGCAATGTGTGCAAATGTGACATGATGCACTGGTGCCACGTTATTCAGTAAGCATGTATAGGTATTACCATGCATGTGAGTGCCAGTTGACTAGCATGAGTGCCCTTTTTTTTTTTTTTTTACTGATTTCTGTTTACCGATCCCAGATGAAGAACCCCACTTGGAGTGGTAAATAAAAACAAAAAACATTTACCTGCGTACGTATTTAGGTGAGGGGGGTCTCTGAGGGTGGCATAATACATGCTGCAGCCCTCAGAGGCCCTCTCTGGTCACAAGGCCCTTGGTACCAGGGGTACCTTTTACAAGGGACTTACATGTGGCCCAGAGGTGTGTCAATTGTGAAGACAAAGGTACAGTTTTGGGAAAGAACACAGGCCCTGGGAACCTGATTGGCAGGGACCCAGGGCACACTCAGTCAAGTTGGTATCCGATATCTGTCCAAACGTTAGGGGGTAACCATGTAAAAAGGGGCATTTTCCTACAGCAATACTTTGCAGTTCAAGAAAAATACACCCTCAGTGCAATATTTCAAATGAGCAATGTTATCCTATGGGAGGAAAACAGAAATGCAATTTCACAGGTAAGTACTTTACTCACAAACCCAGTCTTCCGGGGTTAAGGTCAACACAGGACAAGGTTCAAGTGAGCACTAAGACTGCACCACCAGAGGCACTAGGGCAGCCGGGTGCAGAGGTCAGATGCGGAGTCGGTGCCCAATGTTAACCAATAGAGCCAGGGGGCACTCAAAGTTGTGCCAATTACAGGTAAGTAAAGTGGAGTTGGAGGTCAACCTCTGGGGGTTAGGACAAGCACTGCGGGGGGGTTATGAGGCAGCACCAAACATACAACCTCGGCGGCAGAGGGGCGGCCGGGTGCAGAGTGGCAACACAGCATCGGGTGCCCAATGCAAATGAATGGAGGACAACGGTCTCAAACAAAGGCTGCAAGACTTGGACCAGGAAGCTGGGCGGAGGAATCCGGTGGCTGGGCAGGAAAGTTCGTATGTTGTGGTCACCTGGACATCGCCAGTCAGTCTCCCCAAGGCCTGGGGGCTGCGGATGCAGGGGTGTCTTTGGACGTTGGAAAATCCTTACCAGAGCAGGTCGCAGTCAGGGTGTCCTTCGTGATGAGGCTGCAGGCGTTGTCATGGAGCCCAGGAGGGGTCAGCCCATGATGGACTTGGGCTCTGCATTGCTGGGGAACCTCACTGGGATCGGTGGGCCACTTGGACTCGGGCCAGAGGCATCGGGTGCAGTGAAGGATCCGGAAGCGGGGTTTCGCAGTTCCACAGGTCACAGAGACTTTTCTTTGAGTTTCTTCTTTGAATAGGGCCGCTGTTCTCTGGAGTTCTGGTCTTTGCTGAGGGCAGCGGACCTTCCAGAGGTTTTTGGAGGCTGCTGGGCTGCAGGACAAGTCGTTGGTGTTTAAAGGATCTTGAGGGCTGCAGACATGCCGGTAGGGCTGGGGACAATGGAATGGGTGCCTTCAGTCTTCTTCGGCTGCAAGGCTCTTCTTCGTCCTCTCCCTTCGTAGGTCTTCAGGAACTGAGGATTAAGGTTCAGGGGTGACCCTAAATACTCAATTTAGGGGCGTTACAGGTGCTGGAAGGTCGTAGCCAATGGGCTACTTACCTTTAGGGTGACTACACCCTTTTGCATGTCCCCCTCCCTTTGGGGAGGGTGTCATACCTCTAATCCTATTGGCTGCTTACTAATGTTCCTGCCGATCTTGCCGCCAAAAGTGGGGCTTGGTCAGAGGACGGGCATCTCCACTAGCTGGAGAGGCCCTGGCTAGCATAACAAAGGGCAGGAAGCCTTTATCGCGGTTCCTGCTTGGGGGTAGGTGTGAAGCACCTCCACCCAGAACAGGCTTTGTTTCTTACCCACGAGAGCACAAGGCTCTCAGGGGGGTCAGAAACATGTCTGGAAGTGGCAGGCTGGTGCAGACCAGTCAGCCACACACTAATGGTTTGGTAGGTTTTCAGGGGGCACCTCTGAGGTGCCCTCTGAGTGCATTTATTAATTAATCCACCACTGGCACCATTGCGGGCTCATTAACCAGAGATGTTTGGTACCAAACATCTTGGGATCCGGTGAAGCCATCATGGAGCTGTGGAACCCGTACTGACAAGCTCCCAGCCCATGTACTCAGTATGGCTTCCCTATGCACTTATAATGCCTAAGAATGAACTTCGGCAATATAGGGGCATATCTGCTCATGCAGTTATGCCCTCACAAGAGGTATAGTGCACCCTGCCTTAGGGCTGTAAGACCTGCTGTAGGGGTAACTTACCTATGCCTCTTGCAGTGCTGGCATGCCAGGCACACAGGGATGTGTGCCAGGTCGACTCTTCACTTTTAGCTGCACAAAAACACACTGGCTGCAGTGGCAGTGTGAATGTCTTTGGAGAGGGGTCTCTTAAGGCGGCATAATACATGCTGTAGCCCTTAAAGACCCTCTCTGGCCACAGTGCCCTTGGTACCACTGGTACCTTTTACAAGGGGCTTATATGTGGGCCAGAGGTGTGCCAATTGTGGAAACAAAGGTACAGTTTTGGGAAAGAATACAGGCACTGAGAACCTGGTTAGCAGGGAGCAAATTTCTCCCGTAACCTTTTCCATTTAATCTCGCAGCCTCACCTATAAACTCCTGCTTAATACACGCATGAACACATTGTACCAAGGTCCCATCCCACCTGATATTTGTAGGGGTTTACCTTTTATGATGTCAACGAACTAATTTGCAATAATGGGATTCACCAGACTTACATTCTGTGAATGTGCACGAGTCCTTGTTGCTGAATGAAGTCAATGTTACGGTTTCTGTATTGGTAAATGCTTTCGTGCGAAATGTACAATAGAAACTAAGTATATATGGTTTTAATGTGAAGCGCTCTGATACCCCACAGGGTCAGGTTCGCGCTATATAAAACACTATAAATAAATAGCAGAAACAGTGCACATTCAGTCAAAGTGCATCAGATTCAGGCAAAAAGTGGGGGGTAACCATGCCAAAAGGGCACTTTCCTACACAAAGCATTTAAACAGCACCAAAACAATTGAAAAAGAAATACACGACACAAAAGAAATCAGAAACCAATTTGTAAAAATATTTTATATAATTTGATGCCAAAATGAAACGGCTCCAACGGAGGATTACAGAATTTAAAAGGTATAGTAAATCAAAACGTTTACTACAAACAAGCACTGGCAAATACAACGAATTTGACACTTGGAAACTTTTGCTAGACAAACTTGGGTAAGTATCAATGCGGTTACTCAGCTATTTTAGGCGACCAACTCTGGCAGGGAGCTAGTCACGGGGACCAGCAAGGTCTACAGAAACAGTTCTCTCTCCAGGAAAAGCAGTCTTCAGTTCAGAGTCAGTGGCTCTTTGTCATGGACTTATATGGAGTGGTCCTGATGCAAGGGACACAGGATGCTGAAGATGCTCAAAGATGCTGAAGATGCCATGTGGTCGATGATGATCTTCCTGGGGCTACTCCTCGGTCCATAAGCTTGATGAGGCAATAATGGCCCCCAGGGGTCGACGTCCATCTAAGTCCTCTCGAGCCTGGCAGGAGCCCAGTCGCCATTGGGCTACCGGTCACCCAGTTCTGCAGTTTTCTCCCTTTGGCGTTAACTTGCCTTCTGGGCAAAACAGCTTGTTACGGTTCCAGAAGAATCAGGGGAACTTTTGAGAATCGGGACTTGGCGGCGATGATTGGTGATTCAGGAACCTGGCCTACTAACTCGCCCCAGCAGGTTCCTTCAGCTACTGCGGCCCTGTGCTGCAAACAGGTCAACCAACTGACCCTTGGAGTCTCTTGCTTCAGCTGGGCTCAGGAGTCTACTTCTCCACGAGAAGGACACAGCAGGGACAGTCACTTCTCCTGTGCTAGCCACCAGGTGCAGTCCACATCGGTGCAGTCTCTCTTCGCCGGGTCCTTGGTGCAGCAGGGCAGTCCTCCTTCAATCCTCTTCTCCAGTTCAACGAGATCCTAGTTCTGGGCTTCAGGGATTCCCTTTTTATGCTCAGAAAAAGCCCTTAGGGGAGGTTATGGTCACTAGCCAATGGGCTACGAGGTTCTCATCCGCCTGATGACAACTACCTGCGAATGTGGCATCTAGCTATCCCAGAAGGCTCTATTCTTCCCACACTCAAGATGGCTTCCCTTTTAGGCCAACACCCATATGGCTTCCTGCCAGGGAGAGGTAACACCTCTCCCACACGCAGACTTCTATTCTGTCCTTTCGTGGGAGTCGTCTGCACGCCTCCCAGGGGGGCAGTCAGCTGTCTCAGGGACAGACCTCATGTGCGACCATGTCCGGGTATAGGAGACTTAGGGCAACAAAGTGGAAACTTTGTAAAAGTTGCACACTGCAACAGATTACTTTAATTTCGACTTGGGCATCAAGTCAGGCTTAATGCATTGAGTGATTCGATACCTTACAGTATAAACTTTAGTAGCTGCAATCAGAAGTTGGCAAGGATGAGGTGTCAGCTTGTAACTCTGCACTCATCAATGGGGCTATTAGCCTTTTCCACAGTAAAAAAGAAACCAGCTGGCTTTTACTGTTGGAACATGTAAAAGTTCATGTTCCACTTTCTAATACACAGCACCATTCCTTAGAGCTCAACAGGCCTGCCATAGGGCTGACTTGCATACGTTAAAAGGGGAGGGGGGTGGGCTTTGCCATTGCTTTAAAGTCGAGCTAGCAGTCTAAAAACTACCACTCCAGTTTGCAGTGGCAGACTGAGAGCCATGTTTTACCTCTGTCACACCCAGGGTGGCACAACGGGGAGTCTTCTGATTGAGGCTGCAGGCGTCGAGGACGGGTCTAACAGGGGTCAGCCCACGGTGGACTCAGGCTCCGAAGTGCTGGGGAACCTTCGGAGGACCGGTGGCCCACTTGGACTCGGGCCATGGGCGTCTGGCGCAAAGGTGGGTCCGGAGGTTAGTTTGCGTTCCTCGGGCAGAGTTCTTGAGCTTTGGAATTGGTGTCTTTTTGGACAGGTCCGCTGTCCACGGGAGATTTAGTGTCTGTTGAAGGTAGGCAGTCCTCCCAGGATTTTGGAGGTCGCTGGCCCTGCAGGGCGAGTCGTCTTTTTGTAGCAGAGGCGAAAGTCAGCAGACAGGCCAGCAGGGATGGCGCAGAGTCGGTCACTGGTCCGTCTTCTCTTGTACTGGTGCGGTTTTTCGGTGTCCAGGCTTTGTAAGTCATCATAGATCTGATTTCAGGGTCTGGGGGAGTCAACTAAATACTAGATTTAGGGACATTACAGGGGAGTAACAGGTAGGGAGCAATGAGTTCCTTACCTGGGGTATCTACACCGACTATTATACCACCCTCCTGTGGGAGGGAGTATAGCTCTAGCCCTGATTGGATAAGTCCCACCATCTTCAAGATGGTGGGCACTGAAAAATGTGCTTTACTTTGCCTGCAGCACCTGAGGGGAGGAGCTGGCAAAGGGGCGCACACCTCCTATTCTTACTAAGTTTTCCCGCTGGTTCTTCCGCCCAAAAGTGGGGGTTTGAACTGGGGGGGGCTGCCATCTGCTGCTAGCAGTAGAGGCTGGGATCGCATTACAAAGGCGGCAGGCCTTTGAATCTTCCCTCTCGAGCACTGTGCCCACCCTGGGGAAGGAGGTGTGATGCCTCTGCCCAGGATGTGCTTTGTTTCTGGCCACTGAGAGCAGAGGCTCTCGACCCAGGGGTCCAGAAACATGTCCGGTGGTGGCAGGCTACCTAAAGCCAGTCAGAGACCACACCAGGGTTGGTAGGTTTTCAGGGGGCACTTCTGAGGTGCCCACCGGGTACATATTTTAATAAATCCCACAATGACATCATTGTGGGTTTTTTAAAAGGATGAGTTTAGGACCAAACACTCCTGTGTTCACTGATGCCATCATGGTGTTGGGGACCTCGAGCTGTCGAGTTTCCAGCCCACGTACTCACTACGGCTTCCCTGGCACTTACAATATTAAGGAATAGACCTAAATATTGTAGGGGCATATCTGCACATGCAGATATGCCCACACCTGAGATATAGTGCACCCTGCCTTAGGGCTTGTAAGGCCTGCTAGAGGGGTGACTTACCTATACCTTAAGCAGTGCTGGTTGGCATGGCACACAGGCAGTGTGCCATGTCGACTGTCGTTTTTCACTGCACCAAGGCTTGCAAGCAGCAGTGGCATGGCCTTGGTAAGTGGTCCCTAGGAGACCCTTTTCTGTTCCCATGCCCTAGGTACCAAGGGTACCATTCACTAGAAACTTGCAAGGGGGCTGAAGTTGCCTATCGTGGTACAGTTTTAGGGAAGAAGCACTGGCACAAGGAACCTGGTTGGCAGGGACCGTATGCACTACAATCTAAAACTCAATTTCCAGGCAATAAGTGGGGGCTAATCATGTCAAAGGAGGCACTTTCTCACAAGCCCTGACCTTAGAAATCTTTCTGCAGAGCGGGGAGGATGAGTGCCCTTTGACAGCGGGTGTGGGAACCTGGAGCCGAAGCTTGGGCATTTTGCGTTTTCGGCTGTGGCGAACAAGTCTATCTGTGGAAATCCCCATTGTTGAAAGTAGGGAAGGAGAACCTGGGGATGAAGTTCTCTCTCATGAATCTGGTGTCGGCAATTTGATAGTTTACTCCTGGGAGGTGTTCTGTCAGAAGATAAATCTTGTGATGGATTGCCCAATTCCAAATGGCTTGAGCTAGTGTTGACAGTTGGAGAGAGTGTGTGCAGCCCTGCTTCTGCACATAATACATCGCTGTCATGTTGTCTGTTCGAACTAGGACAGTTTTGCCTGTGAGGTGAGTTTGAAAAGCTCCGAGTGCTAGGAAAACTGCTAAAAGCTCCCGATAGTTGATGAGGAGGTTTTTGTGCTTGTTGCTCCACAGGCCTTGTATTGTGTAATTCTTGGAGATGAGCCCCCCAACCTGTTAAAGATGTGTCTGCTGTGAGCACGATCTGTGGAATAGGGTAGATGAAAGGCTGTTCTTTTGATACGTTTTGTGGGTTCCACCACAGCAGAGAGCGATGGGTACGGCCGTCTACCAACACTAGATTGGTTAATTGACCCTGTGACTGATTCCACTGACGTGCTAAGCACTGTTGTAGGGGGCGCATGTGAAGCCTTACATGGGTTACAATTGTGATGCAAGACGCCATCATTCCCAGCAGTTGCATGAACAATATGGCTGGTAAAGGTTGGTTGGGTTGAAACTGTGGAATCATAGCCTGAATATTGCGACTTCTGGCTACATTTGGAGAGGCTAGAGCTTTGACTGTGTCTAGACTGGCTCCTAGGTAAGACTGCATCTGTGACGGATGCAGGTGCGATTTGTGTGCATTTATGTTGAAGCCCAGTTGATGAAGTAGGTCTATTGTGATCTGTGTGTGCTGTAGACAGTTCTGTTACGTGTTGGCTTTGATAAGCCAGTCGTCTAGATAGGGAAATACATGAATATATGGTCTTCTGAGATGAGCCGCAACTACTGCCAGACATTTGGTAAAAACTCTGGGAGCAGTGGTCACTCCAAAGGGAAGCACCTTGTGACTGGTAATGCTTGCCTGCTATCACAAATCTGAGGTATTTGCGAAGATCCGGATGAATAGGGACATGAAAATATGCATCTTTTAAGTCTAGAGTGGACATAAAATCTGCTCTTTTTAAAAGTGGAAGTACCTTTTGAAGCGTCACCATGTGAAAGTGTTCTGACAGTATATAAAGGTTTAACTCTCTGAGATCCAGAATAGGCCTTAGGGAACCGTCCTTTTTGGGAATGAGAAAATACAGAGAGTAAACCCCTGAGCCCTGGTACTGTATTAGAACTGGCTCTATTGCTCCTTTGAGTAAGAGAGATTGGACCTCCAGTGTTCTGGAGACAATTTGTGAGATTGAGGTGGAATGTTTGGGGGATTGCTGGTAAGCTCCAGGCAATAACCATGTTGGATAATTCCAATCACCCATTTGTCTGTTATAGACTGTCAAATAGGGAGAAATTGTTGAAGTCTTCCCCCCGACAGGTGTGGTGTGGGAGGGGGGGAAGCGTGGGCAAGTCACTGTTTATTCGGGGAAGGCGAGCTACGGGGTGTTTTGCCTTTACTCCTACCCTTGAAGTTGTTCCCTCAATAACCTCCTCGAAAAAATCCTCTGGAGGGAGAGGACTGGTTGTTACCTCTATAGGTTGAGGTGTTCTGGTCTGGGGATGGGGTTTTGGACCCTCCTCTGTAAAAGGAGCGATGAAAGGAGCCTCTGTTCGACGGAGACTGGAGCGCTCCCATTGACTTGGCCACTTAAGTGGCCTTTTTCATCTTCTCTAACGCTTGATCTACGTTAGGACCAAAAAGATGTTCCTTATCAAAAGGTGTATTGAGGATGGATTGTTGGACCTCTGACTTAAACCCAGAAATCCTCAACCAAGCGTGCCTCCTGAGTAAGATGTTAGTATTCATTTCTCTAGCCGCAGTATCTGTAGCATCTAGAGCACATCTTATAGAGGAATTAGAAATGAGTTTACCTTCATTTACTAAGTCCTGCCCCTTAGCTTTATGTTCATCTGGAAGATATTGAAGCAATTGCTCCATTTCATCCCAGTGTGCTCTGTCGTACCCGACTAAAAGAAACAGCGTATTCGCAATGCGCCACTGATTTGCAGCTTGAGCAGCTATGCGCTTGTCAGAAGCATCTATTAACTTAGACTCCTTATCTGGTGGAGGAGCATCCCCTGATGTTTGGGAATTTGCCCGCTTACGAGCAATAGACACTACCAGGGAATCTAATGGCAACTGGCCCTTGATAAATACTGGGTCTGTTGGGGAGGCCTTATATTTTTTTGTCAACCCTAGGAGTCAAGATGCGTGCTCTTAATGGGTCCTTAAAAATCTCATCGGCATGTCTCATCATGCCTTTTAAGCATGACCTGTGTGTGGATCCTAAAGTTTCAAACAGAAAATATTCCTCTAGTGATTCTTTGTGCAGTGCCACCCCATGATATTGTGCAGCCCTGGCAATGAGTTCTTGGTGGGATGCATTGTCATCTGGGGGAGATGGCTTGGTTGGGTAAAGGTCTGGATCATTATCTGCTGGGGGATCAACTGTATAATCTGTCTATGGATCTATTGGGAGATGTCGTCGTCATGGTGAGATTGTGGAGAATCCGGAGGAGTAATTTGCAAAATTATTCGCTGGTGGAGAAGAAGGTGGTGGAGGTGGTGGATGAAAAGCACTTGTAGCAACAGATTTCCTTTTTAAAGGGATCTTGTATGAAGTGTCCTCATCAGGAAGCTTTTATTTCTGAGGCGGCTTGGTGTGAATATGGCCAGTCTCAGGATTAGTATATATCTTGTTTTGCTTGGGATCCGTTTTTAATGGAATAATGTCCAGTTTCGGATCCGAAGGGGCATCTTTCTGTTTCGGCGCCGAAGTTTTCGGTGCCGGCGTAGGCTGACCTTTTGGCGCGGAGGTTTCGGCTCCGAAGGCTGCTTGGCTTTCGGCACTGAGGATTTTCGGCTCCGAGCCGGACTTGTATTTGGAACCGGAGGGCTTTGGTTTCGAGGAGGACTTTTGTCGACTCGGTACCGAGCCGGAAGGCTTGACTGTCTGTTTCGGAGCCAGGCCTGGAGGCGGGGCGTCGGAAACGTCGTCTCGGTGCCGACCTTGGCCAGAAGGCAGACGTGGTGCCGAAGCCTTGTGCTTTTTTGGAGTAGTTTGTGGGGGCAAGGGGTCTTTGGTACTCACGTCACCTTGTCCCTGGGGCAGTTCTTCGGCGTCGAGGTCTATCTCGAGCTCCGAGTCCCAGTCTTGTTCGGAGAAGGCTTCCTCCTCCTCAGCCGCTGAAGCCTCGATGTCTTCTTGGCCGAAGTCTTCACCTAAGATGTCCAGCGTGTCTTCGATGCTTTGACGCTGCATCTCTCAAACTCGAGCCCAACGATCACGAAGAGGTTTCTTTGATCGAAACGATCTGCAAGCGTCGCAGTCTTCTTCTTTGTGCTCGGGAGACAAGCACAAGTTGCACACTTTGTGTGAATCGGTGCGCGGATATTTCGCATGGCACCGAGGACAGAATTTAAAAGGAGTCCGATCCATCAACGGTCCACCCGGCATGGTTAGGCCGGAAGGCCGTCCACAAAGCTTTCCGACTGTGAAGTCGATTCCATTGCTGAAACGATATGCAGAGAAGTGGGAAACGCGTACGAAACAATACCGTTGAGGGTAGATAGGATTGCACGTCGAGGGGAACCCGAAGAACGGTTTCGAACCGGAGCGCAGCAATACACTTCCGAACCCGATGGCGGAAAAAAACAATCTAACAATGGAGTCGGTGACCATGCGCACTATCACCAAAAGGAGTCGTCACCTTACCTTGTGACTAGGAAAGACTTCTTCGAAGAAAAACAACTTGCAAACATCCGGACCCAACACTAGATGGCAGGAGTATGCAAAGCATGTGTATCTACAGCACACATGCCTCGAAAATAATTTTCCAATCTATGCTCGATCTTTCTAATACACAACTTCCCAAACCCAGCCACATGCTACGAACTCTCTGTTAAACTGTCTGTTCTTCTTGTACGGAAGGGTTCAAGGACAAAAAAGCACAAACATACATCTGTCACAGCAATATAGACTGTGTCTTGGTACACCAATATTTGTCACCTCTACAGAGTCTGAAAACATTTATGTAGCTCAGTAAGGTCATAGACATTAAAAATGGATATAGTTTGACACCTACACTTTTCCTTGTCTCTGCTTTTGCTGCGGATGCCTGCTGCGACGGTTCCCTTGAAGCATCTTCCAGAAATGAATTCCAATTATGAACAGGAGTGGTTTCAATATCTGAAGAAAAAAATATATTAAAAGATAAAATTTTTGCTTAAATTACCCCTTTTCTTGGTCTTTAATAGCTTATGGCTGGTGAGACTTTAAAACAGGTTCTCATCTTTCTATGTCTAAATGTATTTAGCAATGGGTAAAAAGCGCAGAACAAAAAAAGCAATACACAGAACAAAACTAAACAAGAATAAGCACTCTGAGAAGTAATCGCATTTAAACATCACACAGTCATCAAGGAATGTGCAAAATAAAAAGGAAATATCAATAGTGACTAACAAAATATGTGCGAATGAGGAGTTGAGGTATAAAAAAAGATTGGCTGAGAATTATGTAAACATTATATTTAATGCACTACATACCACAGAAGGACACATGCTGCATACAACACATTCAAATCTTCGTTCTCCCATGGTGCTGCCTATTGGGCTTTCTGTGGATCCTTGGAAGTGTACGTTACACAGAAAAGTGATTTATTTTTTCACATCTGGTTATTTTCCCCACTTCCTCTAAATGAGTGGGCTACCTCATCTGGTTTCCAGGGCACAATGCCAAGTCAAGTCAGCAGCTAGATATAACAGCCAAATAGATTTCAAGTTGTTTTTTGTTGTTGTTTTTTTACTGATAAGTCTGCTCCTGTCTACCAACTTCAAAATCCAAAACCCTTTAGACCTCTGGGAAGACCAGTGAAAGCTTGAGAGTGAGCTTCTGAAAATCAATCATTACAATAGCAACCCCCAGGAGACGGGTTATATAGTATCACAAAGTTTGGCAGGGCATCCTTAGATGAAAGGGATGGTTTTAAATACAGAGCTTAATACTATAGCACTAGACGCAGGTTCTAGCCAGTCCATAGCAGAATAATTTAGCCTGCTGTATTTGTGAATAAATAAATAAAAATAGAACGGAGGGAGTTGAGGCAGTTGTGGATTACACTTCCTTTGACAATATTCAGGAGACCTCGGGCAAGCATTCGGCTGAGGAAGAAGCCTAGCAGATCAACTATGTAATAAAATCCGTTACTCCAGGAAACATCAAAATGTCATTGAGGAACCTCTGGTGCGACCGGGAGCAAAGAACTACAAAAGAGAGTATTTTGGTCAATCTTTCGGGAAATGAAAATAGCAATTGTTTTACATCCTTTAACAGGAAGGAGTGATGGGACAGAACACATCAAATAACAGAGAAAGACGCAAATATCATTGCCATTAGAAGGGGAGGGCATTAACCGACTCAAAAAACAGACAGAAGAATAACTAATTTCGCAAATTGCAGATGACTGCCTCAAGGGAGCAAATCATCTTCACCGACCACTAACAATGCCAAATAGTAGAGACAGAACAATGGTGGATCTCCTATAAATTGGTTGGGGTCTATTGCTGGTCCCAGAAGATGGTAGCTACTTCTGTTTTTTTGAGAACTCCAGTTTCAAACACCATATTACATTTTTAAATAAAGGCATTTTCCTCTTAAAAGCTATAGAACCTATTGGACATTCAGTTTGTGTGTTACTTACAACTCATTTATAGCTTAGCTAATACTTAATCCCTCACTGAGTCAGTATTGACTCTTCAGACTTCGCACCCCCTGGACAGAGTGATAGCCTGCTGAATCTCGGAGGTCACTTTTAGAACATGGTTCTGCCTGCCTTTGAGGAAGGCCTCTTTCCTGGTGGGGCATAGTTCAATACCTTTTAGGGACGGTAGCACTCTGCATAGTATTCCCAACCCAGTTGTAGAGCCAGCAATCAACAACAGAAGTGAGTAGAGTGAGTAGACCAGCCCAGAAACATGAGGTGGACTTAGGCCAGATGCTCAATGGGCTTTGGAGAATCAAGATGAGGAGCGAGAGACACATGAAGGGTTGCAGGAGCATTGGGCGACTTCGAGTCACCAGCATCTTGAAAAATATATTAATTGAGAATGCAAGAATGTATTCAACAACAATCCATCATCAAAGTAAAGAGGCAGAGTAGGATCGGACTAGCTCTTATCCCAGCACCTCTACAGCAGCCCTAACTGCCCTAGGGCAGGGTGCTGAATATTACATGTGAGGGTATACCTGCATGAGCAGATGTGCCCCAGTGCTGGACAGTCCTTTTACTACCACCCAAGTGACCAGGGAAGCCATTTTAGAACATGTGATGAACACTGGTGAAAACAAATCTGCAGGTACATGATGGAGTCACTGAAAATAGGGATGTCTGGCATCAAACATCTCGTATTGGGAAACCCACACTGATGTCAGTGGTGGATTTACCAATACATGCACCCAGAGGGCACCTTGGAGGTGTCCTCTGAAAATAAACTAGCCTCTGGTGCACTTGCTGACTGGTTTCTGCCAGCCTGCCACCAAGATGCTGTTCTGATCTCCTAGGGTGAGAGCCTTTGCTCTTAGGAGGCCCAGAACAAAGCCTGTCCGGGAAGAAGGTGTAACACCCCCTCCCACAGGATGACCTGTTGATTAGCCTCCTTGGGACGGCGAGCTTCAAAGAAGCTGCTGCCTTTGGAATGCGAATCTCGCTCCCCTCACAGGAGAGGAAGCCACCTCCAGTCCAGAGCCCCCTTGGCACCTGGACAGGTGGGAAAATTAGCTAGTCAGGTAGGCATGTCAACTCCAGGATAGTACCACCCTTAAGGTGGGCTACTGTGAGGTGGACATGATTTTTCATAAGTAGCCATCTTTGTGATGGCATACTTAGG
Source organism: Calotriton arnoldi (assembly GCA_963921515.1). NCBI lineage: Eukaryota > Metazoa > Chordata > Amphibia > Caudata > Salamandridae > Calotriton > Calotriton arnoldi. The sequence goes on from CAWUFW010000828.1 coordinate 2,658,917, forward strand.
AATACTGGGACAGGGTTATGCCCACTTCCCACAGGAAGTGGCCATATAGGGGGCGTTGTGACCACAAGGGTAAGTAGCCCATTGGCTACTACCATACACTCCCCTAACACCCCTAAAGAACAAGTTACTTACCTTCGGTAACGATATATCTGTAAGAGACATAGATAGTTATGGATTCCTCAACTTAGAATTACCACCAGGTGTCAGACTGGATCTGGAGAATTTTTCTTCAGCAGTACCCCTGCGCGTCGGTCGACTCCGCGTTAGTCGTTGGCGTTGTGGTCGCCGGAATGACGTCGCGGTATCTACTTAGACACCGCCCCTGCGCGCTGACGTCAGTTCTTTACACGACATTCCACGCCGGAAGCGCAGAGCCATGCAAGACACTGACTACTGGTGCACAAAACTAGGGCCCTGAAGGCAAGTCCCTTACCCTAGAAGTCAGTTCGCAGAACGGGGAGGATGGGTGGGGCAGTGAGGAATCCATAACTAATCTATGTCTCTTACAGATATATTGTTACCGAAGGTAACTTCTTCATCTGAAAGAAACAATTAGTTATGGATTCCTCACCTTAGAATAGATACCCCAGCAATACCAACCCAGGAGGTGGGTCTGCGAACCAAGTTCACACCAGAAAGTCCTGGAGAACTGAACGGCCAAAGAACCGTCTCTCCAGACTTGGCTGTCCAGGCAGTAGTGTTTGGTGAACATGTGCAATGAAGCCCACGTAGCTGCCTGGCAGATTTCATGAAGGGGGACTCCACGTCCCAAAGAAGTAGTAACTGCCGTCGCACTGGTGGAATGGGCACGCAACCCCACTGGAGGTTCCTTTTTCGCTAAGGAATAGCAGATTTTTATGCAAAGAACGACCCATCGAGAGAAGGTTCGTTTTTGCACAGCCCGACCCTTCTTAGCGCCCACATAGCCAACAAAGAGCTGGTCATCCACCCGGAATTGTTTTGTGTGATCCAGATAGAATGAAAGCGCACGTTTTGGATCCAGATGGTGGAGCCTCTCCTCCTCTTTAGAAGGATGCGGAAAGAAGGTGGGCAAAGTGATGGTCTGTCCTATGTGGAAAGAGGTAACCACTTTAGGAAGGAAAGAAGGCCTAGTGCAAAGGACAACTTTGTCCGGATGAACAGCCAGGAAAGGAGGTTTGGAAGAAAGAGCCTGAAGCTCACTCGCCCTGCGAGCAGAGGTGATGGCAACCAAAAAGGAAGTTTTAAGAGTCAAAAGTCTGAGAGGACAGTTAGGCAGCGGCTCGAAAGGAGCGCACATAAGGTAGGCCAGAACCAGGTTCAAGTCCTACTGGGGCATTACGAAAGGAATTGGAGGAAACAAGTGAGTAATGCCCTTAAGGAAGCGATTTACAATAGGGGGCTTGAGAAGAGGGCTGATCAGGAAGCCGAAGAAAGGCTGAAATGGCCGAGAGGTAGCCCTTAAGACTGCCCAGAGCAGAGCCCTGCTGGGCCAAAGAAAGGAGGAACAAGAGAACCTCAGAAAGAGGGGCGGAAAGGGGATCCACAGCCTTTGCTGTGCACCATGCCACAAATTTGTTCTATCTGCAGGCGTATACCGTCTTAGTCGAGGGATGCCTGACTGCCAAGATAACATCGCAGACTTCGGGAGGCACGTCAAACGACGTCAACTGTCGCCGCTCAACCTCCACGCAAGGGAGGTGGAGGCTGGACAGGTTCGGGTGGAGGACCGTCCCCTGCTGCTGCGACAGAAGATCCTCCCGAAGGAGCAGTCTCATCGGAGGATCGATGGCCATGTGCAGAAGCTCGGGCTACCAGACTCTTCGTGCCCAGTCTGGAGCCACAAGAATGACTTGGGCCCGGTCGCGCTTGATCTTCTTCAGCACTATGGGCAGAAGTGGTATAGGCGGAAAGGCGTATAGAAGACCGCAACTCCACTCGCGACGAAAAGCATTGCCTAGCGAGTGCCACCTTGGAAATTCCAACGCGCAGAATTGCTGACATTGCACGTTCTCTTCGGTGGCAAATAGATCTAACCAAGGCTCTCCCCACCGCTGAAAGAGACCTTGCACCACCTCCGAGTGAAGATGCCATTCGTTATCCATCATACACCGGCGGCTGAGTTCATCCGCCCTGGCGTTCAGAGAACCTGCCAGGTGTTGAACCACCAGGGACATGCCCTGATGTTCCAGCCACTTCCAGAGACGAAGTGCCTCCTGACATAGGGTCCACGACCCCACCCCGCCCAGTTTGTTGCAATACCACATGGCGGTGGTGTTGTCTGTGAATAACTACACTACTCTCCCTTCGACAGAAGGAAGGAATGCCTTCAGTGCAAGACGGATCGCCCGAAGCTCCAGAAAGTTGATGTGGAGCCCGGACTCCGCTGGTGACCAGAGGCCTCTGATCTCCGCCTCTCCCATGTGTACGCTCCACCGCAGAAGCGATGCATCTGTCTCCACTGTGGACTCTGGTTGGGGAAGGGAGAGGGATCTGCCGTTGACCCAATCCTTGTTCATTAGCCACCACTGCAATTGGTGCGCGTTGCCCTCCGAGATCTGGACGCAATCGGAAAGATTCCCCTGATGCTGTGCCCACTGGAACTTCAGGTCCCACTGCAGAGCCCGCATAGGCATAGTCCACCAGCAGGATGCAAGAGGCCATGAGGCCCAGTAGCCTCAGGGTCATTCTGACCGAAACCCGGGACAGAGGCTGAAAGATCGGAATCATAGCCCGAACATCCCGGACTCGCTGCTCGAGAGGATAAGCCCGAAACTGCGCTGTGTCCAGAACCTCTGAGATGAAAAGGAGCTTCTGAGAGGGAATCAGGTGTGACTTCGGCACGTTGATGGTGAACCCCAGCTAATGTAGGAGGTCTGCCGTAGTCTGGAGGTGGGAGACGACAGCCTGGGGCGAGCCCGCCTTGTAGGAAAGTGGGTTTCTGTTGCAGTAACCCCCCCACTTTTTGCCAGACTACTGATGCAAATTTACTTGGTGTGCCCTGGGTCCCTGCCAATCAGGTTCCCAGGGCCTGTGTTCTTTCCCCAAAACTAACCCAACTGGCATCTCTGGCCACAGGTCAGCCCCTTGTAAATGGTACCACAGGTACCCAGGGCACTGTGACCAGAGAAGGCCTCTAAGGGATGCAGCACTTATTGTGCCACCCTTAGAGGTCCTGTATAAAACTGTTCTTAGAAACAGGGTCCAAAACCTCAGTGCTTAATGTAAAAGATGCAGGGGATAGAAATTGGTAGCTCTGGAAGACCAGCTTAAAGACAGAGGCACTCTACCTTGAGACAGGCTCCCAATTGAGACTACACATGCCACAGTCTTGGCACTCTGCTTCACTGGGTTAAATGGCCCCTCGTGCACAGAGACCAAATTGAATTTATGCCAGCAAGGGCAACAAGACTAAGCCTCTGAAGACTGCATAACTAGGTATAGGAGATGAGCAACACACAGGTGCCTTTGGCCATACTGGCAGTAAATGCAGAAAAAGCGACTGAATCTGTAGAATGGGTCTATCTACTACAAAAGCTGAAAGCATTCAGGTTTGGTCCCAATTTTTGTAACTGGGTATCACTATTATACAAGGCTCCAACAGCCGCTGTGAGGGTAAATGGGGTGGTGTGAAGCTCATTACCACTGGGGAAGGGAACTAGGCAGAGATGCCCTCTTCCTCCCTGCTCTTTGCCTTGTGAACAGAGCCCTTGGAGTGCTGGGTCGGGCTGAGGGCAGATATTAATTCATCTGCATGAATCTCATTTATGCAGGCTCATTTTTCTAGTACCTCTCAGACTCAGATGTGGCTATATCTGCAGCTTTGTCCATTTTTCCGTCCTTTGAGAAATACTCCGGCTATAAGATAAACTGGACTAAGTCAGTGTTTTATGCAGTGGACACTAGGGAGGCGCCTAGGAGACCCCTATCCAAACCTTCTGGTTTCAAGAGATTGATTCGGTTACATAGCAATAGATATAACACCACAATTTCTGGACAAAACTTAGAAGTAGGCCTTTAAAAATTTCAGTTAGCCGTTGAAAGATGGCAGAGGTTTCTCTTGTCCCTAATTAGGCGGGTAGCACTAATTAAAGCACAAGTTACTAACTTGTGTAACGATATATCTGTAAGAGACAGTAGTTAGTGACAGATTCCTTACCTTAGAATATACCCAGGCGTCAGGCTGGATCCGGGAAAGTTTTTGCGTAGCAGTACCCTTGCGCAGCCGGTAGGCGGCGTCGTGCGGCTCCGCGTCCGTCGTCGGCGTCGTGATCGCCGGGATGACGTCGCGGGCAGTACTTAGACGCCGCCCCTGCGCGCTGACGTCAGTTCTGTACACGACTTTCCGCGCCAGGAACGCAGAGCCATGCAAGAAGCTGACATAGGTGTCTGAAAAATACTAGGGCCCTGAAAGGGATGTCCTTAACCCTAGAAATCAGTTCGCAGAACGGGGAGGATGGGTGGCGGTAGGAATCTGTCACCAACTACTGCCTCTTACAGATATATCGTTACACAAGTTAGTAACTTGTGCATCTGAAAGAGACACGTTAGTGACAGATTCCTTACCTTAGAATAGATACCCCAGCAATACCAACCCCGGTGGTGGGTCTGCGAACAAAGATCAGACAAGGAAGTCCTGGAGGACAGAACGGCCAAAGAAGCCGTCCCTCCGGACCTGACTGTCAAGGCAGTAATGCTTTGTAAACGTGTGCAGCGAGGCCCACGTAGCTGCCTGACAGATAACCGGCAGCGGAACACCGCGGCCCAAGGCCGTGGTAGCAGCCGTTGCCCTGGTGGAATGGGCACGCAGCCCAACAGGAGGCTCCTTTTAGCCAAAGAATAGCAGGTCTTGATGCACAAGGTAACCCAGCGGGAGATGGTCCTCTTGTGCACCGCCCGACCTTTTTGGCGCCCACGTAGCCAACAAAGAGCTGGTCATCCACCCGGAAGTGTTTTGTGCGGTCAATATAGAAAGAGAGCGCACGTTTTGGGTCCAGACGGTGGAGCCTCTCTTCCTCTCTGGAAGGATGCAGAGGCGGAAAGAAGGTGGGCAAAGTGATGGTCTGCCCAATGTGGAAAGCAGTAACCACCTTTGGCAAGAAGGACGGACGCGTCCGAAGAACAACCTTGTCTGGATGAACAGACAGAAAGGGAGGTTTGCAAGATAGAGCCTGGAGCTCACTCACCCACCGAGCGGAGGTGATGGCCACCAGAAAGGCTGTCTTCAGAGTCAGAAGACGAAGAGGACAGTTATGTAGAGGCTCAAAGGGAGCGCACATTAAAAAGGTAAGAACCAAGTTCAAGTCCCACTGAGGCATCACAAACGGAACAGGAGGGAAGAGGTGAGTAATGCCTTTTAAGAACCTGTTAACAACAGGGGACTTGAAAAGGAGGGCTGATCAGGGAGCCTGAGGAAGGCCGAGATAGCACAAAGATAACCCTTGATGGTACCCAGGGCAGAACCCTGTTGGGCCAGAGAGAGAAGGAACAGAAGGACCTCAGAAAGAGGGGCAGAAAGGGGATTCACAGCCTTTGCTGTGCACCATGCCACAAATTTGTTCCACCTGCAGGCGTATACCACCTTAGTGGAGGGACGCCTGGCTGCCAGAATCACATCACAAACTTCGGGAGGCAAGTCGAAAGGAATCAACTGCCGCCGCTCAATCTCCACGCAAGCAGGTGTAGACTGGACAGGTTCGGGTGGAGGACCGTCCCCTGCTGCTGCGACAGAAGATCCTCCCGAAGAGGCAGACGGATCGGGGATCTACGCTCATATTGAGTAGCTCGGGATACCAAACTCTTCGAGCCCAGTCCGGAGCCACAAGAATGACTTGGGCCCGGTCGTGCCGAATCTTCTTCAACACTCTGGGTAGAAGTGGTATAGGCGGAAAGGCGTACAATAGACCGCAACTCCACTCGTGACGAAAGCGCCGCCGAGCGAGTGCCGCCTTGGAAATTCCAACGCGCAGAACTGATGACATTGCGCGTTCTCTTCGATGGCGAATAGATCTAACCAAGGCTCTCCCCACTGTAGAAAGAGTCCTTGCGCCACTTCCGAGTGAAGACGCCATTCGTGATCCATCATGCACCTGCGGCTGAGTTCGTCCGCCCTGGCGTTCAGGGAACCTGCCAGGTGTTGAACCACCAGGAACATGCCCTGATGTTCCAGCCATGTCCAGAGGCGCAGAGCCTCCTGACAAAGGGTCCACGACCCCACCCCGCCTTGTTTGTTGCAGTACCACATGGCGGTGGTGTTGTCTGTGAACACCTGCACTACCTTCCCTTTGACAGAGGGAAGGAATGCCTTGAGTGCAAGTCGGATCGCCCGGAGCTCCAGAAGGTTGATATGGAGCCGGGACTCCGCCGGAGTCCAGAGGCCTCTGATCTCCGCCTCTCCCATGTGACCGCCCCATCCCAGAAGGGACGCGTCCGTCACAACTGTGTGCTCTGGCTGGGGAAGGGAGAGGGATCTGCCCATGACCCATTGCCGGTTCGAGAGCCACCACTGCAACTGTTTTGCAGTCCCCTCCGAGATCTGGACGTGATCGGACAGGTCGCCCTGGTGCTGCGCCCACTGGAACTTCAGGTCCCACTGCAGAGCCCGCATATGCCATCTGGCATGAGTGACCAGCAGGATGCAGGAGGCCCAGCAGCCTCAGGGTCATCCGTACCGAAACCCAGGATAAAGGCTGAAAGATCGGAATCATAGCCTGAATATCCCGGACTCGCCGTTCGGGAGGATAGGCCCGAAACTGCGTCGTGTCCAGAACTGCTCCGATGAAAAGGAGCTGTGGAGAAGGAATCAGATGCGACTTTGGCACATTGATGGAGAACCCCAGCGAGTGCAGGAGTTCGGCCGTAGTCTGGAGGTGGGAGACGACTGCCTGGGACGAGCCCGCCTTCAGCAGCCAGTCGTCGAGGTAGGGGAAGACTGAAACCCCTGCCCGGCGCAGATGAGCTGCGACCACCGCCATCACTTTCGTGAACACCCGAGGGGCACTGGTAAGGCCAAAGGGAGCACGGTGAACTGAAAATGCTCGAGGCCTACCGTGAACCGAAGGTAACGCCGGTGGGCCGGCAGGACGAGGATGTGGAAATAGGCGTCCTGCAAGTCCAACGCTACCAACCAGTCTCCGGGGTCGAGGGCAGTCAAGACCTGAGCTAGGGTGAGCATCTTGAACTTCTCCTTCCGGAGGAAGCGATTGACGTTCCGGAGGTCCAAGATAGGACGCATGTCCTCCTTGTCCTTTTGGGCACCAGAAAGTAGTGGGAGTAGCAACCACGCCCTACTTCTGGGGTCGGAACATGCTCGATGGCCCTCTTGGTCAAGAGGGCCGTGACTTCCTTCTGTAGAAGCACCAAGTGATCCCCTGACATGCGGTGGAATTGAGGTGGCATGGCTGGGGGTGGTCTCGAAGGGGAGGGAGTAGCCCTTCGGACAATGTCCAAGACCCACTTGTCCGAGGTGATGGGACGCCAGTGGTGAAGGTGATGGCGGACCCTGCCCTCGACTGGCGTGCTGTGCACCTGAAAGGAGGGACTAGGAGGGCTTGGAGGCCGCGGACGGGTTGGAGGTGGTGGCCTGACCCGCACGCTGGTTGCCCGAACCGCCACGGCGGTATCCACGTCCTCGGCCACGCGAAGGCGCTTGCTGCGCGGGCCGTTGGCCGGGCTGTGGACGTGTTCAGAGGCTTGGACAACCAAGCTCTCAGGGGTGGGGTGTTGGGAGAGAAACAGGGGGTCGCCCGGAGCCGGGCGATGGCGTCGGGCCACGTTCCTATCCACAGGAGCTCCTGTGGTGGGTTTGGACCAGGCACCCAAAAGAACGTCAGTGAGTGCATCGTTGAACGGCAGCACAGGCTCCGAAGAGGAGGCCGCCGGCTGAAGCACTTCAGTCAGGAGGTTAGTCCTGACGGCCACTGTAGGCAACTGGAGATTTAAGGCTCCAGCAGCTCTACGCAACACCGTTGCAAAATTAGCCCCTCCTCCGTTGCCACGGGAGGAGACAGCATGCCAGAGTCGGGAGGTATCCAGCCCACTGGCATCCCCAAGTTCCTCAACCCAGTCCAGGTCAAACTCGCACTGTTGTGTGAGAGGGTCGTCAGACCCCTCCCAGCTCTCCTGGTCCTCCTCAGGTTGAAAATATGGAGGAGGAGGGACATAAGGGACCCAAGGTCTCATCGGCGCCGGAACCGGCGTCGGGCGACGCCGGTCCGGCTCCATGTCCGGACCCGGGAGAACCGGGGAACGACGCCGCCCGGAGCCCCGGACGGCGTCGGAAACGGCACCGGGGACATCGGCGTCGGCGGAGGCGTGGTTAGGTCAACCGGCGTCGATGGGGTTGCGGCACCACCGGAACCGGGGTCGAGGCCGGGGCCGGAGCCGAGGCCGGGACGAAGGCTGGTGGGACAGGCGACGCCGGGACCGGAGTCGACGGCGACGCCGGAGCAACCCCATCAGGGCCCGCGGGGCCCGAAGGCGCACCGGAGGGACCTTGAGGCCCGAAGAGGCGGGCCATGGCCGACAGGAATTTCTGTAGTTCGGCCGGAGTCGCCCCGAACCCGGGTAGGACGGGTAATGCGGGGGCAACTCGACAGGCACGTCCGGGGCCGCGGGGACGGTGCCGACAGGGACCTCAGCCGAGTCGCGCGACCGGCGAGGCGAAGTCTTAGAGCGATGACGCCGCTTAGACTTCTTGTGCTTCGACTTACCGGAGGAGCGCGAAGACTTGGATTCCGACGAACGGCGGGGACTCCGCGTCCGGCCCCTTGACCTCTCCCGGGACCGGGGCTTGGTGCGGCGCGGAGCAGACTGCCGGACTTCAAGGAGCTTTCGAGACCGCTCTCGCAAAGCCTTCGGATGAAGTTTCCGGCAGTCAGGGCACGACTTCGTGTCGTGGTCTCGGCCGAGACAGAAGAGACACTCGAGGTGGGGGTCCGTGATGGACATCATACGACCACATTCCTCGCAGGGCTTAAAGCCGGGCATCCCTACGACACCTTAGGAGTCGTGAAGACTCGTTGAAGAAAACAGTGAAAAATTTCACAAAAAGATAGTCAAAAGTGACTAGGGCACTGCTCTTCCCGGATCTGCGCTTACTGGCGCGGAAAAGAAGAACTGACGTCAGCGCGCAGGGGCGGCGTCTAAGTACTGCCCGCGACGTCATCCCGGCGATCACGACGCCGACGACGGACGCGGAGCCGCACGACGCCGCCTACCGACGCGCAAGGGTACTGCTACGCAAAAAACTTTCCGGATCCAGCCTGACGCCTGGGGATATTCTAAGGTAAGGAATCTGTCACTAACGTGTCTCTTTCAGATATGGTTACACTACCCATGTTATGATATGTGTTGCAAAATACCACATTTACAATGCTGATTCCTACTTTGAGAAGACTGACTAGACCCCTCGTCCCTATTATGGAACAAGAATACACACAGGATTGCACTACGATCCTTGCAAAGAACGGTGTACAGCGAAGGAATCGCCATATCAGATGTGAGGGCATACTTGTGGGCTTCTGAACTCCAGGTTGTCAATGAATAGGGGGGGCATGCCCCAAGAGACTATCCAGCAACAAGATTAGAGATTGAAATTGGAAACACATTCATTCATCTATGGTAGGACAAATAGAAGTGAGTTACTGGAGCCCACACGGGCCAAATTAGACTCCTGGAATAAGGCCACAAAATACATGGGATGGCATGGAATAGTGACTAAACACACTGCACTGTGGAAAGGGCAGATGCTGATTGGCGTTAAGAAACTGTTGGGGTTCTGGAAATGGGGTGGCATAGGCATTTTCAACTTAAGTAAAGTGTTGAATCCTGAGGGGGGCTTAAATCCTCTGAAATCATCCAAAACTACAATGAACTTCGACCAACTCACAGATATAATTACATATCAATTGCAACATGAATTAAGAGTAGAGGGGGTAGACTGAGGGGCAGGACCCGGAGTGTAGCCCTCGAGGGTAGGCTACTATAAAAAAATAAAACAAATCAACAAGAAAGCAGTACCACAAATAAGCCATATACACTTCAAAAACTTCAGCAAACTTTGAAATAGGCATCGGTCCCATGGAAGATATAGATTGGGAGGTTGCAGTGATGCACCCTAGAGAGTCAGCTGTCAAATCCAGACTGAGGTTAATCCAATTAAAACCCTACAAAGAATTTGCTGTAACAGGAGGAGCCCCTTTGGGAGGGCAGGGCCCCACACTCAAATGTAACACAGCCATAGGCACTTCTCTAAATACACTCTGGGGATTCCCTCTCGTTGGACGGTACTGGTGCACAATTACCAGGGAGCTTAAAGAAATAGAAGCAAAAATCCCTTTCATGCCTCACTACATTATGCTAGGTAAACCAAGTGTTTTGGATCTTACTCAACTGCTATTTTGAAACCTGGGTTTCATGGTAGCCAAAAAAGATACTACCAATCTGTGGGGAAATGTGAGCAAGTGCCCTCTTTCTGCATGGTTGCCCCCACTTTTTGCTGAATTGCTGATGTACTTTGACTGAGTGTGCCCTGGGCTCCTGCTAATCAGGTACCCAGGGCCTATGTTCTTTCCCTAAAACTGCATTGAAGCCTTAACCCAATTGGCATCTCTGGCCACAGGTCAGTCCCTGGTAAATGGTACCACAGGTACCCAGGGCACTGTGACCAGAGAAGGCCTCTAAGGTCTGCAGCACTTATTGTGCCACCCTTAGAGGTCCTGTACCACTACACTCACACACTGCCTTTGCAGGCTGCGTGTTTTGGTGCAGAACAAAGTGAAGAGTCGACATGGCACACATCTCTGTGTGCCATGCCTACAACCCACTGCCCTGGCATAGGTCAGTCACCCCTCTAGCTGGGTGCACTATACCAGTGGTGAGGGTACAGGTGCATGAGCCCTGTACCCCTACAGTGTCTAGGTCCACCATCATGAATTTTGACGAAATTGCAAAAATCACGGAATCAAGAGCAGAAACATTCGTATTTACACCTGACGAAACACAAAGGATGTACTCCCTAATAGAGGAAACAGAAGGACTCAGTACAAGCACTGGATCTATCCAGTCCAACATCAAACAGCTTTTGTATATATCCAAGAAGGCCATTAACCAGCGACTCCATGCGTCTACCTTAATAAAATACCACAAAGCTCAAAGAATTCCCAGGGGACTCAGGATTTCACTCAAATCTACACTGTGCAAAAACAACACCAGATTTACTGAAAAATGGCAAGCTATTTTAAATAAGTGTTCCCTGGACCCCATTTTACTAATCATTGAAGAATTGTCCAAACTCCTAGAAGATTTGAATAAAGAGGTAATTCAATTAAAGCAGGAACTAACGGAAATCATGCCAAAGGAGGACTGGGATAAAACACTAGCAGACCTCAATGAACAACTGGAAGCATATACCAAAGAGATCAATGAAAGAAAGATAAGGAAATTCAAAAGAGACACGTATGACTACAAACTTGGAGAAGTTTATAATTGGGCTGAGGTATATGCCCAGAGAAGATCACAAAGAGGTAACACAGGAAGATTTTCGGATACAGATGCATCATCCTCTGACGATGCACAACAAAGAATCCAACCACCTCGAGGACAAACATGACAGACCTGAGAAAGAGAGTTCATTGATATCTATAAACACGGCAATCAGCCTTTTTTAGAAAGAGGCCAAAGACCACCCGACGAAGCAGGAGGAAGTACTCATAAAAACAAACCTGTCGCAAAAGGGACAAGGAGTCAGAGAATCTTGTGATTAAAATCTCAAAATATCAATTTTCAGACTTTCAACTAGAGACTTTACAGAAAGGATCCTCTTTCATACCAACTTATCGTTCTAACATCCTTGAAGCCGAAATCAGCTTGTACAAATTTATGCGGACATTAACACTTAAACACTTCTTTAGTAACATTGTTGAACCCAATCAACGTCTGCAAGAGAACACCCTCCTAGGTTTGCCTAACAAAAGCACATTTATGGCCCCTGTAAGCCACAAAGTAATGGATGCGTTTGAAACAATTGTTCAAAAAGAACTGCGCAGTATATTCAAGCAGCCTCAATCCAGAAGATCGAATATCACACCCAAAGAAAATCAAGTTCTAGCACAAATAGCAGCAATACCAGAGGTTACCATCCGTCAGGCCGACAAAGGGGGTGCCATGGTTATCATGGACACTGAATTTTACGTGAAGAACGTGAATGAACATGTGCAAGACACTAGCACCTACATGCTACTGACTTTTGATCCAACTAAGGAGTTCATAAAGATCTTATCGTCAATCATTGATAATGCTGTAACCAATGGCACAATTACCAATGATGTTAAAGCACAAGTTACTAACTTGTGTAACGATATATCTGTAAGAGACAGTAGTTAGTGACAGATTCCTTACCTTAGAATATCCCCAGGCGTCAGGCTGGATCCGGAAAGTTTTTGCGTAGCAGTACCCTTGCGCGTCGGTAGGCGGCGTCGTGCGGCTCCGCGTCCGTCGTCGGCGTCGTGATCGCCGGGATGACGTCGCGGGCAGTACTTAGGCGCCGCCCCTGCGCGCTGACGTCAGTTCTGTACACGACTTTCCGCGCCAGGAACGCAGAGCCATGCAAGAAGCTGACATAGGTGTCTGAAAAATACTAGGGCCCTGAAAGGGATGTCCTTAACCCTAGAAATCAGTTCGCAGAACGGGGAGGATGGGTGGGCGGTAGGAATCTGTCACTAACTTCTGTCTCTTACAGATATATCGTTACACAAGTTAGTAACTTGTGCATCTGAAAGAGACACGTTAGTGACAGATTCCTTACCTTAGAATAGATACCCCAGCAATACCAACCCCGGTGGTGGGTCTGCGAACAAAGATCAGACAAGGAAGTCCTGGAGGACAGAACGGCCAAAGAAGCCGTCCCTCCGGACCTGACTGTCAAGGCAGTAATGCTTTGTAAACGTGTGCAGGGAGGCCCACGTAGCTGCCTGACAGATAACCGGCAGCGGAACACCGCGGCCCAAGGCCTTGGTAGCAGCCGTTGCCCTGGTGGAATGGGCACGCAGCCCAACAGGAGGCTCCTTTTAGCCAAAGAATAGCAGGTCTTGATGCACAAGGTAACCCAGCGGGAGATGGTTCGCTTGTGCACCGCCCGACCTTTTGGCGCCCACGTAGCCAACAAAGAGCTGGTCATCCACCCGGAAGTGTTTTGTGCGGTCAATATAGAAGGAGAGCGCACGCTTTGGGTCCAGACGGTGGAGCCTCTCTTCCTCTCTGGAAGGATGCGGAGGCGGAAAGAAGGTGGGCAAAGTGATGGTCTGCCCAATGTGGAAAGCAGTAACCACCTTTGGCAAGAAGGACGGACGCGTCCGAAGAACAACCTTGTCCGGATGAACAGACAGAAAGGGAGGTTTGCAAGATAGAGCCTGGAGCTCACTCACCCGCCGAGCAGAGGTGATGGCCACCAGAAAGGCTGTCTTCAGAGTCAGAAGACGAAGAGGACAGTTATGCAGAGGCTCAAAGGGAGCGCACATTAAAAAGGTAAGAACCAAGTTCAAGTCCCACTGAGGCATCACAAACGGAACAGGAGGGAAGAGGTGAGTAATGCCTTTTAAGAACCTGTTAACAACAGGGGACTTGAAAAGGGAGGGCTGATCAGGGAGCCTGAGGAAGGCCGAGATAGCACAAAGATAACCCTTGATGGTACCCAGGGCAGAACCCTGTTGGGCCAGAGAGAGAAGGAACAGAAGGACCTCAGAAAGAGGGGCAGAAAGGGGATTCACAGCCTTTGCTGTGCACCATGCCACAAATTTGTTCCACCTGCAGGCGTATACCACCTTAGTGGAGGGACGCCTGGCTGCCAGAATCACATCACAAACTTCGGGAGGCAAGTCGAAAGGAATCAACTGCCGCCGCTCAATATCCACACAAGCAGGCGTAGACTGGACAGGTTCGGGTGGAGGACCGTCCCCTGCTGCTGCGACAGAAGATCCTCCCGAAGAGGCAGACGGATCGGGGGATTTACGCTCATATTGAGTAGCTCGGGATACCAAACTCTTCGAGTCCAGTCCGGAGCCACAAGAATGACTTGGGCCCGGTCGTGCCGAATCTTCTTCAACACTCTGGGTAGAAGTGGTATAGGCGGAAAGGCGTACAACAGACCGCAACTCCACTCGCGACGAAAAGCGTCGCCGAGCGAGTGCCGCCTTGGAAATTCCAACGCGCAGAACTGATGACATTGCGCGTTCTCTTCGGTGGCGAATAGATCTAACCAAGGCTCTCCCCACTGTAGAAAGAGTCCTTGCGCCACTTCCGAGTGAAGACGCCATTCGTGATCCATCATGCACCTGCGGCTGAGTTCGTCCGCCCTGGCGTTCAGGGAACCTGCCAGGTGTTGAACCATCAGGAACATGCCCTGATGTTCCAGCCATGTCCAGAGGCGCAGAGCCTCCTGACAAAGGGTCCAAGACCCCACCCCGCCCTGTTTGTTGCAGTACCACATGGCGGTGGTTTTGTCGGTGAACACCTGCACCACCTTCCCCTTGACAGAGGGAAGGAATGCCTTCAGTGCAAGTCGGATCGCCCGGAGCTCCAGAATGTTGATATGGAGCCGGGACTCCGCCGGAGACCAGAGGCCTCTGATCTCCGCCTCTCCCATGTGACCGCCCCATCCCAGAAGGGACGCGTCCGTCACAACTGTATGCTCTGGCTGGGGAAGGGAGAGGGATCTGCCCATGACCCATTGCCGGTTCGAGAGCCACCACTGCAACTGTTTTGCAGTTCCCTCCGAGATCTGGACGTGATCGGACAGGTTGCCCTGGTGCTGCGCCCACTGGAACTTCAGGTCCCACTAGAGAGCCCGCATATGCCACCTGGCATGATTGCCTAGCAGGATGCAGGAGGCCATGAGGCCCAGCAGCCTCAGGGTCATCCGTACCGAAACCCAGGATAAAGGCTGAAAGATCGGAATCATAGCCTGAATATCCCGGACTCGCCGTTCGGGAGGATAGGCCCGAAACTGCGTCGTGTCCAGAACTGCTCCGATGAAAAGGAGCTGTGGAGAAGGAATCAGATGCGACTTCGGCACATTGATGGAGAACCCCAGCGAGTGCAGGAGTACGGCCGTAGTCTGAAGGTGGGAGACGACTGCCTGGGACGAGCCCGCCTTCAGCAGACAGTCGTCGAGGTAGGGGAAGACTGAAACCCCTGCCCGGCGCAGATGAGCTGCGACCACCGCCATCACTTTCGTGAACACCCGAGGGGCACTGGTAAGGCCAAAGGGGAGCACGGTGAACTGAAAATGCTCGGGGCCTACCGTGAACCGAAGGTAACGCCGGTGGGCCGGCAGGACGGGGATGTGGAAATATGCGTCCTGCAAGTCCAACGCTACCAACCAGTCTCCAGGGCAGTCAAGACCTAAGCTAGGGTGAGCATCTTGAACTTCTCCTTCCGGAGGAAGCGATTGACGTTCCGGAGGTCCAAGATAGGACGCATGTCCTCCTTGTCCTTTTTGGGCACCAGGAAGTAGTGGGAGTAGCAACCACGCCCTACTTCTGGGGTCGGAACATGCTCGATGGCCCTCTTGGCCAAGAGGGCTGTGACTTCCTTCTGCATAAGTACCAAGTGATCCCCTGACATGCGGTGGAATTGAGGTGGCATGGCTGGGGGTGGACTCGAAGGGGAGGGAATAGCCCCTTCGGACAATGTCCAAGACCCACCTGTCCGAGGTGATGGTACGCCAGTGGGGAAGGTGATGGCGGACCCTGCCCCTACTGGCGTGCTGTGCACCTGAAAGGAGGGACTAGGAGGGTTTGGAGGCCGCGGACGGGTTGGAAGTGGTGGCCTGACCCGCACGCTGGTTGCCCGATCCGCCACGGCGGAATCCACGCCCTCGGCCACGCGAAGACGCCTGCTGCGCGGGCCGGTGGCTGGGCTGCTGACGTGAAGGGCGCCCCTACCGTGGCCACGATAGGGGCGAAAAGCAGAAGTCAGCGGAGGGCGTGTAGCAGAAAGGCCCAGGGACTTTGCAGTAGCCCGCGAGTCCTTAAAGCGCTCCAACGCATGGTCTGCTTTGGACCCAAAAAGACAGACTCCATCAAAGGGCATGTCCATGAGAGTATTCTGGACATCCCCTGAAAAACCAGTGGTTCTCAGCCAGGCGTGGCGTCGTAGCGCCACCGTCGTTGCAATAGACCTGCCCAGCGAGTCGGCGGTATCAAGGCCACATCGTATTGTGTATTTGGCCGCATCCCTTCCTTCCGCAATGGCGCGGGAAAGCAGTGTCTGGACCTCCTCAGAACACTGGGGCAAAACATTTGCCACCGAATCCCACAAGGAGTGGGTATATCGGCCCAAAAGACAAGCGGTGTTGATGGACCGCAAGCCAGCACTGGAGGAAGAAAAACCCTTCTTCCCAAATTGATCCAGGCGTTTGGATTCCCTATCCGGAGGGGCGGTAGGGAAGGCGGTTTGGGAAGCGGAGGCTTGGACAACCAAGCTCTCAGGGGTGGGGTGGACAGAGAGAAACAGGGGGTCGCCTGGAGCTGGGCGATGGCGTCGGGACACGTTCCTATCCACAGGAGCCCCTGTGTTGGGCTTGGACCAGGCGCCCAAAAGAACGTCAGTGAGGGCGTCGTTAAACGGCAGCACAGTCTCCGTAGAGGAGGCTGCCGGCTGAAGCACCTCTGTCAAGAGATTAGTCTTGACCGCCACAGTAGGGAGTTGGAGATGTAAGGCTCCAGCCGCTCTACGCAACAGCGTTGCAAAATTGGCTCCCTCCTCCGTAGCCACGGGAGGAGACAGCATGCCAGTGTCAGGGGAAGTATCTAGACCACTGGCATCCCCTAGACCCTCTGTCCAGTCCTCATCGTACTGACACTGTTGTGCCAGAGGGTCATCAGACCCCTCCCAGTCCTCCTGGTCCTCCTCTGGTTCAAAATAAGGGGGAGGAGGGACATTTGGGACCCAAGGTCTCATCGGCGCCGGAACCGGCGTCGAGCGACGTCGGTCCGGGTCCATGTCCAGAGCCGGAAGGAACTGGGGGACGACGCTGCCCGGAGCCCCAGGCGGCGTCGAGAACGGCACCGGAGACATCGGCGCCGGCGGAGGTGTCGTTAGGTCAGCCGGCGTCGATGGGGGTTGTGGAGCCGGGATCGAGGCCGGGGCCGGAGCCGGGATCGAGGTTGGAGGCACGGGCGACGCCGGGGCCGGAGCAGTCGGCGACGCCGGAGCAACCCCATCAGGGCCCGCGGGGCCCGAAGGCGCACCGGAGGGACCTGGAGGCCCGAAGAGGCGGGCCATGGCCGACAGGAATTCCTGTACTTGGGCCGGATCCGCCCCCGAACCCGGGAAGGATGGGTATTGCGGGGGCGACTCCACAGGCATGTCCGGGGCCGCGGGGACGGTGCCGGGAGGGGCCTTAGCCGAGTCGCGAGACCGGCGAGGCGAAGTCCTAGAGCGACGATGCTTTTTGGACTTTTGTGTTTTGACTTACCGGACGAAGAAGACTTCGATGCCGACGACCGGTGTGGACTCCGCGATCGACCCCTGGACCTCTCACGCGACCGGGGCTTGCGCGGAGCCGAATGCCGGGCCTCGAGGAGCTTTCGAGACCGCTCTCGCAAAGCTTTCGGGTTGAGGGCCCGGCAGTCGGAACAAGACTCCGTGTCGTGGCCTCGGCCGAGGCAGAAGAGACACTCCCAATGCGGGTCTCTGATGGACATCATCCGAGCACAGGCGCCGCAACGTTTAAACCCGGGCATCCCTACGACACCTTGAAGTCGATTGAAGAAAAAAACTGTGAAAAAGTCACCAAAAAGTTTGGTCAAAAAATGACCAGGGCACTGCTCTTCCCGGATCTGCGCTTGCTGGCGCGGAAAAAGAAGAACTGACGTCAGCGCGCAGGGGCGGCGCCTAAGTACTGCCCGCGACGTCATCCCGGCGATCACGACGCCGACGACGGACGCGGAGCCGCACGACGCCGCCTACCGACGCGCAAGGGTACTGCTACGCAAAAAACTTTCCGGATCCAGCCTGACGCCTGGGGATATTCTAAGGTAAGGAATCTGTCACTAACGTGTCTCTTTCAGATAGGTATCTTATCAAAGCCGATCCGTCGATACCATCCATTTATATGATCCCAAAAATACATAAACATGCAACCATACCACCGTTCAGACCAATTGTTTCCACCACCAATTCCATACATGAACCAATAGGCAAATACCTGGATAGACATCTTCAGCCATTGGTACAAGGAATGAGCACCTACATAAAGGACACGACTGACTTTCTAAACATATTGGAGTCAATCAAATCACTAGTCACATCTGACACCATTATGTGTACCATCGATGTCAAAGCACTGTATACTTCAATCCCACACGACAAAGGAATCCAGGCCGTAGAATCTTTTCTCATCACAAGCGACAAAAATGAAGCTCAGAAAATTTTCCTCATGGAATTGGTCCATTTTACACTATACCACAGTTATTTTAAATGGCTTGATAACTTCTTTGTACAATGCTCTGGAACATCTGTGGGAAATTGTGCTGCCCCAACAAACGCGAATTTGTTTATGTACTGTTTTGAGCTAGACCACATTTTGAATCAAGACACATGGTTACAACACCTCATCTTATATAAGAAATACATCGACGATATAGTCATCTTATGGCAAGGCACACAAAAGGAATTAACTGACGTTATTGAATCTCTAAACAAAGTGGATGAACGTATTGAGTTCACTTCAACCATCAGTTCGCAACAAATTACTTTCCTGGATACTTGTATTATCAACAACAACGGACAATTGATAACCAAAGTGTACACCAAACCTACCGAAAGGAACAATTTATTACACTTTCAAAGCTTCCATCAGCCATCTTTAAAAAAACATCTGCCATACTTGCAGTTACTTCGATTAAAAAGAATATCATCAGACGAAGGGTTGCATAAAGAAAGCATGAAAACATGTATTGAAAAATTCAAAGATCTGGGTTACCCAGATGAAAGTCTAAGAACTGCAGTTCTCAAGACAAACACCAGATCAAGAGACGATCTACTTAAAAACGTGGGACAGATCAAGGACGAGAATCGTAGGGTATTTGTATCTAAATTTTCCACCCGGAGTTACCAGATTAAGAAAACCATTCTCAGATTTTGGCCTATGCTAAGCACAGAAGTTGATTTTAAGGGAATATTCGACGCACAACCAAGGTTTGCGTATACAAGATCAAGGAATCTGAAACAGATATTGAATAAACCCGCAGTTCGGAAGGCACTATTCCTTGTTTAAACTGTGGCAATTGCAACTCCATAATCAAAGGCAACATTATCAGACACCCCAACAGAGGAACTTCCATTAAGCTCAGGGTAACCGCTACTTGCAACAGCCAAAACGTAATCTACATGCTTAAATGCCCTTGTGGCTTAGTTTACGTTGGGAAAACCGAGCGGAAGTTTCGAATACGACTGAACGAACACAAAAGCAATATTCGAACATGTAATCAAAAATCCACGGTTGCCAGTCATTTTAACAATGCATCACAACATCAGTCAACTTCGTTTCCTGGTTCTTGAACAGGTTCCAATTCAACAGGGACGCAACAACTCACAATTCCTACTACAGAGGGAAAATCTACTGGATTAAGTTTATGGACTGTCAGCCCCAAGGGGTTAAATGAACGGTTTGATTTCAATTGCTTCCTTTAAATTTTATTTTTTGTTAATAATCGCATTGAAAGCACTGATGGAGCTTGGTATAGTTTTTTCTTTGAGTAACATATGATTGAGTAAATCACTTAGATCAACCCTACATTTTGGCAATGGTGTATCCTACACATTAGCGTGAACTTAGGGAAATTTTGAGAACCACGAGTTTCCATGCGTACGTATACGTTCAGTCATAACATCTGAAAGTATTCATGATCTGACTTGATTATCTGTTTAGAACTTTCCAGGTTTCATTCATTATGGATAACAACTCGACAAGATATTCAGTTCGAAACCACATACAGTCTTAATCCCAAAATGTTAATTGAATTCATGTATGTATTATGTTTAGTGACAATAGTTCATGACCACATTTTCTAATAGTGAACGATACAGTAGTAAGCCACAGCCCTGAATGATACATAAACCAAACGCTTTAATATCATGTTTCTAAATACGACTTCTTAATACAATATGAAGGATTCTCACAAATACTTTTTTTAATAAGTCTTTTACAAGTTATTCATGTGAATTGTCATTTGAATTCGCTAATGTGTCTGTTAAATGATTTTCGTGATCGCACCACGTTATTAGACCACCATTCTGTCACCTTGTGCCAATGGGGACCCGTAATGGACCTGCTAATTCGGAGTGCCATGTCCAAAACTGTCCTCAGTCCACACGAAACCCAGGGGAGTACAATGCCCCTAGAACGCCGTCGGAAAGGATAACCCCGCCCCCCGGCCGTGTATCCCTACAGGAACCAACTACGTGGCAGGAGGCGGCGGAAGGGGGAGGGACTGACCCCGGAAGCAGTAACACATGGGCCGTGAAAACAGCCCGAAGAGAAGAGGAAGGCGGCGCATTTGCAGGAGGCGAAGAGGAGGTGCAAGAGAGCCAGAGCGTGGAGGAGACGGAGGACTACGCGATACAAGAGGACGAGACAGACGGAAGAGACGGTGAAGCGAGGAGTGGTGGTGCCCACCGGAGGAGGCTGGAGAGCGGCCGCAACTCAGGGGGGGGGGGGGGGGGAAAGAGAGAGAGAGAGAGAGAGAGAGAGAGAGAGAGGGAGAGAGAGAGAGAGAGAGAGAGAGAGAGAGAGAGAGAGAGAGAGAGAGAGAGAGAGAGAGAGAGAGAGAGAGAGAGAGAGAGACACACACCGGGGTCAGAGGAGGCGAGTGAATGCTGGGATAGGGGAGGGTGTGGGAGTAAAGCATGTCGTACACGCAACACTGAAGTACCTCATCCCTCACGTGCCATCAATAAGCACCGTATCTCCTCTGCCATACTTTACCCTATACCCCTTTTTCGTCCTTCACGTTTCCTTTACCTGTCCCGCCCTCAACGTTTTTGTTCCAAAGCACCGATTGGGTGGGGTGAAGGGTATTCTAATACTCCGACCATACGGTCAAAGTAGCGACTGACGGCTCCCTTTTGTTTCTCCCCTCTTTATGAGCCTCCGGGGACGCTCACTGGATTCCGAAGCGGGAAGAGACCAGACTACAAAAGGGACTGAGGCCGCTGGATAAGAAGAACCAAAGACGAAAGAAGAATCATTCCCATCCCGCGAGCCCAGACAGCCTGTTGTTCACAATAAACCACTTAAAATTGCTCACTACATACAGCCTCCGCGTCTGTTTATCCGGCCCGCAGTCCCACAACGCTCACACACCTCTTTCAAGTTTTTATTTTTTGTGATACATCGATACTGGGATCGTGTGAACAGACTACGAGTCTGTCATCCACCTCCATTAGCACAGTAGTCTTTGACCCGCGCACACTTCCGGTACACTTACGTGCTTTAACATCACACACGCTCAGAGTCACTCGCGTTTTTACTTCACGGAAGGAATACACATGCGGCATTTCGGTTGCACGCGGGTAAGTTATTTACAAATCACTGTGTTTATTGACAAAGCACTTTGTAATCTTTGAATGCATGACTGTAATTCAGTACATTTGATTATTCGCAGTTTAGTTTCATGACGGTTTCCTTTGAACAAAGAAGTTTACGTAAGTTTTATGCATGCTAAACTTTGCGTGCTATTGTGATTGATTCCTTTAATCGACCGAGGTCATTCCTTTTAATAAAAATCACAGAACTTTCTTTCACTACGTTTGGGCTAAGTGCACGATTGAATGGCACATGTAACAAACCTTCATCTTTAGCCACTGCGGCACAAATTTACCAAGTCATTAATCGCATGCATTTGCACTATTTTTCCTGGTTTCACGCACTATAAGAACTCCTGATAACTAGTGTGATAAACTTTTTCGGCACTATGAACATCACTTAGTTTATTGTTCGCCGAATATTTATGACGCACTTTCAAACTTTGTCCACCATTGCTAACAAATATAAAACATGCATGGATACATTTCATTTTAGTGTAGTTCATACACCAATGACTAATATTCGTCAAACAGCCTTGTACTGAACCTAAGTCTCCTCTACTTTCCAGTTATACAGCCCCTGAAGAAGGGCAATTTGCCCGAAATGCATTGGGCATAGACCAACTTTTATTCTTCAAGAATCATTGTTATGGAGAAATAACAAACACATGAATGAATGGAAAATATAAAATGCAACAAAAAGTTGGAATAAAAATAAAAATACTTCAAACAACCTGAGAGATAACAATCTATTTTGTACACCGTTTCTTCGAGTGCACAAGGGGAACGCACCTCTGTGTCAGAGGCTAGCATTTACTTGCATTCTAAGTCCATTCTTAGACATTGTAAGTGCAGTGCTGCCATTAAGAGTATATGGTGCTGGGAGTTTGCCATTACGAACTCCACAGCACCATAATGGCTACACTGAAAACTGACAAGTTTTGTATCAAACTTCTCAGCACATTAAACCCACACTGATGCCAGTGTGGGATTTAATGAAAAATGCACACAGACGGCATCTTAGAGATGCCCCCTGAAAACTAACCCACCTCTAGTGTCCAGGCTGAGTGGCTGCTTTCAGCTGCCACCACCAGACATGTTTCTGGACCCCTGGGTCGAGAGCCTGCTGCTCTCTGGGGCCTGAAATAATGCACATCCTGGGATGAGGTGCCAAGCCTCCTCCCCCAGGATGAGCAGGGTTCACGAAGGGGAAGCTTCAAAGGCTTGCCGCCTTTGTGAGCCTCCCCAGACCATTTGCTGCTTTCAGCAACTGGTCCCCACTGGTTCTGACCCCCACTTTGGGCGGGAGAACCGGTGGGAAAAACAAGTGAGGGAACGAGGTGTGCCCACCTCTGCCAACTCCACCCCTCAGGTGGGGGAGGAGAGATGAAGCACAACGCTCAGTCCACGCCATCTTGAAGATGGGGGGGACTCAGCCAACCAGTGACAGGCTCATGCATGCCCCTCTCCCACTGGAGGGTGGCATAATAGAGGGTATACCCACCCCAGGGAAGGGACCCATTGGTCCCTGCCTTTTACCTACCTGTAACGCCCCTAAATCTAGTATTTAGAGGCACCTCTGAACCTTGCTTCGTCAGACAAGAACATGCAACAAGTAGAAGGACCGACCAGCAGTGCAGCCGCTAACAAGAGGAAGACGCCCACTGACTTGGCCCCAGCCCTACCGGCTTGTTTCCCCCCTCGAACCTGCTCCTGCGAAATCCCGGTGTGTCCTGCAGCCAGCAACCTCGAAAACCCCGGAGGACCTGCCTGCCTTCAAGCACAAAGACTTTGTCTCCCATGAACAACGGATTTGTTCATCTGCAACCTCTGGCTCCGGCCGGACACCGCGGATCCGCCCCACTCTGCACCTGCCGTCCACGGCCCGAGCTCGAGTGGGCAAACACCACGAGGAGGTCCCCCCGGCGATCCGGACCCGAGATCCGGCGACCCCTGACCTGCCTCAAGCCTCCAGCCGACGCCTGCAGCCTAAATCCAGAAGGCCCCCCTAACCGCGACCAGGAGCTGGTAAGAAGATCCGACCCCAAAAGGCACTCCTGCACCCGACGCCCCACGGCCTTGTGTGCCCAAACCGACGGTGCCTAACCAACCCTTACCTCTCGAAGTGGTGGTCGCACCCAGAAGACCTTCGTCCCCAAGCCTGCAGTGTCTTTCCAAACCGGAGGTTCTCCATTGAAAACAACAGGGCGTCCGACGTCGAAACAGCACTCTGCACCCGGCTGCCCTAGTGCCGCTGAGGGTGCACCTTTGGTGCTACTTTGTTTCCCCATTTTCCAGGAGCTTTGCTCCCACAACCTAGTGGCCTGCTTGCCAGCAGCCACCAACCGGAGACCCCCTATCCCCCATTGGATAACATTGGGCCTCAGCACCCGGCCGCCCTAGTGCCGCTTAGGGTGTAGCTAGAGTGCATCCTTGACCCCGGGGGACCCCCGAGTCTACCCCCAGAGCCTCAACTCCCACTACCAAATACTTACCTCAAAACCGATAACACTATTTTCCTCCATAGGATAACCTTGACTGTTTTTCTGTGAAAAGTTGTGTGGAGTTTGAGAAACTAAAGAAATTCCTTAAAATTGCATAATTAACAAAAACGATTTTACTTACCTGTTTTCAGGAAATGTCCCAGAGTAGTATCTAGGTATACTACTCTGTGTAAGCCTAGTAATCTCAAAAGTTACTTACCTGCTATTTTACTAAAAAGCCAATTCAAGTCTATGTACTGTATTTACTAAGTATTGCATTTCTCTGCATCCATACTGTAAATCAAATCAAAGTGCAGATATAATTATCATTCAAACTGTCTTTCAATTGCATTATTACTGTAAAGTACTTATTGCTTACCTGTGCCAGGCTTGCTTGGTTCTAGAAAATAAAATAACTAAAAGAATATTTTTGATACAAAAACAATTGGTCTGAAGTTCAGTCTTTGAGTGTGTGAATTCATTTGCTGACGGAGTGTGTACAACAAATGCTTAACACTGTCCTCTGATACTGCCTTACTGCTCGACCACACTACCACAAATAGAGAGTGAGGTGCTATCTAACTTTACCTCTGCCTACCTTTGGGGATCCACTGGACTCTGTGCACACTATACCTCACTTTGGTATACAGAGCCAGCTTCCTACAGCCTTGATGGAGCAGGTCCAACAAGGGATCCGAAGGCAGAGTCACAAAAGGAGGCTGGAATTTAAAAATGTCAGCAGCTTTGCTAATGACCCTAGCAAAAGCCGCACTAGCTTCTGTCGTCATTCTGGGGGGTGACAGTAAATCATAGGTAGGGGACGGTTGCAAACTAATATGTTCTCCAAAGCCCAAAGAATCTCCTGCCCGAAGCTGACCAAGTGCATCCAAATGCTCAACTCCACCAGTAGTCACAGAATGCTCCTGCAACACTGGGGAATCAGTATTAGCATTGGCCTCATCCTCCAGATGTAGAGGAAAAGGTGCCTTCGGCGCTGAACGACATCGAGAAGGCGCCGTATCGACGTCCATCTCCAAGGGTGTCTCCCCCAAACGGCATTGGGATGGCATCGAGTTGACGTCCGCCACTAAGGGTGACTGCAGTGTGGAAGGTCGTCGAGGGGAAGACAAGTCCTATGCTGCGGACGCTGCTGACGTCCTAACTGGAAGCCCCACCGGACTGTTTACTGACATCATAACTGGGCTGCTTACGGACGTCCGATCGGGAAGCCCCACTGGACTGTTTCCCGACTTCGCAACGACTTCAGAGACGGAGAAAGGGTACTCGATCGGCGCCGAGGGTGAACCCGCCGGCGAGCTCCCGATCAGAGTCCCTTCCACCTCTGTGGGGCCCAAGGCGCGCCAGGGAGAGGGGTGGACCCAAAAATGACATGCAAGGCCTTGTAGTACGCTTCCATTTGGGCCCTAGTCGCCCCTTCACCAGGGAATGGCGGATGTTCGGGGGTCGACTTCCGTGGAGCCGCCTCCAGTAAAAACCAGGAGGAAGAGGCACCTGCGTCGTGGCTACGTGAGGCCGATTGCCTCCGTGACTTTGACCTCCTATACTTACCTGATGTAGGAGAACGGTGACGGGAACGACTCCGCGACTTGTCCCGAGCAGGGGCCCCAGCACGGGAAGGAGATCGGCGCCGTTTGGACTCCGAACGGGACAAACCGTGTTGACAGCAAATTCATCCGGCGTTCCCGCAAGGACTTGGGCTTCGGCCTTTTACAGGCGTCGCACTCCTCGGAGTCGTGGTGCTCGCCCAAGTACCACATACAGATGGCATGCGGATCCGTCGCTGACATCTGTCGCGTACAGGTCTCGCACGCCTTGAAGCCTGAATGCATCGGCACACTGTTCCGGACGCAAAAGGCGTAGAGAAGGCCAAAACACAAAAAAGAGGCCGGAGGAACCGCTTCTCCTAGATCCGCGTTGCAGCGCGGAAAAGAAGAAGACTGACATCAGCGAGTTGGGAGGGACTTATATGGCTCCACAGACGTCATATCCGTGGACGACGTCGGGCGGAGACATGCGACACCATCCCCTGGAGCGCAGAGGTACTGCTGAAAAATCTCCGGATCCAGACTGGCACCTGGGGGAAATTCTAAGTTAAGGAATATGCAGCTAGATGTCTATTAGATTGATTTTTTTTTTTCCTAAAGATTTTCCCTTTAAGTCAATTAGAATTACTAGTCTGTAGCAACTTAGTTTGCTTATCCTTAACACAAGTGAAACAGGTCCACTCTCTTAAGTGCTAAATGTGCGCCTTGTTTGCCACCTTGTTAAAACAAAATGCATATTAGTAAATATCAATGTGCATATATCATGTTTATTTGCCTATACAGGCACTTAAAGCTCCCAACCAGACCTCTGTTAGCACAGTCACATCTCACAACTACTGTGTCAAGTTTATAGTTTTTTTAACAGTTCAGACTGATTAATGCAAATGTGTTTGATGTGGATTTTTCCATAGGGGGGAGGCATTTCCGGGATTCTTCACGCTTTAAAAATAGTTTCCTTGCCAGAGGGACTGTAGGAAAGTGGCTCTGTATATATTGCACCAAAGTAAGGTTCAGTGTGCACAGAGTCCACAGTCCCCAGAGGTTTGGCAGAGGCTAAAGTTAGATCTAACCTTACTCTCTAAAGTGGTAGCTTGGTCGAGCAGTAAGGCAGTATCAGAGGACAGTGTAAAGCATTTGTTGTACACACTCAGTCAGCAAATGAAGCCACACACTCAAGAACTGAACTCTAGGCCAATGGTTTGTATATAAAAAAATATATGCTGGTTTTATTTTAGAACCAACAATAGGGTCAAAATATACTTTCTCAGTATGAGATGTTCTGGTTAGCCACCTTACAAAATAGGCAATAGACTTGTTGGTGGTAATGATCACAGTTGGTGCAAGAGGCAACACAGGGTCAAATACAATGCAACATTGAGCTTAATGGAAAATTGTCATTAATTACAATTAATGACTTTGTAGGTTACGTTTCTAACCACAGGACTGGATCCTGGATTCAGTCCTGGGACACTTCCTGGAAACAGGTAAGAAAAAGCGTTTTGGTTATTGTAGTGATTTTTGAGGAATATTACTGTATTTCAAAAGTCGACACTTAGAAACTTTTCTGGGTAAAATTACCAATGTTATCCTATGGAAGGAAATGCAGTTTGCAAGCAAAGCAGGTTTACGTTACTTTTGTAATCCAGTGCTGGGTTCTCGGGTTCAGCACTGGGGTATCTAGCTAAAACAGGTAAGTAATTACGTTTGTATCATTGGCACGATTTTTAAAGAATATTTGTAAAATGCAGAAATCGACACTTAGAAACTTTTTCAACAAAAGCAGGCAATGGTATCCTATGAGAGGAATTTCGAGTTACTGGTAAGTACGGTAAAATTACTTTTCATGGTTGGTACTAGCCTAAAAGAGGCAGTACTGACGTCTCTCCTGATAGCAGGTGAGTAGTTCGGAATTACGTTACTGTTGTGATTTTTAAACAATATTTTAGTATTTCAAAAGTAGACACTTAGAAGAAATTTCACAGAAAACCAGTCAATGGATCCCTATGGAAGAAAATGGAGTTAGCAGTAAGTAACGTTGGGATTACTTTTTAGGGCCAGTGTTGGGCACTCCGGTCCAGCACTGGGGCCTCTTCTAATGCCAGGTGAGTATTTTCGTTTTCGTGACTCGGTTGATTTTAGGTGAATATTTTAAAGTTCCAAAACTCCACACTTAGAAGAAATTCCAGGTGCGAGCCAGTCAGTGTTACCCTATGGAAGGAAAGTGAGTTATCGGTCTTTGGGTAAGTACTCGACTGGCAGAGTTAAGGTTCTGGGCATAGACTCAGGGGTCCCCCAGTATCAGGTAAGTACAGTTGTTACACCCTCAGCGGCACAGGGGCGGCCGGGTGCAGAGTGAGTAGGCCCAATGTTATCCTATGGCAGGCAGGGGCTCTCGGGTTGGTGGCTGCTGGCAAGCAGGCCACGCGGCTGTGGGAGCTGGGCTCCTCGTCACTTGCCCAGGGCAAATGGGGAAGTAGGTTAGGGTAGAGGTTGCACTTCCAGGGGCACTCGGGCGGCTGGGTGCAGGGTGCTTTGAGCCGTCGGGCGCTCAATGTTAACCAATGGAGGTCTTGGAAGGTGAAAAAGGCTGCAGGCTCGGGACGGTGATTCTTCAGGGACGACCAACACTTCAGGAGGTAAGTTGGGGTCTTGGAGGATAGGTAGACACCCAGGAGTTGGGCACAGGGGGCCGTGGGGCGCCGGGTGCAGGGGTGTCTTTTGAGGTCGGGAAATCTTACCCCCTGCTGGTCGCGGTTGGAGGGGTCCCTTGTCCTGAGGCTGCAGGCGTCGTCTGGGTCGTCGAGGAGGGTCCTTGGGCACTGGATTCCAGGTCAGAATCGCCGGGGACGTCCTCGAGGTCTTTGGTCACTCAGGCCCAGGCTGGACTCGGCGGGTGCAGAGTGTGCAGGTTTCGCGGCTCCGTGCCAGGGCCGGGTCTTTGGTAGGTTTTCTTTTGAGCAGTACCACTGCTCGTGGGAGTCCCTGGGTCGAAGGCTGTAGCACAGAAGTCAGGTCCTCCGGGGTTTGTGAGGTTGCTGAGGCCGGGATTCCGCAGGAGCAGGTTCAGAGGTCGACAGGCCGGTAGGGCTGGGGCCAAGTCAGTTGTTGTCGCCTCTTTGTTAGCAGCTGCACGGCTGGTCGTCTGGCTTAGTCTTCTCTTCTTGTTTTCGGATTTGGGAACTGAGGAAGGAAGGTTCAGGGAGCCCCTAAATACTAAATTTAGGGGTGGTTACAGGTAGGTAAGGGCAGGGGCCAATGGGTCCCTTCCTGGGGTGGGTACACCCCTATTCTGCTCCTCTCTAGTGGGAGGGGCAGGAGCCTGTCCCTGGTTGGCTGGGTCCCCCATCCTCAAGATGGCGGGGACTCGAGTTTGGGCTTCACCTCGTCTCCCCACCTTAGGGGTGGAGTTGGCAGAGGTGGGCACAACCCATTTCCTGCCTCTGGTTTTCCCGCCGGTTCTCCCGCCAGAAGTGGGGGTAGAACCAGTGGGGACCAGTTTGCTGGAAGCAGCAAGTGGTCTGGGGAAGCTCAAAGGCGGCAGGCCTTTGAAGCTCCCCTGCCCATCCTGGGGAGGAGGCTTTGGCACCTCGCCCCAGGATGCGCATTCTTTCAGGCCCCTGAGAGCAGAGGCTCTCGACCCAGGGGTCAGAAACATGTCTGGTGGTGGCAGCCTGGGCAGCCACTCAGTCCAGACACTGGAGGTCGGGTTGGTTTCACGGGGCATCTCTAAGATGCCCTCTGAGTGCGTTTTACATTAAATCCCACACTGGCATCAGTGGGGGTTTAATGGGCTAAGAAGTTTGATACTAAACTTCTTAGTTTTCAGTGGGGCCATTATGGTGCTGTGGAGTTCGTAATGACAGACTCCCAGCACCATATACTCTTAATGGCAGCACTGCACTTACAATGCCCAAGAATGGACTTGGGCACTGTAGGGGCACAGGGCTCATGCCTCTATGCCCTCACCACTGGCATAGTGCACCCAGCTAGAGGGGTGGCTGACCTAGGCCAGGGCAGTGGCTTGTAGGCATGGCACACAGGGATGTGTGCCATGTCGACTCTTCGCTTTTGTTCTGCACCAAGACACGCAGCCTGCAAAGGCAGTGTGTGTGTGTAAGGTACAGGGTCCCTAAGGGTGGCACAACAAGTGCTGCAGCCCTTAGGGCCTTCCTGGTCACAGTGCCCTGGGTACCCATGGTACCATTTACCAGGGGCTGACCTGTGGCCAGGGATGCCAATTGGGTGTAGGTATCAATGCAGTTTTAGGGAAGGAACACAGGCCCTGGGTACCTGGTTGGCAGGAGCCCAGGGCACACTCAGTCAAAGCACATCAGCATCTCAGCAAAAAGTGGGGGCATACCATGCAAGAAAGATGGCACTTTCTCACACAACCCCCCAAATGAAAGATGATGAGACTAACCTTGCCCTAGGGAGTCTTCATTGTCTAAGTGGAAGAACCTGGAAAGGCCATCTGCATTGGCATGGGCAGTGCCAGGTCTGTGTTCCACTTCAAAGTCCATTCCCTGTAGGGAGATGGACCACCTCAACAGTTTTGGATTTTCTCCTTTCATTTGCATTAGCCACCTGAGAGGTCTGTGGTCAGTTTGAACAAGGAAGTGAGTCCCAAACAGGTAGGGCCTCAGCTTCTTCAGGGACCAAACCACAGCAAAGGCCTCCCTCTCAATGGCACTCCAACGCTGCTCCCTGGGGAGAAGCCTTCTGCTTATAAAAGCAACAGGTTGGTCTTGGCCTTCATCATTGGTCTGGGATAGGACCGCTCCTATCCCCAGCTCAGAGGCATCAGTTTGCACAATGAACTGCTTGGCATAATCTGGTGCTTTTAGAATTGGTGCTGAGCACATTGCTTCTTTAGAGTGTCAAAAGCCTTTTGGCAACAGGCAGTCCAGTTTACTTTCTTTGGCATCTTCTTGGAGGTGAGTTCTGTGAGGGGAGTCACAATGGACCCATATCCCTTCACAAACCTCATGTAGTACCCAGTCAAGCCAAGGAATGCCCCGACTTGGGTCTGAGTTGTTGGAGCTGCCCAGTCCAGGATGGCCTGGATCTTGGGCTGTAAGGGTTGTACCTGGCCTCCACCAACCAGGTGGCCCAAGTACACCACAGTGCCCTGCCCTATCTGGTATTTGGATGCCTTGATAGATAGGCCTGCAGTTTGCAGAGCCTTTAACACCTTCCCAAGGTGGATCAGGTGATCCTGCCAGGTGGAACTGAAGACAGCAATATCATCAAGATAGGCTGCATTAAAGGACTCCAACCCAGCAAGGACTTGATTCACCAACCTCTGGAAGGTGGCAGGGGCATTCTTTAAACCAAAGGGCATAACGGTGAACTGAAAATGCCCATCGGGTGTAGAGAATGCTGTTTTCTCTTTGGCTCCTGGGGCCATGCCAATCTGCCAGTACCCTGCAGTTAAGTCAAAGGTACTCAGGTATTTGGCTGCACCCAATCTATCAGTTCATCAGCTCTTGGGATAGGGTGTGCATCTGTCTTGGTGACAGAGTTGAGACCTCTATAGTCCACACAAAACCTCATCTCTCTCTTTTCACCCTGTTGATGGGGTTTGGGGACCAGAACCACTGGGCTAGCCCAAGGGCTCTCAGAGGGCTCAATAACCCCCAGCTCCAGCATCTTGCTGACTTCAGCTCTGATGCTTTCCTTAACTTGGTCTGACTGACGATAGATCTTGTTTTTGGCAGGTGCACTGTCACCAGTGTCCACATCATGGGTACACCAGTTTGTCAGACCAGGGGTCAAGGAAAGAGCCCAGCATACTGCTGCAAGACTTGCTTGCAGTCAGTCTGCTGTTGGGCAGTGAGGGTGTCTGAAAAGACAACTCCATCTGCTGACCCATCTTTTGGGCTGTGGGAGAGGAGATCAGGGAGAGGTTCACTTTCAGCTTCCTGTTCCTCATCTGTCACCATCAGCATGGTGATGTCAGCCCTGTCATTGTAGAGTTTTAGGCGGTTCACATGGATAACCCTTTTGGGTGTCCTGCTTGTGCCCAGGTCAACCAAGTAGGTGACCTCACTCTTTTTCTCTAGGATAGGGTAAGGGCCACTCCATCTGTCCTGGAGTGCCCTTGGTGCCACTGGCTCCAAAACCCATACCTGTTGCCCAGGTTGAAATTCAACCAGTGCAGCTTTTTGGTCATACCAGTGCTTCTGAAGCTCCTGGCTGGCCTCAAGATTCTTGGATGCCTTTTCCATGTACTCAGCCATTCTGGACCTTAGGCCAAGCACATAGTCCACAATGTCTTGTTTGGGTTCTTGGAGAGGTCTCTCCCAGCCCTCCTTCACAAGACAGAGTGGTCCCCTCACAGGATGGCCAAACAGAAGTTCAAAGGGTGAGAAACCTACTCCCTTCTGTGGCACTTCTCTGTGAGCGAAAAGCAGGCATGGTAGTAGGACATCCCATCTCCTTTTGAGTTTTTCAGGGAGTCCCATGATCATGCCTTTCAATGTCTTGTTGAATCTCTCAACAAGGCCATTGGTTTGTGGATGGTAGGGTGTAGTAAACTTGTACTGCACCCCGCACTCCTTCCACATGTGGGTCAGGTAAGCAGACATGAAGTTGGAACCTCTGTCTGAAACCACCTCCTTAGGAAACCCTACCCTGGTGAAGACACCAATGAGGGCCTTGGCTACTGCAGGAGCTGTAGTAGTCCTAAGGGGAATAGCCTCAGGATACCTAGTGGCATGATCCACTACCACCAGTATGAACTTGTTCCCTGAGGCTGTGGGAGGTTCCAGTGGACCCACTATGTCCACACCTACCCTTTCAAAGGGAACCCCCACCACAGGTAGTGGTATCAGGGGGCCTTTGGATGGCCACCTGTCTTGCCACTGGCTTGACAGGTAACACAGGAGCTGACAAACTCCTTCACCTTTTGGTGCATCTGGGGCCAGTAAAAGTGGCTAACTAGCCTTTCCCAAGTTTTGGTTTGGCCCCGATGTCCAGCTAGGGGGATGTCATGAGCCAAAGTTAGAAGGAACTCCCTGTACTTCTGGGGCACTACCACTCTCCTGGTGGCTCCAGGATTGGGGTCTTTTGCCTCAGTGTACAGTAGTCCCTCTTCCCAATAGACTCTGTGGGTACTACTGACATCTCCCTTGGCTTCTGAAACAGCTTGCTGCCTCAGGCTGTCAAGAGTGGGACAGTCTTGCTGTCCTTGGCACAGCTCTTCCCTAGAGGGTCCCCTGGGCCCAAGAGTTCAACCTGGTAAGGGTCAAGCTCCAGGGGCTCAGTTCCCTCGGGGTGTCCAGGTTCTCTCCCTGAGGAGAGGGGTCCTTGTGGCTGTGTAGAAGCTGGTCCCCCAGTCTTCTTGCCTTTTCTCTTGGTAGGTTGGGCCATCATTTCAGGCTCCAACACTATTTCTTCACCCTGCCTTTTGCTCTGTGCTCTTGTTTTTACACACACCAATTCAGGGATGCCCAGCATGGCTGCATGGGCCTGTAGCTCAACCTCTGCCCAGGCTGAGGTTTCCAGATCATTGCCTAGCAGACATGCAGCTGGTAACTTCTGAGAGACCACTACCTGCTTCAGGCCAGTAACCCCCCCCCCCCCCAGCCTAATGTCACCATGGCCATGGGATGACTAGTGGTGACACTGTCAGCATTGGTGACCGGGTAGGTTTTCCCAATCAAGTATTGCTCAGGGGAAACCAGTGTGTCCCTCACCATAGTGACACTGGCACCTGTATCCCTCAGAGCTTCTACCCTAGTTCCATTCACCCAGGGGTATTGTAAATATTTCTTCAAGTTGGGTGGCCACACAGCTACAGTGGCAAACTCCACTTCCCTAGTGAGACGAGACTCGCCTGAGTGTGTCCCCAGATTTGCTCAGGGCACTCTTCTGATCCCATCTGTAGACTGGCTGCCCCAGGAGTAGCTGTACTGGGTGCCTTAGGGGCTTTGTTGTGGGGGCAAGATTTATCTATAGTTAGGTGTCCTAACTTCTTACAGTTATTACACCAGGCCTTTAAGGGATCAAAGTTCTTCCCCTATAGGGTTGAGGCACATAGGGAGTAGTTTGGGACCCACCCCCAGAACAGGTTTTTGGGGCCCTTTGGAAGACTCAGACTTCTTATCTTGGGGATTCTCACCACCTTTCCCCTGGGGAGGTTTGGTGACCACCTTCTTTTGGTCACCCCCAGTGGTTGTACTTGTCACCCTAGTCTTGACCCAGTGGTCTGCCTTCTTTCCCAATTCTTGGGGAGAAATTAAACCTAGGTCTACCAAATGCTGATGCAGCTTTTCATTTGTGCAGTTACTTAATATATGTTCCTTCATGAACAAATTGTACAATCCAGTAAAATCCTGCACACCATGTCCAGCTAACCACCCATCCAGTGTCTTTACTGAGAAGTCCACGAAGTCAATCCAGGACTGGGTCTGGGTTTTTGAGCCCCCTGAATCTAATTCTATACTCCTCAGTAGTGAATCCAAATCCCTCAATCAGAGTCTTCCTCATGAGGTCATAGGACCCTGCATCTGGCCCAGAGAGGGTCAGAAGCCTGTCTCTGCAGTTACCAGAGAACAGTTCCCACAGGAGTGCCCCCCAGAGAGGTTTCTTCACCCTTCTTATTTCACAAGCCCTCTCAAAGGCTGTGAACCATTTGGTGATGTCATCACCCTCCTCATATTTAGGGACAATCCCTTTGGGGATTTTAGGATCATAGGATTCCTCCTTATCCTTATTATTGGTATTGCTGCCACCATTGATGGGTGCTAAACCCATCTCTTTTCTTTCCTTCTCTAGAGCCAGGAGTCTGGTCTCTAGGTCCAGTCTTTGGCCAACTTTGCTAAAAAGTTGTCCTCTTCCCTGAGGCTGTCCTCAGGGTCCTCTCTGAGACCTGAACCACCTAGGTGGCCTCTAGGTCCCCAGAGGTCTATTCTTGGAGTTAAGGGTGCAGGGACCCTATCTTCCCTAGGCAGTGATGGAGGTGGGTTACCATCCCCATCCTCCTCATTCCTTTCCTCCTCTGGTTGGTCATCATCATGCTCAGAGGGGTGGGCTTTAGCATACTCAGCCAGGAGCTCCTGGAGCCCTTGTTTGGTTGGATGCTGGCCCATTGGTATATCTTTAAGTTTGCATAAGGACCTTATCTCTTTGAAAGACAAATGAAGATAAGGGGTGAGGTCGAGCTCCTCAACCAGTTCCTGTATGTCATTATCTTCACTAATAGCTGGGTTCTTGTCTTGAGACATTTTAACAAAAAGTTCTAACCCCTCTACCCTTGACTATAGTGACTTTTTATTTTCTAAGATGCTAAAGGGGCTTAAACAAGGCCCTAACAAGACTTTTAGTAATTTGGTAAAAAATGCCAATTTAAAAAAATCAGAATTCTAAAGGCAATTTAAGAGTTCTGTCGTGTGATCAGGTGGTACCCAAGTAGTCCAACAAATGCAAGTTTGTATCCCACCGCTGCCACCAATGTAGGAAAGTGACTCTGTATATACTGCACCAAAGTAAGGTTCAGTGTGCACAGAGTCCCCAGTCCCCAGAGGTTTGGCAGAGGCTAAAGTTAGATCTAACCTTACTCTCTAAAGTGGTAGCTTGGTCGAGCAGTAAGGCAGTATCAGAGGACAGTGTAAAGCATTTGTTGTACACACTCAGTCAGCAAATGAAGCCACACACTCAAGAACTGAACTCTAGGCCAATGGTTTGTATATAAAAAAAATATATGCTTGTTTTATTTAAGAACCAACAATAGGGTCAAAATATACTTTCTCAGTATGAGATGTTCTGGTTAGCCACCTTACAAAATAGGCAATAGACTTGTTGGTGGTAATGATCACAGTTGGTGCAAGAGGCAACACAGGGTCAAATACAATGCAACATTGAGCTTAATGGAAAATTGTGATTAATTACAATTAATGACTTTGTAGGTTACGTTTCTAACCACAGGACTGGATCCTGGATTCAGTCCTGGGACACTTCCTGGAAACAGGTAAGAAAAAGCGTTTTGGTTATTGTAGTGATTTTTGAGGAATATTACTGTATTTCAAAAGTCGACACTTAGAAACTTTTCTGGGTAAAATTACCAATGTTATCCTATGGAAGGAAATGCAGTTTGCAAGCAAAGCAGGTTTACGTTACTTTTGTAATCCAGTGCTGGGTTCTCGGGTTCAGCACTGGGGTATCTAGCTAAAACAGGTAAGTAATTACGTTTGTATCATTGGCACGATTTTTAAAGAATATTTGTAAAATGCAGAAATCGACACTTAGAAACTTTTTCAACAAAAGCAGGCAATGGTATCCTATGAGAGGAATTTCGAGTTACTGGTAAGTACGGTAAAAATTACTTTTCATGGTTGGTACTAGCCTAAAAGAGGCAGTACTGACGTCTCTCCTGATAGCAGGTGAGTAGTTCGGAATTCGTTACTGTTGTGATTTTTAAACAATATTTTAGTATTTCAAAAGTAGACACTTAGAAGAAATTTCACAGAAAACCAGTCAATGGATCCCTATGGAAGAAAATGGAGTTAGCAGTAAGTAACGTTGGGATTACTTTTTAGGGCCAGTGTTGGGCACCCCGGTCCAGCACTGGGGCCTCTTCTAATGCCAGGTGAGTATTTTCGTTTTCGTGACTCGGTTGATTTTAGGTGAATATTTTAAAGTTCCAAAACTCCACACTTAGAAGAAATTCCAGGTGCGAGCCAGTCAGTGTTACCCTATGGAAGGAAAGTGAGTTATCGGTCTTTGGGTAAGTACTCGACTGGCAGAGTTAAGGTTCTGGGCATAGACTCAGGGGTCCCCCAGTATCAGGTAAGTACAGTTGTTACACCCTCAGCGGCACAGGGGCGGCCGGGTGCAGAGTGAGTAGGCCCAATGTTATCCTATGGCAGGCAGGGGGCCTCGGGTTGGTGGCTGCTGGCAAGCAGGCCACGCGGCTGTGGGAGCTGGGCTCCTCGTCACTTGCCCAGGGCAAATGGGGAAGTAGGTTAGGGTAGAGGTTGCACTTCCAGGGGCACTCGGGCGGCTGGGTGCAGGGTGCTTTTGAGCCGTCGGGCGCTCAATGTTAACCAATGGAGGTCTTGGAAGGTGAAAAAGGCTGCAGGCTCGGGGACGGTGATTCTTCAGGGACGACCAACACTTCAGGAGGTAAGTTGGGGTCTTGGAGGATAGGTAGACACCCAGGAGTTGGGCACAGGGGCCGTGGGCGCCGGGTGCAGGGGTGTCTTTGAGGTCGGGAAATCTTACCCCTGCTGGTCGCGGTTGGAGGGGTCCCTTGTCCTGAGGCTGCAGGCGTCGTCTGGGTCGTCGAGGAGGGTCCTTGGGCACTGGATTCCAGGTCAGAATCGCCGGGGGGACGTCCTCGAGGTCTTTGGTCACTCAGGCCCAGGCTGGACTCGGCGGGTGCAGAGTGTGCAGGTTTTGCGGCTCCGTGCCAGGGCCGGGTCTTTGGTAGGTTTTCTTTTGAGCAGTACCACTGCTCGTGGGAGTCCCTGGGTCGAAGGCTGTAGCACAGAAGTCAGGTCCTCCGGGGTTTGTGAGGTTGCTGAGGCCGGGATTCCGCAGGAGCAGGTTCAGAGGTCGACAGGCCGGTAGGGCTGGGGCCAAGTCAGTTGTTGTCGCCTCTTTGTTAGCAGCTGCACGGCTGGTCGTCTGGCTTCGTCTTCTCTTCTTGTTTTCGGATTTGGGAACTGAGGAAGGAAGGTTCAGGGAGCCCCTAAATACTAAATTTAGGGGTGGTTACAGGTAGGTAAGGGCAGGGGCCAATGGGTCCCTTCCCTGGGGTGGGTACACCCCTATTCTGCTCCTCTCTAGTGGGAGGGGGCAGGAGCCTGTCCCTGGTTGGCTGGGTCCCCCATCCTCAAGATGGCGGGGACTCGAGTTTGGGCTTCACCTCGTCTCCCCCACCTTAGGGGTGGAGTTGGCAGAGGTGGGCACAACCCATTTCCTGCCTCTGGTTTCCCGCCGGTTCTCCCGCCTGAAGTGGGGTAGAACCAGTGGGGACCAGTTTGCTGGAAGCAGCAAGTGGTCTGGGGAAGCTCAAAAGGCGGCAGGCCTTTGAAGCTCTCTCTGCCCATCCTGGGGAGGAGGCTTTGGCACCTCGCCCCAGGATGCGCATTCTTTCAGGCCCCTGAGAGCAGAGGCTCTCGACCCAGGGGTCAGAAACATGTCTGGTGGTGGCAGCCTGGGCAGCCACTCAGTCCAGACACTGGAGGTCGGGTTGGTTTCAGGGGGCATCTCTAAGATGCCCTCTGGAGTGCGTTTTACATTAAATCCCACACTGGCATCAGTGGGGGTTTAATGGGCTAAGAAGTTTGATACTAAACTTCTTAGTTTTCAGTGGGGCCATTATGGTGCTGTGGAGTTCGTAATGACAGACTCCCAGCACCATATATTCTTAATGGCAGCACTGCACTTACAATGCCCAAGAATGGACTTGGGCACTGTAGGGGCACAGGGCTCATGCCTCTATGCCCTCACCACTGGCATAGTGCACCTAGCTAGAGGGGTGGCTGACCTAGGCCAGGGCAGTGGCTTGTAGGCATGGCACACAGGGATGTGTGCCATGTCGACTCTTCGCTTTGTTCTGCACCAAGACACGCAGCCTGCAAAGGCAGTGTGTGTGTGTAAAGGTACAGGGTCCCTAAGGGTGGCACAACAAGTGCTGCAGCCCTTAGGGGCCTTCCCTGGTCACAGTGCCCTGGGTACCCATGGTACCATTTACCAGGGGCTGACCTGTGGCCAGGGATGCCAATTGGGTGTAGGTATCAATGCAGTTTTAGGGAAGGAACACAGGCCTTGGGTACCTGGTTGGCAGGAGCCCAGGGCACACTCAGTCAAAGCACATCAGCATCTCAGCAAAAAGTGGGGGCATACCATGCAAGAAAGATGGCACTTTCTCACAGGGACCGCCCTAGAAACTACCATATGTATTTTTAATACAAGTTGAAATGTTCACACTCAAAGTAGATAGTTAAGACATGGGATAACTCATAATTGGGGCACCCGGTTTTTCTTTTAAACAGATTTTTACACAAATACAGATGGAAAACAATTTTTCCTTTGTCTGTATTTATAAATAGAAATGGGAAAATACAAATTATGCCACGCTGCCGTGCTCCAGCCAGAGTTGCCTCGACAAGCCCCTCTTCCTGATTTAGGTGTGTGCCATGTCCACAGTAGCATGTAACACCTTCCTTCCAATGAGGGCCATGCATTGACTTCTGACCTGACCCCATAACCCTGCTGCCGTGTCCGCTAGTTGCTTTGAGCAAATCTTGCTCAGATCCATGCGTCACCGAGTGGGCGTCAACACTTCACCGGCCCCACCCTCATACCTTTTTGCCCTTTATTTTTGGGGCTAACCCCCTCCCCAGACACCCCCCTTCCTCCTTTTTACCTGTACTGCACTGCGACCACCACCCGCACACCCTGCATGCGGACAGACACCTCCCTGTCGCCATGGACCTCGGACTAGCCGGCTGTTCGTTGCCGACCCAGCCCTTCTTAATTCTCCATATCTGGGCCTCCGTCTCTCAAGTGAGCTCTGTGCCAGCCCCTCAGCCAGTTCAACACCAAAGGTAAGTGCAAGGGAAGGTGTACTTGTGTTTCACATTCTACAGCTACAGGGGGCGGCCTACTGCACAAGGCCGAACTGGCCTTCCTGGGCCTTTTACCGGTGGGCTGGCAGGCTGTTTTTGCAACTGGTGAGGGGCGGTTTTATTACTGTAAGTCGGGTCGGCTACGTTTCTTGCTTGCAGCGCCTCAGCGCTTTAAATGCAAACAATGCAAAAAACAAATGGTTTTAAACCATTTGTTTTTGCAGTAGTCCAGTTCCGGTCTCCAACTAAGTCGCCAGCTAGAGCAAATACAGTGTAATTCGGGTGCCCTTACTCTCTCCCTGCTCATAATTGCTTACTGCTGATGTCAAGGCACTAAGAAAAATAATGTTGCTGCTAGCTACTAGTAGTTGAATGTACACAAGTGTGGGACCTCAATGGAAATGTATAGGCTCGAAAGGCAGTAAACACTACAAATAGTCTGTTGCCGTTCAGCTTACATGGGTCATTAACCTGTTTGTCAAGGTCTCGTTTGCAAAAGTGACACCCAGTGTGATCTTGGGTGCTCTTCTTTGTTTCATGTATTAATAACGTTAACTTGGTTTTAAGGCCTTTACTGCTGCAGCAAGAGTGCTGCCTCTAATCGCTGCAACACCAGGCCCCTACAAAAGATATCTGTTGAAATCTACTTGGGAAAGCTCCTGTGTAGGGTGCTGCATTGTGTACATCTACACAAGTATCTGCAGTCGCAAAGAAGGGTGATCTGTACAGTGAGGGTTTTACATTACATTTTGGAACGTCAAGGCTGCATTAGTTGCAGGAGTTAACAGAATATTTGGCCTTTAAGACATTTTGTCAGCAAAGGAGTAACATTTTTCCCCTACCTCTGCACCGCCCCTGTTCTCTGCCAGGAGCGCTTTGGGGCGCTCGCCAGGCAGGCCAAGTCATTGCTGATTCACTCGTCCCCTGCATCTATCACCTCTCCCTGCTCATTTGCCGGACCCCCTTCATGCTGCCCCTGTTTTCCATCTATCATCTGCTACTCCCTGATCATGCGCTGGACGCACTAAATGCTGCCTTTACAGCCTGCATGGCTGACCCGCTTCATGCTGTTGCCCATCTCTCCTGCCGCCCGCTCTCCCACCCTAGCAGCCTATGTCATGTTTTCCCAGTCAGTGTCTGTGAGTGCAGTAAAAAGAAATGTTTGCAGGGCTGCAGGGAGAGCGGTTTGTGAAAGTGCAGGGGTAGGTGTCTGTCTGCAAGCGTATAGAGTGAGTTGTGCCTGTGTGAGCATAGCATGTGTGGTCAGCAGTGTGAGTGAAGAGAGTGCCTATGTCGTGGCAAGGTGATGGGCGTGCATGAAAGTGAAGGGAAGGTGGTGTCTGTGTGAGTGCAGGGTGCAGCACATTAAAGCAAGACCTATTGGTATTGCCAATGCATGTATCAATATTGGAAGTATGTAATGCTGGTTCTTATCCTTGCCATGATATAAACAAATTAAGCACAGACCTGCCTCACAGGTGCTTAATCCTCTGAGCTATCCCCTTCAGCTGTATTTCCTACACCTTATATCATTCTATCATATGGAGGCCAGCTATAGAAGTACATTTGGAGCGCTTGACGACAAGACAAAAGATTTGGAGTGGGATAGCACAGGAGTATTCCTAAAGCACAAGTTACTAACTTGTGTAACGATATATCTGTAAGAGACAGTAGTTAGTGACAGATTCCTTACCTTAGAATATCCCCAGGCGTCAGGCTGGATCCGGAAAGTTTTGCGTAGCAGTACCCTTGCGCGTCGGTAGGCGGCGTCGTGCGGCTCCGCGTCCGTCGTCGGCGTCGTGATCGCCGGGATGACGTCGCGGGCAGTACTTAGGCGCCGCCCCTGCGCGCTGACGTCAGTTCTGTACACGACTTTCCGCGCCAGGAACGCAGAGCCATGCAAGAAGCTGACATAGGTGTCTGAAAAATACTAGGGCCCTGAAAGGGATGTCCTTAACCCTAGAAATCAGT
This sequence comes from Calotriton arnoldi, assembly GCA_963921515.1. Taxonomy (NCBI): domain Eukaryota; kingdom Metazoa; phylum Chordata; class Amphibia; order Caudata; family Salamandridae; genus Calotriton; species Calotriton arnoldi. The sequence goes on from CAWUFW010000828.1 coordinate 2,700,080, forward strand.
TCGCAGAACGGGGAGGATGGGTGGGGCGGTAGGAATCTGTCACTAACTACTGTCTCTTACAGATATATCGTTACACAAGTTAGTAACTTGTGCATCTGAAAGAGACACGTTAGTGACAGATTCCTTACCTTAGAATAGATACCCCAGCAATACCAACCCCGGTGGTGGGTCTGCGAACAAAGATCAGACAAGGAAGTCCTGGAGGACAGAACGGCCAAAGAAGCCGTCCCTCCGGACCTGACTGTCAAGGCAGTAATGCTTTGTAAACGTGTGCAGCGAGGCCCACGTAGCTGCCTGACAAATAACGGGCAGCGGAACACCGCGGGCCAAGGCCGTGGTAGCAGCTGTTGCCCTGGTGGAATGGGCACGCAGCCCAACAGGAGGCTCCTTCTTAGCCAAAGAATAGCAGGTCTTGATGCACAAGGTAACCCAGCGGGAGATGGTTCGTTTGTGCACCGCCCGACCTTTTTTGGCGCCCACGTAGCCAACAAAGAGCTGGTCATCCACCCGGAAGTGTTTTGTGCGGTCGATATAGAAGGAGAGCGCACGTTTTGGGTCCAGACGGTGGAGCCTCTCTTCCTCTCTGGAAGGATGCGGAGGCGGAAAGAAGGTAGGCAAAGTGATGGTCTGCCCAATGTGAAAGGCAGTAACCACCTTTGGCAAGAAGGACGGACGCGTCCAAAGAACAACCTTGTCTGGATGAACAGACAGAAAGGGAGGTTTGCAAGATGAAGCCTGGAGCTCACTCACCCGCCGAGCGGAGGTGATGGCCACCAGAAAGGCTGTCTTTAGAGTCAAAAGACGAAGAGGACAGTTATGCAGAGGCTCAAAGGGAGCGCACATTAAAAGGTAAGAACCAAGTTCAAGTCCCACTGAGGCATCACAAATGGAACAGGAGGAAAGAGGTGTGTAATGCCTTTTAAGAACCTGTTAACAACAGGGGACTTGAAAAGGGAGGGCTGATCAGGGAGCCTGAGGAAGGCCGAGATAGCACAGAGATAACCCTTGATGGTACCCAGGGCAGAACCCTGTTGGGCCAGAGAGAGAAGGAACAGAAGGACCTCAGAAAGAGGGGCAGAAAGGGGATTCACAGCCTTTGCTGTGCACCATGCCACAAATTTGTTCCACCTGCAGGCGTAAACCACCTTAGTGGAGGGACGCCTGGCTGCCAGAATCACATCACAAACTTCGGGAGGCAAGTCGAAAGGAATCAACTGCCGCCGCTCAATCTCCACGCAAGCAGGTGTAGACTGGACAGGTTCGGGTGGAGGACCGTCCCCTGCTGCTGCGACAGAAGATCCTCCCGAAGAGGCAGACGGATCGGGGATCTATGCTCATATTGAGTAGCTCGGGATACCAAACTCTTCGAGCCCAGTCCGGAGCCACAAGAATGACTTGGGCCCGGTCGTGCCGAATCTTCTTCAACACTCTGGGTAGAAGTGGTATAGGCGGAAAGGCGTACAACAGACCGCAACTCCACTCGTGACGAAAAGCGTCGCCGAGCGAGTGCCGCCTTGGAAAATCCAACGCGCAGAACTGATGACATTGCGCGTTCTCTTCGGTGGCGAATAGATCTAACCAAGGCTCTCCCCATTGTAGAAAGAGTCCTTGCGCCACTTCCGAGTGAAGACGCCATTCGTGATCCATCATGCACCTGCGGCTGAGTTCGTCCGCCCTGGCGTTCAGGAACCTGCCAGGTGTTGAACCATGAGGAACATGCCCTGATGTTCCAGCCATGTCCAGAGGCGCAGAGCCTCCTGACAAAGGGTCCAAGACCCCACCCCGCCTTGTTTGTTGCAATACCACATGGCGGTGGTGTTGTCTGTGAACACCTGCATTACCTTCCCTTTGACAGAGGGAAGGAATGCCTTGAGTGCAAGCCGGATCGCCCGGAGCTCCAGAAGGTTGATATGGAGCCGGGACTCCGCCGGAGACCAGAGGCCTCTGATCTCCGCCTCTCCCATGTGACCGCCCCATCCCAGAAGGGACGCGTCCGTCACAACTGTGTGCTCTGGCTGGGGAAGGGAGAGGGATCTGCCCATGACCCATTGCCGGTTCGAGAGCCACCACTGCAACTGTCTTGCAGTCCCCTCCGAGATCTGGACGTGATCGGACAGGTTGCCCTGGTGCTGCGCCCACTGGAACTTCAGGTCCCACTGCAGAGCCCGCATATGCCATCTGGCATGATTGACCAGCAGGATGCAGGAGGCCATGAGGCCCAGCAGCCTCAGGGTCATCCGTACCGAAACCCAGGATAAAGGCTGAAAGATCGGAATCATAGCCTGAATATCCCGGACTCGCCGTTCGGGAGGACAGGCCCGAAACTGCGTCGTGTCCAGAACTGCTCCGATGAAAAGGAGCTGTGGAGAAGGAATCAGATGCGACTTCGGCACATTGATGGAGAACCCCAGCGAGTGCAGGATTTCGGCCGTAGTCTGGAGGTGGGAGACGACTGCCTGGGATGAGCCCGCCTTCAGCAACCAGTCGTCGAGGTAGGGGAAGACTGAAACCCCTGCCCGGCGCAGATGAGCTGCGACCACCGCCATCACTTTCGTGAACACCCGAGGGGCACTTGTAAGGCCAAAGGGGAGCACGGTGAACTGAAAATGCTCGGGGCCTACCGTGAACCGAAGGTAACGCCGGTGGGCCGGCAGGACGGGGATGTGGAAATATGCGTCCTGCAAGTCCAACGCTACCAACCAGTCTCCAGGGTCGAGGGCAGTCAAGACCTGAGCTAGGGTGAGCATCTTGAACTTCTCCTTCCGGAGGAAGCGATTGACGTTCCGGAGGTCCAAGATAGGACGCATGTCCTCCTTGTCCTTTTGGGCACCAGAAAGTAGTGGTAGTAGCAACCACGCCCTACTTCTGGGGTCGGAACATGCTCGATGGCCCTCTTGGTCAAGAGGGCGGTGACTTCCTTCTGTAGAAGCACCAAGTGATCCCCTGACATGCGGTGGAATTGAGGTGGCATGGCTGGGGGTGGTCTCGAAGGGGAGGGAGTAGCCCCTTCGGACAATGTCCAAGACCCACCTGTCCGAGGTGATGGTGCGCCAGTGGGGAAGGTGATGGCGGACCCTGCCTCTACTGGCGTGCCGTGCACCTGAAAGGAGGGACTAGGAGGGCTTGGAGGCCGCGGACGGGTTGGAGGTGGTGGCCTGACCCGCACGCTGGTTGCCCGATCCGCCACGGCGGAATCCACGTCCTCGGCCACGCGAAGACGCCTGCTGCGCGGGCCGGTGGCTGGGCTGCTGACGTGAAGGGCGCCCTACCGTGGCCACGATAGGGGCGAAAAGCAGAAGTCAGCGGAGGGCGTGTAGCAGAAAGGCCCAGGGACTTGGCAGTAGCCCGTGAGTCCTTAAAGCGCTCCAACGCATGGTCTGCTTTGGACCCAAAAAGACCGACTCCATCAAAGGGCATGTCCATGAGAGTATTCTGGACATCCCCTGAAAACCAGTGGTTCTCAGCCAGGCGTGGCGTCTGAGCGCCACCGTCGTTGCAATAGACCTGCCCAGCGAGTCGGCGGTGTCAAGGCCACAACGAATGGTGAATTTAGCCGCATCCCTTCCTTCCGCAATGGCGCGGGAAAGCAGTGTCTGGACCTCCTCAGGACACTGGGGCAAAACATCCGCCACCGAATCCCACAGGGAGTGGGTATATCGGCCCAAAAGACAAGCGGTGTTAACGGACCGCAAGCCAGCACTGGAGGAAGAAAAACCCTTCTTCCCAAACTGATCCAGGCGTTTGGATTCCCTATCCGGAGGGGCGGTAGGGAAGGCGGTTTGGGAAGCGGAGGCTTGGACAACCAAGCTCTCAGGAGTGGGGTGGACAGAGAGAAACAGGGGGTCGCCCGGAGCTGGGCGATGGCGTCGTGACACGTTCCGATCCACAGGAGCCCCTGTGTTGGGCTTCTGGACCAGGCGCCCAAAAGAACGTCAGTGAGGGCGTCGTTAAACGGCAGCACAGTCTCCGCAGAGGAGGCTGCCGGCTGAAGCACCTCTGTCAAGATGTTAGGCTTGACCGACAAGGTAGGAAGTTGGAGACGTAAGGCCCCAGCTGCCCTACGCAACACCGTACTCAAATTGGCTCCCTCCTCCGTAGCCACGGGAGGAGACAGCATGCCAGTGTCAGGGGAAGTATCCAGACCACTGGCCTCCCCTAGACTCTCTGTCCAGTCCTGATCGTACTGACAGTGTCGTGTCAGAGGGTCATCAGACCCCTCCCAGTCCAACTGGTCCTCCTCTGGTTCAAAATAAGGAGGAGGAGGGACAGTAGCGACGTCGCTCCGGGTCCATGTCCGGAGCCGGAAGGAACAGGGGGACGACGCCGCCCGGAGCCCAGGGCGGCGTCGAGAACGGCACCGGAGACATCGGCGCCGGCGGAGGTGTCGTTAGGTCGACCGGCGTCGATGGGGGTTGTGGAGCCGGGATCGAGGCCGGAGCCGGGATCGAGGCTTGAGGCACGGGCGACGCCGGGCCGGAGCCGTCGGCGACGCCGGAGCAACCCCATCAGGGCCCGCGGGGCCCGAAGGCGCACCGGAGGGGCCTGAAGGCCCGAAGAGGCGGGCCATGGCCGACAGGAATTCCTGTACTTTGGCCGGATCCGCCCCCGAACCCGGGAAGGGCGGGTATGGCGGGGGCGACTCCACAGGCATGTCCGGGGCCGCGGGGCGGGGACGGTGCCGGGAGGGGCCTCAGCCGAGTCGCGAGACCGGCGAGGCGAAGTCCTAGAGCGATGATGCTTTTGGACTTTTTGTGCTTCGACTTACCGGACGAAGAAGACTTGGACGCCGACGACCGGTGTGGACTCCGCGATCGACCCCTGGACCTCTCACGCGACCGGGGCTTCCGCGGAGCCGAATGCCGGGCCTCGAGGAGCTTTCGAGACCGCTCTCGCAAAGCTTTCGGGTGGAGGGCCTGGCAGTCGGTACAAGACTCCGTGTCGTGGCCTCGGCCGAGGCAGAAGAGACACTCCCAATGCGGGTCGGTGACGGACATCATCCGCGCACAGGCGCCGCATCGCTTGAAGCCGGGCATCCCTACGACCCCTTAAAAGATGGAAAAACAGTGAAAAAATCACCAAAAAGTATGGTCAAAAAATGACCAGGGCACTGCTCTTCCCGGTATCTGCGCTTGCTGGCGCGGAAAAAGAAGAACTGACGTCAGCGCGCAGGGGCGGCGCCTAAGTACTGCCCACGACGTCATCCCGGCGATCACGACGCCGACGACGGACGCGGAGCCGCACGACGCCGCCTACCGACGCGCAAGGGTACTGCTACGCAAAACTTTCCGGATCCAGCCTGACGCCTGGGGATATTCTAAGGTAAGGAATCTGTCACTAACGTGTCTCTTTCAGATGTCACATACAGTTGTCCTACAGTGATTATATCACATAATTGTCACAGCAAGTATTTTAGATCAATAGTTTAATGATTTGTGTTTAATTCTGTGAGGCAATAAATCAGTGCCCTGTGTTAAATACATCCAGTCTATGCATGTTTCATAAGGATTAATGGTAGTAGTGTTTGGGGAGGGTAATGTTTTAATGCAGAAGGTAAAATCAAAAACAGCACCCACCCCTGGTCAGTGCATTGAAACTATTTGCCACATGTAGCTTAAAGCCTTTATTAAGTGTCATCCAGTCTCGAATTAATTCACCCATCCACACCTCACTCATCTAGGTATTCATTCATTAAGCCATGCAGCCAGGTCTTCAAACTGCATACATCCATTCAATGACTGGACAAGCTTCTTTCATGAAAAAATGTGTTGTAAAATGTAGCATCTTTGCAATTTCTTTCAACTTTTCTTTGGGGACGAATCGACTCAAGTCCACCCTTGCAGTGGTCAGGCTCACTCACTGCGCCGCTCACTACGTGCAGTATTTGCCAAGGCTGCTTTTGGTTCCCAGTCCGGCCTGGTATGTACAAGTTGCGAGTAGCAAGGCTATTCCTACAGCAATATTGACCACAGCATGAAGCTCTAGAAATTTACATTCAAACTTGCTGAGGTAGTAAAGGTATACATTTTGACACCTGCTACCAAATTCATACCTCCCACCTTTTCTAACACTAGTGCTCACGTTTTTGCCTAGTGGTGTTAAAGCCTAATAAAGATATGCGTAATGGTAACACACCCAACGCAATACTTGCACTATACCTGTAAAATAACTGCAGGGCAATTTGCTAACTTTACTACGCCTGCTCTGCTGTATCCAATCCAAACCCTGCACTCTTGCTTCAATTCTTTTTTCTTCCATCTCTTTCTCTATTTCTTCTAAAACTGGGCATATCATTCCTTCCGAAACATGGCTAAACAACCACTCCTAAATAAACGAGCAGTAACTCTAGCAAGACTTCTGAAAGAAAATATTCTCAATTAATACTCTGACAAAACTACTCCTACCAAAGTTTCCATCTCAGGCTTAATTAATACCAAAGGCCAAAAACAATTAAATACTGGTGTTCTCAGAAACAAGAATGGCCAACACTGTGTAATCGTTCCTTGAATCTTATGGCCATTCCAGTATCATCAGCAACTACTGAACGGGTTTTCAGTGGTGTTCATTTCATTAACAAACCAGTAAGAGCCTTGATGTCCTCAAAGTCTCTTGAAATGCACATGTGCTTGTAATACAATGACAACGTTTTCAGATGAATTTATTGTGGTTACTTAATTTGGCGTATATATAAATATATTTAAACCAATAACAACCGCTTGCAAGTATGCATTGACTATTAAAATAAATGTGAGAAAATGCTAGCTGCAGAGTCTTCTTTTGCTTGCAACAAAAATAAATATGGATAAATACAGATGGAAATGTTAAAAAAAATACATACCATAAAACAGGGAGGCCTACTCATAATATATGAAAAACAGGCAACAATTTGGATAATTGATTACCAATTAAAACATATAAGCTATGAAAAGGTTGAATGTGGTGCAATGCAAAAATACTTAACATAACTCAAACATATGAAAACTACAATTCAAGTACAATACTGTCCAAGGCACTAATGTATTTCTTGCTAGTTTATCTTCAATGAGAAAGCCTTATTTTAGGACACAAATCCACATTGCATTTTAACCATGTTTCAGTTGATTGCATTAGTAATAACATAGGGGCAAAAAGTACAGCAGACATTATTAACCACCTTAAAACGTGCTGTAATTAAGCATCATTGGTTGTATTTTCAGAATCTTCTAACAGCCTACTTTTTTGATAAATCAAGTTTATAATTCGATTCATACCAGGGTCTTGGATATCCTTAAGCTTCCCAAGAGCTGCGGCTAAAGATGAAGTTTCACAATGATAAGGGATGACCGCTAGCACTTTCCCATGCGGGACGTACAGTCTTCCTCCATAACACCATAGCTACAAAACATAAAATATGTTGCCATATACGTTACCATGTTAGTGAGGACATATAAGGACAACTAAAAGAGCAACAAAAATAAATTTCACCTTTTTCATGCTTCCTGCAAACTATACAAAACCTATCATAAGTATCAAAAAGTAATATTTTTGTGGTATCCGGATTGAAATAATGTATTTAAAAGAGACTGTGCTTAATGCGTACTGTGATGATTATTAGAGTGGGTGGGAGTGTGGAAGAACAGCTTAAGAGAAGGGGTGGGTGTTCCAGGGAAGAGGTTAAGGGAGGTCAAAGTTTTCAAATTTAAGTAATCAGTAAGGATTAGCGGTGGTGAGGGTAGGGATGTGCGAAGAAAGGGTCTGTAAAAGTAATGGAAGTAGGTGAGTGGAGTGGGTGGGAGGGTGCCGAAGCTGAAAGGATGGAAATAGCAGAACAAGGATTTTATACAAAGCCCAGTGGCACATTATGAGCTAGACTGCTTGACATCTGTTAAATGACATTTGGTGGCTCTGGGTAGGATTGTTTGAGACTTAAGGTCTTGTATTATCCAAGTTCTTTTGATTTCACTAATGAAATATATATAAATGCAAGAAAAGAAGCAGAGAACTCTGGGTAGTTCTCAAGTTTAGGTGGAAAGCAGCTCCTGTATAGAGCACCCTCAACACCAGCGACACTCTAAATCTGCTCACCTCAAATGTCTGCCTTTCTATCAAGTTCTTTAAGCATAGGATTAAAACAGTGCCATCCACGCAGAGTTAGAAAGGGACAGTCTTTTGCCATTTCTACAGCATTGCCGCACATAACGCGTTTCGGCTGGCTCCCCAGCCTTTTTCAAATTGACTTTACAAAATTACGGTCACCAATTAATACGTGCAACGTGTTGATGTTACGCATAGACAGGAAAAAAATACTTTATCGCTCAGCTGTTGACTTTACAAATTTCAAATGCAAGAGTGTGCAAAACGGTTTCAATGAATATATTCAATAAATAAATGCTACAATAAAACATTTATAACAATTTGATTACTCAACATTCATGAGAGAATTTGTCCTAAAAACAAGAGTTCTTTTTCATTCTTTTAACACTTTTTTGTGTTCTTTTTGGAAACTTTATTTCTTTCATGACAATATCTTTTTCTCTCTGTCACATGCAAGAGGTCAGATCTTGCATCATTTCATTTGGAGTTTTTGTAAAAAAAAAAAAAAAAAGTGATTTTCTACACACACAACACACACACAACACACAACACACAGTGCTTCAAATTTTCTAAGATATATATATCTTACTTAGAGGGGCTTTTAATCAGCCCTCTTCATCCATTGTTCTGTCATTCACATTTTCCCCACCCACTACAGCATGGGGAAATGGGTCAGCCCACTTCATCCATTGGCTAACATGTGAGTAATAGCATATTGCCCTTTCACCAGGACCACAACCACACACAAAGTAAATCCCTTCAGTGCCACGGACTACTATGGCTATGTGGGCTCTTTGAGACCTAAAATATTCTTGCTTTCAGCAAATGTTATTTATTTTTTTTGATGAGAAGGGCCCGGCAACTACTACAACAAAAACAATTTGTAAAAAACCACATCAAAACAAATATTGGAAAGCTAAAAGGCTGGCAGCCAATGCCAGACTATTGGCCCTGCCACTGCTGTTTTTTTCAAGGGTTTGAAATAAGTATAGTGTTGGAGGCCTACATGTAGATTGTTGTAGTTCTGTGTTCTAGACATTAGCACAATTAAGGGTTGTTTTGTACATGTGGAGCAGAGGGGGCAATAAAGGGAGTGAATGCAGATGGATGACTTATTTGGAGACATTGTATCCAAGAGTTTCATAAGGCAGAAAATCAGTCAGCCACAGGAGCTTGGAGCACGTCTTTACAGGAGAAGATCCAGTGGTCACTTGGTGGAAAAAGCAACTGAATTACAATATTATGTCATAAAGGTTGCACAAGGAAAGGAGTGCCAGGTCAGAGCCTCACCCATATCAAATGATAATGACAAGGGTATGTGGCTTGGGGTGCAAATGAACACTGTAGGAACAGACAGTAAGGCAGGAGTACCAATCTAGTAAAAGTACCAACTTGATACTAAAGCAGAAGCTGTGATATGACGTATCAAAAGGAGCTGGCTCAGGATGGAGAAGAGACTGGGGTGGTGGGCTATGGTTGCAAACCTGGAGATGTGGAGTACAATGCCTGGGTGTAATACATTTGGTGAAAGATCAAGTACATGAGATTACTCAAATATCTATGTATTGTTTTTAACAACAATTTCTGTTGTGGTGAAAAATTAAATGGTTACTTACCTATAAAAATAGTTTTGCAGCTTAAAGAATTTGCTGGCTTCATATGTTATGCATTATTCTGCCAACTAGTGGTTAGATCCAGAATCCTCTTCTTTCTGGTCTTTACTTTTCCTTGTGGGCGTAGGGCTCAACCATTTGGTGTTAGGTCCCTCCTCATATGATGTCAGATGTATGTCCCAGAGGCACCTCTGTGTGGTCGCATTCTTCAGATTCTTTTTTCCCCCCCTCTTTTGGGTGACTTGAACGTTAATTTGGACTTCTCTTTTCTGTACATACTCCCTCTACCTCTGTATTGCAACTGGCCTCATTTTTGGAGAGGCAGGAAGGTTGCAGGTTCATTTTTATTTTAAAGAGTTTTATATAGCACCGGCAAGCCCGGGGGTTCAGAGCGCTTTACAGTCATAATTAAGGCAGTGTAAAAGAGGCATAAGTTGGGGGGGCGTGGCCAAGCTGCTGAAGATGGCGGACGCATAGGGAAAGAGCTCCCGTGCAACGCCGCACAATCCTGCCATTTCCCCGATTTGTGGTAAACATCAGTTTTAGTAAAAGGGCACAGAGGATTTATCGGTCCTTATTTTGACCTCCCCGGGGGGAAAAAACCGCTGTGTGTAACAACCTAGGGCTCTACGAGATCTGCCACCTTAACGACGGAGCTCCAAGAACGAGCTGGGGGCTAGCAATTACGCCTAACGGGGCAGGACGAAAGAAGTGCTGCCCGGGGGAGAGTACTGGCCCTAGCCTCCCCCCACCTATTATACCTGGAGTTGTGAGACAACAGCCCATGAACATAGGACTCTGGGACGTCGGCGGTGGAATCCGAAGCCCGAGCAACGAGACAGATTCTGGGCCTGGCATTAAATATACCTGGCCGGGACGCCATGAGAGCTGGGGTAAGGCCATGAAAAAGACGGCCGCAAAAACGAGCGGACGGCAGCACTGAGCACCGGCGGGTGGGGGCGCCAGCCCAGCGGACCCCGGAGAGCGAAGGAGGTGGCGGGAGAGGCCCCTCCCGAAGTGCAAGCATCCCGGACCTGCCCTACAGGGAACCCGGCTGAGCAGTGGTGAGAACTGGAGTGAGGCCACAAGAACGACGGCCGCGGAGGTGAGCAGACAGCGATACAGTGTACCAGGGCCCAGCAGGAGGAGGTACCGAAGAATCCAACTTCAGAGAGCTTGGTTGCTGGTGAGGGGGGGGCCCTACCGGACCACAGAGATCCCAGTTCTGGTCCGTCGGGACCCCAGTCGGTCTTTAATAAAAGCTGGGGCGAAGTAACAAGAGCGACGAAGGCTGCAGGGATGAGCAGACAGCGACACTGAGACCCGGTGCCCAAATAGCAGAGGTACCTGTGTGTTGGTCTCCAAAGTGCATGAGTGCTGGCGTGATGGACCTCGCCGGAGCTGGGCGGCCGTGACTGGGCGGAGGAGTGATTCCTCTGAATCCGGCGGACACCAGCCGATAGCACAGTGAGCATCGCTCGCGAGTAAATATTGCACAACCCAGGGGCATGACAGACCCGATATATAAAAAGGCTGTAATACCGGGGCCCGTCTCCACTGAGCCCCTGAATGCAGTGCAGATCAAAGACAGCAATGTGCCACCCCCTCCCCCCCATGGTCACCTAAGTAATACAGTACAAGGGTGGACACAAACTCATACAGTGAACAATAACTAGCGCTGAGACACCTACCACTACCCCTGCTCGTAATCTGTGAAAGGACCCATGCTCGACCAGCGTTCCCGACGATACTTACTAGCGGAGGAGACTGCCCAGTCACGTCCCACAGAATCCCCAGCAGTGCATTATATGTAGTATAATTCAGGAAGAACACCGCAAAGAAGCAAGTCCTTGGCTCTTGGGCATCACTTGCTGACGTTCTTGGAGCGAACACGCAAAAAGCCAAGCGGTAACACGTAGGAAATATGGGGCGCACAAGAGGAAAGACAACGGATCAATCCGATCTTGGGCGCATGCGGCCTGAAAAACCTGAAGACTCACCCGCCACATCTGCTGAAGACTATGTGCCCCCCACAGCGGTGGATCCACCTGGAGACAAACTCAATATTATATTACAGGAGTTCCGCGACTCCCGCAAAGTGATAGAACAACGGCTAGAGACCCTGACAACAGACCTCACTCGCCTTAAGGCAGGCCACAGAAAACTAGAGGACACTATTAAAAACAACACAATGGAATTCACCGAAATAGCCCCACAGCAAAATGACCATGCAAGTAAACTTATACAACTCCAGAGACAAGTGGCCGTGTTACAGGATCGCGAAGAAGATCCAGAGGGCCGCTCACACCGCAACAACGTGCAGATAGTTGGTCTACCTGAGAACTGCGAAGGAACTAATCAAACACAGTTCATAGAAACGTGGCTGCGGGCGGAAGTGGCGCCAGAGGGACTCACAGACCTGTTCTGCGTTGAGAGAGCTCACAGGGCCCCCATGAGAAAACCGGTGCCAGGCGCGCCACTGCGCCCTATAGTAGACCGCATACTTAATAATAAAGATCGGGACACCCTCCTTCGCAGTGCCAGAGAGAAAGCACCCATAATACACAACAATACTCGTATCTCCTTATTCCCGGACTATACCCTAATGGTACAGCGCCAAAGGGCCTCATACCAGGAGGTGAAAAAGTCCCTCAGGTCAATAAACATCAAAAAGCACTGCTGTCCCCAGCCCGGCTGAAAATACAGGAGCATAAGAGGCACTTCTTTGACAGCCCAGGTGAGGACCGGACATGGATCGAACAAAACGTCCCAGACCAAGTACCAGGGGGGACACAACTGAGTCCCCCCCCCCATACGATCACAAAAAACAACCAGAAAACGACGACACGCGAAACGAATAGTTTCTTACCTGTCGGTATAGTTTTGCAGCTTGAAGACTTTCTGGATTCACTATCCTGTGCATTATTCCGCGGTCTAGTGGTTGGGTCCGGAATCGTAGTCTTTTTTTTTTTTCGTGTAGCCCAGGTGGGCGTCGACGCCCCACCATTTGGTGTCCTCCCGTGACGTCGGCGCGCTTACTCCGGAAGCTCCCACCCTTGGGCGCCATCTTCGGATTCTTTTTTTCTTGTCTTGTGCTTGTGTTGTTTATCCTTTTACCCTTTTAAAGGTGTTTTCCATTTGTTAGTCCCATCTTCCTCCTGTCTCATCTTTCTGGCGGAGGCGGGTGGGTTCGCTAGTGAATCCAGAAAGTCTTCAAGCTGCAAAACTATACCGACAGGTAAGAAACTATTCGTTTTGCAGCGTGAATCTTTCTGGATTCACTGTGCTGTGCATAGATTTTGTAGCGGTTTGCTATATTTGTGGCGGCTGGGTGGAAGATGAGCGTTGGTTGTTGAATATATGTTGAAGAACTTTTTGACCTACTTGTGCTTCCTTGTTCAGCTGTATGTCCACGCAGTAGTGCTTAGTGAATGTGTGCACTGAAGCCCATGTTGCCGCCAGGCAAATGTCTTGGATAGGTGTGTTTGCTAGGAAGGCTTTTGTTGCTCCCTTTTTCCTGGTTGAGTGAGCCTGAGCTGCTCCCTGTAGCTCTTGGCCTGCCTGTTTGTGGCAGTATTGAATTGTTTGTGCGATCCATCGTGCAATGGTATTTTTCGTCACTGGTCTGCCCAGGAAACTGCTTGCGAAGGACACAAAGAACTGCTTTGTTTTTCTACAATCCTTAGTCCTTTCGATGTAATGCATTACTGCTCTCCTGGCATCCAGAGTGTGCAGTGCCCTCTCAGCGCTGGTGGATGGTTTCTGGAAGAAACTGGGAATTTGTATAGTTTGGTTTATATGGAACCTGGACACCACCTTTGGCATGAAGTGTGGGTCCGTCCTCATTACCACCCTGTCATTGTGAATCTGAATGTAGGGTTCTTGTAGTGTGAGTGCCTGCAACTCGCTCACCCTACGTAGCGAGGTAATCGCTACCAGAAAGGCCGTCTTTATTGTGAGCATATGTAGCGATGCCTTGTGGATGGGTTCGAACGGTGCTTTCATAAGCTGTGTTAGAACTACATTGAGGTTCCATGCAGGCGGTGGCATCCTCTTTGGCGGTGCTATTCTTTTGGCTCCTTCTAGGAATCTTTTTACTACTTGAGATGTAAAGAAGCTTTTCCCCGTTTCTCCTCTTGTATAGGCTACTATTGCTGCCAGGTGCACTCTTAGAGAAGTGCAGCTTAGGTTACTTTTTAGTAAGTGTGTTAAGTATTTTAGCACAGTTGATTCTTTAGTGATTCTCCTGTGGAGCTTTTTGTTGATGCACCATTCAGTGAATCTCTTCCACTTTGCTGCATAGCATTTCCGTGTGGTGGGTCTCCTCGCTTCTCGCAGCACTGCCAGCGTGCTTTGTGGAAGCTTGAGGTGAGCGAACTCTAAGTCTTCAGGAGCCACGCTGCTAGGCTGAGGCTCTCTGGTTCTGGATGGAGTACCCTTCCGTTTTGTAGCGAGAGCAGGTCTTTCCTTCTTGGGAACTTGTGTGGTGGTCCCTGTGCCATCTCCACGATCTGCGAGAACCAGGACTGCCTGGCCCACTGTGGTGCTACCAGAATTAGTGTCATGTTGCTTGTTCTGCACTTGCCGAGCACCTTGTGTATCAGCGGTATCGGTGGAAAAGCGTAGGCAAATGTCTTTGACCAGCTCATCCATAGCGCATTTCCTTGGGATTGATGGCCTGGCTGCCTGGATGCGAAGTATTGGCATTTTGCATTCTGGTGTGTTGCAAACAGGTCTAGTTGTGGGGTCCCCCACTTCTTGAATAGTTTTTGCGTCTCCTGCGCGTTGAGCTCCCACTCGTGTGAGATTGACGTCTGTCTGCTCAGTCTGTCTGCTTCCACATTGTCCTTCCCTGGCAGATGTATTGCCAGGAGGTCTATTTGTAATGGAATTGCCCATTTCCATATCTGTTGCGCTAGATCTGAGAGCGCCACTGAGTGTGTTCCTCCCTGCTTGTTGATGTAGAACATCGTTGTGGTGTTGTCTGTTTGTACTAACACCCTTTGGCCGTACAGCGGTTTCTGGAACGCTTTTAGGGCAAGGAACACGGTCTTGAGTTCTAGGTAGTTGATGTGTTTGACGGCATCTGTTTGTGTCCATAACCCCCTTACCTTGAGCAGTTTCATGTGCGCTCCCCACCCCATCTGGGATGCGTCTGTTGTGATGGTCACTGTTGGAGTTGGTGGTGTGAATGGGTTTCCCCTGGTTATGTTGCCCCTGTTCCACCATGCTATCTCTTCCTGCACTGCGTGCGTTACAACCACTAGATCTTCCCAACTCCCTGTTGACTGTGACCATTGCTGTTGCAGCCATTCCTGGAATGGTCTCATGTGTAGCCGAATATTGGGGACTAAATGTATGCAGGATGCCATCATGCCCATGAGCTTGCTCACTGTCCTCACTGTCAGACGTTGCCCCTTCAGGTAGCGGCGAGTCTCCTTCAGTAGTGCGAGGATCCTTTTCTCGCTTGGGGAACACTCTCCCCTGAATGGTGTCGATCTTCGCACCCAGGAAGATCTTCACTTGTTCTGGTTCCAGCGATGACTTCTCCTGTGTATGGAGAAGCCTAGTTTTGTCAGCGTTTGTGTGAATTGCTGAGTATGTAGTTTGCATTGGTTGTAAGAGTTCGCTTTTACCAACCAGTCGTCTAGGTAGGGGTATACGTGTATCCCCTGTCTTCGCAGATCTGCTGCTACGGCAGCTAGGCATTTGGTGAATACTCTTGGCGCTGATTTGAGGCCGAAGGCTAGGGCCGTGAACTGGTAGTGCGTCATGCTGATGGTGAATCTGAGCAGACGCTTGTGTCCTTGGTTTATGGGGATGTGTAGGTAGGCATCCTTGAGGTCTATTGTGGACATAAAATCCCTGTGCCTTATTTGAGGTATGGACCTCTTGTAAGGACGTCATCTTGAACTTTTGAGTTTTGATGTATTTGTTTAGGAACCGTAGGTCCAGTATGGGCCTTAACGTTTCGTCTACTTTTGGTACGAGGAAGTAGTTGGAGTACACTCCTGTGCCCTTTTCTCTGTACGGCACCTTTTCTATAGCCTGTTTGTGGAGGAGTTCTTGTGCTTCCTGCCACAATAGTGACAGCTCTTTTGTTGAATGTTTTTTTGTTTGTTGGCCTCTTGTTTGGTGGCCTCTTTACGAGTTCTATGCAGTAGCCGAACTGTATGATGTTGAGTATCCACTTGTCGGTTGTTATCTTCTCCCACTCCTGGGAGAAGTGTTTTAGTCTTCCTCCTACGGGCGTTATATGATGGTAAATTTGTACATTTTGTCTGTGTCTTTTGTTGTGCCGCGGCACTAGCGATGTTGGGGGTGCGGGCAAGTGTTGTAGTGTGGAGTCACTTGGGGGCGGGCTGCTGGCCGCCTCTTCTTGTATTGCCTCGTCCGTTTGGTCGGCTACGAAAGGACTGGCCCCTCTGTTGGTTCTGCCAGCCTTGTTGCTGCTGACCCTGTTGTGCCTGGCTGCTTCCCTGAAATGTTTGCTGGAAGGCCTGGTGCGATGTTCCCGGCTGGTTTCCACCTCTGCCGTTTGGTCTTCGTGAGGGGTGCCCCTTCTCATACCCCTGAACTGTAGTGCTCCCATGGACCTTGCCGTTTCGTTATCTTTTTTGAGCTGCGTCAGCGTCTCGTCCACGGGCGTGCCGAACAGCTTTTCCCCGTTGAAGGGCAACTTCAGGATGTTGTTTTGTACCTCCGGCTTGAACCCGGAGATCCTGAGCCAGGCATGTCTCCTCTCTGTCACCCCGATCATCATCAGCCTGCTTGATGTATCAGCTGCGTCTAGGGCCGACTTTAGGCAGGTGTTGGCCATGTTCTTCCCCTCCTCCACCAGGTGTGCCGCTCTCTGCTGGTTTTCTGTGGGGAGCAGTTTGAGCAACTGCCCAACTTCTTCCCAGTGCTGGTAGGCGTGCCTATTTATAAGGGCGTTGGAGTTGGCAATGCGCCAATGTATTGCCGCATTCCTTTCAATTTTCCTCCCTGTGAGGTCTATCCTCTTGCTCTCCTTCTCTGGGGGCGGACCGGAGTTTGTGGGAACGTTGGCCCTCTTCCTGGCTGTTGCTGTTATTATTGAATCAGCTGGCACAGATCCCTGGATATATGGTGGATCCTTTGAAGAGTGTTTATATTTTTTCTCAGTTCTGGGTGTGACCGATCTGCAGGTAGATGGCTCCTTGAAAGCTTCCCTGCCTTGGCCTAGCACACTAGGGAGCATAGGAAGGAATTGGCTCCTAGTTTGTGTGGGTAGCAGTGTTTCCAGGAGAAATCAGGCTTTAGGCTTTTCCTCCTCCATTTCCACTCTATAGGTGGCTGCCGCGTTCCTGACGACCATGTTGTACACTCCTATGTCGTCAGGCGGCGAAGGCCTCGACGGATACGTCTCCACGGCCTCCTCCGGGTCTTCGGCGTCGAGATCCTGCCATTCCAGGTCTTGAGCCTCCGAGGGTGTCGAGCCGTAGTGCGTCTGCTGGTCGTCATCACCCTCCGTATAATCGTACAGGACCTCTTCGTCCTGTTGTTCCGACGGTTCGGGAGTTTTCGGCGGCTCGGTGCTGTCGAACTCCTCTTGCGTTTCCGCTTCGACGACCGTCGAGGGCTTCGAAGGGATGGTGTATCTACTCATCCGGTCGTCGAAGTCCTTCTTCTTTTGGATGATACTGGCCATTTTGGCCTCGAGCCTTTCTTCTTCCTCTCCATCTCCGCCGCTTGATCGGCGTCGAGAGTTTCGGCAGTTCTCTTCGAGGTCGTAGTTGACGTCGGAGGTGCCTTCTGCTCTTTCCCCTTCGGCGTCGAGTGCGGTTTCTCGGAACCGTGCTTCGACGACCTGGGTGTGTCAAGAGCTTTCGCCGACCGGGAGTCCTTTTCGAAGGATCCGCTGGGCTGTTTGTCCCTGGATGCAGCTTCGGTCGTCGAGTGCTTCGATGCCGGTGCTCCTTTCGAGGACTTTGGCTCGGATTTGAGAGTCTGTCGGGGTTCTTTGGGTCGACGTGTCTCTTACCTCCTTCCTGGAAGTGTTATCGGTCTCTACGACCGTGCAGTCCTCTGGTCCCTCGGCGATGTTGTCCTCTTCCCCACTGGAGAGGCCCAGGTCCCGCAGCGACGGAGGTGGCCCTTGGCCCTGCATGCTGTAGTTTGCTGTCCTCTGTCTGTCCCTCACCCTGAGGGTCTTGGCGGCGAATGCTGCGCAGGCGTTGCAGTCGTCGCTTCGATGGTCGATTGGTAGGCAGAGGTTGCAGACTGGATGTTGGTCTTTCTGTGCGAACTTGTGGTGGCAGTTACGACAGAACTTGAATGGTGTCTTGTCCATTCCCGCGCTCAGGGAGCCCCATGTGCGCATTCTCCGTTGGACGTCGAAGTTTCTTCTACCTCTCACCAGCTTCGTCGTCCCGGTAGTATGTGATGAAGATCTCCAATTTTTCTCGGTTCTTTCTGCTTTTCTCTTACTTTTTCTCTCCTCTTCCAACTCTGGAGCTCTTCACGACGATCCAGACCCAACGGCGGAAAAAAGAATCCGAAGATGGCGCCCAAGTAGGGAGCTTCTGGAGGAAGCGAGCCGACGTCACGGGAGGACACCAAATGGTGGGGCGTCGACGCCCACCTGGGCTACACGGAAAAAAAAAACTGAAAAAAGACTACGATTCCGGACCTAACCACTAGACCGCGGAATAATGCACAGCATAGTGAATCCAGAAAGATTCACGCTGCAAAACTGCCCTGGAAGAAAGCGGATGCGACCCTGTCACAGGAACAAGCACTAGAGGGTCGACGGACGGCGATCCAGATGGCGGCGGCCCTCCGTGAAGAAGGAAAGACCTCTGCAGATGACTAATTAGCAGACACCAAGGTGCATTCAGACTCTGAAAACAGTCTGACTATATTTCCCACTATCACACCGCAACTAGTAAATGACATACTAGGCTAAAGACCACGCCACAGTTATGCCACTATGTACAGGAGAAGGTGATGTATAATGGAACCCCTTCCTCACCCCTATAATAATGCAGAAATAACTGTATGGTACATGCATGTAGCGCGAAGGAAGCAGCTGAATAACGATAGACATACCAGCGCGATTACTAACGCGCACCCCCACAAGGCTGAGAAATGCCCCTTATATCCCCGCACACATTATCACCTCCCCCAGTCACTAATCCCGAACAGTTGTGGCTGAACCTGCAGCTCTGGGCCCCCCTCCTTCCCCCCCAGGGGACAACATAGCGTCACTTGGCTCCTCAAACTCCCCTGCCACAAGTTGGTTTGGCACAACCCCATAAGCAAATGCACACAGTTACTTAAAGTTCACGTGTTCTATTGTTACTGTTTGGTCAGACAAAGTTCACATGTCCACTAGTGGGCACCTTTTAACCACAGAGAGCAAGTGGAACCCCCCTCCCCCCGACTTCCCCACTGTGGGGGAGAAAAATAAACCATCTCATATAATATAACATAGAATGTCCGGGGAATGGGCTCCATACACAAGCGACACAATTTATGCACAACTGTGTCGACGAAAAATCCACATTGCATGCCTACAAGAAACACACATAACTAACACCGAGGCTGTCAAATTGCAGAAGAAATGCAGAGGACAGGTACAGAATACTTCCTATTCTGGATTCGCACAGAGGGCTACACAGCTCAATTTGGCCCTAGCTGACTGGTCCATATACCCATGGATACTAGGAGGGGATTTTAATGCAGGACTGGATACGTTTCTCGACCGCTCCCACCCTCCTATACCAGGTACATCCTCTATTCGCCAAGTCAAAGCCCTTTGCACCTGGGTTCAGGGATGGTCGTTATCAGACACGTCGCAGCAAAAATAAGTACATGCGCGAATTCTCATTTTATTCCCACCGCACCTATTACACACACGAATCGACCGTATACTATGTACCACTGCACTGCTACCCCATCTCGGGAAAAAATTCTCTGATCATAATCCAATAGAACGGACACTGTCATGGGGTCGGATCCATACGCCAGTTCCCACATGGAGATTAGACCCCCGTCTCTTAGAAGACAGTGTATTTCCTGACCCCATAGCGTCAACTATAGATATCTACTTTCAAGAAAATGCAGACACAGCCTCTTCCCGACTGCCTGAATGGGAAGCATTTAAGATAGTGATTAGGGGTACATTAATTAGCACACCAGTTGGGGTGAGGCAAACAAATAATGATTTACAACGTGTTGAAGCAGGACAAAGCATACTGGAACAAGAGACAATACTGGGCACAGAGAAGACACCGGAACACCAAAAAGCACGTATAGTCTATGCTGAGTTATTAGAGCGCCTGCGTGTGATAGATCAGCATACTTACAGACAGACGTTACATTCAGAAGCAGACAAACCAGGCACCCTACTGGTGCAAATACTTAGGCAGGCCCCACCATCAGTCCCCAGACTAGAAATCAACACCCCAACAATGACGCACGACACTACACAGAGAGATAGATTAACGCTGCATTTCTTAACTACAAGACATTGTATACAGCCCCCCCCGCACACCCACAGATTGTTACAGACTTCC
Organism: Calotriton arnoldi; assembly: GCA_963921515.1. NCBI lineage: Eukaryota > Metazoa > Chordata > Amphibia > Caudata > Salamandridae > Calotriton > Calotriton arnoldi. Next base: position 2,720,304 of record CAWUFW010000828.1, read on the forward strand.
TCAATAGCCTAACACTCCCGCAGAGAACAGCAGAAGAAAAGGTGGATCTGGACGCACCAGTAACCAACACTGAGATCAGGGAGGCTATCATGGAACTACCTCGTAATAAAATGCCGGGCCTTGACGGACTCCCGGTGGAATTCCACTCTACCTACACAACCCACCTAGTTCCCCATCTGGAACAACTGTACCAAACAGCATTACAAAAAGGTGAATTACTCCCTACCACGGCACAGGCACTCGTGACCTCACTACCCAAACCCAGCAGGGACACCACTGACATTACTGTATATAGACCCTTATCATTATTAAATACTGAGTAAAACATATTGAGCAAAATACTGGCCTGCCGCCTGTTCCCGATTCTACCGAAGCTTATACACACAGATCAATTTGGTTTCATACCCGGCCGGAGCACGTAACTAAATATACTGAGACTTTACCACGTAATGAACGCGACCCCTAATGACCTCCAAGCGGCGGTATGTATATCACTTGATCTAGGTCAGGTGTTCAATAACCTAAGTTGGTAGTACATGCTGGTCGCCCTTAATAAATTCGGTGTCCCCCCAACCTATTTAAAGTAGGTAAAATTACTATATGCCTCCCCACTGCGAGGGTGTGCACAGGAGCCCACTTCTCTGGCTCGTACTCAGTGTATAGGAGAACAAGACAATGATGCTCTCTGCCCTCAATACTGTTTGTGCTTGCGTTAGAACCATTAGTGCAACGGCTGCGACAAGGGGCACAGGACTGGGGAATTCCCATTGGACCCACATTACACTCGTTGTCGCTTTATGCAGACGATATAGTACTATATGTCAGATTTACATGACAATCTGCAATGTGCAGCTCAGACTTTCACACTATTTGAACTAATTTCCGGACTAGCAATAAATGTGAACAAATCGCATGCATTCTTCTTTAGGAACGGCCCTCAGACCCAAACGATTACTTTCGGAGACCAAGAGATTCAGGTTGCCCCCAGCACTTTTAAATACTTAGGGGTCCAGATATACAGGGAAACACAAGACTTATTAGAGGGAAACCTCCAGAAAGCCATTCCCTCCTTGCGCTCACAGGTAACATTTTGTACATCCCTTCCCCTCTCTGTGGCAGGACGCCTTGAAATATCTAAAATGTTCATGCTCCCGAGACTTTTATACTATTTTACCAACCTACCAGTAGTTGTACCGGCGCCCTATTTCAAAGCACTGAACATGCTCCTAACAGAACTGATGTGGGGAAATGGACGGAGGAGTGTGGGACTAACAAGACTACAGTTACCGACGGATAGCGGGGAACTACGAGCCCAGGACTTCAAATCCTACTGCCTAGCAAGCCAATTACCATGGCTTTCATATTGGCTAGCAGGCCGTAATTTACACGAAATTGCCTACACACCCCGCATGCTCGCTCAAGGTACACTGCACACACTGTTACACCCCCAGGAGTGTATTCCAGCTCAGGCCCTGTTACTGTTAAAGATTGCCCTCACGTACTGGAAATTGGCCCTTAAATACACGGCCAAGGCTATTCCATATGCCCCAAATATACCACTTCTGGGTCTCCCCACTCTAACGGGTGCATTGACACTGCGACGATTACACACATGGGAGCAGGCAGTAGTGTCAAAAGTGGCGGCACTGTTCGGAGACGGTATGTTGCAGAACCATATGGATTTTATACACATACACGGTCTTCCAGACTCCCCATTTCTCACACATGCAAACATTATGCGATATGTGAAACTACACTGAGCCCCTGATAGCACGGAACCTGTCATGCATGAATTCATATACGCAATACATCTAATGGGCAACGGCAGACACTTAACACGCTGGCTATATCGAGGAATGCGATCCCACTTAGCAGTAACCCTGAATCAGTTAAGAGACAAGTGGGGACAAGATCTAGGGAGAGACCTACGGGATAAGGAATGGAAAGCCGTCTTAGCCTTTCCGAAGAAAGTCTCATGCAATTCCAGATTCACACTTATACAATTTATGATCTTACACAGGGCCTACATTACACCACATAGACTACACGCTATGTTCCCCGATGCATCGCCATCATGCCCCAGATGCCGCGAACAAGATACAAACCTATTGCATATGCTGTGGTCCTGCCCCGCCCTTTCATCCTACTGGCCACAAGTAGCAACTGCTCTGGAGGAAGTGGCAGAGGGTACTAACTGGTACACAGCAGAAAGATGTCTACTGGGGCTATATCCTCGTCCCAAAAATCGCACAGCGCAGTCTAGGTTTGCAGATTTGATACTTCTTTTTGCAAAACGCTTAAAAAAAGAAACGGTGGAAATCTGCATCGCCTCCAAATATCTCGACTTGGCGGGAAGACTTTATACAATGGGGAAAGGCAGAAAGTGGGGCGCTCCGCAGAGAAGAATATAGGGGCCGGCAGAAGATCCCAATAGCGATGGAATGGGGAATTCTCCTGGAAGCTTTTAAAACTCTGGATCTTCCGAATTTTGAAGCTTGAGAGGTGGAAATTCCACAGGTGATAGAGGATAGGACGGCATTACTGTGCGCAAAGTACTGTACAGTCTAGTAACAATGAATCTGTCCATGTATGATAATTCTGTGTCATGGGATATGGGATATGTCATGGGATATGTCAAGCTGTGTCCAGATATGGCCATCTGGGAAAAGATCTACAAAGGTGTTCAGGCACAGTTTCTGCAAGGTGTGTAGCACCAATCTCTCGGATTTCAGAGGAATCCACGGGTTTTGAGGTAAAGGTAACTTAGGAGAGTACAAAGAGTCAAAGCCGAGCAGTCTGCTGAGCTTTCAACAGGCCCAGCACGAAGTTGACAGAGTTTGAACGTCAGTAGGGTCTAGCCAAATGCCTTGTGGCAATATAGCGTTGAGGGGTACAGGGTCTGCTAAATCCTGCTCAGGCTTATTGTGCGTGTATACGGGCATCGGGATGGAACCAATAATAGGCGAACTGACCTTGTGCCACTAGGTAGTATAAACAGAAGCCGGGGACTGCAAATCCGCCTTGTTCGTAGGGGAGCATGAGAGTGTCCCATGCTATAAGCAGCCTGCGGCCCGCCCACTAAAGGCGAAATAACAGGCTGCGGAGCTATGAGAAGAACGCATTCGTCAAAGGCATGGGTAGGTTTACAAAAAGTTATAAGAATCGGGGAAGAACATTCACCTTGATGAGGGCTATGCGCCCGGCCATGGACAGCGGCAGACGGACCCAGCGGTCCACCTGGGCGACAGGTTTATCCATGGGAGGCCCATAATTAAGACGGATGATCTGGTCCTTGTTTCTATGAAGTGTGATTCCCAAGTATCTAGTGGTATCGGCTGCCCATCGAAGGGGGGGCTCACTGAGCGTGGGAGTTGTAGAATCCGTCGGCGAGAAAAGCTCGGATTTATCCCAATTTATACGCAGGCCTGACATGTCTCCGAAACTGACGATTTTCTCCACTAAGGGATTTGTGTTTTCGGAGGGGTACCTGATGAGCAGCAAAATATCGTCTGCATACATGGACATTAAAAGAGTGCCGGTACGGAACCGGAGGCCTCGGTGCAGATGCTTTTCCTGGAGGTGTCTGACCAGTGGGTCCATGGCTATAATGAATAGTAATGGTGATAGTGGGCAGCCCTGCAGGGTGCCCCTGGAGATGGGAAAGGGATCCGAAAAAGAGCTGTTTACCGACAGCCAAGCCGTGGGTGATGAGTACAGGAGTGAGACTAGCACGTTAAAACGGTTAGGTATGCAAAGTTTACAAAGCGCTGCGTTAAGGAAGGGCCATTCAATCGAATCAAATGCCTTCTTGACATCCTGAAGTGCCACCGCCGCATGAGTCGCATGCAAAACTCTGTTCAATACCGAGAAGATGTTTCAAAGGTTAAGCGTGGTTGACCTGTGTGGGATGAAGCCTGTCTGGATCGGTGAAAGGATCTGATTTAAGAGTAGTGACAGCCTATTTGCCAATACTTTGGCCAGTATTTTATTGGCAAAGTTTAGAAGGGATAGAGGTCTATATGAAGCGCATCTGGTAGGATCTTTTCCAGGCTTCAGTAATAGTGTGATCGCATCCTTCTGCATCGTGGGAGGGAGTATGCCGTTATCGAAGGATTCAGAATATACTTCCAGTAGGTGAGTGTAGGAAAGTGGCTCTGTATATACTGTACCCAAGTAAGGTTCAGGGTGTACAGAGTCCACAGTCCCCCAGAGGGTTGACAGAGGCTAAAGTTAGATATAACCTTACTCTCCAAAGTGGTAGCTTGGTCGAGCAGTAAGGCAGTATCAGAGGACAGTGTAAAGCATTTGTTGTACACACTCAGTCAGCAAATGAAGCCACACACTCAAGAACTGAACTCTAGGCCAATGGTTTGTATATAAAAAAATATATGCTTGTTTTATTTTAGAACCAACAATAGGGTCAAAATATACTTTCTCAGTATGAGATGCTTTGGTTATTCACCTTACAGATAGGCAATAGACTTTTTAGATAGTGGTAATCACAGTTGGTGCAAGAGGCAACACAGGGTCAAATTCAATGCAACATTGAGCTCAATGGAAAATTATGCTTAATTACAATTGATTACTTTGCAGAGCACTTTTTCTAACCACAGGACTGGATCCTGGATTCAGTCCTGGGACACTTCCTGTAAACAGGTAAGAAAAAGCGTTTTGGTTATTGTAGTGATTTTTGAAGAATATTACTATATTTCAAAAGCTGACACTTAGAAACTTTTCTGGATAAAATTACCAATGTTATCCTATGAAAGGAAATACAGTGTGCAAGCAAAGTATGTTTACGTTACTTTTGTAATCCAGTGCTGGACTCCTAGGTTCAGCACTGGGACATTTACTTAAAACAGGTAAGTAATTACGTTTTTGTAGTTTGTTCGATTTTTAAAGAATATTTGTAAAATACAGAAATCGACACTTAGAAGAAATTTCACAGAAAACCAGTCAATGGATCCCTATGAAGGAAAAGTGAGTTAACGGTAAGTAACGTTGCGATTACTTTTTAGGGCCAGTGTTGGGCACTCGGGTCCAGCACTGAGGCCCCTCCTAATACTAGGTGAGTATTTTCGTTTTCGTGACTCGGTTGATTTTTGGTGAATATTCTAAAGTTTCAGAACTCCACACTTAGAAGAAATTTCGCAGAAAATCAGTCAATGGAACCCTATGGAAGAAAAGTGAGTTATCGGATTTCGGGTAAGTACTTGACTGGCAGGGTTAAGGTTCTGGGTAAGACTCAGGGGTCCCCCAGGATCAGGTAAGTACAGTTTTTACACCCTCAGCGGCACAGGGGCGGCCGGGTGCAGAGTGAGAAGGCCCAATGTTATCCTATGGCAGGCGGGGGCCCCGGGTTGGTGGCTGCTGGCAAGCAGGCCACGCGACTGTGGGAGCTGGGCTCCTGGTCACTTGCTCAGGGCAAGTAGGGAAGTAGGTTAGGATAGAGGTTGCACTTCCAGGGGCACTCGGGCGGCTGGGTGCAGGGTGCTTTGAGCCGTCGGGCGCTCAATGTTAAACAATAGAGGTCGTGAAAGGTGAAGAAAGGCTGCAGGCTCGGGGACGGTGATTCTTCAGGGACGACCAACACTTCAGGAGGTAAGTTGGGGTCTTGGAGGATAGGTAGACACCCAGGAGTTGGGCACAGGGGGCCGTGGGGCGCCGGGTGCAGGGGTGTCTTTGAGGTCGGGAAATCTTACCCCCTGCTGGTCGCGGTTGGAGGGGTCCCTTGTCCTGAGGCTGCAGGCGTCGTCTGGGTCGTCGAGGAGGGTCCTTGGCCACTGGATTCCAGGTCAGAATCGCCGGGGGTCGTCCTCGAGGTCTTTGGTCACTCAGGCACAGGCTGGACTCGGCGGGTGCAGAGTGTGCAGGTTTCGCGGCTCCGTGCCAGGGCCGGGTCTTTGGTAGGTTTTCTTTTGAGCAGTACCACTGCTCGTGGGAGTCCCTGGGTCGAAGGCTGTAGCACAGAAGTCAGGTCCTCCGGGGTTTGTGAGGTTGCTGAGGCCGGGATTCCGCAGGAGCAGGTTCAGAGGTCGACAGGCCGGTAGGGCTGGGGCCAAGTCAGTTGTTGTCGCCTCCTTTTTAGCAGCTGCACGGCTGGTCTTCTTGCTTCGTCTTCTCTTCTTGTTTTCGGATTTGGGAACTGCGGAAGGAAGGTTCAGGGAGCCCCTAAATACTAAATTTAGGGGTGGTTACAGGTAGGTAAGGGCAGGGACCAATGAGCCCCTTCCCTGGGGTGGGTACACCCCCTATTCTGTTCCTCTCCAGTGGGAGGGGGACAGGAGCCTGTCCCTGGTTGGCCAGGTCCCCCATCCTCAAGATGGCGGGGACTCGAGTTTGTGCTTCACCTCGCCTCCCCCACCTTAGGGGTGGAGTTGGCAGAGGTGGGCACAACCCATTTCCTGCTTCTGGTTTTCCCGCCGGTTCTCCCGCCAGGAGTGGGGGTAGAACCAGTGGGGACCAGTTTGCTGGAAGCAGCAAATGGTCTGGGGAAACTCCAAAGGCGGCAGGCCTTTGAAGCTCCCCTGCCCATCCTGGGGAGGAGGCTTTGGCACCTCGTCCCGGGATGTGCATTGTTTCAGGCCCCTGAGAGCAGAGGCTCTCGACCCAGGGGTCCAGAAACATGTCTGGTGGTGGCAGCCTGGGCAGCCACTCAGTCCGGACACTGGAGGTCGGGTTGGTTTCAGGGGGCATCTCTAAGATGCCCTCTGGAGTGCGTTTACATTAAATCCCACACTGGCATCAGTGGGGGTTTAATGTGCTGAGAAGTTTGATACCAAACTTCTTAGTCTTCAGTGGGGCCATTATGGTGCTGTGGAGTTCGTAATGACAGACTCCCAGCACCATATACTCTTAATGGCAGCACTGCACTTACCATGCCCAAGAATGGACTTGGGCACTGTAGGGGCACAGGGCTCATGCCTCTATGCCCTCACCACTGGCATAGTGCACCCAGCTAGAGGGGTGGCTGACCTAGGCCAGGGCAGTGGCTTGTAGGCATGGCACACAGGGATGTGAGCCATGTCGACTCTTCACTTTTGTTCTGCACCAAGACACGCAGCCTGCAAAGGCAGTGTGTGTGTGTAAGGTGCAGGGTCCCTAAGGGTGGCACAACAAGTGCTGCAGCCCTTAGGGGCCTTCCCTGGTCACAGTGCCCTGGGTACCCATGGTACCATTTACCAGGGGCTGACCTGTGGCCAGGGATGTCAATTGGGTGTAGGTATCAATGCAATTTTAGGGAAGGAACACAGGCCCTGGGTACCTGGTTGGCAGGAGCCCAGGGCACACTCAGTCAAAGTACATCAGCCATTCAGCAAAAGTGGGGGCATACCATGTAAGAAAGATGGCACTTTCTCACACAACTCCCCCCAAACGAAAGATGATGAGACTAACCTTGCCCTATGGAGTCTTCATTGTCTAAGTGGAAGAACCTGGAAAGGCCATCTGCATTGGCATGGGCAGTGCCAGGTCTGTGTTCCACTTCAAAGTCCATTCCCTGTAGGGAGATGGACCACCTCAACAGTTTTGGGTTTTCTCCTTTCATTTGCATTAGCCACCTGAGAGGTCTGTGGTCAGTTTGAACTAGGAAGTGAGTTCCAAACAGGTAGGGCCTCAGCTTCTTCAGGGACCAGACCACAGCAAAGGCCTCCCTCTCAATGGCACTCCAACGCTGCTCCCTGGGGAGAAGCCTTCTGCTTATAAAAGCAACAGGTTGGTCTTGGCCTTCATCATTGGTCTGGGATAGGACCGCTCCTATCCCTAGCTCAGAGGCATCAGTCTGCACAATGAACTGCTTGGCATAATCTGGTGCTTTTAGAATTGGTGCTGAGCACATTGCTTCTTTCAGAGTGTCAAAAGCCTTTTGGCAACAAACTGTCCAGTTTACTTTCTTTGGCATCTTCTTGGAGGTGAGTTCTGTGAGGGGAGTCACAATGGACCCATATCCCTTCACAAACCTCCTGTAGTACCCAGTCAAGCCAAGGAATGCCCTGACTTGGGTCTGAGTTGTTGGAGCTACCCAGTCCAGGATAGCCTGGATCTTGGGCTGTAAGGGTTGTACCTGGCCTCCACCAACCAGGTGGCCCAAGTACACCACAGTGCCCTGCCCTATCTGGCATTTGGATGCCTTGATAGTTAGGCCTGCAGTTTGCAGGGCCTTTAAAACCTTCCCAAGGTGGACCAGGTGATCCTGCCAGGTGGAACTGAAGACAGCAATATCATCAAGATAAGCTGCACTAAAGGACTCCAACCCAGCAAGGACTTGATTCACCAACCTCTGGAAGGTGGCAGGGGCATTCTTTAAACCAAAGGGCATAACAGTGAACTGAAAATGCCCATCAGGTGTGGAGAATGCTGTTTTCTGTTTGGCTCCTGGGGCCATGCCAATCTGCCAGTACCCTGCAGTTAAGTCAAAGGTACTCAGGTATTTGGCTGCACCCAATCTGTCTATCAGTTCATCAGCTCTTGGGATAGGGTGTGCATCTGTCTTGGTGACAGAGTTGAGACCCCTATAGTCCACACAAAACCTCATCTCTCTCTTTTCACCCTTTTGATGAGGTTTGGGGACCAGAACCACTGGGCTAGCCCAGGGGCTCTCAGAGGGCTCAATAACCCCTAGCTCCAGCATCTTGCTGACTTCAGCTCTGATGCTTTCCTTAACTTGGTCTGACTGACGATAGATCTTGTTTTTGACAGGTGCACTGTCACCAGTGTCCACATCATGGGTACACCAGTTTGTCAGACCAGGGGTCAAAGAAAAGAGCCCAGCATACTGCTGCAAGACTTGCTTGCAGTCAGTCTGCTGTTGGGCAGTGAGGGTGTCTGAAAAGACAACTCCATCTACTGACCCATCTTTTGGGCTGTGGGAGAGGAGATCAGGGAGAGGTTCACTCTCAGCTTCCTGTTCCTCATCTGTCACCATCAGCATGGTGATGTCAGCCCTGTCATTGTAGAGTTTTAGGCGGTTCACATGGATAACCCTTTTGGGTGTCCTGCTGGTGCCCAGGTCAACCAGGTAGGTGACCTCACTCTTTTTCTCTAGGATAGGGTAAGGGCCACTCCATCTGTCCTGGAGGGCCCTTGGTGCCACTGGCTCCAAAACCCATACCTGTTGCCCAGGTTGGAATTCAACCAGTGCAGCTTTTTGGTCATACCAGTGCTTCTGAAGCTCCTGGCTGGCCTCAAGGTTCTTGGATGCCTTTTCCATGTACTCAGCCATTCTGGACCTTAGGCCAAGCACATAGTCCACTATATCTTGTTTGGGTTCTTGGAGAGGTCTCTCCCAGCCCTCCTTTACAAGACAGAGTGGTCCCCTCACAGGATGGCCAAACAGAAGTTCAAAGGGTGAGAAACCTACCCCCTTCTGTGGCACTTCTCTGTAAGCGAAAAGCAGGCATGGTAGTAGGACATCCCATCTCCTTTTGAGTTTTTCAGGGAGCCCCATGATCATGCCTTTCAATGTCTTGTTGAACCTCTCAACAAGGCCATTGGTTTGTGGGTGGTAGGGTGTAGTAAACTTGTACTGCACCCCACACTCCTTCCACATGTGGGTCAGGTAAGCAGACATGAAGTTGGAACCTCTGTCTGAAACCACCTCCTTAGGAAACCCTACCCTGGTGAAGACACCAATGAGGGCTTTGGCTACTGCAGGAGCTGTAGTAGTCCTAAGGGGAATAGCCTCAGGATACCTAGTGGCATGATCCACTACCACCAGTATGAATTTGTTCCCTGAGGCTGTGGGAGGTTCCAGTGGACCCACTATGTCCACACCTACCCTTTCAAAGGGAACCCCCACCACAGGTAGTGGTATCAGGGGGCCTTTGGATGGCCACCTGTCTTGCCACTGGCTTGACAGGTAACACAGGAGCTGACAAACTCCTTCACCTTTTGGTGCATCTGGGGCCAGTAAAAGTGGCTAACTAGCCTTTCCCAAGTTTTGGTTTGGCCCAGATGTCCAGCTAGGGGGATGTCATGAGCCAAAGTTAGGAGGAACTCCCTGTACTTCTGGGGCACTACCACTCTCCTGGTGGTTCCAGGGTTGGGGTCTTTTGCCTCAGTGTACAGTAATCCCTCTTCCCAATAGACTCTGTGGGTACCACTGACATCTCCCTTGGCTTCTGAAACAGCTTGCTGCCTCAGGCTTTCAAGAGTGGGACAGTCTTGCTGTCCCTGGCACAGCTCTTCCCTAGAGGGTCCCCCTGGGCCCAAGAGTTCAACCTGGTAAGGGTCAAGCTCTAGGGGCTCAGTTCCCTCTGGGGCTTCCAGGTTCTCTCCCTGAGGAGAGGGGTCCTGCTCTTGTGACTGTGTAGAAGCTGGTCCGCCAGTCTTCTTTCCTTTTCTCTTGGTAGGCTGGGCCATCATTTCAGGCTCCAACACTATTTCTTCACCCTGCCTTTTGCTCTGTGCTCTTGTTTTTACACACACCAATTCAGGGATGCCCAGCATGGCTGCATGGGCCTTTAGCTCCACCTCTGCCCAGGCTGAGGTTTCCAGATCATTTCCTAGCAGACATGCAGCTGGTAACTTCGGAGAGACCACTACCTGCTTCAGGCCAGTAACCCCCCAGCCTAATGTCACCATGGCCATGGGATGACTAGTGGTGACACTGTCAGCATTGGTGACTGGGTAAGTTTTCCCAATCAAGTATTGCTCAGGGGAAACCAGTGTGTCCCTCACCATAGTGACACTGGCACCTGTATCCCTCAGAGCCTCTACTCTAGTTCCATTCACCCAGGGGTATTGCAAATACTTCTTTAAGTTGGGTGGCCACACAGCTACAGTGGCAAATTCCACTTCCCCTAGGGAGACCAGACTTGCCTCAGTGGGTTCCCAGATTTGCTCAGGGTACACTTCTGATCCCATCTGTAAACTTGCTGCCCCAGGAGTAGCTGTACTGGGTGCCTTAGGGGCTTTGTTGTGGGGGCAAGTTTTGTCTACAGTGAGGTGTCCTGACTTCTTACAGTTATTACACCAGGCCTTCAAGGGATCAAAGTTCTTCCCCCTATAGGGTTGAGGCACATAGGGAGTAGTTTGGGACCCACCCCCTGAACAGGTTTTTGGGGCCCTTTGGAAGACTCAGACTTTTTATCTTGGGGATTCTCACCACCTTTCCCCTGGGGGTTTGGTGACCACCTTCTTTTGGTCACCCCCAGTGGTTGTCCTTGTCACCCTAGTCTTGACCCAGTGGTCTGCCTTCTTTCCCAATTCTTGGGGAGAAATTAGACCTAGGTCTACCAAATGCTGATGCAACTTTTCATTTGTGCAATTACTTAGTATGTGTTCCTTCATAAACAAATTGTAAAGTCCAGAAAAATCATGCACATTATGTCCAGCTAACCAGCCATCCAGTGTCTTTACTGAGTAGTCCACGAAGTCAATCCAGGACTGGGTCTGGGTTTTGTGAGCCCCCTGAATCTAATTCTATACTCCTCAGTAGTGAGCCCAAATCCCTCAATCAGAGTACTCTTCATGAGGTCATAGGACCCTGCATCTGGCCCAGAGAGGGTCAGAAGCCTGTCTCTGCAGTTACCAGAGAACAGTTCCCACAGGAGTGCCCCCACAGAGGTTTCTTTACTCTTCTTATTTCACAAGCCCTCTCAAAGGCTGTGAACCATTTGGTGATGTCATCACCTTCCTCAAACTTAGGGACAATCCCTTTGGGGATTTTAGGTTCAGAAGTTTCCTCCCTATCCTTATTTTTAGTATTGCTGCCACCATTGATGGGTGCTAAACCCATCTCCTGTCTTTCCTTCTCTAGAGCCAGGAGTCTGGTCTCTAGGTCCAGTCGTTTGGCCAACCTGGCTAACAAGTTGTCCTCCTCACTGAGGGTATCCTCAGTGTCCTCTCTGGGACCAGGACCACCTAGGTGGCCCCTAGGTCCCCAGAGGTCTATTCTTGGAGTTAAGGGTGCAGGGACCCTATCTTCCCTAGGAAGTGATGGAGGTGGGTTACCATCCCCATCCTCCTCATTCCTTTCCTCCTCTGTTGGGTCATCACCATGCTCAGAGGGGTGGGCTTTAGCATACTCAGCCAGGAGCTCCTGGAGCCCTTGTTTGGTTGGATGCTGGCCCATTGGTATATCTTTAAGTTTGCATAAGGACCTTATCTCTTTGAAAGACAAATGAAGATAAGGGGTGAGGTCGAGCTCCTCAACCAGTTCCTGTATGTCATTATTATCTTCACTAGTAGCTGGGTTCTTGTCTTGAGACATTTTTTTAAAAAAATTCTAACCCCTCTAACCTTGGCTATAGTGACTTTTTATTTTCTAAGATGCTACAGGGACTTAAGCAAGGCCCTAACAAGACTTTTAGTAATTTGGTAAAAAAAATGCCAATTAAAAAAATCAGAATTCTAAAGGCAATTTAAGAGTTCTGTCGTGTGATCAGATGGTAACCAAGTAGTCCAACAAATGCAAGTTTGTATCCCACCGCTGATCCACCAATGTAGGAAAGTGGCTCTGTATATACTGTACCCAAGTAAGGTTCAGGGTGTACAGAGTCCACAGTCCCCCAGAGGGTTGACAGAGGCTAAAGTTAGATATAACCTTACTCTCCAAAGTGGTAGCTTGGTCGAGCAGTAAGGCAGTATCAGAGGACAGTGTAAAGCATTTGTTGTACACACTCAGTCAGCAAATGAAGCCACACACTCAAGAACTGAACTCTAGGCCAATGGTTTGTATATAAAAAAATATATGCTTGTTTTATTTTAGAACCAACAATAGGGTCAAAATATACTTTCTCAGTATGAGATGCTTTGGTTATTCACCTTACAGATAGGCAATAGACTTTTTAGATAGTGGTAATCACAGTTGGTGCAAGAGGCAACACAGGGTCAAATTCAATGCAACATTGAGCTCAATGGAAAATTATGCTTAATTACAATTGATTACTTTGCAGAGCACTTTTCTAACCACAGGACTGGATCCTGGATTCAGTCCTGGGACACTTCCTGTAAACAGGTAAGAAAAAGCGTTTTGGTTATTGTAGTGATTTTTGAAGAATATTACTATATTTCAAAAGCTGACACTTAGAAACTTTTCTGGATAAAATTACCAATGTTATCCTATGAAAGGAAATACAGTGTGCAAGCAAAGTATGTTTACGTTACTTTTGTAATCCAGTGCTGGACTCCTAGGTTCAGCACTGGGACATTTACTTAAAACAGGTAAGTAATTACGTTTTTGTAGTTTGTTCGATTTTTAAAGAATATTTGTAAAATACAGAAATCGACACTTAGAAGAAATTTCACAGAAAACCAGTCAATGGATCCCTATGAAGGAAAAGTGAGTTAACGGTAAGTAACGTTGCGATTACTTTTTAGGGCCAGTGTTGGGCACTCGGGTCCAGCACTGAGGCCCCTCCTAATACTAGGTGAGTATTTTCGTTTTCGTGACTCGGTTGATTTTTGGTGAATATTCTAAAGTTTCAGAACTCCACACTTAGAAGAAATTTCGCAGAAAATCAGTCAATGGAACCCTATGGAAGAAAAGTGAGTTATCGGATTTCGGGTAAGTACTTTACTGGCAGGGTTAAGGTTCTGGGTAAGACTCAGGGGTCCCCCAGGATCAGGTAAGTACAGTTTTTACACCCTCAGCGGCACAGGGGCGGCCGGGTGCAGAGTGAGAAGGCCCAATGTTATCCTATGGCAGGCGGGGGCCCCGGGTTGGTGGCTGCTGGCAAGCAGGCCACGCGACTGTGGGAGCTGGGCTCCTGGTCACTTGCTCAGGGCAAGTAGGGAAGTAGGTTAGGATAGAGGTTGCACTTCCAGGGGCACTCGGGCGGCTGGGTGCAGGGTGCTTTGAGCCGTCGGGCGCTCAATGTTAAACAATAGAGGTCGTGAAAGGTGAAGAAAGGCTGCAGGCTCGGGGACGGTGATTCTTCAGGGACGACCAACACTTCAGGAGGTAAGTTGGGGTCTTGGAGGATAGGTAGACACCCAGGAGTTGGGCACAGGGGGCCGTGGGGCGCCGGGTGCAGGGGTGTCTTTTGAGGTCGGGAAATCTTACCCCCTGCTGGTCGCGGTTGGAGGGGTCCCTTGTCCTGAGGCTGCAGGCGTCGTCTGGGTCGTCGAGGAGGGTCCTTGGCCACTGGATTCCAGGTCAGAATCGCCGGGGGTCGTCCTCGAGGTCTTTGGTCACTCAGGCACAGGCTGGACTCGGCGGGTGCAGAGTGTGCAGGTTTCGCGGCTCCGTGCCAGGGCCGGGTCTTTGGTAGGTTTTCTTTTGAGCAGTACCACTGCTCGTGGGAGTCCCTGGGTCGAAGGCTGTAGCACAGAAGTCAGGTCCTCCGGGGTTTGTGAGGTTGCTGAGGCCGGGATTCCGCAGGAGCAGGTTCAGAGGTCGACAGGCCGGTAGGGCTGGGGCCAAGTCAGTTGTTGTCGCCTCCTTTTTAGCAGCTGCACGGCTGGTCTTCTTGCTTCGTCTTCTCTTCTTGTTTTCGGATTTGGGAACTGCGGAAGGAAGGTTCAGGGAGCCCCTAAATACTAAATTTAGGGGTGGTTACAGGTAGGTAAGGGCAGGGACCAATGAGCCCCTTCCCTGGGGTGGGTACACCCCCTATTCTGTTCCTCTCCAGTGGGAGGGGGACAGGAGCCTGTCCCTGGTTGGCCAGGTCCCCCATCCTCAAGATGGCGGGGACTCGAGTTTGTGCTTCACCTCGCCTCCCCCACCTTAGGGGTGGAGTTGGCAGAGGTGGGCACAACCCATTTCCTGCTTCTGGTTTTCCCGCCGGTTCTCCCGCCAGGAGTGGGGGTAGAACCAGTGGGGACCAGTTTGCTGGAAGCAGCAAATGGTCTGGGGAAACTCCAAAGGCGGCAGGCCTTTGAAGCTCCCCCTGCCCATCCTGGGGGAGGAGGCTTTGGCACCTCGTCCCGGGATGTGCATTGTTTCAGGCCCCTGAGAGCAGAGGCTCTCGACCCAGGGGTCCAGAAACATGTCTGGTGGTGGCAGCCTGGGCAGCCACTCAGTCCGGACACTGGAGGTCGGGTTGGTTTCAGGGGGCATCTCTAAGATGCCCTCTGAGTGCGTTTTACATTAAATCCCACACTGGCATCAGTGGGGGTTTAATGTGCTGAGAAGTTTGATACCAAACTTCTTAGTCTTCAGTGGGGCCATTATGGTGCTGTGGAGTTCGTAATGACAGACTCCCAGCACCATATACTCTTAATGGCAGCACTGCACTTACCATGCCCAAGAATGGACTTGGGCACTGTAGGGGCACAGGGCTCATGCCTCTATGCCCTCACCACTGGCATAGTGCACCCAGCTAGAGGGGTGGCTGACCTAGGCCAGGGCAGTGGCTTGTAGGCATGGCACACAGGGATGTGAGCCATGTCGACTCTTCACTTTTGTTCTGCACCAAGACACGCAGCCTGCAAAGGCAGTGTGTGTGTGTAAAGGTGCAGGGTCCCTAAGGGTGGCACAACAAGTGCTGCAGCCCTTAGGGGCCTTCCCTGGTCACAGTGCCCTGGGTACCCATGGTACCATTTACCAGGGGCTGACCTGTGGCCAGGGATGTCAATTGGGTGTAGGTATCAATGCAATTTTAGGGAAGGAACACAGGCCCTGGGTACCTGGTTGGCAGGAGCCCAGGGCACACTCAGTCAAAGTACATCAGCCATTCAGCAAAAAGTGGGGGCATACCATGTAAGAAAGATGGCACTTTCTCACAGTGAGGCACCAACGTCTGTTTGAATGCCTTGTAGAAGGTGCCAGATAGGCCATCCAAGCCGGGGCTCTTTGAGCCATCAATTGAGTCTATCTATTGCCTGGGTAAGTTCCTCTGCCATGAACGGTTCACTAAGGAATTGGGCCTTTCCGCTGGCTAATCAGACGTTCGCCACTTCTTCAAGATAGGCCAAATGGGCTGAATCGGCAGGCAGTCTGGAGGTATATAGGGATTTGTAATACGAGACCAGCTTGCGTATTATGTTGGCGTTGTCTGAAACGTTAGTGCCATCTTCTAAACAAAGGGACATAATATATCCTGCTCCCGGGGTGGTAGCAGGAGTAGAGACAATGTCCTCCCGGGGCGTTCTCCCTCCCCATAACTGCACGCTACACTATATTTGCCCAGCAACGTGGCTTCCCTGTCAGCCAGTTCGTTTAATTCTACAAGGAGGGTCGCTCGTTTATGTAATGTGCTTGAGGTGAGGGTTGGGTCATTTGTATTGTCGATGGTCGGCAGTTCTTTCTCCAGTCAGGCTGCCGCACAGTACCCGCAGCACCCCAGACTGTTTGGAAATGCATATGCTGCGGATATACGCCTTGAAGGCATCCCATAATACGGAGTGCTGTGTGTCAGACCCAGAGTTGAGTGCGAAGTATTCAAGGGCTGCGTCGTGGAGCTCCGAGCGAAACACCTCATCTAATAGTGCCATCATGGGAAATGAACCATCAGCGCTCCCAGCCTGTGGTGTAAGGGATCATGACATGTAGGAGCACTGGTGCATGATCCGAAATGGTGCGTGGCAATGTCTCTACGTTCCACATCCACTGACAAGTGGTGGCGGAGATAAACCAATAATCAATGCGCGTCCACACCGAGTGTGGAGCGGAATGAAATGTGTGACCTGGGCTTCTAGGGTGTCGTGTGCGCCATGCGTCTCGGAGAGCCAGTGAGTCCAAGAGGTCTCGGACAATACGAAGGGATTGTGGTTTGTTACCCTGGCCTGAGCTTGAGGTATCCTGACTGGAGTCCAGCCATAAGTTCAGGTCTCCGCCTATAAATAAGACATCGGGATCAAATTGGTCAATGAGAGTGGAGATTCCATTAAAGAAGGATGGGTCGTCTGTGTTCGGGCATATATATTTAAAAACAGGGACTCCCTGCCTAGGAGTGTTCCCGCTACCAATACCATCCCCAATGTGGTATGGTATTTTGAAGATTCCTCCGAGGACTTTCTGGTTCACATACGTGGGAGCAGCATACCTGTCTGCTGAGCTTGTCTGCTTCCGTATTGTCCTTTCCTGGAAGATGAAATGCTAATAAATGTATTCTCTTTTGAATTGCCCAAGTCCAAATCTCCTGAGCTATCCTTGATAACTGAAGGGATTGTGTTCCCCTGTTTGTTGATATAAAACATTGTGGTTGTCTTCTCGGTTTTAATCAATATAGTTTTCCATAAAAACTGCCCCTGAAAGGCTTTTAAGGCTAGGAAAACGGTTTTTAGTTGTAGGGTGTTGATATGAAGAACTGAATCTCTCTCCTGCCATACCCCACTGATTTTGAATGAGTTTATATGTGCTCCCCACCCTATATGTGAGGCATCTGTTTTAATTGTTACTGATGGAGTTGGTTGTTGAAATGCCACACCTTGAGTTACGTTTGACCTGCTCCACCATTTCATTTCCTCTTCAATTTTCTGCGTGATGTCCACTAGACCCTTCCAATTCCCTGTTGCTTTCGACCATTGTACTTGTAACCATTCCTGAATTGGTCTCATGTGAAGCCTCACATACAGGATGAGTGGGATGCAAGATGCTATCTTTCCTAGGAATCTCCCCACCGTCCTCGCTGTCGGAGCTTGCCCCTTCTGGTAAAGGTGAGTTTCTGCTATTAAAGACTGTTCTTTTCTCGCTGGGAAACACTTTCCCCTGAATTGAGTTTATCCTTGCTCCCAAAAATATATTTTCCTGTTGTGGTTCTGGAGACGATTTCTCCAAGTTGATAGAGAATCCTAGTGAGAATAAAGTCTCTATTACTTATTTCATGTGTTCCTTGCATTTCTGGTAGGAGTTTGTACTCACCAGCCAGTCCTCTAGGTAGGGGTAAACGTGTATGCTCCATCTCCTTAGGTGTCCTGCCATGCTGCTAGACATCTGGCGAACACCCTTGGAGCTGATTTAATTCCGAAAGTCAGTACTGTGAACTGATAGTGAGTCTTGCTTACCACAGACCAAAATCTTTTGTTTTGAGGATTCATTGGGATGTGTAAGTAAGCGTCTTTCAAGTCTATTTTAGCCATGAAATCTCGTAGTTGAGGTATTACCTCTTGTAAAGATGTAATTTTGAACTTCTGAGTCTTTACGAACTTGTTTATGAATCTGAGGTCTAAGATTGGTCTTAAAGAGCCATCTACCTTTGGAATTAGGAAATATGTTGAGTAGTTCCCCTTGTTAATTTCCTTCTATGGGACCTTATCTATTGCATTTTTGTCCAACAGTTCTTCCACATCCTTTCGGAGTCGTGCAATTTTCTCCTTGTTGTGAATTTTTCTCTTTGGTCCTCTTGAAGGGGTAAATTTTACAAATTCTATGCAATATCAGAATTGTACTAGGTTTAAGACCCATTTGTCTGAAGTTGATTTCCTCTACTCCTGAAGGAAATGTTTTATTCTTCCCGCTACAGGTGTTATATGTAGGTAATGATTTTCTTTTTGAGTACCTCTCCAGGATGGTTTTTGAGAAAGGCGTGTTTGCATTGTTGAGTCACTTGATTGGCAGTTGAACCCCCTCTGTGGCCTTGGCGCCTTCCTCTGTCCCTTACCCGAAAGGGCTGTCTGCTCTGTTGTTGGTATTGCCAACTTTGCTGAGTATTGGTTGCCTGGCTTGTTCCCTGGAAACCTTGATGTGAGGTTCCTGGCTGGAAACTTCCTCTTCGTGTGGGTCTCCGAAAAGCCCCTGCTTCACTGCGTGATCCTCTGAACTGCAAGGCACCCATTGACTTGGCTGTTTCATTGTCCTTCTTTAGTTTGTTGAGTTTATCATCAACCATACTGCCAATCAGCTGTTCCCCATTGAATGGCATGTTGAGGACACTGGTGTGTACTTCCGGTTTGAATCCGGAGAGTCTTAGCCACGAGTGTCTTCTTAGCGTGACACCATTCATCATTCCCCAACTAGCTGTTTCAGCCCGATCCAAAGCGGACTTTAAACATGTGTTGGCAATGTTCTTGCCACTTTCCACTAAATGTGTGGCCCTCTTTTTGAGTTGTTCAGGCAGGTGCTACATTAGCTCCCTGTATATAGGCTGGATCCTTCGGAGAATGTTTGTATTTTTTCTCAGCTCGACAAGAGCAGGCTCTTTGAATGCCTCTCTTCCCTGATCTAAAACACTAGGAGGCATGGAAAGAAACGGATTCTAGTTTGCATCAGTATTAGGGTTTCAAATAAAAAACATGATTGTGGTTTTCTTCCTCTAATTGGACCCCATATTTATCTGCAGCATGTTTTATTCTCTGATTTAAATGCCTATATCATCTGGGGGTGAAGGCTTCGAAGGGTAGCTGTCTACCCCTTCCTCTGGGAGGTCTGTCTCCAGATCCTGCCACTGGTTAGCATACTCTCTGATCCATGACATACCTTCCCCAAATGTTCCTCCTCCTCATAATACAACTCTTCCTGGGGTTCTGGAGTGAGAGGAGGTTCAAATTCCTCTATCTACTTCAGGTCTTTCTGCTCCTTGGACGTGGACCCTTTTTGAGGGACGCGGAACCCTTTCAGACTTTCATCAAAGTATCTCTTCTTTTAAATTAACGCAGCATTTTCGGCCTCGACACATTTCTGCTTCCTTTCTACCTCTGCCGCTTTGTTTTCGGCGTCGAGATTCGGCTGTTTTTTCGGCGTCAAGGAGTCCTTCAAGGAGCCCTTCGAGGAGGTCTCAGATAACAAACCTTTGTTTTTCTTCTCGCGACCGGTTTTGATTCGACACCAAAGCGTCTTTGCTGTGACTGTCTTTCAACATCTTTAGCTTTTCGGCTCCTCCTGAAGAGTCCCCTTCCAGTATTCCGAGGGGATTTTTTGTCGGGGTGTCCCAACGGTCATCCTACTTTTTGAAGCAGCGGTTCCCTATGACAGTCTTGAGTCTGATTTTCGAGACTGTTTTTTCGAGGAAGACCCTTACCTCGGATGTGCGCAGTTTCTTTGGTGTTTTTTCTTCAACTTCTATGATCTTCCCTTCGAGGTCTGAAACCTCTTCTTCAGCTTCCTTGGCTACATCGTCCACTTCCTCGTTGGAAAGACCCAAGTCTCTTAGGGACAGAGTTGTCTGCTGGCCTTGCATGCTGTGATGAGCCCTTCTCGGTCCCTCTCTCACCCTTATGGTCTATGGTGTGAAGGCCGAACAAGCTTTGCAATCCTCACTCTTGTGGTCGACCGGTAAAAAAAAAAAGATTGCAGACCGAGTGCTTGTCCTTTTGTGAGAACTTGTGGTGGCAGTTGGAACAAAACTGGAAAGGTGTCTTCTCCATCTTCATCCTTCAGGTAGCTCCCCAAACGGGTTTTCTTTAAGGTCAATCAATACTCACCTCACTGGTCTTGATCCAATGATTTGTTCCGATGAAACTATGGAATTTCTTCCTTAAACTTCTTCTCGGCGTTGGAGCTCCTTCAGCAGGCTTCCTGACCCCATTGCGGAAAAAAAGAATCTAAAGATGGCGACAAAAGGTGGGGGCTTCCAGAGAAGGAGGAGGCACAACATCACCAGAAGCAGCAAATGGGCAGATCCGTCGGCACCCAGCAACAAAATCGAAATAGAGAAAGGACTATAAAAAAAACAAGAAGTTGGAAAAATCCAGACCCAACCACTTAAAGGCAGAATAATGCACAGCATGTGAATCCAGAAAAGATTCATGCTGCAAAACCTCGATTTCAGTGTTGGCAACTAGAAGTGGGATTTTGAAAGAATAATCAACTCAGTATTGTATTCATGAATGATATCTTCTCCTCAAGACTGCCTCGCGCTGCCTCCAGGAGAAGATCCTGTCACCAGCTCATTAGATGAGCTTTTGCTGAATGTAACACTTTTTTGTCACATGATTAGGTTCCATAAACTTGAATGGAGAGAAAACCTATATAAACTGTCCTATATTTAATGTATTTTATCATTAGGTTCAAACTGACCCAATTATAACAAGAGCTCTGGTCAGTTGAAATGACAATTGTCTTTTGATTATTTGCTGTGCTGCTGGCTATATTTGCATTAAACGCATATTAGATTTGTGAGCCTCCCAATGTCTTGTGTTTGATTTTTAACAGCCGATTTAGTAGTTACTAACTAAGATGCAAACTTTCTTGAATATCCAATGTGCATACATCAGATTATGAGTATACTGATCAAAGTTGAAAACAACTTTAATTATGAACTAAACAAATTTACACTCAAAAATCCTTTCACGTAACTACAACCTGTCTTCGCTTTGGACAAAGTTCCTTCTGTGAGAACATTAAAAATATTGGGCTACTAACATGCAAGATGTAAAACAGCAAAAAAACTAATTTATTAGATGATTAGCCCTTGCTGGTCTGCTTTGAGGGGGTGGCCACCACTTCTTACAGATTAATATGCATGAGTGGTTGTCACCTGAATAATATTCGAAAAAAGGCGAGTTGGATGGTGAAAAAGTGTACAAAGTAGAACATTTGCAAAACAAAACTTACTTGACCACTGGTCCCCTGTGGCAGTTCTTTCGAAGTCTGAAGAGTCTGAAACTTAGTGTTCCATATAGAAAGATGTTCTACAATACAACAAAAGAAATGCAGTTCATACCACAAGTTACTAACCTCAGCCAATAATTAGCATGCCAAGTACCTAGAAACACCTAGTATGCAACTACAGTATACAACATTGGTCCCAGCAGACTCTCAACATGCACAGAATCTGGTTACCATGCAAGTGCTACAAATTCATCATACATGCACGCACTCAGCATGTCCACTAGATGTTAGCTCAAGCGTCGGGGTGGGAGGTGGGGTGTTGGTCACATTAAAGTGGAACTTTACTCAAGTGGTGTCAGTAGACCACACTCCTTTATAAGGCAGTAAAAAAATATGGTCAGGACTAGTATGAGAAAGTGCCTCTTTTTGCATGGTTAGCCCCCACTTTTTGCCTGGTTTTGATGTGGTTTGGATTGTAGTGCACAGGGTCTATGGCATCCAGTTCCCCCGTTGTAAGAAAGTGGGTTTCTGTTGCGGTAACCCCCTCCCACACACATTTTGCCAGATTTCTGATGCACTTTAACTTGATGTGCCATGGGTCTCTGCCAATCTGATTCCCAGGGCCGGTGTTCTTTCCCAAAACTGTACCTTTGTACCCCCAATTGGCACCTCTCTCGGTTAAGGGGTCAGAACCCTCAGCTCTTCAGTCGGGTCTGTCCAAAGTTGCATCTTGGATGCAAAACAATTTGCTCAAACTGAACGGACACAAGACTGAGGTTATGATTTTAGGGAAGAGCATTGATCTGTGGGGTCCTCAACACTGGCCCCCTGAACTGGGAGCACTGCCCCAGCATGCTGCCCACGTCCGTAACCTGGGTTTTATTATTTACGAGCATTTGTCTATGAATCACCCGGTTACGTGGATTTCTGCTATTTGTTTCACTATCTTAAAATGGTTAAAAAAAATCATATGGATGATTCCCCCTCTCTGCCCAGAAAGCTCTAATCCATGCCCTTGTTACTTCTAGGCTGGATTACGGCAATGTTCTGTACCTGGGCTCTAATAAAGCCTTACTTCAAAGACTCCAAGTAGTACAAAACGCGGCTGCCAGATTACTGTGTCGGGTGCCGAAGTCCTCATCAGTCGCCAACTTCCTTCGTGGCCTTCACAGGTTGACGGTGGGGAACTGTATCAAATTTAAAACCCTCGGCTACATGTTCAAAATCAAAACTGGAGTGGCCCCCTTATACCTATAAAAGTTAGTGCATCATTACCAACCTCCGCGACTCCTTCGCTCTGCCCATCAGATGAGGTTCTTGGTCCCGAAATTTAAATTCTCACGCATGGGCGACCGGTCTTTCTCTTATTTGGGTCCTACCTTGTGGAATTCTCTTCCGCTTTCCCTACGCAAGGTGACCGACTATGGTCTTTTCCGCAAAAGTCTGAAAACTTGGCTATTCAATTCTTAAACCTCCTGCTAACTTTCTGATCTCTGATCCGGCTGGCGCCGGAAAACCCCTTGGGGTAGCTGTGCGCCCTACAAATTCAAATTCTCTAGCCACATGCAAGTCTCCTGTAAAAGGTACCATGGGTACCAAGGTCACTGTGACCAGGGAAGGCCTCTAAGGGCTGCAGCACATATTGTGTCACCCTTAGAGGTCCTGTACCTTAACACACACACACACACACTGCCATTGCAGGCCGGGTGTTTTGGTGCAGAGAAAAGTGAAGAGTAGACATGGCACACATACCTGTGTGCCATGCCTGTTTATAGGTAAGACGGTCCTCTAGCTGGATGCACTACACCACTGGTGAGGGTACAGTTGCATGAGCATTGAACCCCAACAGTGTCCAAGTCCACTCTTAGACATTGTAAGTGCAGTAAAGTCATAAAGAGTATATGGTCTGGGAGTTTGCCATTACAAACTCCACAGCACCATAAAGGCTTTACTGAATTTTGGGAAGTTTGGTAGCAAACTACTCAGCATAATAAACCCACACTGATGCCAGTGTGGGATTTATTATACCATTCACTCAGAGGGCATCTTAGAGATGCCCCCTGAAAAACGACCAGCCTCTGGTGGGTTCCCCTACTGGTAAACACCAGCCTGCCACCACAAGACAGGTTTCTGGACCCCTGGGGTGGAAGCCTTCGCTACCTGGGCCCAGAAACAAAGCCTTTCCTGGGCTGAGGTGGTCACACACACCCCCCCAAGTCAGGACGAGCCATCTGTGGCAGGGGAGCTTCAAAGGCCTTGCTGCCTATGTAACGTGACCCCCAGCCTCTCCTGCTATCAGGAGCAGGCCCTCTCTCCCTGTCTCCCCTCTTTTTCGGCGGGAAGACAGGCGGGAACATTTAGAACAGCCCAGAAGGTGTGCCCACCTCTGCCAACCCCACCCCTCAGGTGGGAGAGGTGAGGTGAAGCCCACTCTTCAGTGCCCGCCATCTTGCAGATGGCAGGCACTCTCCAATCAGTGTTAGGGATTGTGCCCACTCCCCCACGTGGGGTAAGCACACCAAGGGTGTAGTCACCCTAAGGTCAGTAGCCTATTGGCTACTGACGTCGAGACCCCCTAAAACACCCCCTAAATACAGTATTTAGGGGGGCCCTGAACCCAGAAAGGAGATTCCCGCAACCTACGAAGGACGAAAAAAAGACGCCCAGCAGAGAAGACTGCAGAAAAGAACTGACTTGTCCCCAACCCTACCGGCCCGTCTGCAGTTTCCAGAGATCCTGCACCAAAAATCGCCTTGTCCTGCAGCCAGCGACCTCCAGAACCCCTGGGAGGACTGACTGCCTTCAACAAAGACCGGGTCAGCAGCTCTGTTCAAAAGAAACACCAAAGAAAAACTCCAAGCCTGCTGGGGACAAAGAAACCTGACGCCTGGAACAACCACTGCACCCGACGCCTATGGCCAGAGTCCGAGTGGCCCACCGGTCCCAGCGAGATCCCCCAGCACTCCTGAGTCAGAGTCCACCGTGGGTTGTTCCCTCCAGGACTCCCAGACGTCGTCTGCAGCCTCTGCACGGAGGTCCCCCCCAACCGCGAATGACCCGGTAAGGTGAAATCTGATCTCAAAAGGCACCCCTGCATCCAGCCGCCCTGCGCCCTGGAGAAGAGGACGTGAGGTGCACCTACGTCCCCGAGCCCTCCAACTTACCTGCCCAACTGTTGGTTCCTCCCAGAAGACTTCCTGGACCGAGCCTGCAGCCAAAACCCCAAAACGGCAACTCCCATTTAAAACAACAGGGCACCCGTCGCCAAATCAGCACCCTGCACCCGGCCGCCGCTGTGTGTGCACCTTATGTGCCAAATCTGATCTTCCCTTTGCCCCGAGCTAAACCCTAGGAGCTTTACTCCCACATCCAAGTGGAGTGCCCGTGAGCAGTCACAAACCGGAGGCCTCCTATCCCCCACTGGTTAACATTGGGCCTCAGCACTCTGTACCCGGACGCCCTAGTGCCGCTGAGGGCGTTCTGAGAGTGCATCCTTGACCCTGGGGGAACCCTTGTTCCAACGACAGAAACCCAACTCCCAAAGCCAAGTACTTACCTGTAAACCGCCACAGGATTGCAATGACTGCTTTTCTGTGAAAAAGTTCGAAGTGTGGAGTTGGAAACTCTACGAAAAGTCATACAAGTGTGTTTTGAAAACAAATTGCATTACTTACCTTTATCCAGGAAATGTCCCAGTGTGGTATTTAGGTATACCACACAGAGTAAGAAAAGTAATTATAAACTAACTATAGTAATTTCAACTGTTTATAAGCATTTCACTTACCTGTAACCAAACCAATTGCATTAAACTGCATTCAACTGTATTCAACTGCATTATTCTTGCAAAGTATTGTTACACTTACCTGTGCCAATCCTTGTTTGGTTCTAGAAATAAAATACAACTAAATAATACTTTCATACAAAACAAATTGGTCTGTATTCAGTCTTTGAGTGTGTGACATTTCTTGCCTGAGTGTGTACAATAAATACTTAACACTTCCTTCTGATAAAGCCTTACTGCTCACCCACACTACCACAAATAGAGAGTAAGGTATTATCGTCTTTAACCTCTGTAAACCTTTGGGGATCCACTGGACTCTGTGCACACTATTCCATTACTTTGGTATAGTATATACCAAGCCAGCTTCCTACACCTGTGCCAGTGCTTCTTCCCTAAAAACATATCCCCAAGTGGTACTTCTGCCCCCTTTAAGCCCCCAGTAAGTGGTACCCTGGGTACCTAGGGCCTGGGAGATTAAGGTGGTCCTCTGGAAACCCCCCCACACTGGGACCATGCCACAGCCCTTGCAGCTTGCATGCCCCTTGTGAGGGGGGGGTCTCCCTCCTGCAACCCCCGGTGCCACACCTGCAAACTATTTGTCTAAAGAAGAATCCTCATCGAAATGCCCCCAACGTCGAATTTGCACCCTGCACCTGGCTGCCCCTGTGCCGCTGGTGGTGTATGTTTGGTGCTGCTTCATGCCCCCTTGCTTAACCTAATCCCCAAAGCTTGTTCCCTGCAACCGAACCACACTCCCTCAAGCAGTGTGGCTCCAGGCACCCCCAGTCTCCATTGAAAAGCATTGGGCCGAAATCAGATTTTGACCTCTGCACCCGGCTGCCCTTGTGCCGCTGGTGGTGCAGTTTTGGTACTCACCCGCCCCTTGCTGACATTTGGTCCTGAAGACTAGAATTGTAAGTGCATTACTTACCTGTTTAACCGCAATATTGTTTACCCCGTAGGATAACATTGACATGTGCTGAAGAGTTTCTAAGTGTCGATTTTTCAAAGTGAAATTTTAATTTAAAAAGGTACTTACCTTATTGCGAATATCTTGGTCTCAAAATAAAATACAAAGTATCATTTTATAAAATTGGTATGGAACTCCTTCTTGACTTGTGTGTCCATAATTGATTACTGTTGTGCAATAAATATCTTACACTCCTCTCTGTTAGGCCTAAGGCTGCTTGCCCACATTACCACTAATAGAGCACTTTGGGTTTTACATTGAGCCCTGTACACTTTTGGGGAACCGCTGGACTCTGTGCTCGGTATAACCACCTAGTGGTAATACCATATACAGAGCCAGCTTCCTACAACTAGTAATTCACAAAACTCAGTATGCTGCTACCACCACTTTATGTGATCAAAGCACAACATAGACAAGTGTCCAAAGCATTTATGAGGCACGATTGGCGTGCACTTACGGGTCACAGAACAGGTTCTGGACCATGGAGAGGCCTAGGCCATGGCCACAGCCACAGCACCCATGCTAGAATAGCATGCTGGCAGGGGCAACAATAAGTCAGGATACGAGTTTCACATGAACTACTGCTAATTTTAACTGACATGCACAAACTGCACTTGCACTTTATTTTGAGGTACTGGAACTTGTTTAAAATCTTTGCACTTTTGTCTATTCTGGGGGGGGCTCACCTCTCTTCGATTCTGCCATCTTGATTTCCTGATCAACCCAGTCTAATTGCAGAGGGTGTGTTCTTCGGGGGCAGCTCTCTTCCCAGTGCCATCTAGAGGTGCCATTTTGAAAGTGTACGATTTAGTTGGCTAGGGCTTTCAGGCTGTAAATGTGACACAATCAATAAAGAAATCTGACACCAATTTATAAAATAACATACTTTTATATGAACTTACATACCAAGATCATCGGAATTGGGTAAGTACTTTTCAAGTTATGAATTTTTACAGTTTTCAAAAGTGCAATTTCTGGGAACGGTAATGTTATCCTATGGGGGAAAAAGATACTGCATTCGGGCACTTAACAGCGACTTACAGGACTGATCTCCAGGACTTAAGGCGAGTATGGGGCAAGGTTCAAGGCCACACCAACAGGTCACCTCGGGAGGCTCTGGGGCATGGCATCAGGTGTCCCATTCACTTCAGTGGGGAATGGTCCAGTTGGAAAGAGGCTGCAATCTGGGACTGGGGGGACCAGTCCGGGGTAACACACACTAGGGGGAAAGGGCGGGCATAACTCGACCTTTGAGATTCTTGGGCACGTGAGGACACCTTTGATCCATTTCTACTCAGGCTGTGGGACTCGGGTGCAGTGGTGTATTTTGCCTTTGGGTCCAATGCTGAAGTCTCTTGCGGTTGGAGGGGGCCTGCAGAAAGAGGCTGGAGGCGGCAACTTGAAGTCCAGTCTTGGCAAGCAAAGTGTGGGCGTAGCTCTTGTGGGTCTGGGGACCCCGTTGGTACCGTCACCTCCGTTGGACTCAGGGTCTGGTGCGCGGGTGCAGAGGTGCTTTGAGGCGTCTGTCGCAGACTCACTCTTTGTCTTTGTTTCTGCTGCAGAGGGGCAAACAGGACAACTGGGCCACTCTCGATGTGGGTCTCACAGTCCCTAAAAGTCTTCCTCTGCACTGGTGTCCGGACTGGACACAACAAGACTTGGTTGCTGCAAGAGATCAGTTACCTGGTATTGGTGTTGTGCGGGTGTGGTCGGTCCTAGCATCCCCACACTTGGAGGGAGGATGGATCTGGCTAGTAGCTCTTCTACTCCAAGGGTGTTTCTTTGGCGATTGGCGGAGCACTGGCAGTCCTCCGTGTTTCTTAAAGTCTGCACAGCAGCAGGACGAGTCAGATGCTCCACGAGGGTCAGGTGCAGCAGGCTAGCTGGCAGGGTTGGCGCCAGGTCAGTCGTGGTTCTCGGGTCAGCAGTCTTCCTCTTTGTCCACTTCTTCTTTTGGTCTGTAGAAATCTGAAGTCCTGGTATCAGGGGGGACCCCAACTACTCAATTTAGGGACTGTTCAGGGGAGTGAGGGGTAGTAGACAATGGGCTACTTACCCCTGGGGTCACTACACCCCCTAGATGACCACTTCCTTTGGGTAGTGGTCAGTACCCCGTCCCAAAATTCCTAAGTCCACCACACACAAGGTGGTGGAATTTCTAATTTCATGTTCACTTCAAACTGGCCACCCTAGAGGTGTGTCCAGCTTGGCAGTGTCACACGCCTCCTGCATAGCTAATTTTCCCACCTGTCCTGGTATCAGATGGGCCCAGGGCAGGAGGAAGCATTCCCCTGTCTGGGGAAGCTTTGGGTCGCATATCAAAGGTGGCAGAGGCCTTTGAAGCCTCCTTCCTTGATTTGCTGATTTATCAGCCTTCCTGTAGGACGAGGTGATAACACCTCACTGCAGAGCAGGAATTGTTCCTGGCCTCATGAGAGAGAAGGCTCTCACCCAGAGGGCGTCCGAAACTCGACTGTGGTGGCAAGCTGGACAGGATAGGTACTAAAGAGGGTTCCTAAGAGCTGCAGCATATCTTGTGCCACTCTAAGGGACCCAGCACCAAACTCATACAGACTGCCACTGCAGGCTGCGTGACAAGGTGCTCCAAAAAGAGAACACACTTGTGTGCTATGTCCCCCAACACTGCATGTAATATCTGTAAATCACCCCTACAGCAGGTCTTATAGCTCTAAGGCAGAGTGCATTATATTTAGGGCTCCCAGTTTTATGGCATGTATTTTTTTTTAACATTTCCGTCTTTATTTATCCATATTTATTTTTTGCAAATGTTATCTGTACTTATCCATATTTATTTTGGGTTTTGTGGAAAAATGAAGTTGAAACTAGTATATTTCCATATTTATATAACTTATAAATATGCATTCATGATTGAACGTCTGATAAGTTTCAATGATATGAACACCCACAGATGCTAAATCAATGCACTTGTATGAAAACATGCAAGTTTTATGTGTCAAGGTTGTGCATTTCTACTATTGCTTAAGCGTCTGTACTAAAATTCCTTTACCTGTCCCCATCCGCATAGCTAATGGCCAAGCAGTCATGACAGACAGCATTTGGAATCAGACAAAAAGAATCCAATTTGTGTTTATATCCACATTTAAAAATAAATACAGACAGTGAAGTAAATAGTTTTCTGTCTGTATTTATCTGTAAAAAGCAGTAAAAACGGAAAACAGGGAGCCTTAATTATATTACATGTAAGGACATATCTGCATGAGCAGATCTTCCCCTGTGCTGGCCAGTTCAATTACTGACAGTACAAGTGAACAGTGAAGTGTTGGATTTATTAATACATGCACCCAGAAGGTACCTTAGGGGCACTCCCTGATATCTACCAGTCCTCTAGTGTTCTGGCTGACTGGTCCTGTCCAGCCTACCACCACAGTTTCTGGCATTTCAGCATTCAGCATTCCAAGGCAGGTAGCTTCAGAGAGCTCACGCCTTTGGTATGCTAATCTGGCTTCCCTCAGATGTGAGGGGATGCCAACCCCCCTGACCAGGGCCAGTTTGGCACCAGGACAGGTGAGAAAATTAGTAGTCAGAGAGGCGTGTCCTCCATCGGGCTAGGTCCACCCCTAAGGTGGGCTACCTGATGTGGATACGAAATTTAAAAGTCTGCCATCTTGGTGATGGCCAAATTAGGACCTCTGGGACAGGGTTATGCCCACTTCCCACAGGAAATGGTCATGTAGGGGGGAGTAATGACGTCAGGGGTAAGTAGCCCATTGGTTACTACCCTACACTACCCTACACTCGAGTATTTAGGGGAGGCTCTGGCACCAGGAAATCAGATTCCTGCCGACCTAAGAAGGACACCGAAAAGCCGCAAGAAGCAAGGACTGTGGAGAAACAATTGACTTGGTGCCAACTCTGCCGGCCTGTCTGCTGTCCCCACCAGAATGCGCTAAAGTGGTCTTGTCCTGCAGCTGCTGTGCCTACAAAAGCCTGGGAGGAATGCCTGCCTTCAACAAAGATCCAGGAACTCCTGTGGTGTAGCATAGCTGCTTCCCTGCATCCTGCAGGCAATCCAAAAGAGGTTTGAGGACTCTAGACCACTGCAAACCCAACACCAGAAAGCACCACTCCACCCGTGCCCCCTAGCCCAAGTTGAAGTGGGCCAATGGTGCCAGTATGGTCCCCCGACCCTATACAGACAAAGCCCACCTTGGATTTGCCCACAGTGGACTCACCGACTCAGACTACGCCTCTTTGTGCAGGCCCTCTTTACCGCGAGTGTCTCCGGTGACAAAAACCCGACGCCGCAGAACACTTCTGCACCCAGCCACCCTGGACTAAAAGTATCCCCACGTCCCCGTGAGACCCAAGACCCCTTGCTCGTTCAGCCCGACTGGTCTCCCAGTCCGAGCTTGCAGCCTCTCTGCAACCGGACCCCATTAAAGTGAATGGGACACCTGATGCTGTAACATCTCTGCACCCGGATTCCACAGAGCCTCCTGAGGTGACCTGTTGGTGCTGCCTTGGACCTTGCCCCATACTCACCTTAAGTCAGGAAGATTTGTCCCGTTAGTTGTTAAGTGCCCGAATGTAGTACATGTTTATCCCCCCTAGGATAACATTACCGCTCCTAAATATTGCACTGTAAACTTTTGAAAACTGTAAAAACAATCATAACTCGAAAAGTACATACCTGTTCCCGATAATCTTAGTATCTAAATTTATATAAAAGTATGTGTTAATTTTATGTAAGACTTCTTTATTGAGTATGTATCTTACTTACTGCCTGTGTGTAAGCAATAAATGCTTAGCACTACCCTCTGATATGCCTAACTGCTCGCCAACACTAGCACAAAAGAGAGCTTTTGGAGTGTCATTTGTGCTTCAGCAATTCCTTTCAGGTTTGCCTGGACTCTTTACACAGTGTACCTCTTTTTGATACACTATATTATATAAAGACCCAGCTTCATACAAACACCTCTCCCAGACGCAGGCTTCTATTGTGTCCTTTCCTGGGGAGTCGTTTGCACGTCTCCCCAGGTGACTAGAAAGCGGTCTTAGGGACAGACCCCATGTGCAACCGTAAACGGGCACAAGAGACTTTGGGCAACAAAGTGGGATCTTTGTAAAAGTTGCACACTGCAAAAAGTTACATTATTTCGACTTGGTCATCAAGTTGGGCTTAATGTAAACCATGGTTTGATACTTTACTGTAACAACTTTAGTAGTCCCACCCAGAATTTAGCAGGCCTGCTGTGGCAGCCTGTAACTCTGCACTCACCAATGGGGCTATTAGCCTTTTCCACAGTAAAAACAATATTTGTTTTTACATGTTTCAGTGGTAAAACCCCGCACATTCCACTCTTTAATATATAGCACCCTGCCTTAGGGTTCAATAGGCCTAAATTAGGGGCGACTGACAAACATTAAAATTGGAAGACTTGGCTTTGCAATTGCTTTAAATGGCAAAGTCGTGTTAACAGTTTGGTAATTGCCCTTCCAGTCGGCAGTGGCAGACTGGAAGCCATGTTTTACCTTGATGGCACTCAGGGTGGCACAGAATCAGTGCTGCAGTATCTGGGGTGACCCTCTAACTTACAGGCCCTGGGTACCATATACTAGGGACTTACAAGTAAGTTAGCTTATGCCAACTGGGTATAAGAGAACCAAACACACACTTTAAGGTCAGGGCGCAGGCACTGGCGTCTGTTAGCGGGCCTCAGTGCACTCTCAAAGTAAAAAAAAAAAAAAACAGCATCAGCCCAAAACATTTGAGGTGACCATACAAAAAGAGGCATATCCTTACACTAGCCTAGAGTAGGAGTGATGCAAATTAGAATATAAAATAAAGTCCAACTTGTCTGTGTGTCCTATCAGTTAGGCATGATTTATCCCTGGTAAGGTTGCCCACGCGGGAATATCGGCGTAGGGTAGGTGCTCTTAGCATTAATTCCTGGATTCATAAGCATGTTGAAGTCACCCCCAAAGACTGTCATCACAGAAAGGAGAAGGCATATTAACTCCACTAGGGTACCAACTATCAGTGTGTGGGATACTCATTATCATCCAAGGTTGCCACCCTAGGGGCCTAGAGAGGATGGGTTCTACCCATCAAATCAAAAAATCCAGTTGGATCACTGTAAGAAAGTGGCTCTGTATATACT
This sequence comes from Calotriton arnoldi, assembly GCA_963921515.1. Classification (NCBI taxonomy): domain Eukaryota; kingdom Metazoa; phylum Chordata; class Amphibia; order Caudata; family Salamandridae; genus Calotriton; species Calotriton arnoldi. The sequence continues at coordinate 2,752,571 of CAWUFW010000828.1, forward strand.
GAACCAAAGTAAGGTTCAGTGTGCACAGAGTCCACAGAGGTTTGGCAGAGGCTAAAGTTAGATATAACCTTACTCTCTAAAGTGGTAGCTTGGTCGAGCAGTAAGGCAGTATCAGAGGACAGTGTAAAGCATTTGTTGTACACACTCAGTCAGCAAATGGTCTCACACACTCAAGAACTGAACTCTAGGCCAATCGTTTTGTATATAAAAATATATTGTTTTTTATTTTAGAACCACAAGTAGGTATAAAAATACTTTCTCAGAATGAGATGCGATATATACTTTCAATACACAATAGACTTATAAATGCAAGAGCTACAGTTGTTGCAATAGGCAACACAATTCAAACACAATTATAACATTGAGCTCAATGGGAGTTTTTAAGTAAAAGCAGTTTCAGTTACTTTACGTATGATTTTCTTACTCAGGGTTGGATCCTGGATTCAACCCTGGTGCATTTCCTGTAAACAGTTTAAAGAAATCGTTTGTTACACAGGCGATTTTTAAGGAATATTTGTTTGTTTCAAAAATCGACACTTAGAAGAATTTCTGGAGAAAACCAGGCAATGTTATCCTATGGAGGAAAATCAAGTTATCGGTAAGTACAGTTGTAATTGCTTTTCAGGGTCAGTGCTGGGCACCAAGATCCAGCACTGGGATCTCTCCTGATAACAGGAGAGTAATTTCGTTTTCGTTGATCGGGCGATTTTTAAGGAATATTTGAAAGTTTCAAAACTCGACAAGAAATTTCAGTGTAAACCAGTCAATGTTACCCTATGGAGAAAATGTAGGTTATCGACTTTCAGGTAAGTACTCGACTGGCAGAGTTAAGGTTCTGGGCATAGACTCAGGGGTCTCCCAGGGTCAGGTAGGTACAGTTGGTACACCCCCAGCGGCACAGGGGCGGCCGGGTGCAGAGTGTGTTAGGCCCAATATTAGCCTATGGGGGGCAGGGGGCCCTTGGTTGGTGGCTGCTAGCAGGCAGGCCACGCGGCTGTGGGAGCTGGGCTCCTGGTCACTTACCCAGGGCAAGTGGGGAAGAAAAATAGGATAGGTGTTGCACTCCCAGGGGCACTCGGGCGGCTGGGTGCAGGGTGCTTTTGAGCCGTCGGGCGCTCAATGTATTTCAATGGAGAAGCTGGAAGTTGAACAAAGGCTGCAAGCTCGGGGACGGAGATTCTTCAGGTGCGACCACCACTTCGAGAGGTAAGTTGGGTAGTTGGAGGATAGGTAGGCACCCTGGAGTTGGGCACAGGGGGGCGCCGGGTGCAGGAGTGTCTTTTCGCGTCGGGAAATCTTACCCTCTGCTGGTCGCGGTTGGAGGGGTCCCTGGTTTTGAGGCTGCAGGCGTCGTCAGGAGCGTCGAGGAGGGTCCTTGGGTGCTGGATTCTGGGTCCCAGTCGCCGGGGGGACGTCCTCGTGGTCTTTGTCCACTCAGGCACAGGCCGGGCTCGGCGGGTGCAGAGTGTGCAGGAGTCGCGGTTCCTGGCTGGCACCAGGGGTTTGTTACTTGCTTTGAGCAGTACCACTGCTCGTGGGAGTCCCAGTTCTTTTAGAGTCACAAGGCAGTCAGGTCCTCCGGGGTTTTCGAGGTTGCTGACCACTTGAGACGCCGGGGTTTAGCAGGAGCAGGTTCGAGGGTCGACAGGCCTGTAGGGCTCGGGCCAAGTCAGTTGGTGTCGTCCTCTTGTGAGCAGCTGCACAGCAGGTCTTCTTTCTTCTTGTTCTTCTTGCTTGTTTCGAATTCGGGATCTGAGGAAGGAAGGTTCAGGGTGCCCCTAAATACTAATTTTAGGGGCGTTACAGGTAGGTAAAGGGCAGGGACCAATGGGTCCCTTCCCTGGGGTGGGTACACCCACTATCCTGCCACTCTCCAGTGGGAGGGGGGCAGGAGCCTAGTCCTGATTGGGCAGGGCTCCCCATCTTCAAGATGGCGAGAGCCCGGAGATGTGCTTCACCTCGCCTCCCCCACCTGAGGGGTGGGGTTGGCAGAGGCTGGCACACCCCCTTTCCTCACTTGGGGTTTCCCGCAAGTCTTCCCGCCAGAGTGGGGGCTAGAACCGGTGGGGACCAGTTGCTGAGTACAGCAAGTGGTCTGGGGAGGCTCACAAAGGCGGCATGCCTTTGAAGCGTCCCCCTGCCCATCCTGGGGGAGGAGACCTAGCACCTCGCCCAGGACGTGCATTGTTGCAGGCCCAGGAGAGCGGATGGCTCTCTACCCAGGGGTCCAGCAACATGTCTGCTGGGTGGCAGCCTAGGCAGCCTCTCAGGCAAGACGTGGATTGTGGGTTAGGTTCAGGGGGCAACGATTAGTTTCTTACCTGTCGGTGTAGTTTTGCAGCTTGAAGACTTTCTGGATTCACTATGCTGTGCATTATTCCGCCATCTCGTGGTTGGGTCCGGATTCGTAGTCTTTTCTTTGTTTTTTTTTTGTTGTTTTTTTGTTGTTGGCCCAGGTGGGCGGCGACGCCCACCATTTGGTGTCTTCGGTGACGTCGTCGCGCTTCCGGCGGAAGCTCCCACCTTTGGTAGCCATCTTCGGATTCTTTTTTCTTTTCCTCTTACAGTTTTTTGTTGTCTATGTCTTTCACCTTTAATCCTTCAATTATTCTTTGATCCCTCTAAACCCTGTATGTAGTCTAGTTGTACCCTTAACCTCCTATGTTATCTTCCTGGCGGAGGCGGGTGGGATCGCTAGTGAATCCAGAAAGTCTTCAAGCTGCAAAACTACACCGACAGGTAAGAAACTAATCGTTTTGCAGCGTGAATCTTTCTGGATTCACTATGCTGTGCATAGACTTAGTAGCGGTTTTGTTATTGCGGTGGTTGGGTGGAAGATGAGCATTGGTTGCTGAAAATGTGCTGTAAGACCTTCTGTCCTACTTGTGCCTCTTTGTTCATTTGGAAATCAACACAGTAGTGTTTGGTGAACGTGTGCACGGAAGACCATGTTGCCGCTTGGCAAATGTCTTGTATAGGTGTGTTCGCTAGGAACGCAACCGTTGCTCCCTTTTTCCTTGTTGAGTGAGCCTGGGCGGCTCCTTGTAATTCTTGTCCTGCCTGCTTGTGGCAGAGTTGTATTGCTTGTGCAATCCACCGTGCAATGGTATTTTTTGTTACTGGTCGTCCCAGGAAACTGCTTGCGAAGGAAACGAAGAGTTGTTTTGTTTTCCTGCATTCCTTCGTCCTTTCTATGTAGTGCATCACTGCCCTTCTGGCGTCCAGCGTGTGTAGCGCCTTTTCTGAGGGCGTTGAAGGTTTCTGGAAGAAACTTGGTATCTGTATTGTTTGATTGATATGGAACCGCGACACCACCTTTGGCAGGAAGTGTGGGTCCGTCCTCATGACAATTCTGTCCTTGTGTATTTGCAAGTAGGGCTCTTGTAGTGTGAGAGCCTGTAGTTCACTGACTCTTCGCAGTGACGTGATAGCCACTAAGAATGCCGTTTTTAGTGTGAGCATGTGCAGTGTGATCTTGTGTATGGGTTCAAATGGTGATTTCATCAACTGTGTCAGTACAGTGTTGAGGTTCTAGCTTGGGGCCGGCATCCTTTTAGGGGGGGCTATTCTTTTAGCCCCTTCCAGGAATCTTTTGACCTATTGGGAGGTGAAGAAGCTTTTCACCGCTTCTCCCCTGGTGTAGGCCACTATGGCTGCTAGGTGAACCCTTAGTGACGAGTAGCTCAGCCCGCTTTGTAGTAGGTGTGTTAAGTATCGCAGTACTGTTGATTCTTTTGTGACTTTTCGTTGCAGTCCCTCTGTAATGCACCATTGCGAGAACCTTTTCCACTTTGCAATGTAGCATTTTCTTGTAGTGGGTCTCCTTGCTTCTCTGAGTACTGCCATGGTGCTTGGAGGTAGCTTGAGGTGTGCGAATTCTAGGTCCTCAGGAGCCATGCTGCTAGGCTGAGGCTGTCTGGTTCTGGGTGGAGCACTTTTCCGTCTTGCATTGTGAGGAGGTCTTTCCTTCTGCTGAACCTGTGTGCTGGTTCCTGCGCCATTTCCATTATCTGTGAGAACCATGATTGTCTGGCCCACTGAGGTGCCACCAATATCAGTGTCATGCTGCTGCTCCTGCATTTGCTGAGTACCTTGTGTAACAGTGGTATCGGGGGAAAAGCGTATGCAAATTCGTTCGACCAACTTATCCATAGCGCATTCCCTAGGGACCTTTGGTCCGGTTGTCTGGATGCGTAATGTTGGCATTTTGCATTCTGGAGTGTTGCAAACAGGTCTATCCGTGGTGTTCCCCACTTTTGGAACAGCCGCTGCACCTCCTGCTGGTTGAGTTCCCATTCGTGGGATGCAGACGTCTGCCTGCTGAGTCGGTCTGCTTCCACATTGTCTATTCCTGGAAGGTGTATTGCCAGCAGGTCTATCCTTAGAGGGATGGCCCATCTCCAGATCTCTTGTGCCAGGCTTGATAGCGGTGTTGACTGTGTTCCACCCTGTTTGTTGATGTAGAACATGGTTGTTGTGTTGTCTGTTTGTATCAGCACTCGCTTCCCGTAAAGCTGCTTTTGAAAGGCTTTTAAGGCTAGGAACACAGTTTTTAGTTCTAGGAAGTTGATGTGTTTCACTGCATCTTGTTGTGACCACAGCCCCCTGACGCGGAGTCTGTCCATGTGTGCGCCCCAGCCCTGCTGTGAGGCGTCCTTTGTGATGGTCACTGTTGGAGTTGGCTGTGTGAATGGCTTCCCTTGTAATATGTTCTTTTCCTTCCACCACGCTATTTCTTGCTGCACTGCGTGTGTGACAACCACTAGATCTTCCCAACTCCCTGTCGCTTGTGACCACTGCTGCTGTATCCATTCTTGGAACGGTCTCATGTGCAGTCTGATATGTGGGACAAGGTGAATGCATGATGCCATCATTCCCATTAGTCTGCTCACCGTCCTCACTGTCAGAACTTGCCCCTTGCGGTAATGACGTGTTTCCCTCAGGAGCGCTATAGTTCTCTTGTCGCTGGGGAACACCTTGGACTGTGTGCTGTCTATTAGTGCCCCTAAGAATATTTTGATCTGCTGAGGTTCTGTTGACGATTTCTCCCAGTGTATTGAGAAACCTAGTGTGGACAGTGTTTGTATGACTTGTTCAATGTGGTCTTTGCAGAGTTTGTATGATCCTGCTTTCACAAGCCAGTCGTCGAGGTAGGGGTATACATGTATGCTCTTTCTCCGAAGGTGCGCAGCAGCTGCTGCTAGGCATTTTGTGAACACCCTTGGTGCGGACTTTAGCCCGAAGGCCAGCACTGTGAACTGGTAGTGGTCGTGGCCTATCACGAATCTTAATAGACGTTTGTGGTTGACGGGTATGTGCAGATATGCATCTTTCAAGTCTAAGGTCGCCATGTAATCCCCTTCTTGGATTTGGGGTATTACTTCCTGAAGTGAAGTCATTTTGAATTTTTGAGTTTTTATGAACTTGTTCAGGAATCTGAGGTCCAGTATTGGTCTTAGTGTTTCGTCTACCTTTGGCACAAGGAAGTATGTTGAGTATACTCCCTTGTTCCTTTCGTTTTTGGGACTAGTTCTATTGCTCTTTTTGTAGCAGCTCCTCTGCTTCTAGACGGAGGAGGGCGAGTTCCCTTGCGGGTATTGTCCGATGTCTTGGTTTTTCCCCGGCGGGTGTTTTAGGAGGTCTATGCAGTACCCGTGCTGTATGGTGTTTAGTATCCACTTGTCCGTGGTAATTTCCCTCCATTGTGTGAGGAATTTTCCTAATCTTCCTCCCACCGGTGTCGTATGCTCGGTGGTTATTTGTTGTATGTGTGTGTTCCTCATTTTGTCCTTTTGTGGACTTCTCTCCCTTGGTGTTAACTGGGGAGGGTGTGGTTTGTGTCTGGAGTCACTTTGAGGTGAGCTGCTGGCCCCCTCTTCGGGCCTGTCCCCGTCCGTACCCGCGCCCTCGAAAGGACCGTCCTCTGGGTTGGTACTGCCAATTTTGCTGCTGTTGTCCCTGCAGGTTTTGGCCCTGGTTGTTCCCCTGATATCCTTGCTGGGGTGATTGGTGTGAAGTGGTGGGTGCATTGCCCCCTCTACCACTGGGTCACCTTGAGGGGTTTCCTCTTCTCATCCCCCTGAACTGCAGCGCTCCCATGGACCTTGCAGTTTCGTTGTCCGTCTTCAGTTGAGTTAACTTGTTGTCGACTGTTGCCCCAAACAGTTTCTCACCATCGAAAGGTGTGTTGATGATGTTGCTCTGTACTTCTGGCTTGAAGCCGGAGATCCTGAGCCATGCGTGTCTCCTCTCAGTTACTCCTATCATCATTTGCCTGCTGGAGTTCTCTGCTGCGTCCAAAGCTGACTTTAAGCAAGTGTTAGCGATGGCCTTGCCTTCCTCCGCTAGGTAATTTGCCCTTTGTTGGTGTTCTTCTGGCAGGTGTTTAATGAGCGGACTCATTTCTGCCCAATGCTGGTACGCATGCCTGCTGATGAGGGCGTTTGAGTTGGCGATGCGCCAGTGTATGGCTGCGTTCCTCTCCACTTTTCGTCCTGTGAGGTCTATTCGCTTGCTCTCCTTGTCTGGAGGTGGGCCTGTGTTGGTGGGCACACCGGCCCTTTTTCTGGCCGTTGCAGCGATAATGGAGTCTGCTGGTACTGACCCTTGGATGTACGCCGGGTCTTTTGTAGAATGTTTATATTTCTTCTCGCTTCTAGGTGTAACCGCCTTGCAGACTGCCGGTTCCCTGAAGGCCTCCCTTCCCTGGTCAAGGACGCCAGGCAACATGGGTAGTAATTGGCTCCTTGTCTGTTGAGGGAGCAGGGTTTCGAAGAGGAAACCTGCCTTTGTTTTTCCTCCTGCATTTCGACCCCATATGTCTTTGCAGCTTTCTGGACGACCTCATTGTAGACTCCGATGTCGTCTGGCGGCGAAGGCCTCGAGGGGTAAGAGTCTACCCCTTCTTCTGGTGACTCTGCGTCGAGGTCTTGCCAGTCTATGTCTTGTACTTCCGAGGACGCCGAGTCCCGGTAAGACTGCATCTCTTCTTCGGCTTCGAAGTAGTAGTCTTCTTCGTCCTGGTCTTCGAGTGGTTCAGGTGTTCTCGGGGGCTCGATGTATTCGGCTTCGAACTCCTCGAGCGCCTCGTGGGCTGGCTTCGATGGGATAGCGTATTGCTTCATCTTGTCGTCGAAGTCTTTTTCCGTTGCAGGATGCTCGCCATCTCTGCCTCGAGCCTCCTCTTCTTTTTCGCCATCTCGTGGGCCTTTTCGGCGTCGAGTGGTGCAGTGCTTCTCTTCGCGGTCGTCGAAACAGACGCCGGGCCTTCCTTTCTCGGTGCCGAGGCTTCCCTTTCGGAGGTGACCTTCGACGCCTTTGTTTTTTCGGAAGCTTTCGCCGATTGTGAGTCCTTGTCAAAGGATCCGCTCGACTGCTTGTCCTTGGACGCTGTTGCTTTCGTCGAGGGTTTCGGCGGCAACGCTCCCTTCGAGGACTTTGCTACACTTCTAGGAGTGTCGCTAGGTGTTCTGGCTTCACTCTTTCGAGCGTCGCTTTGGTGTTTTGGGGTCGACGACTCCCTTACCTCCTTCGACGTTTTCTTATGGACCTCGACGACAGCGCAGTCCTCTGGTCCCTCAGCGATGTTGTCTTCCTCTCCGCTCGAGAGGCCCAGGTCTCGGAGCGATGGTGCTGGTCCCTGGCCCTGCATGTTGTAGTTCGCCCTTCTCTGTCTGTCTCTCACCCGGAGGGTCTTCGGGGTGAACGCCGAGCACGCGTTGCAGTCTTCGCTGATGTGGTCGAGCGGCAAGCAGAGGTTGCAGACTGGGTGCTGGTCTTTTTGGGCGTACTTGTGGTGGCAGTTTTTGAAAAACTTGAACGGAGTCTTGTCCATAACCGCGCTCAGGGAGCCCCCTGCGAGCGCATTCTCTGTAGGCGTCGAGATTTCGGTCGTGGACCTTCTACCTCGTCGTCCTTCTTGTTGTCTCCGGTACTTGTGTCGTCGTCCGGTGTCTCAGGAATCCATCCTCTGTGATGATATTTCGACTTTGAGATTCTTCGTCCAAAATATCTGGAACTTCTCGGCAACGATCCAGACCCCACGGCGGAAAAAAGAATCTGAAGATGGCTACCAAAGGTGGGAGCTTCCGCCGGAAGCGCGACGACGTCACCGAAGACACCAAATGGTGGGGCGTCGCCGCCCACCTGGGCCAACAAAAAACAAACAAACAAAAAAAAAAAACACAAAGAAAAGACTACGAATCCGGACCCAACCACGAGATGGCGGAATAATGCACAGCATAGTGAATCCATAAAGATTCACGCTGCAAAACTCTAAGTTGCGCTCTGTCGTGCATCTTACATTAAATCCCACACTGGCATCAGTGTGGGTTTAATGTGCTGAGAAGTTTGATACCAAACTTCCCAGTCTTCAGTGTAGCCATTATGGTGCTGTGGAGTTCGTAACGACAAACTCCCAGCACCATATACTCTTAATGGCAGCACTGCACTTACAGTGCCCAGGAATGGGGACCTGGGTACTGTAGGGGTACAGGGCTCATGCACCTGTACCCTCACCACTGGCATAGGGCACCCAGCTAGAGGGGTGACTGATTTATGCCAGGGCAGTGGTTTGTGGGCATGGCACACAGGGATGTGTGCCATGTCGACTCTTCACTTTGTTCTGCACCAAGACACGCAGTCTGCAAAGGCAGAGTGTGAGTGTCAGGGTACAGGGCCTCTAAGGGTGGCACAATAAGTGCTGCAGCCCTTAGAGGTCTTCCCTGGTCACAGTGCCTTGGGTACCTGTGGTACCATTTACCAGGGGCTGACCTGTGGCCAGAGATGCCAATTGGGTACAGTTTTGGGGAAAGAACACAGGCCCTGGGAACCTGATTGGCAGGGACCCAGGGCACATCAAGTCAAAGTGCATCAGTGGTCTGGCAAAAAGTGTGTGTGTGGGGGGGGGGGTTACTGCAACGGAAACCCACTTCCTTACAATCACCTGTTTTTTTTAAACCTTTTTTTGGACTGCGTTTGTTTACCGCCCGTGTCCGCCTTTTTAAGATAAGGCCGCTGAGAGACAGCAAGGGTAAGGTGCACTTGGCTGGTTACATGTGAACACGTGCACGTGTGGGGCTGCATGTGGGAGACTGCCTTACAGTGCAATTTTGCCTCCCTCTGGCCTGCAGACCAGTGGCGTTTCGAACTGTGGTGGAATCTGTATGACAAACCCAAATATGGGAGTTCCAAGAAGATATCTGTGCAGCTTATGGGCCATCCAGGAGTGTCATATTTCACTGGCTCAGCTCAGGATTAGAGACCAGGCCTTTGTCACCCTGCTGTGCCAAGTTAATTACATTTCTCACCAGCAGCAGGAATAAACACCTCTTCACACAAAGGGAGCAATTAACAGTGCTTCACTCAGCAACTGAGGAGGAAAGTGGAGGGGATGAAGGATCTGCATCAATCAATCAGCTGTCACACTGCACCAAGGATGGGTCAGGCCAACCCCACTGAACAAAGGAGGGAGCCCAGACCTCTGGCGCTGACACAGGAGGGGGGCTTCCCTTGAAGATTTGACGGGAAAGGCCCCTAGAGGAGATGCGACTAGTGACTCCTGGGTGACGCCATTTTGAATTGTCCTAGCATGCTGTGCAGGAGGGTTGGAACAGGGGCAGAGAGGTGGTTTGGCATCCCAGGATAGGTCAGAGGTGCCTCACTTCTGGAAACTTCCGCCCCCATTTAAAAGGTCTTGTGCAAGGGGGAGAGCCCTCTCTTGGCTGTGATTGTCTGCTCAACACTGGGACTGGTGGTGGAAGCCATTGGCAACTGGAAGGGGGAACCCTCTGATATCCTTCTGGACTAAGGCCTCGGAGTACAGTTGCCCCTAGTACCAGTGGGGTTCTCCCCAGGACCAGGGATGCTGGTCCCCTTATACCTCCTGAGAACTAGTTGGGGGGGAAAGAACTGGAATCCTGTGCCAAGGAGGAGAGAACCGCAGGAGGAGAAAGAGCAGGAAGGCTGGCACAGGGAAGCACATAAAAACAGCTCCCTGGAAAGTTTGCCACCTTATATGCTAGGAGGCCAAACAAAAGTGCTCCTGGTGGCTAGGCCTCGCCACCAGATGCAAAATGAGCCCAAGATGGAGTAGAACGGTCTAACGGGACCCGAGATATCAGCCGGAGAAGGATTTGACCGTTACACCCTCCAGCGTGATCCGAGCGTGTGGAGCTCTGCTGCAGGCTGTCAGAACTCCCCGGGGTGGTTCAGGGGCGGGGGGTGGGGGAGGTCGCCACAAGAAGCATCTGCCATGTTGTTTTTAACTCTGGGAGGGGGCGTTAGTGGTGCTCACTCCAGAGAGTTCAGGAGGCCTGGGAATCCCAAACCCCAGGCTGATTCTTCGATCTAAGGAGCCTGGGTCCCTCAACTCCAGGCCCCCGAAGCGGCCAAGGACGGGGGAGCATCGTCACATTGTCACACTCCCCCAAGGTGGTGAGGAAAAGGAGAGGACCAGGATCTAACTCCGGGCCCTGAGAGAGAGATATCTGTGGTGGACCTGCCCAGCTCCCCGTGCCCATGTCTGGGGGAAGTGGGCAGCAAGCAAAGCAACAAGCACCTGCTGCCAGCTACCACGGGAAACAGTGGAGAGGCTGCCTGCATGGGAGCTGGCTGGTGCAGCCAGGGGTGGGCTCCCTGGGCAACCCCTGACTTGCAACGGCCTTCGGGGTGCCCGGGTGTGACCGGGCACCCCAAAAGGGGTGCGAGGCGGACGGGGGAGGGAGGGGGCGGCACAACAGCAACAAGTGGCTAGAGCTGCTCAAACATTCAAGAGCTCCGTAAGGGAATGCTCCAAAATGCCCTGCGGGCCTGTAAAAGTCCACTATTTTCTGCTGCTGTGGCGGCCTCAGGATGCCAGGGGCCCCCTACCAAAAGGGGGAGAAAGAGCATTGGGGGGCGGGGGGCTTCAGGAGGGCAGCAGCTCCCTCCAAGAAACTGTTCCTGTAGGGTGACCCTAGGTTAAGAGGGTCAAGGAGACGAGGACCATCCCAATCTTTGCTTGGCTTTTTAAGCACTCCCCAGGCTGGAGCATGTGCTCTACAGCTGGGAGTGCAGTGCGTTCTAGGGGCCAAGTCTATAGCTGCAGTTCTTGTGGCCTGAAGGTGTCCAAAGAAAGGTGCATGTTGTACAGTGCACTCTAGGGGCTAAGTCTAAAGGTTACATGTTGGGTGACCAAAAGGTCCCTAGGGGCAGTTTTTAAAATTGCGTTTTCATGGGTTGAAAGTATATACAAATAAGCATTAGAAATGCAATAGGTCTCGTATTTTTTTGAGTTAGAGCTATTGGCATAGCTCAACAGCTACCGGACAGAAATTACCACTTTGCAGGTGCTGAACAGAGCATTGCTCCGTGAAACAGCCTGAAAGCCTAAAACGATGTCGATAGACTACAAAATAAAAAGGCAGACCAGAAGGAACCACGGACGTATTGGGATGGCCAACGCAAGCAAACTGAGTGAAATCGCCTGGGCGTGACCCAAGCACGCAAAGGCGGGAGAATCAGACCTAATGCACCAATAAAAACCCTGCATTTCTAAATGGCACAACAACGAACAAATGGCAATTCATGGGCATGCCAAAAGGAGATAGAGGAGATAACAACAGGTCTTGCAGACAGCGCATGCGCGATGCCTAGGCTCGACCTAAAAAAGACATGTTCATTTTTAAATGTGTTACTGATATAATGATGTTGACAGTGATTACTGATCAAAGTGCATATGCTTCAGTAACATCAATAAGTGCATTTTACACATTATGTCATTATTGACTATTGCATTTACTCCTAAAATAATGATGTTTGTGCATGTTGTTTGTTGATCTTGATCAAGTCAATAGACCTATCTGATGTGTTCATATGACCGTTTAAGGGGTGATTACGCAATGTCATCAAAAAAATATCCAGCAGCATAATATATATTTGCAAATTACAGCATAGTGTTGAGTAGTGTGTGTAAAATAAATGTACTGTTCCTTTTTCTAAAGAAAAAAGCATAGACTGGACAATTATTTATTGAATGCTATTATTGCGTGCCAGCAAATGGTGATTAACAGCCCACACCACCTCCCTTGAGTAGGCCTTGGACAGCACTGCTCTCCTACTCAGAGTCAAGCGCTATAATGCAGTGTTTGATTTCAAGTGCAGGGCAAAACTGAACACATTACTTGTGCAGGCCACATAACTAATGGCCCGTTTCCTTACAATTAAGTACATCTGTAACCATTGGAGTAAAAGATCTCGGGTTCAAAAGGAACTGCCACCCTGTTGCATGAGTAAAAACAGAATGATAGATTACTGTACTCGTCCCTGAACAGGAAGCTGTAGTAGGATCACACCCAGGAAAAGTTTAACATATTGTAGCACTGCTCCTTTCTTAAACTTGTTATTTATACCATTCACATTCCAGGAGATCAGTTTATGAGCTACCAGCTTACAGTTACTTGCCATAGTGGAACCAGGGAGCCATGTGTCCGGTTGTAGTTAATATCAACAATTTCCCATTCCCAACTTCCACCCACTCCACACTTCTAAACATAACTCAAAGAGAGAGAACTCCTAGGGGAGACGGTGGACGCTTAACTGTACGCAGTCATACCAAGGTTTGTGTGTTACTATCTGCAGAGTGGAGAAACGCCATTACCTTGTTTACCTAAACCATACATAACCATTGAGAGAGTAATCTTACCACTAAGGATACCCACCAAAGTTCTTTGCTGCATAAAAATCCTTACAAATCTACTTCAAATTATCCACCAGCAAAACAGAATATGCAAGCTATCTAGAGTTTAATTTGTAGGGGGACCATGGTGTGGTCCTCATCCTCACTGATCCCCATGGTGAAGTAGCTGTCTTTGTGTTAAGTCTTCCTACTCTTGGAGCCTGGTCGTCTGTGCCTAAGATGCTGTGATCTTCCAAAGAAGGAGCCTGGCCCCCCCCTGGCTCCTGCCGTTTCTGGTGACCTTGAGAGTCCCAGCAAGTTTTGTGAAGAACCTTTAACTTGGCCGGGTATAACACGTACTGAAGTTGCATCGCTCTGAGTTTCTACTTCACTTCATTGAAGGGCTTCCATAGATGCTGCACCTTCAGCATGCAGTCGGGAAAAATTAAAACTTTGCTCAGTCAGAGCTAACGTCCAGTTTCTGCCAGGCCACTGTAAGGAGAAGGAACCTTTTCCACACATTTCAGGACCCTGACAACCATGGGTCACAGAGGTCAACCCAGAGAGGGCCTAGGCGTTAACGCTCCGAGGGCTCTTTCCAGCACAAAAACATAGAAAAGTCTGCGTCTGGAAACCATAATTTAAACCAGGATGTTAGAAACTGGTCCGGTCTAGCACCCTCCAGCCATTCAGGGATTCCCACCATTCTTGAGATATTCCCAAGGTCTTCTGGGGTGCACAAGGTCTGTCTTGGGGGGGGGGGGGGGGGTGCAGGAAAAGGCAGGTAATCCAGTATTGTACATTTCTCTTTTTCTACCCTGTTGAGGGGCACACAGACTTTACCTTGCCCATCTTTCACCCAGTGATTTTGCTGCTGGTGTGGCAGGTCTGGTGTAGGACCAAAGTCCGGGTGTGTCCAATTAAACTGATGGACACTGGTGGGGCTTTTCTATCGCACAGATGTCAGGGACCATCTGTTTTGTCCTAACCACACAGCCCATGGAGGACCCGCTCCCACAACATCCAGAGAGGGGTCTATTGACAGACCCAGCTAGGAGCTTCTGTTTAATTTCTGCGTGGTACCAAACCTTCCTGGCTAACATAATCCTTCGACTGCAGCCTGTGTGGCCTGGCCCACAGCCAAAGGCTAGCCATGACAAACATCCAACAGCTCCGAATGAGCCCTGGGATTTCAGCTGAAGTCTAGCCAAGCCGCGTAACTCTCCTCTGTGGCATGCTCATCCCCCTTTGCGCATTGCAGCTCCAGAGGCATTTCGAGCACGCAAGAAAAGTCCTGACCAGACATCAAACAGGATTTCGCACTTTGACAATGGGGACTAAGCTCACCAAGGCAGGATTATGCAAGATGAGCATGATTAAGTTGCAGCTGCCATCATGGGAAGTCATGCCACAGCCCAGCACAGTTATAGAGAGAGAAAAAATAGACCGGGAGTGGTGCAGGTTGGAGCACATATTCACAGCATAAGAAAAGACAGGAGGGAGATGTAGAAAGGGTCATATTAAGGACATATGCTCAGCTACTATGGACTCACAATTGAAATTGCTATGCAACAGTTTTTCATTTTTGCTGAAAAATGCTGAACGTAATGCTGCACAACTTATGACACCGCAGCAAGCTAATAAATGAAGGGTGTAGAAAACTTACCTTTTGCAGAATTTTGCCCAGCAGTCAGTATTCCTAACACAGCAACATGGGTTTTATTAAGGATGGTGACTGCTGTGTTACTAAATGTTGGAAGTTTTAGTAGGAGTGATTTAGGCAGAACCTGTTCTTCCGCCTGCTCAGCTTGATGAACTGGCACCATAATCTCATACACATGTCCACTGGGATCTGTTCAAAGAAAAAGTAAAATAAACAGTTTGCTTCGTGCTCTGTGAAGACGCTCTAGGTTTTGCTTCCAAGTAGCCAAACACATAGGAACTAACTCTTAGGCTTATTCTCTAAAGAGGTGTTCAATGTAGGAAACTAGGACACTTTGTGCTGCACACCTAGCTGTCTTTTAAAAGTGTTTGAAGATCGTCAACGATTATAACACCACTTTTACCATAATTTGAAGCACAGGTAAAATATATATTTAGTGCCCTAAGTTAATTGTAACTCATTCCCCCACCGTTCACAGTTTTGTCATCAATGCAGTAATTTCAAATGTTGAAGTGATGTCATCATTGATGTTATAGAACATGTTATGAGTGATATTTGGGATAATTAGCTGTGCATGTCGAGGACGCAAGTTACAGTTATTTGAGATAACTATACTGGTGAATTTCATTGGCTTTTTTAATTTAAAACAATTGAAATTTTCATCTGTAGGAAGCTGGCTCTGTATATACTATACCAAAATGAGGTATAGTGTGCACAGAGTCCAGTGGAACCCCAAAGGTAGGCAGAGGTAAAAGTAGATAGCACCTTACTCTCTATTTGTGGTAGTGTGGGCAAGCAGTAAGGCTTTATCAGAGGGTAGTGTTAAGCATTTGTTGTACACACTATCAGCAAATGATGGCACACACTCAAAGACGAACTTCAGACCAATTGGCTTTGTATAAAAAAAAATATTAGTTTAGTTATTTTATTTCCTAGAACCGAGCAAGCCTGGTACAGGTAAGTGATTTATAATTTGCAGAAATAATACAGTTTGAATTGCAGTTGTATATATACACTTTGCTTTGATTACAGTAGAATCACTGGTAATGCAATGCTTTGAAATATTGTACATATACTTTGTATTGGCTTTTCAATAGGATGTCAAGTACATTACTTTACAGATTACTTTTCTTACACAGTGTAGTATACCTGGATACTATACTGGGACATTTCCTGTAAACAGGTAAGTAAAAGTCTTTTGGTTATTTGGTTACAGTTTTAGAGACTTTTATAGATTTTCCAACTCCACACTTAGGAAAACATTGACTGTTTTCTGTGAAAAAGTTTTCTATGGGAGGAAAAAGTGTTATCTGTTAACAGGTAAGTACTTTGTTGTGGGAGTTGGGTTTCTGGAGTTAGACTCAGGGGTCCCACAGGCTCAAGGATGCACTCTTGTTACACCCTCAGCGGCACTAGGGCGGCCGGGTGCAGAGTGCTGAGCCCCAATGTTATCCAATGGGAGATAGGGGGCCTCCGGTTGTTGGCTGCCCACGAGCAGGCCACAAGGTTGTGGGAGCAAAGCTCCTGGACTTGAGCTCAGGGCAAATGGGGGTTCAAGATAGCACCAAAGGTACACCCTCAGCGGCACTAGGGCGGCCAGGTGCAGGGTGCTAGTTTGTCGTCGGGTGCCCTGTTACTTTTAATGGGGAGTCTCCGGTTTGAAAACACACTGCAGGCTCAGGGACGAAGGTCTTCTGGGTGCAACCACTACTTGGAGAGGTAAGTTGGGATGCTGGGGGTTGGTTAGACACCGTCGGTTGGGCCACCCAAGTCCGTGGGGCGTCGGGTGCAGGGGTGTCTTTTAGGGTCGGATCTTCTTACCAGCGCCTGGTCGCGGTTGGGGGGACCTTCCGGATTGAGGCTGCAGGCGTCGGCTGGAGGCTTGAGGCAGGTCAGTGATCACTGGACACCGGTTGGGATCGTCGGGGAGACCTCCTCGTGGTGTTGGGCCAGAGCTGGAGTCTGTCTCCCATGAACACCGGATTTGTTCACCAACAAAGTCTTTTCTTTGGAAGGCAGGGCAGGTCCTCAGGGTTCTTGAGGTTGCTGGCTGCAGGACACACACGAGTTTCGCTTCTGCAGGTTCAAGGTTGGGACAAGCCGGTAGGGCTGGGGCCAAGTCAGTGGGAATCCTCCTCTTCTTAGCTTCGGCACGGCTGTTCGGTCCTTCTTTTCTTCTTGTGGTTTCTTGTCTGAGGAGGCAAGGTTCAGGGGTACCCCCAAATACTAGATTTAGGGGTGATACAGGTAAGTAAAGGTTGGGACCAATGGGTCCCTTCCCTGGGGTGGGTACACCCCATATTATGCCACCCTCCTGTGGGAGGGGGGGCATATGCCTCACTCTGGTTGGCTGGGTCCCCCCATCTGCAAGATGGTGGGGACTGAGAGTTGTGCTTCACCTCGCCTCCCTCACCTGAGGGGTGGGGTTGGCAGAGGTGGGTACACCTCTCTTCCTCACTTGGTTTTCCCACCGGTTCTCCCGCCCAAAGTGGGGGTCAGAACCGGTGGGGACCAGTTGCTGGGAGCAGCAAAAGGTCTGGGGAAGCTCACAAAGGCGGAAAGCCTTTGAAGCTTCCCCTTCATGGACCCTGCCCATCCTGGGGGAGGAGGCTTGGCACCTTGTCCCAGGATGTGCATTGTTTCAGGCCCCCCAAGAGCAGCAGGCTCTCGACCCAGGGGTCCAGAAACATATCTGGTGCTGGCAGCTGAAAGCAGCCACTCAGCCTGGACACTAGTGGTAGGTTTGTCAGGGTGCATCTCTAAGATGCCCTCTGTGTTCATTTTTCATTAAATCCCACACTGGCATCAGTGTGGATTTAATGTGCTGAGCAGTTTGATACCAAACTTCCCAGTGTAGCCATTATGGTGCTGTGGAGTTCGTAATGACAAACTCCCAGCTTCATATACTCTTAATGGCATTACTGCACTTACAATGTCTAAGGATTGGCTTAGACACTGTAGGGGTACAGGGCTCATGCACCTATACCCTCACCACTGGTATAGTACACCCAGCTAGAGGGGTGGCTGATCTGGGCCAGGGCAGTGGGTTGTAGGCATGGCACACATGAATGTGTGCCATGTCGACTCTTCACTTTGTTCTGCACCAAAACACGCAGCCTTCAAAGGCAGTGTGTGAGTGTAAAGGTACAGTGCCTCTAAGGGTGGCACAACAAGTGCTACAGCCCTTAGAGGCCTTTCCTGGTCACAGTGCGCTGGGTACCTGTGGTACCATTTACCAGGGACTAACCTGTGGCCAGAGAGTGCCAATTGGGTTTGGTCTTCAATGCAGTTTTAGGGAAAGAACATAGGCCCTGGGTACCTGATTGGCAGGAGCCCAGGGCACACTCAGTCAAAGTACATCAGCTGTTCAGCAAAAAGTGGGGGCAACCATGCAGAAAGAGGGCACTTTCTCACATCACCCAACTATGATGTTATTTTAACCTTTGTTTATTCCAGTGGTTTTTTTTATGCAAAATAATATTTATTACCATACATAAAGCCAACCCCCTCACCACACACGACCTTGTGGGTTGGCTGCAGAGCCTGCAGTCATCCCGGGCTGTGTGCAAGGGTTGGCAGCAGGGCCTGGCCTCCTGCCAGGTCTTGTGTCAAAACCCGGGTCAGCCAACTCCCCGACGGCCTGCCGTGAATAGCAAGGGGTTGGCTAAAAGGCCTGGCCTGTGAGCAGCCAACCCTACGGCCAGTCGCAGCCAGCATGACTCGCCTCCAGTACTGCATCACGTCTCCTCTCTCTGCTCCTCACAGGAAGCAAGCAGCCTCCCTCGCCTCCCTCTCCTCCCCTAAGCCAATCACAACGCTGCAATGGCAGCGTCGTCATTGGCTGGGAGCCGACCACACAGGCGTCTATGGGGAGGCCGTTTTCTCCATGCAGCCTACATGGAGAAAAAGGGAGAGTGCGTATGACTGGTTTGGTCGGCTCTGGGTCCGAACAGTCAGCACCCACAACAGTGATAGTATTTATTAAATTAGCACAGTTAATTAAAACCATTGCAATGTAGGCGTCTCCGTGGCGTCTTAACCGTATTAAAAAAACGAAATGGAACAACCGTCAGGTTTAGGACGCATGTTACAAACAAAACACTCTTATACAGTGGCCGTAACAGTAATTCAAAGCAGCAAATTCAAAGATAAAATGGATCTTGTAGCTCAATCTAATGAAAAAAAAAGCTAAAACATTTTGCAAAATAGTCTGTAATAAGTTTTTGGGGAGGAGGGGCAGATTGTTGGGCAGCAGGAGAAGGAGCGAGCAGGTTATCCAAAAGTCTCACATATTTTCCGGACCTTGCGAGCGTTTGTATATCGGTACAAGTAAAACAGAGTGCAGATGCCTTCCAACAAGTGTGGATGCCCTTCTTGAGATATAGTGGTTTGAGGAGGAGCCTTCTAGGGGCATCTAGGGCAGGGCAGCAGCACAAAAGATGTAGCCATGATTCGGACCTGTAGTTACACAGTCTGCAGGCCCCCTCCTCCCCCGATGGTGCCCATCGATTAAAAGCAATGGAGCGCAGTCCTAGAAGACACAAACATTATATTTTTGCGGGCCACCGCATTTAAACTGTCAGAGAGATATAGTTGCGGTAACCCAGGAAGGTACGATTCATTTAAGGGGCGCAGGATTGTAGATGTATTTAAGGCCTGAATGTCCTTCTGGTAAGAGATTTGTCTTGCCTGCTTATTGCTAACCCTTTTCCAGACTGTGTAGGGAATGGAGTCTGCTGTAAGTGATGATTCATCAATGTGTTATACAGTTAAAGCTTTTACAATTGGACGATTCCATGGGTTCCCTGGGCTGGCAAGGGTTTCTTTTAACCGGGCCTTAAGCGTATTATCTGTGGCTTTTAGAACCCTTATATAGTACTTCAAGGTGTCTGCCCCACAGGAGATGGATTGTCTTGTAAGGCCCAGCTCCAGTCGTAGTCTTGCCCTGTGAATATAATTCGGAAGGCGGAAGATTTTTTTGTAAGTGGTAATCTGGGCGTGGTCAAATCTAGCCGAACATGCATCAGGGAAGGCCTGATGGCCATAAGTAAGGCCGGGAAGAAGAGTAGCTTTAATCACCTTCAATATGGGTTCTGCAGAGGGACTGCTGAGGGATTGGTTGAGTCGAGTCAGGCTGTATGTTATTGCTCCAGCTCTCTTTTTCAGAGCAGCTAGATGGACTGATGGTCTGGAAGACTCACTGAACCAAACCCCCAGGTAATTGTATTTTGGTGTTGATTTAATCTTAGCAGGCCCGATATTCCATGTTAAAGTTTTCTTTTTTTTGCAGCGGCCAAAGATCAAGACCTTGGTCTTATCCGGATTGATTTTGAGAGCATTAGCTGCGTTGTATTCGCTAAGCTTGCTCAAGGCTCGTTGAAGGCCGGACTTGGTCTGGTCCATGATGACAATATCATCAGCATACTGCAAAATGTGCAAATTGGTTTTTGCATGCCCCAATTTTTGCGGAAACAGACTACTTTGCTCCAAGAATCTTCCCAGGTCGGCGGTATACAGGTTAAACAAGAGGGGTGCGAGCACGCATCCTTGCTTTAGGCCGTCTAGTGTTGACATTTTTTGCAGAGACGGTCTTGGGGCCAGTTCTAATTCGTACCCATGTGTTCTTATGCAAGGAAATAAGGGCACCAAGAAGGCTCCCTGGCATCCCCCACTTATCTAGTTTTCTCCAAAGGGTGTTACGGGACACTTTATCGAAAGCGGCATTGTAGTCTATAAAGCAGCAATAAAGGGGAAGCCGACCTCCTTGTGCTGCTTGTTGGCTCAGAATGGCTAAGGCAGTGATGTTGTCGATTGTGGAGGCAGAAGCTCGAAACCCAGTTTGAAAATAGGGTAGAATATTGTTTTCCACAACCCAGTCTTCTAATAACTTGAGAAGACACAGAGCGTAAACCTTGGCCTCAAGGTCCAGTAGGGCTACGAGTCGGTAATTACATGGGAGAGATGGGCCACCTTTTTTTAAAATTGGGCATAAAAATCGAGCCTTTCCAAGAATCTGGCGTCTGGAAAGTAGTGAATGCATGGTTATATAGGGGGAATAATAGCTTGGCCCATTCTTCCAGCGCACTTTTGAATACGGCAGATGAGAGGCCATTGGGCCCTGGGGCACCCTCGTTTTTCATGGATTTCAAGAACCTGCCGACCTGGGCCGGGGTGGTCAACACACAGGTGTCCATCGGTGTGTAATCGGAGGAATCTCTGATTTCAAATTCCGTGGAGACGAAGCCTTTACAGCAGTATTGTTGGATGACATACCGAGACCAGGCTTCTTCAGACACCGTGTTCCCCCTGCTCTTGTTGGAGGAACGAAGTTTGTTTATTTAGTTCCAAAAATGAGTCCGTTTTTTTTTCCTTTAGCAGACCGAGCCACTCCTCCCCTGCTTGGAGCAGGACCGTGCCCCCAACCAAACCCTTCTGCTTTCTCGCAGTGCAGAAGCAGAAACATAAAATGGTATTCATAATGCCATTTTATGTTTCTGCTTCTCGCACTGCGAGAAAGCAGTGGGGCGACGCTCCTCCGCCCACATGGAGGAGCCGCCCCTGCCTACGGCAGGCACAGCCTTCTAGCATGTGCAGCGTGCGGTTAGTCTTGTAGGTCCCGGCCACACTCAGACTTACTGACTTTATCAAGGAGTCACAACAACAAAATATAAAAATATAATATATGTTACTTAATATAAAAAAAATTAGCCTATTGGCTTCATCAAAAAAAGAAGCAGAGAACTCTGGGTAGTTCTCAAGTTTAGGTGGAGAGCAGCTCCTGTATAGAGCACCCTACTACACCAGCGACACTCTGAATCTGCTCACCTCAAATGTATGTTTTTCTAGCCAAATTTTTAAGCATGGGAATTAGCACAGTGCCATCCATTCAGAGCTGTAAAATGACAAGAGCCTTTTTACTACTCCAGTTTTGGATTGGTACAAATGCCATCCAACCCAACCTGGAATGAATAGAAGGGACGTTATAGTTAGAAAATGGAATTTAAAAAACCTTAGAAATTCACAGAAAAAAACCCCAAAGGTTACAGGGACGCTATAGTTAGGCTCAGGTTTTATTCGTACAAATTCAGTGAAATTCAGCAGTTATAGTTAGCTGAGCTAACTATAACTCAGCCCCCCGAAATGCACTGCTTATGACCTCAAATATTACCTCACTCATGACATGGTAAGTGACATCACTGATGACATCTCATATGAAACCCCTGATGACATCATCCAGTGGCTGAGTTTAAAAAAAAGGTTTATCACACACACACCCCAAGGTGTATTGGTGAATCAGTGGGTTTATGAATGCCTGTATGATGATTCGGTGGGTGCGTGATTGACTGCATAAGTGAGCGATTAGGTATCTCAGTGAATGTATGGGTGAGTGACTGGTTGTGTGAATTTTGTTTATCAGTCTGTCAATTGGTGTCTAAGTGGCTGCATGGGTATGTGAGTGGGTACATGAGTGGCTGTATTAGTGAGTGATTGGTTGTCTGAGTACCTGTATGGTTGTCCGAGTGTTTGTGTGGGTGGATAAGAGGGTGTGTGACTGCCTGCATGGATGAGTGAATGAGTCAGTCAGTCAGTGGCTGTATGGGTTAGTGAGTGCATGTGCGAGGGGCTATATGAGTGAGTGTGTGTATGGCCTTGTGGGTAAGTGGATGTGTCAGTGGTATGTGGGTGAGTAACTGGGTATGTGAAAGGCAGTATAGGTGAGTGATGGGGTATATGAGTGACTGTATGGGTGAGTGAGTGAATGTGAGAGCAGTGCTTAATTTAAAAAACAAAATGCCAGGGCTCTAGTCAGCAGGCCACTTCCACTTGCACTGCCCATTGCGCAGTCAATTACAGTAACAGCATAACTAATAAGTCACACTCCTTGAAGTGTGCCAATTCTGACAATTACAGGACCCCAAAGTTGAAAGAATGGCTTTAGCAGCAGGGATTAGTCATTATTAATATATATTGAATAAACAAACAACAATTGTTAGCTCTTCTCTAAATTCAATAAACAGCGCCACCAAGTGGCAGACTCCTAGGTACCGGTGCTGATAATTAAGTGCTGGTGCTGAGCACTGGAAACCACTGGCTCAAATTAAGCGTGTGTGA